>JANXHW010000001.1:114863359-117263359 GCA_026170595.1 Plestiodon gilberti rubricaudatus
TGGTTTGTCAATATTATATAGTTATCATCTATGCATGCCTGGAATTTTAAAAATATTACCGTGCTTCTGATGACCATTATCTGTAACTATTTTTCATTTTTTAACGACCCAATCTTAACCAAAGCCTGCGCCGGTGGAACGCATGTTCCACGGCCTTTCCACATGTGCCGGCAGAGTGATGGAGGCCCACAGATCAGGTAAGCCCGGCACAGGAGATGGAATGGGGTGGGAAAATGGCGGGGAGGGGTTGAATGGGGTGAGGGCAGAATGGGGAGGAGATGGGGTGGGGTGAGCAGATCAGGGTTTGGCAGCAGTGGCACATGTGACATGCTGAATCCCCCTTCCTGGGCCTGATGCACCTGCATGGATCAATTCAGACTTGCACCAGCAATATCACTGGCACAGGTCTGAGTTGACCCATAGTGGCTGCTGGGGCTTACCCCAGGGCAAGGGGACAAATATTCCCTTACTCTGAGAAGACCTCCAGCAGCCCAAAAAAACCCATGGTATGTAACGTAGCCTGTGCCAGCGCCGCTGCATCACCACACTAGGATTTAGTTAGGGTTGGGCTGATAGAAATGTAAGACTTTTCTGTGTATTAACTATGGCTTTAACCAGAAAGAATTTTCCTACAAGTCTATTAAAGGAAACAAGGAGAATATTATGTATGACCAGCAAGTATTGCCTGTGTACCCAAATAAATACAAAAGATGAGGGGTTGTGGGTTATAATGGATCTCAACTGTATTAATCCTCTGTATTAAAACTCTGCAGCACATTCGAACTGTTGTGAGATTCCACTCCCTTTAATGAGGGCTCCTACTTTGGAGGAGACAACAGTTGCAGTCTATTCCACCTTTGTGGGCATTCTCACCAACTCAAAGCTATAGATCACCTATTTACAATCAAGACTTTTCACATCCAACTTTAAACGCTTCCAGAGTTGGATTTTCCTCTAATTACTATGTTCTCCAATCCAAAAATAAACTCTTAACTTATACATGGGACTCCATGTTTTTCAAACTTATTAGGTTTCTTTGGAGAGACCACATACCTATAATCCCCTACTTAAGGACATCTAACTTACAGATGTCCCAGCTAAAGATAGCTATGTTGCACTACTGAGCAGGTGTAGTCCATCCACACTGACATTTTCACGCGGCTGCAATAGCACTGGTTTTAGAGATGGACAGAGACACTGGTTTGTGAAAGAGAGAGAGATGCTGTGTTTTTGACACGCAGAAGTAGTGGGTGAAGGAGACCCAATACACAGTCAGCCCACTGTATCCGCAGGGGTTTGGTTCCGCGACTCCGCATGGTTTAAAAAAAAAAAAACATGCTGAAGACCGGAAGTAAAATTGTGTAAAGTTATGTAATTTGCGTAAAATCATGCAATTTGCGTGAAAATATGTAGGTTGACTAAAATTGCGTACAAGTAAATTGCATTTACAGTATGTCCTGGAATGGGCGCGAGGTAAACGTGTGCTGGAGAGAGCGCTCTAAAATTGCTGGCACGAAGCGAAGGAGTGCTGGAGAGAACTGTGAAAATGGTGAAGGAGTGCTGGAGAGAGCTGTGAAATGGTGGGTGTGAGGTGAATGCTGCAGAGAGATCTACAGGAATTTTTTTTTGCAGGGTATGTGATTTTTTTTTCTGAATACATTTTTGATCTACGGTTGGTTAAAACCATGGATCCGAGTCCCGCGGATACAGCAGGCCTGCTGTACTCGTGTTTCTCTCTAACTAATACAAATGCAAATTGTAACTTCTTGTAAACTCTAAGTTGTAAAATACAGCTAATACAAAATACAGCCCTCCTCATCTAAGTTGCTCTAAGGCCCATTTTGTACATTGCACAACAAAAAAAAGCAGGGTTACCACAGAGTGTACATTCACTAGAGAGCAAATTATTTTCTATTTTATAGGTAACAAGCCTGTGCACATTTTGCTTTCTCAAAAGTGAGACCTATTATTGGGTATATTTGGGGCGCTGATTCAAAAAATGGCATCGGTTTTGCTCTAGCACATCTCGTTTTGGTGGTACGGCATCTCCACCTCATAATGCGAGTAAAGCAGCTTCTTTGTGAGGAATCCGATGTCATGGCTTCCTCAGGAGGAAGCTGCTTGACTCACATTATGAGGTGGCGATGCCATACCCCTAAAACTGGACGTGATAGGGCAAAACGTATGCCATTTTTGGAATTAGCTCCCCAAATTCATATAAAGCTACCATAATTTTTGAGAAACTATTTTGACCCTCAAATTTGCAGGCCTATGTAGTTATAGAAATAAATATTTCTATACTGTTTTTCAACCTCTACATAAAATTGTTCACAATCTCGTATATGCCACATAAATAAATAAATAAATGTTACAACTTAAGTGCATTTCAACTTCAGCACAAATCTCTGGAACCTAACTTGTATTTAAGTAGGGGACTACCTATAATTCTTTAGAAACATGGTAACTCTTATGTAAGAACCTTTTTTTTCTTTTTGGATCTTAATATAGATATGGCCTGTTTTATTGGTTGGATGTAAATTATATCATGCCACCTATAACCTTGTACTGTCTCAGGTCATCGCACAAAATTTTCTGAGGGATCCTTAAACTAGTGCCAAAACTGGGGGAGGGACTAACAGCACAATTCTGACAGTCGTTCAGTGGAACGAGTGTTCCGCCGCCCAAAGTAGTCACAAACGTGCCGTAAAGCACGTTTGCGACTACTCGAGAGCAGAGAAGGCTGGCGCAAGGCTGGCCTCCCCTGCTCTGCCGCCAGACCACCGCCGGACCCAGGTAAGGATCCAGCAGGCAGGGGGGATCAGAGGTAAAGGGAGGGGGACCATAGGCCCACCCCAGCCAGTCTGGGAGGGGACGGGGGATGGCCTGGACTATATCCCAGTCCCCGCCAGGAGGCTGGGTCATTACATGGCCGCCTCCTACTTCCGCCAGCGATTTTGCTGGCAGAAATCCAAGGAGGCTGATCAGCGGGGCCTGAATTTACATCCGGGGAAGGTGACGAGCATCCCCTTCCCCGAGCAGACCTCTGGCTGAGTGGCAGTCTGGTTGCGGCGGCGCACAGGATTACACAGGATTCCTTAAACAGGATTGCTCTGCCCTGTGATATTAGCCAGTTCCTACAGGCTGTGATGGTTTGGCAAGCTTGAAATTCAGACTTCTACTTTAAAAAGTATCCAGCTCTATTTGGAAAGTCAGCAGAGCGAACCTGTTTTATGGTGGCATTATTATAATATTTATATACTGCTTTTCAACAAAACAAGTTCACAAAGCGGTTTACAGAGAAAAATCAACTAATTAAATGGTATTATGCATGTGCCTTGCATCATCAAGGATCCCATCACACATTTTTCCCTGACCAGGATTTCTATGAAGTGATTGTATTATCTCTTGCCTGCTCAGGTTCTTTCTCTCTGCAAATATTAGCATGTTTGTTTCTAAGCAAATGTGAGTTGCCCATCTCAGCCTTCACTAACATAAGAAATAGAAACCAAATATTAGACACGAGTTTCCCTAATTCAGTTTTCACAAGCCAGTTTCACGACAGTTTTCACAATGTACAATATTGATTGGTTCACATCAACACATACCCGTCTCTGAAATGTTTAGATTTTTAAAAGCAGTTCTCTCTCTCTCTCTCTCTCTCTCTCTCTCTCTCACACACACACACACACACACACACACACACACACACACACACACACAATATCAGGTGGTTGTGTGAAATGCGCATGGTCTGTCTGGAGCTGGTTCATGTCTAGTATGGTCTAGAAAAGTGGTGGCTGATGACATGTTGGGACACTTCAAAATGGCCTCAAAAGGAATCTTAGAAATTCTGTAATTAAATCAGAATGTGCCCTGTCCGGTACCCTTCACAAAGTTTGTCATCGAAAAGTAGAAATATTGTATTTTCTTTTAAATTTGTATGCCAAGTGATTCTGTTTTCATAACCAACAGATCTATTTGTGTCTACTGCACTCATTCCGCACTCTGATGTGCTACTACGAGCTGATAACTGGATATATGGGTTTTATATGAAAAAAATTCAATCAATATGAGAAACTGACGGCCCAATCCTATCACGGAGTTACAACAGCAGAACTTGTGTCCCGCTGTCATAAATGGCATGGCATCACTGTGAATGGCACATCACTGCCGAGAGCGAGGATGTCGCCAACGGAAATGACCAATGGCCCACCCAGGATACACCAGAGCTGCTATGGTGGCAAAGGGGATGGTTCGTGGATGGGGAGAGGAGGTTTGTGGTGGGGAGGGCAGGGGCTGTTTGGGGGATGGAGAGGTGGATCTTGGCAGCAAAAGTGCATGCCAGATCCTATCCCCAATTTTCAAACCTGCCCCATCCCCTTCCTCTTGTTGAATTTACATCAGTTATATAGCTGGCATGTGTCCGAGGAGACCCATAGCTGACCAGAAGGCCTGATGAGTTTTTTTACTTACAGTACTTCTCATTGACCTTCCAGTCACCCCCTCCATAGCATGCAGTGTGCGCTCCATTGGCACGACTGCATGCTATGAACTGGTGTGGGATAGGATTGGTCTGTGGTTCAACTGAAATTGTTCAAATGCCTCTGTGGCTAGAGGAAAGCCTGTTTGGGCCCATCAACAAGAAGAACTACCATTTTTAGTTTTTTTAAAAAATATATTTTAGTTTGGACTACCTGAGTGGAAAGTTTAAAAAATGCATGATGCCTTCATAATAAATTCATAAAGCACTAGTTACAAAATGTTAAACTATATCTTAGCTAAGTTCCTGTAAGCTCCTGTAAACTATATCTTAGTTAAGCTCCTATCCCAATAAAATACAGATCCCTAGTAGTGACCTAAACCCACAATATTTCTTGCTGGAATTTTACCCTCCTAAAACCAGGGGCACAGAAAGAATACTGGAGACCGTATCCAAACTATCGCTGGTGCTGTGTTGCGCTTATGCAAGAGCAAAGTTTTTGGTGATTCCTGCATCCTCTCTAGCACTCTGCATTCCTGAAAATCTGCTCCTGATGGCCGGAGACAAATAGCTGAAAAGCACACACCCTCCCCCTTTTGCACGACCAGGAGACAAGATCTGGATTCAACCCTAAGAGCTGAGACAAGTTTCCCCCTTAATATGCAACTGCTTTCACAAAGTACTCAGTTCCTATCTTAGCCATGCAGCTGCTGTCACTGCATGCTGAGCTCTGGCCACACTAGCATTTGCATAGCACCACACACAACCTATTACCCTTACACCCCCCAAAGAAAGCACTCCAGGCAAAGGCATGATGGAGGATGTCACTTTTATTTATAACAAAATAACCTGCAGAAGGACTCAACTAGGGCATACTAAAACCACCCCAGGCGTGCGGGCCTAATTGGGGGAAACGGCACTAGCCGTCTACTTCCCCCGCCCCAATTATTGGCGTAACATCCCAACTCCAGGCTCCCTCAGTCACGACCAGGGGAGCCTATCACCGCCAACCCCTAAGGGTTGAGCCAGCGGAAGCGCTCAGACTCCCACAGGCTAAGCCATGCATGAGTCTTCGCGTATTCCAGCCAGGGGGCTTGCCAGCCAGACTCAGCAGACCGGTCCAGTGTTGCGAGAGCGGTACTGGCTCACCTCCTGACCTTGCTGAACTCAGAATGCACGCCGACCCCCCTTTATACCTATCTACCCAAAAACCCGCACGCCCACTGCCAGGTGACTTACTGGCTGCTACTATGAAACCACTCTCCTCTGCCATAGTCTGAGGTAGGCAAAAAAACCACCAACAAGGCCAATCAGTTGGCAGCCAAAAATTCCTACCTGGCCCCGAGGCGACCGGCTAATCCCAGACTATGAACAGGGAGGGCGGGAGGGGATCGCTCTCCGGGCGGCAACTGAGGGTTGGAGCGAAGTCTCGCGAGACTTCCCCCTCAGCTCCGCCCGTCACGTGGCCGGTTGCGTTCCGGCCGAAGCAAACATGCCTCAGCCGGAGCGCGCAGGGGGAGCAGGGTAAGTTCCCCCGAGACGCTATGCGTCTCAGAGGCATTATGACCAACTGAGATGACATGCTAGGAGCTAATATGACCGTATCCAAACTATCGCTGGTGCTGTGTTGCGCTTATGCAAGAGCAAAGTTTTTGGTGATTCCTGCATCCTCTCTAGCACTCTGCATTCCTGAAAATCTGCTCCTGATGGCCGGAGACAAATAGCTGAAAAACACACACCCTCCCCCTTTTGCACGACCAGGAGACAAGATCTGGATTCAACCCTAAGAGCTGAGACAAGTTTCCCCCTTAATATGCAACTGCTTTCACAAAGTACTCAGTTCCTATCTTAGCCATGCAGCTGCTGTCACTGCATGCTGAGCTCTGGCCACACTAGCATTTGCATAGCACCACACACAACCTATTATGACCAACTGAGATGACATGCTAGGAGCTAATATGAGTAGAACTCAGTGCACATTCATGGCAATCGTGCAAATCCCTGAGTGCATGCTTCTGGTAAAAGAAGTTGGTATATGCTGAGCATTTTACAGTTGGAGCGTTGTGCCAGGACAAGGTATCATATGAGTTGGCTGTGTAGATTATTCTGGAAGATATCCTTGGATAAAATCATGTGTAGATTGCACAAAGAGCAAACCCATGGGACAGTGAACTATGCTTCCTAAAGAATATTTCTTCAATGACCAAACTTGTAACCATGATTTGCTTTGTAGCATGAAGCCTGGCTACCTTTCTATTTATGGGTTTCCTTCAAAAAGGGTAAGGGATAAGAGGTGTTTTTTTCTATTCATACAAAATATATAATTTCTATAACATTCTATACTGTTTACTTCAATAATTAATATCCTACACCAGCAAGTTCCACAGATTAATTATACATTTAATAAAATGTATTAGAAAATCCAGAGCTTTTACATTTTTTATGAATATCTTAAGGGGTGATAGCTAGCATTGTGATGGTATCATGTATATTTAATGATATATACTTCATATAACATTACAAGCACTTCCCAAACTTTTTGGACCAATGAACTGCTGACAACTCTGACACAACTTTTTTTTTTTTTTTTTGCCATCATCGGTTGACTGCTGTCAAAATCTATATTCCAGCTTGTTGGGAATCCCAAATGGCAGTGTCAGGCAATAGCTATGTGTTTTGCTGTGGGAATAATGTACAAATACATACGGGAGCAACTAGACAGAATGGACTACAGCTGCCATTTTGCATCTCCTACAATTCAGGGATCTGAGTGCTGACACAGGGCAGAATCTTTCATGGTACCTTCAGGCAAAAGGTCAACTAGCAGTCTCATTTGTAATCCTTAGATACCCTTGAACAAGAATAGGAAAAGGTTGTGAAAAGGGTTGACACTAGCCATTCAACAACCAAATATCCATAACTGCATAGCCTTAGCCTATGAAACAAATTCCAGATGACTTGCAGTGGGGTAGCTGTGTTATAGTGCTTCAGCAAAAACCACAGAGTGTCTTGTTATTTCAACAGAAGCTTTTGTGGACTACAGTCCACTTCATCAGATGCATAGCTGTGTCAGTCTGTTGTAACAAACACACTTAAGAATCCCATGGCATCTTATAAACTAACAATGTTATTATGGCATATAAGCTTTCATGGACTAGGGTCCACATTGACAGATGTATGAAGCATTATTGGCACTTGCCAGATAGGTTGGGGGATGGTGCACTGAACAGGTATTAAGGGTACAGTCGGCCCGCAACTTACGCAAGGGTTACATTTCAGAGACAGCACCTAAAACCAAAATTGTATATACACCAAATTACCTTGAAAATCTCTTACAGCTGAAAAATACACACTGTCTCTTTAAAATCTACGAGAACTGAGACTGACTGAAAGAACAGTACCTTCATTCTCTGATCTCAGGCTTACTTTGGGGCATATAATTAGTAAGTAGAATGGCAGGTGGAACTGTCTGCACCAGTGGTTCCCAAACGTTTTAGCACCGAGACCCACTTTTTAAAACAACACTCTATCTGGATCCACCTAGCTTTATGATACTTTAAAAAAAAAGTTTCACTTTACCAGCCACTCAAACCTCTGTTTTTATCTTTTTACTATGTTGGGAGGACTGCCTTCTGGAGCAATTGTTGAGCTCCACGTTCATCAGATCTAGGCTTACCATCTGTCCCGAAAAGCCCGGGACAATCCCAGGCTCCAGTCCCAGGCTTTCCGGGCCCGGTGGAAGCCTCCGCCATCGCCGATTTTAAAGTGAAAAAACTTACCTTTTTTCCGGCGGCGCCACTATCTCGCAAGATCCAAGACAGTGGTGCCCAAATCTCATGAGAGGTGATTTGGGTGCCGCCATCTTGGATCTCGCGAGATCTTGCGAGATCCAAGATGACGACGCAGGAAAAAACACTTTAAAAGTGGCAGAGGCTTCAGCGCAGGGGCAGGAGTCCTGGCCGGCCCAGATGTAGCTGGCCAGGCTCAAGCGAGGAGGGTGGCGGCGGACGACGACGACAGGAGGAGGAGGGTGGCGGTGGCAATGGCGACAGGACAGGTAAGTGGCAGCGGTAGATGGGGAAAAATGGCCATTTATTTATTTGTGGCCAAAATGGCCATAAATAAATAAATAAATAAATAAATAAAAATTTTGGACGCCCTTCAGGCAGCAAATGGACACTTTGCGCCCACAAAAAGGGGGGAAATTAATTAATTATTCCGTGGGGTGTCCCAGTTTCGATCCGGGAAATTATGGTAAGCCACAGATAAGGAAGGTCAAGTATTTCAAAACAGCACTTGAAGGGGCCATGCAAGTTGGAGGACAAGAAAGTAGAGATGCCTCTTGAAACACTTCTTTAACAAATTCTGCAAACAGTTTCTAACCTTGCTGTGGAATGACAAAATGTTTTTATTGAAGCATATATTACGGTTTGCATAATTCAGAAGAGGAGATTTCTGGTACTGAAATCCAAAGAAAATGGACAAAGTAACAGGAGGTAATTGTGTAAGGTTAACTAAGGAGTACTGTACATGCAGCTGAGGATTACTGGGTACGATATGGAACTGATTCAAGACACTATCGTTTGTTTCCAAAAGGTCACCAAAATCTCTTCCCCCACCCCACACAGAGTAACAGAGATATGGTCAAATTCATTTCTTCCCGTGTAATTGACTCTCCACCAGTTGTCGTTACCATCTGAGGATTCTAAGTGAGTGGTCATCAATATCCATCCTGGGAATGCAGCAGAACCAGGGAAATTAGATCTCACTGTTTTTGTGAGTTTGCTAGCCCACTTGAAAAAGGAGCAAGCATTTTAATGTACTATGTTTATTGATACTAAATATTTAATTTTCTAATTTTGAGCTTGAATCATATCAATTTGTAAATCCTTCTAGTGACTATAGACAAACAAAACTGTGATGGAGTTGCATGTATAAATACATCAAGCATGACTGCAACTCTGAGATAGCCGAAAGAGCTTTTTCAAAATTAGAGACTTTGGTGAAGAAAACATGCTTAATTAAAATAGAAATTGAAACATCAAGACTCTTCATATAAAAAAAGATTGTTTTAAATCTCAAATATAGATGCCGTGTTTAGGAAATGAGTGCATATCACAAAATAATCATTACACTGGTCTGTCAGTCTTGATTCCAAAGGTCAGTCAACCAGTATGTGAATTTAGCAAACACATAACAGATCATTGATGGTAATGGATGAATCATGTATTCACATATTTCAAAAGCAGTAAATGAGCTTCAGTTCCAAATGCCACCTTGCCCTATGTTTATTTATCCATCACATATACAGCCCTCAAGAATCCTGCACAGGGAGGGATGATCTATAACTCAAGCTTCATTATTTTGATATGTCAACCCTAAACACATGTACTTGTAATGCAACTTTGAAAAAGCATATTTTGAAGTTAATAGGACTCATAACATAAACATGAAAAAAACCAAAGCAAATGGCTGCTTGTATTAGAGGTTGTATGGCAGGCTGATTGTCTGAAATGACTTGCCACATTGAAACTTCCTCTCAGCACGACAGAGCAAATGCACAGGACATGTTATTTGTCCTAGTATGGTGAAATTCAACTTAAGTGCTAGATTCTACCTGATAAATGGCTTGTCACATAGAGGTAGCTTCCATATAATCTATTTTAAGGCAGCCACTATGAGAATGCTGCCCATGTGTAGCTGCCCAGAATACTACTGGAATAGCGTGTGTTTTTATGTTTCTTTTCCTTATGAAAGTGGCTGTATACCATACCTACAATAGTTATCCAGAACAATCTTCATGAAGTAGCATTATCTATGGCAGTGGTTCCCAAACATTTTAGCACCGGGACCCCCTTTTATAGAATGACAATCTGTCAGGACCCCCCTAAAACCTAGGGTCGGGAGTGATGTCATTAAGCAGGAAGTGACGTCATTGTTTTTAAAAAATAAATTACAGTTTAAAAAAATCACACTTTTTTTTTTTAAAAAAATCACATTTTACTCATATGCAGCCCCATTTTTTTTTGGGGGGGGGGAGGAGTGACCTAATATTAACAGAGATACTAAAAGGCAAGCAGAAAGTAGCACAAGTTGAGTAAACAAGCCCCAAGAGAGCATCAGACACTTCTTTCTCTGCAATGGGAAGGGGAAGGAGTGAGCTGCCATCTTGGGTGTGGCCATCCAGTCGACATCCTGCGACACACACCCCGCAGAAACCGCTTCACAACC
The DNA here is from genome assembly GCA_026170595.1 of Plestiodon gilberti rubricaudatus. Classification (NCBI taxonomy): domain Eukaryota; kingdom Metazoa; phylum Chordata; class Lepidosauria; order Squamata; family Scincidae; genus Plestiodon; species Plestiodon gilberti. Next base: position 114,874,071 of record JANXHW010000001.1, read on the forward strand.
ACCTGGGGGGGGGCCAACACAAGGTTGGGAACCACTGATCTATGGGTTACTCCAGCATACGTAGTTTGTGAGTGAAAACCAAAATTTCTAGTGATGTAGTTGAAGTTCACAATTATCTGATTCAGAATACAAAACTTCCCCAGTTCATAAGGCTCAGATGTATTATGAATAGACATCATTTCCTTGAGAAGTACTTTTATGGATCAGAATATAAAATGGCATTTTGCACATACAGAGATTGCACATTACAAGTCAGTTCAGAATTCCTAAAATTAAAATATTCCTGATCTTTTATATGGATAATGTTTGTAATTGTTGACCCAATACTGAATTGAGTGAATGGTTTTTCTCCCATCACTACTAGAATACCCATAGCTCTTCGTGCAACAAAACAGCAACTAAATCTGCCTGAAGTACATTTTGGACCTGAACAGAAAAGCAGCACTGTAAGTGGCAAGGCAAGGGCAGTGTTCAATAACGACAAAGGACGTATTGTATTTTCAAGTTTATGTAGAAATGAAATGTTTCGAAAAGCTGGTAACATAGGCTAAAATACTGGGAACCAAATGCATAAGCATTCATATTCCACAAGTAACACTAGTTTTGAGATAGTGTCTAGTCTTGCTTCAAATTAAGCTAGAGTAAGAGATAAAAAGAGGAGACCAAAACCTATGCTGAATGTCTAAGCGGTGTAATGATGAGCTATGGTTCAGTGCTCGTTTAGCATCCTTGCTATTTTCATTTTGCTGGCTTTCAACTGACTTCTAATGTCTCAGGATTAAACTATTTAGTTCTGGAAGAAACAAAGGGCATTGGCTGTATTATGATTATTACAACTGTTTTATGATCTTTTTTTCCCCTATCAAAGATTCCAGTACTTCCTAATACAATGACAATTACCTGCTCCTTTTGAATAATACCCTGGCACTTCTTAAGTTTGTTGATGCCACTGCCCTAAATTTGTGGGTGTGTTCTTTGTCCAGCAGTTCTTCCAATGGTGCTCCAATCGTCTTCCCCCTCACCGAGAGTGAGTGGGAAGTGGAACAGGGCAGCGACGGCTCCCTTCTTCCTCCAGGAAAAATGGGCGGGGGGGGGAGACCCTGCCATGGCTGTTTACCTCACTTTCCCCACCCACTTGAATACTTAGCAAAGCAGCCAATTGGGCCAGGAGAGCAAGAGGGAGAGGCAGAACCTCTTTCCTTTTCTTCTGCTGCTCTTGGTGCAGCCTCCTTCCTCCATGCAGGTCCTGTTTCAAATGAACAGGAAGAGAAAAGCATGCTGAGCATGGGTGGACATGGGTGCAGCACACAACAGATTTTAATAAATATTTTGTTGGGGGGCAGTAATTCTAGGCTGCCTTTGGCAGCAGCAACTCATTAGCCAGGTCTGGTCCTTGTAGATCTTCCATAATAAAGGTCCGGTAAGAATAATGAAAGAAATCCCTTTGTGATTCATTACACTTTCCAGCTGAGAGCTTCATGAGGTATCATGAATGACCTACTAACCAACCTGGAAAAAGATGATTTTCTCAAAGAGACTTTGGGCCTATAAGATATAATGGTCATTGCTTACAGACAACTCCTACCCTGAAGCAGCTATTCATCAGTAGCAGAACATGCCAATCAACAGAGACACAGAAGCACACAGAAGCAGACACCAAGAGGCGTAATGAAATGAGAAGCCCCCTTAATATTATTAATTATTATATTAATAATAATTAATATAATAATTATTATATATTATTATAGATAATAATATTCTATTATCTCTTCTAACTGGACTGAGTGGAATCAGTCACAGTATAAAAAAACCTATTCACCTGTACTGTACATCCTCTAATATCTTAGCCCTTTTGTTTTACATTACATCAGACAAGAAGGTCAGTCTAAATGCAAGAGAATGGAAGTCACTAATCATACTTTAAACATGACAACACACAGAAACCAGTAGGGGACCATTTCTGAAACTGTGGTATAAAACTATAATTTACAGCTCTGGACAGATAAATGTCAACTTTCTCACAATCTCTGTATTTAACACATCTTCCCTGACATAGTCTCCCTCTTGCCTTTGGATGTATTTTTAAAAGGATAACAGCACAGTCCTATGCATGTCTACACAGTAGGAAGTCTTAATGATTTCACTGGGACTTACTCCCAGGTACGTGTATATAGGATTGCAGCTGGGCAGCCCAATCCTGTCTAGGACTGCCACAGCGCGCAAACACATGCTGTGCCAGATCCTATCCAGGATCAGACCAGTGCCAGTGCAGCTGGAGGCCGCCTCAGGGGAAAGGAACATTTCCACCGGGTAAGGCCCCAGCTGCCCCTATGGGTCTCCTCAGATGTGCACCAGCAAAATGGCCAGCACAAATTCGAGGAGCCTGTTTAGGGCTCACCAGGCCCAGGACGAGGAATAAGATTTGGCAGAGTGCACCGCCAAGGATTTCTCCCAGGCCCTGCAGGCCAATCCCCCCTCCCGTTCTGTCCCATTCCACGCTCTCCACACCACCCAGCCCCGGACTTACCTGTGTCCGCCAGCGGTGTCCTCTGGCAGGCGGAGAGTGAGCGGCGCCAGCCTTGGCGCTGCACCACTTACTCTCCGGGTGTGAGAATCGTGCTTTGCAGCACGTTTGCAACACCCAGGAGCGGCGGAGCAGCCAGAGCACGCAGACAGGATTGCGCCATAAATAACAAATACTCTAAAAGAAGCAGTTTATAATTTTAAGGATATTAGGTATATAAGCAGTTTTTGTTTTAATTTTCAACAATTGCTACAAAATCTTGATTAAGTGATGAAGAGAACAACTTTAGAAATTATGACATTGGATGCATTTTCCAGTTTTAACTATTGTCTGTGGTAGGTTTTCTTTGATTACTAAAACTGAAACTGACTGGAAAATGCTCTTTATATTTCTACTATAAGATAAAACCATACTAAATGTATGAAGCTATCAATATTAATTTGAAGTTCTCAATCGGGCTTCTGTTGCTCTGCGTGCACCAGGGGAAGGTTCCGGCCTTCCTACCGACACACTTGGGCCAAAGCGCTTTATGGCTGGTGGAGTGCAGGCCCTCGATAGGATTGGGCTGAAAGTTAGACATGCTTAAATCTTGCTCAAATCAACAACGATGGGGATCAAATCTCTGACTCCAAGTCTCGAGTCAAGTCCCAAGTCTTTGCCCCAAAGTCCCGAGTCTTTGGTTGCGAGTCCCTATCTATTTAATGGGGAAAACGGGTTTAAACCTGAATAAAATTCGACTTCTTGTAAAAGGCTCCAAGTCTCAAGTCGAGTCTTTCAAGCCTTTTACAATCACCAAGTCCGATTCAAGTCATTGATGCGACTTGAGTCCGATTCGAGTCCAAGTCAATAGACTCAAGTCTAAGGTAAAGGTAAAGGTGACCCCTGACAATTAAGTCCAGTCGTGTCCGACTCTAGGGTGTGGTGCTCATCCCCATTTCAAAGCCGAAGAGCCAGCGTTGTCTGAAGACGCCTCCGTGGTCATGTGGCCGGCATGACTCTCCTTGCCGCAGAGCGTAGCATGTGGCTGGAACACGGAGCGCTGTTTACCTTCCTGCAAGCGGTACCTATTTATCTACTCGCATTAACATGCTTTGGAACTGCTAGGTTGGCAGGAGCTGGCCAAGCAACGAGAGCTCACCCCGTCGCGGATTCGAACTGCCGACCTTTCGATCGACAGCTCATGGCTCAGCGGTTTAACCCACTGTGCCACCCGCTGGCCTTAGACTCAAGTCTACATCACTGGAAATCAATGAGTCTTTAAGCAATGTAAGCAACTGTGCTTACTGGACATAAGTGTGCCAGTATTTGTGTCAGGATAAAAATGTGCATGTTTAGGCATGATTCCTTCCTATGAATATATAATTGTGGAATTTGTAAAAGGAAAAGAGGACCTAAAAGTATAATGGAAATTACATGAATCTCCAGGGACAGCGCTGTTACCCCAGAATAACCAAATACATATGCACACAGCATGAACTTCTAAGGGACAATGGGAGGGATAAATTCCCTGGTAAAGATATTATTCAAGTAATGTAAAAAAAAAGTGTATTAATCACACCAACTAGGAATGAAATAATCAACAGGCAGACATAGCTTTTGGCTTCAGAACCATACCAAGAGTAGCCTATGAAGATGGTGACACAAGTCAAATGTGAACATCGCCACACTGGGTTCAAAAGCACTATCTACTTACCAACTTCCCCCGCCACCACAATACCTACATTGAATAGGACTAGAGAGGAATTTGCAATTTTCATGTTTAACTAAAATAGTGCAACAAGATGCAAATAATTTCAAGACGTAAACAAAAACAGGATAATCTTTATCACCAGCCTACTACAGTTAATTTGGAAAATCATTCATGCCTCAGACTTTAACAAATTTAACATCACCTGAGCAAAAAAGGGAAAAGATGAATAACTTTCTGGTAAGCATGCCTGCATAAACAAACTGATTGCTGCTGTCTGTCATGTGGCATCGTACTGCTATCACTTCAGCTTGTTTTGATATTATGAAATTTTGAAAGTTGATTCTACTGTATATATCTAAGATGTTGTGTGGTTTTAGAATAGCTAGCTTCTGTGCTAACAGGATTCTTTATACTGAATTCTTCTCAAGTTACCTATGACATAAATAGCTTAGACTGTTTAGAAATGCAGCAAATGATAAATTAATAAGAGGCAAGCAAAATAAGAAACATACACCATCTATGTAATTAGCATAAATTAACTTGGAAATATCATGAATTCCTATTAAATGTAACAGCTATAGGAAATAAGAACACCTTCTGCATTCAGACTTTGGCTGGTATATTAGCTACCAGCGCAGACACAAAATAAATGAGAGCGCAGGAAAGTAATAAGAAAACGTTAATTTAGAGCCACTATCCAAGATTTCTAACATAAACATCTTCAGTAAGAATGGGGGGGGGGGAGAATTCTATATGAATTTCTAACTTCTTCTTAGATACACAAAGCAAAAGCGATGCTGAAAGCAAGTTTTGCACTGGTATTGTTTCATCAGAGACTTACTGCCCTGTACAAGGCATTTACAAATGTGTTTTATTAAAGCTGCAGCAATGTTCTGCCAGAGATGAAGAGTTTTTCAGGGATATCATCAGGTCTTGGCCTGGGGAGAGGAACTAAAAATTGTTTCTTCTGGAGTGTAAGGCTAACCCCATTGGGTCCTAAGCTGATGATTACCAAGTTCCAAGGTCACATTCTCTCTCTCTCTCTCTCTCTCTCTCTCTCTCTCTCTCTCTCTCTCACTAACAGATTGCACAAGCTCACACACTTCTCAAACAGAGACAGCACTGCAATTCTAACTTCTGCAACCCATACTTTTCCCTGTCCTCCACCTGGTACTTGTGGTGCAATCATCTGGAACAAACGGGCAGCGGAACGAGCGTGCCGCTGCCCAAACCCATTGCAATCGTGCCGTAAAGCATGTTTGCAACAACTCGGGAGAAAGGGTGACCGGCGTGGAGGCCGGCCGCCCTCTCTCACTCTGGCTCGCCCCTGCGGCCGCCAGAGGAGGCAAGTTTAGCTTCGGCAGGGGCGGTCTGGGCAGCGAGGGGGCCATTAGCCGAGCCAGCCTGGGGGTGGTGGCAGCCGCCATACCCCCATCTTCCTCCTGGCCGGCACAGCCGTTACATGGACTCCTCTTACTTTTGTCAGCTAAATAGCTGGCGGTAATCCGAGGAGGCGGGCCTTCCCCGTTTGACACCGGGGTAAGGGGACGAACGGTTCCTTTCCCCGAGTAGACCTCTGGGCTGCTCCAGAGCGGCCATGAACATGGATAGGATCCGGCGGGTGGCCCTAGCCCGCCCACCGGATAGTTAGTTAGGATTGGGCTGTTGGTCAACAGTCTTCTCCTTTCTTTCCTCCCTACAGCCTATGACAGGAATTCAGACTTCAAGTTGCCATTGCTCCTCCTTCCTTTTCAGTGAGGACTCACTTCCTTCTCTGGGAGTCATATTTTACTTCTTTAGATGCTGCATAAAACCCTGTGAAGTATTTAGAAGCAAGAGGTAGTATACTCTCTCTACCAATTTCCACAGATTTTTCACAATTCTTTCTTGGCAGTCCGATTTTTATAAATTTGAATGAATAGATGTGTTTCATTTGCCTGAATATGTATAAAAGTCTGTGACCCAAAGCAGAAGAAAACAAATTTGGCTTTTTTGGTCCTCTTATTTTGTGCTCCATGAAGTCTCATGGATCCCAATTTTGGAGGGGGGGGAAGCTTGTTGAAGTTACTTAAACAAACTGCATAATTTTGAAATAATTTTAAGGCACAGACCTTTCTCCATATTACATTTTCTTTAGGTTATATTGTATGTCCAAAAATACAGAAAAAAATAAAACAGGATGATCAAGGTGCAGCTCCTACAGAACCTCTATTCATTCAAAAGAGGTCTGTACTAAACATGCTGGGTGATTTTGCCCTGTATAACCCCTTGTGATGCATTTGAACATAGACAGTATATGGGACTGATATAGGAATAACAAGCTTAAAATTAGAGCCTTCAGGTAGAAATGCAGAAAGCCCTTTATACAGGTAATACCTGCCTTCTTTTCTTCTGAGTTTAACACAATGCCATATTAAAACACAGCCATAGCTTCAGAGCTTTATTCCTCTGAGGTTACAGGTTTCCATGGAAATGAGTGGGAATCCCAATGCAAGGGATGGAAAAAAAACACTAACAGGCTATCTATCTCTCACCACAGTTATTTGGTCTCTGAACAGCTGATGTATTAAGCTGCTGTCAAAAGTATAAAAAGGTGAACACATTCAGTATTGTAGAAATGAAAACCCGGCCACTTGGACTTACCTATGAGCTTCCTATCGGTACTCCATAAGTAGCTGAACTGGAACTAGTGGGTTGTCCCTCTCTCAGAGACAATAGGCAAGCTTTTACTTTTCCCAGGTTAAATACCAAAGCACTGCTGTGTTCTGAATTACTTCATAAATTCAGCATGCAGCACACAGTATGACTTGCAACAATATCTCAAGGCACTAGGAAGAGTGCTCTGGTTTAGAAGAACCCTTGTAGTGCTGTTTATGCCTTTCACAAGGACAGAGTTACAGAAAATGAAAAAAGACACAATTTTTCTTTCCCATGCTCCTAAAACCTGCTCCGGTTGTGCTATATTGTTACAAGTCATTTCAGAATTTGATTTTTAAGAGCTGTTAGATAAATGTACAGTGCCAGTATGCCGCTGCTTTTGTGTGTCCTTGCCTGGCCCTGCTATCCCGCAAAGCAAGGGCAAGAAGATCCAAGCACCCTATTGGCACTTAGGGTTTGGGGAGGTGGAGCTTCATTGGCCATTAGTTGACGTTTTTGCTCAGCAGCCTCAGTGTGCTGGTTTGTGGTACATCTGCGAGGATTCCTTCTCGTCCGTCTTCTTCATTGACTGGTTTGCTTGGCTCACATTACCGGCCACTGCTTCTGTTCTTTATGTGCACCCAAAAGAATTTTCATTGGGGAGGGGGGAAGAGGTTGTGAGGGGTTTTTTTTTTTTTCAGTGGGGGATGTTGCTGGTGGGAGTGTTTGTATTTTTCTTCACTCCAATCACTTGTTTGTTACTGGGGCTACTATTTAATTTATTTTTTTTAATCACTTTTAGGCCTGTTTGGTACAGTGAGATTTTGAGAAGACTTGGCGCCCTGTGGTTTCTGTTTAATTTTTATTCTAAACCTTAAGTAGGTTGGATTTTGGAGGTACTTTTTCTCTTTGTTTTCCTTTGGTTTGCTGCTGTTTTTTTTGTTTGTTTGTTTGTTTTGCCTTTGGCTTGCTTGTTTAGTTGTAGGCTTGATAAACAAAAATAAAAGGGGGACAGAATAAGAAACAGCAAAGTTGGGTTTTTTTGCAGGGGGTAATTTTCTCCCTGTTTGCCTTGGTCTGGTGCTTAATTTTGAGCTGGCCAACAAATGGTTGACAACAACAACAACAACAACAACAACAAAACAGCCAATGACAAAGCCAACAAAAGCAGCAAGATCCATAAGACTAGTGTCAAGTTATGTACTTCAGTGCCTGAACATCAATGTCTTTTTTATTGCCATACACGTTCCGGGTTTCCAGAATGGGACTGCCAATGTTCTCATTTTCAGGAGGAGTGTTTTTGGGCAGGAAGCAGGAAGCAATGCCTTGGTGGTTTTGCACCAATCCTATCAAACCACTGTGTTGCCATAACACACGTTCTGGTGGCACAGTGTGCTTTATGGTGGTTGCAAAATGTGACCCATCATTCTGTGCAGCCAGGCTGCTACAGCAAGAGACAGTAGCCACACACCAGTGGCCACCAGGGAAGCCCCAGTGCTGGTACGTTTGCATGGGAGGTGGGCAGAAAAGGGAGAGGAGGGGGAGGAATGGGGTGGAGAATGGGGTGGGGAGTGTATTAAGGCTGGGAAGGGGGTGGTATCAGAGGCAGCAGCTCTGCTGATATCTTATCCCTCTTTCAGGTCTCAACCCACCTACCTGGATCCACTTGGACTTGCGCCAGCAAAATCACTGGTGCAGGTTCAAGTAGACCCATCAGGACAGCAGGGACTAAACTCCAGGCAAGGGAACAAGTGTTCTCTTACCTGCAGGAGACCTCCAGGACTGCCCCCCCCCCCACAGGATGAAGCATGCACTCCAGTGGCATGGCTGCATCAGCGAAGGGGATTTGGATAGGATTGAGTTGTTGGTTTACTAGAGTGCAGATTTAACCCCCCCCCCCTTTCCCTGCTGAAGCCTCCCTGCCCACTCCACCACCATAGGATGCAGCAGTCGCCATTGTGGCACTGCTGCAATGACAGGAGGGGAATGGATAGGATTGGGCTGTTAGTCTTTCAGCTTTTCAGTTGGGGGGGAGGGATGCAATCAGAACTACCCCAATCAACTGCCTTTTTGTGATGGTGATGGTCCCTGCCACTTCTTCCAAAATTCTACAAGCAGCAAGCCCATAGGTACATGACTGAGAATGCCTAAGGAGTTACGTAAATAGTTTTTCACCCTTTCTACTTGCCTTCACAACAATGCTTGGACTGATAGTCTTGCCAACTCTGACAGAAGCTACTCCTGGAGATTTTGTTTTGCCAACGTGATGTTGGAAATTCCTTGAGGCCCTATCAAAATCTCTAGCGTTTCTTTTGGTAGTCACCTAGATATTGATGCTGATTCCTGAAGAATCCAGGCCAATCCTGGGGGTGTTTGCAACCCTAGCAACTGGCCCAAGATTTCCCAGAGTGCTTCATAGTTGAATATGATTTTGAATTCAGAATTTCATGGTTCTGGTCTGACATTCTAACCTCAAAGAAATTAAAATTTAAGTCTAGTATTTCCATTAAAATCCATGGGTCACAGTGCCCACCCGCAAATTCACCATTTTTTCAGATATGCTTTGCAGTTTAGTGGATTACTCATGGTGGTGAGCCAAGTTTCTTTTTTTTTTTTCCAAATAAAGGGAACTCAAAACCTATGCAAAGCACATTACTCAAACAGCGAAGTCTAGCCTTAATATAGGAGTAAAACCAAGGCATGTAGGAAAACAGATGACACATACCATTCTCACACATACCGCTTCAAACATCCCAATTTTTCTGAAAGAGCTCCTGTGCAGGGAGTAACTAGGTCACGTTCTAACCACCATCCAAAGTGCTTTTCAGGGGTATTCTGATACATAATCTCCACAATGCAAAATATATGCGCGCGCACACACATGCGTGCACACACACACGCACACACACTAAGGGGAGGGGAGAAACAGGGAAACTGGCCTGGGGAAAGGCATAGGATATTGGTGGAGTGTGCCGCTGATATCCCCTCCCCCTCCCAGCCCGGGTCAGCCAATGGACCCCCTTCCCAACTGGCCCCTCCCAGCCAGGGTCAGCCAATGGACCCCCTTCCCCAATGGCCCATCCCAGCCCTGCACCAAGCGACACAGAGCCTACCTACTTCATCTGGCAGTGTGTGGTGCCAGCCTCAGCACTGGCGCCACTTGTTTGCAATGGCTTAGAGTGGCGGAGTGCGTGCTCTACCGCTGTAAGCATTAGTGAGGATTGCACTGTTAGTCAAACTAAGCAGAAAGAGAACCAAATTCCACAAACCCTTGCTCTATTCACCTAACAAACTTCTCCCTGGCTTACTTCAGCTACAACAAACCCTCCTTCCCATATCCAGATATGACAATGTCCACTTTAGATTCTACACCACCATGATTTCCTAAAAGGTTTAGACCTGCAGCCTGATTCATCCTATGTCTAGCTTAAAAAAAAAAAAAAAAAAAAAGATGGAACATTCATGAACCCTCGTTTTCAGGTCCAGGGAATGTTGCTAGGTTCTAACAGTGCAGATCTCTACATTTAAAATAGTTTTTAATGGAAATAACACATCCTTCCATATGATGACTCCTGACAATTAAGATCTACCAATGAGGTCCTGTTAAAAATCCCCTCACCTATGAAAGCTAGGCTAGCCTCTATAAGAAACAGGGCCTCTCTCGTGCAACCCCAGAATTCCATGGAAGATTTGTTTATTTTCTTTCTAAAGGCAGATTAATGCTTTTGTTGTTGTTCTGCTTTCAGTAGTTGATTTTTATGTCTGGTATAATTTTGTTCCTCCTTCATTGATCATTGCCTTGTCGTGGCGAAGGGGCTTGCGTAACTCATTGAAGCCATGAGCTATGCCATGCAGGGACACCCAAGACGGACAGGTCGTAGCAGAGAGTTCTGACTAAAAGTGATCCACTGGAGAAGGAAATGGCAACCCACTCCAGTAACCTTGCCAAGAAAATCCCATGAACAGTACCAAAAGGCTAAAAGATATGACACCGGAAGATGAGCCCCTCAGGTCGGAAGGTGTCCAATATGCTACTGAGGAAGAGTGGAGGACTATTCCAAGTAGACCCAGAAAGAATGAAGCGGTTGGGCCAAAGCCAATAGGACGTCCAGCTGTGGACGTGTCTGAGGTTGAAAGGAAAATCCAATGCTGCAAGGAGCAATACTGCTTAGGAACATGGAATGTGAGGTCTATGAATCAAGGCAAGCTGGATGTGGTCAAAAATGAGATGATAAGATTGAACATTGACATCTTGGGAATCAGCGAACTAAAATGGACAGGCATGGGCGAATTTAAGTCAGGTGACCATCATATCTACTACTGTGGGCATGAATCCCTTAGAAGAAATGGAGTAGCCCTCATAGTCAATAAAAGAGTGGGAAAGGCAGTACTGGGGTGCAACCTCAAAAACGACAGAATGATTTCAGTTCGAATCCAAGGCAAACCATTCAACATTACAGTAATCCAAGTGTATGCCCCAACCACTGATGCCCAAGAAGATGAAGTTGACCGGTTCTATGAAGACCTACAACACCTTATAGAACTAGCACCCAAAAAAGATGTCCTTTACATCATAGGAGACTGGAATGCTAAAGTAGGAAATCAAGAAATAAACGGAACAACATGCAAGTTTGGCCTTGGAGCGCAAAATGAAGCAGGGCAAAGGCTAACGGAGTTCTGTCAAGAGAACACGCTGGTCATAGCAAACACTCTTTTCCAACAACACAAGAGGCGACTCTACACATGGACGTCACCAGATGGTCAATACCGAAACCAGATAGATTATGTGCTTTGCAGCCAAAGATGGAGAAGCTCTATACAATCAGTAAAAACAAGACCTGGAGCTGACTGTGGCTCAGATCATGAGCTTCTTATTGCAAAATTCAGGCTTAAACTGAAGAATGTAGGGAACACCACTAGACCAGTCAGATATGACCTAAACCATGTCCCTTATGAATATACAGTGAAGGTGAAGAATAGATTTAGGGCATTAGACCTGGTAGACAGAGTGCCTGAAGAACTATGGACGGAAGTTCGTAACATTGTACAGGAGGCAGCAACTAAAACCATCCCAAAGAAAAAGAAATGCAAGAAGGCAAAGTGGCTGTCAGATGAGGCTTTACAATTAGCTGTAGAAAGAAGGAATGCGAAAAGCAAGGGTGAAAGGGAAAGATATAAACAACTGAATGCAGATTTCCAGGGAATAGCAAGGAGAGATAAGAAGGCCTTCTTAAATGAACAATGCAAAGAAATCGTGGAAAACAACAGAATGGGGAGGACTAGAGATCTCTTCAAGAAAATTGGAGATATCAAGGGAACGTTTTGTGCAAAAATGGGCATGATAAAGGATAAAAAAGGCAGGGACCTAACAGAAGCAGAAGAGATTAAGAAGAGATGGCAAGAATACACAGAAGAACTATACAAGAAAGATCTGAATGTTCCTGATGACCACGCTGGTGTGGTCACTGACCCAGAGCCGGACATCCTAGAGAGTGAAGTCAAGTGGGCCTTAGGTAGCATTACTAACAACAAAGCTAGCGGAGATGATGATATCCCAGCTGAGCTACTTAAAATCCTAAATGATGATGCTGTGAAAGTGCTGCACTCAATATGCCAACAAATTTGGAAAACTCAGCAGTGGCCAAAGGATTGGAAAAGGTCAGTTTACGTTCCAATTCCAAAGAAGGGCAGTGCCAAAGAGTGTTCAAACTACCGCACAATTGCACTCATTTCACATGCTAGCAAGGTTATGCTCAAAATCCTACAAGCTAGGCTTCAGCAGTACGTGGACCGAGAACTACCGGACGTACAAGCTGGGTTTCGAAGAGGCAGAGGAACTAGAGATCAAATTGCCAACATGCGCTGGATCATGGAGAAAGCACGAGAGTTCCAAAAAAACACCTACTTCTGCTTCATTGACTACGCAAAAGCCTTTGATTGTGTGGATCACAACAAACTGTGGCAAATTCTTAAAGAGATGGGAGTACCAGACCACCTTACCTGTCTCCTGAGAAACCTGTATGCGGGTCAAGAAGCAACAGTTCGAACCGGCCATGGAACAACCGACTGGTTCAAAATTGGGAAGGGAGTACGGCAAGGCTGTATATTGTCACCCTGCCTATTTAACTTATATGCAGAGTACATTATGAGAAATGCAGGGCTGAATGAATCGCAAGCCGGAATCAAGATTGCCGGGAGAAATATCAACCACCTCAGATATGCAGACGATACCACCCTAATGGCAGAAAGTGAAGAAGAACTAAAGAGCCTCTTGATGAGGGTGAAAGAGGAGAGTGCAAAAGTTGGCTTGAAACTCAACATTAATAAAACTAAGATCATGGCATCTGGTCCCATCAATTCCTGGCAAATAGAAGGGGCAGAAATGGAAGCAGTAACAGATTTTACTTTTTTAGGTTCCAAGATCACTGCAGACGGAGACAGCAGCCATGAAATTAAAAGACGCTTACTCCTTGGAAGGAAAGCTATGGCAAATTTAGATAGCATAATAAAAAGCAGAGATATCACCATGCCAACAAAAGTTCGCATAGTCAGGACGATGGTGTTCCCGGTAGCAATGTATGGTTGCGAGAGTTGGACCATAAGGAAGGCTGAGCGCCGAAGAATAGATGCTTTCGAACTGTGGTGCTGGAGAAGACTCCTGAGAGTCCCTTGGACTGCTAGGAGATCAAATCAGTCAATCCTAAATGAAATCAACCCTGACTGTTCCCTGGAAGGACAGGTACTGAGGCTGAAGCTCAAATATTTTGGCCACCTAATGCAAAGAGAGGACTCTCCGGAGAAGACTCTGATGCTGGGAAAGATTGAAGGCAAAAGGAGAAGGGGAAGGCAAAGGATGAGATGGTTAGACAGCATCACCGATGCAACGAACATGAAAATGAGCGAACTCAGGAAGATAGTGGAGGATAGGAAGGCCTGGCGGTATATGGTTCATGGGATCACGAAAGGTTGGACATGACTTAACGACTGAACAACAACATAATTTTGTTCTGGTTTTTAGTTGGTTTATGGTATCATTTCAATTTGTGAACTGCACTGTTTGTTTTAAATGAAAAGCACTTATAACTTTTGTTTAAAAATGAATAAAAATATATTAAGGATGAGGTAAGAGTCAAGGAATGAAGTGCGATATGGCATCAGCCAATGGGGAAGATATCCATTCTCTACCCCATGGCAATTTTGGTAAAGGAGAACCCTCCTCCCTTTCATCAGTCCTTCCCCCAATATTATGATAAGATTGGCCACAATACATTACTTATCTGTGCTTGTAGGCAGGAAACCTTATCCTCTCTTAAAATGTAAGCCTGAACTGGCTTGGATCAATTCTGCACCATTAGCAAGTGCTTTATTCTGTAGTTCTGCTTCAGTAGCTCCAGGCACTCAGCTGGATGATCTAGCATGCTGTCCTATCCAAATCTCATGCACATGGAGTTTTTGAGGTGTACTCAATATATACGGTGTGTATAGTAGCAGGGGGTCTCGGCAAGGTACTGAACAACAGGCTAGGCCCGTCAGAAAGGTTGTCAGATTACCATGATATCTACTGCTTTTTATTAGATGTGTCAGCCATGAGGTAAGCATCAGGAACCATCTTTGGGGAAATTTGAAAACCAGAAGTAGGAATACAAAAACTTAATGTTTCAGAATGTAGCAAATAAAACATTTTAGAGCCTGTATTTTAAATTCCGAGATAGATAATATTCTTCCCTTTTGTCATCAGGTACCACTTATACTTTCATAGGAAGACCATAGGGTTAGAGTAAAAGTCAAGTGGTCTCTAAGCATTAGAGCGATACAAGATTTTTGCACAGAAGCACCCAATTGTATTACTAAGGGCAGTGGCTGATACGCATCAAGGGAAGTCAAAGCCAATTATTTCCAGATTGTTCTTCAGCTGACAAAGGTTTGCAACAGGTCTGATCCTCTTATTTAAGTATCTTGAGTAACACGGTTAAGAAACCTCAATAGTGAACTGCCACAGTATTTTACTTTCAGAAAGCAACTTGAACTGCTTTAATTCATGGCTGCACTTGAGTGATGTTTGCTTTTAGTTCCTACATATCCAAAATTGTATAATCACATAGGGATTTATATATGTCCATATGATTACTAAAGAGACCACCTTCTTCCTCATGTTCTCCGACAACCATTAAAACTCCTTCTGAACTATGCAGCTGTAAAACATATGCAAGTAAGCAAGTAGTAGAGAAGCACATGGAAAAGAATTTTTGGCATGTGAACCATCTTCTCCTGAATGTTTTTCAAAGCCCCATATATGGTTATTTAAGAATTTTCGGTTGAAGCTGGCTGGCATTTGACGGTCAGGATAAAACCACTAGACGAGCATGGGCACATCACTAGGGGGGGGGGCTGGAGGGTGTGGACTGCACCGGGTGACACCCCAGGGAGGGGTGACTCCAAAATTTCTTTCTATTCTATTTGTTACCAGTGGTGCGAAAACGCACCACTGGTAGAAAATGGCTCTTGTTCTTGCTGGTCTGCACAAAAAGCACTACAATGGACAGACTGCTCCTATGCAAAAGCGCCACATCTGTTACTCGGATCTCCATAACTCAGGGATCCAGTGTTCCTTGTTGATTGGCGTTGTTTTAATAAAACATGGGTCAATTATTAGCCATAAACCCTGTCTTGTGTATTTATTGGGGGGAAACTAGGGCAGTAGCTGCCATCAGTAAATCTACTGCCATCTACTGAAATTACTCTAGATCAGATATTTATACCCAGATTTTTAGTTCTATATTTTCCTGTTCTCCATTCCATAAATATGCTACTCCCAAAAAGTTTAATAAGTAGCTTTTAATTAGATCGATGTAACCTTGCTAATTTGCCGAGGAGGCATCTTTTAAAGTGGTGACCTTCTTATATCTAGCAGGGAAACAGAAGCCATCCCTAATCATCCCAGCATAGTGTTCCTCGCAGTGGCTATTTGCTGGTTCTTGCTAGGGAAACACACCCAGGGTGCAATCCTGGAAATCTGGTCGGCGCCAGAACAAGCGTTCCATTGCTGGAAGACGTCGCGAATGTGACACAAGGCCGGTCTCCCTCACTCCGGCGCCGGATCTCCATGCGGCCAGCATCAGACGTGAGTCCTCCGCCACGTGGGTGGTCCGGCCCAGGAAGGGGGCCATTGGCCTAGCCGGCCCGGGAGGGGGCAGGGATGGCGCCCGCCATATCCCCGTCCCCGCTAGGCCGGCTACACCATTACACGGCCTCCTCTACTTCCACCAGCTATTTAGCTGGTGGAATTCCGAGGAGGCTGACAGGGACGGCCCCAGTTGACACCCGGGGAAGGGGACGAGCGTCCTCTTCCCCGAGTAGACCTCCGGCCCGCCATCGGACGGGCAGCCTGTGCACAGGATCTGGCGGGCGGCCCTGGGCTGCCGGCCTGATCCTTACACAGGATTGTGCTGCCAGTCATATAGCTGATCCATCAGCTGTATGCCGGTCCTAAGCCTGGATAAATGGGGAGGTGCGGGGAAAGCAATGATGAACTACCCCACAGCAAACTCTCACCAGAATGCTTTATGGCAGGAGCAGTATGCAGAGCTCTCACCTATAAAGTTGCCTAGAGTCGGACTTGACTGAATGGGTACGGGAGGTGGAGGAGGAATTAGATCGATAAATTTATAACCGACTATTGAAGGTAAGGTAACTGGTACACCTAGATTGGAACACACAGACTCACTGCTCTAAGAGGTCATATATATAAAAGAACATGCTAAACATGATTACAGGGTTTCAGTCAAATGTATAAAAAAAACACACGAATGGAAGTGAATTATAGCTTGCATGCTTACAGGAAATTCATAGCATACTTCAGCCATTAATGAAACTAGAAATAAAATAATACGCATGAAATGTGTAGTTTTTGCCCTATAAATTTGGCAATCTCAGCCAAACTGTATGCAAAGCATCTTCTTTTAAAGCTACAGGATTGGGTGGATAGAAAAAAATCCAGCAGAAGGGCAGAAGGCTTTAGAGATAAAAGGTCAACTGCAGATCAGTACTTTATTTTGAATCATTTCCCCTTTGTTCCCCATTCAAAAGCAGCAACCTGCCTGTTGCGTTTCATTTCCTACATTTAAGTGGAAAACATATACAATAACCTGGAACATTCTTATGAATGGGAAACCAGATGAGATAGCCCAGTCTTTGCCATTTTAAAAGTATCAGGAATATCTTTGCACAGAAGCAGTATCTCACCAAAGCAATGCACCTGCCAGAGCACCCAAACAGCATATTTTTCGTTTGGATGGAGAAGAGACTTGGGACACTTATTTGCAACTGCAAATACACAGTCTTTGCTGCAAGAGCAAAAAATAATAACAGATATTAAAATGAAAGTTCCCTTTCTGCCTCTGAAAGAAACCGGAATTCAAGCAAACCACAGTTTGGCTATCTGTACCCTAGCCTCAGGCTCACACATTTCCCCTCTGTCTTCTCCCCATGCACTCTAGTTCCCTCCCTCGTTTGCCATTACATCAGAAGCAGCAAACTATGGGTTTGTGCTTGCCTTCCAAACTAGAATGAGAAACCACAATTAGAAGTAGATTCTCAATAGGGAAAAAACATATCATAGAATGTTCTATGGGAGACGGGACGGCTATAAAGCCATGACAAAAAAACACTAGTTAAGTAAATAATAAAACCGAGATACTGGTCACAAACGTGGGAACAAATATAAATACACTGTTAAAAACCCTTTAAAAACTTTAAAAACATTAAACAAAAACCAGCCACATGTTAAGACCAGATAACAAAAGTTTTAAAATTAAAACCAAACTCTAAAATGCAACGTTTCACTCCAATTTTATCAAGCATCTTCAGGCAAAAAACCCCTATGTAGTGGGAAGATGTCCCACTACATCTGTCCCACTACATAACAGCTACATGTGGCGTTGGCTGAAAACGCACGTGCTTTTGGACAATATAGACTACTATGACTGTACTTCATTTTTGGATTTTTTTTTCCTAATTTTGCATCTACATAAACTCCCACAGCTACATTAAGTAGTAATGACATATGAATAAGGAATCAAAGGGAGCAAAGCAACTTTCATGAAGAAATAGGTAGTGTGTTGATGCCTCCCTTGAAACACCAGCATTTGACTGCTCTAAGAAAAATCCCAGCTGCCTGAAAGCAGTCTACCAAAGATTAGAGATGGGCAGAACTGGAGAGGTGATGCCCTTTTCTTCTCCTCTGCTGACAGCAAGAGACATGATTGCTGTCACTGCTCAAGTCCTGCGTGTCTCTTGCCATTTGTTCTTAGTTCACTGGCACACATAATTTATTCATTGCAAGATGCACCTGTGCAGTTGCTGGCCAAGGGTGATGCGGAAGATCCCTCTGAGCAAAACCAGTGAACCGCACAGAAGGCACAGAAATCTGGATTGGCATCCCAAATACCTAGCATCGTGTGGGGGGAAATTCAGCACACACAAACGTTGCTGCTTCTCCTGTCTGCTATCAGTGGGAGTTTTGGTTGTTTGTTTTTAATATTGAACATTTACATACTTAAGTAAATAGCTTTGCCACATGATTTGCAGCTCTTCCAAAATGCAAATGAGTGTTCCTAATAATAAAGTATAGAATTAGAGACTCTTGCTGTGGACAAGCAACAGCAACAACACAATAACAGCTTCTGCAAAGGGAAGTCTGGCCCCACGGACCTTTTTAAAGCCTACAAAACAATCAAATAGTAAGAACGACATCTGTTAAGTGAGCAGATAAAAAATAGGCATTGTGCAATAGGTTAAAAGACAAGGATCTTGCTGTAATGAACAAACCTAACAAACAAACTGGCTGTTATTCTAATGATGTGGGTAGGGAATGTGAACTGCTGTTAGGGGAATCTGATGTCGATGTTTGGTTTTGAAATGTTTTGTTGTATGAAATGTTTGTCTTTGCGGCAAGAAACATGGGATATAAATGCCTTAAAATAAAATTGTAAAAAAAATTAATGATAATACAGTGGGCCCTCGCTATTCGCGGGGGTTCTGTTTCATTTTCATTCAAAACTGGAAGTGGGTCTCAATCGCTTCAGGGAGGGGATCTGAAGCACAGAGAGGCCTGCAGAGGGGGTTGCAGCCCCCCCCGCACCCTCTGGAGGGCTGGCACGACACCCAGTAAGTTTAAAAAATTCTGAAGGCGGCATGATCCCGAGAGTGCTACCGCAAAGACTTACAACTTTACTTGTGAGGAGAACTTTGAGAACCACTGATGCATCATAACATCCATAGCTCACAATGGTTCTGTTCTGTTAGGAAATACTGAGCTAGAAGTTGCAGAGCATATTTGGGTCATGAAAGACATTAGCTACATGCAGTCATGGAATACGGTTTTTGCTACCACTGCATAGTGTGCCTAGAAATTTGGAGGCAGTTTTGCCTTTGACACTTGTGAAGGGGTGGGTGGGTGGGTGGAATTATCAGGGTATAAAAAACCCAGCCATGTTTAACAGAGCTAGTCAGCAAAGCATATTCTGTGTCTTTCTTACCGAAGAGAGCTGCAGAACATATTTTAATTCCCAGCTACGCTATTCAGCAGGGAGCCAGTCTCTGGAACCATCAGGCAAGCTCGGCAGGAAGTTATTTTAGAGAACTTCAAAGGACAGGAAGCTGAGAATTCATATTCATGACATACTGTTGCTCTTCACCCTGCTGTATTCCTTCTAATGTAAGACAGGAAAGCCGCAAACAAGCCAACCACCCAATCACAACTGCATTTTATGTTATGGAAAGGTGATCCCACAGAGAACTTATCTAAACACAGTGGCTTCAATTCTGCTTGTACTTATGGGCACATAAACCCTGTTGATTTTAACAGAACTTGTCAGTATATAACTGAACAAAGCTACAGTCTATGTTCTCACTCATTTACTTGTGCTGTCCAGATAATCTCAAAGTCTGCCATATTATGAAGTGATGTGAAGCAGTCCAATTCAGGTGTTCAGATTCCAATGGGAACAGTTTTCCTGCTTCTAGTCTCCGCTGCAGTATGTTGTTCAAAATGAAGCCACATTCATGAGCAGGGGTCATTTTTATTGTTCCCTTTCAGATGCAGAAATGCCCAAGGCCAGCCTTGGAAGACTGACACTGTCATGGAGCTAATCTGAATCCCAGCTCTTTGCATTAAAGTCCATGGATTTTCTTATGTGTTTATAAAACTCATTTTCAGGAGGGTTTTTTCCCCAACTCTTTTTTTTTTAATTCTGAATTATCTTATAGTTTACATTATTTTGACCTGGTGCTAATTTGTCACACCAAGCAAGACTACTGGGTTTTCCTTTCATTTTGTATCCAATGGATTTGCGGGTGGGCTAACCATCCCCTTATGTGTTCTTTCGAATGATTGATTGATTAAACCTTTATTGGCATAAAATAAACAAAACACAAAAGACAAAAAGCACCCGAAGGCATACCAATAAATATAAAATACCACAGTCATATGCAGAACATCACACCCCAATCAACTCCCCCTAGCAAGGAATTTTTTTCCCAACCAAATAAAGAAATGTTGCTACCTGGCTAATAATCTCAGGGGCCCCGCTCATTTAATAGGTAGACCAATTTCTCCTCATCCACACGCCCAGATATATGAATCAAAATGGGACATAAATACATACTTCGTAAGGAGTTTTGTAGAGGGCAGTAGAAAAAAAAAATGAGTTAAGGACTCAATAGATCTCCCATCACAGGGGCAAGTACGCTCCACATAAGGTGTTTTAGAAAATCTTCCTACAAGGACCTGTGAAGGGGTCATATTAAACCTGGCACATGCCATCGCCCGACGTTCACTAGGGTCCATTAAGAAAACCAGTTACGAGGCTAGCTGAGCACAAGGCATGGGGATTTGAAAGAATCGCGGTGAGCAAGATGCTGCCGCTAAAGCGTGGAGGTTCTGATACTCCACGTCCTGAAGTCTTAGATTGAGTTTCCCTAATACCTCAGTCTCTGAAAGGAAACACAGCGCCTCTTGGGAATAACCCAGGGACCTCACCTTCTCCCATACCATGTTTAGCCATTTATGAACCACTGAATCGGTTGTTCTTTTGAATGTAAGATTAGCAATAGCTAGAGTAGTAGCTACAAGAAACTGAACGCAGCAACGATGGTGAAGATCAGAGCAGGATAAGAATTACAGCACTGAACTTTGATTCAGCTTAGAAACCCCAGCTAGTGAACCTCTGCTTACTATCTTTCTACATGTTATTGTAGATTTCCGTTATCTCTCTAATTATTCCACTGATACAACACTGCGTCCAAGAATGAAAAATGGCATCGAAGGGTGATATCAGTGGCTGTTTCTTCTCCCCAGCACTTCCTGGAAAGCCAGGGCCAAGATGATTACCAGGAGATTGTGGGTAAACAGGAACAGTAGCAGACAATCTCCTTTTTCCCCAGGGCCATTTTACAATTTCCAGATGTCCCGTCCCTCGACATTGCCAAGAAAAGAAAGAGGACAGCCTGCTGCTGCCTGCTCTCCACTGCCTCTTGGTAAGTCTCCACCTGTCAAATTTAACTGGAAACTGGGCAGAAGACAGGTGCGAGTCCTCCTTACTGCTACTACTGATATAGCAGGGGATGGCAGCATGAAGGAGAACTTGAACCTTTCTGCTGCCCAGTTTCTGGGCACTGTGAGGGGATAGCTGGCATGTGCATTCACTTTGCAAAGCATTGGAGAGCATGCTATTGGGAGTCCCCTACAGAATGTTTGCCCCAGTGTGCACTAAAAGCTGAAGCCACCACTGAAGGCTTGATTCACACATTCACTTATCACACCACAGCTGTATTCACCATGGATGTAAGAGCAGATCACTCTGTAGTCATTCAGGTAAAACCAATTGCCAGTGCCATACATTGGTGGTGAGCTATACTGTACATAAACCAAATAACCGAATCCGATGGGCCATTTCCGACAGTGGATCTATTGATCCGCTGTCATAAATGGCCTAGCAATGGCACAAACATTGTGTCACCATCACACATGATGGAACCACTGGCAGAAATGATCAGCAGCTCCACACATGTGACAGAATTGCCTGGACACTCTACTGGCCCAGGTAAGGTCGCGGAAGGGGCTGTCCTTAGTCAGGATTGCTGCCCATGTGAAAATTGGTTATCACAATAGTGCATCAAAGGACATTGGCTCAGTAGATACAGCATCTACTTTGCATACAGAATGTCCCAGATTCAATATCTGGCATCTTGACATAGGGCTCGGAAAACTCCTTTCTGAAATTCTGGAGAATCACGGCCAGTCAGCACAGACAATACTCAACCAGAGAGACAAGTGGTCTGACTTGGAACAAGATAGCTTTACATGTTCATATGAGACACCTTTAAAAGTAGATTGGTCTGCTAGCTATTAAACTTTCAAACCCCTTAAAGCTCCAGTCTTACTTGTTGTTGTTCAGTCATTAAGTCGTGTCCGACCCTTCGTGATCCCATGAACCATATCCCGCCAGGCCTTCCTGTCCTCCACTATCTTCCTGAGTTCGCTCATTTTCATGTTCGTTGCATCGGTGATGCTGTCTAACCATCACATCCTTTGCCTTCTCCTTTTGCCTTCAATCTTTCCCAGCATCAGAGTCTTCTCCAGAGAGTCCTCTCTTCGCATTAGGTGGCCAAAATATCTGAGCTTCAGCCTCAGTACCTGTCCTTACAGGGAACAATCAGGGTTGATTTCAACACAACCAGAATACAGAGCCTACTTTAAAACTGCCGCCATGTGGAAACTGCTTCATTCCATTAGCACATAGCAAATAACCTTCACCATATGATGGACATAGGCTGGGAAAATTCAGATTCAATCCCTACCAAGCCATGAAGGGTGGATGATGCCCTATAATTAGGGCTGTCAAGCAATCAAATAATTTTTAGTTGATTGATTAAATTTAAATAAATCAAGTATTATGAAAACCTCAGCATAGATGTCATCTTGAGATACTGAAGGAAGTGTGACACTACTTACAACTCAATCAACAAAAGCTACTACTCATTATTAAAAGGAAAAGGCCTGTTTTAGTATTTTCCTTTTGTGCCCTCTTACAACACCCAAGAACCAACTTAATCTTACAAACAATTGTACCTTTAATTCCACTGATTAAAATAGGCCCCCACCAATTAATAAAGCTTTAGTTGATTAATCTACTGATTAATGCAATTAATCCCTGCAGCCCTACATCTCACATACCAGACTGATTGCATTGTACAAGAATAATGATTTGTAGAAATCAACACTTTGTGTCAAATTCTTGCTTTAGCAATCCTAGATCAAATACATCCCTAATGGTACACCAAAGGCTGAATAGGGCCATGAATTTTTTTCAGCAACAAAGACATTTCTCTGTTCAGAAAGGATCACCATAAAAGATGTCAGCTGGGCTGCTATACACTGAAGAGACAGTGGGGCTGTGTAGAGGGGGCTGGAGAGCCCAGTGATTCTATGGGTTGCACTGGCATTGCTCGAGGTGGGGCGGAACGGTATGTTCCGCACTGTGCTAACCTCCATTTACTCCCCGGCACGAGGTAGCCCCGCCCCCTCGCCATCGGAGCCCTTCAGTGCAGCAAAGGCAACACGCAGTAGACTCCCTGCGCGTTGCCTTCGTCACACTGAATGGCTCCGACGGTGAGGGGGTGGGGCCGCCTTGTGCCAGGGAGTAAACGGAAGTAAGCACAGTGCGGAACTTACCGTTCTGCCCCACTTCGAGTGATGCCAGTGATGGGTTGTTTTTGGTTATTGCTCTCCATAGCTTTTAAAAAAAACAAACATATGACAGGCCGAATAACTAGTGATCCCACATTAACGCTATTTTTGTTACTTTGCAAAACGGGGAGAAAAGATTCTCTCAAATGTTCACACATTTAAAAATAAAACAACTGTTATTCAGATGCTCAGTGAGAAGACATTCCCCTTTCCACTTCCCACCACCCCCACAACCGAGTATGGTTCCGATTTCATCTTCCCACTTTGCAGGAGGTGTTATGGGCATCCCCTGCCAGTTCCTGTGATCTGAATCAGTTGTTCTGAAAGCCAGCGATTCTTGTCAGGAACTGAGAAGAGGCAAGATCTTCCAGCAGAGAAAGACTTCTCCATTTTTTTCCCTTTCAGCATTTTGCTTCACTTCCTGCTGTCCTCCTCTTTCATTAGCTATATAGACTAGCTTAACTTTCAACACACTACCACCTCACTAATCCTTTGAGGTCTCTCTCTTCCACCTAACCATTGGTGTAGTACTTTCCCATTCTTTTCTCTTCCATTTAATGTACACATCTTTATCTCTATTTTTTAAAAAAATAATTTGCCACTGCATCTTCACATTTCATTCTCCCTCTATTGTCCTTTCCCCACATTTTCTGCAATATGCTATTATATGTGAGGTACCCCAATTCCATGACTCACCCAGAGAGTATCTGCTACAGGTGCTCCTTGAAAAACTTCCTCCTTTAACACAAGCTACAAATGCTTCTGTTATAAAGGTTGGATGTCACAGGTTCAGTCCCCAATTACAATGAATCCTATATGTTCACTGCAACATTATAAAGCCTGTCTGCACAATGATTGTCATTTAAAAGCCAACAGTTGTTAACACAGCTGGTAGAAATGTGCTCTAAAGTTTAAAAATTAAAAAAGCAAAACAAAAACACAAACATATTTCAATAAGGCCTGCCAGTGATCTCTAACACTAGATTCAAGAGGGCTGACTGTTACCCAAAATGACATAGATGTGCGCTTTGCACATGCAGAACCCCTTTCTATCCATTCTGCCAACATAATAACTTTAATAGGAACTTGTCTTTATTATGTGTACGATGTACACTGATGGCATAGTCTAAATAAATTATATATTGAAGAGATGAGCCAAGGCTTTCAAAACAAGTTCCAGGATGAGCTCTATTTATGTATTTATTTTATAAATGAGGCACATATACAGTACAGTATAAATATCTGGGAGTAGGGGCTGCAGCTCAATTGTATAACATTTTACTTTACATGCTGAAGATCTTAGGTTGAATTCCTGGCATCACCTATTAACAGTGATGCAGACTTGAGTCTATTGACTCAGACTTGAGTCGGACTCAAGTAATGTCAGTGACTTGGACTCTGACTTGGCGATTGTAGACTCGACTCGAGACTTGGAGCCTTTCATGACAAGTTGAATTTTATTCAGGTTTAAACCCATTTGCCCCATTAAATAGATAGGGACTCACAACTTGCAACCAAAGACTTGGGGGCAAAGACTTGGGACTTGACTCGAGACTTGGAGTCAGAGACTTGATCCACATCCCTGCCTATTAAATGCTAATGATAAAGTGTTGCCAGTCAACCCAGACAATATTGAACTAGAGGACCTATGGTCTCACATGATATAAGGCACCTTCATATGTTCATGTCTGTTCACTTTAGGATAAAAGGTTCGGCTTGAACCAATCAGAAAAAAAAGTCTGGCTTGATAGTGTTTCCAATCTCTGCGTACACATGAATCTCTTTGATTCTATAACTATGCTTTAATTGGATGATAGTTTCTCTTCTTCTTGTAACTATGTTTTTGGCCCTGGTTTTCAAGGGCTGCCACTTCTTTACGCTTCTGCTGTTCAAATAATTGATGTCCCGTTTTCAGACTCTGAACTACCGACAATTCCTTGATTCTTGATTTTTAAATTATCCTTGCCTGTTGCCTTAGCCCTGCAGTGAAATGGAAGGTGCACTAATGATAGAAAAAGGATAGATTAGTTTACATAGTGTAGCTCAGAAGTGGGCAGGGTATGCAACCTGCCAAGACCTTCCCCCCCCCCCCAAACAACCTTTCTCCAAGTGAGTCACCACCTGCTGATTGATTTCTGGTGTAGCTTAACATTCCAATTATGGGGTGTTTGTTTTGGAAAAATTAGGCCACATACCAACCTCTCACATTAACACAAAGCAAAAAGTGCCAGCCCATGAATTTTCTACCTGAAGCTGAGTACCAAATGGTGTCCCTCCCTGCTGCCTTTCCCTGACCTCTCTCTTTATTCCCATTATTAAAAATCACAACCCCAGTTCCTTCCTTTTTTCAAACCTCCCCTTCACCATCCTACCTTTTCTTAGGAAGCGATGAGGAAAAGCAGCATGGAACCATGTTGCTTTCTTTCCCCTGCAGGCCATCCATGGGCATGGAGGGTGCTGGGTAGACTTTCCCTGATAACTGGCTCATAATCTTCGGCCCCAAGTGGCCAGCTTTATGGTAGGGCAAGCCTTGCTGTTCTTTAGACTGTTTATGTGCTACTACTGTGAAAGATTATTATTCTAACTTCATCCAATATTATTAAAGATGAGTATACCAATTTGTATCACTGGACAGGGAGTTAGGATTGGGCTGCCTATCTCACCTCCATCCCAGGCAGGAGAGTTTCACAGGGGCATTTTGGCTAGACTATGACAGAAGGCAAATAACCATGGTTCATATAGCTACAATGTAAGGAACTACATAAAACAGCAATCATACTAGCTGCTGTTGGGACCAAGGGAGTGAGAGGATCATGCTTAAACGTTTCTTGTAACGTGAAGGCAATCTTCTCAAGTGATAAATGTATCTCATGAAAACAGCCACCTAAACAGATCACATGAATAGGTCTACAGGAAACTTTCAGCTTCTTGTACTCCATACCACTCACGCTCTCAACATCGTCTCAGTGACAATGTCAGAGAAATGCCATATTCCTAAAGAGCACTGACTGTTTTCTTCCTCTCCTCTACACTTTTGCCAGATCATACAAGTTGGTACACCTGTGTCAAAAGCTGATAGCTACTGGAGTACTATATATAGCAGTCAGTTGAGAGATTTTGATTTTTCAAAGGTTTATTTTCAGTGTTCTTAATTGCAGGGGGAAAAAGTCCTTACCAGTACTGGGAAACCTATAAATTATCTTCAACTAGAGACAAATGCCTGGTGAATTGCTACCTTCCTACAAGATGTTTAGGATTCTTTCTTCCATTAAATATGCATCTCAAAGGGCCAGCCACTCCACTAAGACAGGTTGATGGTGACTGCTTCTATGCTGGTAAGTACATTTCTTCCCCTCAATACTAGCCCCCTGTATTCTGAACCTTGGGCCCAGATCAAACATGCAAAAACCCACATGGAAATGACCACTTTTTCACCTCTTAATCCTTGAGATCAGCACCCTTCCACATTAGTTTTTGAATGTATGGTCCCAAAACACACATGGTTTTTGATATCCATGAGTTTTGGGTCCTCAGGGGAGGCAACATCGCACCCTGTACTAGCACCCTCGTTTGCTACAGCTCACCCTCTCCTTGTTTTTGGCTTTAAAAGGCAGCTGCCTCTCCCACTCACTTGTGATGAGTAGGAGAAACAGCAGCAAAAGCAGCTGTTGCTTCATCTTTTGCTCTACCTGCTTGGGGGGCGGGGTGGGGAAACCCCCTTTAGGAAAGCCAACAGCCCTTTGATCCTCTTCCCACTGGAGGGTTAGGTGCCATCTATATTACTAGGCTTACCAGATCTCCAACCGGGACAGAGTGCTAGACCTTAAGGAGAAGGAATGTGGGCAGGTGAAGCTTGTTAAACCCTTAGAGCACAATCCTATACACACTTTCCTGGGAGCAAGTCTCATTGAACTCAATGGGGCTTGCTTCTGAGTAGACATGCCTAGGATTATGCTCTAAGGTTTAACAAGCTACACCTGCCCACATTCCTTCTCCTAAAGGTCTAGCACTCTGTCCCGGTTGGAGATCTGGTAAGCCTATATATTACCCTATGCATGCCTACTCAGAAGTAAGTCACATCGTGTTCAGTGGAGCTTACTCTCAGGAAAATGTGTATAAAAATAACCACTTGTCCATTTGCATCAGTGTCCTTACTGAAAGGGCCTGCATTAAACATGTGGCTCCCTTCCATCAAGGAAATCTTTTTTCTCTCCCCCCCCATTCCCTTCAGAGAGAGACTTCCAAAATATGGCTAAAGACAGAAGGTTTCATGCATCTGCATGCATGCACACTCTTTCTTTGCCTCCTCAATCGTCTTCATTCCCTGCCAGAGATTCTAACCAGATTAACAGAGCAAGAGGGAAGCGCAGGCAGGGAAAGGCCCATCTAACACATTCTTAGCTATGCCTACTCAGAACTAAGTCCCATTGTGTTCAATGGGGATTACTCTCAGGGAAGTGTACAAGATGACAGCATAAGCAGAGAGGCTGAGGAAAAGGTGATGGCACCTTTCCTCCCCCCCCCCCCCCCCCCGCTTCTCTACATTAACTGTCTCCCTCCTCTTGGCAGGAGGTCTGGCTCAGTGGGCATCTCTTGTAATGCCTGAAGAGATCTAAGGACGCCAGCTCACAACTGTAAGTATCCAAGAGCTGTCGACACGCCTCTGACGATCTGCAGAAGCCCTCAGTGAGAGCGAGGAAAAGCTGCCAGCTGCACTCTGAGTAGGAGTCAGAGTTGCCGTCAGCCAAGCATGGGAGGCAAACCCCAGAGATAAGCCAGACCATGAAGGAAACCATCTGGAATGAAGACGTTCTATGAAAGATTAGAACTTTGTATTAAATAGCCTGCCTATGTGAACTGCCTTGAATTTAAGTGAGAGGAGAAATCTGATGACCAAGAAAAGAAATGCTGATATTATTATAATGTTTCGGGCTTTTTAGTTTGGAAAAAAGGCAATTAAAGGGAGTCAAGATCTCTATATCTATATCTATATCTCTATATCTAAGCAAATGACTGACTGGCTCATCAAAGCCCAGTCCAAGTCATTTCTTGCAAAGAATCAGGCCTATAATTGATGCAATATACTAACCAAACTGAAGCCAAAGCCTGATGTATGATATTTATCTGTAACATAGAACTCTTCATCAGATATCTAGGATTAGCTAGGATGAACTATTTCTAAGGTGATCATAGAATTACAGCATCCGAATAGCATACAGAAGCATATAGAGACAATAATCTTATTCATGTTCTGCCAGTGAACTCTGATACTGACAAGATGTGGGTGAGTTGTGGATCCAAGGATAAACAGATGAAACTTGCTTGAGAAGGGGGTAATGATCCAATATAACAAGAGTCAGGGACACAAAACAAAAGAACACTTTGCAGGAGAAATTCATTATTTAAATGCACTCATCTCTGCAGTGCTATGCTGAGAGAACAAGATAAAGAAACACAAATAACTGTGTGGTAAAGCATGTTCACACTATAACTTGTGCCAGTGCAAAAGAACAAAGCCATGTAGTCCATTCTTGTATGTCTTGCCATTACCACAGATTTATTAGTATAATGCTATGGTAAACACTATTAGAGAAAGAAATGATAAGCCATGAGAGTTTAAATCATATCACATTATAGAACAAGTTGTTATCAGAGGCTATGACACCAATTGGTTAGTAATAAGATTTGTACTTCCAGTTAAAGTTCAGTTGTTTTAGTGGTACCACATCAGTACTCCAAACTCACTCTTTTCACATGTGGATTGCTTGTTTTCTCTGCAGAGCTTGCATGTCTATCACAAGTTAAGAATGCTGAACTGAAGTGGGGAGCATTTCTTACAAATGTTCACAGTCTACAAAAGGTGCCCCTTTCTGGTGACTTTTGGCACTCCTTTCTAAAAAAGACAGGGAGCACAAGCCTGGCTGTCTCAGCAACAAGGAAACTTTCTCTCTTTCATTCACAGTAAAAGCAGGGCGAGAGCTCCAATTTGTTACCTAGCTGATGCTTTATTCTTGTTTATTTCTCTTTAATTCAAGGCATGCAAGAGAAATGCATCTAAATGTGTATTTGGTAACCTGTTAAGTAACCTGGCTAGAGAGCAAAGGGCCAAACACTTTGTAAATAGCTAGGCTTACCATCATCCATCCCGGAATCGAGCCTGGCTTCGGCCTAGATGGGGCCCGAGCCGCTCCCAAGGGTGCACTGTGGCTTCCCAACGGGGTTCCAGCTTCGGTCGCGTCATCAACCAGAAGTTCCAGAAGCCGGAAGCCCATTGGGCAGCCACAGTACACCCTTGGGAGCGGCTCGGGCCCCGTCTAGGCCGAAGCCAGGCTTGATTCCAGGACAATGGTAAGCCTATAAATAGCCAAATAAATGTGGGTATTTACAGGACTGATGGCAAGAGGCCATATATCCAAAGGCCACATTTTTCATTGAACCATGTAGTCAACCCCCCACTCTTGTTAATTACTCCATGGTGTTCAATGCTCCAAATTTGAACTGAGGCTCATTTGCTCCTTAAATTCAAATGGAGTTTTCATGCCTCCAAAATTCAGATGAAGCTTTTCAGATCCAAGTTCAGCTGGACTACCACATTTGATGTCTTGTGACTATAGCCACCCCCAGGACTCCTGGGCTTTGGAAAAAACAACTTTTGAAAACAAAGGAAAGGTTTCACACCTCCAATGGTCCTCACCAGCCCCATAATTAAGGTCAATCTAGGAGCAATCCAGTGACAATCCAAACTAGCTTCTACATCCTCAACTGGATGGGAAAACAAAGGTAATTTTTCTTACATGAGAGGGGTAATACGGGTAAAGATGCCATGTCAGGAAATAGCCTGGAAGAAATGATATCCTGCGCCGAACGCGAGTCTCCAAAAACCTGGCAGTCACGATCGGGATGATAAAATTAAAATCCAAGGTTTATTGCTGTCCAACGTTTCGTTCCGAAACTCGGAACTTCTTCATAGGAAATCCCAGAAAGGATTCAAGAAGGATTCAAGATGTGCTATCTCACTATGCATGTGGTTTGTTACCTTCCTTTTCACGTGTTCTCTGATTTACTGAGTTGTTTAGCCTCTGGTATAGGGGTTTATCCTGCTAGGGGTTTAAAGGGATGGTCTAGCTCTCCAGGGAGGTCTGGGGATGGGATGTCTTCCACAAGAAGATGAATCAGTGTTTGGACTAGCCCTGCCTCCTGGTACTGGGAGGGGCATTCCCCCCCCCCATCCTTTCCCCAGAACAGGCATTCTCAGGTAAGAAATTCCTGTTTTTCCACCCTCTTTGCTCTGCTCCTTTTAATGAGTACCTGTCTCATCCCCACTCCTCATTTCTCCTCCTTCTAATAGCCTTCTTTAGGGCCCCATCATTGTGTGGATGTTAGCTGTAGACTGCCCCTGCCTGGATTAAGCCTGAGTGAGCTAACTCAGTTATATCTAATGGAACCCTCCCCCCTTTTAAAAAGGTTTTTGAGCACTTTTAGTAAAGTTAGTGCACCTTCACCCTCATCTCCGTTTTCTTTTTGCTGCCGAATTATACAGTTGCACCACTGGCCATCACACTGGGTCATCACACACAATTGTTTCCCCCCATGTACACATATTACTTGTATTTTAAAAAGCACTGTCAGTACCATATCACACTACACAATCCCAGTTTGGCTGGGATCAATCAGTCTAGAAAGAAGTCCTAGAGACAGGAATGGCATCAGGTATTGGTCAGCTAAGGAACTGG
The DNA here is from genome assembly GCA_026170595.1 of Plestiodon gilberti rubricaudatus. Taxonomy (NCBI): domain Eukaryota; kingdom Metazoa; phylum Chordata; class Lepidosauria; order Squamata; family Scincidae; genus Plestiodon; species Plestiodon gilberti. The sequence continues at coordinate 114,905,402 of JANXHW010000001.1, forward strand.
CAGTGGGCTCATACCCATTAGAGGGCCCACATGGCTGGACTGACTCCTAAACATTTAGTACACAAGGCAGTGGTAGCATCCAATGCATCATGGGAGAACAGGTGGTGGGTGCAATGGGGTCCTACTGCAAGTAGAGGTTTTTTTGGGGGGGGGGGCTGAACACTTTTGAACACTTTTAAAGGCAAAAAAACAGGACACTTGAAGGGCAAAGCAGGCTAATGCAACACAGTGGCTAGTCAAGTGGTTTTCTTACTTTGACCCCCTTAGAATCAAAGTAAGATCCACTCCATTACAGAGAATAGGGAATCTGCTTCTATGATACAAACTTACAAAACCTGACTTGACATAGCAGAAAATGCAAAAATTCAGGGGGAGGGGAGAATCAGAATAGCTATTTCCATACAGATGCCTTATTTTAAAAATAAGCCTACAATACCATAAAAGAATATAGGGACACTGGAAAATGACAACAGTATTTGTACAGAGATAAGACTCAGAGGGCCTCAGACTTATGCCTGCAGTCTCCTCATGAGAGTGGAAAATTGGTGATAAGATGAGGGAAAGATTACTGCAAAGCTAAATGATTTCTTTGTCTTGGTATGTTCACCAGGGAGTATGAGGGAAACACGCCAGAATCAGAGGGAAGTTTCCTAGAGGCAGAAAATGAAAAATTAATGAAACTAAGGCAACACCAGAATAAGTAAAAAGAAATCATAGCAGGTAAACTGGCAACAGGCAAACTGGTTACATCCAACATCGGAATTCCTAGTGCATTCTTGTAGATACCAACTCAATAATAGTATATTCACAATACCACTTTCAATATGCGCACCACAGCCTCACATGTTTATGCTGGGATAGGAGAACAGGGAGAAATAACATTCCTAGTATAGAGTTATTGCTAATTATTGCCCCATCATCCCATTAAGAATAGCAGAACGGCGGAAGAAACTCCCTGATTATCACCTGCTAATTTGGATGAAAAGCCCATCCCTTTCACAACTCTCATTCTCTTAGAATGAAAAACATATACAGTACATAGAACGAAACATACCGGTATACATAGAATGATATAATAGGTATACTGTATTTTTTTCCTTAAGTATTTCTCCACAATAAGAATATTTTGTTTTTCTTTCACAACAGTGGGGAGGGGGGAAGCAAAAGGAAAAGCTTGTTTGTACGAACCAGTTGCTAAAGTTTATAAACCCTAAGAAAACCAGAATGATCCTCCCTAACTGTGAACCTCCAAGGGAAACATAAGAAGGGGTTTCCATTCATGATCTACTGTATTTTCATTTTATGTTTTTAAGAAATGAGCTGTGCAAGTCATTTCATTTGTTTTTCTTTTTAAAAGGTATAGTAGATCACACAATAGATAGTAGTGCAAGAATGTGAATTTTCCTTATTGTTTTGGAGTAGCCTACACCCAGTGCAACGGACCGATCATGCCATGCAACTTGGTTGCTACTTGAGGCAGCCAGTTAAGGTAATTGCCCATTTTAGCAACCCTTACACTGATTGCACACTAGAAAGTAGATATGACTGCTTTTGCCTCATTTGCTGACGTAAGCTTTATGCAGCTAGTAGCAGGGATTTTTATACTGCACACTAGACTTTACTACTTTGTTTACATGCCACAGAACATAATTACACAATCTAGAAATTGTGAACATCTTTTGTTAGGCAGGCAGTGCTGGTCATTAAAGCTTTTGGTGCCAAAAGGGAAAGGGAAATGAAAGCAGCAACAAACAAATGTACAGAAACTGCAATTCTAAGTTTTCATTCAGGTAATTACAGCAGCAAGGTCCCATTCCAAATAGCCATCCTCACACAATACTGTACGTCCTCAGATTTCATGATGGGAAATCTTTTGACATTTTTGAAGGCCTCTCTGTCAAAATTACACAGTACATTAAAAGTCTACAAATCAGGAAAAAAAACCTCCTAGAAAGCCCTACCACACATGTAAGCGTTTTACACAGGGCAGTATTATGATGAGGGTAGTGTCACCTTCAAGCAAGCAACCTTTTTCACATGAAATCTCATGTGATACAGAGAGGGACATAGCATAAATGTTGAAATTGACTCGAAGAGTTGATCCATCTTTTCTCTATTTTGTTAGATCAGTGATTTTCAACCGGTGTGCTGCAAATGGTCTGCAAGTGTGTCACGGGAGTGTGTGGGAAGATCATTTATTAGTAGGGCTGTTGGGGGGCGGGGGTGAGCCCTGCAGTGTGGTGATGGTGTGCCTTGACAATTTTAGTGCCTTGTCAGTGTGCCGTGAGATGAAAAAGGTTGAAAATCACTGTGTTGGATAGTAACTTCCACTGAATTTCAAGAATGTACGACTGACTTCTAAAATTCTAAGCACCCTCTGAATACGAATATAGGAAGCTGCCTTCTACAGAATCAGACCATTGGTCCATTTAGCGCAATATGGTCTACACTGACTGGCAGTTGCTCTCCAGGGTTTTAGGCAGGGATCTTTCCCAGCCCCAAAGCAGAAACACACTGTTGGGTCAATTGAAGAAAAAAAAAAAGCTTTAAAAATCCATCTTTGAGAAAATGGCTGCACTTATATGACATGTTTTTCCAGTTCAGCTGGAACTGCTTCAGCAAAATGCAAGGCAACAATGCTATGAGAATTTCCAGACACACCACCACCTGTTCTCTGAGGATCTGTTGATGCTGACAGTTGTGGATGGTTCATGTTGAGGACATGGCCTGAAGGGACAAGATGCAGTAACCTTGGCTAAATCTAAGCAGACTAGGTCTGACTCTGTTCAGTTCTTGGATGGCAAATGTTGTATATAAATGTAATAAATTAGATAGAAGAGAGCATATTTAAGGTATTTATCTAGGGAGGGGCCCTAGCTTCATGTTTAAGCATGTGCTGTGAGTTTAGTGCCATCACTATGCAGATTAGATCAGTGTAGACGAGGGGTTCTCAACCCCTTCCTGGCCAAGTACCACCTCCAGCGCCACTCTCCTGCTGCGTACCACTGGAAGTGACTGGCGATGACATCATCGCCAGTTACTTCTGGGTTTTTGGAGGCCAGAAAACACAGGTAGGAGGCTCTGGGCAGGTGGGAGGACACTTCTCAATGTTCCTGAGAGGCTCGGACAAAGGCAGGAGCCTCTCAGGAGTGAAAATGTGGTGCCAAAAGCACCACGTCAGAGCAGGGTTCCGGCAGTCCAAGTACCACCAGCAGTCAGCCAAAGTATCACTGGTGGTACTAGTACCACTGGTTGAGAACCTCTGGTGTAGACCATTTTTTTCATCACACTACAGAGAAGCTATGGAAATTTTAAAATAGTGCCTGCAGTCAATGAATTGACTCAATGGGGGATAATAAACTGCAACTTCATCCAGAGAAGACAGAGATGCTCCTTGTCAGGAAAGCTGCTGATCTGAGAAGAAAAATACAGTCTTATGTTGGATGGAATTGCAGTCTCGTTGAAATACAGGTGTGTAGTTTGGAAGTGCTCCTAGACCCTGATATCCAGACAACGACTGGGGCCACGAGCATCTGGTCTAACTTTGGTTGGCACCCACAGAATCAGTGGACCTGTCCATAGTGACACATGGTTTAGTCGCATCTTATCTGAGTTACTGTAATACACTCTGCATGAGATTGCATTTGAAGAGCATTCAGAAACTGCAGCTGGTCTATAGTGCTGCAGCCTCCTGAAATGCTGATTCTGAGGATCTGTGGACCCCCATGCATAGTACAGGGGGCTGCCAATGGAAAAGGGTCAGTGGAAATTCTACTGCCCTTGGGCAGCGGTACATAAATACTGTATTTATTTATTGGAATAAATAAAAAAAAACGTTTTGCAAGGACAGGGTTCTAAGTTAAAAGCTTGGAATATTTAATTAAAGGGTCATGTAGCAGGGCTGAGAAAGATCACAGTCCAAGACTGTGGACAACTATTGTCAGTCAGACACAGTATTTGGTTAGATTGACCAAACAAAATGACTCAGAATAAGGCACCTTCATATGTCCGTAATATGGTGGCCCATTCATCCACGTCACAGTGTGGCTGCAGGATCCGTTATGCTTTTATCCTGCAATGGAGATTTTTGCTTTTGTCATGAATATGTTCCTAGCGTTTCTGAGCAAAACTTAATTTTGCCAGCCATTATAACATAGTAAGTAAAGGTGGGTGACCCCACGCAGATACGTGAAAACCGCGGTTAGAGGCGAACGCCCCCTCCACAATTTTCTGAGGGGCCCCCACGCACGCGCTATTCCTCAGGCTCTTACTTTTAGCGCAGCTAAAACAGGAAGTGCTACAGTTAACCTTGCTGAGCGTCTCTAGCACTTAGTCTCGCTCTGCTTGCCTGCAATAAGCAGCAGGAGGCTGCTTATCGTGTTTAAGGAAGAAACCAACATTGCTGCACTAAAAGTAAGAGCCTGGGGGGATCGTGCGTGTGTGTGAGAGGCCACCTGCTATCCGTGGATAAGTGAATCGTGGATAGTGCCCCCCCCTGTAGTGGGATTTGCCACAGACAAGACCTATAATAGCCTGGTTCATGCATTATATTTACTCACATGAGCAAGTATACGGGGGGGAGTGAAGGATAGGTGTAAACTGGTGGTAATAGTATTTCCATGTTTAAATGAAGCAGCTATAATTTAAATTTGTATTATGCCATGTAGTCCTTGTTTCTTTAGATAATTATATAGGGTTTAATGCACATGCACAGGATGTGTCATTGTAGTGGTCTGTATAGGTAAATTAATCTTCAAACTACTCTACCAAATATAATACAATAGCAGCTGACCTAGTGGCTTACATTGAGCTATCATGCCAGAAATATGAAAGCTGAGTGCATGACCTGTGTGATACTAACAGTTTCCTTGGAGATAAGTAGCTAAATCCACTTCTGAACGATTGTACCAACAGTGTATAAGGGAGAAACAGGAGGTAAAACACTGACGGATTGCGTACCAATGAGTCCTAAGAACAGATTTCTCCTTGTTTCTGCATGAAGCAAATGAAAGCCCATCAGACAGCTGTGACTCCCAAAGGCAAAATTGTTAGCAATTTCAAAGACTACCGGTACCTATGCTTTCAGCAAGGTTTTTTGTTTTGCTTTTCAAATAATTACCTGAACTTCAGCTTACTAGTGTTATACTACTGACACAGGAACCTGTTTTGCTCTCATGACCACTTTGTAAAATCCCTATTTCAGAGATGAAATATTCAAGCATAATTTTGTGTCCTGCAATTTATTGGTTCAGCAAATTGTGATCAAATTTTGAACATAATTGAAGTCATCATCATGAACTTTTTTTCACTTATTTTACTTATTACCGTGTTAGACCTCTTCATACAGACATGCAATGGGTGGAAACCAGTTTTCAATGATGCAGTTCCATACTGTTAAAGTAAAGTGTACTAAGCAACCACATGGATAGGGTCAACCAAAAAGATTTTTTCCCATCTGAAAGTCATATGCCATAACTGCACATATGCTCTATACAATGTTTACAACACAATCCTATGCTTGTCTACTCAGAGGGAAATCCCATTGAGCTAAATGTGACCTACTTCCAGGTAAGTGTGTGTAAGAATGCAGTCTTACGGCCCAATCCTATGGTGCCTGGCCGCCGGCGGAACACACATTGTGCTGGCAGCAACTGCTTTACATCTTGTAAAGCAGCAGCCGATGGAGTGCCAGCGGAGAGGCTGGAATGGCCTCCTGGGTGTTGGCGGATGGCCGAAGATCCACCGTGTAAGGTAGGGGAGGCGGGGCGGGGAGGAATAGGGGAGAGGTGGATGGAACGGGGCAGTGACGGGGAGGAGGGTGGATCAGGCCCAGGAAGGGGATGGTTTTGGCAGCAGCAGCGCTCACCAAATCCTAACCCCCTTCCCGGGCCTGATCCACCTGCATGGCTCAATATGGACTTGTACCAGCTATCGAGCCGGTGCAAGTCCAGGTTGACCTATAGCAACTGCTAGGGCTTAACTGGGGCAAGGGAACAAATGCTCCCTTACCCCGAGGAGGCCTCCAGAGGCCAAACCCCCCCCCCCCCGGTGGGATACAGAGTTAGCTGTGCTGATGCCACTGCATCGCAGCATGGGGAATTAGTTAGGATTGGTGTTATTCTATGTTAGCATAATTTCCATTGTCCACACCTTTATGAACCACATGAATGATAATGCCATCAATGTTCCGGTCAGTGTGCGGACCCCTTCTTCTGCTGCGCAGCATCACAACTGTGTCATGATGCCATCTCTGTATGCTCAGCTGACGTCACGCATCATTGTCAAACTTCTAGTTTGACAAGTTCCATGTTGTGTGGAGCTCGGCTTGGAGCTGCACAGCTTACAGGGATCAGTGAACCTAGTTTGGATGGGTTCTCTGGTATAGCTTCCTACTGTCTGCTGGATTTACTTTTAAATAATACCTTCCTATATATAATGAACCAGCTTCTCCCCCACTCTGTTTTTCCCTGGTTGGAAAAGATAATCCAGTCAATTGGTAGTAAAATGCTTATAAGAATATAGCCCTGGACAATGCTCAAATATGCGATCAAGCCCAACCATTCCACTGCACTGTCTCAGGAATGAGTGCAGAACGAATGTCTCAAATAGTATCTTTTTTTCCTTGTTTATTGAGTCCTCATCACATCACCTGGCCTTTTTGGATGTGTTAGTGACTAGGAGAGAAGATATAACTTTCAGTCATTCAGTCTATAGGAAACCTACCAATACTGGTAGATATTTGAACTACAGTTCAAATCACCACCCTGCACAAAAAGGATCAGTCATAAGTTCATTATCCTATAGGGCAATCAAAATTTGTGATGAGGACTCAATAAACAAGGAAAAAAAGATACTATTTGAGACATTGAAGGCCAATGGATATCCTGAGGCACAAATTAACAAAGGATGGTCTGTACAAAAAGATAAAATTCAGAGAGAGAGGGAAGGGAGGAATAAAATTGGGACAAATAGTGAGGATAATAATAAGACAACAGAAGACAAAAAAGAGGAAAAAATTTGGACATGTCTGCCTTTTATTGGAGGGGTAACCGATAAGATTGCCAGAGTCCTTAGACAAGGGAATATAAAAACGATTTTCAAACCAACTAGAAAAATTGAAGAAATGCTGAATAATCCAAAAGATAAGAGACCTCCGCTCTCAAACCGAGGCATTTATTGTATTCCAAGCGGTACCTGTGGAAAAGAATACATTGGTCTTACACAACGTTCCATCGGCACTAGATTGAAAGAACATGAGAGAGTGGTGAGGCTAGAACATCCACATCTCTCTGCGCTTGCTGAACATGCGCTGTCCACAGGCCATTCCATCCACTTCAAAGATACTTGCCCTTTAAAAACAGAGAGCAAACTAAACATCTTGAAGAATCTGGAGGCTCTAGAAATAAGCAAAAGAATGCCAAATGCCCTTTTGAACAGGCAACAGGATTTAAGCTTTGCAAATCGTATATGGTGCCCCATAATTCGTGGACAAACCATGGACAATTGAACTACAGTGCAACCATTCAGAACAGTACCTAATACAAATGTTGCCAGCATTACAGCAGCAGAATAAAAGTTGCCTCCAGAATTCCTCGATTACACACTGTACTAAGTCCTTGCAGGATCACTTGCTTTTGGTAAAGGCTTGAACTGAAGCGGCTTCCGTCTGACAAGCAGGAGTTCCCGCGCTTTTTCAAAAAGAATAAAATGACGAAGCAAGACGCTGTTCCTCAACACCTACCAATTTACTTTGGAGATACCCCAGAAGATGTGCCTGGATTAGGCATGAAACGTCGGGTCCGTTGAGTTCCAGATTTTAAATAATTTCTTTCTATCCGGATTTCTGGGCTGTCAAAGTCCATACCGGGTAGTTTTCGTTATTATTCTTAAATCAGCTGGATCGCTATTTTTAGCTTTAAACATGACCGGGTTACCCGTGACACCTATTTCTCTAAACATTGTTGCCGGTTATAACAGTTTTCGATCTAAAATTAGTTGAAGAGTGTTGCATTTCAAATAACCTCACTTGTTTTGCATGCAAATCAAGAATACTATTCAGAAGACAGACTGAGTTCAGTGGGATTTATATGCTCTCTCTTTCTCTCTCTCTCTCCCTCCCCACTTATACTCATTCATTCTCTGGAATAATGCAGTAACAACACCACTGAATACCACCTCTTTCAGACTCACGGACTGACAATAAATAAATAAAAATAAACTAAAAGGGGAAACTACTGCTAACCCAATCAGGTATGAGGATATAACCACTGCAGTTAATGAAGGCTCTGTTTAGAATCAAATTGAAAAATAGGAGAAAATATGTGAGCTGATTGGGTTTGAAATTGGAATTGTGTTCGCTGAACCTTTTCGTAGAAAATTAAAGAGCAATGGGCATAGACAACATCCGCACCAGTTAAGTAAATATAAATCAAAAGTCGTTATCTACATGCATAAAGCCTCTTAATTCCTAGTATCTGTGTGGAGTGACCGTCTAAAGGTATGTGCATATTTGAAGGGAAAAAAAGAGTTCTCAAACCATTATTTCTAACAAAAATTGGAATATTCCTCTGAACAGGGACAAAGCAAAGTATGGGTAAAGTTACTGTAGTTCATCACTCCCCTCCCGAGACTGTCTGAAGGCACTTGGTTTTAAGAGTTAGCAGGCAATATCAGACTTTTCCTTGATATTTACTACTAGATTCCTATAATTTTAGAAAGACTAGTAAATGTCAACAATAACGGAGTTTCTCTCATTTACCAAATTCTTCTTAAGAAAATGGTAGTACAGTATACTGAATGAATGTGTGCTTCACATGGCCGGCACAACTTGTGACCTACTAGGCCAAGGCAACCCAATGTGTACTCTTTCTAGTTTTGCTGTCTGCCTAGGATTAGAACATCACAGAGATTTGCTGAGCCCCTTGCAGGTCACAATACAATGCATGGTGAATGGCCGACTTGGGTTTCTTGGGTCACGAACTGTGCAGGTCTGTCCCATGTAATCATAATTTCTACAGCCCTCCTTCACTTTCAAAAATGAAGTTACTAGCAGCAAGTGCGAATAGGAAGAACTCAGAGAGGTAGAAGAACATTTCCCACATGTACTTCTGTTACTAGTAAAGACGTATCAATAGCTCCATAAATAATACTGTACCTTCAAATAGTTTCCAGGAAATATACATTTTCTTTATCTTTTGTTGCCTTTACATCTGTAAGTCATACATGAGAGTATATTTTGCATAAAACACTGTCCTCCTCAGTAAGGCTGGAATTCATAGCTATTTATTCCTATATAGTCTCATTGACCTTAATAGATTTAGATAAACATAAATGGGTTGTAGATTGCAGCCAAAGGATTTTATCAGCAGAATAGACTATAGTTGCATCTCAGAGTGAAGTTCTCATAGGTAATCCCAGGAATTCCACTTGTGACAAATACTCAATGACAGTAGCTATGCTGGTTGTTACTCACCTCTGCATGCCTATTTCATTCTTGACATTTTGCTTCCAGGCCTGTCAAGCATGGCAGTTTTTCTTCCCTTAGTGTGAGGTTCATAGGCTGCCAGGCATGCAAATAGGCTTCAAATGAGAATGGGGATTGTAGTAATAGGTACTGATGTTGCAAAACACTGATGTTTCCCTAAAGCAGTGCTGTTCACCTATGAGCTTCCGGATGAAGGGGGCATTTAGGGAGGAGCTCTCCCCAATGTAGATTCCCCCCCAAACAAGCTATTATGAGCTTTATTATTAATTTATAACACCACCTATGTACTGTACATGGAGCTCTACAACAGATGAGAAGACATGTACCTGCTCCCAGGAGCTCACAATCTAGACTCAAGGGAGACAACAAATGGAGAGGAGTGGTGGTAGAGTAAATGGGGAGGGGGGAGAATATGCTATTTCATGTTCCTATTCTTAAGGCCAGCGGGTGGCGCAGTGGGTTAAACAGCTGAACCATGAGCTGTCGATCAAAAGGTCGGCAGTTCGAATCTGCGACAGGGTGAGCTCTCATTGCTTGGCCAGCTCCTGCCAACCTAGCAGTTCCAAAGCATGTCAATGCGAGTAGATAAATAGGTACCGCTTGCGGGAAGGTAAACAGCGCTCAGTGTTCCAGCTGCATGCTACGCACTGCAGCAAAGAGAGTCATGCTGGCCACATGACCACGGAGGCGTCTTCGGACAACGCTGGCTCTTCGGCTTTGAAATGGGGATGAGCACCACACCCTAGAGTCGGACACGACTGGACTTAATTGTCAGGGGTCACCTTTACCTTTACCTATTCTTAGGTAAAAGCGCAACCACCACAACCCACCTTGTCTTCCCACTTCCGGCTCTTGACCTAGTTTTGGAAGCCTCTCCCACATTGTGCCGGACCCGGGACAGCCTCCAGAGGCCTCCACAGGCCTCAGAAGACCTCCAGACATGACGGGAAGTTGCATTCGCGAAAACGGAAGTCACTTCCAGAGGCCTTCTGAGGCCCATGGAGGCCTCTGGAAGCTGTCCTGGTCCCGGCGCAACATGGGAGAGGCTTCCAAAGGTAAATCACAGGCTGGAAGCGGCCTCCACCTGCGTCCGGAGGGCTCCAATTTGGAGCCAACTGGACGCAAGGGTGGGTGGGTGGGTCTAACTGCACAAGCCACTGTGCGTCGGGTCACAACCGACCAAGTGGGTCACGACCCACAGTTTGGGAAGTGCTGGACTAGAGAATTGTGCCACAAAGGCTTTATGGAAAAGGTGGGTTTTAAGGAGGGATTTGAAGGAAATAAGAGAGGAGCCATTGTGCAGGTGATCTGAAAGGGAGTTACAGGCATAAAGGGAGCAAGAGAGAAAGAGCAGAGTTATTTAAGGGAGCAGGAGACTTTCAGATGAAGGAGGAACTGGAGGAGTGAACCTGGAGCTAAAGGAAACATCCCCATTCTTCTTGCTTCTTTTTCTTTTGAGCAATAGGTCTACTGACCATATCAGCAAAACAAATGAAGAGAAGACACAGAGGCAAACAATATTTTGAATGTACGAGGTTCTGTTATAGAAGATAGACTGGATATAGATATAGTCGGAGCTTACTTGGTCTGAGATGAGCGCAGCCTGGGACACCAAGTAACTTGTTCAAAATAACGCAGCTGAGGCAGTAGGACTGCAGATGACAGAGATTTTGAAGGAGGGTAGGAAATTGCCTCTAGCTCCTGCAGGGTCAAGATGAGGCACTGAAGCCACTACAGTTGTAGATTTAAGGTTGTGGTGGTATGCATGCGCTGGGAATGCAGACTGTAGGATGTGTGCAAGAAAAATGAGTAACTTGTATGAGGAACGACAAGGCATGGAAAGGTGAAAGGCAACTGAAGCAAAGCCTGGAAATATAACCCATCATAAGGTAAAGGTGACCCCTGACAATTAAGTCCAGTCGTGTCCAACTCTAGGGTGTGGTGCACATCCCCATTTCAAAGCCGAAGAGCCAGCGTTGTCCGAAGACGCCTCCGTGGTCATGTGGCCGGCATGACTCTCCTTGCTGCAGCGCGTAGCATGCAGCTGGAACACGGAGCGCTGTTTACCTTCCCGCAAGCGGTACCTATTTATCTACTCGCATTGACATGCTTTGGAACTGCTAGGTTGGCAGGAACTGGCCAAGCAACGAGAGCTCACCCCGTTGCGGATTCGAACTGCCGACCTTTCGATCGACAGCTCATGGTTCAGTGGTTTAACCCACTGCGCCACCCGCCGGCCTATAACCCATCATACTGAAGGGCATTTTGCTAGGCTTGAACGCCAGTATAAGTATGCCTTCTATCTCATGTTAATATCATGCACTTGAATACTAATTTCATGTGCTTAGATACTATCTCAGAAATGGCTTTCATTTCCTTATGGATTATCTTAAATAAATAATTGTATTAATGTCACGTACATCTACCAACCAAAATCTGTTACAGTACATGTTTTATATATTAAAATTGCACACTTATATAGATTCACTCAAAAACTTGCATGCAATACTTTAAATTTTAGAACTGGTAACAAAAGTACTGTTATTTTAGTTTCTCTTTCCTAAAACGTCCACAAATTTGAATTAATATTTAGATTTTCTCATCTCATATGAAAATAGAAACTTGTTCCCATAAAATGAGATATGGGGTGAGGGAGAAAAGCAATGGTTTCACTGTGTCCTTAAACACCATTTAATTCAAAAAGAGAAACTGGTAGCCATCAATTTAAAAAAAAAAAAACCCCACAATCTTCTATTCTAATTAATTGAATCCCAAAACAAACGCAGCTATTTTAATGGGCCACTCACATGTCTCCCTGTGCTTAGAATATGTTCTCGGTTGCCTAGTCATCTGCAAGACGACAAGCTCCCCAGTGGCTATTTGACCCTAGAAATCCCGAGGTAATTCGCAAAGATCATTAAGTCATTTTATACTGCTCCCACTAGAGAACAGAGGTTTTGTAAGCAATAGTGCCAACATAACACACCAAATAGCAGATGGCATCCAGCTATACAGTCCAGCCATTCAAGCATGAAGAACCAGCAGTCAAACAGGCTAAAGACTGCAAGAGTTGCTTTATAGGGAAAACTGACGTGCATCCACTATTGGTGATGACTGTGAAAGAGTTCGAAGCGGGAAGCTGAGAAAGTAACTATATGCAGTCTTATGAGCATTGAGCTTGTGCTACTCTGACTGTGGAAAAATAGTCTCAAGGATGGAGACCAGAGCTTTTTCACAAAATAAGAACTACCAAGGCTATTTCAAGGCTGTTTATTCAGACTTGCTATGTTAAAGACAATCTGAACTCAGATTTCTTTGCATGGAATACCCATGTGACTATCAGTTAGTTATCTCACCGAGGAGGTAAGAAGGCAATTGAGTTCCTATATTCACTATAGCAAATATCAGAAACTCAGTGGATGCTGACATTTACCAGTAATTCTTAAGGTTTTGGGAGGCTAACCCAAAGTTAGAAAATTATGATATTTACTACTAAGTCTCAAAGTCAATCAAATGCCTTTGGTAAATGACCAAATTCCATTCTCATTTTCACCATTTACCCGTGAACCCACCCAAATAAGCACGATGTACCTATCCAAAACAGCTCAGCATACAGAACGGGAGAACGTCCAAAGCTTGAACATGTTTTCTTTCCCCCAGTCCCCACCCCCCAGTACACTCATCTTAACCCACAAAATTTCTTTAAACTTTTTTGGGGGCAACGTGTAGATTGCACAGGCGTTATCCATACATGAGAGTATGTATGTGGGAAAGTATACACAAGCACAAGTTTTGCTGCTATTCCCCACAGTGTGTAGTGTCTCACCAGGGTGATCGCATCAACCAACCCCATTTCAATGCATATGGAAGGTTCTGTTTTTAATTTGTTGGGGTTTTTTAAGCAATAATTTTGTTTGCTGCTCACCCCATCAGAAAGAAATACCAGAAAGAAAACATGCATTTACAGGTATTTGTACAACTTCCTATTCCCTTCAAACTGCTGTGTTGGCAAAATAATTTCTGTTACTTTCAATTTGATTCATGTTTACTAGCTACCAATATGAACACTAAATTGCTACTGAATGCTCATGGATACGCATTGAACTGGAAGCACCGTTAGCCCCTTGGCATCCTAGTCAAACAGAAATATAGATAAGCCAGAAAAATGACGCCCTCTCTGTCGACAGCCTGTCTGATTGGCTTGAAGTACAGCAAGTCAAGCAACCTCACAGCATTTTTGTCTGGAAGATACAGCAATCGGTGCTCTTGGTATGAATAGGGATGGTTGCTTTGGAAGGAACCAGACTGAAGGACATGGGCATCACAGGGTCCATGTTCAAGGGCCCTCCCACTCTGTCCAGGAAGTTGTGCTTTCCGTTCTTCCAAAATTCCCTCAACTATCCATCTTGCTTAGCCCCCAAAATCTTGGTAGTGCAAACAGCAGTCCACTCTTCATATTTATGTATTTAAATACAATTTATTGTATTATTTTTACAATTTATAGACCTTGAAAGCCACCCTGGCGTCTTTGCAGTAAGGAGAGTGGCAGGATATATATAAGTGTGTGCATGCATAATAAATAAATAAATAAATAAATAAATAAAATATTGCCCATACGCGAAAATTCCCTTCGCTACAAATGTAACAAAAGTAATTACTGTTAGTAGTTTGGAAGGAGGAGGAACCAACATGAATACCTACACAATGGAAAACCTCTCAATAATTAAAATGTAGCAGAACACCTACCATGTAGTTCACCAACCCTAACAACCCAGCTCTTATTTCAGATAAACATGATATGCCAAGGTTGAACCTTATTTGCTACAGCTGGGAAAATTCTCACTAACATAGAAACTTTACACAACTTTGATTTCAGAAGAGAAATTGTTTCTGAACAGCACAAAACTATTCCTTAGAATGTGTATATTTTGGTACATTTGGTCATGGTGATATATAGACAATATCTACTACAACATGTTTGTTTGCCCAGGTTGAAAGAATCCAAAAGAAAGCTCTTTTTTCCCCACAGCTTCTGGAGGAATGTTTATACTTTGGCACATTTTGAAAAGTTTGAATATTTGCTGACAAAGAGATCATGAATATATGTAGCTTTGGTAGCTAATAAATCCCACCAGAACCTTTTGATGCCCAGGGAATAGACTGCAGAACTGATATCAACGTTTAAAAGCTATATTGTCATAGAATGTGGACAAAATTGTGTTTCAGTTTCTCATGTGATTAGCAGCTCAGCATATCTGTTGTGTTATGACATATGGCCAAGACAATGAACTAAAATGTCTTTTTACACACGCAGCATACCCATGCAAGATATAAGATGTTGGAGCATCTTACCACTTTTGTCACAGCCCCCCTTCTCACGACCTAATTCTATTGCAGAAACTCTGCCCATTCTAAGCAGAAAACAGACTGTGGATGTAGTCTGTACATACATTCTTATAAGAAATGGATGCCCACCCACCCCCAAATTGTCGCTTCCCCTTTTGTTGTACTCTGACGATATGTTGCTTATGTCGTGTACAAGGATTGGGTTGAAGCTTTTAATTGCCTCCTGTATTGATTATTTATCCTCTAACAAATTGCTTTTGAATTATGATAAATCTAAAACCTTGGTATTTGGTAACCAGTGGAAACCAACTCACTGGATTTTTTTTGGGGGGGGAGAGCAATTGAACAAATCAAAGAGTTTAGGTATCTTGGTATACTGTTCCATCATAGGCATCATTGGACCACCCATCGACAGGCTGCCATTTCCTCGACCAAGCTTTCAGTACAGGCCATCCTGCACTTCCTTTACACCTGGGGCAATTCCTACATCCCTGTGGCCATCCAGATTTTTAAGTCTAAAGTCCTGGCGCAACTTCTGTTTGGTATTCCTATCTGGATTTCTGCCCTCTCCATCACTGTGGAGCGTATTCAGTCCTGTTTCTTATACAAGATCTTTGCGGTTTCGCACTGTGTTCCTTACGCAGCGTTGTGCCTTGAAGCAGGCCTGCACAAGATTGAAACCTTGGCCTCGCCAGATTTTTGAAATTCTGGTTAGAGATTTGTTATGCTGCGGAGCAGAACATTCTGCTCAGAAATAGCTTATCTGACTCTTCCCTCTCCCCGGGCCTAGCATTATTTTACAAAAATCTGCTTTCCATTGGCTTATCACATGATATTAAAGGAGGTTCACCTTTATCAGTTACTCTTAAAATTATTCGAACCCGCCTATTTGACATCGAAAATCAGGATTTGCATGCGACAGCCCTTAAATCTTGTTCACCCTTACACTTCGGTCTTGCGTGGCCTGTGAACTCGACCCCCAGTAATCTAGGTGTTTTATTTACCCCCTCGATGCGTCGAGTCTTTACCCTGGAAAGGTTTAATGTATTCCCCTCTAATGTTCTACGAGCCAGATTTGGTAGATTAGCGGAGTGTTCCCAGGCCTGTTCATGTGATTCACTTACACCTGAGTCATTACCCCATATGATTATTGCCCCCCCCCATTATAATGATTTACGTAAACAGTTTCTGATGCCACTTCTGACCTTTTCTTTTGGGTTGGATATTGACACTATCTGTTTTTTACTTGACGGGGAAAATGAGAATCACATTCAGTTGGTAGCCAAATATCTTCACTTAATCTGGACCGACGCACCTCTGACTAACTTTTTCTTTGTGTAAGCGAGTGACAAAGGAAGTACCTATTTGGAAATTGTATTTGGGGGTTGGTGGGGCCACCGTATCTTTTCTGTACAGTTCTTTTATGCCATTAAAAGTTTTTGACTTTGACAAGAAATGGACAATACTACTATTGTTTCACATGCATGATAAATCATAGGTAACGTATTCACCACTTTCATAAATTGAATTAAACAATAATCTTGCATTAATATAATGTAACCAACCACTCCATTGCTACCAACCTGCTACAAACCACTCCATTGTCACACATTACCTGAATGCAAGAAAAGGAAATTTATTTTGCCACAGGAAAAAAAATAAACATGTATAAGAAAAATATTTTTAAGAAAAATACTGCAAAATTTCTGGGAAATGTGACCCACCCCCTCACCCCCAAAGGGTGAGAAAACAATTATCAGGATTTATTGTTAGATCTCTGGATAATTTGCAGTAAATTGGTAAGGGCTTTTGACTCTTAATAGTTTAACAGCACATAAAATGACAAATATTCTCTGCTCAAACAATTCTCTGCTCAAACAAATCAAACAAAAAAACCCCAACATGTATACCTTGTCTAACAGCCTCAGTATTCTAAACCTGTCAGATACAAATATTAAATGGTTGTCTTTGACCTGCTCTATATATAGCCCATTGGCTAGTAGAGGTTTTTGGTTGGATCATCGATCTGTAGTAACTCAGATAAAGATTTGCACTTGTATATGCAGGTTCTCTCAATATATGGCTCATGGAGTGCAGTAGGTTATTGGCTCTGCCCATAGCCACTGTGTTATTGTCTGTCTCTGCCCCTCTACCACTGTTTTGCACAAGGCTCCAGTTGTTGGACACCAGGATTCCAATAAACAAAATAGATTCTGCAAGCCTGAAGTCTGCCTTGTGCACTCCACTCGTGAAAAGAAAGGAGGGCACCATAAGACCCTAGATTGGGATTTGTGGGATTGCCTTACCAATGAGTTCAAATGGTTGGCTGGATTAAATTTAAAATTGAATAGGGGTTTAATGACCACGTTCTTAAAAGCATCAACGTCTTAACGTTTCACTCCGGAATTTGCATGGAGTTTCTTCAGAAGGCATTCGCCACCCTTTCACAGCTTCTGGATGGAGAGTTCTTGTTTATATGCCCTGGCCATGACTCGTATATTAATTAACCTGTATAGTATAGTAATTAGGCTGGCTGGACTGTCCATAATTTCCTAGGTTAAATGGATGACAACCCTACTTCATGCCATTATGATGCCAGCTTTGCATTTCTAATGCGGTTTCAACATTATATTGTTTAGTATACTGGCATGGTGACAGCAATACTCAGACATTCGTTACAAAATGTTGAGCATGGCCATTCTATTCTTGTTTTGATTCTCTTAATGCCTTATCTTTTAGTTAATTGACTGTATGGACATAGAACACCTCTTAATAACATCTCAAGCTTTTGCTGTTTAATTATTAATACCTTAATAAAAATGGAGGGTGCTGTCACTTTGCTCAGCACTGCATATTGCCCAAATATAGGGGGGAAAAGTCTGCCTCAAGGAACAACTTCGAATAGAGAGTGAGTAAATCTCATACTGTCAGTCCCCATGGGAGATACCACATTGTTATACTGTATATGCTCTTATAAAGAATCAAACTGTAAGATAGCTCAGTAGTAATGCAGTCCACAGTACTGCATGGAATCTGTATAACTAAATCATCCTTTATGCATGGGGCTTTCTCTCCCCTCCCCGACGTGAAAAATCTCTAGTGAAGAAGACTCCAAGGGTTCCCTACAGAACTGTTTCATAGCTCTTAACACTTATAGATCTTCAACTACTTTTAGAGTTAGAAAGTCCACTAATATTTAACCTACATCTACCTAATCTGCAACTTATTCTAGATGTCAGTGTTTATGAAAAACTAAACTTCTACATGGCAAGTTTTCACAAGAACACAAAAACAAGCTCTACAAATCCAGAAATCTGTCCCCAACCCCTGCCAGCCAAATGCCTTGGGAAGCTCAGAATATGGCTTTAAGGTGATGGCTGTCATTAAAGTTTTTGAAAACTGCTTCTTGATAGTAAAAAAAAAACCCCCAAATAATTATATATTGCAGTCATATGTAACATCACAGATTAAGAAAACTATCCACTTCAAAAAGAATTTGTCACTATTCACTGCCCCATCATAATACTGCATGCAATGTTTTTTAAATACTAGAGGTCACCCAGATTTGCTGAAAAAAACCCCACCAAGACTTATTCTATATTTTCAGTAAATCAGTATCACAAGATGTGGTGACTGAGAGCCCTTCATTTCAACAACAACACCTATTTGAATATACCACGGTGCTGGCTAGGGTGAGTCACCTTGGGCAGCATTTCCATTCTGATTCCTGTAACCCACACGTTGGCAGGAGCAGCTTGGCCGAGATGTGTACTGGGAGTGCCAAGGTGGCTGACATCTGTGCCTACAAAAGGCCAACAGATAAACAATAGCTCCTGCTGGGTTTGGCATCCATCCCTCCATTGGCCCAGTCAAACCACCTGATTTTGGCCAAGGAGAGGCCCAGAGGGCTGCATTTCCCACCTTTGAAGCACCAATCAAAAGAGCCAGCAATATTGAGCCAGCAGAAGCCCATATACGAATTTGGCTTTTGAATCTGGGCACATTTCATTCCAGGTTACCTGCCCATTGCTGGCCACCTCTTTCATTCCCCATGGAGGTAAATGTGGAAATTGTAATGAAATTGCAGGACTCATTCTAGACCACGAGTTCTTAACCTGTGGGGCCTGCACCCCTGGTGTGTGTGTGATTAGATGAGATTTTTTTTTAAAAAAAATTGAATTTGGCCTGACTACTTATGGGCCAACAAAAGTCAATAACATATTGTCTTATTGGCAAAAATATATTGTCTTATTGGCAAAAATATATTGTTTTGGGCCTTTTCAGTGATTTTTCTTTTAATATCTTCAAATTCTATGAAGAAAACAAATCAATTTTTCTATAATTGAAATGTACTGTTTTATTACTCTTGGCTGGTACTCTTGGCAGCAACTCCCTGAATCTGAAGCTGCTGCTTTTGAACGCCAGGTCGGTAAATAACAAAACCATCCTCATCCGGGACTTGGTCGTGGATGAGAACGCCGACCTGATATGCATCACAGAAACTTGGTTGGATGAGGCAGGAGGGGTAGGCCTCTTCCAGCTTTTTGCCCCCCAGGTTTCCAGGTGGTGCAGCACCCACGGTTGCAGGGACGGGGAGGAGGAGTTGCGATGGTCTATCGTGAATCCATCTCCCTTACCAGGTGCCCTGTTCAGCAGTTCACTGGGTTTGAATGTCTCCATGTGGTGTTGAGAGGGCCGGACAGGATGAGGATTCTGTTGGTGTACCGCCCGCCTTGCTGTCCAACAGTCTCCCTGCCTGAGCTGACAGGGGTGATCTCGGCAGTGGCGTTGGAGTCCCCCCGCCTTTTAGTGCTGGGGGACTTCAATTCATGCCGAGGCCCCCGGGGTTGGTGCGGCTCAGGACTTCATGGCCGCCATGACAACCATGGACCTGTCCCAGAAGATCTTGGCCCCGACACATGAGGCGGGACATGTATTGGACCTGGTGTTTACAGCTGAACAAGGGAGCGGTGATCTGGATGTGGAGGACATTGACATCACTCTGTTGTCATGGACAGATCATTTTCTTGTAAGGTTTAGGCTTGTTGCAGCTTCCTTCCTCCGCAAAGGCGGGGGACCACATTCTATGGTCCGCCCCCGGAGGCTGATGGATTCAGAAGGTTTCCTGAGGGCTCTGGGGGACTTTCCCACTGCCAAGACTGGTGACTCGTCTGAGGCCCTGGTTGACCTCTGGAATGGGGAAATGGCCAGGGCAGTGGATGAGATCGCTCATGAGCAACCTTTGCCATGCCGCAGACTCAGAGCTGCTCCTTGGTTTACTGAGGAGCTGCAAACGATGAAGCGACAGGGTAGATGTCTTGAGCGACGGTGGCAGAAAACTCGTGCCGAGTCCGACCGGACACAGTAGGGTCCATTACAGAGCCTACTCCGTGGCAGTGGTAGCAGCGAAGAGGAATTTCTTCTCTGCTACCATTGCGTCTGCAGGCAATCATCCAGTGGAGCTGTACCGTGTGGTGCGAGGCCTACTCCATCAGGCCCCTCCAATAGATCAGGAGGAACAAACGGTGGTCCGCTGTGACATGTTTGCTAAACATTTCGCAGATAAAATCTATCGGATTCGCCATGACTTGGATGCCTCATTGACAATATCTGGGGATGTCCCCTTGGCACCTGCTGGTTTGGTGTTGTGGGATTATTTTCAGCTTGTACAGCCTGAGGATGTGGACAGGCTCCTTTGGAGTGTGAGGCCAGCTGCCTGCCTGCTTGACCCTTGCCCTGCTTGGCTAATCAGATCTGCCCAGGAGGGGCTGGCCGAGTGGATGGGGAGGGTGGTCAATTCTTCTTTGATGGAGGGGGTGCTGCCGCTCGCTTTGAGGCGGGTGGTGGTTCAACACCTTCTGAAGAAGCCCTCCCTTGATTCCACAATAATGGACAACTACTGGCCAGTTTCAAACCTCCTGTTTTTGGGCAAGGTAATTGAGTGGGTGGTGGCGTCTCAACTCCAGAGGATCCTGGATGAAGCGGATTATCTAGATCCCTTTCAGTCTGGTTTCAGGCCGGGCTTTGGGACGGAAACAGCCTTGGTGGATGATCTACGCCGAGGACTGGACAGGGGGAGTGCATCCCTGTTGGTTCTGCTGGACCACTCAGCAGCTTTTGACACCATCGACCATGGTGTCCTTCTGGGCCGACTGGCTGAGCTGGGGGTCGGGAGCAACTACGGTGGTTCCGCTCCTACTTGGCAGACAGGTCCCAGATGGTGGTGCTGGAGGATGCCTGTTCGGCATCCTGGCCCTTGAGGTGTGGGGTGCCGCAGGGTTCCATCTTGTCCCCCATGATATTTAACATCTACATGAAACCGCTGGGAGAGGTCATCCGGGGATTTGGAGTTGGGTGCTATCAATATGCTGATGACACCCAGCTCCATCTCTCCTTTCCAACTGATTCCAGGGGGACTGTTGAGGTTCTGGAGCACTGCCTGGAGGCGGTTGGGACCTGGATGAGGGCTAATAAGCTGAAACTAAACCCGGACAAGACAGAGGTTCTCATGGTCCGGAAACCCACGATGCAGGTACTAGAGTATCATCCTGCTCTTAAGGGGGTTGCACTCCCTCTGAAGGAGCAGATCCGCAGCTTGGGGGTCCGCCTGGATCCGCAGCTGCTCCTGGATTCCCAGGTGGCGGCAGTGGCCAGGGGGGCCTTTGCCCAGCTTCGGCTGGTGCGCCAGCTGCAACCGTACTTAGATCGTGCAGACCTGACCACGGTGATCCATGCCACGGTGACATCGCGACTAGATTATTGTAACACGCTCTACGTGGGGCTGCCCTTGAAGACGGTTCGGAAACTGCAATTAGTGCAGAATGCGGCGGCCTGTGTGGTCACTGGAGGTAGGTGGTTCGACTCCGTCGGGCCGCTCCTCCGACAGCTGCACTGGCTGCCGATTTGTTTCCGGGCCCAATTCAAAGTGCTGGTTTTGACCTTTAAAGTCCTATACGGCTTGGGGGCCAGGATATTTGAGAGACCGCCTACTCCTATATAGTCCGTCTCGTCTCCTTAGGTAATCAGAGAAGGCCCTTTTGTGGGTGCCGTCGCCCAGGGAGGTGCGAGGAGTGGCAGCCAGAAACAGGGCCTTCTCAGTAGTGGCACCAACCTTATGGAATTCCCTCCCCTTTGACTTACGAACTGCTCCCTCCTTGGACACTTTCCGGCGAGGCCTAGAAACCTTCTTGTTCAAAGAAGCCTTCTGAGCCCTTGCCTTTTTTAACATCTCGCTGGTACAGGTGGGGGTGCTGCTGTTTTTATTCTCCTGTTTTAATTGTGCTATGATCTTTTTAATCGATTTTTAGATACTGTTTTTATTAACTTTCATTAATTGTTTTTTACTGTTTTAAAATGTGATTATTTTTTGTATTGTATTTTTTGTATTGTATTTTCTTTTTTTGTTGTAAGCTGTCTTGGGTCCCTTCGGGGAGAAAGGCGGGATAAAAATACTGTAAATAAATAAATAAAGTTCCACTTTTTGCCATATATGTCCAATGCAATATCAGGAAAACAGCAAATATTTGTTGAAATATACAGCTATTAATACACAGGCCTGCGCACATTTTACTTTCTTAAAAGTGAGACCTAGTCTTGAGTCTATATGGGGAGCTGGTTCCAAAAATGGCATCTGTTTTGCCCTATCACGTCGTGTTTTGGGGGTACCGCATCACCACCTCATAATGCAAGTCAAGCAATTTCCTTGTGAGAAATCCGACACTATGGCTTCCTCATGAGGAAGCTGCTTGACTCACATTATGAGGGCAGTGAAAACCACCTATTTTGTGTTTCAAGAGGTACTCAGGTGTGCATGGGCAAGGTCAGGTTCACAGACTGTGCCCCTTGCTTCTCTCCTCCCTACCTGGAGGGCTGCAAAGCCTCCTTAGGATCACCAAACAAGGTCCTAGAGCTCTCATGAGAACCTTGGGCAAAGTGTTCCCAGCCTCAATATGTATGATATTGACCTGAGAGAGAGCCTTGATAAGGGCTCCTTGGCAAGTCAGGATTATTTGTAGCATCATAGGAAGTTACCTGAATTCACCTAGACCCTAAATTTACCTCTGAATCACATAGATCTTTCCCACTGCTTCTCCGAGTAAATTATTTAAACAAAAATGCTGAAGATAGAAGCAAATGCTTATAAAAACTTTTTTTTGCATCACTTTTTCTTGAAAATTTGTGCCCTCCTCCTACTCCTACAGTGGTATTTTTGTCACACTTTTCAAAAGGTCAACACCACACACATTTAAGCTAAGGAATTTAGCAAGCTAAGTAATTATGAGACCAACAGTCCAATCCTGTCTAGATGTTAGACCATCGGAGCACCATTCCACTGATCTAGGATGTCACGAACATGCCGTAAGGCACGTTTGTGTCACCTGGCGAGGAGGCAGCACCAGTGCAGAGGCCAGCACCGCTCTTCCCAGGCCATATCTGGAGCTGCACCCATCAAACCAGGTACAGTCTCTGCCAGGAAGCGGAGGGGAGGGGGAGGGAGGAATGGGGCGTTCTTTTTATGCATGTCTAGTAGATTTTTAATCAGTAAACCAGATTTAAGACAAATTCCTCCCACAACAATGGTGGGTCTGTTCAATTATCTTTCACACTCCAGTTGCTTTTCACAAACAAATGTACATAGCTCTCAAGCTTTTCTGAAACTAGCACCTATGGCTACAAATTGTTTCAAGCATTTGCTTCTAGATGATTATATTGGGCCAAAAAATAAGCCTGTGGCAATCATTACACACTACACATTACCCACTATGTTTGTGTAAACCTCTGTTGATGAAAACATGAGATTCAGGTCTTTGCAGTGGCTAGAAACTTTAGAGTATACAAACGGGATCAAAATGAATAGATATCCATGTAATCATTAAATCCTGCCATGCATCTTTCACACTCTGCTTGGAGGAACACAAGGGCAGCTGGCTTAGACTGCTAGCTAGACAGTCTAATCCAGGGGTGTCAAAGTTGTTTCATACTAGCCGAACAGCATTCATGGCGCCTGCTGAGGGCTAGAAGAACATAAGAAGAGCCTTGCTGGATCAGGCCAAAGGCCCGTCTAGTCCAGCTTCCTGTATCTCACAGTGGCCCCACCAGATGCCTGGTGATGTCATTAAACAGGAAATGACATGCTGGTGATGACCAGAAATAAGCACTTTTTTCTCACTAGGAACTCAGTTGTAAATGACAGAAGAGAAAACATGCAAATTGTGATTGTATCCTCATGATATGGGAGAGCCCAATTATCATGCAGGCCACCCTTTCAGCAGTGCCGCTTCTGCCAAGTTGTCATTTGGCAGCTCAGCAGGTGCAATATGATGCCTCGGCAGAAGCGACATTGCTGAAAGGGTGGCCTGTGTGACAATTGGGCTCTCCCAGTGCCTTGGCAGCACCTCCCTTCATCCTCTCTTACCCCTCTTGGTCTGCCCCTTGCCCCATGCCATTCCTCACCTTCTGAGTCCTCCTTCCATCTCTCCCTGCTGATGGGGTGGCGCTGGGAGAGCCTAGTTATCAGGCGGGATGCCCTTTCAGCAGTGCCACTTCTGCCCAGGCATCATTTCACAGCTCAGCAGCTGATGGTGGTGCTGGGAGAGACCAATTATCATGTGGACCAGATGATGAGCTTCCACAGGCCAAATATGGCCCGCAGGCTTGACGTCTGACATCTCTGGTCTAATCCAACAAGGTTGATCTTAGAAACAACAAGGGTCATAGGGAACTAATAACAGAGGGGATGTTGCAAAAGCTTGTAATGCTGAGCTCCAGTCGAATGGTTTTGTAGAATGGGAATGTGAACTTCAAAAGCAAGATTCTCAAATGATGAAGAGACTTGGCCAAGAGATAAGATGGATCAGAGAATGGATTATCCCCATCCTATTTTGTAAGCCACCTTGGGGATTTGCTTTGGCAAAGGAAAGGCAGGGTACAAATGTGCTAAATAAATAAATATAATCTCAACATAGCTGGATGATCCAGGGAGAAAAGGGACTTTCCCTGAAGCTTCTTCTCCTTAACAAGTTCGGTGCTTACCCAACTGGCAGTGAAGAGAAGGAGCTGAGCCTTCTGCCACACAGAAGAACTAAGTTCTATCCCACAAGTCAACTGACGTCCAGTACCAGATTTGCTCCAGTGCTACTGCTCCTTGCCTTTATAGATTTGGATCTGGATGGGATGGGTACAATCTTTTTTAAAAAAACTAACTTCATTTCAGTATACATCACATAATAACAGGGATTTCTAAAACTAAAATATCCCCCCAACAAAATGAGGAAACAAGTTGACAAGGCTATATGGTACTAAAGACAACCTACTACAGGATAGACCTAGAAGGGAAAGTGACAGAACACCTCTGGCCGCCACCTACAGCTCCTAGCATATACCACTCCAATGCAACATCAGTGACCTACAGCTCATCCTATACCAGGGGTGGCCAACCTTCCACCATTAGGGCCTCTGTAGAAGACAGAATCTTGGCAGCTGCAATTGCTGATGGTGCTGCTAAAGCAGCTACACCTGTTGAAATGCCCTCACCTGGATAACAATTAACGGTCCAGGAGCATTCATGGTGAAAGGTTGGTCACCTCTGTCCTAGACAATGACACTTTTCTCCCACAGGTCTTGGATGGTAGGTCTGTCCTTGCTTACAAGTTACATGCAACCCTGTAATCTTAAAAGGACTACTCACCAATGCCAAGCTCTGTAACAGACACAAACACAGGGAACAGATCCTGCCACAAACCACACTGTCAACTCTGCCCCCATATCTACTGAACCAGCACCAATAATGTCAGCTATAAAATCAGGACCTCATTCACTTGCTCAATCTCTAACATAATATAGGCCATTTTCTGCCCTTCTGCTATCTGCTTAGGACTAGTAGGCCAATCTCTGTGCAAAAGAATAAATTGACACAATTTAAGATAAGGAATGGCAACATCGAAACCAGTCAGGTAACATTTCAATCTCCAAAATCATTTTTAACAGATTTTAAAGACAAAAGAAAAACTTTAAAGGGAGACTAAGATCAAGTCAAAGCTATACAGCCGGACCTTTCTATCCATGGGGGATCCATTCCGGGCCACCACCCCCATGGATAGCGAGGATCCACGGATACTGGAGTCCCCCTTAAAATCACTGTAAAAAGAAAAAAAAAGTTTAAAAATGCAGATTTTTTTTACCTTTTAGAAGCAAACCACTGTGTTTTTGGTTATAACAGCCTGAAATCACGCTCCAGAAGTCTATTCTGGGTCGCACAACTCCCCCTCCTTCTCCCAAAATAGCTCCAGAAATAATTGCAATGCATTCTGGGGAAACCTTGGTAGGGGGAGTTGCGCAACCCAGAAGAGGCTTCTGGAGCACAATTTCAGGCTGTTATAAGCAAGAACACACAGCGGTTTGCTTCTAAAAGGTAAAACCCCCGCATTTTTTTACTTTTTTCTTTTTACAGTGATTTTATGGTGGACCTTGTGGGTCCGGGATCCACCGTGAGTCAAATCCATGAATCCCAAACCCATGGATAGAAAGGGTCCACTGTATTTAAGAGCTGGTCTGAACAGCAACATAGGCTTCCTGACACATTTTTATTTATATGTTCCTTTAGGTTTATAGGCAAACAAAGATAGCAGCTGCTGTTATGACAGAGGTGAAGACATAGCTACACTGTAAGTGTGATGGAGGTGGTTTTGACTCGCATTCACTACCCTGAAAAATAAATGCCTCAAAAAACATAGTAAAGTAAGTGTTGCAATCACTTCCACCACACTTTAGAAAGTATCTCTTAAACATTGTGAACTCTGAAAACCTAAACATATAACACCCCAAATAATCAACCCCAAATAAATCAAAACATGCAACCTTATGAAGATCAGGTAGTCCTGACATTTAGCAATGCAATCTGAAACCCAGTTTTATGGGATGGAGACATCCCAATGATGCCCATTTACACACTGCAAGCCCAAGATAATACTTTCTCTAAGCTGCTTATCTGAAACTCATGCTGTGGATCTGATGGAAAGATTTAGCACTAGGGGCGATTTGAGAATACAATGACAGCATTAGAAAGTAAGGAATGGATTGCTAGGCAATCCACAAATGCTATTGGAGCAACATATGAAGAATAGGAATGTATTTCCATAGTTTGGAAAGCTATTTGGAAAGAAAATATAAATGTGAATACATAACCAGAAAATCATCAGCATTAGTGTTTAGATTTCCTATCAAATTATTTTAAAACTTTAGCGAGAAAAATAGTTTTTATTAAATGCGGTTTCTGGAGAAGCGAAAGATGCTGCCATGAGCTTCCGTAAACAGGCTGCAGTGCAACATGTGAAGCAATGGCTCCAGAGGCCCCTGTCGACACTGGTAAGTTGGTGGCGGAAGCGTGTCATGGGCCGGGACGGGGAGGATGGGAAGGATTGGGGGCAGGGGTGAGGAGGGGTGAATAAGCCTAGGGTCCATACCCATAAAGAGGCCCCATCTGGCTGAGTCAACACCCTGAATGGAACTAAACGTATTTTAAAACTCATAGTTTTAAAGCACAGCACAGTTTTAAAGATATCAGTATGAGCAATGTCAGTCAAAAACATACCCTACCAATATGCATCTTACCAGGAATCTCCGTTGTTTAATAAATTAAACGTTGTTAAATAAATTAAAACGTCTAATACATTAAAATGTCCACAGTTCTTAACGTTTTGCCCCCTGTACTGGTGGCATCCTCAGAAGAAAGGTTAAAAAATCTAAAACAAAACAGATCTTACTCATTCATCTAGACGTGCTGCATTTAAAACTAACCTAAAACCACACCCGGATGTGCTCAGCTGCTTGCTAACAGCCTGTGATAATTACATTTGAATCTAATTAAAGGCATCATGTCCATTTACACTGGTGCAAGGTAAAACATCAACAATACACATTCAGCTAAAATACAGGAATTTCAGGTGGTTTTTTCCTTCTTAACGTTCCCTTTATATCCAATTTGTGTTTGTTTTAAAATGGGCAGCCAACTATTATTAACTTTTAATGATTCTTTTTTATTCATTGCATTTCTATGTTTATATATTTCTATGGCTTCATGTTGTAATCTAGGTAAGTACTGGTTGGTTTTTACTAATAATTGGGTATTTTCAAATTTAATATTATGACCCTGATCCAACGCATGCTCTACCAATGTTGATTTGTCTTTTTGCCCTAATCTGAAATATTGTTGGTGCTCTTTTAAACGTGTATTCACACTTCTCTATGTAGTGCCGATATAACACTTCCCACAGTCACTGGGAGTTTTATAGACACCAGCATTAGTTAGGCTTACCAGATCTCCAACCGGGACAGAGTGCTAGACCTTTAGGAGAAGGAATGTGGGCAGGTGTAGTTTGTTAAACCCTTAGAGCACAATCCTAGGCATGTCTACTCAGGAGCAAGCCCCATTGTCTTCTCCTAAAGGTCTAGCACTCTGTCCCGGTTGGAGATCTTGTAAGCCTAGCATTAGTCCATGGATGAAGGGGGTCCTTGGGATTCCTCAACATGCTCCCAATTTTTGTAGTCAGGGCAAAATTAATGTTAATATCAATTTTTCTAAGGACTCTACCTATCCTGTCTGTTGTTAAGTCTACAGGTTCACTGATTGCTTCTGCTCTGTGCAATAAGGTATTTATTTAACTACTCTTTTGGCTCGGGTGATGATTAGAAACTTTGTGCAAATATCTATTGTAGGTATACTTGGTGACCCAAAGATCCATCCTCCTTTCTATTTATTAAAATATCTAAGAAGGGCAATACCCCCTCTTTTTCATTTTCAATGGTAAAATGTATAGACTGATGTTTACTACAGGTGTCCCCCCCCTTAATGACAGCTCGCTTAATGACAATCCGCATATATGATGGAGTTTCCCAAAGTGTAAAAGAATTAAAGCTACAGTACTGTATTTTAAATGCAAAAAAGTCATATTTAACTCTCTGTGTTTGTGTGTTTCTACCTCTATTGACAGGTAGAAATCTTGTTGTGCTTTGTGTTACACTCATAATGTACATGGTGTTTGCTATTCATTCCCTATTACAACTCCACTGAGTTTGCATTATACTGTACTATATTGGTTTTACACATTATACCATAATCAACCACTAGATAGTGGTGCTGAGGACTCGCTTAATGACGATTTCACTATATGACGGGTTTTCCAGAAGGTATCCCCGTCGTTAAGCGGGGAACACCTGGTATTCAGATGTTTTAAAAAAATTACCAAGTTCATACTCCCCATGATCCCATACCACAAAGACATCATCCACGTATCTTAACCACACTTCAGGATTCTACAAAGATTATAATCATTACCTGAGCCAAAAGAATAGTTTAATAAATACTTTATTGCACAGAGCAGAAGCAATGTTAGTGGTGATATATGCAATATAAACGTCTCAATAAGAGCCCATTCCTCAAATAACTGTCACTGCATGACCACTCTGCTCCACTAATCAATGGCCCAGCATAATATTACTTTTGAAGATGATACAACAGTTCTAAAAATACCTCTGAAATTGCTGCGTTTGGTAAATAGCTGTGCTAATGCAGAGCTACTCAAACTGCTCGCCATGCAATCGGAATTCCCTAAACTGTCTTTCCTGGCATGGGAGCTGGGGTAGTGTTGTCACTAGGAGACTGAGGTGCAAATCAGGATTCCCTCCGTTTGAACCTTGTCTCTGCCATGAGCTCACCTAGGTGGCCTCAGCCAAGCCACTCCTTCTTAGCTTCAGCTCTCCAACTGCAGCATGGGAATAATAGTACTACCCACCTTATAGGGTTGTTGTAATGACAACATCAAGATGATACAAGTGAAGCACTCTACACTCAGAAAGCACTATACAATTATTATTATTATTATTATTATTATTATTATTATTATTATTTTCCTGTCTACATGTGTTCTAGGCACTATTTGATGACACATAGAGATACTGTACCAGAGTTGTGCCTGTTACCTCTTCTGCTCCACAGATAAGAAGGTTATGCTGTATATGTCAGGAAGCAGAAGAAAATGTTAAATGCATACTATTTGAAAAGTAAATCAAAAGGATGGTTTATGAACAAATTTTGAGAGAGCTCAACTATTACCCTACAGTCCTGGCCTCTCTGTGTGTATAAGGTTGGCAAACTACAAAGAAATAAGCTATATTTTTCCAAACACTCTGGTGAAATAACTGATCATTGCAGTCCCTCTTTCAAAATGACCTATAGCTAAGAACATTTAAAAATGAAATAAGGAAGCAAGAGCCAGCCACATTCAGGTCTGATGAGATTTAGAAAAGGAGAGAAATCAAAGCTGTAGCAGGGAAACAGGGAACAGCAGGAGATTGTTCACAGCTCTTTTTTGGTAAGGGTTAGATTTTTTTTCTGGAGGGGTTTATTATTTTCTTGATTGCTTCTTGTGTACGAAGTCAAATAAAATAAAAGTGTTAAAGAGAGGAAAAGATCAAACACTGGAAAAGAAGAATGAGAACTTCTCAAAATAGCTAGCAATGAAATCTCCCCACTTCACTTTCCTGGTGTCTGTAATGCTTGGCAAGCTGGATTGTGACACTGATTCTCCTATTCTGATACAGATAATTAGGCCAGGTCCTTCGCTGGAATAATCATTAAGCATGCCAGAACTCAAAAGGTTTCTCCAGTGCTGCCAAATGTACAAAGATACAGTGAGGAGTGGGCAAAGCCCAAATTAATTTCAATCATTTTACAATTCCTTGCGTATTGCTCAAGTCACCTTAATTCTGACATCAGAGATGGGAAGACAGCCTTTACAGAGTGCCAAGATCCAGCTGCAAGATCAGAATGTAACTCTTGGAATCAAATTACAAAATGTTTGCTTCACTTCCAATTCAGGTTCTGCAATATTTGAGATGCTTCCAGGTTCTGGTTCAAGCCAACAAATGATCAGTAACCAGTTTAGCACAGGTCCAGTACTACCGTAGTTCAGTTCCAGGTCATGGGGTTTGATGAATACAGTACTCCCCCCATATCCGCTGGGGATATGTTCCAGGCCCTTCTGTGGATACTTGAAACCGTGGATAGGAGCGAACACCTCCTCCATGGTTTCCTGAGGGGGCCACCGCCCTGCCTCCCCTACGGGCAGGCATGTGTGCCCCCCCCCAGCTCTTATTTTTCTTTTTTTTTGCCATATATTTAATTTTATTAGAAAACTACCAAACAAAACAATAAAGCAAAGTACAACATACTACGAAAGATTATAGCAAGCGCGAAGCAGTAAATCCTACTTGTATACTATTATATATTTTGGCATGCTTGCCCCCCCCCCCAGCTCTTATTTTTCTTTCAGCAAGCTTCGTTTCTTCCTTAAAACAAACAGAGAAGCAGCCTCCATTGCAGGCATGTAGAACAAAACTAAGTCCTAGAGAGGCTCTGCAAGATTTCTGTTAACCTTGCAGAGCCTCTCTAAGACTTAGTCTCGTTCTACTTGCCTGCAATAAGCAGCCAGGGGCTGCTTCTCCTGTTTGTTTAAGGAAGAAACAAAACTTACTGGGAAAAAAGTAAAAACTTGGAGGGGGGTCCCCGCGATCTGTGGATAACTGAAACCGTGGATAGCGAATTCATGGATATGGGGGCCCATCTATAATGGCAATTGTCAGACATAACCCTGTACTATGGCACTTTTAAGTATGCATGAAATAAATGTAACTAGAACAATTGCTATGAAATTATATACACTCTTCCTTCATTATCCATACCTAATTCATTCCTGAAATATATAAGATTTTTGCTCTTATAGCAAAAATCTGGATAGTGAGTACAATTACATTAATTTCAATGGAAAAAATTCTAACTCGTTCCAAAGCCACTCCAAAAAGTCACCCTAAATGCCTAATACCATAAGGAAAAAGGTTGTGAGGCATAATAAAATAGAACAAACATTATACAGCATTATACAAGTCGATGACGAAAATATTTCAGAAGTTCTAACATCACACGAGGTGGTTTAGCACCTCAAGCTTTAGTTGCAAACTATGAACAACTCTTACATTTCACCTGTTTTTCTGCTTTTCCCATGAGTTCAGTTTCACTTCAACTCCCTGATCTAAATAAGATATTTTTTTTCCCATATGAATCTCATGCGCCGAAGGAAGCATACCAGGCCTATCCAACCAATTCAGATAATTGTAGTAATGCTTGAGGGGGAAGAGGGAGCAGGAACCAGATGTAACAATAGAAATGGTTTAACTCCAACTCAAGCAGTAGAAATTACTCAGGTCAGTCAGAATCCATTCAAGTGAAAAGGCCAGATCCACTTAGCAGTGTCATATTTATATACCATCTCCCTAGGTTAGCTCAGTCTGAACCATAACAAGTACTATGTTAACATTCCATTAGATGCAATAGCCACAATCTCATTCAACCACATTCTCTTATCTAAATTTATTCTTTCCCCTAAATAGCTAACTATTTGTACATATTGGTAGGTGTTGTCAAGAAGATGAGGCTGTACACCGTTCTTCACAAGCTTTCATGCTAGACTACAACTAGATAAATTATAAATTGTATGTCAGGGGCCGAAGGAGATTTTAACCCCCCCCCCCCCAAAAAAAAGTAGAATTACTTCATATGGACCGAGAAAGAAGATTCATTTGCACATACTCTCCTCCTCCTCCTGGTTGGCTACCCAAATGCCTGCAGCTTAACACTGCATAAAGGTTTTGTTGTTAATTGGCTTCTGCATTTCAGCTCATCCCTTGCTGCATGAACTGCTTGTGAAGCCAATTTTCACAGCTTCTAATATGGCCATAGAATATTCCAAATATTTTTAATTGAATTAAGCCCTTTGCTTTTGCTTATACATCTATGGAGTGTGTGTGTTTTAAACCTATGAATGTGATCAAAATTTGGTTTTAGATATTCAGGCAGGCAGTCCCATTTTATTGTATGATCAAAATCATTACAATATCACAAAAAATCAGACAAAAGCACACATCAACAAAACAGAAAGATATTCAAAACAGTATCATGGAATTCTCAGAGTCAGTAATACATTCAAAATGAAATGCAGCCTGAAAATTATCACATTTTCCTACAAAATTTCGTTATGATTATATAGAAGTAGCAGCTTTGTTCTCGTTCTCTCTCTCTCTCTCTCTCTCTCTCTCACTCACACACACACACACACACACACACACACACACACACACACACACCTACAAAACTGTAAATTTCCATTTATATCCTGCTACATACTTCAAAAATGCCTCTGGGTAAATAAGAATTAAAAAAACACCATAACACACAATCAGTAAGACACAATAAAATCAATTAAAATTAAAAACATAAATAAGAATTACAAATCCATACAGGATCAAGTTCCAGTAAAACATCACTTTGAACAATTTCCCCCCCACAAATGACTACTAAAACAATATAGTCATAACCATACTTCCAGAAAACCAAGCAGGGGTGATAACCTTTCTAAGAAGAAAGTCCCATAAGCATGAAACCAGAACTGTGAATACTCAGCTCCATATGCCAGCCAAACTAACATCATATAAACATAAGAAGAGCCCTGCTGGATCAGGTCAAAGGCCCATCTAGTCCAGCTTCCTGTATCACACAGTGGCTCCACCAGATGCCTCAGGGAGCGCACAGCCAACAAGATAACCTGTTTCCTGCTGTCACTCCCTTGCACCTGGCACAGAGAAAACCCACTTCTAAAACCAGGAGGTTGCTTATGGCTTGTAACCTGTGATGGCCTTTTCCTCCATGAATCTGTCCAAACCCCTTTTAAAGGCATCTAGGCCAGGTGCCATCACCACATCCTATGGCAAGGAGTTCCACAGATGAATTACATGCTGGGTAAAGAAGTATTTTCTTTTGTCTGTTCTAACTCTCCCTCCACTCAATTTTAGTGCATGTCCCCTGGTTCTGGTGTTGTGTGAGAGGGAGAAGAATTTCCCTCTATCCACTCTCTCCATCCCATGCATAATTTTATAAGTCTCAATCATGTCCCCCCTCAGGCGCCTTTTTTCTAGGCTGAAAAGCCCCAGACGCTGTAGCCTTTCCTCATAAGGGAGGTGCTCCAGCCCACAAATCATTCTGGTCGCTCTTTTCTGCACCTTTTCCAATTCAACTATATCCTTTTTGAGGTGTGGTGACCAGAACTGGACACAATACTCCAGATGTGGCCTTACCATCGATTTGTACAAAGGCATAATGATATTGGCCGTTTTATTCTCAATCCCTTTTTTCATGATCCCGAGCATGGAATTGGCCTTCTTCACAGCCGCCGCACAGTGGGTCGACACTTTCATTGACCTGTCCACCAGCACCCCAAGATCTCTCTCTTGATCCGTCACAGACAACTCAGAACCCATTAGCGTATATGTGAAATTTTGGTTTCTTGCCCCAATGTGAATCACTTTGCACTTACTTACACTGAAGCGCATCTGCCATTTTGCTGCCCATTCTCCCAGTTTGGAGAGATCCTTCTGGAGCTCTTCACAATCCCTGCTGGTCTTCACCACCCGGAAAAGTTTAGTGTCATCTGCAAACTTGGCCACCTCACTGCCTATCCCCAACTCCAGGTCATTTATGAATAAGTTGAAAAGCACCGGTCCCAAGACCGATCCTTGGGGCACACCGCTTTTCACCTCTCGCCATTGTGAAAATTGCCCATTGACTCCCAGTCGCTGTTTCCTGGTCTTCAACCAGTTCCTAATCCACAAGAGGACCTGCCCTACTTATAAAGTAGGTACTCAAAGCAGATCGCCATCCAGCCTAGATGCAGGGGAGAATAATATGGAAAGAGGAATTGTCCAACATATTCTGGACTGAATCTGTTTAGGATTTTCAGCGGTCGAAACTTGCACTTTGAATTGGGCGAGCGAGCAGTGGGTGGGTGGGTGGGAGGGAGAGCGGTTGGTGGGAGGTAAATTCGCGGGGGGGATTTGCGGGGGGGGAATCGGCCAGCCTCACGGCCGGCCCGCACCAAGTTTTCCCTATGGGAAAATGGCCCCCCACTATAAATAGGTTCCCCACCCCTGCTCTATGCAATACAGTGCAGTTGTAATAGGGAATGAATGGCAAATACTCCAGACACATCAGCTGTGATGTGTTAAAAAATCTCCAGCCCATCAGCTGTTTGGCACTAGATTAGGCTTTGATGTTTAGCACCTAAGAGCTGATGGGCTGGGGATTTACAGACATGTTAAAAAGGATTTTTAAAAGGGCTGTGAATGCTTCCTACCTCCATTATATAATCGGCAGCAGGCTCAGGCAGCAAGCAGCAGTG
This sequence comes from Plestiodon gilberti rubricaudatus, assembly GCA_026170595.1. Classification (NCBI taxonomy): domain Eukaryota; kingdom Metazoa; phylum Chordata; class Lepidosauria; order Squamata; family Scincidae; genus Plestiodon; species Plestiodon gilberti. Next base: position 114,940,514 of record JANXHW010000001.1, read on the forward strand.
ATTTTTTGTAAGGTACTGTACTGGGGGACATCAGTCTTATATGTGGATCGTCGTTAACCGAACTGTTGTTAACCGGGGGACACCTGTATAGTATTCCAATTAGGAGCAGTGTGACCCAGAATGGCACCACCTTGGGTCCATCACCTTTGCTAAATAAACAACAGCCACTTACCATGCTCCTTGAGCAGTTTCTTCAGCTGCAGAAATGAGGGTCTCCCAGTTTGATTTAAATTGATTGTGCAAGTGAAGGAGCTCCTTCATTCACACAGTCCCTGTAAATCAACCTGGAAGTCCCACACTTCTGCATTTGAAGAAACTGCACCAGGGAAAAGATAAAGAGGTGGATGATCTGCTTTTTGCCCGCTTTAAGCAGGCAGAAAGCAGATAAGTGTAGCAAAATAGGTTGAGGGGAGGTGGGGGGGTGGCAGACTTGGGGTGAAGGTCACCCCAAATCCTCCGACCTCTTGTCCCCTGCAACCCACTGCTGTTGCAACTCACATCACCTTGCCTAATGGATAGGCTGCCCCTGATCCAATATGGAAGTAACCATGATGTGTGTATATCAGTGGCCAGATCACCTTCTCCAGGAGTGGCTGTAGCTGACCTATCAGCCAAACCTGATAATAGAATTACAATTAATGGACGTAGTGAATTGCAATTTTCTTCACTGATCGAAGTCATCAATTAACTGGGACAAACAGCCTCACCCATGCCCCCCCCCTCTCTCTCTCTCTCTCACACACACACACACACACACACACACACACACACACACACCCAACACTCACACTGTCTACCTGAGGCTGTATGTATGTTTTAGTTGGTCCACCTGGAAGTAATTAGTTGGTGCTTGGTGCTAATATATATATATATATATATATATATATATATATATATATATATATATATATATATATATATATATATAGGCCAATGGGTGGCGCAGCGGGTTAAACCGCTGAACCATAAGCTGTCGATCGAAAGGTCGGCAGTTCAATTCCCGCGATGGGGTGAGCGCTCGTTGCTTGGCCAGCTCCTGCCAACCTAGCAGTTCCAAAGCATGTCAATACGAGTAGATAAATAGGTACCGCTTGCGGGAAGGTAAACACCGTTCCGTGTTCCAGCTGCATGCTACGCGCTGCAGCAAGGAGAGTCATGCCGGCCACATGACCACGGAGGCGTCTTCGGACAATGCTGGCTCTTCGGCTTTGAAATGGAGATGAGCACCACACCCTAGAGTCGGACATGACTGGACTTAATTGTCATGGGATACCTTTACCTTTAATTACCTTTAAACCTTACCTTTCCTAGAAAATATGCTGGAAATTTAAACGTGACATTGATTTTTTCATTGAATTTTTGATTTTATTTGTATGCAGGCTTAATCAATTAAATGACTAAAACCCTGATGCTGAATATACTAAAATGTCTTTAATGAGGTTACAGTCATAATCAAAATTGCCCCTGGCCACAGATGTCACCTGGTCCTCCAGGAGAAACCCAAACTCCATACAGTCTTTCAGAAAAAGTGGAATTCCACCAAGAACAAGACATCTACCAATTCCTAGATTAGACTATCCAGCATTAGAGCCTCTGTCTTGGCTAGTTTGAGCTTCAAATTATTCATATTCATTCAGCTCTTCACTGACTCCAGACATCCATTCAAAGCTTTAACTGCTTCACCTGATTCAAATGAAAAGGAGAAATGGGCTCAGTGCCATTGGCATACTGATGGTACTTCACTCAAAATATCTGGACAACTTTTTCCAGCATTTTCATGTTGATGTTAAACAGCATACGGAACAAGATAAAACCTTGCAATATCCCACATGATAAATACGGGGGAAAGCATTCTCCTCTTTCAACTCCAAAAAACTCATCTCCAAAAAATGAAAGCAAAAAAGGGAAAGACTCTGGTCCTTCTACGTTTTCCCAATTTGCTTATATACAAATTATATACATAGCTAGTATTCCTGGCTGTATGTTTTTTTCTTGTACAGTTGCAAGAAAAAGTTTGTGAACCCCTTGGGATTACATGGAGTTTTGCATGAATAAGTCATAAAATGTGCTCTGAACTTCATCTAAGTCACAACAATAGAAGAACACAGTCTGCGTAAAATAATACTACACAAAAATTAGATGTTGCCATGATTTACTTGAACGTAATATGTAAACATTCACAGTGCAGGGAGGAAAAAGTATGTGAACCCCTAGCCTAATGACGTCTCCAAGAGCTAATTGGAGCCAGGAGTGAGCCAACCTTGACTCCAATCAGTGTGATGATATTGGATGTGTTGCTGACAGCTGCCCTGCCTTTTAAAAACACACACACCTGTTTTGGGTTTACTGGTTTCAAGAAGCACTGTCTGATGTGAACCATGCCTCGCAGAAAAGAGCTCTCAGAAGACCTACGATCAAGAATTGTTGACTTGCATGAAGCTGGAAAGGGTTACAAAATTATCTCCAAAAGCCTTGATGTTCATGTGTCCATGGTAAGACAGACTGTTTACAAATGGAGAAAGTTTAGCGCTGTTGCTACTCTCCCTAGGCGTGGTCATCCTGTAAAAATGACTGCAAGAGCACAGCGCAGAATGCTTCATGAGGTAAAGAAGAATCCTAGAGTGTCAGCTAAAGACCTACAGAAATCTCTGGCACATGCTAACATTTTTGTTGACACATCTACAATAAGGAAAACATTAAACAAGAATGGAGTACATGGGAGGACACCACGGAGGAAGCCATTGCTGTCCAAAAAAAAATATTGCAGCACGTTTGAAGTTTGCAAAAGAGCACCTGGATGTTCCACAGCACTACTGGCAAAATATACTGTGGACAGATGAAACCAAAATTGAGTTGTTTGGGAAGAACACACAACACTATGTGTGGAGAAAAAAAGGCACAGCACACCAACATCAAAACCTCATCCCCACTGTAAAACATGGCGGAGGGAGCATCATGGTTTGGGGCTGCTTTGCTGCCTTAGGGCCTGGACGGATTGTTGTCATTGATGGGAAAATGAATTCCAGAGTTTATCAAGACATTTTGCAGGAAAACGTACGACCATCTGTCCACCAACTGAAGCTCCGCAGAGGATGGGTGATGCAACAGGACAATGACCCAAAGCATACAAGTAATTCAACAAAAAAATGGCTTCAACAGCACAGAATACACCTTCTGGAGTGGCCCAGTCAGAGTCCTGACCTCAACCCGATTGAAATGCTGTGGCATGACCTTAAGAGAGCGATTCACACCAGACATCCCAAGAATATTGCTACACTGAAACAGTTTTGTGAAGAGGAGTGGTCCAAAATTACTCCAGATCGTTGTGCAGGTCTGATCTGCAACTACAGGAAACGTTTGGTTGAGGTTATTGCTGCCAAAGGAGGGTCAACCAGTTATTAAGTCCAAAGGTTCACATACTTTTTCCTCCCTGCACTGTGAATGTTTACACGTTACGTTCAATTAAACCATGGTAACATCTAATTTTTGTGTCGTATTATTTTACGCAGACTGTGTTCTTCTATTGTTGTGACTTAGATGAAGTTCAGAGCACATCTTATGACCAATTCATGCAAAACTCCACGTAATCCCAAGGGGTTCACATACTTTTTCTTGCAACTGTATTTCACAGGTACTCTATGCAGGTTTTTACAGTTGAGGCAGAAGTTTTTGCTGCCTTCATGCTAGAAACTTTTTGGCTGATAAGGCACAAATTGAAGCTGACAGGCAAAAAGATGCCTGTTTGACATTGGGAATTGGTAATGGTCCACAGAGTCTTTTTCCTTTAGGCCAGCAGCTCACATGCAACTAAGTTCAGTTACAGTAATGACTGAACGTTGTTATTGTCTGATAGCTGTTCACTGGTATCTACAAAATGAGTGAAGATTGCCATTCCCAGTGGATAGAAATCCACATCTCCAGAGATTCAACCATATGATGGATGCTTTCTGGAATACTGACCTTTTTTTTCAGAAGAATGAATACACAACAACCATGCAGCTGGGAAACTGGAGCAGAGAATTGAACCATTACAAATGTGGGTTTAGATCAGCAGAATTTTTTTAAACCCCTCCCCCCTCCCCCAGATCTGGTTCAGACACTAACTTTGGTGACTGGTTCAGGCACCGTGAACTGGTTTTGATACTATTTAGAGACATTTCATGCAGAATAATTTAAAATTTATTTGCTTGCAATACAATGCCATAAAATTAACAATATAATACTTTTAACTTGGGAAAAATATTTATTTTTAATAATGGTTTTTTTTTTTACAAACAAAACATATACAACAGGATAAAAAGCTGGAAAATAAAAATTAATTGTACAATTGAAAGATAAACCCTTGATTACCAAGCCACTTGTTCTGAAATGGTGACTACCTCATATGTTTAGAGGTAGGCTTACCATCCGTCCCAGAAAACCCGGGATCGCCCCGGTTTCTGGGCTCCAGTCCCGGGCTTTCCAGACCCGGATGAAGCCTCCGCCGCTGCCACCTCGAGAATGTAAAAAAAAAAACCTTTTTTGGGGCACCACCATCTTGGATCTTGCGAAATCTCATGAGATGCAAGATGGCGGCACCCAAATCTCGTAAGGGCACATGAAGCAGTACTGTAAGTAAGCAACAGTAAGCAACCCCCCCTCTGTAAGTAATCAACAGTTGATTCTAATTATATGTTGATGGGTATAACATATACACAGAACATACATACTCCTTACCAGCAGCCTGTCCACATATTAGCCCCTCCTTGGCCAAGGGATGAGCTTTTGAGACTCATGGAATTTTTGCAAACTCACAAGAGAATATTTGCACACAGGTACAATGTTAGATTAGCTAGGGAAATCCTCACATAGAGGAAATTGAACGGAAAATCAGGCAGGTCAGGAGCTTTGAAGCTGAGCTGAAAGGAGCATAAAGCAAGGAAACTAAGTTACAGAAAGGTCAAAGGTAAAGTAGGCCCTGTATATTGTCACAAGTTCATCTTCTCCCATTTTCTGAGGTTGGATTAGGACGGCTTTGCTCAGTGCCGGGGTGCTGGGGCAAAGTCTGCATTGGGAGCCCCCATAGCACCTCCACCTGCCCCCTAATGGTGTATTGAACACTACCACTAACACCAGCACCAAGGGCTCAAGATTCATCCTGGTAAAGTGGACCCTCTGAGGGATGTGGTTCCTTGACCAGAGCCCCATCTGACTGACCTCTGATGCCATCCCTGGCTCTGCTCAATGTACCTTCTCCCTGGAAGATCAGTGCTATTGGAACTGGGGTAACCCCACAACTGACCTAATTTAGTTGAATAAGCTACATGTAGGGCTCATGAGCTGGTCTTTGAGGTTGCTACAAAAAAAATTAAGCTTTAATGCTTGTATATTTTAGGTTTTTTCCCCTTTTTTAAAGAAAAACCAGTTAAAATAGACTATAAACTTTGATCCGACTTAATATTTGTATACCACTTTTCCACCACCACACTGAATTCAAAGAAGCTCACATCAACAAGTAAGCATCAAAACGTATAAGAAGTATGTCAGTTAATGCAACAATCAATATATCCAAATCATCATCAAACCACAAGAGCATTTCAATTCAAATCAATAGCACAGCTGAAACAAGGCCTGAGTTGACAGTGAATCTGAGGAGAAAAGCCTGAGAGAACCCTATAGATGGAAGAGGCAATTGTAGGCTTACCATCCATCCCGGAAAGCCCGGGACCATCCTAGGTTCCGGGCTCTGGTCCCGGGCTTTCGGAGCCTGGGTGAAGCCTCCACCGCCGCGAAAATGTAAAAAGTACCTTTTTTCTGGGCACCGCCATCTTGGATCTCGCGAAATCTCGATTTTGATCAGGGAAAATAAGGTAAGCCTAGGCAAATGCCTCAGGGAAAGAATAGCAACACTGCAAAAATGTTCAAGAAATGAGAAGAAAGGATAGCTAAAAAACCCTTCATACAGCATTGAGAAACAGTGATACTGTTGACAAGAGTGATGGGCAAAAGAACTTCAGAGGCTAGGCCCAAGGTATCCAAACTGAAGAATGTGTGACTGTGCGCAAACACAGAATGAAGCTGACTTATCAGCCATAGTAGTTTTTTTTTTTAAAAATGTGAGATGTATCATATTGTCTTGCCCATATTTTGCAACCTAAGCGTACCACCCCAGCACCATACAGCAACGTCTATTACAACTGAGTGTTCTGAAATAAACAGACCTCATAAGGAACATTCTGTCTAAGAGAAGGTGTAACACAGTGAACCCTAGATTTAATGGACCTCGATTTAACAGACTTCGGAAACAATGGGCACTTTAGAATAGAGCGTAAACTGTTACGACCAGCTATGATGTAACAGGATTGGATCATCTTCCGGAGGATTATGGTCACAAAAACATTTTGAGACTAGGTTTTGTTTTTGTGACCATAATCCCGTGGAAGATGATCCAATCCTGTTACAATAGGCACTTTCTGCTTCATTAAAAACGAGTCATATACATTTTTTGTGTGTGCATCTCTATTGACTCCACTGCATTCGGATTTAACAGACTTTTGGCATCAACAGACACCCCTTCTCCCATTCATCCATTAAATCCTGGGTTCACTGAACTACTCAGAAAAAGAAACACCTGTGAAGGCATAAGGTAATTTACACCAGATCAAAGAATTGCACAAAGATCCCTGAAAACTGGATATTGCATATAAAAACCATGTCCATTCATTAAACAGAGAGGGGAGAAATAAATTTACTTTAGTGATATGGGGAAACATGCTCTTAAAAAAATACAAAAATCAATGGTACCCTTTAATTAAACACAATCCATTATAAACATAGTTCCCCAGGAAGCATGCAAATTCAGTCATCTGAAGTTAGTCATTTGCTTTTAATTACAGCAGTGAGCTGACATGGCCCTTCATTCACTCTACACTTTGGATTTTTGGACAGTTTTATTAAAGTAGCAAAATACTTGAAAAAAGGTGTTAAGAAATTATATTTCTCCTATTTCTCCCAACCCTAGAGGCTCAGATAGTAATCTTTTTTTTAATCAAGTACAGGTGTCCCCTGGTTAATGATGGTTCGTTTAATGATGATCCGCATATACAATGGAGGTCCCCCAGTATAGTACCTTACAGAAAGTAGCTGCCGCTTGAGCCTGCTACTGATTACAAAACAGAGGCAGGAAGCACTCACAGCCCTTTTAAAATCCTTTTTAACATATCTTTTTAAATCCACAGCCCATCAGCTGTTAGGTGCTAAACATCAGTGCACTAATCTAGTGCCAAACAACAGATGGGCTGGACATTTAAAAAGACATGTCTGGAGTACTTGCCATTCATTACCTATTACAACTGCACCGAGTTACTTAAGCTACATGTGCTATACCAAAATCGACCACTAGATGGTGGTGAAGATTCATTTAATGACGGATTCACTTTACAACAGAGTTTTAGGAATATACAGTTGACGCCTGTACAGTACATAAATGTATATAAAACAAAAAGCAATTTCGGTACTAAATGTAGAGTTGCTTTCTCCCTTTAATTTTTTATTCTCTTTCTATTTTTCATATATGGCTAACCTGGTACATGCATGTACTCAGGGGTGTTTCCTGGCATCAGCCAGGTCAGACACTGACTGGGAGCCCAATTCTATCCTTCTCCTGTCCCTGCTGCCAGTGCAGCGGCACCGAAATGGCAGCCGTTGCATCCTGTGCAGGAGGGGGCAGACCAAGAGGCTTCCGCAGTCCAACACCATTGTTGACATCGCATATGCTTAGAAGAAGATCAAAATGCAATGAATTTTGGTGCTGTGCAGTTAATTCTGCCTCAGCAATTACATTACTTTTTGCTTTTGGAAACAGTTCCTCATATTTCTGGCCCAGTTATTTTACACAATACTCTTCTAAATCCTTAGCTTCAGAAGAACTGGGTCAAAATTATGATGTAAAACAAAAAAATTGAGTGGAACTACACATTCATAAACTTTTATGAGAAGGTAAATAATTTCATGATCAACATGTTCCACTGCCAAAACAAGACCTAAACTAACCATTATATTAAGGATGAAACAATGAGTTATCTTCACAAATGTGTGTTCCCAAACCACATGTATTAATATAAAATGAACACTGGGGAGCATCTGAAAGAAGAATCAGTGGATGGGAGATGCTGAATTCCTTCTGCACCTGATTTTTTTCTGCAAATTACCACAAACCTCCCTCCCTCCCCCCCAGGTTGGTTTCAGAGCGTAGGATTAAAAAAAAAAAAGCAACTGAAAATGGCCTGGAAGATCAGCACAAATATACATCCATCCTAATCTTGCCTATTCAAGGTTCATACTTCTGTTTAGAGATATGATCTTCTGATAAATATATCACAAGATATTTCACTGGTTTTGTAGTCCAAACCACACTGAACATGTTCTCGATCTCTGGTTTTTGGTTGTCCTTCATATTAATTTAAACGCACTTTGATTTGGAATTATTCACTTGTATCCAGCAAAATAAGCAATTTCTAGTAGTATTAAAATATGAATATAAGATCAGGAATCTATATTTCTTCAAAACTACTGTCCTTGATTTTTTTTTTTACATACATACTGTTGCCATGGCTGCAATATAGCAGAATATTCAGTTTACCATCTAGTAACAGATTGCAAGACACCCTTGTTTTTACTCAAGTGGTCTGGGGAGCCAGTAAGGGGTACTTTGTGTTACACTTTTCCTTTACAGAGAGTCCACACTTCAGGTAGAACAAAAAGAAGTCCATGGATTAAACAAAGTTGTCATTTCACCTTGTGTAAAACATGCCCAGACTCTACTTGTCTATGAAACTATGCATGTCTGTGGCCATTGTACAAATCTGTCGGAGAAGCTCGATGTGATGATGAGTCATCTGTGGGAGAGCATCTGACAGAGGTCTACAGTATGCACATGGATGGCTTTTAACCATGAGAATACAAACCCCTCATTTTCAGTTTGTTTGTGTGAACGCAGTTGTGTTGCAAACAGTCTCAACATGGCTAATTAAACATATGAAGCAGATACAGATTCAGCAGAGGAGGACTTGCAGAGAATTAGGCTGTTGTAATTCAGAATATGGACAAGATTCACTACCATTCTGTGGGCCCAATCCTATCCAACTTTCCAGTGCCAATGCAGCCGCAATGCAGCCACAAGGTAAGGGAACAAACGTTCCCTTACCTAGAGGAGGCCTCCATGACTGCCCCCCCCCTCCACTGCAGGATGCAGTGCACGCCATGTTGGCATGGCTGCATCAGCACTGGAAAGTTGAATAGGATTGGGCCCTGCATAACATAAATGAATTCACTCAGTTCAGCTTAAATTCTCCAAATTATGGAAGCTTGCATTAATATACTGTAAATTGTGCAGGCCTTTCTACTTTTATATGGTTTGAGATTACAATTTTATACTGCGAAAGATGAAAGGTATCACAGGTTCACCATAGCATCTGTCAAATATTACTATCACTTTTAACTCAATGTGCAACTCAAAAGTTAGTCAGTGTCACCATTGACTGCTTCCACTTTTTTTTTTTTTTTAAAAGCCCAATCTTTATATTTGGTTCACCAAGGTATCATGGAGACAAAGTCTGAGAAATGAACATGTGCGGCTACCAATCCTCTGAGCATTCTGAGATGATGTTCCTACCCTTACAAGGCACAAAATCTGTGCTACAAGCAGGACCGGCCCATCTATGAAGCAAACAATGAAGCTCACATCAATATGGGGCGAGCAGTGGAGTCAGGATGCTCTTCACCCTGAGTCTGCTGCCTCCCGCAAGCCTTCTGCAGACCAAGCTGCATCCATCTGCTTCTACTTCCCTACCCCCTCGCTTTGCTTCTTCCATGGCGCAGTCAATTTAACAAGGTGAGTGGGTAGGGAAGAGGGTCACCCCTGCCCATGCCAAAAATATCACGCAGGCAGCAACAAGCCACTTCTGTCACCTCACTCGTTACTTGCACGGCCCTTTTAAAGGGACTAAAACGAGCAAGGGAAGGAGGTGGGGAAGCAGCCTCTTACCTGGCTCTTTCCTTGCCCCCTCTTTAAAAAAAAAGAGAAAGGTGTTGGAGGTTCCCAGCATGACCCACACTTTGTTTTTTTCTGAAAGGATTGTGAGGAAAGGTGCTGTGGTAAGGAGCTGCTGTTTGTTATCAGCCATCCATGATTTCAGATCCCCAGTCTAGGCAAGCAGCAGGCTTAGAGGCAGAGATGCTGGTGTGCCCTACTTCCTCCCCATGGTGAGTGTGGTTCTCCCCTCACAAAGGAGCTAGAATAGACCATGGCTAATTTAATGTGTCTAGTAGGGGGCATAGGCAGCAATCCTTTCACTTTTTGGTGCCTTTCCTTCAGCCAGAGAGGAGGAGCTGGAGTGTTGCGTTCTGGAAAAATCAGCTTCCTTGCCTCCTGTTATGTTGCTAACATAAACCTTTCTACCCTTTCTCTCTAGCCTTTCCCCCTCCTTCATATGCTGCAATCCCCACCAAAGTTCTTAAACTCTGTCTCTTTCCACCTTGCTTCTCCTCTCTAAGACTTACTTTTTTAATTCTCTCTAACTAATCATCCTAACACATTCCTTCATTTGCTCTTGCCTTTCCATTTTGGTCCTTAATATGGCTCTAACTTTTTATTTATTCTGTTCCCCTTTAATATGTCTTCCCTCTGTATTCTTTCCTCTTTTCCCTTATCCTATTTTTCCACTATTGCTTTCTCTCCCTCATCTTCCCCTGTATCTTATAAAAATGAATCATTCTTTTTGCAGCCAGTACAATTTTTATATTAACAGCATAACCCTGCTTAAACATAGGCCAGCAAAGCATGCGCTCTGTCTGCCTTAGGTGTTGTTCGCACCACCTTGGGTGTAAGCAGCGCCGGTGTGGAGGCTGGCACCGCTCACCCCACTGCCTTCCACTTCCTGCGCCGGGTGGCAGGAAGGTGTGGGGAGCGAGGGCCAGGGGAGGGGGCAATTGGCTGGCTTGGTCAGGGAGGGGGACAGGATTATCGGTGGCGCACTGAGACGATATCCCATCTTAGGATGCAGCAGTCAGCCATTTAGGCCGGCTGCCGCATCTTAGGCAGGATCAGGCTGCTCGTCCTTAAAATTATCAACATTACCATACTAGAATAAAGATTCATCCAATCCAGAATTAGCCAGTTAGACGACTCAGGAAAGTCTAAAGGAGGGTATGAAGGACTACAGCCCTTTTTTGTTGTTTGTGCCCAGCACTTGGTGTTCAGGAGTATCGTCTCTGTTCATGGAGGTTCTGCTTAGCTTTTTAAAGGTTAGACCAGAGGTGGCCAACCCGCGGCACGCGTGCCACAGAGTGACACGGGAAGGTCCGTCGGGTGGCACGCGGTCGCACACGCCTCTCTTCTTCCCTGCTAGATTTTCCGGCTCTTCAACGGAGGCTGAAAGTAGCTAGCTGCAGTATGTAACTTGCCCTGTGCTCCTCCCAGCGTGCAGCTCAGCTTCAAAGTATTTCAGCATTGGCTGGGGCCACGCAGGCGCTGTGAGGAGAGAGGGACTGCATGGAGCTCTAGAGATATCACTCCCAGAGGCCCAGCGGCGTGTAAACCGCCGCTACGGGAAAACCGCGAGCAGCGCGGGCCTCCTCCTTCTCCTCCCACCCTCCACCCTATCCCGCCCTCACTCGCCCGGCCGCGGCGGCAAAGGAGCGGCAAGGTCCCCCTCCCGCTCCCCTAACCCTCAGCTTCCCCCCGCCCAAACCCTCCTGACGGCCCAGCAGGGCTCCGAAGCACGTCCGGGAGCCGCCGCGGTAGCGACGAGCCAGCTCCGCGATCCCCTTCCCACCCCACCCCCCGCAGCCAGCCGCGACGAACCTCCCTCCCGGTAACCCCCCCATCTCCCTCCCTCCCGAGGCAAGCCGAGCCGTGCATCGCACGTCCCGACGCACCCCTTCCCCCCCCAGCGCCCGAGCCGCGGACAACGGCGACCAGACCGCCCAACCACCCCCCAGGAAAGTAAAGAGGGGAGAAGGCAGAAGAACGGAAGAAGGGAACAAAGAAAGAAAGGAGACAGCGACAAAGGGGTAGGAAGAAAAAAGGGGGGTGGAAAGGAAGCCCACGATCCCCCCCAACCCTCTGCCCAATGTGCCCTGAGCGGTCCCGGACAAAGAAAAAAAACCCTCCCCAAAGACCCAAACCCAGAAGAGAGAGAGGGAGAGAGGGCAAACTACAGAAGCACATGAGGGGAGAGAGAGAGAGAGAGAGAGTGGGCAAACTACAGAAGCACATGAGAGAGAGAGGGGGGGCAAACTACAGAAGCACATGAGGAGAGTGTGTGTGTGTGGGCAAACTACAGAAGCACATGAAGAGAGAGAGAGAGAGGGCAAACTACAGAAGCACAGGAGAGAGAGAGAGAGAGTGTGTGTGTGTGTGGGCAAACTACAGAAGCACATGAGGAGAGAGAGAGGGCAAACTACAGAAACACATGAGGAGAGAGAGAGAGAGAGAGTGAGTGAGTGAGTGAGTGAGTGAGTGAGTGAGTGAGTGTGTGTGTGTGTGTACGTGTACGTGTACGTGTACGTGTACTTGCATTAGACTACTACACCATCCTGGCTCATTTATGGTTCATTGTTACGTGCTCTAAGAATGATATAACAATAAACCTTAAGTAACTGAAGGTGATTCTGTTTTTATTTAAACGTGGTTATTTAATAAAAAAAACCACGGTTATTATTTATTTATTTATTTATTTTTGTGGCACGCCCAAGATACAAAAAAACTAAAAGTGGCACATGTCATAAAAAGGTTGGCCACCACTGGGTTAGACAAATGAATGGAACATGTCTATGAATGGCTATAAACAATGACAGTTATCTAAAAATACTGGCCATCACAAAAATCTTGGCCATCTGATTTTATACATTATAAGCTAGATTTAGGATTTGATTCCTAAAGGATGCTTTGTCGTGTTACACATTACAAACAAAGAAGGCTGGTGTTGTCTGCTTTTACTAGTTAAAACACAATTTTTGTGTTTTTAGACACTATCGTTTTAGACATGGCAGTAATTTTGGAGGATGACTGCTATGAAAGATATTGTGTGGCGATATATGCCATATCTGTTGGATGGGTCAAAGCATGTTAAAAAAGGGATATATTATTGCAATCTGAATTTCCACTTCCTGATCTAGTTCACTGCTGCAGCTTCGGTAGTGTACTGCTTGGTTAATGTATATTAACTATTATTATAGCGCAGTGGGTTAAACCGCTGAACCACGAGCTGTCGATCGAAAGGTCGGCAGTTCGAATCCACGACGGGGTGAGCTCTCGTTGCTTGGCCAGCTTCTACCAACCTAGCAGTTCCAAAGCATGTTAATGCGAGTAGATAAATAGGTACCGCTTGCGGGAAGGTAAACAGCGCTCCGTGTTCCAGCTGCATGCTACGCGCTGCGGCAAGGAGAGTCATGCCGGCCACATGACCACAGAGGCATCTTCGGACAACGCTGGCTCTTCGGCTTTGAAATGGGGATGAGCACCTAGAGTTGGACATGACTGGACTTAATTGTCAGGGGTCACCTTTACCTTTAAACTACTTAAAAGCAAGCTTTGTCAGGCACACTAATCATCTTTACAAGGGCATCAGACAGCTCACAATCTTCCTAAATAAGTGGTCTGTGAAAGTAAATACAAGAATAAATTTTGTGTATTTTCCAACAGAATACAGAACCACAGCTGTTTACTTAGTTAACAAAAGGCTAGCTTGCCCTTCACAACACAGCAGTCAGTGCTGAACTCCTGATCACACAGGGGAATCCTTCCTTCCTAATCAGACTAAAAAAGATTAATTGCCTTAAAAAAGTTTACATAAGCGCATGTAAATGAGTAGAAAAAAATGCATGTGCTGCATGGTAAACATCTTCAGTAAAGCACAACTGATTCAATCTTTGTGAAAGGAGGCAAAAACAAATTGGTTTTATTGTTGTTCTTTAATTTCATTTTCTGCCATTTCCATTTACTTGACACGTCAGTCACGTATGCAATGGGCAGGGGCCGGCAAACCCCAAAGCATCCCAGACTCACATTGCAAACTGAAGGAAGAAATCTATCAGTAGGCTTTTTGGAAACACATACACCACAAGAAAAATCTTATGGATCGTCAAACATTCTCTGGCACTGATTAATGCGGAAATCAATATGGGGTACTATATCAGAGAGAGAGAGAGAGAGAGAGAGAGAATAAATATCACCGGCACCTTAAAGTACAACAAAGAAAGTTAATTGGATCTGGAATTGTCTGAACTATGTGGTTTCTTTGTTTAAAATCCAGCAAAACTGCAGGCTATCTATCACAATATTATGTTACAATGTATAAATCAATATTTCACAAACTATAGGAGGTACAATATTGATGGGTATATTGCATCTATCCTGAAATTTTTTTTTCTAATGCACAGAATTCTATTAAGACAGATACACAGCGCAATCCTAACCAACTTTCCAGCGCTGGTGTAGCCATGCCAACAGGGTGCACACTGCATTTTGCAGTGCAGGGGCAGTCATGGAGGCCTCCTTCAAGGTGAGGGACCATTTGTTCCTTTTCCTCGGGGCTGCATTGGAAAGTTGGTTAGGATTGCACTGACAAAAAGGAAACTGGCCCTTCAAGAAATAAAATGATTCTAATGGAGAGTCCATGGACAAAGGCCCATTTCTTCCCTGTCCTCTTCCTCCAGTATCCCTCCCTTACTTTCCAAGAATAGGGGACAGTAGACCTGTGTTGGGAATAAGATAGCAACGCTTATGTGGGTCATGCAATGAAGGAGGAAGTTCCTTGTCTCTTAAGACATGTAGCTGCCCAAAGGCGAAATTCTGACTTGAAATTTAAGTCTCACTGACAGCTCAAGGCAGAATCAGAGACGTGTTACTAAGCTATGGCAACAATTGAAGCTTGATTCATTCATAACAGGGAATTAGTTGTTAATTATCAGTTGGCCTCAACTAGCCAAATTCCTTTCCAGAAGTGGATTTGGGCTCACTGCACAGCTCATTAAATTAAAGAGGGTACTGAGAACTCTACATATGTTGTGAATAAGGTTGTAAAATAAAATCTCCACAAGAACAACACACAAGCTTATTGAACATTATTACTATAACCAAATGGGAAACTCTATCCACATTTAAAGCCCCATTGATGCAATGCAATTATTTGTTTCACCATTTAAAAACAAAATATTTTATAGCTGATTGGACTAGTCCATGGCCAACAGGTCATATGCATTGTCAAAGTGACTTATAACACCTTCAGTGGGTCTTGTTAGCTAGGCTTAGCATCCGTCCCGGATCAGCCGGAGCACTCCCAGTTTCCGTCCTGGCCAGCCCTGGAAACTGGCACTGTCAGAGCCAGCTGGCTGTGTCCTCCATGGCTGGCCGGGACTGAATACTGGCTCGCACAGGCGCACAGCGCCTGGGAGCCCTTCGGAATCATCCAGGACTTCCCAGACGATTCAGAAGACGAAGCTCCCAGGCGTTGTGCGCTTACGCGAGCCAGTATTCAATCCGAGCCGGCTGCGGAGGATGCAGCCAGCCGGCCAGGATGGTGGGAATGCGGCGGCAGTCCCAGTCGGCCACGGAGCATGGCAACAAGCAGCTGAGAGGCAAATGGCGACAAGCGGCAGCAGGGGGGGGGAAGGTAAACGCCCCCCCCGAAAAGCGGTGCTGCTTGTTCTGGCGGCTGGCTGAAAAAAAAGCGCTGGGGCAGGGGGGGGGGCGGCCAACAAAAAAGTGGTTGTTCTGGCAGACAGTATAACATGCAGAGATTTACCAAACGTAACAGAATCTGAAAAACATGGAACTCTAGAGGTAGGTGTGGAAGAGTAAGATAGATAACTTAGATTACATGAGGGTTGCCAACCGTCCAGTATTGTTCTAGAGTCTCCAGGAATCACATCGAACTCCTGGTGACTATTGAAAGAAATCCTGGGGATTTTATTTGGGCCTTCCTGGGATTTCCAATATTACATCAGGTTGGAAAATAGATATTCAGGAATAGCATCAATCAGAGCTGGCAACCCAAAAACATACACATTTGAAAATAGGGCTGAAAGCCTAAATGTCTAATTTCAAGGATTGCTGCTATCAGTCACAATTCACAGCACTAGATAAGGTAACGTAACTGCTTCTTTCCCTATGGATAGGGCTATCACACTTCTTAAGAGCTAAATATAGTAAGGGTTAAGAGACGAAGCATATGAGAATGAAGAATTCCATCTTACATAGCCTTAATAAAATGATTGGCCTTAACATAGCCATAATAAAATGGCTTACATTTTACAATAAAGCTTACATAGCCTTAATAAAATGATAAAATGAAAATGTGATATTCAGATACTGCATTTATTGTACAAACTGTCACCATTATCAGCTGAGTTTTTTTTAAAAAAAGAAAATACAGTATATTCTTGGGATTATAAACTTTCCACAAAACATGCAAGGATTTACATCTATGACTTTCTATGCAGTGAGGAGATTCCATGTCCATCAGTAGGAGGGTTTAATTTGATTTTATAGCCCATGAGATTTTAACAATGATTTAAGGAGCATGTTTTCTGGTGGGCTGAAGCTAGGCCTTTCTAAAAGCACTAGAAAAATTTCCTCCTCTAATTCCTATTGGTGTGTTGTCTGACCCTGCCCTGATAGTACATAACTGCTCTCTTTAGCCTGCTGACATCAGCAGAGTCTGTGTGATCAATCATAGCTGACGGTCTCAAGAGACTGAAGCAGCCAGAACGAAGGGTGCTGAGATGTTGTCTGTGAACAATAATTTAAAGAGCCTGGTACATCATTTCTGAAACCACAATCTCTCTCTCTCTCTCTCTCTCTCTCTCTCTCTCTCTCTCTCTGTATATATATATATACACACAAACATATTTACATACATATATATACACACACAAACATATATATATATATATATATATACACACACAAACATATTTACATACAAATGTCAGTAAGAAAACATTAGGAAAACCTAAAGGGAAAGGAAGAAAAAGAAGAGGTTGGAGAAGAAATTTGAAGGAATGATGGGCAAAAGATGAAAGTAGGGTTCAATACAAACTCTGCGTAAATATCTCCCAGAAGGGTAGCTATATTACTTGATTGCAGCAAAAAACAAAGGTTCTTGTAGAGCGTTAAGGATGAAAACATTTATTTCATCATTGGATTTGTGGCCTGTTGATGATTAGGCCTTGGATAGTAAGTTTGTCCTTGTTTACAGGCAGCCCCCCAACATGAAGCACCTAACTAACAATAGGCCATATGACAGAAGCACAAATACATATTTATTCTTTTAAAGTGTTTAACCCAACATTCTCATCAGCTTCTTACAACTTAAACAAACATCAAACACATCAACAGCAAACCAATCAGAAGTGATCACAAAACACCAAAAACTCAGAACAAGAAGGAAAATATTTAAAAAGCCATTCATCAGCATTTACAACCAGCAAACGCCTGCCAAAATAGGCAGGTTTTCAGCTGGTATCAAATGATAGCGAGGGTGCCTGCCATACTTCACAGGGCAGAGAACTCTATAGGGAATACGATAGAGAACGTCCTCCCTCAGGTCACTTCACAAGGAGGCGGAACCTGAGAGGGTCTCCCCTAAACTATCTTACAGGACAGTCAGGGGGGATGAGATGGCAGTCCCTAAGGCAGGACGTATTTTGGTCCTAGGCCAGTAAAAAACTGGCCAACAATGCAGCTGCATCAACAATGGAGTAACATGATCATGCATTATCTGCATTATCTACTGTTACCGCTGTTGTGAATCATCACAGTTTGTGTCTTGCATTTTAACTGTACTGTACATAATAATGGTCACTAACTGTATCTCTTTCATCCCATAGGCCTTTGATCCTACCTTTACATGCTTTCTCCATCCCTGTGTGCACATAGACATCAACTTAAGATAACACTTTTTTCATTTAATGAAGTAGATTGTAGCCCTCAAAAGTGTATGCTGAAAGTCCTTGTTAGTCCTTAAGGTGCTACAAGCCGGTTTTCCTGCATAAATATTACTACTATATGTAAATATCTCACTTCTTAATCATACATCATATTAGAAAAACTGAGCGTATACTGCCAGTAACTAATATGACCCTGTTATCTTGACAGTAGATATACAATTATCTGTACAAACTATCGCAGCATGCTATGCGTTAACTATACAGTACTCCCCCCATATCCGCTGGGGATATGTTCCAGGCCCCTCCGTGGATACTTGAAACCGTGGATAAGAGCGTACACCCCCTCCATGGTTTCCTGAGGGCCCCCCCACCTTGCCTCCCCTGCAGGCAGGCATGCTTGCCCCCCCAGCTCTTATTTTTCTTTCAACAAGCTTTGTTTCTTCCTTAAACAGAGAAGCAGCCTCCATTGCAGGCAAGTAGAACGAGGCTAAGTCCCAGAGAGGCTCTGCAAGTTTAACAGAAACCTTGCAGAGCCTCTCTAAGACTTAGTCTTGTTCTACTTGCCTGGAGTAAGCAGCCAGAGGCTACTTCTCCTGTTTGTTTAAGGAAGAAATGAAGCTTACTGGGGGAAAAGTAAAAGCCTGGGGGGGTCCCCACAATCCGTGGATAACTGAAACCGTGGATAGTGAATCTGGAGATATAGGGACCCACCTGTATATGCATACATGTTTCAACTGAAAATGAAAAAAATCTCCATTTCAGTAAGGGAAGATGTCTTTTGAACAATTAGAAAAACTCAAAACAAGATTTAAAAGAGGCAGCCAAATTGCTAAAGAATTGTGAAATCTCCCTGAAACCCCGCCATGGGTTGAGGAGATTCCTACACCCGTAGATATTTCCTAATTAATACAAAAATTAATAAAACCCACAAAAATGGTAGTTCTTGCAATCACCCCAAATAGTTTTTTCTCTAGCTCAATTTGAGAATGCCTCAGTTTCTCACATAAACCCAAAATATCTGTATCAGTAAAGTGCAGCACAATACAGCATTTAAGCATAGGGGGCTTAGTGGTTAATTAAGACGCTGAACTGCAGACCAGGGAGGTAGGCAGAACAGCAATTCGAGACCCAAGTGCCGCGTGACGGTGTGAGCTACCGTCCTCAGCTCCAGCTCCTGCCAACCTAGCAGTTCAAAAACAAGAAATTGCAAGTGGATTAATAGGTACCACCTCAGCAGGAAGGTAACAGCATTCCGTGTGCCTCAGCATTGAGTCATGCCAGCCACATGACCACGGAAACATCTTTGGACATCGCTGGGTCTTCGGCTTTGAAACAATGATAAGCACTACCCCTAGACACGGTAACGACTGGCTTTTGAGCAAGGGGAACCTTTACCTTTACTAAACATACAGTAAACAAAGTGTAGAGAACCAAAATCACTTGGTATTCAGACATAAAGAAAATAAGTAATTTTTAGATCTGGCTAAAAAGTAAAAACGTCCTTAGTCCTAGGATGGAGTACAGTAGGGTTCCAGTATCTGTGGGGGATAGGATCCCGCTCTTATAGCAAGTAGCCTCAGTGCTAGAGAGGCTCCAGACGCTGACAGGAAGTGCTTTCTGTTAACATTTGGAACCTCTCTAGCACTGAGGCTGCTTGCTATAAGCATTCACACGCTGTGCTATAAGCAGTACGCTGCTGTTTATAGCATTTTGTTTAAGGAAGACCTGCGCTGGCTTGGTGACAGCGTTACATACACAGAGGTAATGGGCATGGGGGTGCAAATCCACGATTCATGGATAAGTGAATCCGCGTATACTGGATTCACAGATACGGAGGCCCCCCTGTACTGTGGGCAAGTATCTCTTTATGTCAAATTCTTAATCTATAATTAGTTTATCTACAATTCTTGCTGAATTATGGAGGAAGGGGAAAATAGTGGTTGGGTGCACAAACTCTTGCACAAGCTACATCAGGGTGGTCCAACGTTTCGTACCTTGAGGGCCGCATGCGAACTTTGACATGAAACCCAGGGGCCGCACAATAAATTAAATTATTAATTAATTAATAATAATGACCGATGCATGCCCGCCCCACTGTCTAGCATGCCCCGCCCACGCTCCCCTGAAGATCGAAAAGGCAGTCGGCTCCTGACCGCCTTTCCGACCATCAGGGGAGCATGGGTGACCGGGGGAGGGGAGCTCCAAGAGCAGCCGGGGGCCGCAGCAGAGGCCTACGGGGGCCGCATGCGGCCCGCAGGCCACACGTTGGACCACCATGAGCTACATAGAGAGGGAAAAATAGAGGCTGACGCCACTGCATCAACATACATGTACATTCCGTCAAAATGATATATTATACAGGCACCTCTTGATTTACATGTTTTTGAAATAGTGCGATTTGCAAATTAATACCAGAGAAGACTAATTTACGCTGGGAATTTTGAAGTTATCCGGTCAATCATTTCCTTGCAGAGCCACTCCAGAAGACACAAGGGTGGTTGCCAGTTTGGAAATGCAATTAGTTAGCAACTAAATTAGCTAAATTAGTTGCTAACAAACAACCCGTAAGATGTTGGCAGCTTCTTGTGGCAGGGAATCTCCTCTAAAGCCACAAGAAAAAAATGGAGAAAGAAAGAAAATGTGTTCATAGAGCTGCCACTTATAACTTCCACAATCTCCTTACCAGCATTTTTGTTTTCACTGCTTTCTCAGCCACTGACATCAAGTATGACCCAGGTCAGTCTCATATTGTTTTGCTTGGGCTGATAGCAAGGAAGCATCAGCTCACACAGACCTTTGGCGTAAAGGCAAAATGTTGGTTTGCTGAAGCAAGCCCCACTTCCCCCTTGCTGGCTGACTTGTGAGAAGACTTGCCTTTAGAAAATTCTATGACCAGCTGCATCTTGCTTTGTCAGCCAATTCAAACTTGTAAACAAGGTCACATCCTGGGAGCTTCCAGGCTTTGAAGTAAACAACACCATTAGTGATCATAAAAGGAAGTGCCTTCAACCTTGGTTTCCCTCACCAACTTCAATGTAAATTCAGTCATGAATCATAGGTTAATTGAGGCAATCAAGGAGTCCCCTGCCACACCCTCAACAGGATGTTAAACAATAGAAGACAACCATCTAATCCCTGAGCATGGGCCATTAAGATGCAAAAGAATGGTCCCTGTGTATCTTCTGTGTCTCATGTGCAGTCAAAGAGATGACATGCTTTGCATTTCTATTCCTTCTTCCTTTGTTTGGTGTAAATGCTGCCAGTATGTTGTGGAGTCCAAGACTCCTTGGTCTTTTACCATTTAAGAAGACGACCTAGAGCAGTGGTGCCGCTTTAGGGCGTTGCAGCACAATCACGGGGGCATCATGATATGTTCCCGGTGGCCCCTCCTACCTGCTCTCCCAGATGCCGCCATCTTGGATAGTGCAAAATCTCACGAGATTCAAGATGGCAGCACCCAAATCTCGTGAGATTTGGGCACCGCCACCATGGATCTCACGAGATTTTGTGTGATCCAAGATGGTGGCGCCTAGGAGAGCCAGGAAGATGAGACTGCAGGGGCGTCATGAGCCAGTTAAGTTTGGGAACCACTGGCCCCTAGAGCCCCAGGCCTCCAATGCATGGTTCCCCTTAACTACAGTAATCTATCAAGGATTCCAAGAACAAGGAAGATCCCCACATCCAACTGATTTCCTCTTGGGACATTGTTTAATAGCCCAATCCTATCTCCTGCCATCAGCACCAATGCAGCTGCACCAAAAAGGTATGGTGGTGGAGCATCCTGAAGGCAAATGGGAGGTAAGTAAAAATATTTTTTAAAAATAATTTTAATTACTGGAGTAGCTTTGCAAGGAAATGATTGACCAAGTAATTTCAAAAATTGCCTGTATAAATTAGACTTCTGGTATTAATTTGCAAATTGTACTATTTCAAAAAAAGCGTAAATCAAAATAATGTTTTAATTAAAAATATTTTTACTTACCTCTGCATAAGCCCTGGGGCCGTCTACGAGTCTCCTCAGACATACACCACCTATTTTGGTGGCCTATATGGCCAAGGAGGGAAAAGGGTGGGGTGATTTGCAAAAGAGGGGATAAGATCCAGCACGTACCATTGCCACCAGATCCATCCCCTCCTGTCTCTTCCACACACCGCAATTCTTCCTCCCACTCAGAAACACCCTCGTTCATCCCCCCACCACCAATTCACCGGTGCAAGCAGATGGCTAGCTGACCTGGGCTCACCAGCAGAATGTCACTTCTACCACATCAACTCACTTCCACCAGTGGATAGGATGGGGCCATAAGAGTAATCGGGGTTGGTAGGAAAGAGAAGCTTCCCTACTGCAAGAGAGTAAAGTATTTTATGGTCTGTTGAGGAGCTCACTCCTTGTGTGCAGCCCTGGCTCAGGCTACAAAGACCCCAAGCTAGTCTTGTGCAGTGGCTGGAACCTTCAGTGCTTTCCTGCTTCTTTTCTCTCTGTACCCCAATCTTCCACCTTTCTCCCCTTCTCCTTTGCTACAGCACAACCTTCACTTCTTCAGTCTCTGGTTCCCTAGATAATCCCTCTGGTTTTCCTAAGATGCTAATTACCGATTCCCCCTCCTGTTTGCTTTCTTCCATTTTAGGCCAAACGCCGCACCTTTTTTTGCCTTGTGAGAATTTCCTTTAACTTTCCCTTCCTATGTTTAGTGCCTAGCCATGTGAATGAGTATGTATGTATGCAAATATTGCATGGAAATATTGCATTGCATATTTATCCCCACAATAAAGTTTCTTTCTTTAATATAAATGTATGTGTGTGTGTGTGTGTGTGTGTGTGTGTGTGTGTGTGTGTGTGTGTGTGTGTGTGTGTGAGTGTGTATGAGAGAGAGAGAGAGAGAGAGAGAGAGAGAGAGAGAGAGAGAGAGAGAGAACATGCCCCGAAATATCCTCAAATGGTTAAACTACTCCCATGCAAGCTAGGAACTTGAAATTTGGTAGAACACTCCAATTATTAGAACACATCTAAAATAGGGGAGTTTTAGGTTTAACAGTTAGGACAAAAATGCATTTCATAATGCAGGGCAGAATTCTAGCTCAAAGTCACGTTGCATATTGGGTGGAATTGTGGGCAGAGGCAGTTCTGTTGCCTCTTTGCACACTTGAATCAGCCAGAGGTGACTAGACAGGTGTGTCTGATATAAAAAACAAGCATAATTTACTAGTATACAACATGCACAAATTCTGTACTGTAAGATGATTTTATTTTTATTCTATGAAAAATTGAAGTGCTGTGTCCTTTCCAAGTTTTTAAAAGTCTGAAGCAGATGCTTCAGTTTTGTAGGCAGAAGACTTAAGCCAATCTGAGAGAAAGTCTTATAAATATTTCAATACTGACTCATCTGAGCCAGAGGCAACCTCTTATGAGTCATCTAGTCTGTCCCTTAGAGTCATAGCAAGACTGATTTCTTCATTTCTAAGCAAATGATTTGCTACGTTTGTAAATAGAACATATCTCCCATGGGACCACCTGACCTCCCAACCATTCCATTTTTGATATAAACTTTCTGTAAAAGAAGCCATTTGAGAACCAGAGACAAGGACTGTATATGCTTTGATTAACATACCACGGTTTAAGAGCCTCAGTCATGTCATTTTCCTCTCTAACAACATTCTTTCCTTAAGTTTACTTTTCCTGTATCTAAATGTACAATCAGAATATTAGGTTTTACAAGTATCTCTCCCAAGATCAGTCAACAGATTCGCCTGTGTAAGCTTTCATCATCCTCCACAAGCTCAATATTATAACAGCACTAGAATGGTCCCATGCAACCTCAGTCCCTCAGGGCAGGTGATGCATCTGGTGGGATGTAATTTCACTGAATCATAATGACATGGGAAATCAAAAACTTTAATAAAGTACAATCAAGCATGTATTTGTTTGGAAACTGGTGACACAATCATTCTGCTTCCCACCGAGGTAGAATGACGTCAAATCTGCCCTGAGGTATAATGACATCAAATCTACCTAGTCCAGAGATAGAATATTAATTCAGGACAGACCCAATGTCCAGAGATTGGTAACACATGGTCTACAGTCCTTTCCACAGTCATATAAAGCATTCACATAGTGCAGTCTGCTTGATTTGCCCACAGTTCCCATCTCACAGCTCTAGAAAATTGACCATGTAGGCCTCCCCAGGTCTACCACACAGAGCCTGGCTTCTTTCCATAACAGAGATTTTCTAGTCACAATTCTAGGAAAAGGAAATATATAATATGAACAGGTACACATATGGCTTTGCACTAAGACACTAAGGGGGGAGGGGCAACTCAGATTCCTGACAATTGTTTTGTGTGAAAACTGAAGATATTCTCCCCCCCCCCCCGCAATATAACAGTCAGAGCAATCCTATTCAGTTCCCCCACCGGTGCAGCCAGTGGGGGAGGGCAGAATGGGAGGCCCTGGAACAGAAAGGGGATTCAAATCCCCTCCAAAGGGGGATTCAAAGGGGATTTAAATCTCCCCTCCAAATCCTCCCGCCCTGCCGGCTGCAACAGTGGGGAATATATATATTCCTTGGATTGTAAGAGGAAGAGGGGGACAGAGTGGACTCTCCTGTCTTCCACACTTTATCCTCTCCACCCCGGTCTTTCTTTTCCAATCCAGGGAACAGCAGTGGAGGCAAGGACATAGGTGGGTGGTCTCCACCGACATACTGTCTGAGGCAACGGCTTCAGTTGACCTGGCCCCGATTCCCACTACATTAGCTATTACAAGCCAATGTATTTGAAGGAAACAAGCTAAGATGAATGCAGACATGTGCATTCTAAAGAATCACCAGAAAATACTGTATTAGTGTTCCTACATTTAAAAATGGTATTAGGAAAACATTGCAAAAACACAGTTTTTCAAAATACACCAACCAATGGCTAGATTATAGGAAATGGCATATACACCTAGAGTTCTCTCACCGACAAGAACTTCCCTTTCATTCAAGTGAATTCAAGAGAAAAACTCTACACATGAACTGAGATACACATTCAGAATGAGTTTGAGTGGGGGAAAAACCCATCTATGCAGAACTCTATGTGTAACAATTTGAACACAGAGTCCAGTGGTTGAGATGAGCATTGGACTAGACTTACGGGCAGACCAATCTATCCCCCACCATCCCACAGCATGTAGTGCCATCAACAGCATGCACTGTACGCTATAGTGGTGGGGGCAACTAAACAGCTTGGGAGAGTAATACTTACCTCCCCAGAAGCTGCCTGGCTGCCAATGGGTCTCCTCAGACTTATGCCAGAGCCTTGGGGGTCCAGGAAAAATGGAATAGGATCTTGGCATGTGCTGGCTGCCAGCAGAATCCACCCCTTCTCATACCTGGTTTGCCCCACTCCCTGCCCTAATCCCCCTCTGAACTGCCTCCCCACCACCTTGCCTGTCCAGCATAGGCTGGTTAAGCCACTGGCGAGCATGCAGGGCCTCCAGCCATTTTCATTCCTGCAGCACATGACAGTAGTGTAGCTTTAACACCACCAGCCAGGGACTTAGAGCAGCAAATCGCAATATCTGCTGCTGCAGGCCCTCAAATAGAATTGGGCCGTTAGTTAGCACTCAGGTGCTATGTAGTTTTCATTAGATTTTAGGCATACCTAACGTTTTCTGGATTGGATTCAAGATGTGAAGAGACAAACAGAAAAAAAGAGGAAGAATATGTATATATAAGGCTTATGCTTTCCTCAACCTCTTTCAGACTGTAAACGGTTTCCTGTGCATTTTCTACATAGGTCCTACATTCCTTTATCAACACATAGGGGAATAGAATTTATTGCATTCCCATTTTCCCACTGCCACAATGCAGCCTAAAGAGTTTAACACATATTCTGTCACATTTCAAAATATGAAAACATCTTCTGCAATGCCGATTCTAAAATTTTCTTCCAAAGCAGCACTTCTAATGGAATGTACTACCATATACAAACATTTAGAACATAAGAAGAGCAAGTTCAGTTTCATTTCTATTCTCAGTTTGTTGAAGGATTTGTTCTTTAGATGCCATTTTGAAAGCTGAACAGATACATCTTTAGTTTGATTCTTTTAAAGAGAGGGGTAATAAGAAATGTCGCTGTTGCTGCACATATCAACAAAAGCACAATTCACCACATTTATTCACAAACGTATTTTTTTTTACTCAAAAAGGTATATATCCACGTATATTTTTTTGATAACTAGCTGATATGTAACCCTCACTTTGTATCTAAGCGCCACTATATTGAGCTGAAATGGAACTGGAATGCCTTCCAGTAAAGGAACTGGAATGCCTTCCTGCTCTGTAAAACTGCATCAGCAAGCCAAATATATGTATTCTCTAATTTAGCGCATGGATCTTCAAAGTGTAAATTATCCTTTAAAGAGCATGTGCAACGTAACACAACTGTATCCTAGAAGCTATGAAACACCAAGTAGATAATATCATAGTGGTCCCATGAGCAGTAAATGGGGAAAGCACTTCAGGAAATGAATTCTTGTCAACCTCAAGAGCATTTTGGTCAATTGTACCTGAATCTGTTTAGCGAGATAATTGTTCTTTGGTCCAGTCTCTGTTCTCCAAGTCTATCAAATCCACAGGGTTGGATTCATTAATTTTCTTTCAAATTCATTTTCTAAAAGATAAAATGAATAAAGTTTGTCAGTCATAGAATAAAAATCTTAAGCAACTCTCTTGTTTTATTAAAATACAACCAAATACAGTAGCTTGGATTTTAAGAGCATGGAAGGAAACTCTGTGAAAACTTCCTTCCTTCCTTCCTTCCTTCCTTCCTTCCTTCCTTCCTTCCTTCCTTCCCATAAGCACTCTGTAATGGGTAGGTTTTCATACAAGGTGATGAAATATTTCATATTTCCACTAGCAAAGTAGATCATCTTTGGATTTATTTTTTCATGCTATGTTCTAATACAGTATAAACCTTCCATGAATAGAAGACTGCTTTTGGATCACCCCATTGTAAACTGGTAGGTGCATGTCTGCAAAAAAACATACTGGGGAAAATAGATTTGTATTGTGTGTTGAATTATTCAAACATTTCCTGGCATTAATGTCTGAACAAGCTGATAATGTGGCACCACAGTCCCATTAATTTCAATCCAACTTTCTGTGAAGAGTACATAGGATTGCAGCCTAAGGTTATTCTTCAGTATTGTGAGAACTGAGATCCATCTCCAGGAAATATAAAATTACGAGGTTGGACTTGGGAATTACAATGTAACTAATGTTTCCTGCCTGGAATGAGATATAATTCCATGTCTACACTGAAAATGAAGGAGGAAGAAGAAAGGGGAGTCCATTACACTACCAAAGGGCTACATATAGTTATACCTATCCTTTCAAGGTGTTGTCAACTGCAATAGTGGAGATGTGTGGTACTTTTCCACCCTCTGAAATATTTAATAAAGAGTGGCAGCAATAAGCAGCATGCACAGTACAAATATGATGGATTCCAGCTTTCAGATAAAGGGAAAAAAATGATTGGAAAACATCTGTACCCTGCAATAGTTGTCAATGGGCAGACACCCATGCACAGTTGGGAGAACCAAACTTCCACACTCTTAAGAAGGATTTCAAGAGGCCCTGAGGATTTGTAGGGACTGGAACAGTGGTCACATGAGAAAAAGAAAAGATAGAAAACACATCTACTTCTGCCTCACACATTGTTCTCCTATCATATATCCTGGTATTCTTGCTGATGGATTCTAGCATTCCCAGCACAGTTCCTCCATTTGCAGATCTATGCATTCTTGAAGTCGCAGTGTGCAAATTGGGTATATTGGAGATGTATTCTATTGAGGCCAGTGGCGTCACTAGGGGGTGCGGGGTGGTGGTGGACCACCCCGGGTGACACCACTAGTGGCCAAAATTGTGAAAACTTTGTATTTATGAATAATGCCATCATGTTATATATCATTCGATGCCTAATTTCACACTGAACACAATGCAACAAACCATTTTGAAGCATCTGTATTGACAGATGATGGATATCCCAGGATAATGCATATTTTTAATTCAGATCTCTGTATTCTATCAATAGTTATGGCCAAAAAAACCAGAAAAATAAAACTGCCTTATGTGACAAAAACTGGATTTCCTTAACTCAAAACAGACCAATGAGACTGACAGTTCCGAGAGCCGAGTTGATTACTGATTTGTTGGGTGACCTGTACTGTTATATATGAAAATAAAGATAATAGGAGTGACATCATGAGTTACCGGACCGGGTGACACCAACCCGGGTGACACCACTGACCAGGAGTAATCTGAAGAAATACGTAGTCCTGCCTGATGGGCATCTTTTGTAAAACCCAGCTCAGTCCGACCTTGTTTCTCCCTATTCACCTCTGGGGTCTATCATGGGGGTGACGTGCTGAGCTCTCACACTGGGTGACACAAACCCCAATGATGCCTCTGACTGAGACCAATGCTTTTTGAGTCAGTGACTCTTTCTCAGGTAAAGGTTCAAGAAAGGAGTCTTCATTACAGCCAATATACAGAAGACGTCTTTAGTTGACTAGTACCTCTGAAGAAGGGTTACAGACTCGAAATATGCTGGGCTCAATAAAATGTATCTTCAGTGCAGCTTTCAGATTTCCCTCTTGTTATTTCTGCATTGGTGTTCGCACCGCCTTTCCTTCCTTTCTCTATAGACTGGTTACCCCAACAACGGTATGCACACATTTCAGGGTTTGTAATACCACCTTCAGTTAGGCAACCCCTTAGGTAATCCCCCCCCATGCTGATGATCAAGTTGATTTGTGAAGGCGGATCAGGTCCAGGAACGAGGTCAGGATTGGTGTTTGCCACCGCCACCAAATCTGCCCACTCTCGGGCCTGATCTGCCCTCCTCCCTGCCCACATCACCACCCTGTTCTGCTCATTCCTCCCCCATTCCACCTCCTGGGTGGGCATACCTACTCCGGCGGGTCTGCTTTATGGAGTGTGCTTTATGGCTGCTTTGCAGCAGCCAGCACCAATGGAACACAAGTTCCGCTGGTGGGGCAACCCAATAGGATTGGACTGTTAAACTTTGTTTTTCAGATACAGAACCAATAATTAAATTCAGATTAATTCTTAGAACCAAGAAACCACAGGGTCCACCTGAACAGAGTTCAAAAATCACATTGATAGGGATATACATATAGCTATTACATAAAATTTGTTGCTATTACTCAGTGATTAATGCATACAATACTTACAGCGTGATCCGACTTTGCTTTTGTGCCCGTGTAACCAGCGGTGCAGCGAGAACGGGAAGCCCTAGAACGGAAAAGGATTCAAATCCCCTCCAAAATAGGAATTCAAAGGGGATTTTAATCCCATTTCCGTTCTGGGGCCTCCCGTTCTCACTGCACCACTGGTTAAGGTATAGGTAAAGGTATCCCCTGACAATTAAGTCCAGTCGTATCTGACTCTAGGGTGTGGTGCTCATCTCCATTTCAAAGCCAAAGAGCCAGCGTTGTCCGAAGACGCCTCCGTGGTCATGTGGCCGGCATGACTCTCCTTGCCACAGTGCGTAGCGTGCAGCTGGAACACGGAGCACTGGCACAAAAGTTAAGTCGGATTGCGCTGTTAACTATTTTCTTTAAAAGGTAAACTATAATTTTGCTGCAGATTACAAAACAGACATAATAGTATTAAAAATCCCAAGCATCTGTGATAATGTGTCAGGAAACATTGTCAAAACTAGAGCAGATCAGTTTTAAACTTTGGTTTCTAATATAGTGCTCTAAATTCAGATATATTAATTATAGAGTAGATGACAATAAGACAAAACATGTTAATGGGATTGCAGTGGAGAATATCAGGAAAATGAAAAGACCCTTAGGGGCTCACCATGCTGTTTCTGATCAGCTGCATTCAGCAGTATTACCGAACTGTACTAGACTCCTCAAACATTATTTTTTTGAAGAAGTCATAGAAGAGTGGAAAATATGGGGCTGAAAAAGAAACCCTTTTTCTATTTAACAGATTGCCCTCAAGAATGCCATAATATAAAATAGTAAGCATATACAAATACAGTAACACATGATTTAATGTGTTTTTATGGCACAAGAAGACTGTAAAAGCCAGTGGTTCCCAAACTTACCTGGCTCATGGTACCCCCGCAGCCTCTTCTTCCCGGCTCTACTGGGCGCCGCCATCTTGGATCACACAAAATCATATGAGATTCAAGATGGCAGCGCCCAACTCTCGCAAGATATTGTGAGGTCTAAGATGGTGGTGCCCAAATCTCATGAGATTTGGGTGCCGCCATCTTGAATCTCATGAGATTTTGCATGATCCAAGATGGTGTCACTCAGGAGAGCAGGTAGGAGGGGCCATGAGGGACATCCCACGATGTACAGTTTGGGAACCACTGGCGTAAACAGATAAATATATAGACAGACATGAGTTCACATATACTAACTCCAAATGACAAAGTTCTTTATCTTCACAAATGCAAAGAGGCAGTTCCATGGAAGTCCTGTTGAACTGTTACTGAAGTTCTTGTTTCCACAAGCTGTCGCTCACATGGATACATGTTTTTGGTCAAGCAAGCCATTTCCATCTCTCAAATCCTCAGTTTTCACTTGTGTTTGTAAGTTGCTCAGGAGATATATTTTGTTGAAGTGAACCAGGAGACTGAAATAGGTTATAGATTTTCAGTCTATATGATTAATAAAGTTTACTAATTGTTGCATATCCATTTTTATAACTCCAAGGGACTTTATCATAGCTCAGGAGCTCATATACTGACCCATGGCTTTCCTCAGGCAAAGCTCTCACTGACCTCAATAGTGGGTGCTTTTATCAGCCTACCGAGAACAACAGGGCTTCATACAGCCACGGTTATATACAAATTTACATATGTGACACAGTAAATGTTCCGTGGACACTGTGTGAAACTGTTATGATGTCCTCCTTTTCTGTATGGTTGTTTACACAATAAATGTATGTTTATCATAGAAACCATTTTGATTAAGCATTAGCTTACGCTGTGAATTAATTTCCTTTACTGTAGTTCCTCTGCTTCAGCCCCAAGGCTAGCGACTGTAACCATAGCAGTGCAGAGGCAACTCCCCTATGACATGCATTATTCATTACCACTGACAACTCGAGCAGAAAGCAGACGACTCAACTTTGACTTCTGTAGCAAAATTTAACATGTGATTTTTCTCTCCCTTATTTCTATTCACACAAATATGAACTGTGTGTTTTCAGACAACCTCCATCCTCCTTTGCCTATTTCTGCAGGAAACAGATACATTTCTCATCAGACTAGTGCCACAGGTTTGGATTACAGAGTTACAAATGAAACCCATTACCACTCACTTTAAGATGCATCATCCTTGATTGTCAAAGGAATTCCTGTTACCTTAATACAGCTACTTGAAGCTTTAGGTGGATCATCCATTTGGACAAGAAAATTACTGTTAATATAGAGTCTTATAACATTTTGGTATTCATGGTGCTGTGCTTGATATACATATGAAAATGGCTTTTACCGAGTTGAACCATTTGTCCATGTAAGCTCAGTATCGTCTGTCTGACTGGCAGCAGTTGTCCACGTTTTCAGACAAGGGTCTTTCCCAGCCCCACCTGGCGATGGCAGAGACTGAATCTGAGACTTCAGCATGCAAATTATGTGCTTACCACTGAGCTGTGGGCTTTTCCCAAATATATACTAATGCATTTTCCAAAACTGGTATCGAAAGGCTTAAACATGTTTGCTTGTGTGCCACATTGACATGACGATGCTAAAGTACTTGAATGATGATATGCTCAAAAAGCTCAAGTCACACACGAAATGCCAGTACTATATTACAAACTAGTAGTGGCCAGCACTTGACCAGCACTAGGTTACTGTAGCATCTCATCAGCTCAAATGGGGCTTTTATAACTTGAACCTCCTTTCTTCCTTCTACCAAAGCTCAGGAACAGAAATAGCAACCTTAATGTATATTCCAGGTATCCCATGTTGGTATCAAACGGAGATAAACTAAGCTCATGAATTTTGGCTACCGTGGTGGCGCAGCGGGTTAAACCGCTGAACCATAAGCTGTCGATCGAAAGGTCGGCAGTTCGATTCCCGCGACGGGGTGAGCGCTCGTTGCTTGGCCAGCTCCTGCCAAACTAGCAGTTCCAAAGCATGTCAATGCGAGTAGATAAATAGGTACCGCTTGCGGGAAGGTAAACAGCGCTCCGTGTTCCAGCCACATGCTACGTGCTGCGGCAAGGAGAGTCATGCCGGCAACATGACCACGGAGGCGTCTTCAGACAACGCTGGCTCTTCGGCTTTGAAATGGAGATGAGCACCACACCCTAGAGTCGGACACGACTGGACTTAATTGTCAGGGGATACCTTTACCTTTTAAGGCATAAAAAGCAAGGGAACAGGTGACATGATGGTGCTCTCTGTTCATCTGTGGGTACTTACATATGAACAAGGGAAGAATATAGGAGCAAAAATGGGCAACTAAGGTAAAGAGAAAGAAGGGGGCTGGCTATCTGGTACTAATCTAGATTTGTTAAAGCCTCATCATCACTTTTTCCAACATGTTCCTTACACTAAGCAACTTCTATCAATTGACCTTACTGCTAGACAAAATGACAACCTAAGTGTTCAGAAGCAGGTCAAAATGGTAAAAGATGTCCTATGTCTATCATCTCATTCCTCAAACATGCTGGTCCATTGTAGACTAAGTTTTTAAATGCATTTTGTATTAACATTTCTGACTATTGCTACTCAAAGTTTGCCCTTAAAACAAAACAAAACAAAACAAAAATCCTTCCCTTAATGTCAGTATTGATCACATATGTCTCCTAAAGAGAAGAGAGTGAAGAAAAATACACCATCTAAAATTCCACAGCACTTTGATTACACATGGAACTAATATCTCTGTGTACGCAGCTACTGTTGTTCGAAAAACATGGTCACAGCTTTATTGGCAAATCAAGGAAACATCTACGTAGACGATCCAATTCAGAAACTCAAGAGCAAAATAAGAGTCCACATGTGCAGGGAATCCAATAGGGGCACACATTTTTTTGCTAAACATTATCAGAGAAGCATGAGATCCAGTCACGGAAATAAACAACTGCGCTGGTTTAGTAACATATAGATGAGCCCTACCACAGCTTATACTGCTTGGAGACAAGATGTCATGCAACTTGGGCTCAGTTCATTTACTCTTTTGAACTCTCCACTATGCCTTAATACAATACTGTGTTATACATAGCAGGAAAGTCATTCCAACAGAAGCAGAGCAACAATACTACTACATAAATTGGATTTACTCCATTATAGAGGCTACATATTCAGATCTAAATCTAACACTGTTTCGCCATGAGAGATACGTCTAGGAATATACCAAAACTGCACCTTTATTTCTGCAGACTCCTCATCTTTCCAACATACATTCTCAGATATCCACATCAAGCCCACAGAGAATCTCAGATATCCTTGCTTTTTTGAACAATTTCTGCACATGTAGTTATTTTAAATTCTGGGAGCACAAATAGGACACACATTACAGTGGTTAGCCACAACATGGGTACTGACATCGTATATACACACTCTCACTGGTTATTCAAACTATTATTTAAATGTTTTGTGCTCATCATGCATTATCCAGTTCTGCATAAAGGCTGCAAAGAGCAGCAGAAAAAAAGTACAAGTTTTTCCTTGCTGCAAGCTGGAAAAGAAACCCTTAGAGATGAAACTGACAAAAGGTTTAAGCTCCTTTTGAATTTTATGTCACAAACGAAGGGGCTTCTCCAATTCACTGCAAAGGCATGGCAGGAAGTTTTTCAACTGTACCACTGGTCTGCACAGCCTTTTCACATTCCAAACTCTTTGAGTGCTCTTCAGACGTTTCTTCTCCTTCTTCAGGATGTTACCTGGTGTGCTTTTAAACATACATAACATACAAACATGGGAGAAAAGGTATTTCATGATGCGCTGGTGGTATCCTGTGTAGTGGCCAATGGCACAACTCAGTGGTTCAGAGGGGAGGAAAAGGGGCATGGGGGTGAAAGGTACAACAAAATAAATGTTATTGTGGGGATAATTTAACAATATTTGGGAAGGGGAAATCAAAATAAAGCAATGCAAAGTCTCTTAGCCATTCACTTACAACTATAAAGCATAGAAAGTAAAACAGGAAGGAGAAAGGAAATATTTAAAAAAGAAAGGGTGTGTGTAATGGTGTGGGCACGAAGGGGGAGAAGGAAGGGGAGAAGGAATGTAGGAAAATAACGTGTGTTTCACAGAGATATCTAGGGTTAGGAAATTGTGGGTTTTAGGGTATGGGGAAGGAAGGAGAAATGAGGAAAGTTGGGGGATCAGAGAGAAAAGAGAAAGCTTCCTATGGTTCTATATAGGGAGTGATGCTTTGCAGGAGCCGCAGTGCAAGGATGCCGATACTGAATGAAGAAATGATTTGTGACCCAATCCCATCCAACTTTCCAGCGCCAATGTAGCAGTGTCAATGGGGCATGCACCACATCCTGCAGTGTTTTGTGGGGGTGGCGGCCGGACAGTCACAGAGACCTCCTGAAGGTAAGGGAATGTTTGTTTCCTTACCTCGGGGCTGCATTACGGTTACATTGGCGTTGGAAAGTTGAATGGGATTGAGCACTTCATCTCCTAAAAACCTGCAATGGTATCACAGCATATGCTAGGGAAACGAAGTCTGCCACAGAATCAGAGCTGGTTCAACTGAGAAGTGCAGCCAGATTTTCCTGACTTGATTGGGGTGACAAAGTCCATTTCTCTGTAATCCCAAGCATTCTTCTTCTGAAAAAGGTCTTATGATCACTACTGAGATTTCTCTCTGTTTTTGTGTCTTCCTGTATGTCGAATTCTCTTCTGTAGACTAAATATAGGAGTAAATGCCCACTGTAGGGTAGAGAATTAAAATTTTAATTCCAAAAGGACCAAATATATCACTCATAAATCAAGGGATTTGGATTTTTCTTTTTTTTTAAAAAAAAAAACCTCATACAATATGCAGTACTTTCAACACAACTAATTGACCAGATGCACAGGAAACACTCTTGGTGTTGTGAACATTTCTAAAAAAATGCATTCCCAAGTTATCAGGAGATTCAGTTATACATAAAATGTTTGATAGTGTCTTTCAATCCAGATTGCAAAGCAATTTTGATATATTTAGGGATACATAGGGATATTTAACGCTAACCATTTCCAGCATGCAATCAGCTTCCATAGGGCAACAGGGATTTTTACTCACGCTAGCCTGAAGCCTGTTCATGTGTATTCTATCCATAGCCTCAATTTTACTGCTGCCTGAACAGAAGGATACCAAATATGCTAGAGACACTGAGGGCACACTAGGGGAGAAATCTAGATCTTTTGAAGGTTACTCTTCTGACCTACCCCACACAAAAGGAAGCTCTCTCATATTTTGTAATTCAAAGTATTTAAACCAACCATTTGTTGCTGCTACAGCTCATTCTGAATAACACATTTCTATACATACTCCCTGAAGTCTCTGAAACAAAGGACAATTCACAGTGTAGATAGCTGATATTTTTTATCCCAAGGAATCCCAACTACAGCACAACAACAGCAAGGATTGGTCTGGGTAGAAGTTGTGGATCATAAAACACAACCCAACAGCCATATGCGATGATGACCTATGACAATGACCAAAGCAAGCATATAGCCATGACAATAGAGGTGGCACCAATCCTACCTCCTGAGGGAGGGAGTTCTGCTGCCCCCACAGCCGCCCGAGCCGCCGCTTTTCCAAGGCTTGAAATTTTAAAACTTACTCTTTTTTCTTCGGCGGCCATCTTGGATCTCACGAAATCTCGCGAGATCCAAGATGGCAGCGCCCAAATCTCGTAAGGGCAAATGAGGCAGTACTGAGATCTTGGATCTCATGAGATTTCGTAAAAGTGGCTGCAGAGGCTTCCACCGGCCCAAAACAGTCCGGGACCCGAGCCTGGATTCCTGGACGGTCCCAGAAATTCCGGGACAGATGGCAAGCGTACCTATGAGAGTGGCTTTATGAACTTCCTGCTTTTAGCTGAGATTTAAAAGGTACCTTGTGCCACTAGCGTCGCTGCAGGGGGGGCAGAGCTCTAAGTTCCGCCGAGGCTCCGACCCTCTGTTACACCGGAGCACGAAGCGGCCCCGCCCCCTTGCCTTCGGAACCATTCAAGGCGGTGAAAGCAGACCGCCAGTGCCTTGTGCAAACCAAAGGCACTTCTGTTCTTGCAAGGTGATTCCTCTCAATTTCTTCTGATTTTCCCTCCCACTGCAGTCCTTCTCAGACCACATCATGTTACTGGAAGGGTCCCTGTAGTGTTACTGGGACCTAGAGGGTCTCTGTTACTGTGCTTTCCAGAACATGAGTAACATGTGCACATGGGAAAATGACTATTACATGTGCGGGGACAGATTGGAGGGGCCAATGGCCCAGGCTCAATGGTTTGGCATGAAAGGAGGAGGAAGGCAAGGGTGAAGGTGCAACAACAATGACTTTATTGCGAGGATAATTATACAAGAGCAAGGAAGAGGAATCAAAAATAAAAAGCAATGCAATGTTTCATACAACTAGGCCCTAAAAGGAAGCAGTTCCTACGTAAGAATCCTTACAAAGGAAAGGAGGTGCATGATGGCACAAGCAAGAGGGGAGGAAAGATGTAGAGAAAGGAGGTGTGACCCCAAGGGAACTGGGCTGGAGGATCAGAGGTTTTGCAGTAGCAGGAGGAGGGGGGGAGAAGAGGAGAGCTGGGGGAGAAAGGAAAAAGGAACAGGTTTCCATGGTTCTGACTGCAGCAAAAGACCATGGCTGCGTTACAGTCCCCTGCAGCCTGAACCAAGGACTGTGGGCAAGGCATATGCCCCTTGGCAGGTTGTGAAATCACTGCGCTCATTTGCAGCAGGAAAGCTAGTGCTTCCTACTGTGCAGCTCCTCTTCACCAGTGCCTCCGAGTGGGAATCAGCTGAAGAAGCAGTGGTTTCCATGTACTCTGAGTCTTTGATAGATCAGTTTTGGGAAATTGTTCCTTGGAGGTCTAAGGCTAGTCTTGGGCTATCACTGAAACAGTTAAAATTAGACCAAGAGTCCTAGCCTCACGGAACTCACAAAGAATTCACACCAGGGAAGAAAGGACAGAAGCACTAAGCATGTCATCAGTTTGACTGCACATAATATAGGAAGCTAGAAGGGTGCTTTGTGGGTTGATGGCTAGGTTTGCCAAGGACCAAGTATTGTTCTGACAAATTAAAAGTGAGGCCTTCCTTGAGGCCCGTGGCATTTGAGGCCTCTTGCCATCAGCCCAGCTCCAAAATCATGTTACTGGCCTGGGTCATGCTCTCCTGACAGGCACCCAATGCCACATACACATGTATACAAACATGTCAGAAATCATTTGTCTAACTAAGAAATAAAAAGGGTCAGGCAGCATCCCCAATTCTCAGAAGCAGCTTTTCCAGAGAACACAAGGGAGTTCTTAAGAGTAAGAGATGGAAAAGCTCCACAGTGCAAGCAGAGTTGTGCTCAGTCTTCTCTGGCAACAAGCTTTTGTGTCCAGTCTGGCAGCACAAGTCTATGCATGGCCCCATTGTGTTCAATGAGGCTTACTCCCAGGAAAGTGTGGATAGGATTGCAGCCTGGGACTACAAAACAGGGAGGTTATCATATACCCAATTGGTCACAATAAGAGTTTCTCGGGGTGAGCTGAGCTTACAGTACGTGGTTATAAAAGGCAGCAAAAAAAAAAGATAACAGGTTCAAAGAATTGAAGCAATGGTGTTTGTTTTCATGGCCTGTCAACTAGTTCACAACCTATTTGTGAATAAAGCATGCCACCTATTCATACTTTACACGTTGACCCTGGCAAGCACCCAAATAGCATTGGTACACCCAGGCTGATGCTTGAAGCATGAAGCAGCTCTTATTGCTGGCAATTTCAACAGAAAAAGTCCAAAGATTTAATAGTCTAATGTCATTCACACATTTGAGCATGTATTATATACTGTACATTATTTTGTAATGATGCTTCCTATATCTGTTAGTTTCATTTTCAGTTTTAAATTCATACCCTCCAAGCTATCAGGCAAAAACTGGTACAGTTCTTTTGCTTTATGTTGCAAAGGATTTTTCATCCAATGAGCCCATGGTCATGGGCAGAACAGTGGAATGAAATGGGGGAAATTATATGAAAAGAAAGTGACATGGTGAGGGCTGGGTGGGGAGAGAAGTGACTGAGGTAGGAATGCATAAAGTATGAAAGTAGGAACCGCGGAAAGGAGGGTGGAACACAGGGTGGCACTATGCTGGCTCCATGAACGACTGCTGCCCATTACCCGTGCAAACCCCCTCCCCAAATAAGCACGCTAGACAGAGGCTTGGGTTAAAGGGCCAAATTTTATTAAACATCAACAGATCCTGCAGCATAATCAGATACTCAACTAATAATCAACAGAGGGTTGTTGTGAGGATAAAAGGAGGGATCAGTGGCATCATAACGCTGCCCCCGCCTGGGGGACACAGGCCACGATGACACACCCCAGCAGAAGCCACGCCCCCAGGGTGATGTCAGCAGCCTGTCACTGGCCGAAAACGTCACCTTGGGGCAGGCGGAAGGGCAGGAAACACCTTCACTGCCCTCCGGAAGCATCGGCAGCAGTGCTGCGAGGCTCGCGGCTGCTGCAGAGTCCAGCAAAAACGAGAAAACGTGGCGCAAAAAGACTCGGCGCCGCCCTTAGTGGAGGTTGTGCAACCCCACCCCACCCCACCGTGTTGCCCAGGGGTGAACCACATAAATGTGAATCCTTCTCCTTGGATCTATAGCCCAGTAGGTCAATGGCAAGAGAATTATACTGGAGCCAATATGCACTCTAAATTTCCAGAACAGTGATACAGAACTATGCGTCTGTCTGTCTCAGTTTTTAATTAATGAATTTATTCCTAAACACATATAGGTTTAAGGAAAAAATACATACGATTTATATGTTTCACTTACACACACACACACACACACACACACACACACACACACACACACACACACACACACACCTCCCTATACAGACTCATCCTCTCTTTTTATCCCAAAATGGCTTCAAGCTCTTTATGTGTTAAAGGAGACAGAGAAAGTTACATGTGTGAGCAAGATGGCATTGCACTGTATATGGGGATTTGGAACAGAACTGTAGCCAATTCACATTGCTAAATCCAACTAAGTGGTTAGAACTGGAACTGGAGATAGTGACGGAGGGAAAAGAGGGGTAGTAGACAAAGGAAAGAAGACTGAACTATTATTAGCAAGACCTCATTCCACATTTCAACCATATGTCTCTCCCATACACTTTTCTATGCAACCAAAGTACGACAAATGATCCCCAGGGCATGGTCTGAGGACACATGATACAGCTACCTGGCTGAAGCTAAGCAAATCTAAGGCCCCCAATTGTTGCTCATACATCCATGAGTCACATCTGTGAGTTTCAACCCATATGGGATTTGCAACACACGTTCAGTCCAATCTAGGGGTTTTTTCGTGGCTAAAGCCATACTAGTCCCTTCTCCCATACTGCCAGTCACCAGCAGACTTCCAGTATCTGCATGAATCCCAGCAGCATTTGCCAGTTGATAGGGAAAGGAGCTTCCCCCTGTCCGTTTGTCCTTCTGAGGGCAATAGATTTTCTGCTCTTGTCAGTTAGTGCTGTTTTTATTCTGTGCCAGCATACATGGAGACCTGACCTGCCTATGTAGGAGCAAGCTGTCAGCAGGCAAAGGAGCATGCACCAAAGTAGGCACATGGGGGTGGTCACCCAAGCAGCTGCCCTTCACACCCACACTCAGAGAAACAAACAGAGATCTCAATTCCAAATGTGCCATAAGCAAGGGGATGGAGACAGCTAACCTTTAAAGCCAAAAACAAGAGGAGAACAGCTAAGGAGGGCTCCAATGGGAGACAGTCAAGGGTGCCATCACACCTCTTCCAAGGACCCAAAACAGATATTGAAAACCATGTGAGATGTCCTATCATACATTTGAAATCCACATGAAAGATTCAAAACTCAGAGAATAAAAACTGGAAAAAAGTACTTGGATATTCCACAGCAAAACAAACAAACCTCATGGATATGGAAAACCATGTGGATTTTGCTTCCAAACATGCAGTAAGTCTGTGGCAAATGCCCATTTCCCCCATGGGTTTTTCACATTTAGTCTGGGCCTTAGTCTGGTCATTGCCTGGATTGATGACCACTTAGGAGCCCCATGCACACTGCCCTAGCTCCATGAGGGAAGAAAAGCAGGACATAAACAAAACCAATAAAGCACAGCCAGTGGGCAGTAACATTTTAAGAAAAATTATATACCCTCAAGAAGAAAGGATGGAGATATAAATCTTCATACACATACACAAATTCGGTCTGTCCATCCCAAAGGAGAACAAAGCACAAAACTACAAAATCTCCAACATGTATATGTGCATGCACACACATACACATTTTATTATAAAGCAGTCATTGCAATGTAATATTCATTGCAATGTAATATTTGCCGTGACTTAGAATGATTTTCCATCATGTTGCCATAGATTTGCACTGATCCAGACCCATTGAATGGATTTAAATGAAGAAAAGTCTTATTTAAACAACACTATAGCACAATAGATACAGCACTACAGAAGAACCTGTAATATAGATTGGGTTGTTAATTTTGAAGAATCAACACAACTTCCTATGGCAAAGAATAATTCAGAGAGCCAAAAGTATGACACTTTTAAAATTTAAACAGTGACTGATCTATAAGCTCAGCAAAAAGCCTTGATCACCCAACATTGAGGGATATTATTAAAAAAGAGAAGCATAGGGACTCTCTAGCTGCACTACTAAGGATAATTCAGGAAATATCAGTGTGTGAGGGGGCACCTTTTCCTGATCTGACAGAAAAAGTACGAAAATACACCCTCAAGTCATTGTGATTAGGAATTTACCAATACACAGCAGGTGGCTCTGTATAAAGAGAGCATGACTGAAAAAGGTCAGAAGACTTGTGCAAATGTTCTGCTGGTCTTGCTGTGGGAAAAGATGCAAATGAAAGTGCTTACAAGTATTTTTTTCAAGAGTGCTTCAGTAGTAAAGAGAACTAAAGGGAGCTACCTAAGGGTGATAAGTAAGAAATAACACCACAAACAGACAGAAGAAAATGTGCTGGTGATGGAGTAGATTTTTTTTTCTTTATATTATATGAGAGAGAGAGATGCAAATATATATTTACTGTATATGCATGTGCTATATATATTGTAATATGAAATTCATTTGAGCTTTGAACAAGAATTTTTATTCCTTTTCTTTTTATTCAGTATTTGTTGTGACAGATTACCGGTATTCAGGTATGTGCCCGTTCTCTTCTCACTTTGTAAAGGAGACCTACCACAGAATTTGGTTCACTGATTTCTAACAACTGCTCTTTTATTCATTTCACTCACCACATTTTTTCTGCATTTTTAAAAAGAAAAATGATGCTACAAAAAGGTCAAGAAAATGAATCTCTAATTATACAACCACCATTTTGCCGAGTTCCAACTGCACTCATAAAAGCAAGAGCTCTGCAGACGTTATGGTAAAGAAGAAGCAAATTTGTGTCTCTATTTTTTCTGCAACTCTCTCTCTCTCTCTCTCTCTCTCTCTCTCATGGAAATGAAAGAAGACCTGATAGGAACTGTGGCCCTAATGAGTGTCACCATTCCCCATCCCAAATCCTGGCTCAGAAATATTGCTAACATAAAGCAAAGCAGGTTGCATGAAACAGCCTTCATGTATAAGGGGAACATCAAAAGAAAAGCTCGGATATTTGGTTGTGGGCTCCCACTTTTCACACAGGCATTTCCTAAATCCATGTTTGATGAGCTTCCCCAGCTATAAATTCTGCAAATTCCCTCTGGAGCAATACAGAGTGTGCTTCATGAAAATGTCATCTGCCAGTGCTGCAATTACTCACACTCCAGCAATCATGTGCACAATGCAGAATGGGTCGAATTCAGGTGAGAATGAGAACCAGCAATCAAGCCTCTGGAATTGAGAACAAAGCCATTTTCTTTCATTTGCCATCAACACAACCATCAAGGCCTTAATTACAAGGCAAGTGTCAAGCCTGGCTGCTGAAAGGCTTATTATTATACAGCTCAGCTTCAAATCAGTTTTGTATTGATGAACTGCACACAAAAAAGAGGAAGCCTGCTTTGCCCCACAAGAAGAGAAATGGGACTAAATGATTAGATGATTGGCAGGTGCAGGGGGGGAATACAGCCATTTAAAAATGTGTATGTGTGTGTGAATATATGTGTGTATGTATGTATAAGGTGGAGAAACAAAAGCTGGGTGAAAGGATAGAAGGCAAAATACCCGCAACAATACATTTCTCACCCCAAATCTGATTCATTTTGAGATTAAACTACAGATTTATTTTACTGACATATTCAATATTATAACACACACACTCTACTAACAGCAAAATCTGGAAGGGAAACCCCAATTTCACAACAAGAATCCTGACCTGGTGCCTGCCTATGTAGGAGCATAGTCTGTGACTATGCCTATGTAGACTAGTCTGTGACTATTCAAAACGCAACTAGATTTTTGACGTGCAGAATAGTTACAGTACTTACACCAGAAAGCATTTTGTATGTTTCTGGAATCTGTGCTTTTTCATGATACCTGAATCTTTGGAAATTAAACTCTTGTATTCTTGTGGTAACTTCAGTCTTTTGAGCCAAATCATCACAAGCAAAACACATGTATAGAGGAATGGCCAAGCACTTACACAACTCAATCTAATTTTTAAAAAAAACAACCTCATGATACAGCATAACATCGAAAAAGGCACACCAAATGAAAAGGCCAAGGGCCTTTTAGTGTCCTCTGAGGGAGGGATCTAAAGCACCACTGCATCTGGCTGATGCAATCAATCTTCCATGGAAAGCTGCCATTCAAGATTAGAAAACTGAACTCCAAGCAGATGTTCTCAAGCAGATTTCACACGTGTCTAGCTAGGTTCATACTCTCACGGTGCAAGTTATTCACGCTGATGGGCACGCAAGCATCTATGAAAGTACACCTGTGGTTCCCAAACTTTTTAGCACTAGGACCCACTTTTTAAAATGACACTCTATCAGGGACCCACCTAGCTTTACAAGACTTTTTAAAAAATCAAGAAAGAAATATTATTTATTTGCAAAAAAAAACAACAACCACCTTGATCCATTTCTCATAATGAAGCAGCCCTAATGAATAGTCTCAAGGCTTGAGGGGCTTAGTTGATCCAGTGATCCAGCCTTCACCTGCCCCCACTACTAGAAAAAAGACGCTAAACATTTATCTCCCTATATTTACACAAGCTTGCAAACTGCAGCTCAGCTATCTTGTAAACTGCAGGAGCTCAGTTCTTTGCAGGGCAATTAGCAGCTCTCTGGTTTTTGAATAGCCTCAGGCAGTGTTTCCCAAACATTTTCAACCTGTGGCTCCCTCACCATTGGCGACCATTGGACATGGCTCCCCATTACATTATGTTGATGCATGCCTGCCAATTGGCATTGCACTTCAAGAGGATTTCAAGAGGATTCCGTGGCACTCCACAGCTTCCCTGGCTGGTTTCCGCGGCTCCCCTGGGAGCCAAGCCTCCCAGTGTGGGAACCACTGGCCTCATGGCTTGAGGCAATTAGTTATCTGATTTTTCCACCACCCATGTTTTCATTGGAGGCTCTGCTCATGACTATCCAGAAATTGGGTCACGAACCACCCGTAGGTCCTGACCCACTGTTTGGGAAACACTGTACAAAAGGGTGTGATCTGGGAACCGGGAAGACCTCAGCTCAAATCTCACTTCAGCCACTATTCTTCAGCCCAC
Organism: Plestiodon gilberti rubricaudatus; assembly: GCA_026170595.1. NCBI lineage: Eukaryota > Metazoa > Chordata > Lepidosauria > Squamata > Scincidae > Plestiodon > Plestiodon gilberti. Next base: position 114,984,363 of record JANXHW010000001.1, read on the forward strand.
CCACTCCCCCTGCATCAATACTATGGAAACAACAACACTGGTCTACTTTACAGGCTGCATGTGAATGAAACAAAGGTGGAGAATAACTGATATCTGAGCAACGGCTTTTTCTACTCCAGATTTCAGTGCTGTATAGTCATTTTAATATGCACATGCTGCTGTGGCACTGAATTTTGTAGCCTGCCTTTTCCCATCATGATCTCTAAGGTTGACTGATAGTGCACCACTTCTGCAGTCTGTCTGGATTGCAAAGGTGTGTAGAGAGAACTTCATGGCTGTTCTCAGTTCAATTCATTCACCCTGGAAATCTCAACGTCCAAGTCTATATCCTTTCAGAAATACCAAAGTGTTTCTATTCAGGCTGGTTTTAGGAGCCTCTAGAAAACTGGGGTCATGCTATTATCCTCTAAACTGCTGCTAACTTAAATGTCAGTGAGATTTTATATCGGGGTTGTATTACATTTCTTTGTGGAAAAACAGATTGCTGATTGCTCAAGGGAAAGTAAGCTTTGCTAATCCCATCCCTTCCCACTCCAGGCCCCTGCCCTGCACTTCCTCCCCCGCAATCCATTTGTGACCATTCAAGAACTTATAACAATGACATTTGCATAGCACTTTTTTTTAGCAACACACTTTACATATATTATCTTGATGGAGTCCTAATAACAACCTTGTAAGGTAGGTTTATTATTATCTGGATACAGCAGCTGGGGAACAGAGGCTGAGAGAGAAAGAGATTTGCCCAAAGTCACCTGGTGAGTTAATGGCAGAAGGTGAGGCTTGAACGGGGGAAGTCCTGATTTGCTGCTCTGATTCTTAACCACACCAGCCCTCATGATACGTATGTGGCATAGGAGACTGGAGAGGAAAGGGAGGGGATTAGCAAAAATGTCCCTGCTTGCGCAAGTTCTTATGTTCAAGTTTGATATATCCCTTGATATTTAATCCCCTTCAGGCAACTGCCAAGTCATTAGGATCATGGCTCACTTTAGCCTTCAGCTTGCAAGCAGTATGCCAAATCTTCAGGGTGGGTAGGGTATAAACTAGTAGATCTTAAAAGTTCAGTCAATTAATTGGCTAGATCATGGGTGGCCAACCTTTCAACATGACTGCTCCTGGCCCTTTAATGGTTGTCTACGTGAGGGCATTTCAGCAGGTGCAACTGATTTAACAGCACCACCAGCTGCCAAGATTCTGTCTTCTACACAACTCTTAAGAACGCAGAGGTCCAAATGGTGGAAGGTTGGCCACCCCGGGATAGATGAATCAATTAAAATATTTCAACGAACTAAAACACTGCTCCCAATTACAACTGGGGAGCAGACTTTTTTAAAAAAATGCTATTTTCAATACAGACACAGTAGCTGGTAAGAAAAATCTTAGAAAACATATTTGTTTCTCTCATACACATATATGAGGAAATGCCTCCAATGATGCGTCCTATGGAACATATGTGCAGTGACTAAAACAAGCATGATTTTTTTCTTCAGGAACATTGTTATAGTCATGTCTAAATTTATGTAATTTAATAAATTGATTAATCGACTAAAACTCATGCAATTAGTCTATTGCAAGGCCTTTAATCATGTGGCAGCCCTAATAATTAGGGTTTACAGCTGTGCAACCATGCATAGGATTGCAGTCACAAATTGTAAGCAATAAGCATGCATGATGAGCTTTAATACATTCAGCACTGAGGTACAGATAACAAGGTTGTTTTTTATTTGGGCAAATCAAAATTAGTGGATAGTAAGATTTGGACAAAATGGTGTGTCATCTTCTGCTACTCTGGGTATTTTTCACCGACTTTTTTCTATGCAAGTTTTATGTGATTTTAAAAAATATGTATTCAGCATAGTTGCCTTGGGTTTTTTTTAATGTTTAAAACAAAAGAAAACATCAGAAAGAAAGAGTTTAGGGCCTGTAGAAGCACTTTATAATCAAATTCCATTTAGGAACCTAGTGGAGACGTGCATTTTGTCCAAGCTAGGGATAGTCCAATGTCGTTGTTTCAACCCTTGAATTTAGTAGACATATCTTGGTTATTATTTTTAGACTCATTTTCTTATACCCATCTCTGTATGTCTTGCAAGTAGAAGGTTTTCCAGGATCCTACAGACTTTTGAGAATCAGCATAATGAAGAACTCAGAACATCAGGCAAACAGCACAGCACAAGAAAATTGAGACCTTCTTGTAGTGCAGTAAAGTATTCTTCATCAGGCTTTGTGGGCAACACCTGATCCTCTAATTGTGAGTACCACATTATGTTAGACCTGGGATTCTTAACCGGGGGTATCCATACCCCTTGGTGATATGGGGACCAAATGATGGGGGTATGGGACTCTATCTCTGAACAATTAATTGTTGTTAGATTAGATTATTAACTATCACCATTATCAATATGGATTGAGGCGTCCTGTTCCTAGCTATCCATTTGTAAAGCAAAACCAAGCTATTGACATCTTTTGAAGCCATCTTTTGGTACCTAATAGGGCTGATGGTGATGATGATTTTGACAGTCTGGCAAAGGGGGTATGGGGACATATTGGGAAATCCATTGGGGGTTCATAATCGTAAAAATGTTTTTAAAACACTATTAGACATTACACTCTAGTATACTGTATGTAGTTTAAGAACTGAATCCTAAAAAATAAATCGCAAGATATAAACAAACAAATAAATAGGTTTTTGCTTCAGCTATTTCCATTGCTGAAGTAGCAAGCCACTTTTTGCCCCAATGTGCATCATTTTACACTGATTGACTTTGAACCACATTTGCCATGAACCAATATGGTTGCCCATTCTGTTCAGTGGGGCTTGCTTCTGAGTAGACATGCCTAGGATTGTGCTCTCAGGTTTAACAAGCTACACCTGCCCACATTCCTTCTCCTAAAGGTCTAGCACTCTGTCCCGGTTGGAGATCTGGTAAGCCTACCCATTCATCCAGTTTGAAAAAAACCTTTTGGAGCTCTTTACAATCTGCTTTGGTTTGGTTTTTACCACCCTGAATAGGCATAAACGTGGCCACCTTGCTGTTTTCCCCTAACTCCAGATCTAATAGCCTTCTAGATCGCAAGACTATTAAGTAACTAAGATAATGCACAATTCATCTGAAACTAGCAGAGAAACACATGTGCATGTGTCATGTCATGGTGGCACAGCCAAAAAAAACATTGTATAAGAAACAAGAACATTCTGAGAAAACCAAATTTGATCAGATCATACTATCTAGAGCAGGGGTGGCCAACCTTTCAACATGACTGGTGAGAGCATTTCAACAGGTGCTTAGCAGCACCATCAGCAATTACAGCTGCCACATTTCTGTCTTCTACACAACTCAATAGCTGGCGTGGACCCAAGAAGCCCCATTGCAGAGGCTGGGGCTTTACTTGGGGTAAGGGGACAAATGTCCCCTTACTCCAAGGAGACCCCCAGTTCACTCCTCTCCAGCACAGGATATAGCATGGGCCTAGCGCCCACGCTGCACCGGTGCAGGGTAGGATTGGGCTGCCCATTAGATATTTAGTCACTGACATCATGAACTCAAGACTATACTCGAAGTCCTTGAAATGTATTGAAGGCCACCCCGATCTTCATTTCGGCGATAAATGGCTCTTTTCGGCCATTTCCAGTTTTCCGGAAATGGGATTTTAAACAATTGAGCAGCAAAACACATTATATGTTTTCTAGACAGGTTTAACAAAAAAAAATACTTGCTTGACTTTTAAATAATGTGATCAGATCCACACTGTGGTTCAACTGACACTTTCTTGGTGGCATATACTGTACCACAACGTGCCAGTGCAGAGAGAGAGGGAGAGAGAGGGAGGGATGAGGGCAGGCATTTGTTTCAATACTGCAAGCCGAGGATTGCAATGTAATTATAATATACTCAGTTATTTAAAAGCTGAGGTGCATAACAATGACAACCATGCAGTGTCTCTTCTGAGAATGGGAAAGTGGCATCTCTAGAACAGATGGTGTGGGGTGGAGTTTGATGGGTTCAATGGGACTGTGTAAAACTAACATCCCAGAGGACAAAGACTGATCTGACTATAACTAATTTGGCTCTTTACTTTTTTGTTTTGCAATTTCTATGTCATCTCCACAAGACAGGCCAGCCAGCTGCAACACAAAATTCCTGGAAGAAACAGCAATGGTTTAAAATGATCACCTTTGCATAGATGCAGCAGCAGCATGATCTACACTATTCAGTGTTTATCAGCATCCCTATCAGTTTATAGCAGTGGTTCTTAACCTTGTTGGAGGTACTGAACCCCACCAGTTTCATATGCGCATTCACTGAACCCTTCTTAATTTGAAAAATAAAATATGATTTTTTCAAATTCAAAACATAGGTATATATTTTAGGTATATATACATAGGTATATTTTTATAGGTGCACAAAATGAACAAAACCATTAAAGAACAAAACCATTAAGAACAAATATTAAAACATGATTTTCACACAAAAACATAATAATGAATATTTACTGCAAATCAGTGTGACTTCTGCTGTTGCCTTTCAGAGACCAGTTCAGAAATGCGCGGCTTTACCTTAAGGAAGTGTTCTCTTAGTTTTGCCGGTGCTAGACTAGAATTGCTCAACTTGGCATTGCAAATCATGCAGCTAGGACGCTGACTCCCATCACGTTCCGTTATACATGTGAATCCATATTGTACATATTCGTCCAACCACTTTCTTTTTTTGCTCGACATAGTATGAAGGGATTAAATTAAATAAATATTAAGAAAGAAATCACACACTTTGACTACTGGGCGCACCAAATTCCCTGCAGCACAGATAGGCCACGCCATGTTACCACCTGCAGCCAATGAGGCATGGCTAGAGCGCGGCGGGAAGGGCGGACCGCCTGGGGGCGACGCACGCAATGGGTGACGCGCGGTCGCGCCCGTGCGTCGCGCACAGGCGGTCCGCACTTCCCGTCGCTCTCCAGGGACGCCTCGGAGGAGGCCTTGGAGCGTCCGCCCTCGGCGGAGCTCCAAGGCCTTCTGAGGGAAGCCCCATGCGCAACGTCCTATTTATAAGCTTTAGCGCGTGCGCAGAACGTTTGAGGGCAAATTTGCCCCAAAACATACTGCACATGCACTAAAGCTTATAAATAGGACGTCACGCATCGGGCTTCCCTCAGAAGGCCTTGGAGCTCCGCCGAGGGCGGACGCTCCGAGGCCGCCTCCTGCCCAAGACAGCTGGCCGGAGAGGATGTCTCCGGAGCTGGCGGCAGCGGAGGCTCCGCTGCTGCCGGCTTCGGAGACATCCTCGTTGGGCGGCACGGGGGTCATTAGGGCGGCGCGCGCGCCCTAGTGACGTCGCTAGTCGGTAAGTCAGTCTCACGGGTTCGGCGGAGGACTACTCATGATTGAATCGTGAGTAGTCCTCCGCCGAACCCTCGAGACTGACTCACCGAACCCCTGGGGTTCGATCGAACCCAGGTTAAGAACCACTGGTTTATAGGAAAAGCAAATTTCTCCCAAATTGCTTTTCCATTTAATACACTGCACTGCTCTCTGCTGAAAATACTGTATATGCATGCTTCTCTTCTTCATCAATTAACATTTCCATACTGAGAAACATGAGCACTGACAAGAGATACAGGCAAAAACAAACAAACAAAAAACCACGCATTTATGGTAACATCTCAGATCCAACCTCAACACAGAACTACTTTTCACAGACAACAAATACAGAGGTTTGAGGATTGGGTCTTGGTGTTTCTGTTTTTGGTGTGTGTTTTTTAAAACAAATTTGGCTAACCTTTGTTTTATTTGGGAATCGATGAATTGTGTGGATTACATCTATAACAACCCGATCTTATGGGCCATTTACAACAGCGGATCTATCAATCTGCTATCATAAATAGCCCTGCGATGGCACAAACGTCACACGTGATGGAGACCCTGGAAGAAATGGGCAGCAGCTCCACACCAGATTTGCCTTGACACTCCACTGGCCAAAGAAAGACGGCAGAGGGCACGGGGAGCGTGCTGGAGGGGGTAGATCTGAGCAGCAAAGGTGCAAGCCAGATCCTACCAACATAAGCAAAATAGCTGGTGTTGGTCCAAGGAGACCCATAGATGATCAGGCAGCCTATTGGTTGGTAAGCAAAATAAGCTCTCTCTCTCTCATATATATATATATATATATATAAAATTCAACATTTGTACACGTTAGGTATCTTTTATTTTTGTCTATAGGTTAGTCACATGAAAATGAGGGAGATCTATTTCTTAAATTTACTTACTGAAATAATTACACCCCATGGGGAAACATGTTCAAGACCGCTTACAATGACAAGATGTTAACACACCAATTGATAGCAGAAGAAAACAAACAATGAAAACAGAAACCATCATAGTGGCACTGGCAGTACATAAATTTCCCATTAGGGAGTCCAATGACCTCCCTTAAAAGCCAGATCCTAGTCATATATCAGAAAAACAGCAAAGAGAACAGATGGACCTCTTTGGGGTGAATGTTCCACAAACCTGGCATGGAAGTCACCTGGCCCCACCCCCATAATTCAGGTGACAGAGGACTATCCACAGGATGTCTGCTGCTGAAGGCTGAGCAGATTTGTATGGAAAGAGATGGTCATTAACATAGAATGTCCAGGAACTTAAATGTTACGAACAATACCTTAAATTAGATCTGGAAGCAAACTGGGAACTAGTGCAGCTAAAACAGCACCAGAGTGACATGAACTAGGTGTCTCACACCAGATAACAATCTGGTTGTTTGCTTTCTAATCTGCTCAAGGTTCTGAATACTTTTCAAAGGCAGCTCTTTGTGTGCAGTTGCACTGCAATCTAATCTAATCTGGAAGTAACTACAGACTGAATTACTCTGAGCCTACTCCAATTTATCCAGGAAACTTTGCCATCAGTGTACCAGGTAAAGCTGTTCAAAACTATTCCTGGCCACTATTAACCCCTGAGCATCCAAGAGCCATGCTTTATCTAACAACATTCCCATTGAATTCAGGGGGTCCCTCATTATAAGTTTCCCTATCATGTTTTTCCCTGCATTTCAGCCCTCATCTTTTGAAGAACTGGACATGAAAATCCCATTCACTTACATCCTATACTGCTGTAGCTCCATCTGCATATTTTCTCTCTCTTAAAGAGCAACTAAAGGGACATCCCCAATATTCAGATTTTGCCATTGCGGGGCCTGCATGCTCTTCTTTCTCTTTCCCACGTCTTCCAAACTCTTAAAGGGACATCATTATTTATTACAATATAGTCAATTTCGACGTTGTTGTTGTCGTCGTCAACTAGAATAACTGGGAGACTCAACCCCGACTCCTGCCCACTTCATTCACCTCTTTCCCTCAGCATCCTGTGCCACCAGCCAAGGAAGAAAGGTAAGTCTTCCCCATCTTCCGCTCACATACTATAACACAAGAAGATTTGGTGGCAGTACACAAAAATGACGTCACGCCCCCCCCCCCCGACACATATTGAGTCCAACAATGTTGCACCTAGAAGTTTCCACATCCAGGTTGGCTTGACTCCCATCAGAGGTTCAGAGTGCAGGCAAAGTCCTACATGCAACCACTATCCATGAAACAGATATCAGCCATCTTGCAGTACAGTATTCAGTACAGTACTCAGATCAGATCAGCCAAAATCTCCTTATGTTCACCAGCCTTCCATTTCTCTTTTCCTCCTGTGCATTACAAACTAATGTAGGTTTCATATCCATTTGTTATGACTTACAAAATGTTCTTGGTATTTTTTTTATTGAATGAGGGTAATGAGAATCCTGGGTTAGAAATTCCTAGCCTCCACCTCACACTGAACTACAGTTCATCCAGTTTAGCTCCATGATGTAGATATGCCAAAAACGATAGCCAAAGGAAGATCAAAATCTGATGAGGAAACGTTGAAAGAGAAAGACTACTAAACATAATGCTCTGGCAGAATATCTTCACTGGAACATCAGAGTCTGATTCAGATCTGCTGTATGCTCAGACTCTTGGTAGGAAATGCTGTAATCTAAATAATATGGGTGTTAACGATTGGTGACTTAACAACTGATGCCCAGAGCCCAGGTTTTACCAACGATGAACATAACTTTAAAGTTGTAGCTGATGAAAGACTGGCACAGGGTAGGTTTGGATTACCTCTTTAGACATGCCTACATGCAAAATACTATTATAATTTGAATACAAAAATAATGAACTACTTTATTCTCTCTCTCTCTCTCATATATATATATATATATATATATATATATATATATATATATATATATATATATATATATATATATATATATATATATATATATATATATATATATATATATATATATATATATATATATATATATATATATATATATATACACACACACACATATATATATATACATATACATATACATATACACACACATACATACTTCTGATTAAAACTCTTGATTACTTGGCCTAAGCAACCATTATCCTACAGACTTATGGGGGCCCAACTGGTCAATCCCTTAAGCTTCCCCAATGTACCAGACAGTGATGGTGCTACACAAAGTAACTTGCACCTTCTTCTTCCCATTCCACCTGCAATTGGACTTCCTTCCACCCCAGCAATGATGCTGAAAACCCCTCTCCCTTGTGCCACTGAGGTTCAAGGAGGAGCATCAGACATCGCTCCACTCTCTTGTCCATACCCAGAAGGCCAGGAAAGGAAAGCATGATGATCTCTGGATGCTCCTCTCTCAGCATCACTAGGGTGCTGAAAGAGCAACATCAAGAGTTTGCTTCACTCTGTTTTACCAGCCACCTGGGCTGAGAAAGATGGGAGGGGGAGGATTTCTGGATGCTCCTCCTCTCTCACTGCCCCAGTGACACTGAGAGATGAATAACAGCTTTGGGGGGGGGGGGGAAGTGTTTATGCATCCAAACATGAGCACTGAAGGCGGGGGGCTGGAATTCTGGTGCAAGTAATATATGTTTATTTCAAGTACAATCTGCTGATGGTGAGTCGGCAGTGGGGGCGGGACAGGGCAGAATGTGGGGGGGAGGATAAGCAATATGAGCAACTTAACCATCCGGAGCAGCACTTGTCCGCCTAGACCACTTTGAAATGTAAACAGCAAGTTGCATGCTTCAATTTTTTTAAAAGAATAACAGAAAACTAGGAACTGCATCATATGCTTTGCCTATTACACAGCTCAGTTCTCAGAAGGGTAAATGCTAAGATTTCTGCGAACCCTTTATACAAATAGCTTCTGTTACCAAATTATCAGAAATCTAAGTATTTATAGTGGGCAAAAAGCCACCTTCCCATGTGCCTTTTATTCAAAATATGATGTGCTGGGGGGGGGGTTTACATGTAACACATAGCTTTTCCACCACGTTAGACCAATGCATAGAATCAATCTACAGCACATATTCTCATCCACAGGGAGTTTGCTACCACCAAACTGGTTTTGTTCATTAGAAATCAATCATTAAAGGGAAACCATGTAAATTTCATGCTACAACACATTTTAAGATTACAATGAAGAGAATAGCAGCTTAATTTCCTGCTCCTCAGTAATGTGGACCCCTCTATATTTATGTCCTACCTCATTCAGGTAAATATTTGTTTTTTGTACACATTTTGTTATACAGATACATATGGGTATGCCACCATATATGGTGGCATACCCAATATGCAGAACGATGCATAGCCTGCATAGCCTTTTCTCACATGGTGAAAAGAAGCTACAACCATCAGCAAGGAAGAAAAAAAACCATGAATTTACATTTATATTTTTACAGTGAAGTCGAACTGCAGGGGTTGGTCTTTCCGATATTCTGTCGTTCTCAAACAGTGGCAGGTGGAATATGACTTTGAAATTGGCAGGCCAATTTAATTTTAATTATTATTAATACAGGCAAAGCCTATTTTCCTTTGTGTCCATCTCCAACGGCAGGATGAGAGCTCTAGTTTTGACACGTGAGCCACAAGGCCATCACGGAGCCCAGATGCCAAGCTGTGGAGAATATTCTTCTAGCCGCAGCATCTGGCTCCTTGGTGAGCTCCACAGGCAGTGAGGCTGACAGCTCTGAAGTTGCCTGTGGGTCTGTCATGTAGTTAGGCTGCTAGCTGAGCTGACTTATTCTACTCAATGCCAGTTTTCTTTGACTTACCTTTGATCCTGAGATATTTGCATATCGTTATGCACTGCAGAAAGTTTCTGTAAAAATCCAACATGAGCATGTGAATGCATATGCACACACTTTCCCTCTCCCCGTCCCTTACCATTTGTGTATTTCTATCCTGTCAATATATAGGGATAGTGTGGATTATGCACCATAATTTCCAACTGCCACCAAGGGCATAATTAATTCACATGATACAACTTCATACAAGAACTACCATCATCATGAAATGTGACACTGAGTACCTTACAATCTGTATGATTTGCAGAAGTGTCGCCTGATATGGGGCGGTGGTGCGGTGGGCCCCAGGGCGTGGGGGCGCCGAGCCTCTGGGGGGGGCGCGGGCCTCCTTTAGTTTCGTTTTTGTTTTAACTTTTTTCGTTTTTTTTAAAGTTTTTTAGGGGTTTTGTAGCGCTAACGGGGCTTCTAATCGTGTGTGTATGCTTTGCACACTTAGCTTTTGTATAGGAGCCTCCAGCGACAATCTCCTCCAGCGACGATCTCTTCCAGGGGCGATCTGCGTTCCTCTGCTCCGGGCACGAACTCTGTAAAGCGCCCAGCAGCGCTTTACAGAGTTCACGCAGGTGCAGAACGATTGGAAACATCGTCGTGCTGCACCTGCGTGAACTCTGTAAAGCACTGCTGGGCGCTTTACAGAGTTTGCGCCCGGGGTAGGCAGAGCAGAGGAACGTTCTTCGCCCCCCCGAAGAGATCGTCGCCCCAGGAGATAGTCGCGGGAGGCTCCTGCACAAAAGATAAGTTGGAGCAAAGCATACACAAACTGTTAGAAGCCCTGTTAGCGCTACAAAACCCCTAAAAACCTTTAAAAAACCCGAAAAGTTAAAACGAAAACAAAACTTAAATTATGCAAATTAGTTTGGGGGCGTCGGGGGGTCGGCCCCATTCCTAGCTACGCCACTGATGATTTGTACATATCAAATAGTCCCATTTCATGAAAGGAAGGCTTTAGCTTCCATGTTTTTCATTATTAACTTCACATGTACCAATATGCCATCCATCCATGGATAGCCCAATCCTATCCAGGACTGGGCTGCTACACTGTTACGACAGAATTCCACTGTCACGGGATTGAGCTATTATGACTGTCGTTCCACTGTCGTAAAATGGCTGTCGACTGAGCGCAAGAGGCGGCAGAGCTCCCAGTCCATCGGTGGACCTCCCTGGACCCACCAGAGCAGGTAAGGAGTAGTAGTGGGGGTAGGGGCAAAAGGAGGTGGGGAGGGGGAGGAATGGGAGGCTGAGAGAGGGGGTGGATCCGGTGGCGATTGCACACACCAGATCCTATTCCTTCTTTTTCTAACCTCCCCATTCCCTTCTATCCTTGGACCTGCACCAACTAAAGAGTTGATGGAGGTCCAAGGAGACCCATTGTGGAGCAGGAGGCTTACAGAAGGGGTAAGGGGATTTAAATCCCCTGTTCCTTCTGAAAGATCCCGATCTCCCCCCCCCCCCTTGCTGGATACAGCCTGCTTGTTTTCAGTACAGCTGTACCAGCAGGGGGGGAGGGGAGAAGGATCGAGCCATAAGTGAACACCTGAAACAGACACAAGGGTGGAAAAAAGATGACCAAATTAAAGTAGCTCAGAGTCAACAGATGTTATAGGCAGATGCAATTTTAGAGAACTAGCAAGGATACATGTCAGCTAGTGTTATACAGAACTTCATTTTATGCTAGTTAACTGAAATCAGTGCTGGCAACAGTCATTGTGGTCAGAGAGTGCAAAGGCAGAACTTGAGCTTTGGAAGCTTCCATAGGCAGGGGGATTTGGAGCAAAAGAAATGGGCAGCAAGGAATGTGTTATTCCAAGACACACTCCTGCTCCCAGCCACAGAGATAATCATTTGGATGTTCTCTGTGCCATTACTTCCTGCTAGTGGTGACCACTGTAGCTGGAGCAGGGCACTTTGAGGAACGAAATATCAAAAAGATTCTATGCCAAGGTTCCTCAAATTCTGGAAAAGAAAAATTATACGTCTATAACCTGTCTGAACGAAATCTGTATATACTTCCTTATTTGCATAACTTTATATACCTTTATATACTTTATATACTGACTGCCAGTCACTATCTCTCAGCATCACCTACCTCACAGGGTTGTTGTGAGGACAAAAAGAGGGGAGGAACTATGTACACCACCCTGAACTCCTTGGAGGAAGGGTGGTATAAAAATGTGAAAAATAAATAAATAATAATAAATAAATAAATCTGAGATTTCACCGAACAGTGCTCATATGCTTTCAACCAAATTTTCAGTCATAAAGGATTATAAAAGGTTGAGAGAGAAAAAAAGGTAAAAACTGCAATTCTCAGAATGAGGAATTTTGAGCCCAGTATCGGATTCTGTGGTTTTCTATACTTGCCACAATTGTTATATATTCATACAGCCTTGATACCATCCTTGCGGTTCAGTGTCTTCTCCTCTGATTAGGTTCTGTGGAAATTCTGCAAAAGCTTCCTAATGAATGATCTGCAGGATCATCAGTTCACAGATACTTTGCTCCTTACAAACATTCTGTTGGGGTTAAATAAACATATGTGGTGGGGAACAGCATAGGAGGAACAGATGCACATTTATTATTTATTTTTCACATTTTTATACCACCCTTCCTCCAAGGAGCTCAGAGTGGTGTACATATTTCCTCCTGATACATTCTGATGCACATTCACTAGAATGTACAGAGAGAACCTCTGCGTGTAGATTGAAGGAGTCTCCTCTTGCCCTGCAATGCTGCTGCCCTCCTGGGCAAGTTTCATTTAAGCCCAACAGAATATCTAAAAAGGGCTTTGCTCATACCTTACCTTGTTTGAACAGAGAACAAGGTTCAGGAGGAATGTTTAAAAGCACCACAATTTGTAGGACTTCCCTAGAATAGATCAGCTAAAACCGAAGGCTATAGGTATGGGTTCATGGAACACAAATTAAATGTATTATTCTACAAAGTGGAATTGGAACTCAAAGAGCAGTCATCGTTACAGGTGTCCCCTCCTTAATGACGGATCGCTTAATGACGATCTGCATATATGACAGAGGTTCCCAAAGGGTAAACAAAGAATTAAAGCTATAGTACTGTATTTTAAATGCAACCCCCCCCCAAAAAAAAACCCACGTATTTAACTCTCTGTGTTTGTTTGTTTGTGTGTGTGTGTTTCTACTTCCCTATATAGGTAGAAATCTTGTTGTGCTTTGTGTTATACTCATAATGTACACTGTGTTTGCCATTAATAGCCTATTACAACTCCACTGTGTTACATTGAGGACTTGCTTAATGATGGCTTCACTATATGACGGGTTTTCCAGAACGTATCCCCGTCGTTAAGCAGGGGGCACCTGTATATGGCAGTGCTACTGCTGCTAAATGCACTTGATTGCAAAGTAAAACCTTTAATCTTTGAAAACTGTTACTGAATGATGTTGCCTGACAAACTTTTTTCTTTGTATTCTGAGCAGACATGTTGATTTCCATTGGTTCCACTCACAGTGCAATCCTGCACAAGATACAACCGTGGAGGGTGTCGCGAAAGTGCCATAAAGCACATTCACGGCACCCGAGGAGTAAGCTGCGCCAGTGCCGAGGCCGGCGCTGTGCACTTTACTACTGGCCAACACCCATGCCTCTAGACGCAAGTAAGTGCTGTGCCGGGCAGTGTGAGGGCGTGACGAGGGTGGGCTGGGGTTGCAGGAGAGGGATGATTGGCCACCCAGGCCAGGGAGCGGGCAGGGATATCGGCGGCAAGCTCTGCTGATATCCTAACCCCATTCCTGGGCCTGGCTGGCCTTACACAGCCTCTCCGGAAGTGTGCCAGCGAAATAGCTTGCGCGCATTCAAGGAGGCCCATTGGGGCTGACACCAGGGAAAAGGGACGAATGTCCCAAGTTTTGCCTCGGCTCCAACGATGTGGCTCTGATCCTGCTTAGGATCTGCCACAACGTGCAAAGCACGCTTCGGCAGATCTTAGACAGGATTGGGCTGCCTATCTGTTACTGGAACGAACCAGTTTCGAGGCTTGAGTTCATGGAGTTTGGGAAGCTCAGAGTTTGCAAGAGTTGGGGAGTTAGCCTGTAGGACTAGCTTCCCCTTGGCTTTTATAAGGGTTGGTGGCACCTACCAAAGGGCAGTTGACTGGGGTTTTAATTTCAAACAGAAATTCAGGACCCACTGAACGTTTTTCTTCATAATAGTAATCAGAACTTTGCTTCACGCATCCTTTCAGAGTTAACACTTAGAAGTCTTTAGATCAGGGGTTCTCAACCAGTAGTACTAGTAATACCAGTGGTACTTCAACTGACTGCTCGTGGTACTTGGGCTGCCGAGACCACTGGAACCCTGCGATTTTGTGGCGATTGTAGTGATTTTGGTGTCATGTTTTTGCTCCTGAGATGCTCCTGCCTTTCACCGAGCCTCTTGGGAACGCTGAGAAGGACCCTCCCACCTGGCCAGAGCCTTCTACCTGTGTTTTCTGGCCTTCAAAAACCTGAAAACCCGAAGTAACTGGCGATGATGTCATCACCAATCACTTCCAGTGGTTTCCTAAGACCTTATGGTGAGAATCATGTGCAGATAACTAGTATCTGAACAATGATATGTGGGGGTTGGGATCATGACTACTGGTATGCATCTACATTGAGACCTATACACATAGACTCAATAAGGGAATCTGTACTCCACATTGGTTAGGGATGCTTATTGTGGGCACAGAGATTACATGTAATAGAGTTCCCATCATATGAGTCCCACCTATAGGAAGGTAGCATGCAAGATTCCACACACACACCCATTTGCCCTACACATTTAGCTACGCATGCTTTATGACTGCAGAGAGCTATTGCTTCAAATACATGTGACAACAGAAAACAAAGAACACAAAAAGAAGCCTACACTGAAACTACTAATCCATTAATTTGCAAAAGCTGCTGCATAACATTTACCAGAAATATGAATAATAATAAGTACCTTTATTGGCACCATTAACATAAGAACATAAGAAGAGCCCTGCTGGATCGGGCCAAAAGCCCATCTAGTCCAGCTTCCTGTATCACACAGTGGCCCCACCAGATGCCTCAGGGAGCACAAGACAAAATTATCAATAAAAACACATACATTAAAACAAACTTCTTTCAATAAAACCTAGCCTGAAAAAGGAGCTCTACTGATAGTGGAAATTTTGCTTCCCGAACAAGATATTCTAAAGAAAGGCCCATGTTTCTCACGTTCTGCCATACCAGTTCCAGCCACCTAGGGGTCAATTGTGTCTGAGAGAATTGTGGGCACGAAATAGAATACGTAACCAGAAATATGAAAAATTCTGAGAACAATGCAAACTATGGGCCATTACCCTGACATGAACACTGCAACTACTGTGAGATTACTCACAGATTACAGGCAGGGTAGTCATAGAATCAGGAAAAAACAACAACAGTTTTTGGCTGTTTCCACAAGGTAATCTAAATAAGTAAGTTTTAAAACAATGCTCAAAGTATGGGCCTCTCTGCTTCCACACAGTTGTAGAATGACTATAGAATATGTAGCTCACATTGACCTTAATTCATGAGGTTGTTCTTATCTGCTGGCTGCAAGAATATCTCCCCTTTCTCTGCTGCCATTCACATTTCCTTTTTTTCTGGATGGGGAGGTGGTCCTCTCTTTTCATAGGACTTTCCTCCTTCAGCACCTCCTGTGAGTCTATGTGAATGCTTCATGCCTTTTGGCCTTCAGGTTTCTCTCCTCCATATAATTTATAGGTACCTCACTTTTTGCTGAAATCTCCTGAACTCCTAAACTCACTATTTATTCTGTGTCACCTTTGGATCAATGCTACTAACATGAAAAGCTTTCCACCAGCATTTCACAGCTCTTGCTAGCTCCTTTTTCCTTTGCCTTTCTTCTTTGTCACCTGACCAAGACTATGATTCTTTGACAACTGTCAGTCATTTCTAACCTCACACGCTCTATAATTGCTGAAGTCATCATTTAAAGGCGGATCTTCATAATGAACTCCCAACCTTAAAATATCTTGTTTCCATAGGGATATTTTACACCCACTCTATTTTACTCAGCTCAACAGTTTTCATAATCTGTGCTTCCCTTATCTGTGATTAAAATACATGATCTTCTAAGTGCAGAATTAAGCAAAAAAGTTGTGAATAATTTTCCCCCAATTTTTTTTGCTGCCAATGGGAAGATAAATAAGGCTCTTTTGAGGTGGCATAATTACTCCATTTGTGCTACATCTGATTTTGTGAAACAAATGGATACATAGACATCACCCAGAGTAGCCTTGGAAAGTTCCTGAATGAGCCTGTATGTCTTGCTGCAAAACCATTATTAGCCTGAATGCAAACATCCTGGGCCAAGTAGCCACTGGCATCTAAAATACTGCCTCTGGCAATTGGCACACAAGTTGCTGAAAGGGACAAAAAACAGGTTTCTTCTTCTCCAACGTGTCCTGCTATTTTTTGCTGCTGTCTCATCTTACATTCCTTTGAATAAGGGCTTATTCTCTACTAGTATTTCAAATACGCTAGGTACTGAAGGTACCCCGTCCTGGTTGTTGTTGTTGTTGTTCAGTCGTTAAAGTCGTGTCCGACCCTTCGTGATCCCATGAACCATATCCCGCCAGGCCTTCCTGTCCTCCACTATCTTCCTGAGTTAGCTCATTTTCATGTTCGTTGCATCGGTGATGCTGTCTAACCATCTCAACCTTTGCCTACACCTTCTCCTTTTGCCTTCAATCTTTCCCAGCATCAGAGTCTTCTCCAGAGAGTCCTCTCTTCGCATTAGGTGGCCAAAATATTTGAGCTTCAGCCTCAGTACCTGTCCTTCCAGGGAACAGTCAGGGTTGATTTCATTTAGGATTGACTGATTTGATCTCCTAGCAGTCCAAGGGACTCTCAGGAGTCTTCTCCAGCACCATCCTGGTACCACCCACAAAAGCTAGTTCTTGCACTACTGCATGTATGTCACTGACAGGAGTGCTGGTCACCAGAGAGTCACCCATACAGATTTGAAGCTACACCCCTGTAAGTGTGTCTGGGGCCGTAGATGGGAACCTTTCCAATTATAGAAAATGCTGTCCAGTTCCATGTTTAGGTTAAAACCAGCCACAGTCACTTGACCTGTATTGGTGGTGAACCAATTGGTGGTGAGCAAGTTGTTAACTGAAAGTCAACAATTGTCACTTTCAAATCAACTTCTTTACACAAAAGGTGACAATCTTGACCAAGACTGAATTTTAAATATGAATATCTCACTTGAATATTAGATAGATTTAAGCTTAATTATTTCCTTTGCAGGTTTTGCATCATTACCTGTTTCTGTAACCATTTGCTTTGATGATTACTAATTTGTTAATAGAACTTTTAATTCAGACCTTATTAAAAAACCTTCTCCCTTTATGCATTCTGTTGTCTGATCTAGACTCCTGCTGTACACCATCTGGTCTAAGGCATCTCCGAATTTGAAAGATTTGTGAAATTCTGCCAAATAGCACAGTTCAGCCATAAAATCAGAAATTGTTGTACCTGGGTGCTGTTTCCAGCTGTCGAATTTGAGTGCTGAACCATGAGCTGTCGATTGAAAGGTCGGGGTCATTCTGTGTCAAATCAACCAATGAAAAATCCTTGACGTCATGGATTTTGTTCATTTTCGGTACATTTGTAGCTTACCATGAGATGTTTAAAAATTATTTTTTTCAGATTTTTTTGTCCATCCATTTTTGAGATATTGAATGTTCAAAATTGCCAAAAAAGGCCAAAATCCACTTGTCACCATACATTCAAATGCCCGTTACAGGATAACGATGAACGCTACAGACATACGACAGGTGTCGTTTTAAAGCGTATGAATAGGGCTTTCATTTGATATACAACATGACAACATGACAAAATTGAAAAATTTTCAAGAAATTCAAAAATATTCAAATAATATTAATTTTGAACTTTTGAAAAATTGAACTTTTTTAAAATTTTCAAAAAAATCACACTTAAAGGTATATGTCTTGTAGTCAATCAGTCAAAATTTCAAGATGGTCTCTCAATGGTATCATACAAAAATTAAATTTTCTTTAATGAAATGAATCCAAAAATTTATAACAGGACTTATAGAGATAGATTTATAGAGCATGAATTCACTTTCTATTCTTTTACAGGATCAGCTTTTTGGTAAAACTATCAAAATCATGAGCTTTTTACTTCTGTTCGTAGTTTTAAAAATTTCCTTTAGTTGCTGAATAATTTCTGAATCAGCACAGTGATATTTTTCCTCATCTAAATCATCTTCAGAAGTAAAAAAATAATTCTTTGTAGGTCCTTTTAATCTTCCCATCTTTAATTTAACCATCTTTAAATTTTGACTGATTGACTACAAGACATATACCTTTAAGTGTGATTTCTTTGAAAATTTTTAAAAAGTTCAATTTTTCAAAATTTCAAAATTAATTTGAATATTTTTGAATTTCTTGAAAATTTACAATTTTGTCATGTTGTATATCAAATGAAAGCCCTATTCATAAGCTTTAAAACGACACCTGTCGTATGTCTGTAGCGTTCATCGTTATCCTGTAACTGGCATTTGAATGTATGGTGACAAGTGGATTTTGGCCTTTTTTGGCAATTTTGAACATTCAATATCTCAAAAACGGATGGACAAAAAAATCTGGAAAAAATAATTGTTAAACATCTCATGGTAAGCTACAGATGTACCGAAAATGAGCAAAATCCGTGACATCAAGTTCCAAAATGTATTTTTTATTGGTTGATTTGACACGGAATGACCCGTCGGCAGTCCGAATCCGCGACGGGGTGAGCTCTTGTTGCTTGGCCAGCTCCTGCCAACCTAGCAGTTCCAAAGCATGTTAATGTGAGTAGATAAATAGGTACCGCTTGCGGGAAGGTAAACAGCGCTCCGTGTTCCAGCCGCATGCTACGCACTGCGGCAAGGAGATTCATGCTGGCCACATGACCACGGAGGCGTCTTCGGACAACGCTGGCTCTTCGGCTTTGAAATGGGGATGAGAACCACACCCTAGAGTTGAACACAACTGAACTTAATTGTCAGGGGTCACCTTTACTTAAGCTACGAGTAGAGGTGTTTGAAAATGGTGATAACGAAATAAAAGCACACAACACCACTTTCTGCTAAAAAAAGCTTCAAAAAAACAAAACCATGTAATTTTGCATCATTCTTCATCTGCTGACACTGTACAACCTATATCACTTATCTAGTACACTTTTTAAAGCATTTACAATTGGAAGAAATTGGAATAAAAACACAACACCGCTTTCTGCTATTTCATTTTGGTTAAACACCGAAATCTGTGTAAAGATAAAACCATTTTCAAACACCTATGAGTTCACATGTCATTATTATTATTATTTCCAAAACTTAACTATTATTCTTTCCAAAACTTCTCTCACGTAGCTTTTGCAGTACCACCAGTTTCTTTCACAAGACATCCACCTGTTGCCCAAAAATGGTTAACAAATACAAATCATTGCTAACATACACTCTCACTCTTGTTTACCTTAAATAGAGCTTTCTAGTCTCTCCACACACTTTGACCACTCACTTATTCCATTCAAAGTCTATGTCGACCATTCCCATGGTCACAACAGTTTTATCCTCATTGCCGGTGTAATGATTTTGAAGGCACATGACATAAAGGGGTGAGAATTTTATTGGAACAAGATCAGGCTCTTTCCCACCTGGACAAACCACCAACAAGAAAGTGAAACAAACAAACAAAAAAGCTATTCCTTTTCCCTTAATGAACTGTTTCAGAATCATTAATATTAAGAACGTTTATCCCACCTTTCTGCTATCCCTGAAGTGCCCAAAGTAGCTTACATGAATTAAAAAATAATAATGGATTACATGAATTAAAAAAAGTACAACGAATAATAAAATAAGAGGCAACAAACAACCTGTCATTATAAAACAAACCAGGAGCAATAATAAAATGCTGCTATACAAAACAAAAAGTTCTTTACTAAGTCCACAAAAAAACAAGAAGTTCCATTTGGCCTCTTCCATAATGATATTTCTATACACTTCAGCAAGTGAGCACCACAAAACTCCCAGCTGTCCACAAGTTATAAAAGTAATGGTATCCCTTGACAATTAAGTCCAGTCGTGTCCGACTCTAGGGTACGGTGCTCATCTCCATTACAAAGCTGAAGAGCCAGCACTGTCCAAAGACGCTTCTGTGGTCATATAGCCAGCATGACTCAACGCCGAAGCACATGGAATGCTGTTACCTTCCCGCTGAGGCAGTACCTATTAGTCTACTTGCAATTTCTTGCTTTCGAACTGCTAGGTTGGCAGGAGCAGTTGCATGGTTCAGCGGTTTAACCCACTGCGCCACCCGCTGGCCATTCACAAGTTATACTCACCCCAATATAACAAAGATTGTTATGTTTGAAAGCTGATGCCCATATAATAAGCGGTCTCTGGATTAAAGTCTATGATTTTGTGAGGCCAACATGGCCTCCGCTCCCAAAACAAAGCACTTCTAAAAGTACTCTGAAAGTTGATTTACAATGCACGTTTATCACTTGAGGACTGAATTATCAATTGGCAATTTGCTCTTGGAAATGAACCACGGAAAATCAAATATCACAAACAGAACTTTCAATATCACCAGTACTTTTTAGTAGATACTAATCATGTGTTCAACAGTGAGTCATCAAGTTGTCATCAAACGATGACGTATTCAACGGATATCATACACAGATGAACTGGCTTTACTTATCAGCACATTATGAATCAATCATTCTGCAAGTACAGTTGGGACAATGTGCCAATGAAATCACTTGACACTTATTGACATCAACATTTTAACTGCTTTTTTATGCCACTGCTAACTACACAGCAACTATCTACCTAAATGAAACTTTACGAATGCAATCAAGCACCATAAATGTTTGGTCACTATGCCTCAAAAACAAAACACAATGTATGCTGAACTAGAAGTAATAACATGATTAAATATGAATCAATCTCTCTCATGCACAGTTGACCAGGGCTGCAATCCTATATACACTGTCCTGGAAGTAAGCACCATTTAACTACAGTAGGATTTACTTCTGTATAAACATGCATAGGATTGTGCTGCAGATACTTTTTCATGTGTAGTATTCAAAGATTTACATCAATAGGTAAATTTAAACTGTACATGCAGGAAAAAAACTGGCATGCACATTTGACAACATGTGGGCTGGTTCAATTACTAAAAGTCAATTGCAATTATCAATCAGGCACTCATTTTTACAAATAACTGTAGATATGGGCAATCTGATCCTGTAAACATGAGAGCAATGAACTCCCACAAGATCTCCTTTTCCCTTCTGGAAACTGGAAAATTATAAATTACAACTGATGGAAGAGCAACCAAGATTCTCAGATCAACCAGTCTTTCCAATATAATCAAATGCCTACACAGTAAATACTCATATACAGCTAAAGAGCTGTGGCTGACGAACGTAAGATTTATATCCTGTTTTTCAGACCAGTGACTAGAGGGAAAGGTAATTACAAAACTAATCAAACTGAACAAGACTCTTACTACCCAGCGGACGTACTGGTGCATGACCATAGCATTATATGAGCAAGGGAAAAGAAAGCCTAGATAGCTAGTGTAATGTGGATCTAGCAAGGTATACACTTTGCTGCTGCTGCCTAGGACAGAGTTACTTGTACATTCTTACACAAGGGGAAGTGGGATTTGAACAACTGTTCAGCATTGAATTTTTGCGACATGTTGCAATGGAAAATTTACTGCTATTTCTTGGCAGAATCTCTTGGGGGAAGAGGTGTGCTAATGGATCTGTCTTCTCCTATCCATTGATTTATTCACACATGGGGCAGGTCACTAATGACATAATGTTAGCATCTGATGGCAGCAAAATCGTCTGGTGCAAGGAGGACAATCTGGTGGTTATGCTTGACCTCCCAGCAAAGCACTGCCCTTCACATGACTAAAATAGTCAGCAACCATAGTCAGCATTAAATTAGCACTCCTGTTAGTTAAGCTGAAGCAAGAGCTCAATAATAATGTTGTCATATTTTGAATTTACACACCTACTGCATTTGTCTAGTTTGATGAGAAACACAACAGGCAAGTCAGAGTAAATTATTTCCTAGTAGGAGCAGCCACAATTTCTTGCTGACTTCAATAGATGCTGTGCCTATAAAGAAACTCCTTAAATGCAAGGAACAGAGGAGAACCACATGAACGTGAGATACAGGAGAGACACACTCCCACTGTGCAACCGTGTTTACTCCTTTCATGTCTTCTGGCCCAAAATGGCTAAGAAGGATGTGCTTCTTCCACTCAGTCCAAGAGTCCATTAATTTTACATTTTTGATCTACTGTTTTTGTTGGGAACACCAGAGAAAGGATAGAAACACGGAGCTGAGCAAAACAGAATTCTAATGTGGTACAATGCTGTTGAGATTGTGCCACTTCATATTGCAGGTGGGTGAATCTGGATTGGACTGCTGTTGTGATACACAAAACTAGCAAGTCAAAGAGAATGCAAGGCTAGAAAATCTCTCTTCTCTTTTGTACAGGTAAGTGCAGAGTTTTGCTTAGTTTGGAGTTGTCTTTAAAAAAAAATGTGGAAACTCCTTAGAGGTAAAGGTGACCCCTGACAATTAAGTCCTGTCGTGTCCGACTCTAGGGTGTGGTGCTCATCCCCATTTCAAAGCCGAAGAGCCAGCGTTGTCCGAAGACGCCTCCGTGGTCATGTGGCCGGCATGACTCTCCTTGCCGCAGCGCATAGCATGCGGCTGGAACACAGAGCGCTGTTTACCTTCCCGCAAGCGGTACCTATTTATCTACTCGCATTAACATGCTTTGGAACTGCTAGGTTGGCAGGAGCAAGCAACGAGAGCTCACCCTGTCACGGATTCGAACTGCCGACCTTTTGATCGATAGCTCATGGTTCAGCAGTTTAACCCACTGCGCCACCCGCTGGTTCCTTACCTGCATGCTAAAGTGGTACAGCCCCAATTGGGCTGTAGTCTATTAACATTATGAATGACTAGTCTCACAGTCTGCAAAAAAGGGGGGGCATTTTTTTCACCTCTCTGTCTCATTGATTATACTCTGTCCTATTGTGCATATGTCCAGAAAAATATTTTGCCCCTATCTAGTTACATTAATTTTCCTTTCCTTATCTTCTATTTTTTATTTTTATATCTTATTGTATATCTTAATTTAGACTGCTGATCAATTTCTCAGAAGTTTCCAACCTGCATCTTCAGGTCAGGGTTGTGGAATATTCAACAGGGTATTTGTGTTCACTGCATATGGGTCTGTTGATAAAGCACATGTAATGTGAGCAAAAATATTTAAATATAGCATTTTCAAGATTGTTGGCACAAACTGGTCAAGAAATTTCCAATTTGGGGAGATACTTTAGTAAAGTCTCTTGCTCCTTTGAACATGATGGTCTGCAGTTACCCCTGGACCCCCCCAATGAATACGCCAGACAGGTGCTTGGATTATATGGGTTGCTTTATTGAAATCTTAGAACACACAAAATGCAGCAGGGCTCTAACTATAAAAACCCCCCTTGGCGTGCAGGTGGCTAGGGTGAGGGAAACGATACCTAGCCGTCTGCCTCCCCCAAGATCTAATCGGGCATGGGACATCCTGGCTCCAGGCACACTCGGTCCACGACCGAGCTGCCTATCCCTGCCAACCCCAAAGGGGTCGAGGCAGCTGAACAGCGCTGACCAACCTCAGGAAATTCCTTAAGGTGATCATTGCACATCCAGCCTGGGGGTTTGCCAGCCTGCCTCACCGACCCGGTTCGGCATCGTGTGAGCAGTCCTGGCTTACCCCCTGACCTTGCTTACCTCAGGATGTATGCCAGCTAAGCCCTCCCTGGCTACCCCTCCTGCATGCCACCTACCACACGGGGGGGTCTGCCTAGCGCATGACCCCCACCGCCGAACTACACAAAAAGGTACGAATGCCCTGCTGCAAGTCAGTTAAAATTATGTCGGCTCCAACCGTGGAGAGGTGCACACCAACACCACGAAAAGGTGCGAAGCCTGGAAAACAATATTGGGATGGGGGATAAAACTGCCCCCCATTTGAAAAATGAAAAGCCTCAGGTACGCGTTCAACTTCCTACAGGCAAGATCAAGCCGGCGGGGGTTCAATGACCCCTGCCACACCCTCCTGGGGAGCCAGCCGGACCAAAGGATGGCAATCCCTGGTAGCCAGCGCCTAATCTGGGAGAGATCACTAAGGACCTGGAGCCTCAAGGACACAGATGTCCTCTGACATAGGTCGTTCTCCCCCAGATGAATTACGAGTACCTGAGGCGGCGGATTAACCACTAAAATTCCCATAGCAAAGGAAGCAGCTGGCCCCAGAGCATCCTTCTCTTGGTGGCCCAACACACTCTTGCCACGTCGCCGAGTCCCAATAGTGAGCCAAATTGCAAAACGATTGCTCTTTTCCTGGCCCAAAAAACGATTGAATGGCCTTAAATGAGCACATTGGCGGGCCTGGCATCACAGGGACCTGCAAAAGAAACAAAAAATTATAAGTCCTGAGGCACAGCGCTGCAAAAGACACAACCTAATTGTATTTAAGCGCTGGCAAAGCTAGCCTACCTGAACCTAGGTCCCTACAGCTAACACCCACTGGGTGAGCCCCCGAAGGGGTAACACAGGTGACCCACTGGCCACAAAAGCAGACCTCGCAGGCCGCCAACACAAGGCCCTTAGGCCAACGCCCTTAGGCTGCACAAGGCCTCGCAGGCCATCAGTCACACAGAGGCCTCACAGGCCGTCAATCACACGGAGGCCTCGCAGGCCACATAGATAACAAGGAGGCCAATTGGCCTGAAACACAACAAAGCCCGTGGGCCAACTTACCTGAAAAAACACACTGTAAATTAGAACTTACGAACATGGGGACCTGCAACAAGGCCCGAAGGCCACAGGAAGAAAGGCCAGAAGGCCACAAAAAAGAGGCCCGAAGGTCACAGAAACAAGGCCCGAAGGTCACAGAAACAAGGCCCGAGGGCCCCAGAAGGAAAGGCCCGAGGGCCACAGAAGGAAAGGCCCGAAGGCCACAAAAAAGAGGCCCGAAGGTCACAAAAAAGAGGCCCGAGGGCCCCAGAAGGAAGGCCCAAGGGCCCCAGAAGGAAGGCCCGAGGGCCCCAGAAGGCAGGCCCAAAGGCCACAGAAGGAAGGCCCAAAGGCCACAGAAGGAAGGCCCAAAGGCCACAGAAACAAGGCCCGAAGGCCACACAAGGAAGGCACGAGGGCCCCAGAAGGAAAGCTCAAGGGCCACAGAAGGAAGGCCTGAAGGCCACAAAAGGGAAGGCCCGAAGGCCACACAAACAAGGCCCAAAAGCCACAGAATGCCTGAAGGCCACAGAGAGGGAAAAAAAAAAGTGCGAAAGCCACACGAGGCCCGAAGGACACAGAAAGAAGGCCCAAAGGCCAAAGAAGGAAGGCCCGAAAGCCACACAAGACCCGAAGGCCACAGAAGGAAAGCCCGAAGGCCACACAAAACCGCACAGGCAACCTTAGTAACTCAAATTCAGGGGTGTGGTCCTTAAAAACTGCACACCTTAGAGAAAAAAGGGCCAGGGCAGCCAATGAACTCTTAAAGAGCAAACGGACAGGCCCCTCTCCTGAAGGTGAAACATAGAACATGATGGGCCCAAGAGGGATGGGCCAAATCACACCCAATGCTGCTGCCTGTCAAAAGGTACCGGAAAGCCTGGATCAAGCCTGGGTCAAACCCGCTCAGCAGTAGCACGTTCTACGCGCTAAAGCTGAACAGATGGCGGCACAGGCTCTGGAAAACTGAGGGTCCAAAGCCACTGCGGCATGGGGACTGGTTCCAACCGAGTCCAAGGGGCGAGTTCACTAAACCGCTCCTCTTGAACATGAGAAAGCGCATAGGCAATTGCAGTCTGTAACCCCAAGAACCTGTCTTGCCAAAAGAGGGTGCTCAGTTGCAAACAGCCAAACACGAATGCCCTCACAAGACACAGGATCCTCTAGACCTGGACGTTTGCTGGTTGACAACAAAACCATAGCTTGGTTGTCACACAAAAAACGCACAGTGGAATTGGCAAACTCCCTCCCCCAAAGGCGCACCACAACTACCTTAAAATTGGTGCAACCAACCTATCACAGAAGCATATGCCATGACCAACTTGAACTGCTGCAGTTGCCTGCAGGGGGTGGGGGTGGCAACATATGTAGTCAAATCGCTACTAGGGACCTAAACTCTATAAAAATACACCCTGATCCTGAGTTCTGGCAAACTAATACAAAATTAGCTCTGTGGAACTCCTTGCCACTGGATGTGGTGATGGTACCAGACCTGGAAGCCTCTAAAAGGGGGGGGGTTAAACTGCTTCAGGGGAAGCCATCACAGGTTACAGACAATAGCGACCGCCTGGTTTAAGACATAGACCATCGCCCAACGCCAGAAGCCAGGGACTGGTGACAAGATGCCGGCATCCCGCTGACCCGCGCGCTCCCCGCACGCCAAACATGGACATAGGGGAGCACTTCTCGCACCCACACAACCTGAAGTGGGAGCCTCCAATAATGTTAAATGTCAACGGTTGCGGTGTAGCAAATAATGCTGCCAGAAAAGTTAACTCTGCCCCCAAGGAACACTTTAGCTGGCTGTGCTATATCAGTTGCCTTTGGCTGTAATCAGTGCACGCTAACTGTTCATTTACGGTACAGTACCAAAATCTGGGCCGACCACTGCAATTATACTGCCCTTCCCTGGCAGCCATGGGTTAGACTAGCTGAGAGGAAGACGTCAGAACCTTCCCCATTAAGAGTAGGTTATAAATTGTATACAGAGGGGAATTAATCCAGCTGTGAAACCCTCATAGTTTCTTTCCCTGGAAGCTCAACTTAGAGCTGGCCGCCCAAAGGGCAGTCTGAAGGGACTCTGCATACCTTCCTGAGGCACATGGACAGCCACCTAACATGGTCACCCACACTAACAGTTCTTAAAGCCAAGTTCCTCAGCCAGGAAGCCTAAATTCACATATCAATCTCCGCCATTAACATGGGAGTGGGGGGGGGGGGGAGCCAGTGTGACTGGCTATCACTATAGGTAACCCCCTTTTCTAAGAAACTGTTAAGGAAAACTACGCCTTCCCCCCTTTCTTTCAAAACATATGCATACACAATAAGCACATGCCTAAAAGTATGCTTATTTTAAAATGAAGGCTGCATTGCAACCCCATAAAATCAAAGTAACCCCGTCAAGTTTACCCTGCATACATGCCCAGCTTTGCTATGTAACTTACAGCCCAATCTTATGCAAGTCCACCCAGGAGCAGGCTCCACTGAAATCAGTAGGAACTACTCCCAGGAAAGTTAAGGACTGCGGCCTAAAATAATTCTCCCAGTGTTGTGATTAAGTATATATATGCTAGGGTAAACAGTGAAGAGAAAGGAACACCCACTGGACTAAGAGAGAAACAAAAGACAGAAACAGAGCCACAAGCAAGAAAGAGCAAAGGCTGCAAAGTAAGCTCAATAATAAGGGCTCTGAGGTAAAGGAACAGAAAAGTATGAGAGGAGAGAAAGACTGAGGGAAAGCGGCAGTCCCTTAAAGACAAGCCAGCAACCCTGTGTAACTACAGGGAGGAAAAAAGCTTTAGTCCCTGGAGAGAAAACACTGAGGGAAAGTGGCTGCCCCTTTAAGACAAGCCAGCAACAATGATGTAACTAGAAGGGGCAAAAAAGCTTTAGTCCCTGGAGAGAAAAGACTGAGGGAAAATGGCTGCCCCTTCAAGACAAGCCAGCAACAACATATAACTAGAGGGGAAAGGAGGGGGGGCTTAATCCCTGGAGAGAAAAGACTGAGGGAACGGGGCAAGGGCCTCCAATCTGGAAAGAAAACTACTAATGTCAAAACCTGTGGCCCTTCCTTTTTTGGGCATTATTGAAGTTAACTTTAAGGTAACAGTGAGCTTGAGGGCAAGTTCACCTCAAAGTAAGCAGAATGTGTAAATTAGCTAAATGGCAGGAGAATCTGTGTAATGTGTGTCTAGTTTTTAACCAGAGTATACACGATGGTGGGGGGGGAGGAACCCGCGCCCCACAGATGAATGATGGTGGGGGGAACAATGCCCGCGCCCCACTTGAAGGACGATGGTGGTGGGGGGACAAGACCCGCACCCACAAGATGCTCCTTAGCGAGGGGGCCAGCTGTCAGGGCCCGCTCCTCGCCTTCTCGACGCTCCGGCCGAGAGATGAGGAGAATTGGGGGGGAGGGAACGCCCCGACCCCACAGCCGCTGCTATTGGCAGTTAATGGCCGGCACCTCAAAGGGTTGCCGTGCCAACGGTCCTCTTCGTCCCCTCAGGAGGCGAGCTAGGCCCAAAGCCTAACAGGGAGCCAACCACAAGGCACCCTGCTGCACCGCGCTCCGAGATGGGACTGAGGAGAGCAAGCATGATGCTTGCTCCGCCCACCCTCAGTCCCGCCCGGAGACAAGCAGCAGCCAATCGGCTGCTGTCAACACAAGCCCCTGTCCGGCTGGAGCAGGGCTGGCCGGGGCAACAATCGGCAGCTCCGTGAGGCGGGCTGCCGAGCCTTGTTTATTGCATGACATCACAGATTACCTTGAGATACTATTTACATGCATATAATTCATATATTTTAGTAATATTGGTTCCCCTGTGACAAGAGTGCAATTATGTTGAGTTATTTAACTTTCTAACAGTAAAACTATTTACATGCATATAATTCATATATTTTAGTAATATTGGTTCCCCTGTGACAAGAGTGCAATTATGTTGAGTTATTTAACTTTCTAACAGTAAAACTCCTTATTGCACAATACAGGAAACAAGGGATCTATCACAAACATTATAAAATAAAGTGTGAAAGAAACCTTCTGTGTTAAATCTGGTTTATTATATTAGATTTAGAGCGAGAACCATTTTTAGCAGAATGGAATAAATATGCATATCTTTATGAAAAATACAATGGAATGCTTTTTTATAATAGAATATGAAACACTTTGTTTGCACCAATTATGTTTATGTATTTTACGCGCGAGTGTTGCACATTTTTAAATACTACGTACAATATTCAGGTAAATGTGCCTTTGGAAAGATTAGAGAATAGCAGGTTCACAGAGTAAACAGAGCTGCATAACAATCTCTAAAAATGTTGTTGGATTCTCATACTCTAAAAAAGCAAACTAATAGAGCATTCAAAACTACAGGGAAGGATGCCTAAGCTAGATTTAAATGTACTGTACTTCTTTAAAACGTTGACTCTGACATTCATCTACTGACATTCAGACACGAATCCTGACATCTTAATACTTAAAAACACATCTATTTGAATTTTTAATCTTTGAAATAGCTTTTGCCAGGGATGACCCAATGTGATCTGCCTCCCAACACCGCCCTCGACCCACTGCTATGTGCCACCCCCCCCAAAAAAAAACCACATGGAAGATAGCAATCCTTACCTCCTCACCTTGCTCCTTCCTTTGCTATCATTTTCAACAAAACAGAAAGTGCGGGACAGTTGGGGAGGTCCCAGTGTGTACCTGAACTTCCTGTTTTACTTACAGGAACCACACAAAGAAGGAGCAAGTCGAGTGGATGGGGAAGAAGATCACTACCTTCCATGTCAATTTCTTAGGTGCAGGCGGCGGCGGCGGCAGCAGCAGCAGCGATCTGCTTCACTACGCACTCATCTTGCTCCTTCTGTGCATGGTCCCTTTAAACAAATCAGGAGGTGCACTAGCAAAACACTAAAGCAGTGGTTCCCAAACTGGGAGGCGGATACCAACCAGGGGAGCCACGGAGTGCCATGGAATCCTTACGGAAAACAGTGCAATGCCAATTGGCAGGCATCAACATAATGTTATGGGGAGCCGAGGCCAATGGTCACCAATGGTCAAGGGAGCCGCAGGTCGAAAACGTTGGGGAAACACTGCACTAAAGGGACTGAATGAGGAAAGAACGACGAGTGAACAGGGAAAGCAGATCAGTGCTACATTATCCATGTTGGGTTGGAGGAAGGTGGCAGCAGATTCAGAATGAAGGCACCCTGTTTGCCACTTCCCCCGCTACCCACCACGTGACGCAAGCCACATCACCAGCTTCATGGATGGGTCAGCCATGGCTGATGCTATGCACATAGCTGTTTCACTGAACTTTGCCTTATCAGACCTTGAACCATGAGCTGTGGAACTGAGAACCAACCAACATAGTCAATGCAACACTGTGTGTTAAAATGTTCACTGTGTAGACTCCCAAATGTTCTCTGTGTGTAGACTCCCAATATTATTTGTCTGAAAAGAAACATCATTAACAGCACAATCCGACTTAACTTTTGTGCCGGTTTAACCAGCGGTGCAGCGAGAACGGGAGGCCCCAGAATGGAAAAGGGATTCAAATCCCCTCCAAAAGAGGAATTCAAAGGGGATTTGAATCCCTTTTCCATTCTGGGGCCTCCCGTTCTCACTGTGCCGCTGGTTAAACCAACACAAAAGTTAAGTCAGATTGCGCTGTAAATCAATAGGAGGTAACAGAAATGTTTATTAGCTTGATTGGATTCTCTCATTTGCTACATGTTTTAGGAATGCTTACAACACTGAAAAACAACAGATTGGGGAATGGGAGATACCAGGATGTTCTTTTGCACAAGCTGTACTGAAGTGAATGGGAGCAGCACAAGGGCACAGTAGCTTTTGCACTGCTCCCATTTATTTCATTTGTGTTTTACACAATCAGTTACTTGTTATGTAATGTGCTTGGCATATTTAATTATTTTTCTCCATCTATGGTCTCTCTAGCAGGAATTTTTTCCCTGAGTTGTCCCCCAGGTGCAAAATATAACCAAGGCACCAGGGCTCTCTGTGCAAAAACTGCCTGTTTCATGAGTTGCTGAAGAAACCACTTTTATCAAAACTCAGATAAGCCCAAGCAACACAGAGTGCGCTGTGATTTCTGTGGAGAGTTGTTCCTGAATAAAATCCACATAACTGATATTCCATCAAATTCCCTTTTGCAAGGAATATAAGGAGTTCCCTTAGACCAGCGGTTCCCAAATACTGTATTTCTTCCATTCTAAGACGCATGTTTTTTCCCAATTAAGCATTTCAAAAAATGGGGTGCGTCTTAGAATCGAAGGTCTCCAAAAAGCACCCCAAAATGCTATCTTCTTACTTACTGGGGCTTGGGGGAGCTTCAGGGAGACCTGCGCGACCCTCTGCAGGCCTCCCCGATCTTCAGTTCGGCAAAAAACGTTGATTTTCAGCCATTTCCAGTTTTCGCGAAAACCAGAAATTGCAAAAAATCGCTGTTTTTTGCCGAACTGAAGATCAGGGAGGCCTGCAGAGGGTTGTGCAGGCCTCACTGAAGCTCCCCCAAGCCCAGGTAACGAAGGAGATGGCACTTTCTGGCTGGGCCAGAAATGCTATGCAAAGGCAGTGCACTCAGTCATCCTCAGCTGCAGGAGACATGCTGGGGAGAGTTGGTGCTGAGTGGGTAGATTCAATGAAGGGAGGCGAGTCTTACAATCGATTGATTTTTTTCCCCTGCTGGTGGTACTGAAAGTAAAGGTGCGCCTTAGAATCGATGGCGCCTTAGACTCGAAGAAATACGGTAAGCCGGGGCCGTGCCCCACTGTATCCTCTGGAGGTGGATCGCAACCCACTGCCTGCAATCGCTCCAGCCTAGGACAGAACTCTGGAGGCCTCAGAAAGGCCTCCTGACGCAACTTCTGGTCATGTCAGCAAAACTGGAAGTGACCTCCGGGTCACTTCTGGAGGCCTTCCGAGGCCCGTGGAGGCATCTGGAGGCCTGTCCCGGGCTGGAACAATATGGGAGTGGGCACCTAAGGTAGGTCGGGCCCCGGAAGTCGCATCTGGTTGCTTCCATTTGACTCCAATTTGGAGCCAGATGGAGGCAAGGGCGGGTGGGCCCTACTGGCGACCCACATCCACATTGCTTTGCGATTCACCAAGTGGATCATGACCTACAGATTGAGAAGCCCTGCCTTATACTATTATTCCATCTATGTCAGTATTGTTGACATTGATTGGCAGGAGCTCTCCAAGGGTATTTTCCAGTCCTCTCTAGAGATGCCAGGGATTGAACCTGGAACTTTCTGCATGCATAGCAGGTGCTTTACCATTAAGCTATATTCACATCCCTAATGTGCTCTTTCAACAAGTTCTAAAAGCTTTTTTCAAAGTAAAAATTAGACCAAGAGACAGGATCTTTTTAACACTGTGAGAGGTCTGGGGGCTGAATGTTCATTTGAGGCCCTCCCTTCTCAGTTGGAGTGTACTGCTTTGTCAGTGATGGTGAGGACTCTTTATGTGTGTGGCCTGGAGCAAGTTCTCCACCAAGGGTCCTGGACAAAGGCCTTTAACCAAGTTAGAGCTGGTTGGGTAATATGCTTGTGAGATCCAAACCATTTTTCCACCCCTCAAGAATACAGGCAAAGGATCTTTAGGACCTATTCTTGAGAAGGACATATAACCTCAATCCTAGAACATTGTCAAAGATGACTGTGGCCTTGAAGTCAAACTATATTGAACATTAAATACATCACCACTCCAGATTTTTTTAATTAAAAAAGGCAGCCACATAGGGGTCCAATGTGGATTGGGACCATGATGCTGGGAAAGGAAGTTAACCCATTTCCCCTGTGTCATGCTCCTAATCTAGATTGTTACCCCAAAGCTGCTATTTCCCTAGAAGTTCAGTTGCTGTCAGCACAATTAGCAGCATCCCTCCAGGGAAGCTTTAGGAGCCCAAAACAGATACCGTCTCTTCGGCTGCTATTGTTTTCAGAGTTAAAAAATGGAAGATGATGATTCATTTAATGTTGCACTTGACCCTTAAAGTCTAATACACAGAGTCAAAAACAGGACTTTAAAACCAAAAACGTGTCATATAAAGGAACACAAGTGACCCCTACAGGCAAAGAATAATGGAACTTTGGATGTTGGTTATCTGGGTTGCTGACAGTTATCGATGTAGCTGTGAAAAGTACTGAACCCAATATTTTCTTTGGGGGTGAAGATAATTTCCAATTTTCAATATGAAAAGTTTGTATCAGGGGGAGGATTCTTTTGTAATCTCCTCTGAATCTAAACCAGGGTGACCTCCCTAAGGAAAAACATTACAGATGTCCATTTGATAACTATCAACAATCTTGGCCAAGATTGAATTTTAAATATTAATATCTTACTTGTATCTTAGATAGATTTAAGCTTAATTTATTTTCTTTGCACGTTTTGCTTCATTGCTTTGCTGATTGCTAATTTGTTAGGAGAGAACTTTTAATTCAAACCTTATTAACAAACCCTCTCTTTTTATGCATGTTCTAAAATTTACATTCACATGTTAAAAACGTGTATTTTTCACAAGTTCCTTTCCATAACTACTATTCTTCAAATGTCAGTAAATTTTGCCTGGTTTGCAACTCTAGGTGGCTCATGGATCAGAACACAGGCTCAAACCTGCAGGAGAGAATCTGTTAAAACAGAGATGATACAAAAGGAAAAAGGAAAAAAAAACTCACAAAACCTTAAATGGCTGTTTTAAGTGCTTAGCATTTCTTATCGTCAGTTAACTTGAAGCACCTATGCATCATCATAAATATTCAGGATGTTTATCATACAATGGCATTCCTTACGTCTCATCCTATTTCTGTCAAGCAATTTATTCTAAAATAGAAATTGGCAAATAACTTCCAATAGTTCAAGCTGGTCTCAGGGCTCACGAGATGCCAGGGACGTTCTCCTCTCTTCCTTCCTTTGCCAGAGACAGACATTTCAGACAGCAGAAAAGGGAGAGAGGAAAGAGGTGAAAGGGGTAGGAGAGAGGAATCAAACGAAAGGAGCAGTTGTTTTATTAACTTCCCAGGGCTGCCTCAAGATGGCTCTCTGCAATCCAGCTGCCAAGCAAGGCTCTGTTCCAAACCGTTAAATCCTAGCCATGCCCCTGAATACAGAAAAAAATGTATTGCTGAGTTCCTTGACAGGCATTTACCATTCATGCACAGACATAATAATAATAATACCACTTGCACCTTTCTCAACAGTCTCAGATATAGAAGCAAAACGTTATTTTAAATGTCTGTATAGTGATAAAATATGATATAGCAACAAAATTTTGTGTGTGTGTCTTTGTGTGCACACATGCATAAATATATTTACACACACACACACACACATGCAACAGACACCAAAAAGAATCAATGGAACAAACCATAGAACTATTCTCTCTTCTCATATAGGTTTGAGACATTCTATCTAAAACAACTATTCTCAAATGGAAGGCAAGGTGAATAGCCAGGATGTCTAAGCCTCCTAGTTATTCACTGAGCTCAGCTGTATTCAAAGAAAGTTAGTCATGATTAAGTCCCATTGAAATGTATGGAGGTTAAATTAGTCACAACTAACTTATCCAATGATTTCAATGCTTCTTAGTCATGACTAAACTCTCTTTGGATGCAATGCAATATCTCTAGTGGCCCAGGGG
The DNA here is from genome assembly GCA_026170595.1 of Plestiodon gilberti rubricaudatus. NCBI lineage: Eukaryota > Metazoa > Chordata > Lepidosauria > Squamata > Scincidae > Plestiodon > Plestiodon gilberti. The sequence continues at coordinate 115,019,087 of JANXHW010000001.1, forward strand.
ACAGGTGGTCAACACCATCACATGAAGTACAAAATAGAAAACAATAATCCTTACTTCTTGTCCTAACTGGAATCAGGTCATCCCTTTACTGTTTTCAATTGTTTCGTGTCTCCAAGGTGTCATCCACAGGGACCTCGTTTTGACCTTAAATACGTTTTGGCCATGAAGCTGCTACTTGCCCTCCTTTTTCCGAAGGTGAGGACAAGAGTAAATACTACAACACAAACAGTTTATTCTGAAATTATTATTTTTTTGTTAAGTAGATGGAGTGGTGAGAGGTGCTGTTTAAAGAATCACAACAACTTGAGAACTATTGTTCTAGGATACTTCAGTTCAAAAGAACTGTTTCAATTCAAGCTCACTGAATCTTATTCCTATGTATCTTTGAGACTGAAACAGGTATAGTATCCAAGCAACCTGTCTCTGGGGTGCTTAGAAAATTCTCGACAGAGCCCAGCATACAGCCAGAGCCTCGCTTACAAGTAGCTACTTTTCATGCAATGAACATAACGAAGGGCCAGCAACAGGGTCAGCATCACTGAGCAGCTGCTGAGGGCAAAAGCCCTCAGAAGGGCCAACTGCCGATTCCTGAGAGCAGCATCTGTGCCCATCGCCTTCAGAAAGCTGAAGGGGATTGCAGGAAAACACGCAGGGATGCAGCATCTGCTGGTCACCTCTCCCTTCTCTAGTGGCTAATAGCTGAGAGAAGAAAAAGTTACTGATGAAAGATATGATCAGCAGAGACAAACAACAGATGGATGGATAAAGGCAGTGATGGCAGAGAGACTTCTCAGGGCTTATTCATGTAGGAGTGGGCCACTGGAGGACAACTTACTTACGGTCCATAAGACTGGGAGAGGGCCCTGACCAGGCTGCAAGAGCTTGTCACACACACAACTTGAATTATAACCTTGGACATGAGCACTGCTTCGACCTATTCATATTTCCCTCAGTTTTAAAAGATTTTTCCACACCCATTCCATCTGGTGTGGTAATGGGGAACACTTCCCCATTTAACTAGCCCTGAATGTATATTCTTCAATGCCAATAAAATGTTGAATGATGGACCAACAAATTATTTCAGGTAAAATTCATCTAGTCACATGCGACACCAAAAGCACATGAAACATACTTCCCTGCATAGATCTTAACCCTGATACCAGGTTCCCAACTGGGATGTCAGTTATCCCAAACTGCACAAATACTTACAGGATGCATCAGAGGCACTTTGTAGTGAAAATGCTATTTGGCTTTCTTTCATACAGCTGGATAGACTAAGAATGATGACTCAGAGAGAGAACACCTAAGCAATACACAAGTGAAAAAAGAAAGAACCTGATAGAAAGCAGTATACGGATTGAAGAAGTTACTTGATCTGAGCAATGAGAGAGGTGAATAAGTTAGGTGGTTGAGGATAGAAAGATGTGAAAGAAAGGTTTCATTCATTACAAAAGGAAAACCAAAGAGAAGGGAGGAAGCTACAGTTGGGAACAGTTTATTTGGGAAACGAGCAGTAAAAACCAGTTTTTTATCCATGGTAACTGAGATGAGTGACTGTGTTATCTTAATGCTAAATGAAAGAAAAATGGCATTACTTGGGGTAGATGTACATGGGAAGCAAAGATCAAGTCAAGGCTTCATGCCTAGTCAGAGTCCCTCACAAAACAAGAAGTTAGATAACTTTCTCCTAAACACAAACCTGTCAACTTGTTGAAATTTTAAATAAAAGAGTCTCTTCCCTCAATCATAGTGTTCCCAACTTCACAACTCCATCAATAATGAAAGTACAGAGAAATAAAAGAACAAATATTTACAGTGCAATCCTATGCCTGTCCAGAAGTAAGCCCCATTAAATTCAATGGGAGTTACTTTCAGGTAAGTGCATATAGATTGTAGCCCCAATGTCTTACTTCAGATTACTGTGTTTTTCAATGTTTGCTGAAACAAGAACACTGAAGATGCCCATTATCATGCTCTAAAAGTTAAATAGTAGACTGTGTTTTATTCCCTTCTGGAAATCATCATTTAGACATCACCTTCTTATTTTGCCAGCAACTAATAAAATAATAGTAGCTAATGAAGTTACTTTGCTAAACCTACGTAGTAAGGTTTGCTTCCAAACTAGCCTGAGCAGGGGAACAGGCAGAAGTACAGTACTGAAGAAGCAGACAGGAGGTTTGGCATGACTCTACACCTTAGTCAGGCCCACATAACATTTCCTGCTCCTATCCAGGTGTGCAAAAAATGCCCACTGCCTGTGCCACTTGTAGCATCCTGCCAGGCTACAGACTGATCACTCATGGGTTACCCTGTGTTACATTATATAACCAATTTCATTCTGAAGGCATAGAACCCATTAACATTTCAAGCACCTGAAATGTTTCACGAAGTGGGCTCTGGCCCACAAAAAAATGGATGCAACAGTGGATGTCCTAGTATTAAAATACGAACAAGACTCTTGAGTTGTAATCAAAATCACTGTTACAAGCTAAAATGAGGGGGGGGGGAACTAAGTGTTACGTACATTCTGAGTCTACATCCCCCTGTGCAGCTACCACACAGACCAAATCAAAAAGGTTTTACAATGTACTCCACAGACAGTAAGTACAGGCTTTGGCAATTCTCCAAGGGAAGGGAACTCCACGACTGAGTGATCATCACCATTATTATTAGATGATGGCAGAAAATCTTGGGAGGCTTCCAGAAAGTTTGGCTTATGCCCTGTAAACAACCAACACTGGAGCAAACAACTGTATAATGCTGAATATCTTCTGACTACTAGGAAATTGTGCCAGTCAGAATGCAGTCTAAATTTACAAGGCCAACTCATATTTTATTTTCTTTCACTCTAGCCACCAAGTCCCATCAATAAATTATGTCCATGACTGCTGGCTCCCAGAAGCTTTCTGGATATTTTGTATTCACAGTCATAGAAACATTTCATTTCTAGCTGAATTAGTCATGGCTCTTGCCCTACCAGAACACTGATGTGTTCATTCTCTCTCTCTCTCTCTCTCTCTCTCTCTCTCTCCCAAAGTAGTTATACATAGTATATGCATATACTGTACATACACACACAATTTTGTCAGTACCTATATGTGGTCCAAGCAACATACTGAAGAAGCTGCATACAAACTCCCATTCCGAGAACACTAATTTTCCTCCATTATTTTTATGGCACTATTTACCGCCAAGTGCTATAGCAGTGGTGGCCAACCTTTTTATGACATGTGCCACTTTTAGTTTTTTTCGTATCTTGGGCGTGCCACAAAAATAAATAAATAAAGTAAATAAATAAATAATAAACTACTAGAACGCAACCATGTTGGAAAATCCAGTGAGCAACTCCAGTTTTGGTTCCCAAAATTTCCTGGAGGTCTATGCTGAGCCATAAGAAGACTGTCAGGAGCAGAGGTGGGACAGACTTTGAGAACCCATTGCCCAGGACCCTCTAGTAATTAGTAACTGGTGCCTGGTCTGATGATGTGTTAGTTTTTGGAAGGGTGAGGACAGCAGACATGACACAATACAGGAGCGGACTGTATTGTGATTTTTTGCTTTTTAAATTCTTTGCAGTGCAGGGAGCATTGGCTCCTTTGGTTAAGAAAGAGGCACCAGTTCGCAGGAGAAAATGTGTTCTTTTTTTTTTTTTTTTTTTGCAATGGGAAGCAAAGGAGTGTTGCTCTGTAAGCCCCAGGCTCACGCTTGGCTTGGGCAGTGCCAGGATACCTCGCCCTGTCAAGAGATAAAGTCATCCTCAACTATTCTCTCTCTCTCTCTCCTAATGCTGAGACGCGCCAAGAGTTAAATTGACTGGCAGCCCGATCCTCAAACCAGTTAAACAGGAGCACTTGGATTTAAGCCGGCTTAGTCCTATTGAGTGAGAGCGAAGCCCTGGAGAGGCCCAGGAAGCCGAGAGGGGGATGCAATAGCCAAGGCTCCATCCTGCTCCGCCCTGGATTAAAAACCTCGGGATTTGAATTTTATTAAGGGGTGGGGGGGTTGTCTGATTTGGGCTCGAGATCCTCAGGGGTCTGTGAGGAGGCAGGAACTGTGGGGAGCGGTGAGTTTAAGGGGCATCTGGGCAAAGGGAAGCTGATGCAGCTGCAGGGGAGGTAGAGGGAAAAATCAGGTGGAGTCGGAGACCAAAATCCGGGTGGGGGAGAGGGAGGGCTGGGAGAGGAGAGACGTGGGTGCCCGGTGCGGGGGAGGGGGTAGTTGCTCCACGGATCTCTGTAGATCAGTATGGAGTTATTATGTGGGGGGGAATCACTTCTTTATGGAGTTGGGAAATGCGGGTCTGCTGATCTATTCAAGCTGTGGGGTGGTGCTTCTGTGGGGCCTGTGCTATGGAACCGCTTCTCTTCTCTTCCTTTGTCCAGCCTTGCTATTTCTTCGCACGCCCTCCACCTCCACCCGATTGCAACAAGGCCAAGTCCGAGCCAGGCTTCACCAATGCGTTAAATTTGGAAAAAGAAAAAAATGGGGGAGGGGGGAAAGAGCGCGAGCGCCATCGTGGGCTTTACTTCTCCCTTTATGACAGAAAAGAAGCCAGAGTTTTGTTTGTTTGGGCTGAAGTGAGGGACCTTCTCACTACCCGTTTAACCCTGAATGCTTTCATTCACTCCTTCCAGCGGGAACTGCAGGGTTCCTCAACTCAACTAGAGCGTCTTCCCTAATCCCCCCTTTTTGCTTGCCTGCACTTTTCCAATCCCCCTTTCCCTATGACCCCCATTTTCAGCCACTCACTGCAGATCGGGGGAGGAAAGGGAGAGACCATAAAACCTTGATCGTTTGGAGGGAGGGAGGGAAAAATCGCTGGGCTCAATGGCAGCAGCAACCCCCCCCCCTTCTCCAGTTTGTCAAGCTACAAGCTTCCTCACGTTTTCAGCGGGGCTGCAGGTGGGGTGGAAGGGTTGTCGAGGGAGCCCCACGAGCGGGTTGTCACGAGCCGGCGTGACAGGAGGACGCTCTCTCCCGGCCTCCGGAGTCGCGCAGACCCAGAGGGAGAAGCCAAGGCTCTGCCGGGTCTGCGCAGCTCCGGAGGCTGGGAGAGAGCGTCCTCCCGTCACGCCGGCTCGGCCTATACTGCCCAGGCCTAAGCCGGCGATTTCGCACATGCGTACAACGCATCGGCGTTGTACGCATGTGCGAATTCGCCGGCTCAGGCCTGGGCAGTATAGGCCGAGCCGGCGTGATGGGAGGACGCTCTCTCCCAGCCTCCGGAGTCGCGCAGACCCGGAGGGAGAAGCCGGGAGGGAGGCGGCGGGCAGGCGGCGGGCATGCCACCCGACGGACCTTCCCGTGCCACTCTGTGGCACGCGTGCCGCGGGTTGGCCACCACTGTGCTATAGTATCTTATTCTTATCCCATTCACAGCCCAATCCTGTGTAACTCTTGCACCAGTGTAACAGTAGATTCACTGGTGTAAGTGCCCTTATGCCAGTGTAACTTGCTGTACGCCGACGGACGCAGGACAGACACCGGCGTAACCCCCCTCGGACGCTGCGCATGCACTGTTCGGATACAGGACAGCCGCCGCTACAACTCCGCTGGCACAGGGGGCATTCCGGGGGCATTTGGATACCCCCAGAATGCCCCCTGTGCCAGCAGAGTTGCGCTGGCATCCATCCTGTATTCGAACTGTGCATGCACAGCGTCCGAGGGGGGTTACGCCGGTGTCTGTCCTGCATCCGTCGGCGTACAGCAAGTTACACTGGCATAAGGGCACTTACACCGGTGGATCTACTGTTACACTGGTGCAAGAGTTACACAGGATTGGGCTGTCATTGTCACGCTGAAGAGCCGGGAACCAATGGACTACTCCAACTAGTAAAAACCTTTTCTACCTCTAATTCCTGTTCATGGAGACGTTTCTCAGTTGCCTTATAATCTACAATATGTAGCAGTATCAAACTCTGAGCAAGTGGCAACGGCTACAAATTAATCATGTCATCATTCAATCACTTGTTAGTTTTCCTACATGAACTGAGCTATGGCTCCAGTGTGGATTCTACAACAGAAGGCTCAAAGCTCTGAAACCCACACAGGTGACTCTGTACTTCCTGGCTAGTGGATATCTAGTTAGTATCCTGCTGAAGTATGGAGCCCAGAGCCACCTTTTTGAGACTAGCATTCCAAGCCCCTGAATTCATTTCTGGCTCAGACTAAACTCTGAACCTGAGAAGAATTCCCAGATTAACCCACTTGTCCTCAAACCAGCTTTCTCCCACCAATCAGCCCTTTTGCTTGCTCAAGCCCCATTCCCTTCTCTTTAAACAAGAGAACAAGAGAAGAGAGAAGGGAGGAGAACTTTCCATTTCCAGAGCACTGATGACATATGGCATGCCTGTGGAACATAGTTTCCATTCTGCTCCAGTCCAACAAGTGTTTAAACGGGGTTGCAATTCAGGTTGACTCAGAAAAAGAAGCAGAACAATTTCAGATTTTTTTCAAAATAGCTTGATTGATTTCCAAGCTAACATGATGCAGTACAGGGAGATTGTCCCCTTCCTAAAGTATGGAGAAAATGGGAATGAAATAATTTCCTTAAAAGAGTCCCTGGAATCTGCTAATCTTACCATGACTATCTGATTTAACACGATATATAAAAAGAAAAAAAGAACACATACAAGAAAATAACTCAGTAAAGAATAGCAGAGAAAATGCTATGTTTAATAAAACTTCTTTTGCCCATATTTTAGCTGAAAATTCTGCCTTAATATATTAACAGCTATTCCTGTACTTCTAGCAAGAGGTTGCTTCCAAGCAATTCTGTATTCAACACCTTAGTGCTGGTTTGGTCATACATTCTTGTATTCTGTATTTCCATTTCAACATACTATTACAAAGAATACAACCTTTGAACTTGTTACGTGGGAACCATCTATCCCCCTCCCCCCATCACAAAAGCAGTAACAGGCTTATAGGCCTATGATAGCATTTTCAGAATTGATCTCAAAGGTGAATGGGGTCATTTCATAGCCTGGTCCCCGACTGGGATGATAGCCAAGACCAGAGCCAGTATCAATGTATAATTCATGAAGGTGGAACGCATCACTGCCTAGGCCCAGAAAGCTTTCTTGCAGACTTGGTCACCGACTGATGTTTTGACTTCTTTTTTAGGAGGATCACTGGTACCAGCCATCCACCCACAGCGGGACTTTTGGCATTTGCTGCACCCCTTGTGTAGCATCTTGTCTCATCTTGTATGATACAAGATGTTGGGACCAAGTATCATCTTGGTCCCAACAGCTCTCTGAAGTAAATATGTGAGCCGCCTGACCCTCTTGCATTGAGGAAATTGTTAGCAGTGGTGGTGAAGGAGGCACCAACGTTATTGCCTCAGGCAGAGGCGTGGAAAGACTGGAGCGAGCGGAGCAGCGGCTCCGGGCGGCCCCTCGGCCCCGGGCAGCGCTGCTCCGCTCGCTCCAGTCTTTCCACGGAGCGTGCGTGCCCTCCCGGTGACGCGGGCGGGCGCTCCGAGGCCTTCTCCCCCGGCCTCGGAGCCAGAGAAAGCCCCGGAGCGTCCACCACGACCGGTGGCCAGGGCTTTCTGAAGGCGGCCGACTGCCGCGGTGCGCTATTTATCCTTGTTGTTTTGCACATGCGCAGAACGTTAAACGTTAAAACGTTCTGCGCATGTGCAAAACAACAAGGATAAATAGCGCACCGCGGCAGTCGGCTGCCTTCAGAAAGCCCTGGCCACCGGTCGTGGTGGACGCTCCGGGGCTTTCTCCGGCTCCGAGGCCAGGGGAGAAGGCCTCAAAGCACCCGCGTAAGCCAGGTCACCCCCGGAGCGGTGCCCCCCTGGAGTGGTGCCGCCCCCCTGGGCGGCGGCGCCCCTTTGGGGCGGCGCAGCAGTGAGTGCTCCAGGCAGCACTCACTGCTGATACGCCTCTGGCCTCAGGACTGAGAATCGACTTGAAGCAAAGCCCAAACTGGAGGCAAATCTCCTAGTTCTTCCTTGTCTGCCTGGAAAAAGAAGTTTGCAAATATCCATAGCATTACTCTCTCCCCAATAGAGGACAAGTGTCATGCCTGTCAGTGAAAAGGAGCAGCAACACTTTTTAAAAGTGATCCTGCTCACCATACAATAAGGTGGGGCAAACTAACCTATCTACTAATTTTTTAATACACAATCGCTCCTGACTCCATCTTTGTTCTTAGTCAGTTTTCAGAAGGCCAGCTAGCCAGGGCTTCTCCTCAGAGGGGGATGAGGCACAGCTTCTCCTAATCAAGATCATGCTACCTAAGGACCTGAATGGAAGGCTGAATCACTGCAAGGCATCTGTGTGGCACCCTTCTCTAAGGTATTCTTTGTTTATGGCCCTATAACTACCCCTGCTCTAGAAGAAGAACATTGTCATTTTCTTCCCTACTGAAAGCATCCACGCTGCATCAAGCATCAAGAAAAATCAGAAAAATCAGGCTTAGAGTTATGTCAGCTTAACTAGCAACAGCAGGGTTAAAACACACCATTTCACAGTGGCTCTATGGGTGAACCAATCCATGCTCAGCTTACAAACCATTTCTATGTTTATAAGCACTTGCAAGAAATTATCACAAAACTGGAGATGGCTACAAGCCCCTTGAGCTGGAAGAAATAGTGGTTCTGAACATGCCAAGAACCATCTCTTAACGTTTGGGAAAACCTGTCTAACTGGTAGCGAGTCAGGCTCCCTCTGACCACCAATTTCCCCCAGCCTTCCAACAGTAAGTTTTTTTTTTTACCTTGAAAAGAGTGGGGAGAACTGACAAATGAGAGAAGAGCATCACAACTCAATCCTAGAAATGTCTATTCAAATTATAGTCACTGGGGCTTACTCCCAGGTAAGTGTGCATAGGATTGCAACATCAGTAATCCATTTTGAAGACTGATCCAGACATGAGTCCAGATTGACTCAAACTGGGTTGCATTTTTTCCCAAGTGGGGGAAGTTTACATGTTGAGGAGGGGGCATTCAAATCCCCCCCATTCAAATTCCTGACAACAACAACATTTTGCAAATGCACTTTAGAACAGCAGTCTTTAACTTGTCAAGAACTAGAGCCCACATCAAACCTCAACATGCAACCCATCTTTAGGAGGTGAGAGATGGTGAGCAGGCCCCAATTGCCCTTCCTGCCCAGGCCCATCAGTGCATGTTGCTATGACGCAACGCGAAACCAGAAGTTGCTGTGAAACAGAATTTTTTTTTTTTACTCTTTACAGCCATTTCAAGTACTTGAAAGCCAGCACGGGATTCCAGGAGCAGGCAGAAGGCTGGCACGCTGCTAAAATAAGGTACTATGACGCCGCACCTGGCCCCCAGTCAGCCCTGTTTTCCCAGGGTTGCCATCCGCATTGAGACAAGTCCACGGATGGGATATTCCATGGGGGAAAAGGATATACCTGTATATGTTCAATGAAGTGTGAAAATAACATTATCTACATTGAGATGTGTATCTGCAAGCACATATGATTGATGCCTACATTCCCTGATCTAACAAATTACATATGGACATACTGTAACACAGATCTCCTTAACTGGAAAGGGGCGTTTTGCTCCATGGTGTCTATGCTGGAGATAGGCATTGCAGCTCCTCTGCTCAAGCACAGAAGCAGCCAGCTCAAACAGCAAGGTTTCAGTCAATATCTTCCCACTGGGCCAGCTCCATGAAGCCAAATCCAAGGAAATCTGCTGCAGCCCCTCTGAGTGCAGCCTGGGCACTCAGGGTTGGCACCAAGACTCAGGGTATTTATGAGTCCTTGCCCTCCTTCGTCATACTGTCAGCCCCTTCCTATTCCATGCTGTCATAGCTGCTGTTCATCCTTCCAGCAAGATCAATCAAAAGGAACACAACAGGCTGAAGCCAAAGGTGCCTTTCCATGTGCACACACAAAAAGGCTTGTTTTAGAGCCAGTGCAAGAAGCTTGTGTGAGAAAAACATCGCCACAAAAATTCAGACAGAAGCTTATGATCATTTTTTTCAAAAAAAAAAAATCTTTAAAATAACTTCTGCTTTAGAGGGCTTACCTTTATCGGTAGGTTTTTTTTTTCTTTTTTAAAAACCTTTTTGCCATGCCTCTGTGGACAGTGATGGCTCAAAAAGTACTTGAAGCACTGATAGCTATTCCAGCACTTTTTTTTCCTAGAATGCACCAGGAAATGACCCTACATCACTCAACCTTGAAAGGGGATGGGTGGGAATGGTGATTGACAGCAGCTAGCGACTGAGAAACTATCAATGTTTCAAGTGTTGAAGACACTGCTGCTAGCAGAGTCAAAGCAAAAGAAAAAAAATGTTAAAAGTGGAAAAAACAAAGCCCTGCTGCCACCACTCACCCCAACACTTTGTGGAACTCCATGAGCAATAGAACTCCAACAACTTGTGTAACTCTACATAAACCATAATAGTGCTCTGTTGTCACCAAATGCCTCTCTCATCAGGAGATGGGAAGTCACCCCAAAGGCCTTCACATTATGGTACTTAGCTTCTTTCACTGCCATTAGGCATTCCTCCCCATCAGGCAAAGAGAGAATATCCCCCATTTGATTAGGGGAAATCACAGGTTTGAATTTATGAAAGAAAATAGGTTTGACTATTGTTGTTTTGACTAGATAATTGAATACAACTACTATCTTCATATAAGACATTTTTCTGAGGTTTCAGGTATATCTTCCATTGCAGGGACTGATGAAACCCAGAGCTCTTAATCTCATTTAGGTCAGGCTGGCAAACATCAAGTCTTAGCAGTCTGGGATTGAGTTGAGTAAAAGGTGAAAAGGTGAACAGATCCTAATGAGAATCTGGGGATTAATTAACTGTGGAACATCTGAGATTTACACTCTCCTGGCCAAATGCTAGCTTCCTTCCATTTTGGCTGGTTACATTTACCTGGAATATGATTTTCACAGACCACCCACAGATGTGCAATCACATCCCTTCTACAAGTTAAGCCTTGCTGTGAATGAGCAGCTTTAAGTTCGCTGCTTCTAGACTCTGGTGCTGACAAGGAATCTACACACACAACAATACACACACAGCATTTTCTTTTGAAACACAATTTGTCCTGTGACTAGAGGGGAAAAGGCTATACAAGCATAGTGAGGGGTTGATTATAGTTTTGGCTCCAAACTCTCAGTAAAGCCCAAATGTGATTGAGCAGGGGAAGCAATAATAGGGTTCCCTATGAGTGGACACACCATATTCTCAACAGGCCTACTTAACTGTGTCAATATGAGATAGTTTGTGGCTATGTCACTCATCCTAGCATGCTGGACCTCTCCATGCTCCTCCTTTATTTCAGACTGCGCTTGATTAACAATTGAAAACACTCTATTATATCTGCAAGAATCATCACTCTCTATCAGAGGCCTGAGTTACATTATCCATGCCAAATTCATTTCCTCCCATTAATCAAGCAGCTCTTGTAATAATATTACTCAATAGTTAAATGGGAGGAGGAAGAACTGCAAGGAGAAAAATGAACTTCCCAAGATCTAGCTGGAAATGAAAGACTCGTATTCCAAGGGCATCTCCGAAACCTTCCTTTTTCCAGTAGGTAACAGCCCATGGAGAAAACCCTTGACTGAGGGACTGACACAGACATGGTTCTGGGAATTCCATCCTCCAATTGGAACAGTAAATGATGAAGAACCTTAGTCCAGAGAGACTCATTAAGGCTCTCACCAAAGAGGAGAGACATCTGCACCACAGATAAACCCTAAAGATTTCAGAATCCTAATTCAAGGAACATTTTCAACCACCCACAGGTAGCATGTGGATCACTCTAGAGAAATATACAACTCTACCAACTTTGACATAATTGGTTTGTTTTAATTAGTATTAAGCTATATACAATATTACAGTGAAAGACCAACACACACATAATAAACAGTTCTAGAAACAATTATTGTGGCCTTCGCAATGTTCCTTATACTTAAATTCAGGAAACTAGATGAATAATGCAGGGCATAGGATTTTGCATCTATTAGCTTTCCCTGCTGATCAACCCACCCAACTCAGGCCACAGATCCACAATGAGCTGTGGAGATATGGTTTGACAGGATAAGTGAACAAAGAAGCAGATACTGCGCAATATACAATAATATCCATATATATTTGTGCAAAAATACACTACAAGAAACAAGTGTTATCTGTCAGCATTTTCCATAAAAAACACACCTCTGAAATCATTCAGTTGATTTGCACTAGCATTATTGAAAAGTCTGCTGTATGGAAGCAAGACTTCCATGTTTTACTTTAATGCAAGGTTGCTCCTTGACTTTAAGAGACAAATCTAAGGGATTCCAAAAGCCCCACCCCTTTGTACTGAATTACCAAAGGTTCCTCTGCCCTTCTTTAATATCAAAAAAGCTAAGCCAATGGCGGCCAGAAAGTGACACTTTACAGGAACATAGGAAGTTGTCTAATACCAAGAAAGACAATCGGTTCATCTAGCTCAGTATTATTGATGCTGACTGGCAACAGCTCTCCAAGGTTTCAGACAGGATTTTTTTTTCTCTGCCCTGTCTGGAGATACCAGGAACTGAACCTAGACTTTGCATGTGCAAAGCATTTGCTCTACCACTGTGCTACCCTTTCCTAAAAGTGGGGGAGGGCTCTACAGGCCCTTGGAGCAAGCAGGATAGATCTACTCAAGCTAAAGGCATGAGGAAGCTGAAAATTGGCAGAGAACTGTGAAATAGAGGAAGATGCCTCACACTGAATCAGACCATTGGTCCATCTAGTATTGTCGACACTGACTAACAGTGGCTCTCCAAAGTTTCAGACAGGAATTTGTCTCTGTCCTACCAGGAGATAACCTTCTGGATGCAAACATGATGCTTTTCAACTGAACTTAACAAGCTTGCCAAGGCCCATTGCAACATCAAAGCAGATATCAGCCTCTCTCTGCTGAATGATAGATACAGTACTCCCCCCATACCCGCTGGGGATATGTTCCAGGCCCCTCCGTGGATACTTGAAACCATGGATAAGAGCGAACACCCCTTCCATGGTTTCCTGAGGGGCCCCCGCCCTGCCTCCCCTGTGGGCAAGCGTGTGCATCCCCCCAGCTCTTATTTTTCTTTCAGCAAACTTTGTTTCTTCCTTAAAACAAACAGAGAATTAGCTTCCATTGCAGGCAAGTAGAACGATACTAAGTCCTAGAGAGACTCTGCAAGGTTTCTCCTGTTTGTTTAAGGAAGAAACGAAGCTTACTGGGAAAAAAGTAAAAGCCGGGGGGGGGGGTCCCCGCGATCCGTGGATAACTGAAACCGTGGATAGCGAATCCGTGGATATGGGGGTCCACCTGTACTAGTAATGTACTAGTACATGATGATTAACAAAACAAAAGAGTATCCTGAAAAAAAATTGAGCAATAAAATTTCTCATCTCTGATCACCCAACTTTTAGTCTCACACACCAATCCTAACAAACTTTCCAGCACCAATGCAGCCCTGAGATAAGGGAACAAACATTCCCTTACCATGAGCAAGCCTCCGTGACTGCCCCCCACCACAGGATGCAGCACACGTGCAGTTGGTACAGCTGCATCAGCACTGGACAGTTGGATAGGACTGGGCCCTGAGTGAGTGAGCGTTTAACCAGAGACAGCTGTGTTGTCCCCTCATTCCATCCACATCTAGTTGTGCTTTTTCCATCCCTTCCAAATGAGGCAGAAAGACTGCATGCTATCTGGAATTCTAATGGCGCAATCCGATCTGTGGCCACCGGCCACTTTGCAGTATTACAAACATGCCATAAGGCTCATTTGTGCCTTCTCGGGAGGAGGCGGTGCCAGTCCAAGGCCTGCACCTGCAGGAAAACGTAAGGTTTCTGCCGGTTGGGGCAGGGGCGTTCTGAGAGGCCGGATTGGCCCACTGGGCCCGGGAGGGGGGAGGGATCCTCAGCAGCACACTCCACTGGATCTTATCCCCTGTCCAGGGTCTGGCTGGCGTTACACGGGCTGCTTGGATATGCACTGGCCATTTTGTAGGAGCACATCCGAGGAGGCTGGAGCTGCGCTGGTGCTGGCCCGATCCAGTGCAGCGTGCTTTTGCATGCTGCGGCAGTCCTGGACAGGATTGGGCTGTTAATCACTGCTAATGCTTTACCCAATTAATTTAGGACTGCTTTATGATGCTTTGAATCCAAGCGCAGAACCAAACTAACATGATGCTACATATGTTAATTGTCTGGCCTGGTGTTTGTTTTTACTTTCAAGCACCAGCTCTGTATAGGTCTGATCTAGAGCAGGTGAACAAAGCAGAAACAAGAAATGTTTAGCTCTGTATAATTTTCTCCACTGAAAATCCCCCCTGAAGGGGGGGATTAGGCCCCCAAAGTCACCTGTAGACAGTGGCGTCACTAGGGCGCGCGCGTCACCCTAGTGACGCCTCCCCCTATACCCCCTCTTAGTGATTGGGGGGGCACTCGACAAGGCACCGCTCCAGGCGCCCCCTTATTTTTGGCAGCTGGCTCGGGGACGTCTTCCCCAGCCGGCTGTCCGGGGCCTTCTGAGGAAGGCCCGCTGCGCGAACGTTATTTATAACGTTCTTTTGCACATGCGCAGACTGTTGCTGAGGGAAAAGGGCTGCCCTTTTCCCTCAGCAACAGTCTGCGCATGTGCAAAAGAACGTTATAAATAACGTTCGCGCAGCGGGCCTTCCTCAGAAGGCCCTGGCGCGTCGGCCAGTGAAGACGTCTCCGGAGCCAGCTCCTGGCCTCGGAAGAGGCCGGGAGCCAGCTCCGGGGACGTCTTCGGGGGCGATGCGCACAAGAGGTGATGCGTCACGCACGTGTGCGCATCTCACCCCTTAGCGGCCCGCTCCCGTCGCTTGACGGGAGCGACGCCATTGCCTGTAGAGTTATCACCAGAGTGATGATCTCATCCCAGTGGCACTGAACTTGCCCACATTATCTGATTTTCTCTTTCCTCTGCCTTTGACTGCCAATACCTAAAGCCAGCCCTATTCGAAATATATACTCGATAATGCACAAGAGTCTGTCAGAAACAGAATGCTTAACATATATGTAAAGATAGCACTCCAGAACTCTACATGAACATATTAAGTCTAATAATTTCATCGCTAGACTGGGGCGAGGCGAGGGGGAAAGAGCTAGTTACAATTTCAAGACTAACCTAAATTCCAAACATTGCCCTATAGAGTCTTTATGAATTTTCACCTGGCTCATGACATGGTTCTTTGAAATATATAGCAGCAACAAATCCTTCCCAGATTAGTGACTGTGATGGAAGGGGAGGATTTTCAACCTTGCTTCTATATACAGTATTATCTATCATTTGGGACTGTCAGTTCGTTAATTAGTTGACTAATAGACTAAAACTCATGATTAGTCAACTAATTAATTGATTAAGCATGCATAGATTTACATATGAAAGAAAACAGTTTAAAGAAAAACACTTTGTATTTAAGATTATGCACCTATGCGAAGCAGCAAATATCACCTTAGAAGGGGCATTTCCACCTATGTGTGAGAGATTCTCATCTGCTGCCTGTATAGATACTAGTACTGTATAACTATTTTAAAACATTTGCTGCCCAATTAATTGGGGGGGGCTCCTGTTTAATTGATCAAAATATTTTTTAACTGAATATCCATTTGATGGATTCAACATTGCATCCCTAACTCTTTAAATTGCATTAACAGCATACACCAGGAGGGGTCACAGACTGACCAAGGGTATTTTGCTAAGGTTGTGGAGCGAGAAACAAAGAAGGGACATGGAATGATTTAGGAAAATCTTTATTAAATAAACAATTCTTTGAGTAAGGATTTAAGGAAGCCAGAATGTGGCCTGATGGAGAGGAAGATACTCAGGAGAGGCACCACTCAAAGTGCTGTCCTCTTGTATTTTATTATATTATCCTCTTGTATTATCTTGTATTGTAGCAGGGAGAGAGCAAACGGGCCTCTTCTCCCCAGCATGCCGTCTTTTTCAGTGGCCGTTGCTGGTGTCTCTTCTGCAATTTTTTTTTTAAGATTATGAGCCCTTTGGGGACAGGGAACCATTTATTGATTTATTTTACTGTGTAAACCGCTTTGTGAACTACTCCTGTTGAAAAGTGGTATATACATCTTATTCTTATTCTTGTATCTGTGGCATAAAACTAGTGGTGAAGGTGAAGAAGAAATAATAATATAGGATGACATGAAACACATCTCACCAGCATTAAAACAGCTCTGGTATCATTTTTAGGTACAGTTCCAAAGGGTAGTGTTGACCTTCAAAGCACTGACCACTTGAGACCCAGATATTTAAAGGGCCGTCTATTCCAATACGAACTTACAAGTAGTTAAGATGTTTGGAAACTCTTCCAGGCACCCTCACATTCAAATGCTGTAGTGATTTTGTAGTGATGTAAAATTGTGAAACAGCTTCACTAAAGATGTTCACCTAACATTTACCTTGTATCGCTTTAGGTGCTAAGTTAAAAAAACCCTTTTGCATGTATAAGATTTCAAAGAACCGTGAGGGCCATTTGGTACTGTTTTTGAGATCATAATGCTATGTCATTTCACTATTTTGTACTGCTTTCAATGTTATATTGTTTGCTAATAGGCTGAAGCTCAAATATTTTGGCCACCTAATGCGAAGAGAGGACTCTCTGGAGAAGACTCTGATGCTGGGAAAGATTGAAGGCAAAAGGAGAAGGGGAAGGCAAAGGATGAGATGGTTAGACAGCATCACCGATGCAACGAACATGAAAATGAGCGAACTCAGGAAGATAGTGGAGGACAGGAAGGCCTGGCGGGATATGGTTCATGGGATCACGAAGGGTCGGGCATGGCTTAATGACTGAACAACAACAATAGTAATTTCATTATATTTTAATGATACATCTTTCTGTTTTTTCATTAGAAGTCACTTTGAAATGTTTTTAATTTACAAAGCTGGGGTATAAATGTTTTTAAATAAATGAATGAATACATTCCCAGCATAGAAGATCAGATGGAAGAATCCTACTACTCAACATTTCTCATCTAAAACAGGCACTTCTTGCATTAGATGGATCTCTCTTAATGGGAGAAAGAGCTGGTGGCATGAACAAGCTGTTTCCTTGAGGTGTGCTGGGAGACATACACCACGGCCTTGTTCAATCTCTCTCTTCCTCCTCCTCTTCTTCTACTACTACTACTAGTAGAAGTAGTACTTGTGTTATGTGTTTTTTGAAAGTTGTCCCAAATCTGTGTATATTTCAAACTTACAGCACCTATGCAGCTACACCAAATGCATCCTATGGTGGTGCTGGGGGGGAGCGCGATCCGACAGCCTGCAGGAGTTAAGTGAAATCATCTTGCACTTACCTCTTTGTAGGCTTACCGATCACCTATGAGTCTCCTTACACATATGCCACCTATTTTGGTGGTGTATGTCTGAGGAGAGAAAAGGGGTAGGGGAATGTTAAGAGGAGATAAGATCCAGCAGGCACCTTTGCTGCCGGATCCACTCCTTCCTGCTTCCTTCCCGCTTCCAGTTCCTCCCAGCGCCCTATCCAGAAACACCCCCGGTCCTCCCAGTCCTCCCCCCTCACCCTCCCTACCCATGGTCAGTCCCCACTGTTGCCTTACTGGCACCATGGGCTCCAGGGAAGACACTGTCATCTGGTCATCGCCATTCACTAATTGCAGTGGCGGCCCAGCTGCACAGAATCGTGGGTTGCATTTTGAAACCACTGTAAAGTATGCTGCGCTGTCGGAACATGAGTTCCAGGAAACCATAGGATTGGACCATTAGTTTCCTGGTTTTTCAAAGCTCAGTATATACTAGCAATATTTTTAAATTCAATACCAAAGCAACTAAAAAAAGATATATTTGTTTCAACAAGTATATTCTAAAGGATATGTACTAGTAACTGATACAGATTAGGTACACACTCTCATATAGTTACATATTATAAACATAGAAAATTAAAACCAATACTGTATCTACTAAAATATAATGTTAATGGTACATGAGAGAGAAAATATGTAAAGGGCAGACTACAGTTCAACATGAGGCTGAATTGATACCCTGTTTATATAAAAACATGCAACTAACGGTGCAATCCTATCCTTGGCAAGCGCTGGCGCTGGACCGCCACACTGGTGCAGAGTGTTGCATAAGGCATGTTTGCGCTGACTCTGGAGTAGGCAGTGTTAGAGCCTGCACCACCCACCCACTAAGCAGCAGATGACCCAGTGCCGTGGAGAGGCCTGGGAAGGGGGAGGGATTAGTGGTGCAGTGGCACATTGTATCCTATCCGTCTTCCCAGGCCCTTGCAACCAACATGGGGCTGCTTGATTTTCCGCAAGCTAGACCTGGCAAAGAACCGAGTAGCCCCACTGCAGCGGCTGGGGTTTTACCCAGGATAAAGTAGACCTCAAGTAGGCCTTCAGCCACGCGGCCCACACTGAATCGCCTACACCAAGGGAGGATAGGATTGGGGTGCCCACTGCATTATTTATACCTTTGCTTAACTACAATAATCTATATATACACTGGAAAGTCTCAAAAGGGATAAGTGGCTATCTTTATGGTCTCTACAACATGATATTGTACTGGGGAAGCATTTTTGTACTGCAGTTGAAGTCTGATTCAAATAATCCTGCCTCCTGCATGGAAGCTGCTAGTTACCCTGCTAACTGGGTAAATAAGCACTTTCTCAAGTACCATATTGTCCCGAGTATAAGATGCACCTGATTATAAGACGCACCCTTAAAGTTTGGTGCTATTAAAAAAATTTAATTAAATCACTGGCATTAAATTGCAACAGCCTGATTATAAGACACACCCCTAGTTTAAAAACTTAAATTAGGAGAAAAAAGTGAGTCTTATACTCAGACCAATACGGTAATACTCTTATACTTAGCAGAGGGAGACTGACTGTCCTATTCAACCAAGCACAATGTCTTTTCTAGCAGCTGTTTGTGGGTGTTTATTCTTCATCTTTTTAGATTGTGATCCATTTAGATATTGGATTATCTCTGTAAATCACTTTGTAAACCTTTTGTTGAAAAGAGGTATATAAATATCAGCTTTTGGTATGAAATGGACTATTTTTATTGATTACAAAAATCCAATTATCCTGCAGCGGTTCTTGTCAGGGTAAAACTCCTCCCCCTTTAGTGCAGGCACCTACCCTGGAATAGACAGACACAACTGTTGCTTCCCCTTTGGGCATTGGCACCCTGGCTCCAATCAATTGTTGCCTCTCACTGATCCCTGGCTTTCCCCCACCAACCTTTGGAAAGAGGGTCAAGGCAACCAAATTGCTTCACCCATCCCAAGTCTGACATCCTTTAAGATGGACTTTGCAATTCAAGCCCATGGAGTCATTAGCAGAGCCATCTCTTGGGTAGGGCAACTGAGGTAGCTGACCTGGACCCTGCACTTTTATGACTAACATATAGCCATAATAGGGGGGTCCAACACTGCTTGAATTGCCCTGGAGTGGACCCGCACTCTGCCTGCACCATTCTAGGGATGGCTCTGGTCATCAGCCTACATCCTTGAGCCAGACAGCCTCTTGAGGTTGGTTCTAGTTCCCTCTTGCTTAACTTAAGGTGCACACCAGATCCCTAATCCTACTCCTTGTCACGCACTACAGGTATACCTGCCAGAAGTGGCTGACCAGGCTAAGCAAACACCAAGCTCCAATGAAACAATCAGAGGTAGGCAAAAAAGTCCCACCAAGGGCCAATCAGGTAAGAAGCAAAAAAGTCCCACCCAGCCCCCAGAAGGGGCAGCCAGCTAACCTCAGACTATCCTATGGGTGGGCTGGGGCACGACAGCTCCTAGGCTCTAAATGCCGAGTTTGGGGCTTACACACTGAAGACACTGCCTTAGCCCTGCCCAGAAAGCCCTGCTCACCAATTCAGTGTCACCTCTGCCTTGCCTCAAGCAGGGCAAGATGAGGCAAAGGAAGTCCTCACCCTAATACTGCAGAGAGGTTGTATTTATGTGCTACCTAAAGTAGGGCCTAGCATTGGTATTGGACTTACTACACAACTGTCTAATTGCGTGAAGCATCTCTAAGAAACAGCCTTGCTGAATCAGACCAAAGATCCACAATTGCTCCTGAGCAACTAGTATGCATTATATGACTATGGTTCAAGCATTATATGACTATGGCCACCTCTGTGTCAGTGCAGCATGATTCTGGCAAGGGTTGGACCAATGTGGGGTAGCTTATGCATTACTCTACACCAGGAAATAATTTTTAAAAATCTGTGTAGTACAGCTTTCTGTTGCAAAGCATGACCACATATGTTAGCTTCCTCACTGATCAACCCACACAATTCAGGCCACAGATCCATAGTGTGCAATGGAAAGAGTACCGGATGTGTCTGCCTGCAGAGCAAATAGCTCTTGGTAAATGGGCTGAGGAAGTTGTTCTGATAGGATGCACATGGAGTGTGTTCTGAAGTGCATGCCGCAGCAGGGAGAACATTTATTTTTTAGGTCTGCATTTTAGCCTTGGGAATTAGGCCCATAGCTCCCATTAAAGCCGATCAATGCTGCCAGATGAAACCCGGAAAGGTAAAATTAAGAATTTTATACTTTAGCTTTTGTTTGAGCCCAAAAGATTTAAGCTTCTAAACCTGTAAAGCCTGCATATATAGGATTAAAACAGAAGGCAGGTAAGAAATGAGCAAAGGGGTTCTTCCCCACCCCCAATGCTCAGAATCTATGATCTATTTTCAGCCTGACTGACATGCCTCGGCAAATCAGCATGAGTGGTGTGCATCAGTGATTTAGTGAATGCTGGGCCTTTAATGTCAATGAAAGGTCAATAGCTGGAATTGAATTCAGTCCACTATGAATGGTATAACAAGTCTGAAGAAATCTGGCTTTCCTTCATAAGATACAAAGGAATAATGAGACGACAACAACAACAACAACAACAAGCGCAATAGATTCCACAAGTCTGCCTTCTTCAGCTATAGCCTTCAACGCTGCACTCATGAAAGCTGCTATTTCTCCCCATTTCAAGTCAAGATTTAGGCAGGGATCCTAAAGACAATTACATACAGTCTCATTAAGCAATAGTACTTGCTCTCATTTATTAATGAATATAGGTTTAGGATGTGGTATAGAAATATAAAAGTATTCCAAACTGAACATATTGGTCCAGACCCCAGCTGTTTGTTAATTTTTGTATTTAACAAAAGGTTTATAAAAAAAAGAAGAAAATTATACATTTTCATTTATGCAGACCACCCGTTCAAGATTTCCGGATTGGTCTGGAAATATTGTTAATTTAGAGCCATATAATTTGTGGTTGACATTATTAGCACCAAATTGCTTCACCAGTATCATGGGGGGGGGGGAACACCCTGTATTTGCTTTTAAACCTTACAACATGCATAGGTTATGCTGCTATGCTATACATACTAAAATGTTATGTCATATATATTTAGCAAAATTCATCTCATTTATGGGAACATTAATTTCATACTTTACCTGCATACTCACTGAAACTGGATTTGTATGCAAATCACTTTATTTAACCAAAGGGACTTTACAAGAGAACAGGTAAAATGCCATATTTTGCTCAGTTAAAAATACATCATCTATGTTTCTGTATATTCTGTTTTCTAATACTTATAAAGTTGTTCCATGATTTATTTTGTTTGTATTTGCATTCATTTGGGGTTTTGGCATTAGCGACTGAGGAATATCAGTAGGATTCACTTGCTACTACCTAGCAGGTGCATTGCCAAAATATCCAGTACTATGCTCAGGGCTCTCAGAATTGAATACAAGGGATCCTTTTTCAGGACCAGGCCAGGGGATAAACTCAGATCTAAAAACATTCCAGCTCAGGATTCCCAAGGCCAATAGTTTGAGCTGAAAACTAGAGATTCAAGTGCAGGAAGTAAAAGGTACTGTTCTGCTGATAAACTGCAAAAGCAGCCAGTCAGAGGCCTTGTGTTTATAAACAGGCTTGGACAATCCAGAGACTCCATACTACCTGCCACAACACATTTATTTAATTTATTATTATTATTATTATTATTATTATTATTATTATTATTATTATTATTATTATTATTATTATTATTATTATTATTATTATTATTATTATTATTATTATTATTATTATTGAAAAGTGTCTGAGGACAGAAGGCACTCAGCCCATTGGTAGCTAACCAGGAAAGTCCTGAGACCAAACAGGATGAGACTTGAAACATGTCATTGGGTACTGTGTGATTGGTACAGTGAGCTGTAAATAGCAGCCACAATTCCTCGATCTGGATACAACCACAGTAGCTTTAAATCCCCCTTCTCCCATCCTGCAGTCTCAAACTGGCTTCTGGGTAGAGAGAGATAGAGAAATGCTATTTTACAAACACAAATCCACCCATAAACCACACAGTACCAAACAATGTGTTTAAATTTGGCTCCTGGACTTTGCAGTCTCTGTTTCAAAACACATGTCCTCTTGCTCTGGTTCTGAAAGACAGTCTTTCCCTCTTGTACTGATGCTGCTTCCATCACTGTAGCACAGGAAAAAAGTCCCTGCATGGTGCAGAAGTAATGGACTTCTTGGGGACGGAGAGGGGAAGAGAACCGCAATCAGCTCCTATACCTAAGGCCTGCCCTAATGATCCATAACTTTCTGTACTAGCTACAAACTGCAGCAATGGGTTTTGCACACTTATAGAGGAAAGCAAGGCAGAGCCATGAAGCCCCATCTCACTCACCTTCCACAGGATGTCACTATAGGCTATAGCTATTTCAGCGTAACCAGTAATACAATTCTTTCACTATGCACTCAAGAGCCAATTTTCCAGCACTTGTGGATGCTAAAACATTATCACTGACCAGGTATTGGAAGCCTTTGCAGTGGCCACGGCGAATCAGTCCTAAATTGCACATGGAGTGTGCTTGGAAAAAGTATTATATCTCTCATATATACTGAACAGTATGCAGTACCTTTTTTGAACACTTCATTACCCAAAGAATGTCACAAATCCACATGATTCCTATGAATGCTGTACATTATGTTCTGAGTGCTCTCTCTCTCTCATATAGAGAGATTAATACACAAATAATAAATACCGACATTGTCTATGCCTATGCCGCCAAAGAGACGCCTTGCACTGTTTACTCTCTAACCAGTATGTGAAACATCCACTCAAGAAATGCAGCATGCTTCCATTTGGTTTCCACACAGGGCCCTGTGAATAATTGATGTCAAGTTTAAAATCCCTCAATTTGGGAATGCCACACCTGTTTCCCGGCATGCCTCATTCCAAGGCACATTAGACAGATATTAACTGTTACTGTCATAATGTGCATTTGAGAAAAGAACAGTTTGCTTTTATTTCATCTGCCTCCCATTTCAATAGGAACAAATAATGCAACCCAGGCAGAGTTGTGAAAGGAGATCCTCATTACTTACATTGTAGAACTAAGCAACATGCATCTTTGGAATTAAAGATCTGACAAAACAGCACTAGACCTTTTCCTAAGATAGTCATTTGCTCTAGTCAGGGGGACCAGGTAAGTACCCACTTCTCAAACTCAATTCCTTTTCTTAGCATCCCATTGTCATTACATAAATACATAAACCTTTATTGGCATAGACAAACAAACAAGACAAAACAGAGACCTAATAAACAGACCTAAATAATTACATACAAATCACCCTACCACATTGCTTATACAAAACAAATCAAATCACAGATAAATCAGCATAGTATATAAATGAACAGACCCTTCTGTCCTAGCATTCAATAACAAATATGTTTCCTTAAAGTTTGGGGGAAATATTGAATGCAGTTTGTTGTCATTGAACAACGAATAGAAGATACTCGGCAATATATCTAACAAAAACACGGAATTCTGCAGTCAATAATATCCGAATGCAGGATTCATCCGAATTATCTTTGTATGCTGAAAAATGGGGGGATATATGGGTTTGACGCGAATCATCATAGATAGGACAATGTAAAAGAATATGGGATAAATCCTCCTTCATGGATCATTGCCTTGTCGTGGCGAAGGGGCTTGCGTAACTCAATGAAGCCATGAGCTATGCCGTGCAGGGACACCCAAGACGGACAGGTCGTAGCAGAGAGTTCTGACTAAAAGTGATCCACTGGAGAAGGAAATGGCAACCCACTCCAGTAACCTTGCCAAGAAAATCCCATGAACAGTACCAAAAGGCTAAAAGATATGACGCTGGAAGATGAGCCCCTCAGGCCGGAAGGTGTCCAATATGCTACTGAGGAAGAGCGGAGGACTATTCCAAGTAGACCCAGAAAGAGTGAAGTGGTTGGGCCAAAGCCAATAGGACGTCCAACTGTGGATGTGTCTGAGGTTGAAAGGAAAATCCAATGCTGCAAGGAGCAATACTGCTTAGGAACATGGAATGTGAGGTCTATGAATCAAGGCAAGCTGGATGTGGTCAAAAATGAGATGATAAGATTGAACATTGACATCTTGGGAATCAGCGAACTAAAATGGACGGGCATGGGCGAATTTAAGTCAGGTGACCATCATATCTACTACTGTGGGCATGAATCCCTTAGAAGAAATGGAGTAGCCCTCATAGTCAATAAAAGAGTGGGAAAGGCAGTACTGGGGTGCAACCTCAAAAACGATAGAATGATTTCAGTTCGAATCCAAGGCAAACCATTCAACATTACAGTAATCCAAGTGTATGCCCCAACCACTGATGCCGAAGAAGATGAAGTTGACCGGTTCTATGAAGACCTACAACACCTTCTAGAACTAGCACCCAAAAAAGATGTCCTTTACATCATAGGAGACTGGAATGCTAAAGTAGGAAATCAAGAAATAAACGGAACAACAGGCAAGTTTGGCCTTGGAGCGCAAAATGAAGCAGGGCAAAGGCTAACGGAGTTCTGTCAAGAGAACACGCTGGTCATAGCAAACACTCTTTTCCAACAACACAAGAGGCGACTCTACACATGGACATCACCAGATGGTCAATACCGAAACCAGATAGATTATGTGCTTTGCAACCAAAGATGGAGAAGCTCTATACAATCAGTAAAAACAAGACCTGGAGCTGACTGTGGCTCAGATCATGAGCTTCTTATTGCAAAATTCAGACTTAAACTGAAGAATGTAGGGAATACCACTAGACCAGTCAGATATGACCTAAACCATATCCCTTATGAGTATACAGTGGAGGTGAAGAATAGATTTAGGGCATTAGACCTGGTAGACAGAGTGCCTGAAGAACTATGGACGGAAGTTCGTAACATTGTACAGGAGGCAGCAACTAAAACCATCCCAAAGAAAAAGAAATGCAAGAAAGCAAAGTGGCTGTCAGATGAGGCTTTACAAATAGCTGTGGAAAGAAGGAATGCAAAAAGCAAAGGTGAAAGGGAAAGATATAAACAACTGAATGCAGAGTTCCAGAGAATAGCAAGGAGAGATAAGAAGGCCTTCTTAAATGAACAATGCAAGGAAATCGAGGAAAACAACAGAATGGGGAGGACTAGAGATCTCTTCAAGAAAATTGGAGATATCAAGGGAACGTTTTGTGCAAAGATGGGCATGATAAAGGACAAAAAAGGCAAGGACCTAACAGAAGCAGAAGAGATTAAGAAGAGATGGCAAGAATACACAGAAGAACTATACAAGAAAGATCTTAATGTTCCTGATGACCACGCTGGTGTGGTCACTGACCCAGAGCCGGACATCCTAGAGAGTGAAGTCAAGTGGGCCTTAGGTAGCATCACTAACAACAAAGCTAGTGGAGATGATAATATCCCAGCTGAGCTACTTAAAATCCTAAATGATGATGCTGTGAAAGTGCTGCACTCAATATGCCAACAAATTTGGAAAACTAAGCAGTGGCCAAAGGATTGGAAAAGGTCAGTTTACGTTCCAATTCCAAAGAAGGGCAGTGCCAAAGAGTGTTCAAACTACCGTACAATTGCACTCATTTCACATGCTAGCAAGGTTATGCTCAAAATCCTACAAGCTAGGCTTCAGCAGTACGTGGACCGAGAACTACCGGACGTACAAGCTGGGTTTCGAAGAGGCAGAGGAACTAGAGATCAAATTGCCAACATGCGGTGGATCATGGAGAAAGCACGAGAGTTCCAAAAAAACACCTACTTCTGCTTCATTGACTACGCAAAAGCCTTTGATTGTGTGGATCACAACAAACTGTGGCAAATTCTTAAAGAGATGGGGGTACCAGACCACCTTACCTGTCTCCTGAGAAACCTGTATGCGGGTCAAGAAGCAACAGTTCGAACCGGCCATGGAACAACTGATTGGTTCAAAATTGGGAAGGGAGTACGGCAAGGCTGTATATTGTCACCCTGCTTATTTAACTTATATGCAGAGTACATTATGAGAAATGCAGGGCTGAATGAATCACAAGCCGGAATCAAGATTGCCGGGAGAAATATCAACAACCTCAGATATGCAGACGATACCACCCTAATGGCAGAAAGTGAAGAAGAACTAAGGAGCCTCTTGATGAGAGTGAAAGAGGAGAGTGCAAAAGTTGGCTTGAAACTCAACATTAATAAAACTAAGATCATGGCATCAGGTCCCATCAATTCCTGGCAAATAGAAGGGGCAGAAATGGAAGCAGTAACAGATTTTACTTTTCTGGGTTCCAAGATCACTGCAGACGGAGACAGCAGCCATGAAATTAAAAGACGCTTACTCCTTGGAAGGAAAGCTATGGCAAACTTAGACAGCATAATAAAAAGCAGAGATATCACCATGCCAACAAAAGTTCGTATAGTCAGGGCGATGGTGTTCCCAGTAGCAATGTATGGTTGCGAGAGTTGGACCATAAGGAAGGCTGAGCGCCGAAGAATAGATGCTTTTGAACTGTGGTGCTGGAGAAGACTCCTGAGAGTCC
The DNA here is from genome assembly GCA_026170595.1 of Plestiodon gilberti rubricaudatus. Taxonomy (NCBI): domain Eukaryota; kingdom Metazoa; phylum Chordata; class Lepidosauria; order Squamata; family Scincidae; genus Plestiodon; species Plestiodon gilberti. Next base: position 115,045,950 of record JANXHW010000001.1, read on the forward strand.
CTTGGACTGCTAGGAGATCAAATCAGTCAATTCTAAATGAAATCAAGCCTGACTGTTCCCTGGAAGGACAGGTACTAAGGCTGAAACTCAAATATTTTGGCCACCTAATGCGAAGAGAGGACTCTCTGAAAAAGACTCTGATGCTGGGAAAGATTGAAGGCAAAAGGAGAAGGGGAAGGCAAAGGATGAGATGGTTAGACAGCATCACCGATGCAACAAACATGAAAATGAGCGAGCTTAGGAAGATAGTGGAGGACAGGAAGGCCTGGCGGGATATGGTTCATGGGATCACGAAGGGTCGGACACGACTTAACGACTGAACAACAACAAAATGGGATAAATCTTCTATAGCTCCCCTATTACAAATACACTAACCATCACTCCTACTATCAGTAGAGTCTCTAAAGCGGGCTCTTAGAACATTCGAGGGAAGAACATTACATCTTGCCAACATGAGAGCCCATCGCGCCTGCGGGTTCTCCATGAGGTACAAATACAGTACCTCGGTTTGCAAGCATATAGTAATGGTAGTTGGAAAGCTAAAGGAGAACAAACCCTCACAGCCTCAGCAAATCGTTCTTGCCTACTGTTATCGTATAGCCTGGTCAGTCATTGTCATTACTGTGTTGCCTGATATCCAGAGCATTTTCATTCACAATTAGGGTATAAAATCACAATTCAAAATTAAATATCCTTCGTAAGCCCACACATCACATACAGAATATATTTTATTGATATGTCACCCACATACAACGTTATCCTAATAAGCACAGCTACCATTATTAGTAGGAAACTGTAAATCACAGCATTATTAAGGCAGTCAGATCTGAATCCTCTTGTGAAATGTTTCCAGTAGAGTCCAAGCAAGCATGTAAATTAGCTGAGAAACTTTGGTCATGTTTAGACAAGAGAGTTTTCAAAATCCTCTTGCAACACTTATCTACAAACGTATGGATAGCATTAGCTATCAAAAGCAGTACAGAGATTTGTGTGTCACACAATTAGTAAGTTTCATATCCACACACAGACCAAAACTCCACATAGGCAGAGAGGGGGGATAAATGCAGATTAATATACTGTACAAGTATAGATAAACAGAGTTTAGTTTATTTATTTATTTGTTTATTTAAAAAAATTATACCCCGCCTTTTCCTATGACGAGGCAAATGCCCAAGGTGGCTTACAACAAAGATTAAAATACATAATTTAAAAGCAGTACAGGGGGAGTGCAACCCCATTCAGAACAGGCAGGTGACTCAGTACCTACATCGAAGCTTTCCTGACCAGTAGGACCTCTGTCTTTTCTGGATTCAATCTCAGCCTATTAGCCCTCATCCAGACCCCCACCGCCTCCAGACAGCGCTCCAGGACTTCCACAGCCTCCCTGGAGCGAGATGGCAAGGAGAGATGGAGCTGGGTGTCATCGGCATATTGGTGACACCCAACTCCAAATCCCCGGATGATCTCTCCCAACGGCTTCATATAGATGTTGAAAAGCATGGGAGACAGAATAGAACCCTGTGGCACCCCACACTGTAAAGGGCAGGGCGCCGAACAGGCATCTCCCAGCATCACCATCTGGGACCTGTCAGCCAAGTAGGAACGGAACCACCGTAGTGCAGTGCCCCCTAGTCCCAACTCGGACAGCCGACCCAGAAGGATACCATGGTCGATGGTATCGATAGCCGCCGAGAGATTCAGGGATGCACTCCCCCTGTCCAGTCCTCGGCGAAGATCATCCAACAGGGCGACCAAGGCTGTCTCCATCCCAAAGCTCCGCCTGTAGCCAGACTGAAAAGGGTCCCCAGATACTCCATTTCATCTAGTATCCCCTGGAGCTGGGATGCCACCCAAAAAAGGCAGATTGGAAACTGGCCAATAGTTATTTAAATTGGAGGAATCCAGAGATGGTTTTTTCAGGAGGGGGCGCACAATTGCGGTCTTCAAGTTGCTATGCATCACTCCCTCCCGCAAAGATGAATTTACAATAGGTTCCACCCAATCGGCCAGCCCAACCCGGGCAGATCGTATTAGCCAAGCTGGGCAAGGGTCAAGCTGGGCAGGAAGACAGTCTCAAACTACAGAGGACCCTATCCACATCCTCAGGCTGTATAAGGTGAAAAGAATCCATAATGATGGAATTGACAGATGCTGTAGGGACAACTTCTGGAACTGTTAAACCAGAGTCCAAGTCGTGGCGAATCTGAGCGATTTTATCTGTAAAGTGCCATGCGAACTCATTGCAGAGGTCCATCGAGCACTCCAACTCTCTCGCTACAGGAGCCGAATGGAGCAGATCCCGGACAACTCGAAAGAGCTCCGCCGGCCGGCTACTTGCAGACGCAATAGTGGCAGAGAAAAATCCCTTCTTCGCTGCCATCACCGCCACGGAGTAGGCCCTGAAATGGGCTCTAGCCCGTGTTCGGTCAGTTTTCCTCCACCGTCGCTCTAGGTGTCGGCCCTGTCGTTTCATTGCCCGCAGCTCCTCAGTAAACCAAGGAGTCGCCTTGGCTCGACGGCAAGGCCGTGGCCGTTTGGGAGCGATCTGATCCAAGGCTCTAGCTGCCTCCCCATACCACAGGCCTTTATGGCCATACCCCATACTACAGGCCCATACCACACAGTTTATGTCCAGATTCTGTTCCAAAATATGTTTTGGAAAGCTGAACCAAAAAGAACTGAACATATTGAAAATATATGTTTTCCCAGAGTGTGTGCTCCTCCTCTCCCACTCACTACTGAGTAAGCACAGCATGAACTCATGCAATATTAGGGCCTTTCACGCATTATTTAGTAGGAAACACATGTATGTCACCCATTCTCTAACAATTAAACACCAAAATTAATTCCCAAAAATTGAGATGCCAGGGATCATGCCTGCTTAATAGCGCATTCTCTGACTTTGAAGCCCTACATATTAATCTCCAAAGTGTGTGGACTAGTGGTGAGGGAAATGTATTCTGCACATATTTGGGGAAGGCTCATTTCTTCTTCCCATAGCCCAGGACTAAGCACTGACACTGAAAACAAGTGCTGGTGTTGGATCTTCGCACAAATTCACAGCCCAACCCTACTAAGTATCTGGCCGGTGGCCCAGGCCACCCATTGGATCCTATCCCCATTCCCTGAGGTTTCTTTGGGGAAAGAGGACGTTCATCCCCTTCCTCTGGGTGTAGCGCGGGGAGGCCCCAATGGGCCTCCTCAGATTTCCACCAGCTATTTAGCTGGCACAAGTCCAAGGAGATCGTGTAATGGTGGATTCGGTCCGGGAAGGGGGATATAGCAGCCGCCATCCCACCCACCCTGGCTGGATCTGCCAACCCCCAGCCTCCCTCGCCGCTCCGATTGCCCCCGTGCCCGCCCGAGCTGCACTTACCTTCTCCAGCGGTCGCATGGGTGATCCAGCGGTTGAGTGAGGGCGGGCGGCCTCCGCGCCGGCCACCCTTACTCTAAAGACATTGTGAACATGCTTTATGGCACATTCACAATGGCTTGGAATGGTGGAGCACTCGCTCCGCTGTTCCAGGCTTAGTCAGGACTGAACCGTGAGCCTGTCAATTCTTAACAGGAAGCTGCAGCCAATCCCAGCTCTATGACCAGAGTGCTTGTATAAAGTGTTTTCAAACTCGTTTTCATTACTTTCACAGTTTTAGATGTTAACTTTAAACCAAATCATAGATGTGTAGTGTACCTAAAAGCATAGGGAGTGAAGTAGTTAAAGCTGGATGGCTTCAATGCCTCTCTTTTGGGTACTGTAATTAAAAAAAGCAGATCAAGTACACTGAATAAGCAGACCCAAAATCTTGTTCTCTCTCCCCCCCCCCTTCCCGTCAGCTATGACCAAAAATAAAACAACTCCCAGGTGGTCATGTTCCGAACAAATTACTAGACTTCACTGCTTCTGCTGGTGTCTCAGAGTGTAAAATAAATAAATATGACACGAACAGAGCAAAAGTGACCTGATGAAGAAAGGGAGAAATGTTACAGATACCATGATAATTACCTCATCCATGGCACATGAATGAGCACTTTTCCCCTTTTTAAAAACCAGCAAAATACTGTGTATTTGTCCAGAACTTCAAAAATGAAAGAATGAAGTGTGGTCTTCCTTGATTACCTATTATATAACAATGCCGAATTTAGACAATGGCCTGTCACAAAGTTTTCTCACCCACAATATAAACCAAAGTTTGCTGATGAAGCAAAAGTCTTAAGAACTTTCAATATATCATTATTGTATCAGGAATGCATAAAACCTGATGTTGCTTTTTCATGAGTTAAACTCGATTCTCTGTGCTTCATTTTGCCATCATTCTGTGCCTAGATTCTGATTTCTGCACCGCCTTGAACATAGAAAAGGTGGTATATAACACTTTTAAATAAATGTCAATGAATCGTTATTGTTTTTAAACAGCCAATAAGCATTAGCTGAAATTTAACATATTTACATCTGTGTGAACTAAGCACAAAAACTGGCTAGGCCTTGACTACAATCTCCAATCCCTACCCCATGTTGGCTTGCTTAACTAATCACCTTTTTATAGGACACTTTAATATGTATATAATATTTGTATAGCATCAAACAGAGGGGCATATCCAGTTTTACATAGATACCACTGATACCAATCTGTAGCAATCTATGACATTTTCCTGTCTAAATTAATGCTGTATTTTATAAAAAAAAAATCTGCCATACTGGTAGGGGTTTCAAAAGGGTTCAAAACTGATCAATGTGAGGATTGGGAAAACAATACTTTTGGATCCTTTAAAAAAATGCCTTCCATGGAAGGAGTAATACCCAGCCAAGCACTTTGTCCCCTTCCCATCTAGCACATATGCATATTCAGCTTGGGCTGCTGAACGTTTTGACATGCTCAGAAAGAACTGCCAGTGGCTTCTTATCAATGCTGATTATAGAAGCTAATGGTGCACAAAAACCAGTGTTATTCAAAAATGTATCCAAATCCCAACATGTTTGGGACTACATGGCCTTTAGAGACTGTGATCGCATGTAACTTAAGCTTAGAAGTTTATGGCGTGCGCGCGCGCGCACACACACACACACACACACACACACACACACACACTTTTACAGGCCCATCTATATATCTAAAAGTTAATCCCCAAAGTTCCATGTTTATCAAAACAAAGCATTCACATTGGATCAATGCATAGGCTTGCTTCTTAAATTGTACAGGATAATGGACTATGATCTTGAACACAACTAAGCAACAGAAAACTCAACTTAATTACTCCAGACACAAAGGTCACAACTGGCAGAAAGAAGGTTCAGAACTCACCACAATGGTGCCCCTGAATATACCTCTATGCTTTCTTCTCTAAAAGTAAGTTGTCACAAGAAACAGAAAAAAACCACCCTCAGCCTTTTAAACTGGGTGGCCCAGGCCCTGGTTACAGAAACTCTGCAAAGAGCTATAGTTGTCTTTGTGCAAAAAGTATACAATTATGCACTATGGTCCACAGGAGTCCTTAAAATATACAGGACCCTCTTTCACACACACCTTGCTCACTATGGTGTATAGTTTTCCACTGTATTAGAATTAGGATTCCAAACATTTTGGCTGCCTTCATTAGTAGTCATGTTTAATAGGGCTTACTCCAAGGTAAATTTATTAAGATTGCAGGAAGTAGGGATCAACCCATTGGGCTGCAGAAGGGTTCACAAGCCCAGGAGAAGGGGGATGATTCCCACCTCCCAGCTTCAAATTTGTAACAGAAAAGCTGGAGCATGTTTTTGGCAATGGGCACCAAAGTCTAAAGCTCTATATTGCTACCCACCACCATGACAGCTAGCCCTATTCCATCATCTCCAGCTTTGAAGTCTTCCCCATAGCTGTATGGGGACAATACTCACCACGTCTTCAATTAGAAACTAGAGAGGTCGGTTGGGTCTCCTCTTGTCACCCTTACTAGCAGTCAATAGACACTCACCATGGTGAGAATAGTGGAATAATATTGTGCTTTCTTGAAAACACACACACACACACACACACACACACACACACACAACCATCATGGTGAACACAGAGAGTACTTATTTTATCAGATATCAGCAGGATGACAGATATATTCTATTTCAGCAAACTACTCCCTCAGCATATATTTAATTGTTCCATGTCAATTATCTCCTACCATTTGCTCCTTAATTTAATACCATTATTAATCCCTTTCTACAAATTTGCTCTTATCAGAATGTTTTACATTCAACTGTGCTCATCTAGAAATTTCAAACATTGTTTCAAATTGATCATGTAATTACATGGAAAGAGCCAAAACTACATATGATAAATACTGTAAACTAAACTTTCCAGTCAAGGTTTTATATGCAATTAAGAGCCCAATCCTATCTTCCACCCACTGGTGCAGCCGCTCTGAAAAGGCATGTGCTGTATCCAGTGGGGGAGGGGACCTGATCGGGAGGCTTCAGAGATTTAAATCCCCTTACCTCCCATAAGCCTCCCATTCCACAATGGGTCTCCTCGGACCTGTGCCAGCTCTTTAGTGCATGTCTGAGAAGAGAAAGGGGGTGGGAAGGCTGCCAAAACATCATGTGGCATGACAATCACCACTGGATCCACCCCCATCTGCAGCCTACCTGCCCTGTTTCTCCCCCTTACCTGCTCTGGCAGGTGCAATGAGGTCTGGCGACATCCAGGGAGCAATACCGCCTCTTGTGGCAGCTCTCCCAAAATGGTCGAGGATGGAGCTCTCCACACTACATCAGCTGTCACAAAGCACTACAGCCGGCAGCGCAGTCTGGCATAGGATTGGGCTGTAACAACATTAGCCACAAGTTATGTACTGTATATTTCAGTGTATATTTCAGTGTACAGGTGCCTGACTGAATAATGGCCTATATAAATTGTAAAACTTGGGCATGTAAGGCAACATAAGTGAATCTGACACATCATATAGTGGCTTCTGGCCAGCCATTCCTTTGTTAGGCAGATTGCAGGTTTATAGACCAGAATGGTCAACTGATGAGAGCTAATGGTTGGGAATCTCTCCGAGTCTGTGAAAAAGATAATATAATGGGGGTCAAGCGCTGCTGACAGAGGATGGTTCTGATGTAAGGGGAAGAAAGAGAAGGAGGATACACTTAATTGGCCGAGGGCTGAAGCATCTTGAGGGTTTGGGGCTTTTCATAGTGGATTTGATGTAGGGTAGTAAATGCCTACACAAGTCACTACACTAGTGTTTTTTTTATCCAAAGGAAACCAAACCCAGATAGCACTGTCCTTAAAATGTCACACTTTTCAGGGAAATGGGGATGGTAAAATGATATGCTTTGTTTTTATGTCATAGTTTCCTAATAAGGCCATTGACGTATCATAAAATGAATAAATTAAACAATGAACATCAGCATTGACACAGAAACCGAAAGGACAACCCAATGAATCAACGGCCTATAAAATAAGTTTTGATTGAGGTAATCAAGTTCAATACACAGCAGGGTGCAGTGAAATGACACTTAAAAAATATTATCTATGCATTCAAATAATCGACAGCTTGAAATGGTTTATTGTCCCACCTTTATATTAGAAATACAGGGGGACACATATTCGCAGATCCACTATCCACAGATTCAATTATCCGCGGTTCGCAGGGGCCCCGCACCACCAGCCCCCACGCCCATTACCTTCTTTAGGAGTCTAGCACTGGCGCCAAGCAAGCACATCTCTTCCTTATACAAAACTCTATAAGCCAACTTCCTGCTTCCACTTTAATTTTCGAGAGCCTCTCAAGTATGCAGGCTGCTTACCTGCTCTATGTTATAAGCCAGTGCGCTGACTTGTCGCATTTTGTTTAAGGAAGCACAAGTTCATCTCTTTTTCTATGAGTTAGAAACTTGGGAAGGAGGACTAGAAAGGAGGAAAGCAAACCCACGGCATGGGAGAGATCATGTACTGGTTGCTCTTGATTAAAATGGTCCTAATTTGCCCATTTTTGAAATAAAGGAATTTATTTCAAATTTTGCTTTATTTTGAAATAAAGCAAGATGAGGTTGATGTTGTGCAAATGCTGACAGCTAAACGGTTGACAGAGGCAATCAACTTAATTGGGAGTGCTTTGGCAATCTTAGAAGAGGACGATCCAAACACTGAACGTAGCTCCAAAGCAAGCAGACATATGAGCTCAGCTATGCAGTATTACCGAGAGACCTTGAAGGGGGAAAAAAATGAAAGCCATGCAAAAGACACTGCTATCCTACTTCTCAAAAACACCCCACAACAGCCAACTATCTGAGCCTTCGACATTGACAGCCTCACTGCCTCATTCCTAGTAGCCTCTCGGTAATCACCAGTCACCAATGTGAGTGCTCGCTGACTTGCCCCCCAACTCAGACTTATCCCATAGTTTTCTATGAAAAAGCCGGTTTTCATTTATACATTTTTGATACACAAGAAATTTTCCAGGAACGTGACCCTCTGTGTAAATTGAGAGCTGGCTGTACAGTTATTCGGTTTGGGAAGATTCTCTTGGCAACACCCCCAGATGCAGAAACAGTACTATATTTAATTGTAAGAAGTGAAGAGATTCAAGTATTGCAGATAACATAAATCCTAATGTTCACCCACAGGCAAAATTCCATGTGGGCGGATGCAGCACAAACAGTCTTATGCAACTCCCTGTCTGGATGACTTTTTCACAGCAGCCTTCCAGAACAAAAGCAGTCATTTCTATTTCCCCCATAGATCCTAAGTTCACCCCTGTCTAATCTTCTCACTCAGCTTGCATCAAGACAGCAAGTGCCTTGTTGCTTAACAGGCTTTGTGGAAAGAACTTTGTCTATTCAAAGACTTGCTTCAGCTCATTTTACCTCTAAACCTGGAGGTCTTACAATAGTGCCAGCCAGATGCAGATCTGCACATTAATGCATAAACCCTGTCTACACTACTGGGCAATTTCTAGCCTCCATCCATCAGACAGCTAGAACTGGGGGTTGCGTAACTGTTCCAGTTATACTCTTGGTAAGATCAGCAATGATATCATATTATTTCTGAAGTAGAAGGATTCCTTAATTAAAGATCAGGCACAAGCGTTATCAAAACAAGACCCCAATCCTATCCCCTACCACCAGCGCCAATGCAGCTGTGCCAAACAGGTGTGTGCTGCATCCTATGGTAGAGAAGGCCAACCAAAGGCAAATGGGAAGTAAAAATATTTTAGACTTACCTTCACATAGGTCCTGGGGCTGCCTATGGGTCTCCTTGGACATACACCACCTATTTTGGTGTGGTATGTCTGAGATGGGGAAAGGGGTGGGAAGGTTTATGAAAGAGGGGATAAGATCAGTGGTGCACCATTGCCATGAGATCCGCCCCCTACCTCCCCTTTCCTGCCCCGTTTCCTCCCACAGAATGCCCTGATCCTCCCCCTCCCTGCCCACAATCCGTCTCTGCTGCTGATTTACCAGCACCAGAGGTTCCAGGAAGACCACTGCCGCAGGACAAACACCACTTGACATTTCCAGCAGTAGCCCAGCAGTGCGCTATAGAGTTGCATTTTATGACACCATAAGTCATAGAATGCAAGTTCCAGCAACACCACCTGACCATAGGATTGGACTGCAAGTCTTGTTAAAAGACAAGAGAATACGGAAGGGGTCATTCTTTCACACATGTCCAATCATATCATTTGCAACATTTACAGCCCAATCTTATTGGATTGGGGCAGCTAGCAGAATGCACGTTCTGCCAGCGGAAGCACCAAGATCCAGGCCACATGCATGGATCTGTCACCCCCGGGTGACACGAAGGGTGGGGAGCCTCACCCCTTCTCTCCTCAGACATATGCCACCAAAATAGGTGGCCATATGTCCAAGGAAACCCATTGGCAATTGAGCAGCCCACCAGAGGGTATGTACAAAATGTTTTCACTTACCTCCTGCAGGCTGTCCGCTTGCCCCAAACCCCGGATGCAGCATGCACCTTTTTCATGTGACTGCATAGGTGCTGGTGGCAGGGGATAGGATTGGGCTGCTAAAAGCATACAATTGTCTTATACAATTGCAGATCTTTATTTGCTTTTCACCTGGTTTTTTATAGCCCTATAATCTTTTATATCTTTATCTGTATACTGTATGTAATATTTCATCCATGCTTTAGATTAGCTATACTGTAATGTCTCTGAAAGGAATAGTTTTTAAACAAGCCTGCTCATTTTTCAAAAATCTCTTCCCTCATTAAATGTTTTGTTATTGAAATAAAAGGGCTACCTGCTTATCCAAAATTTATAAATCGCAGAGACAGGATATATCCAATTGGAGTAAATTAAATTTAGCTTTCACAAAAAGAGTCATTGCTTTCAAGATAGTAATCATATAATGCCTCATGAACGGCAGTGAAGTGTTTTATATATGTGGACCTAAATATATTTCAAGTTAATAATGCTAGGATATATATCCTAACTCATAAATTACTAGCAATTGTTTTAGTAAGGCTAGATGTGTCACAATACATTTTTAAACTAGAAGAGACCACATGGCTCTTTCTTGGAGAGCATTATCGCTTATTCGGTTTCAAAATATATGTCATTGTTCTTTTAATCCCAGTATATCCCATATATAAACACTGAAATCTTATACAAACTATTTATAAGTTTAATTCAACACAGTGGTCCTTGCGCTGAGGCAACTTTTATTTGCCATGTTGCAGTAGGAATAATATTAATGCTTAAAATCCACATACTGTACTATATTAATACAAATAGCATTATAGATCCAGAACAAGAGACAATACTAGACTGAAGTCATGCATTCTTCCAATGAGTAGGTTGAAACTACACAAAATATTGTTAATTTATTATACCTATAGTCCATTCTATGAAAAGCTGACTTCGGTTTTTGTAGAGTTCTCAGGTAGTCTCTCAATGAGGTGGAGACATACTGAGGGCTGTTTCACATGTTGAATTCTGTTCAGCCCATCACAGGCACAGTGCCCACATGCAGAAGATATCCATAGACCTCATAAAACCCTCCCTCCCCCCATGGGTGTGCACAGACATGGTCATGCAGGAAGTACAAGTTGCTGAGGAAATGGGAGGTCCATGTGCAACTTCCACATCCCCACCCAATTCACTTGGTGAAAGCTACTTGAGCTCAGCCCGATTTTAACTACTCAGTGGCTGAAACAGCCAAATAACATATACAGTCCTATGTAGAACAATTGTAGGTAGATTGTTTTACTTATTTACTGAAAAGTAAGTCCCACTGAGTTTAGTGGGACTTATTCTCAGGTATGTGTATATAGGGTTGCAGCCTTACAGCCTAATCCTGACTGAGCTGTCCGCCAGCAGAAGATGTGTTCCACTGGTGCACGTGGCCAGTGCTGTGGCAAAGTGCACATGGCTCGCAGCCATGTACACAGGCTGGCAGAAAGGTCTCCCCCCGCCAGCAAGTTGGCAGCAGGGGCAGTGGGTGAGAGGAATGGGGTGGGGAGTGAGAGGAATGGGGGAGTGTTTGGGCGGGGAGGGATGACTGAGGAGAGGGGGACGATGGATCCTAGCAACACAAACATGTGCCAGGATCCTAACCCCATCCCTTCCCCCTTACTCTCCTGTGCCAGCAAAATAGCTGGCACAGATCCAAGGAGACCCATTGGGGTAGCAGAGGCTTATCCCAAGGTAAGGGAACAAAAGTTCATCCAGACTGCTCCCCCCCCCCCCGGCTGGATGCAGCATTTGCTCCATTGGTATGGCAGCATAAGCGGGGGGATTTAGTTAGGATTGGGCTGTAAATAATGGAAATCTAGATCTTCAATCTTTTTATATGACATCATCATAGTTAAGAGTTCAAAGTTCAAGTAAAGTTCCTTGGTTATGCAGGCCATGTTCTATGTATTACCAACCCAAACACTACGTAAGCAAGCTTACCTGTATGTACTGTAAGCAAATAACTAGATTTCAAGTCAATTATGTCGAATGTTTCAGACCTTCATAAAGGTTCACTATTTCCCCTAAATTTAGTGTGGAAATCTTTCCATTTCTTGTGGCTTATTTCTATACAATGTTCCAATGTCGAATGTATGGTCAGTCTCCTATGTTTTTAACATTTAGGTAGAATCAAGAATTTCAAGCAGCTATATCTTATTTGATCACTTTATCACACGTTTAGCCTGCCCTATATCCAAGGAGCTCCCCTCCGTTCATTCTCCGTTGATGTGCTGGGGAGGTTGGAAACACTACTTTCCTCTGTGCCACTACTAAGAGCAAAACAACTCTGCCTTGTATTGCTACTTGCATTCTCACTTTTAAATTAAGAGCTATAAATGAGAAGTAATTATGCCAATGCCCATATAGTTACTCTTGTAGAAAAGAAATGTTAGGAAAACCTAATTAGACCGCATAGGTATACTTTATATTTTACATTTTGTTTTTCAAATGTAAGGTTGATGCAAACTCAGGAGCACACTTCCTTAATAGGAATATAAGTAAACATTATACAAGCATCATCCCTGTCTAACAATTCTAAGTCCTGGTGCTTTAACATTTAAATTGCAACGTCCTTGCACTATTCTATCAAATACAAAGATGGCACAAGGGCCACGTGGATATTTCCAGGTTCTCTGTGCTGCCAAGGGTTCTCCCACTGCTCTTATCTCTTCTAACAGCCAAGCTCCAAAGCAAGTCAGTTTCCTCAAGCCTGCGGAAGACCTCACCACCCTAAGGATTTCATGCTAATTAGCACATTTATTTGCATATAGCAACACTCTTTTGTGGAAGCTTATAACACCTCAGTTTATTACAGCTTTGGTGAACCAATGGAGTGAGGTTCAATTATGGTCCTTTTAATTAATATTTGTGCTGCAGTGAAACTGAAGCACATACATGTTTAAATACAAGACAGGTATATTCCTTTGGTTGACTGGATTTTGTAATCCTTTCTATTCTACAGAACTAGCTGGAATGGACAATAGGGGAAAAACAGACCCCAAAAGATATTAGAGTTCAGGGCTTTTTCAGAGAGAAAAAAAAAAGCTTTGATTTTTGCAAAGGGAAAATTGCAGCTCTCTCTTTAATCTCCTAGTCTGATGCCATTTTTAATGAATTATAGCACAATAAAATTTAAAAAATCAAAATCTGTAATGCACACATGCGCGCACACACACATGAGTTCAGAATCCTGATCATCATACAGAATCTCAGTGAGATATTATTGACTGCTGCAACAACTAGCACCCCCCGCCCAAAAAAAAGCTAGAGAGGAAAAAGGCAGAATACAGAATCAGTTAAGTGAAGAACATTTACAGTTGGTGATAAAGTGCATAAGAGGGTGTAAAGTCAAGATCTGAGGGGAGAGTGACTTGCAGTTTGTTCCTAATTCACAACCCAGTTAAAAAGCATGAGCAGGATCTGAACCATATTTAGTCCCATTGAAGTCAACAGGACTAAATCGTCCTAAGTCCAAACTGAGCATCTTAATAAGTTTGCATACATGGCTGTTAGGAATTCACAGAAGGGGAAAAAAATCAGTTAGAGAGATAGATGGGAGTAGCACAAGTAAACTACCCTAAATTGCACAGACATGTTGGAAGAGCACAGATAGAAATAAGAATGAAGAAGCTGAGCAAACTGTCATGGAAAGAGGCAGACAAAAGGTCAAAATGGTACAGAAGAGCAAGTACAGAGAACCTGGGATAAAGAGAGAAATCGAATTGGATTGGGAAATAGATAAAAAGTCAGTGAAGGTGACAGAGTATAGGATGATAAGGTCCTGCTTCCTGGAACAAAACAATAGTCTAACCATGATAGTCTGGAAATCTAGACAATGCCTAAATATGCAGCAGTGGAACTTTTACTAGTTAAGAGTAGCCAAAAGGTTCAGGATTCTATCAGAACTGGCTGCAGAAACAGTGAAACTCATAAGAACTCCACTCTTGACTGCTATTAAAGCTCAGAAAAAAATTGTCATTGTGCCACTCAAAATAGATGTAAGCAGAGAGTTAACCAACTTATCAGACTTTGCCATTTATTAAACAATATTTATTTTTAGATATATTCATATAATCCTGTGGAGCACTGGAAACCCAGAATCCCATGCCCATTATCTAGGGTTGTCAGCATAAATGAGCTCCTACATCTTTATTTTAGTTCACCAATAGTTCATCTGATAGTTTAGCAGGTGTTTTTTGTCCCTAAAAGGGCAGCAATATTGAGTAAATGTCTTGAGTATTAAAGCCATAGTAGCCATGTTTGGAAAATGTGTTAATCAGTAATATATCTAGGAGTGTGGACCGGGACAAAGTAGCAAGTAGAAAAAAAGCAAAGCAATGGTTTTTAATGTTTTGCACATCAGTTTGTCTGTTCAGGAACCCCTGGAAGTCTGCCATGAAGCTCTAGTGTGATGCAGAGATTTTGCCTCATGTTTTTTTTTTTAAACTGTACACTCATTTCTCGTGAGACACTCATGCATGAGAGTCTTTTGGGCCTCCTTGCATCACCCCATGTGAAATGAGAATGTGATCTGGAACACCCACAGTTCTCTGTGGCTGCACAGTGTAAGAGACCATCAGTGATGATGAATAAGCTATCTTTCTGGACACCTTATCCTCCATTATATAACCTAAATGTTGTTTGGTGTGTATTCCAATGAAGCAAGCTTAAGCATCTTTCCCCCAAGGTTTCCAGAGGCACATGATCTCTAGAGGTGCCATGTCTGTCACAGCCTATGTTTTCCACACGCTGAAGCTGGAAATGTTTGTTTTAAACTGTTATTCGCACATCAAAGGGCAGAAATGTCACCATTTTATGAGATTTTAGTTGGCCCTAATAAAGGTATTAGCGTACTATAACTTTTGGATCTTGCAGAGCAATTACGTTTCTAAAATATCTTTTGGTACAAAAAGGAATAGCCTCCTTGCTTTTGGATCAATTCAAAACAGGCTATTGAAGAGTAAACAAATACAGCATACCTGACAGCAATATATAATGGGGAATAGGACTGAACTTTCAGGCCATGGTCCTTGGTGTACAAATAGATATGGCACACACACAGGCAGGGAGAAACAAAGAGCTTCTTATTTTTACACATGGGTTGTAAGCATGATCAGGTACTTGGAAGGAATTGTATGGAGAATACAAGTGCCTAGTTTGTCAACTAGTCCCAATCCCTAGAAAAATTGCTAATGTTATCCACCATGTCGTCCTATAGGTATCAGCAATTTGTCCTATATTTCATATGAATATTGCAAATTTTGTTTATAGAAAATTAATTTTATCAATGAAATAACATAGATGTGCTACATGGCCCACAAATTGTGAGGAACATCTCATAGGATACAAACTTTAGACATCGACATGAACCAAGTCCATAAGGCACTAGCCAGCCATCAAACAATAGCAGAGACTTTGGGTTTTGTTTAGGAATTCTATGTTTGATGACTATACAAGAATTCAAAGCCAAACCATGTACCATTACCATTATTATTGTTTAAAAAGCAATACTGTACAGAAATGAATGATTCTATTCTAGTTTTGTTCATTTATATTTTCTAGTTGTACATTTGTGATTTTCTTTCTCACAACAATTTGTATTTTGCCTAGAGACTATCTTCCCTGTTGCTAATTCAAAAATGAAGAGCTCTCTAACCATGTGTCTATACTTTGAACTATCCTACTAGACTTGAACCACGGAGCACAATTCTTAAAGAGCAGTTGTTTGAACATTGCTAATTCACTGAGAACACAGCGTTCTGTTCATAGGCAACTTTTGGAAGAGATTGCCAAACTAACAGCAGGCATCGTCATATTGCAGCGCATGCCTGACTTTGGTGCAGCTAAGTTAGTTTCGGCCAAGGGAGGAAGGTAATTGAACATACGGTTATTTGCCAGTCACTAGCCATACCAACCCATAATTTACATACACAAACTGCTGTGGTGTCTAAGATTGACAAAGATGTTTTCTCTACAGTTCTTTCATTACCAAGTTTCCAAGAAAAAAAAAAAAGAAACTTTCCAAAACTGCAAAGATCTGTTCAGAAGCTTGAATGGATGGATATATTTATCCTTAAAAGGATTATCTTATCACTTAGAGAAAATGTCAATGCTGCCCTAGGGCCCAATCCTAACTAAAGGCTGTCTGCAGGGCACCAGCACAGGCTCCGCTACATCCTGCAGGCGTCTAGAGCCCATGTTTATTTTACTTACCTTATTCTGCTCCCATAAGGGCCCCTATGGGTCTACTCGGACTAGTGCCAGCTCTTTAAGTGGCACAAGCACAAGTAGAGGCAAGGGCGCACATTGGGGCCAAAATGAAGCAGAAGATATCAGCAGAGTCATTGCCGCTGACACCTGCTCTCCCCTGCCATGCCCCCTGGAGGTCCCAATCCCCACCCTCAGTGGCAGGGGTAGCTGGGTCTGGCAATGAGTTTCTGGCACTTGTAGCAGCGCTTCTAAAATGGCACACTGCCAGAGGCCACTTTTCAACAGCAGAATTGTGTTCCGCTGTCATTAAAGCCAGCCCAGCCCTAGTTACGATTGGGCTGCTGGTCTCTATAGCTCAGGGGTGTCAAACATAAGGCCCGTGGGCCAGTTGTTTTAAAAACAGAAAAGGAAATGAGGAGTTAATTTTTAAAGAATAATTCATGACATAACAAATACAAAACATGTGTTAGAACATTTTACAGATCTTTTTTGGTGAGCAGAAACAATCTTCCATACAAGTAAAATACAAATGACAGTACTGCCATAATTTCACACTGCTATGTAACATCACAACACATACATACATTTGAGATGCCAATCCTAATGTGTATTTATTTATTTTTCACATTTTTATACCGCCCTTCCTCCAAGGAGCTCAGAGTGGTGTACATTTTTCCTCCCCTCCTTTTTTTTGTCATCACAACAACCCTGTGAGGTAGGTGGGGCTGAGAGATAGTGACTGGCCCAAGGTCACCCAGGAAGCTTCGTGGATGAGCAGGGATTTGAACCTGGATCTTCCAGGTCTAAGTCCGACTCCCAAACCACTACACCATCCCAGGAAGCTTCGTGGCTGAGCGGGGATTTGAACCTGGATCTTCCAGGTCTAAGTCCGACTCCCAAACCAATACACCATCCTGGCTCAGGATATCAGGCTGCAATTCTATACACACTGGTTTTGGAGTAAGTCCCACTGAAATAAATGGGACTTATTTCTGAGTAGACATAGGAATGTACTATCAGTCTACAAAAATGTGGTTCGTCCATTTTGCCAAAAAGAAAACACAGTACTTTCTTAATATGAACGTTTTTTCACCTTACAAACTTTTCACCTTACAAACACAGTACCTTACAGCAATTACTGAAAGAATATTTCTAAGTGAGGAGAAAGCAGAGCTTAATTTCAGAAAGGGCTTCCCAGGAATTAACTGTAGCAGCTATTTTGAATGCCAGGGATAAATGAGAACCAATAATAAAGATGAATGAGCACATGCAGAACACCCCTTTTCTCACTAACAGCCCATTCCAACCCAAGAGCCAAGCAGCCCAAGTCAGACCTAAAGTCAGCCTAAGTCGTTTAGGGCGACTTTAGGTCTGGAATGCAACCATTTAGGGCGAAGATAGGTCAAAGTTAGGTCAAAGTTACGACTGACGGACTAAGAACAGCCCATTCCAACCCAAGGGCTAAGCAGCACAAGTCAGACCTAAAGTTGACCTAAAAGTAGGCGGACCATGGGCGGACCGTGGGTGTAACAGGGGCAGCAACCAATTAACGTTGGATTCCAGACCCTGGCAAGCACAGACACGCCCCCTCCAACACAAATGCTGACACAAATTTTAGGTCGACCAAAAAGGTGGACCCAAATTCGAGGAGACCCATAGGAGCCATTTTACCTTACCCAAGCCAGCCCTCTCCTGAAAATTTCTAACACCCTACTCCTGAGTTAGGTCAGAGTTAGGACGGAGTTGGGCCTGCTAGGTCTGGAAACCGACAGAGTTATGCCTAAGATAGGGAGCCTATCAGCACCCAGCCTCTTTCCCACAAAAGCCCAGCCCCAGGCCCCCAGTCTCTCTCGCTCTCTCTCTCTCTCTGAGCATGTGGCATCCCCCACAGCCACAAAGTGGGATTTTGTCAGTGGAGGGCAAAATTCACAAACACCCCACTTCTCTATTCTCTTCTCCTCTCTGCCCCCCTCAAGGGCAGAGAGGGCTGTTCTGGCTTTGGCCAAACTGTTTACAGCTGTGCCTGGGCAGCTGTCTCCATGCTACCATTTGCTAACCCATGTCTTTCTCCCAGCCTCTCCCCCCCCCCACACACACAGGCAACAACACCAGCAGGTAAGTGCAGGTAAGAGCAGGGGTTGTGCTGACATGTGTTCTGACATCTGCCTCTTTGCATATAGAAATATAGGTAGGATACATGCCTCTATACCAATGTCTTGTCTCATAGCTGCCTGCATAGCCTGCCATGATATGCCTCTTTACCAATGTCTTGTCTCATAGCTGCCTGCATAGCCTGCCATGATATGCCTCTTTACCAATGTCTTGTCTCATAGCTGCCTGCATAGCCTGCCATATGCCTCTTTACCAATGTCTCATAGCTGCCTGCATAGCCTGCCATATGCCTCTTTACCAATGTCTCATAGCTGCCTGCATAGCCTGCCATGATATGCCTCTTTACCAATGTCTTGTCTCATAGCTGCCTGCGTAGCCTGCCATGATATACCTCTTTACCAATGTGCCCTCTCATGTCTGCCTGCATAGCCTGCCATGATATGCCTCTTTACCAATGTGCCCTCTCATGTCTGCCTGCAATGCCTTCTCTGAAATGTCTCTTTACCAATGTCCCTCTCATGTCTGCCTGCAATGCCTTCTCTGAAATGCCTCTTTACCAATGAGTAGTCAGATGCCTGCCTGCAATGCCTGCTATGATATATAGGATACATGCCGCTTTACCACTATTGTGTCGGATTGCCGCCTGTTGTCATGTGAGCATACAACACCACGAGTGTGGTGGTGCTGTTAACTGTCTGTAGACACCAGCTGTTCCACCCCCCCCCTTTTTCTCCACAGGGTCAACTGACAGGTCAGTATTGCTAGGATTGCCATGGTTGTGACCCAATATATGTGTTTTCTCTCTCTTTGACCCTTTTCCCTTACAGGATCATGCTCGCCTTACACCCGGGTAAGCAGCTCAGACCATGCTATGTGTGTCACACCTATCAGCTGTGTTATTTCTCTCCCTGCAGGCTTTTGCAACTGACACACTGGCTTGTCTTCACTGGCGATTGCTACCACACACCAGCTGCCATGTAACACCCCCTTGTTTTTTGTCTCCCCAGGAACGTCCACTACCACCTACCTTCCTGGGAGCACCCCTGGGCCCGCAGTCTGGTTGCCCCACGGTCCTCTGCCTCGCTGCTGCCAGAGGTCAGAGAGCCAGCCCTGCAACCCTCCTCAGCGGCCGGCTCCACCTCCCTGGCTGTCGTTCTTGCTGTCCCTCCCCTTTCTATGGAGCAGACTGTGGTTCCACAGGGGGGAGAGCCTGCGTCTCCAGGTCCATGGGGCATGCGTGCTGCTGCTGCTGCTTTCAGATTGGCTGCTGTGACTACCCCTGGCAGCCTCGCCTGGCCATCTCTGCTAACGTTCCAGAACAATAAAGATGCCCCTCGGGCAGAGCCTCCTTGAAACATATGTGCCCAATGTTACACAAGCATTGCCCTCCACACACAGACAGCCCCCAGCACTGAAGCCCCTGCATGAATCCCTTCCAGGGACTGCCACTTCCTTCCCAGGGAGAACACAGCAGGGAGGCTGCAAGACCCCCATGGGACAGAGGGGAGGGGGAGTTGGGGGGGCCTCTCAGGCAGGCAAACAGTGACAGGAGCCCATAGCGGGGCCACTTGTGGCCGCTGCATCTGTGTAGTGGCTGCTCAGCAACCGGGGATCTCGCCAGCCAGGGCGTCCGCACGTAATGCAGCCGCTTCCGTCGAAGGTCCGCCCGTAATGCAGCCGCTTCCGCCCACAGTCCGTCTGCATAAGAGGCGCCTGTTTCTGCATTGCCTTCATCTGCGGAGCAACCCCTGTGTCCCTATTGGTCTCTGCAGACCCCTCTCTCTCTCCCACCAGCCTTGTTGTCTGTCTGTCTGTCTGTCTCTGACCCACCCGTGCCCCTCCCCAGCACCCACTGTCTGCCTGCCTGTGTGTCTGCCTCCCCTCCCACTCCCTGATGATGGCTGCTGGCCACCCCCCACCCTGCCAGAGCGCCTGCCAAGAGGCGCCGTCGTCGCCCCATCTGGGGGCGTGATGAGCTGCGTGAGCCCTTCACGCTCGCAGCAGACAAGCCCAAGGCATCTCACGGTCTTGGCCGGGGCACAGAGCAGAAGGCACGCCGGGATGCCTTCTTTATGGGCATTGCCCCGGCCCTGGAGGTCCAGGGCTTCAGGCAGCGCACGGGCAAATCATGTCAGAGGCAGTTCCAGACATCATGAGCCCCCCCTTGTGTGTGACGTTCCCACCCCCCTCCTTCCCTTCCCTCCCCCGCTCCCCCCCATGACTCCCACGTGCAGCCTCAACGTGGCATGGGGGTGGCATCGCCTTCTGCAGGAGGGGGGACGGCCACTCTCCCCTGCAGCAGGTGGCTGATGCACAGGGTGCCCTGTGGCAGCTGGCTCGGGCACCTCGCTCACCTGTCACCTGCCCTGCGTCCACCACATGACTGGCGCAACCCCCCTGCCTGCGGTCAGCCCCTTTGCGACCGGGCTGAGACAGACACTGCAGCAGCTGCCATGGATGGACGCTGACACGTGCAGACACACAGGCCTGCACATGCCCGAGCCAGACACCGAGCCTGGAGAGCCTGCCTGCCTGGGAGGTAAGTGTTGCCTGGATCCTGGGGTGGTGCTGGGCCACAGAAACTGCAGCCTGCCTAACTCAGGCATACCTCTGACCTAACTCGGACATAACTTCTGCCTAACTTAGGCTGCACTTAGGCCACACTTAGGCCTGACTTGGAGAGGAGTTGGGTTGGAATGGGCTGTAAGTATCTCACTAGGACATTCATATCTGATATTAGAAAGAAGGGTTTTTAGGTCAGAGGGCACAATGTTTAGGCAGGCTCCGAGTATGCTCTGTCCCTCTATCAGAAAATGCATTGGAACTCGGGCATAGCTGCAAGACTAATGCTACAGGGGGTGACTGAGAGAATGCTAACAGGAACTGGAGTCTAGCATGGGTTAATAAAAATGTGTTCACTTTCATTATTATAACTGCATCACTACATGTGCCCTAGGCATTTTACAAACAAATTGTACAATGGATCTGCAAATACAACAACAACACTCAGTAATACAAATAAAAGCATATCAGGGCCAACCTATATCACCATTCATGAATAGCATTTGTTTTGATTGACCTGAGTGAGCATAAGAACATAGGAAGAGCCCTGCTGGATCAGGCCAAAAGCCCATCTAGTCCAGCTTCCTGTATCACACAGTGGCTCCACCAGATGCCTCAGGGAGCACAAGACAACAAGATAACCTGTTTCCCGTTGACACTCCCTTGCACCTGGCACAGAGAAAACCCACTTCTAGAAAAACCAGGAGGTTGCTTATGGCTTGTAACCTGTGATGGTCTTTTCCTCCATGAATCTGTCCAAACCCCTTTTAAAGGCATCTAGGCCAGGTGCCATCACCACATCCTGTGGCAAGGAGTTCCACAGATGAATCACACGCTGGGTAAAGAAATATTTTCTTTTGTCTGTTCTAACTCTCCCTCCACTCAATTTTAGTGCATGTCCCCTGGTTCTGGTGTTGTGTGAGAGGGAGAAGAATTTCCCTCTATCCACTCTCTCCATCCCATGCATAATTTTATAAGTCTCAATCATGTCCCCCCACAGGCGCCTTTTTTCGAGGCTGAAAAGCCCCAGACGCTGTAGCCTTTCCTCATAAGGGAGGTGCTCCAGCCCACAAATCATTCTGGTTGCTCTTTTCTGCACCTTTTCCAATTCAACTATATCCTTTTTGAGGTGTGGTGACCAGAATTGGACGCAATACTCCAGATGTGGCCTTACCATCGATTTGTACAAAGGCATAATGATATTGGCCGTTTTATTCTCAATCCCTTTTTTAAAGATCCCGAGCATGGAATTGGCCTTCTTCACAGCCGCCGCACACTGGGTCGACACTTTCATCGACCTGTCCACCAGCACCCCAAGTTTGAGCAGCTTCAAACTAGAAGTGATGGTGAAGATCTATTGACCACAGCCAGATATAAGGTGGAGCTGGGGAATCCCATGGTATACCCAAAAGCTTAAACCTGGATCTTCTACCAACATTGTATAAATCTGAGGGCACAAGTCTGGTTTTTAGAACCCTGCACTAAGTAGACTCACAAAAAGGTACCTTTTTTTTCCTCCCCCCCCTTTTTTTTTTGAAGAAAATTCAGCTGGTAGAACAGCACTTGGGAAAGAGACAATACAAAGAAGTACCGTAGGTGGAAGGCTAAAGAAATCACCAGCCCCAGTTTATAACTGATCAGGACACATCCAGAGCTGCACCACTTAATTATTCAAACACATTTATATTCTACCTTTCCCCTTCATTTAAGGTGTCTAAGGGTCCAATCCCATCCAACTTTCCAACACTGATGCAGCCATGAGGTAAGGGAATAAACATTCCCTTACATTGAGGAGGCCTCTGTGACTGCCCCATCTCCACTACAGGATGCAGTGCAGGCCCCATTAACACGGTTGCATCGGTGCCGGAAAGTTGGATAGGATTGGGCCCTAAGGCAGTTAACACCATAATCAGAAGCGTCGCCTGATAGGGGGCGGGGGGGCGGTGGGCCCCAGGGCGTAGGGCTCAGGGGGTGGGGCGGGGCTCCCTAGGTTTCGGGTTTTTTCGCAGTTTTCGGCTTTTTTTAACTGTTTTTGGGGATTTTTAAGTGTTAACGGGGAGTTTTTTTGTATATGTATGCTTTTACCCCACTTATCTTGAATATTGGATGCTTCCAGCGATGATCTTCTTCCTGCACCCAGGCGCATCTTCTCCCTGCGCCCGGGCGCGAACTCCGTAAAGCCCCCAGCAGCGCTTTCCAGAGTTTGCGCAGGCGCAGAACGTTGACTGGAAACTTCGTCGTTCTGCGCATGCACAAACTCTGGAAAGCGCTACTGGGCGCTTTACGGAGTTCGCGCTGGGTGCAGGGAGAAGAATGTGCCCGGCGCAGGAAGAAGATCGTCGCTGGAAGAGTCCAATATTCAAGATAAGTGGGGGAAAAGCATACATATACCCCTAAAACAATAAAAAAGCAAAAAAACTTACGGGGGGTGCCTGGGCGCCGGGGGGGTGGGGCCCCCCGACACCAACCCGCACCGGGCGCAGTGACGCCACTGACCATAATATCTAAAATAATACAATCAATGTAACAAAATAACAAAGCTACAATTAAAACTACGGCAGCACTGAGAAATAAACATGGAGAAGCTGAGTAACAACATTAAAGGGAGAAAGCCAGATGAAAGAAAAAGGGTTTTAGCCCCCGTCGGAAGGTTAACAGCAAGAGTGCAGTTCTTAACTCGAGTGGGAGTGAGTTCCACAGCTGTGGAATCATCATAGAGAAGATCCTCCCTCTTGTTGCCATCAGCCTTGCCTCAGCCTGGCACACATAGGAGGGACCCTCCCAGATGACCTCAGGAAACAGGTAACTCATACAGGGGGAGGTAGTTCCTCAAATACACCAATCCCTGTACTCCTGAGCTTGGGAAAAACAGTTTTTATAAAACAAAGGAAAAGCTTTACACCTCCAAAGGTCCTCACCAACCCCATGATTACACTCAATCCACAGACCATGCAACTAGTTACCATATCCTCAACTGGGTGGGCAAACAAAGATAGAACCCAGCAGAACCTTTGAATAGCAAACAAGGACCCCCTGATTGAGTCACCCCACCTAAGAAACCCATAGGATTATATGGGGGGGGGAGTCTATAAAAACCCTTGGCTTTGGAACAGGGATCAGCAACCTTCTTCTGTATAGGGACCAGCCATCGGGTCCATCAATATTAAGAACACATGCACATAGGAATCACATGCACATTCGAATCACATGCACAAACCTCCCGATTAGGCCATCGAGCTAAGAAAAAAGAGATGGGCATGGTGCAGAGAAACCCTTGCCCAGACAAGAGAATGATGCTCAAAGGAAGCTTCTGCCCTTGGTCTGCTTATACCATAGGCCTTACAGAGATAGAATTACAAACTTGAATTCTTTTTTTAGGACCACCGCAAGCTGGGTGGATATATCTTTTTGGGACTTCAGGCTGGATGATTTTGGGTGGAGGACTGACACTGGCCCATGGGTCGTGGGTTGCCTACCCCTGTGTTCTTCTTTCCACTGGACATCGTCTTCTTTGATTTCCTATCCGCTGACCACTATTCTGCCTTGCTATCCATTTTCAAAGCATTAACCCGCTGGGGGTGTGTCAAGTCTTTGGCTGCGAGTTGCAAGTCCCTATCTATTTAATGGGGAAAACAGGTTTAAACCTGAATAAAATTGGACTTGTTGTAAAAGGCTCCAAGTCTCGAGTCAAGTCCGAAGCAAGTCATTAGCATGACTTGAGTCCGACTCGAGTCCAAGTCAATAGACTCAAGTCTACATCACTGCAGGTAACCTTAGTCCGTGGTGTAGCCTTGCCAAAGAGACACAAAATTCCCGCTATCTTTCTTTGTCTGATGTGATGTCAAATTGACTACACATTTAGCGATTGTCTCCAGAATACAGAGCTCTATCAAGTCCCAGTTACACAGGCTTCCAGTCTGATACAATGTTCACATGCAATGGGTGGCCCAATCCTACACAGCACTTATAACGGTGGAACTCCTGGTCCACCACTGTAAGTGCTGCTGAGGTGCTGTAAAAGGCACGCCGCCATTGTGCACTTTGGGGCTGCTGGCACAAATGACTGGAGGTTCCGTACTTATGGCAGCGGCTTTCAGACACTACGCTGGAGCAGTAAGGTGGCAGAGGGGACAGATCGTGGGTGAGGGCAGGGGTCAGTTTGTGGTGGATCTCAGTGGTAACAGAGCATGCCGGATTCTACCCCCTTTCCAGGTTCATCCCCATCCCCAGGAGTCTCCTCGGATTTAAGCCAGCTAAAGAGCTGGCGTAGGTTGGACAAGACCGATTGATGTCCAGGTGGGCCTACAGCCTCTCCTGGACTATCTGGCCCATCATAGCATGCAGTGCATGCTCCATCAGCAGTGCTGCATGCTATGGACTGGTGAGGGATAGGATTGAGACCTTAGTGACATTGGTTCAATATTTGCCTGTTTCTGAAATTATCAAGTTTTAGTGGAAGAACACAAGACTCTGAAGGAAAGCAAATAGCAAAATATAACCTTTATACAATCATTAGTGGTCTCAGGTCCTACACTATAGTAAAATTGTGCATGTGTGCATTTGGTTTTATGTGTACAATATTTGCTTTCAGTTATGCTGACATTGTAAAATAGAATATGCATGCCCTGATCCTAAAAAGATGGTGGCTAACTACACATTTTTGATGTCACACACCAGGGCAACAGCAAGCAACCAGATATTTCCCATAATCTGCCTTTCTAGCAGGCAAACTTGTCTGTTTAGTGGATAGCTGGCATTACAACTAGTACATATCCATTGTGCACAATGTCCTAAAGATACCATTTACAACTACATGCATATCCTGCACCTGCAACTTTTATATATGAAAAAATAAAGTGAAATCGTCGTGTATTAGTTCTTTTGGATGTGAAGGAAAATCCACCAACAATATGTCAGTAGCATAACATTATGTGAAACTTCTCAGTCTGCATTGTACAAACACCAACAACATCAATTGCAATACTAGCTTAAGTTGACAATCTACATATTTGAGATATTAAAAAAACCTATGTAATACTTCAGCAATAAGGAAGGCATTAGATCCCTGTGCGATGGTGCATTCACACTGCTGGTATGATAGTAATGGCCCAATACTATTGGGGCTGTAAGCTGGCGAAACATAGGCTGCCTTACAGCAGTCATAAAAAAACACTCTGGTATTGTGTGAAGTTGAATGCTGGAGGAAGGCTGGCAGAGAGGTCTCCCATGCGCTGGCAGATCGCTGCAGGCCCACTGATAAAGGTAGGCCAGCAGGGAAGGTAGAACAGGGTTAGGCGGAACGAGGCAGCAATGGGGTGGGGGGAGTACAGTTTGGCTCTGGGAAGGGGGCAGGTTTGGCGGCAGTGGTGGCTACTGATTCCTAGCCCCTTTCCAGGACCCAATCCTGCAGCAAGGTCCATGTGGACCTGCACCAGCAATTTCACTAGCGCAGGTCTGAGTAGACCCCTCCATGCCATGGAGGCTTACCCCTGAGTAAAGGAACGAATATTTCCTTACCCAGAGACCACCGTGACTGCCCACCCCCCTTCCCTGGATGAAGCGGTAGCCATTTTGGCATCACTGCCTCAGCAAGGGGAAAGGATAGGGTTTGGCTGTAAGTTACTCTACGGAGTCTTCAAACTACATGAAGCCTTTACAAAAGTACAAGTCAGTATCAAGATTCTTAATACTAATATTCCTAGTATTCTTCATAAGATTGTGCAACACTGGCCTAGAAATGCTATGTGATAAGTGTCTCTATGTACTATGCCCCTTCACTATGTAGTATTGTTTCCACATGGTTAGTGCACTATGAATACTCATTCTAATAATTCTGCTGTTTATTTTTGAAGATTCAAAATTTCCATGAGGACTACAGAAATGAAATGTGATTGCAATTTGCTCAAATGTAAATAGCCACATGATTTGCTCCACTGACAACGTATTTTTCAACCAACAGTAAGAGCAAGGCCACTCCCAAAAGGAAAATTTCTCCCAAGAGCTGCTGAGAAGCACTGGCGTCGACGGGGGGAAGCGGGGGGGGCGGGCCGCCGGGGGGCGTAGCGCGTATAGGGGTGACGCGCAATGCCCCTTACTTACAATTTCGTGGTGCAGGTGGGCCCGCCCGCCCTCCCTCGCCTCCGTTTGGCTCCAAAATGAGCCGAAAACGGAGCGGGGAGGGCGCTCCGCTCTTGCGCGTGACATCACGCGCGGGGGCGGAGCCTCCCCCTTAAGGGTGACGCGCGCCCCCGCTCAGGGGTGTCGCGCGTCGTCGCGACGCCACTGCTGAGAAGACAGGGCAAATACAAAGGTCCTGTTATTAGGTAACTTGTACATACAGGCAGTACTATTGCCAACAGGGAATAAAGAAAGGACAAAGACAAAGGACCATAGCATGAGAAAAGTAGAGAGAGAGAGAGAGAGAGAACTTAATGAAGCTCGTAGGAGAAACAAAGTGCGGTTAAATACAGAAAATTTAGAAGGTCTTTAGGTATCCCAAGTTAGGGATCATTTTTGGTTAAGGTATTGGTGTTGACAGAAAACATACATCAGTGTAGGATATAGATAGAATGAATAGAATCTATCCAATTTTTAATCAATTTTAGATGTTTTTATTAGTTTTTGTCAACTGTTTTTTTATTGTTTTGAAACTATTTATGTATGTATTTTTGGTATTTCTTTTTCTCTGTTATAAGCCGCCTTGGGTCCCTTCGGGGAGAAAGGCGGAATAGAAATATTGTAAATAAATAAATAAAATAAATAAATATAATCTATGCATAGAATGGATAATTCATCTATGGATAGAATGTGGTTAAGCATAGGTTTCTACTACAGTCGGTGGACTATAGGGAAACCTACAGGACTAGGACTAGGTTGGGAAACTTGAATTCTTTTCCCAAATGAGCCATGGATTCGGCTGGCAAACCTGGAGGATGTCAGTGTTTTCCTTTACTGCCCCATTGTCTGCTTCACAGCAACCTGGTAAAATGGGTCCACCTCACGCCAACCTTCTTGGAAACTTTTTTTAATCATTCTTCCAGGAACACTGTGAGGTGGACCAACTATCTAGAAACAGAACATCATTAAAACATTAAAAATGAGTTGTACTACAGATTAATAGTACGGTACTTACTAGTACCAGTAAGGGGGCCCTGAGCGGGATGATGCATCTTTGCACCGCCCCCCCTCACCAGAATGGAGCGGGACTGGAGCCAAAAGGTCTCGTTTCATTCCAGTGGGGGGGTGAAGACGTGCCATCCCGCCCAGGGCCCCCTTGGAAAATGCCGGCTATGCTACTGACTAGTACAACTCTTTCTGAATATTATTTGCTATAGAGACTGTTCAGTTTCCTTATGACAAAGAAAAGATGCTCCACACTGACTAGAAGAAATGAATGAATGGTGTCTTTCTCCTGAGTAATTTCATACACACAGTACGGTGTACTTGAATAAATTAAAAATGGCTGTAATTAAGAATACATATAAGGTCCTTTTAGAGTACTTATTCAGTTGGTTTAATTCATGCATTAGGAAGCAATTTGTGACCAATTGGCTACAGCTAGGCTAGCCCTGTTCCTGAAAGGTCATGCTCATCATGAAATATGCAAGAGGTCCCAATGAATTACTTAGTCAAGTGATTTTGTTTCGCATGAAAAACTGTTTTTCTCTTTCCAAATCTAATTGGATTATTATACATTCAGGTCTGGATTTTTTTAAAGAGAGTTATATGTTTTCAGTTATATGTTAACAAAAATAAATAAATAACTGAAGCCTTTAGGTTTCAAATCAGTAAGTGGAAATTTTAGCACTGAAATCAATTTACCGGTACCTTTGCATACTACTAAGAAATTAGTTAACCTTTTACTTGCAAAGCCTCAGCAGAAAAATAGATATGAAATCATATCCTCTTGTAAGTAATACAGTATGTGAGAGTAAGTCTTAAGAGAACTCGAACTGAATAACTTATTCAGAAACATTCAGTTTATCAGGGTGTTCATTTTGTCATTCCCTACAATTTTGGATAAGTACTTATTAATCTGCCTGAGAAAGGATTAATAAATGCAGTTAGCATTCTGCAGAGTAGGGTCTCTAATGAACTTGGGTTCCTGATGTATCTGAGCAGTTATACTCTGTTCTTATCACACTCTTTAAATCAGAATCTTTAAAATATCCCATAGCTCACAACACAATGGATGTTCCCTTATCATACGACAGGCTTCAGTGGTCAAGTTTAAAGAGGAGGAATTTAACACACTGCTGGCTTGCTTAGTCTAAACCTTGATAAGTTTGAAGAATGAAACAACTAGGTATTACAGAAGTGCCCGTCTATGTCAGTATGACGGCCTCCGTGTGTATAGGCTGATGAAACACAGGTGAGTAAGGGAGACGGGGCAATGTAATTCAGTTAGAGCTTTCACATTCATTTACTCCAACTGTAAATCAGAGCCCTCCCGTTATACTGGGCAACCAGTTATACTGAGCAACACGTTATACTGGGCAACCAGTACTGAACTTTTGGCAAAAAGCTACTAATGGACTTTATGGGCTGATATTTGTCATAACACCTACCAAGCACACTCCCAGGTAGGGCACACAAACATGACTGTAAACATTATATCTTTTGCTTTCTATCCAATGCACACAAACTTTGCTTCATGCACAAAATTATTTAAAATATTGTATAAAGTTACCTTCTGGCTATGTGTATAAAGGTGTATATGAAACAATTGAATTTCGTGTTTAGATTTGATATCTAAACCAAGATATATCATTAGTGCCCTACCTGGGAGTGTGCAAATATTCCAAAATCCAAAACACTTTTGGTCCCAAGCATTTCAGATAAGGGATACTCAACCTATAGTGCATTCTGTTGGATAAAACCATCAGGCTAACTCTGCTGCTATGGCCTGCAATGAGACTGCTAAGTAGTGATTCCACTGAGATCCAGAGTAAGACTGCCAGAATGGAGGCCCATATCTATAGAACTGCCAGATTTAACTGCATAATACGCAAATTCTATGAGGTCTCATTAAGGTTAGAAAGGCAGCCCAATTCTATCTAAATCCTCCCCCACTGATGGAGCAGTGCCACTGGAGCGCATGCTACAATCTGGGGGGGGGGGCAGTCCCGGAGGTCTCCTTTGGGCAAAGGAACATTTGTTCCCTTGCCTGGGGGTAAGCCTCTGCAGCCCAAATGGGTCTACTCAAACTGATTTTGCTGGCGCAAGTCCAAGTGGACCCAGGAAGGTGGATATGGAAAGGTGGTGGTGCTGCCACCAATAACACCCCCTTCCTAGCCTCAACATGCCCCCTGCCTGCCAGTCTCCACCCCATTCTGCCCACCCTCCACCACCACCACCCACATTGACTTACTAGCACCAGGGCTGTACCTGGCTTGGCTGGCACACAGCAGCGGCCCAGCTGCACTCTATGACATGTTGTATTTTGCAACAGCCATAAAGCATGCTGCACCACTGGAATGCTGGTTCTGGCAGCACAGAGGTCCCATAGGATTGAGCCGTCACTTTTGCAGAAGAAGAAATACAGTACAGTATACCAATTTATTTCAAGTCTTCTCATCAGAACTGGTCCAAGACCTCTCAGCACTCAAGACTGTGCACCAAATGCCACTCCAATTACCCAGTGTTGGATACATTCTAGCATGTGTACTTTCCCAGTCCCTTTCCTTATTCCTTTCCCAATCTAGAGCACAGAAGGAGGAGGAAGAAGAACGGCAGAGGCAGTGGGCACCCTTGCAAATTTTGCTTCCTGCCACAACCACCTCAGTTAGCCATATGGATGGTTCAATCCTGCCTTTTAATTTCAATGGAAATAATCTGTTTAAAATCCAAGTGTGTTCACTGAACTAAGTTGTAGGTGGGACTGTTATTCTTCAAATTATACCCTGAATCCTGTAGCAGTTCCAAATCAGGAATTCACAGTAAATGCCACTAGAACAGTGGTTCTCCAACATTTTAGCACCAGGACCCACTTTTTAAAATGACACTCTATCAGGACCCACCTAGCTTTACGAGACATTAAAAAAGGTGATCTAGAAATAAATAAATATATATATTACAAGTAAAGAGCTCAGCTACTTACAGGGTAAATAGCAGCTATCTTGCAAACTGCAGGAGCTCAGCTCTTTGAAGGGCAATTAGTAGCTACTGTATCTGATTTTTGAATAGCCTGAGGGCTTGTGGCAACTACTTATCTGATCTTTCTATCACCTGGGACCCACCAGAAACCACGTCGCGACCCACTAAGTGGGTCCTGACCCACAGTTTGAGAAACACTGCACTAGAACAACATGTGTACAAATTACAACAGGTGTTTCTTCATGGCTGTAAATGCTGCTAATTATTATATAGTAAAAGTTGTGTTATCTGACACACCCAGGGAATGAGGTTGTCAGTTACCCAAATATGGCAGTTAACACAGCATTTAGAACCCTACACAACAGGGCTCCCTCTGCTCCCTCACTTATTAACAGGGTTCCCTCGGCCATCTAGAAAGGCCTCATGAGGAAGGAAGTGGAACATCTCTATCCCTTGAGGACCCCCTTGAAGGAAGGAAGGAAGGAAGGAAGGAAGGAAGGAAGGAAGGAAGGAAGGAAGGAAGGAAGATACTGAAGAGGGAGCCCTGTCAGGTAAGTGAGGCGGCAGGCTGGGGGGATGACCTAACTGATAAGGATGAGAAATAAACCAGTATTTAATATAGAATGGAAACTGTTATGACCCGCAACAATGTAATACGATCGTATCATCTTCGGGATTAATGTCATAAAAACACACTAAAAACTGTTTTAAAAGTATCTGCAGTATTTATATACTGTCTTTTCTTTGGTCATCGGATTTTTCCTCCGACTTTAATTCAGAAGCGGTTTACATGGCCGGGCTTTCTAAACCCCAAGGGTTTAGAACCCTTCATTCTAGATGGTTTCTTTAGTAGAACCCTTCATTCTAGATGGTTTCTTTCACAATCCAGCACGCTCTCGCGCGCGCGCGTTTGCCTCACCATGCTTCAGCTGACAGGGCAACCTTGACTCTCACTCAAGTGCAGTTGCAGTTTCTCTCCCCCACAGAGGGTCTGCAAGCTTATCAGCTCGGCGTGCCGGCAGCTCTCCGACAGACACAGACACTTCCGGCCGTCTCGAACTGCTGTCCTTCAGATCTTCAGGCATATATGAGACGGTCGCTCATGAGAGAGGTCGCTCACCTCCTGCCTGATGTTTCAGTATGCAGCACACTCTTAACTGGCAACTCTGCATGACTGAGGATGGTGGGAGAAGAGTCTGGTTAACTGAGTACCGCTTAACCAAATACTAAATAATGTAGCTTTTACTGCACTATTCTTGCTCACTATTCCTTCGTTCATAAAAATAAGCACAAGAACCATCTTGTAATTGTCAAGGAGATGAAATAAGGTGGATGGAACACCATTACCTGTCAAGTTCAGAAACATAGCCATCAGCCAATGTTATGATTTAAATACAATGAGCCAGAAGAGCCCTCCTGGGCCACCAGTACTGTCATATAAGGAGTATTGAATGAGCCTCTTAGTTCTCAAGTACCATGAGAGTGGGGGTCTACATAGCCTGATACTGTGTCTGTAATAAGCACTTGGCAAGGTTGTTGAGGTGGGAACGTATTAATAAACTGGAATTTGGGAAGGTCAAGGTGAAGGCTGCTTTATGCCACCAAATGCACAATCCTAATAAATGACTCCTTCAGGGAGGAAGGAGGTATGGGGACAACTTTTAGGAGGTGTAACCATTCAGGGTTAGACTTTTTAACAGTGCAAGTTGTCCCAATGGGATGAATATACAATTACACATTACAATATATGATTCCACAGTTAACTCTTTTTCACTGAAACACTGTGTAGCTTGGATAAGTTTATAACACAGCCTAGGAAAAGCACTACAGGGTTAAAGAACTCTAGTCTCTGTATATGCTAATGATGTTTGCTCAAAAATGTATCCTGACAGAGTCTGACTGACTCCATACAATCTTTCTCCATTCCAAACTTTTGACTGTTAAAATAAATGACCACTCAATAAGAACAAAACAGCAATGAATATCTAAGTATGGCAATCCATTAAGGTTTATGAACACAATCCATAAAGTACAAAGGTTTGAATTTTAATCTCCAAGGATATCTTGGCTTTAAAAATACCCATTGGCAAATGAAAGATTGTTGCTATACTGAATTATTAGAGTTGACTTCATTCTTCTTACCACTGGTAACTGTAGCACTCTTCAAGAGCAAAACAAGGATACTGTATGTGGCAAAAAAGTCCCCTCTCCACAAAAAGAACCCAGGAAACAAGTTAGCACATTCAAAGCTCCTGATTACAATTTGTATTTCTGATCTGGTATATTTGCAATGCTTCTTGACCTCTACAGTACACTACTGTATTGCACTGTAAAGTAGCATAGTGGCTAAGACCCCCTAAACTATAACCCATGAAGTCCCCAGTTCAAATCTCCATCTGCCATGCATTCAGTGATGCTCTACTTAGGCAAACTACTGTTTTGTTCA
The DNA here is from genome assembly GCA_026170595.1 of Plestiodon gilberti rubricaudatus. Taxonomy (NCBI): domain Eukaryota; kingdom Metazoa; phylum Chordata; class Lepidosauria; order Squamata; family Scincidae; genus Plestiodon; species Plestiodon gilberti. The sequence continues at coordinate 115,079,329 of JANXHW010000001.1, forward strand.
AGGCTCAACAATCATGTCTAAGGGGTGGGGGGTGGGGTTATTCTGATGCATAAGAATGTAACTTGGGAAGCAATCCCAATACCCTTGACCTCTCCTGAACCATGGTGCAACTGGACCAAAGAACCCTGCCTGTTCTATTTTAGCAAAGCAGGGGTGCCATTTTAGGACACCAGTAGCCCGTCACTATGGCAACCAGGAAGGGGCAGGAGTACAGAGAGGTCACTGGAAGCTCAGCCTCCCCTTAAAGGAGTTGACCTGCTCTAAAAGCTTGGTCTCCGTCGCCCAGCCCATAAAGTAGCAAGAACCTCTCCTTTGGTTCTTTTGGGAGCAGCCAAGGTTGAGAGGTTCACAATATTACAACGTCCTCCTAGCACCATCACTCACCATTCGAGGTAAGATTCAGGTTCATAAAGTTCATTTAGTGTGTAGTGAAGAGGGTCTGCAGAATCCTAATCCCATTTTCCCCACAGGATCCATAGGCTTTTCCAGGAACTTAACCCCCACACTTAACGAGGATTGACTGTATTTACAAAGACAACTTTAATCAACTGCTTAACGGTGCAAATAAGGCACATGTAAAAATTCTAAAAAGATTATTTTTAATAATTAGAGTGCATGTACGGGCACACACACACACACACACACACACACACACACACACACACACACACACACACACACACACACAAATCATCAATGCATTTTGGATTGGTTCTAGAGCATCACAAAACAAATGGTAACACTGGCAGTGAAATTAAGAAATGAAATTTCGGATGCATTTTTACTAGCTGACATCTAGGAAGATAAGATAACAGAGTTAGAACTTCAGTGTTAGAGCTTATCCAAACAATTAGTCAAGGAGCACAACCCTATACTTGTTGTCTACTAAGAAGAAGAAAGTCCCATTTCCTTCTATAGGGCTTACTCTTAGGAAAGTGTACATACACTGCAGCCAACATATACCATAGCTAGATTTTAGCTTGGGCAAAATGAATTGTGTTTGTCTTTTTAAAGAAGGTTCTTACAGGCTGTGCATTTCAACCCTGAAGAAGGAAAACATGTATTTAATTCTTGCCCTTTGTTCCATGTGTTCCCAAGAGAGATATTGGTCAGGAACGGACAAGTACAAAATACCAACAAAATATTTCACCCTCATTCACCACTACATTTGGAAATAAGAGTCCAGTGGGTATGGTTGAAGGGACACTATGAGCTCACCAGTTCAAAGGAAGTTCAGTATAAAAATCTCATTTTTTCATTGCCAACATACAGTATTACATCTTGGGCACTGGGGAAATGCCATTTGTCTGCAGCAGTAGCACTTCCTCAGAGAATGTCTAGATCTTTCCACAAGATCTCAAAAGCCACTGTGTAACTGTAGGTCCCCAAAAAATGTGATGTCGGATAAGCCTTCAGACAAGTATATAAGATTTGGAAAGAAACAAGGCTCTTGGTCACCACATAGCACAGTACTATATTCTGTTTGAATATACTCAAACCTGCAAGGGAGTAACAACAAGAAACAGGTATCTTGTCGTCTGTGTGCTCCCTGAGGCATCTGGTGGGACCATTGTGAGACACAGGAAGCTGGACTAGATGGGCCTTTGGCCTGATCCAGCAAGGCTCTTCTTATGTTCTCTGCACTGTGCACACCTTTGTTCACACCTCCCATTGGCTGAGGGCCAAACTAGACATGACATAAGCAGTTCTTTGTGTTCTTTGTGTTTCAACTGTTACCCCTTAGTTGTGTAGAGGTACTTCTGACATGTCTTTGATCAAGAGTCAATTAAATACATACAGTTGCAAGAAAAAGTATGTGAACCCCTTGGGATTACGTGGAGTTTTGCATGAATTGGTCATAAAACATGCTCTGAACTTCATCTAAGTCACAACAATAGAAAAACACAGTCTGCGTAAAATAATACTACACAAACATTAGACGTTCCCATGGTTTAATTGAACATAATGTGTAAACATTCACAGTGCAGGGAGGAAAAAGTATGTGAGCCCCTAGCCTAATGACATCTCCAAGAGCTAATTGGAGTCAGGAGTGAGCCAACCTTGACTCCAATCAGTGTGATGATATTGGATGTGTTGCTGACAGCTGTCCTGCCCTTTAAAAACACACACCTGTTTTGGGTTTACTGGGTTCAAGAAGCACTGTCTGATGTGAACCATGCCTCGCAGAAAAGAGCTCTCAGAAGACCTACGATCAAGAATTGTTGACATGCATGAAGCTGGAAAGGGTTACAAAACTATCTCCAAAAGCCTTGATGTTCATGTGTCCATGGTAAGACAGACTGTTTACAAATGGAGAAAGTTTAGCGCTGTTGCTACTCTCCCTAGGCGTGGTCATCCTGTAAAAATGACTGCAAGAGCACAGCGCAGAATGCTTCATGAGGTAAAGAAGAATCCTAGAGTGTCAGCTAAAGACCTACAGAAATCTCTGGCACATGCTAACATTTTTGTTGACACATCTACAATAAGGAAAACATTAAACAAGAATAGAGTACATGGAAGGACACCACGGAGGAAGCCATTGCTGTCCAAAAAAAATATTGCAGCACGTTTGAAGTTTGCAAAAGAGCACCTGGATGTTCCACAGCACTACTGGCAAAATATACTATGGACAGATGAAACCAAAATTGAGTTGTTTGGGAAGAACACACACAACACTATGTGTGGAGAAAAAAAGGCACAGCACACCAACATCAAAACCTCATCCCCACTGTAAAACATGGCAGAGGGAGCATCATGGTTTGGGGCTGCTTTGCTGCCTCAGGGCCTGGACGGATTGTTGTCATTGATGGGAAAATGAATTCCAGAGTTTATCAAGACATTTTGCAGGAAAACTTACGACCATCTGTCCACCAACTGAAGCTCCGCAGAGGATGGGTGATGCAACAGGACAATGACCCAAAGCATACAAGTAATTCAACAAAAAAATGGCTTCAACAGCACAGAATACGTCTTCTGGAGTGGCCCAGTCAGAGTCCTGACCTACTCTACTCCTAAGTCCTAAGCATTCTACTCGACATGAACCCGATTGAAATGCTGTGGCATGACCTTAAGAGAGCGATTCACACCAGACATCCCAAGAATATTGCTACACTGAAACATTTTTGTGAAGAGGAGTGGTCCAAAATTACTCCAGATCGTTGTGCAGGTCTGATCTGCAACTACAGGAAATGTTTGGTTGAGGTTATTGCTGCCAAAGGAGGGTCAACCAGTTATTAAGTCCAAAGGTTCACATACTTTTTCCTCCCTGCACTGTGAATGTTTACACGTTATGTTCAATTAAACCATGGCAACATCTAATGTTTGTGTAGTATTATTTTACGCAGACTGTGTTTTTCTATTGTTGTGACTTAGATGAAGTTCAGAGCACATTTTATGATCAATTCACGCAAAACTCCATGTAATCCCAAGGGGTTCACATACTTTTTCTTGCAACTGTATAGGCCAAACCAAAATTTTGTGCTTTTTTGTCCACATGCTAGAAACACATTAGACCAGGGGTTCTCAACCTTTGGAAGCCCGGGTACCCCCTATTACGGTTCAAATTTCTGAAGTACCCCAGCTAATTAATTAGATTAATCAATTAATTAATTAGCTAATTAATCATTAAATAAAAAGTACTAAAACAATTTTAAATGTGAAAAAATGTCTTACATAACTCTGTGTGCGTGTGACAGACAGACATACGGGATTGTATTTAAGTTCTAATTAACAAGCAATTAACTACTGATTGATGCTGATAGGGGCAGGCTCTGGCGTACCCTCTGCCATTAGTCCGCATACCCCTAGGGCAGTGTTTCCCAAACTTTTTCGACCTGCGGCTCCCTTGACCATTTGCGAGCATTGGCCACGGCTCCCCATTACATTATGTTGATGCCTGCCAATTGGCATTGCACTGTTTTCTGAGAGGATTCAGTGGCACTCCGCGGCTCCTCTGGCTGGTTTCCACGGCTCCCCTGGGAGCTGCGCCTCTCAGTTTGGGAACCACTGAGCTAGGGGTACTCGTCGTACCACAGGTTGAGACCCCTGCATTAGACCCAAACCAGATTCAAAATGACACCTTTTTTCCTTTGTGCCATTTCCTCCCCTCCCTCCCTCTTGTTGCTAGGAGAAACCATATGAATATTTCCTGAAGGGACTGCATGCCCAATTGCATTACTGAGACATGCTGGACATGGCACAAGCATTGGGACATCCTCCCAATTGAGAAAAACAAGGCCATTTGGGCCAGCAAAGAAACAATATCTCATATCTCTGGAATTTCCACAAAACTTTATATGAATTTAGTTTCTTTGCTGTGAAAAAGGAGCAGTAATCAAGCTCTTTTTGAGACGTTGAACAGCTCAGTCATCTCCCCAACCATTAACTCAATTATGTTGTCCTAACTTAAAATGGTCAATGGACCAAACACTCGAACTTTAATCCAATTATCTCAAGGATGCTGGACTGGTCCAACCCTGAGGAAATTATTGTAAATAAACTTTGGGGAGACAAAAGAAATACAGAAATGAATGAGCCCCTATTGGTTCAAAGGATTGTGCCTTCCCTTACTGTATTCAAAAAAAGGTCCATCCAATTGTACGTTTAGCCCTCCCTCCCAATAAATAACATTATCCAACTCTCTTGTCTTTCACAAATGCCAGCTTCCTTTGGGGTCAAAGTTTCCTAAACACAGTATGTCATTTTATACATGCAAGTGCATTTATACACATCACTGAGCAAACATGGTAACAAGACACAGAATGGCCCAATCATGTACAAGTGGGAGGTGAGGCCTAATTTTAACATCTGGGGGACATGGAAAAGGAGTGCAGAAAGCTCCCCCAGCTCATAGTTTACTCCCCATATGTCTCCCCAAGTACTTTTTCCTTAGCAAAGTTCCAATACAAAAAGTTACCTCAGCTGGGAGATGGTATTTTAGGGAACAAAGCTATGGGGTAGGGGTAGGGTTTAGCATCCTCATCCATATGCTCCCCTTTGGTAGGCTTACCAGATCTCCAACCAGGACAGAGTGCTAGACTTTTAGGAGAAGGAATGTGGACAGGTGTAGCTTGTTAAACCTCAGAGCACAATCCTAGGCATGTCTACTCAGAAGCAAGCCCCACTGAACACAATGGGGCTTGCTTCTGAGTAGGTATGCCTAGGATCGTGCTCTGAGGGTTTAACAAGCTACACCTGTCCACATTCCTTCTCCTAAAGGTCTAGCACTCTGTCCCGGTTGGAGATCTGGTAAGCCTACCCTTTGGCTACAAAGATGGGATCCTCTCCTCTCCCTACATGACTGGGGAATGCTGCGTCCCCCTGGTTTAGCTTTAAAATGAATCCATTCCAGTAAACGTCTTACCCAGCATTTGGGAAATCTGAACACAAACCATCTCAACTAGCACTGCCTGAGTGCTAATGTACTCATGCACTCTTGTTTGCCATGAATTTGAACCTTCCCACAATTTACCATTTCTTTTCAGCCACTGCCAATATTCTGCTCATGCTGCAAAAAAATTGTGTTTATTCTTTCATAGAAACATTTCCACTACCATCTTGCATTCTTTTTTTACCTTCTCAAGGCTTCTCAAACTGTGGGTCGCAGCCTGATGCCTTACAGCACGTTTACGACACCCTAGGTGTCGGAGCCCTCACTCCGGCAGATTGCGCTCTAAAATGATTAAGCGACTGAAGCACTTCCTGCATGAAGGAAAGCTAAGAAGCTGGAAACATTTTAGAAAAAGACATGTATAACAGCATAATCCTGTAAACATCTACTCAGAAGTAAAACCCATTGAGTTCAATAAGACTTACTCCCAGGATTGCGGCCTGAAGGATGTAAGTGATAGAGGTTCAGAAAATTATGAATGGGATGGTGTGAGTAGACATGGTACTTGAACTTGGGTCACCCACTGAAACTGATTGGCAAAAGAAAGTACTTCACACAATGTCCAATTAACTAATGGAATTCACTGATTGCTTTTAAAAAACATTAGAAAAATTCAGCGAGGATAGATAAAAACTCCATGTATAAAGACACTGTACTTCCAATTATCAGTTACTAGGAGCAAACAACAGGTAATGATTCCATGAATCATGTCCTGAATGCGAGTCCTCTCTTCCCAGGGCATCCAACTGACCACTACTGAAAACAGAGAGCTATAGTATAATCTGGCAATTCATATTTATATTTATTTTCCACATTTTTATACCACCCTTCCTCCAAGGAGCTCAGCATGGTGTACATGGTTCCTTCCCTCCCTTTGCCCTCACAACAACCCTGTGAGGAAGGCTGAGAGATAGTGACTGGCCCAAGGTCACCCAGGAAGCTTCATGGCTGAGCAGGGATTTGAACCTGGATCTTCCAGGTCTAAGGGGCCAATACCAGAACCACTACACCATCCTGGCTCTCATGTTCTTATGCTCTTACATTCTTGTTTACCAACTATTTTTTTAATCAGAATTACAGATCTGGTAAAATCTATTTGACAGGCTCAATTTGTAAAAGTGAGGCTGTGCATTATTTAACTAGCATCAAGATTCTGCATCTCCATATATAAATTCAATTTTGACCCACCCACCCCCCAATCTTCATATCCAACCTAGAACGATATCTTCACACTCAAGCTGCATTTCATTAGGAGACAGCCTGTGTGGTAGGGTAGACTATCAAATACAGAACAATCTGTATTGTATTTTGTTTACCTGTTTTGAAAATGAAATATTTGATACATTCTGGACTGCAAAATAAATTCCCTTCAGTTATACCTTGAGTTAAGTGTGGACACAAACGTTCAAATTAGTTCAGCCATAAATGATTTAGAGTTCTAATTGTAGTTAATTTGAAACAGGATGGCCCTGTGGCCTGTTTTGTACTGAGCTCATAATTTTAGCACAAAAATGAACAGGCAGCATCCAACTCAATGTAATTTTGCTACATATTAGAAGACACCCCGAGTGCAAAATCCTTTATACTGTATAGATCAGCGGTGGGGAACCTCCGGCACCAGGGCCGGATCAAGCCCCCGAGGCCATCCAGTCTGGCCCCCGGAGAGATTGCTGGGAGGCCGCCCAACCAGCCCCTGGAGGCTCCGCCGGGTCCGCGCATAACCTCTGGAGGCTGGGAGAGGGCCTTTGCATGTCCTCACCGGCCGCCGCCTCGACCCCTTCTCACCAGGCCTTTGGCCATTTCGCACATGCGTACCACGCCGATGAGGGCAAGCTCTTGCCCTCTTGCCCTCATTGGCATGGTACGCCGGAGGTGACGTGCGGACCCGGCGGCGGCCTCGGACGGTGAGCGCAGAGCCTCCGGAGGCCGATGGGGGGGGCGGGGGCAAAAATTAATTAAATAAATAAAAATGGCGCCCGGCCTTACGGCGGGCCCTCAAGCAAATTTCTAATATTTAAAACGGCCCTCGTCAGGGAAAAGGTTCCCCGCCCCTGGTATAGATAGAAAAAAGAAAATAGCTACTTTGTTTTTGCTTCAGCGCTCAACAGATTTACTATCTCCAGCTTTTACTCATGGTGAGAGCTCCTGCTTACAAAACCAAAATATACAGATGGTTAAAACAATTGCACACACCGATTACACATTTCACTGAGAAAAGGTGGTGGTAGTAGTAGATATCATTTAGGAAAAAGTTCTTGCTGAGCCAAGGTTCTGAGGGTCTCTGGCCATGTTGAAAACGCTTACTCACTATGCAAACAAGCTTCTGAGACCTGTGTGCACATGTGCTTCCCTTTTATCTCCTTTTCCATGTGAAAGGAAAAGCATTTACTGTTGCTTCAAGTAAAGCACAGTTCTGTGTTACATATGAATTTGATGAAATGCTATTTACTCCCACCCACAATGAGAGAAAACAAACCAGGACTGAGCCATGGTTCAGATCATGGTTTGAATTACCATAAATACTGTACATTCATACACAGTGTTAGTGGTTTATTCAAAGTTAAAATAGAAACTTATTAACAAAAGAGAAGGGGAAGCACCCGTGTTTCCTGACATAATTACATAGATCGGGCTGGATGCATGTCAGGCAAGTGTGACCCATATCAGCTGCTTGGTGTTTTTCTTGGGCTGATGGCAAGGAGGCATCAGATTTTTTGAGAGAAAGCCAAGTTTTGGTTCACTGGAGCAACACCCTCATCCTCACTGACTGGCTTGCGATAAGCCTTGCCTTGGAAAATTCCATGTCAAGCCACATCTTCCTTGGTCAGCCAATCCAGACACATAAAAACAATATCACATCCTGGAAGCTTCCTGACTTCAAGGTAAACAAGGCCATACATGGTCAGCTCACCAACTTCATTAGAAACTCAATCACTAGTTATATACTAATCAAGGCACTCCAAGACCAATCAAGAGGTCCCCTGCCACTCTCTTCTCAGGAGTGCAGAATAGAAGACAACCATCGCTGCTGGGGATGGTCCATCAAGATGCAAAAGAATGATCTGAAATGAGTTCACCTCACAAAAGCCTTTATGTTGTCCTAAAACTTGTCCATAAAAAGCTGGGATGTGGTCCCCTCATTTCTGCTTTTGGTTATTACAGCTCAACTACCTGTTGGTGTTGTATCAAGCACCCTCATTCCCTTCACTTTGACAACACACTTACATACAATCATACGCAACTTTCGCTCACCAAATTTCATTAGAAACTGAATCCTGACCATGTGTGTGTGTGGCAAATGCCCTAGATGACAAACGCAGTTTCCTCATGAGGAGACTATGGCTGTCGTCCCCCCCCCCATTGCAGCTACGCAAGTGCCCACATCAAACATTTGTAATGTGCATGTGAAACTTGGACAATTTTTCTATCTTTTCATGTCATGACAGTTGTGGTATGTCAGTTCATTTAAGAATTAATTGCACCATCCTTTTTGAATAACCTTGTATACTAACCAGTCCTTAGAGCACAATCCTATGCATATCTACTCAGAAGTAAGTTCAATTGTGTTCAATGCTCCTTACTTCCAGAAAAGTGTTTATTGGGCCGTTAGTTGTGTAAAGTTCCTAGTGTTCTGAATATTACCATATCAATGCAATCTAATAAGGTAATGTTGGTTCTCTCTTTATATGGATGTCTTAGATGTGCCCCAAGCTATTTAAATAAATGTGTGTATTCTATTATTGTCTGTGGTCAATTTAAACATCAGCACTGTCTCTTGCTTTCTCCTTTCCCCCCCGAAGTTACTCTTGGAAGCAGGGGAGAGGGTGAGAATGTGTTTTGTAATTTTAGGTAATCATGCAGATTGTATTAGAATATATTTACAATGAAATAATATATTTACACTGAAATTAGTATCCTTACATTCATATATCCCTGGCTCAGATATGCTGGCTCTGAATTGGAGAGTGAGTAGCTGGTAACTGGCAACAGCTAAAGCTGTATTTGAAAATGAAGAGCTGCAGACTGAATGTTTGTGTTTGTCATTTTCTAGACATGACTGTTTAATTTCACTATATCAAAACATGCTTAGTCAGATAAAGCTCAGTGAAAACAAAGATCTTGCATAGAAGTAGAAGTCTCAACTCCAAAAGATAAGTACTCCAAAGAGCAACATATAGTTATCAGCTAACTAGGATCTGTGTGTTTTATGATATTATAACTACACATACAGCCCGATCCTGTGTAAGGATACCCGACTGGGCTAAAGGGCCAGCCATGGTATTCTTTCACCATTCTGGGCTGCCCCGGGGCAGTCTGGGAGGACCACAGGCGAAGGGGACACTCGTTCTCTCTTCCCCATGTGCAAGGTGGCCGAGGCCCTATGGGCCTACTAGAATGTATGCCAGCTCCTAAGTTGATGTACAATCAAGCCGCGGAAGGGACACCAAACCAGGCCGGGAGGGGGCCCGGAATATCGGCGGAGCTCACTGCCAATATCCCTACCCGGTTCACCCAATGGTCTCCCTCCCTCGCCGCCCGGTCCGCCCTCCCTCCGCCCCTGTACCAGCCGGTGCAGGGCTTACCTCTCCAGGTGCTGTAAACGCGCTTTATGGCATTACGACACCCAGCGCCGGGGGAGCGCGCACGCCCCCGGCACTTCTCTACCCAGGATTGCGCGGATAGTTTTTTAAAGGAAAAAAATCATTATTAGATGGTTTAATAAACAACTGATTAATTTTGACAGAGTTCCAAACTTCACAGGTTTAAAAGAAATTCTGTAATTCAGTAGATATCGAAGGCAAGAATGAAACCTGTGTGTGGAAGGATCCCCACAGGGGACAACAAAGCAGCAGAGGGTGGGAAGGTTGATAGGAATGTAATGGGCGTACAGACCTCCCTTACATTGTCTGAACAACCTGGTATGAACAGGCACTGGGGGGGGAGGGGAAGAGAACAGGAACTGTTTTGCCCTGTGGGGATCCCTCCACATGCATGTGCCATGCCCATTGTAGACTGGACTGAGCTCATAGTAGTAACAGCCCAATTCTGCCTAACATGCGGCGGCTGGGCTAAAGGGCTGGCCGCTGCATCCTATGCCCATTGTGGCCTGCTCAGGCTCTCCTCAGGAGAAGGGGATGTTCATTCTCTTCCCCCAGTGTAAGTGGCATGGGCCACAATGGGCCTCTTTGGATGCGCACCAGCTCTTTAGCAGGTGCACAACAGGGGAGGCTGTGTAAGGCCAGCCCGGGCTGTGATAGGACATAGGATATCAGGACAACTCAGCGCCGATACTCCCGTCCCCTCCCAGACCGGGCCGGCCAATGGCCCCCTCCCTCGCTCCCCCCCGCCTCTGAGCTGACCAGCACGAGACTCACCAGCATGCAGGTCTGGGATGCCGGCAGTGTGAGCGGTGCCAGTCTCCGCACCAGCACTCCTTACATGCAAGGTGTCTCAAAAGTGCCTTATGGCACTTTTGCGATGCCTTAGGCCAGTGGAGCACTTGCTTCGCCAGTCTAAAGTTACTGAGGATTGCACCATAAATCTATATAATTGCATTATTTACCACAACTATAGAAACTAGATTTAATATTTAATGACTATTTTATGCCTCAGACTAGTATTAATTCATATTAAAACTCCTCTTCCAAACGTTTGCTTCTTCCTTGCCTTGCACTGTATGCGGTCATTTGTGCTACTGAGAAGTGTCAAATGCTATCATACTTATTTTATTAAATAAAATTAAGCAGAAGAGGTAATAGACTAACAGCCCAATCCAACCTAAGTCTTATTCTGGCCTAAACAGCGCTATTCCATCATAAAATCAGCCTAGGGCGATTTAGGACGGAATAGAGCCATTTAGGCTGAATTTACGCCGACTTCGTGACGGGCATAGGAAGAGTTTAGGACTGGTGGCCTAAGTGTGTAGGCATGCCTAAGTTTGGCCTAAGAGCAGGTGTGTCAGGGGTGTGTCGGGGCGTAACAGGGGTGTGTCAGTTTTAGGGCCGTATCCAGACACTGGCAAGCTCTGACATGCCCCCTCGAGCTCCGAGAAGTTCCTAAAATTTAGGTCGACCAAAAAGGTGGTCCTAAATTTGAGGAGACCCATAGGTGCCATTTTACCTTACACACTCCAGCCCTCTCCCAAAAATTTCAAACACCCCACTCCCAAGTTGGGCCACAGTTAGGCCGGAATAGCAGCAGCAATGTCTGGATACGGCCGAAGATAGGCACCCAATCAGCACCCAGCCGCACCCAGCCTCTTTCCCACAAAAGCCCAGCCCCAGACCTCAATTCTCCCTCTCTCTCAGAGCATGTGGCGTGGGGCTCTGTCCCCCATAGCCACAAAGTGGGACTTTGGTGGTGGAGGGGAGCACTTGGCTCCAAAATTCACAAACACCTCACTTCTCTGTTTTCCTCTGGACTTCTCCTCTCTGCTCCCCTCAAAGGCAGAGAGAGCTTCTCTGGCTGCGGCCAAACTGTTAACAGCTGTGCCTGGACAGCTGTCTCCATGCAAGCTCTTGCTAACCAATGTCTCTCTCCCAGCTTCTTCCCCCCCCCCCCAGGCAACCCCTGGCTATGGCCACAACACCAGCAGGTAAGAGCAGGGGGGTCTGTGCTGAAATATTATCTGATATCTGCCTGTAGCCACTGCGTGATAGGATATCTGCCTGTAGCCACTGTGTGATAGGATATCTGCCTATAGCCACTGCGTGATAGGATATCTGCCTGTAGCCACTGCGTGATAGGATATCTGCCTGTTTGCCATGGTAACAGAACCCTCCATGTTTGTGGAAATGTTACTTGCCTGTAGACAACAGCTGTCTCTCTCTCTTTCTCCCCCTTGCCCCCACAGGGTCTACTGACAGGTGAGTGTTTGTGTATTGCCATGCCATGTTCAATGCTCCACAGTTGTGTTGTGTTCTCTCTCTTTGAGCTTTGTCCCTTACAGGATTATGCTCTCCTTACGTCCAAGTAAGCACCTCAAACCAGGCCATGAGTGTAACCCTTAGCAGCTGTGTTTTCTTCTCTCCCTGCAGGCTTTTGCCCGGCCACCGACACGCTGGTGTGATCTCAAAGGCTATTGCAACCAGACACCAAGTGGACTTTAAACTCCCCCTTGTTTTTTGTCTTCCCAGGAACATCCTCCGCCACCTACCTTACTGGGAGCACCCCAGGGGCTGCAGGGAGGGAGCCGCACGTTTGCCTGCCTCGATGCAGCCACATGCCAAGGAGCCAGCCCTGCCAAGGAGCCAGCTGCTGCTACACCACCCCCTGGCTGTCGTACTTGTTTCCCCTCCCCTTTTGTTCTGCAGGCTGCAGTTCCACAGGGGCAGAGCCCATGCCTCAAGATCCCTGGGCTGCTGCTGCTGCTGCTGCTTTGAGATCAGCTGCTGGGCCTGTGACCACCCATGCCAGCCTCGCCTGGCCAACTCTGCTCTGGTTCCAGAACAATAAAGACGCCCCTCGGGCAGAGCCCCCTTGAAACACATGTGCCAAACGTTACACAAGCATTGCCCCACACACAGGGACAGCCTCCACCAGTCAAGTCCCTGCACGAATCCCAGCCAGGCGCTGCCAATACCTTCCCAGGGAGATTGCAACAGGAGGGCAACTAGACCCCCAAGCCACGGAGGGGGGGAGTCGGGGGCGGCCCGGGCAGGCAAACAGTGAAACCTGCTATGGCGCCCGTAGCGGGACCGCTCGCGGCTGCCGCACCCAGGTTGCACCCGTTCGGCAACCGGGGTTCACCCGCGTGCCACACGAATGGCACCCTTCACATATGCGCCGTGGCGGCTGCCATTAGGTTCCCCGCTCCCCCCATATGACACCCATGTGCAACCCCCCCATGGCATGGGGTTGGCAATGCCTGCTACAGGTGGGGGGCAGGGACTCTCCCCTCCAGTATGTGGCTGAGGCACAGGGTGCCCTGTGGCGGTTGGCACAGTCTTCGCAACCCTCCTGCGACTGTCCTGCGACCGTCCCATGATGGGTGTGAACAGAGTGCCAGCGCCTGCACCCAGACCCCTAGCAACCGGGTTGCTACGGACGCGGGTCGGCTGCCAGCGCCTGTGCCCGGGCCCTTGCCGACCAGGCTGCCAAGAATGCTGCAGCAGCTGCAGTCGATCAGCACTGACAAGTGCAGGAAGGGTGTGGCATATGCGCGAGACGGACGCCGAGCCTCAGGAGCCTGCCTGCTTCGGAGGTATGTTTTGCCTTGATCCTGGGCTGGTGCTGGGTCACAGATATTCCAGACTACCTAACTCAGGAATAGCAGCAGCCTAACTATGGCCTAGCTTAGGCCAGAATAGCCAGGGAAGTTGGGTTGGATTGAGCTCTAGGTGTGGCAGTAAAAAGGAAGTTCTCAAGCCTGAGTAGTCTGGGTTTTCGTTAGCTTTTTTTTTTTTTTAAGAAAACTTGCAAAAATAACAGCAGTGAAAAAGTAAATGGTAGACAGCTCTCTCCACAGCTACTTTTTCCCTATAGGCAAGCCTTGCAATTAACACCTCTGACCAGTGGTCATGTGGCGCACTGCCTATCAGAAAACACAGCCAGAAGAATAGTGTGAGTGAATGTCAGTATGAGAAAGTGAAACTTTCTGTTTCACAACATTAATGGCAGCCTGCCATTAATCCCTCCTCTTTTCTCACTGGCTGAAGGAACTGTAAAAGAGCATGAAGGGTCATCAGCCAGCACTGCTAATGTAGGCGGACATTATCATCACAGACATATTCAGTTGCCAGAGTGTATCAGTAGAAAGGAAGAATTTGAATTCCAAAAACCACCACAATAAGAAAGCAAGTTTGGGGCAAAATGCTACAAGAGTAATGCCCTAGTGTCCACCTTCACGTAATGGTGAACATACAGTACACTGGCTCCCCGAGTTTATTTATTTATTTATTTAAAAAAAATTATATCCCGCCTTATCCTATGCCGAAGGCAAATGTCCAAGGCGGCTTGAATTACGGACAGCTGCATCAGCGTGCAGGCGCAGTACATCCTACAGTGATCCTTTTGCACAGGCGTGATAGCACCGGGCCAGCAAGAGTTGAATGTTACTAGCTACATATATTTCAATTTACATACAGACCCCTGGAACCTAACCTGTATGTACGCAGAGCACTTGGTGCCCTAAAAAAAATAAATCAAGGTTTAAAACTACAGCTAAATACAAACAAAGTTATTTTTCTACACTAGCAGTGCAAGGAAGAGACAAAAGAGAGAAGTGACAAAACAGTATGTGCTGCCTGTTCTACACAGTCTCCTTCCTCTTAGTCATACATTAAAAAAGCACTACTGGAAGATAATTACAGAGAGCAGGAGTTTAACATTTAACAAGACTGACAGAACTTGCACCAGTTAGTTTAAGCTATACCTGTAAAACTATAGCTCAGGATACTTGTTATTAACTGCACGCCTCTAGCTCAGAATATCCACAAGCACATCCTGAACAGCAGCCAGCAGTGGACTCTTCAGCAAAAATTGAATATTTTACATACAATCTTGGTCATACATGTTCTAAGAATGCTTCCCATGTGGATTTTGTACTACATGCACAAGACCACATCACACACATCTACTCCATGTTAATTAATCCAGAACAAACATTATGTTCCACATTCATCATCGCTACTGCAGCCTATAAGCAATATTTTACCAGTGAACCAGTATGAAAATAACTGATCCAGTTAAATATATTCACTGTTAATCTGACAGGATAGTTGAAGGGTCTTAAGAACTAATAGATTTGTAAAAGATAAATGCGAATTTGAGTAAACTAGGAACCATGCAACCTGCCATTCCTATAATATACATCTGTCCTGCATTTCTTCAGTGCCATCCAGATGTGTGGGAATTAGTATAAGCATGTGCAGGCCGGTGTTTTTGATGCAATTAATTACACTGGAGTGAAGAAGCACATTTTCTGCTTCTGTTCATTGTGGCAACAACATGTACAGATACAAATTCTAGCTTTCTGATTTCAAGAATATCTTCATTCATTCCTCTCTAGTTCAAAAGGATAGTTTTGTAGGATCCAACTCTTTATAACATGGCAAAAACACTTAACATTTATACAGTGCTTTAGTTTCTAGAGTGTGGAAATTGTTTTGTACACATTACATCTACGGTATCATGCCTATAACAAGTCAGTATTAGGACTTAGTAGCAGAGCACCTGCTTTGCATGTAGACGAGGATCCCAGGTTCACCTTTGGCATCTCCAGGTAGGGCTGGAAAAACCCTAAAATCATGAAGAGCCACTGCCTCTCCATGTAGAAAACAGTGCCCTATGGAAGTGTCTGCCTCAGTAGAACATCTGCCTATGTTGATATGTGCATTTGGTCAGTGCAATTACAATATTCTTATAGAAAAGGAGAGGAACTGCAATTGTACAGGCATATAGAAGACCCAAGAATATGACTGAAACTATGTTAAGGTATCCCTAGAGGGCTGATTCATGAATGCCTGTTCAATACTTGATGACTGGAGGAGCAGGTGTTCATTTGCATGTGTGAATAAGCCATCAGGGACCATGCAGCACAAACAGAACTTTTATATCACAATACATCTCCACACACACTACACATTTTCTCAAGCACAATTCCTTTCACTTCATGCATTCGGTTGTGAGAAATTAAGCAATGTATATGTGTGAAGCCAAGAAACCCAGTTGCTCCAAAGTTGCCTGTGAGCTCAGGTAACATTTCTAATTCCAGTTCTAGTAAAGGACAGCCAGACTTATCTTGTCTCTGCATTAAATTAAATGCAGTGAGCTAACCCACGCTGGAAAAAATGGACATGACCTAAGTAATGGATATCTACTAAAATGTAATGTGTGAAGTGGGCCTCGGGTGTTGTATCAATGTATTTAGGAGATTATTTTCTTATCTAGTGCCCTTTCTGTTCTCCTAATGATTAAGAGTGCCTTCTTAACAATACAGTACCACCCATTTGCCAAATTTCAACAGAAGAGCACACAGAAAGTTGCTGGCTGCTCCAAAACTGCTGAACTCCCTTCATGCATAGACTTGCCAAACCTTCAGCATTTTTGGGGAAGTGCTGTATGCAATGTGTAAATACTGTACAGGGGCAGCTTTCAGCATGCAGGGTTAAATCAGTACAAAGGTTGGGACTTAGGATTTCAATACGTGTACTTAATTGTAGTAGCAAATTTCTGAGTTTGCTTTAATTTGACATAATGTTTGCCCAAATATTTGTGGAAAGCATGGATATAAAATTTGAATAAATAAAAAACATACCTTAAGACCATTCATTTGTTGCTTAGTGCAGCACTGCAATCTAGTGTTCTTAATCTGCATACATAATTTTTCATGTATCAGTGAACATTCTGTCTATGATTCAGAGGCACTATATGGTCATGACAGACAGACAGACTGTTGACAAGTCTGCCAGCAAGAAAAAAAAATCCTGATCATTAATGAAGAGAATTTTAATTCAGAGCACTGTCAACACGGATTTGCGTGTGTGTCACAATGGTTTAATCAAGCCATATTTTCTATGAAAACTGAACTTACTTGCTGATATTAAAAGGTTAATGTTATTGATAACCACTAAAACCTTTCAGCCTACAACTGTTTTGATCATTAGTGACTCTCTCTAATTTGTAAACAGGTACAATAACTTGTCCCTGGCGGAAAAAAAATGAGAACATTTCTTGGCCTGCACCATGAGCATGGCTATCTCATGGGAAAAGGCTGTTTTTACACTCATCAAAAGCATAGCGAAGGTTTATCAGAATAGCTGTGAATGGAAGATGAAGTCAACTATCCAATCTCTTGGACTCTATAAAATGGATCAAAACTAGAGATGAATAGAGTTCACTTTGGTAGGCTCATCTGAATTGAAAACAATGCAGCATTCAAAAGGTATGCAATCTATTGGCAAACAGAGTGCATTTTAGTAAAACTGCTCTAGTTCCCATTAAGAGTCTTGCAATTTCTCAGTACCATCTGTACTTCTGTAGTAAACTCACCATAAGACGGTTTTTTATTGCAAGAACTGGTCAGTTAAAAAGACACAGTTCAACATCTTGGCTCACCATCTTCTAGAAAACTTTTGAACAAACTAGTACATGGTGGACAGTAATCTTAACATACATCTATGTCAGAACATTTGCACAACTAGGCACCATGATGGGGGGGAGGGGAAATCAAGCTTTAATACATCAACTATATTCTCAAAAATGATTGTGTGAATTCACTATCACTGAAATAGAAGCCTGCAAGAAGCTCTGTCTCTCACATAAACAAATGCTCACCCTTCTTTTTAATTGGCCACAATATGAGATAGATTTCACTGACCCACTTACTTGTCTGCATAGCAGCACTGTTATTTATATCAGAGACAAAAGGCACAGATGAGTCAGGATGAACCAGGCTTCCCTTTCTGTTAGTATACATTTTAAGTCAAGAGGTTTTCCCCAGCTGTGCTGTTATAAAAGCATGCCAGAACTTCAGCTCCTAGTGCCATAGTCCATTGCTTCAATGTGCTTTGGAAGCACTGACATCTCATGATTCCTTCTTCAAGATCATTTAAACGGTATTTCTCTTAGATTGATCTTTTTCCCTCAAATCTACTAGTTCCTCCAAAGCACCCATGTGCCAGAATTTTCAATTGTGATCCACCAACCAAGCATGGCTGAATCATTAAGTACAACTTAGCAACAGAAATAATATCCCATCCAGTGTTAATTTTAAAGCAGGGCTCAAAGAAAGAATCTTCCGTTTCTTCAAACAACAAATCTTAGATGTCCTAACTCACTGCATTGGGCTTATTTTATTTGAGCATTGTTCAAATAAAATAAGTCCAATACAATGAGTTAGGACATCTAACTCCTGAGCATTGTTCAAGAAGTGACAGAGATGGATAGAGTTAAATGCTGTAACATGGTGGTTATCCACAGCACATTAGGCAAAGGAACACTAAAATTAGGCACAAAATTTTATTCCCTTGGCATGGGCGTCGACAGGGGGAAGCGCGGGGGGCGGGCCGCCAGGGGGTGTCGCGCACACAGGGGTGACGCACGACCCCCCCACTTACAGTTTGGCGGTGGAGCTGGGCCCGCCCTCCCTCCCGTGTCCGTTTGGCTCCAAAATGAGCCGAAAACGGAGCGGGGAGGGTGCTCTGCTCCTGCGCGTGACATCACGCGCGGGGGCGGAGCCTCTCCCTTAAAGGTGACGCGCGCCCCCGCTCTGGGGTGTCGCGCGTCCTAGCGACGCGACTGTCCCTTGGTAATATTCTTCAGTCCCAACTAAGGGTGCAATCCACACTAAGTTTCCGGTGATGGAGCGAGCGCTCCAGTGACAGAAGCAGTTGCAAACGTGACAGAAAGCATGTTTGCAACTACTTGGGAGCAAGTAGTTCAATTGTGATCTACCACTGGATGGGATATTATTTCTGTTGCTAAGTTGTAAACAATTCAGCCATAAGTCACCGCAATGCCCGGTGGCCACCGGAGTAGGTAGATCAGGATCCGGCGGGTGCAGCGGCGGTTCGGCAGGTGAGGGAAGGGGCCATTGGCCTAGCTGGCCTGGGAGGGGGTGGGGGATGGCTCCCACCATATCCCCATCCCCGCCAAGCCGGCTAGGCCGTTATACAGCCTCCTCTACTTCCACCAGCTATTTAGCTGGCGGAAATCCAAGGAGGCCCATCAGACCAGCCCCGGTTTACACCTGGGGAAGCGGACGAACATCCCCTTCCCCAAGTAGACCTCTGGTCCGCCAGTGGACGGGCAGCCTGGGCACTGGCTGGATCCTTAGTCAGGATTGTGCTGCCTAGAGGGTAAGAGAAGACTGAGTTTTTCTTGGAAAACAAGTCAGAATTCATTCTACATACACTAACTATCTTTAAAGCAAATATTCTCACAACAGTCCAGTAAGTGTAGGATGCTAGCATGTCTTGAGTCCCAATACCTGAAAATATGTTAATGGCCATTTAATATATTCTGCATTTCTACAACCAAAAAAGCCATATCGCATATAAGTCTTAGGAAGACTTGGCAAAGTTTGAAAAATAGAAGGCTAAATAAGTCCAACCTCAGAGTAACATCAGTGGCTTTCACATACATATTTGGCTTCACCTAATAAATAGAGTTTTGCTATCTATAAACAGCACATATGGACACCGAGTACAAAGGAGCTTTACCTTTCATGTAACTGTGTTCTGGCTCATGCTTAGGTATGTTTTGTGAGCAAATATAAGTAATTTTTAAAAAATGCCTTGCCCATCTTCCATGGCCCTCTTATGCCAATAGCAACTAGCAATAAGCAACACAATCCCTGACTTCCAAACAGCTGGATGGTCGCCAAATGAATATACAGCACTAGTATATACCCTTTCTAATCAACTTCCTAATTCAAGAGCACCATGCTGGCATGAAGTATGTCATGCTAGCATGAGGTATGAGGGAGATGGGCTTTGAAAATAGCAGCCCCTGGTACTGGATGACTTTAAAACATACAGTCTTACAGATGTTTATGAGTTTGCCTGGTGCAGAGCTAAAATCAATTTGCTTATGCCTGACCCTCAAGATGTATTAAATTTATCCTGAAGGAAAGTGGTGTCTGAAACCAATTGCCCAGACTCATTAGACACATGGGAGTTTCAGGGAACCGAAGGGCCTACTGGCAGATGCAACATTGATTTCTGTATGTTCACAATTTACCAGACTGTTCCATACTAGACTTGATTTGATGGCTCTCTATGGGGTGCCCTGCAGCCTTGATTATTTCCACAGCCAAGCTGGCTAGCATGGCAAATGTGCTCTGTGTTTGCAACATTTCAGCATTTTATTAAACTTGTGTATCCACAACATATCTGATGAGATTAAAAATAATAAGCTTATAAAGCTTATTACTTTAATAGCCCATAGGCTGGACTTTTCTAAGATACAAAACACTTTATTGACTCCAGTCACTTCCATTCACTATCACTGCAATCTATGACTCTAAATTTATATTTGGGATCATCACTATTGGTTCTAGCCAAAGAGCAGGGTAGTACACATTCTAATAAAGCATTTGTACAAAATCCAATCCAGCATTTAGTACTATCTTACTGACTTTAGATAAGAACTTGCAACACCTAGACTTTGCACCAATCAACAGTTTATAAATATGGGTTCTTTGTTTATAGGTGACAACCTCCTTAGTTACTTTAGAAGGCCAGGGGGGGGGGGGCAACAATTTGGCTACAGTGTCAAAGAAAAGAGGGGCATGATTTGGGATTTGCAGCTTTCATTAAGAGGCCCCCTACCCTTTTCAAATAATTAGAGCACTGCTTCAAGGCCTCCCCTATGCTTGCATCAAATGCAAGGGTTATCAAAACATCATGTTTTGTTCAACTATGATGGCAAGAACTACATGACAGCTCTATACATTATACAAGGAACTGATGTTAAGTGTGATTCAAAAGGTACAATACAAGAAATTTGAAAGAACAGGTACATTTGAAAGAACAAGTACATTTCAAAGGATCGTGTTATCAATAAATTTAAGAATTAATGTACTATTAAATTCATAAAGAATTTACGTAGACAGTTCCACAAATGAAGTACAGTTCAGATGTGTGCATCTTTTTTAAATTATATGTATTAATATGATGTGTAGCATATTATCACTGTATGGCAATATTGCTTTCAGAAGAGCATTTTCTACATTCAACTTACAAAGTTTCCAAGGAAACTAAGGTTCAAGATTAATTTTTGAATATTGTATTCCATTTCTAAGTGTTAAATAAAAGGAAATTATCAAACAATAGCATCCCTTAAATGGAATAAAATAGCAATTTTAACAATATACATATATAATTCATTATTAATATTTTACAAAAACACACTTCAGCATGAATTCATACTATAAATACATAACTTGAGTGGTTAGTCTGGCCCTGTTTGGAATGCGGAGAATATACTTGGACAATATGTAGTCAAACACAAAGAAAACACTGTAGCTGGCAAGGAGCAAACTATTCTCCATACTGCTTTTAAGCTTGGTACCTAAATACTAAATAATACATTCTCAGAGAACCTGGAGTATAAATTAAGCATAAAACCAAACTACTGCTTTTAATTGCATATTAAAACCTATTTTAATATACCCTTTTCAGAAATTTGATTTTTTTTCTTTGTTTAAGCTTGTTTGTACTTTCACTCCCCCCAAAAGACCTTTGTCATTTAAAAAGCTATATATTTGTATTTTCACAGCATTTGTTTTTTTCTTAATCATCTAGACATTATTTTGCAGTTCATGATAAGTTCACTATTCCTTAATAAATATCTGTGCATGGTTATGCATGCATATAAGATAATTTAACTACACCATAACAACCAAGTTCAAGATCAGCATTCAAAACTTGAATAATGAGCAAAAGTAACTGTAACCTGTTTCATGTAAAGGGTTAACAATTCATTGTCAAGAGCTTTTACACCACACACATTCCTTATATTTGGTATTTTACTAAGGGAAATTATTATACAAATCTAAAAAGCCAAAAATAATAAGAATTTCACTTTTTTATATATTTTTCCCAAAGAAAAGAATTACTTGTAAAAATTAAAGCATAAGCACTAATTATCCAATTTCTAGTGATCAGAAAACAAAATAAATACAATTACATGATAATTTCTACTTCATTCCAGCCTTAAGACCAGGTTTGGTCATTGGTTTGTTTTTTGTTTTAATGGGGTCAGTTAAAATGAAAATCTCAGTTTTTAAGGATATTAAGAGCCATCATAATAGGATAAAACTATTCCTAAATAACTATACAGGCAAGGAAAGAATATTCAGACAAAATACCACCCAAGAATTACATATTTAGTATATCAATTACTGGCTTACTAGAAAACTAGATTATATTCAGGTTCTTATGGAAGACTTTCAAGTAACAAAAAGAGATTTTTAGTGTTCATATTTAAAGTTGATTTGATTTTGCTGTCTATTCTGCATTTCTATACAGAAAATCCCACAGCAATACATCTATAATACTGTACTTCCTTTACCCTTTCAATCTCTATAGCAGCAAGTTAAGTTAGGGTCACAAGATGAATACAGAATTCCAGGCATGAAAAAATACACAGTATATACTTGTACTGTATATACATACCAAAATATTAATTATTTCTAGACTTTTAACTGAAACAATATTTACTACTATCACTCTCACTTTTCCCTTTTAGCAATATGTTAAACATTGAATAATGGCTGTTGTACATTACAGAAAAAAAAAACCACTAAAACTCCTGCTGGACTCAGGAACAGAATCAGATTCCCTCAACAGTTCAGATGTGTTCCCTTTTCCAAAAGCATGCAAACAGAAATGTCTTGAGGAAAAGCAAAAATAAGTAGCTTATTCTTTTGTTCTTCCTCAAGCAGCTGAAGTCTCGTGTACTTTCTGAACGGCAGAATGTGCTCCCAGACCAAGAGCCACACAAGTAAGGCAGAAAAAAGGACATGCTTACCTGAAAGGACTATCATTCAGCTGAAGAATTGCAAAACAAAGTAGTCCAAATGAATTATCTATGCATGCAGTCCAACTCTACACCTTCAAGTAGGCCAGACTGACTGTCAAGCAATCATTTCAGCACCAGCCATCCTGCTTTCCATCTTAAGAGATTCACCCAGAAGATTGACAAACCTGCTTCGTGACTACAAAAAAATAATAAAAAATCTTCTAATGCTTCCAAATGCCCACCATTTGTTTGCCATTCATCCAGTCAACTTTTCCCAACGTACATCTTCTGTGTGCATTTCCAAGGTACAGAGACAGGAATTGCTCCTCATCTGTATGCTAATTATTTTGCCACATAGACAAAAGTCATAATCTTTTTAGACAGGAACACAACAGGACTAAGTTGAAGGCAAGAAATTAATAAGTTGACCCTACTAAACGTTGGGGAATGAAGTGAATGCATACAGCTTTCTGCCTGCTGGATCAGCAGTAACCTCCATTTAAAAGCACTAGCAGCAGCAAGACAGGCGGTGGGCTACAGAAAAGCCTAGCTGTATAGTATATGCATCAAGCACAGGTTCCCTTAGAGACCATATTACTGCAGCAGAATAACATCAGTAGCACACTGCTGACTTTTCCTGTCTCGTTCTGGATTCCTTCATGGAATACAAAACATACTAATCCCCCCCACAAATCCAAGCCTATATTTTAACTTGAGCTGTAAGCTAGACAGATCCCACCTTTTGTCCCCACTTCTAGATTGTAATAATAATTTCTAAATCTCTTGTTTATTAGGCTTGCAATAGAGTCAGGCAAGATTAAGGATGTATACTATCTGCCTACATTGTTACCCACAGGCCCCTAAATCTCTGGAGGAGCAGAACGTGTATCATGTGCAATGCTGTATTTATTGTAATAGATGGGAATGGAAAATACCACTCAAGCTATTAAAAGAAACCTAGGTAATATGCGTTTTTAAAAGAGGCTCTCTTCTATCACTAGTGCTATGGTAAAACGGATGTTCTTATTACAAAAATGCCAGGAAATGAAGCAAGCCCACTACCATTTTGACACGTTTCTTTGAAAAAGAATTAAACTCAATTACCCCTGGTTAATATTTAAATACTCATGCAGCACATGTGGGGTTAACTCCAGTTATTCTATAATCTTGTTCTGGTTAACAGCTGGCCATCTATGTCTTGGAAAAAGAAGAGAAAAGCAAACCTTTACAAAAAAAATGAAAAACTAAAAATGCAGATTGCATAGGTAGAGAGACAAACAAAAACAAACTTCTGTCTCTGGAATAAAGTTAAGTAATGAAACTTTCTCAAGTAAGTAAAACAGAAACAAGGCTGTAAATGCAGAAAGGCTAGGTTCAGTAGTAGGTTTCCCCAAATGTTACCCTAAAAGTATGTTGCTGCTGCAGCATGTCCCCCCCCCGACTAATAAAGCACTGTTTTCATAGCCCAATCCTATGCATGTCTAGTCATAATAAGTTAGTTCCATTGAGTTTAATGGGACCTGCTCCCAGGTAAGTGTGGATAGGATTGCAGCCTTAATTACATAATCTGCACTTAAACACACATCAAAACTAATCCACTTCAAACACACACCTCACAAATCTGTCTTACATAATATTCACTGTCATAAGACAGAAAAAATGAACTTTTTGAGACATGACCCTCTTCCCTTACAGTCCAATGAGTTTTGTGGCTGTGACCCAATGTTAGAAAGGTCAAAATGTCAATTGACCAGTCTCCTGTTTGAGGAGAAAAGGTATATTTTAAGACAACTTTTCAAATTTTGAATCTGAACTATAACCTTTTCAGTCAAAAATAGTGAGCAAAGTACAACTGCAAGGTCCTTAACACAGATATAGACAAAAACTTATAGGAAGGCCAAGAAAGAAACTGGAAAACACCTCACGTGGTAAGCCTACCCTTGGAGCAACTACTACATTCGAGATGCTGTTTGTTTCTATATATACGATATCTATGAGAGGAAAAGTACCTCTGTATAATTGGTGCTGCAAGGTAAAAAGCTATTCCTCTAGGCTTTTTTTCTTTCCCTACCCTACCCAACTACACTCACTCACTCTCCCCGACACACGCGTGTGCTATATAGGCAAACGTCTTTTACACTTACACACACATACACCACAATACTCTCACAGTATTTAAATCCCTCCCTCACACACCTTACAGCTCTGTCTCAGAGTAATCACTCACAACTCCCCAAACACACAATCCTAGATCCCGCAGTACATACAACCCACCCACCCGCACTCGTATAGTTCTTTCTCTCAACTGTACACACAGTAGCCCCCTTCCCCCCTTCTCTCTCTCACACACACACAGCTCTGTCTTGGTCTTGTTCTTCTCCTCCTCCCCCCTCTCTCTCACCCACACAAATACACAATTTCTCTCACACAGCACACACAGCCCAGATCTTTCACACAGGCAGGGGTCTCTCACTACAACGCACAAACCACCTCTTTTTCTCAGCCTCAGGCGCACCATCCTCTCTCACCACACACTCCCCCCTCCCCAGGTGCCCAAGCGCTGTCCCTCTGTCACACTGTGTGTGACTCACACACCCCAGCTTTCCTCTCCCTCCCCCCACCTTCCAGTCTTCTTCGCCATGCCCGGATTCCGCGCGCGCGCGCCTCCCGCGTCCCCCTCCCCCTCGCCAGCGCCGCCAAACTGCAGCCTTTGCAAAGGGAGACAACAATACTGACCGCTCTTGCCGCGGCAGAGGCTACTGGGCTGACCCCAGAGCGGGAAGTCACACGGCACACCTCCTTCCAGCCAGCCAAAGTAATCCCCTCTCACTGCCGCCTGACGTGCTGGGAGAAGACCAGACGCAACGGCCACGACGGCCGAGGGTTGTTCGCAATTCCCTTCCCAGCTAGCACTGCAGTCTGAGGGGAAGGAAAAGCCTTGCTGGAGCCCAGCCCGCCCTTCGCTTTCCTCCTGGGCTCTCCCGACAGCTCCACAGACAAGCAGCCACGCTGAGGGCAAACTTTGCTGACAAACCTTACCAACTCTGTGTGTGTCAGTGTGTGTGTGTTGCAGTTAAAGAACGCGTTAATAATAACAGAAGCATCTCTCTCTGGACTAGACTCAGTTAAAGGCAGATCGCCGAGGTGTTTCCCGACGAAGCAAAAGGAATTTTAGTCGCCCCCCCTGCCGCACCTGTATTTCCCTTCATTTTTCAGCCCTCCCCTCCATAATATCTACGGATCCTCTCAGGGCTCTTTTATTACGCCACAGCCTAAAGCAATCTGACTGGGAAGACAATCCTTAGGAAAAAAAAAGGAGTCATAGTGCCCTGATGTGAATCGGAGGCAGTGATCCAGAGAGACCATATCGCCCAATCCTATGCATTCGTACTGGAAGTAAGACCCACCGAGTTCAATGAGGACTTATTTCCAAGTCGGTGTACATAGAATTGCAGCCTCACTCGGAAGGACTAAGCATTATCTGAATCTATCAAATAAATATGGTTAGGATCGGGATGCAAGATTTAAAAAGTGTGCTAGTAAAGCTTTGGCAGATGACATGAAGTTTATTGGAGGCTGCAATCTTATGCACACTTAGCTATGATGAGCAAGTATTATTGAATATAGTAGGACTGATTTCCGAGCAAATATACATAGGATGGTTTTAGGCTACATGTAAGTATAATACGAAATACCATCTCCACGTTCCCTAACTGAGCAAAGTAGAAGAGAGAAATGTTCTGTGTTTACTAAAAGTAGAAATCCCCAGGGTTCACATCTAAACCCAACTAG
This sequence comes from Plestiodon gilberti rubricaudatus, assembly GCA_026170595.1. Lineage (NCBI taxonomy): Eukaryota > Metazoa > Chordata > Lepidosauria > Squamata > Scincidae > Plestiodon > Plestiodon gilberti. The sequence continues at coordinate 115,105,976 of JANXHW010000001.1, forward strand.
TCTAGCTAGGAGTAATCTTCTCTGTGACATAGAATCTAACCGATGAGCTGCAGCAGTCCCTCAGACATGGGGGGGGGGGGAACCCTCCACTTGGTCAAAATCCCTCTGGACTGGCTTTGCTACCTCCAGGATGGTGTGATCTAGAACTGCTCATCCTTGGTGAAGTCTGGCTCAAAAAGACCACTGTGCTGACCTCCTTCGAGATGAGTTAGACTAGAGCAAAGACGCCTAGATTTAGATCATTTTAGTACCACTGAAGACTCAACCAGCCTAAGCGGTTAGTGGATGACAGCTAGACTTCGCGTTGTGACTCTTACAGCCCAATCCTATGCATGTCTACTCAGAAGTAAGTTCCATTATAGTCAATGGGGCTTACTCCCAGGTAAGCGTGGACAGGATTGCAAACATAAAGAGGATTTCATTTAGAGTCCTAACTAAATGACTCTGGTTTAAAGAATGAGGAGAGAGTAAGTAATCAATCAACAGTGTAACAATCAATAGTTTCTGGTTTTTTAGATTAACTTTCTTTTCTTTTCTATCCAGAAACTTCAAATAACCATCTAGAAATAAAATGAAAATAAAGCATCTCCTTTTCACCAAAAACAGTCCCCTGCTGTTATGCGTTTTTTCCAAGACAACCGTTATCAGGAGTTTGATTATGAATCTGACACAGAAGCAAGTCTTCTTTCATATTTCCACATTCCCTCAGAATATTTATAGCTGCAGTTAATCACTTTAAAAGTCCCAGAATTACGCCTATCACCCCGGAGTATTTTGTCGTCTGTATGGGTTTAGGCAGTGACGTAGGTTAGAATTCAGTATTCACCCATAAACACGGATTGCAAGGGGGGGGGACGACACTCATTCTTTCATGATGAGTATGATATGATGGTCAACAAGAGCGCTGCAAACTGCTCTTCTTTATATTCTTTCACGTTTCAGTTCTCAGTACACTTACAATATAGATCTTACTCATGAGTAAATATATTTGAGACAAGGCGACAACAAGAGACACACAAAGAGAAGAGGTTGGTGCCCCGTGGGAGAACTAGAAGAGAGCTCCCACCAATTGGCTTCTACCGCTGGAAGTCTAGGTAGGTATGGACCCCAAATGACTGCCGCAGAAACTATGGCATTTTCTTATCATCATCATCATCATGGCTACTGTGGCAATTCGCGGCCCTCCGGATCTTCTCGTATCAGGCTGTGTTCTAGATACAGATGATGATCCTCCTGTGCTTCCTTCTTCCCACTTTCCAAACACAGCAGTCCCTGCTTTTCACCGGGGAAAGCTAGGTGGACGTGCAAGTCATACACCAAGCAATTATAATGAGAAAAAGCAACGCCCTTCTCTTTGCTGCACGCGCTAGAAGGCTAACGCAGTTTGTTTCATTCAAGCCCTACACTTGAACATAACATTTCATTTATTTTGACTGGCTGGAGCGGGAGAGGGGCTGGACCTGAAACATGAGACAAACACCAGAAGCTCAACTCAAAGCACTAGACAGGTTCACCACCACCACGAGGCTGGAATGGTAGAATTGTATTACAAGGAAATGCCCAGCAGTGAGCAGCCTTCATTAAACTGAAATTGTACGTGCCACCGTAAACAACTCTGCCCTTATCACTCTTCTTCCTTCCCCTAATTCCGCCCCCCTCTACCATATTCTCCAGAAACAACACACACACACACACACACACAGAGCCCAGACAAAATTGCTGTGTGTTCCCGTGCGTGCACCTACTAACAACTCCAAGACTTCAAATCCTATATAGACTTACGTGTAAGAAAGTCCCATTGTACCCAAAGGGCCTTACTTTCTGGATAAACATGTTCAGGATTGGATAGCGACAGGATGTAGTTGGGAGACCATGGCAAATGAAAGGGGTATTAAGCTGGTTTCAAAACGTCATCTAGCTGCGTTGTGCAACTGGGAGCACAAAAGTATAATTGAAAGTACCGTATATTATTATTATTATTATTAATTATTAATTATTATTATTACTACTTACTTACTTACTTACTTACTTACTTACTTACTTACTAGCTCGATGCTAAACAAATTTACTCGAAAGGTAGGTCACAGTGAATTTAGTGGGACCGTAAATATGCTTAGGATTGCATGTTTAATAGATATGGTTGGGGATTGGGGTAGGGGAGTGAAGGGCAAATATGCATACCAAATTGCCTGCTATAGCTCTCTTGAATGTGAAAACAACACGCTGAACACAATGAAGTCTAATGATGGCTTGAAACGTTCAGTACAGCAGCACGTTTCCTAAAGAATAGAAAGGAGATTCGAAACGGGATAGAAAAGTTACTGCACATGCGCAGTAACCGACCGTTTCTCATGATAACAATGCAGCTTCAAATAATAAAGTCAAATAGCAGACAGTTCAGCTGATCATGCGCGGATGCTATGCAAAGCATCATGTTTCAAACAAACAATGTTCCTTTAGAGTTTCGTTCAGGGTTCTTGTGGAGTGTTAGCTCCACACAATGAGAAAGCAGACAAATCTCAGAAAAGATAGTACCTATTATTATTTAGCTCGGCAGCTGAAAAGTTCAATTTACACAGGCAGCTCACCAATAGAGATTAAGAGAGAGAGAGAGAGAGAGAGAGAGAGAGAGAGAGAGAGAGAGAGAGAGAGAGAGAGAGAGAGACTCCTAGGGGGCTTTTAAGTACAAGCCAAAAATCTTGTATTAGCCACAATCTTGTTTCTTGCTAAAAATATGCAAGAAAAGGAGCAAAGAACTGTGAATAGTTAAAGGTAACGCTTGCTAGACTACTAATACGCATAAGGCGGAAACTAGTGATATTTTCTCAAATGGGCTTGTCTGAAGAGAGCAGGAGAAGAAGCCTACCTTATCAATGATGCTCTGTTCTTAACATTATACGGATAAACGAGAAAAAACTCTCATAATGTTATCACTCCAGCGTTTTACAGACTAAGGAAAATGCATGCAAGAAAAAACTTTTAAAAATTTAAGATAATATTTTTCCTTCAGACATATGGATATTGTTTATAAATAAAAAAATGAATATTTCTCTGTTTTTAACCTCATGATGAAAGTGAGTTATTTTCCTATTTGCCAAGGAACTAATAGGAACCCATGACTCAAAGCAATTGCTATCAGCAACGGACAGCTCCTGGTGCTGAAAAGGAAGCCACTTTCACAATACAGCTTGCTCAAACAACCTTTGGAAAAATCATAGCAAAACTGAATGAGGTGGCAAGTACTCTGGTTGAATAGCACTGTCTGCAGAACAATGGTAGCCAACTCCAAATCCCACCATAATCACATTAATGAGATTAATCAGTGAATTAGCAGCAGTCAAATGTCAGGGTGGTAAGGAGGAATCCAACCAAGCTTGGTAATTAACTTTTGTGGGGGCAGGGAAACGGAATCAAGTGTATTATCGTGTGTGTGTGTGTGTGTGTGTGTGTGTTAAAGAAAAATGTTGTGTTTTTCTATCTTTACATGCTCTTGGAACGTCCTTGAAACTTAAGGGGTGGAAGTATTAAATTATATATTATTCAAATTCTTATAGAGGAAGCTGTTAATTCCCCAGTGGGATGTCCACTGAGGAAGCTAGTAGTTTTTCATACCCCTTACTCAGTCTGTAATGTGAATGAGGTTGTGTAATCCAGCTTTCATCAGAAAATATAATCAGTATAAGAAATATGCTTAATATCAAAGAGAGGAGGAACAGATTTTTTTAAAAAAAGCTTTGGTTAAACCAAACTATTTCCATTGCAGTAGGGAGCAATGAAATTTAAAAACTTAGAAGTCAGCTGTCAAGCCAACCAGGGTCTATTAAAAACTCAAAGCTAAAATATATTTGAATCAAGTAATTAAATTATATTACCTTAATAGGGTCAGTTCAGAAATTTCAATTGTACACTGAAATTGACCTGAGTACTAATAAAACTTCTTTTCACCTGAAATCCAGTCTCTCTGGAATATTTCAGTCTTTAGAAAGTTACTCTGCATTTACATTTTTGAATTAAAGTTCTGTAAGGAGAGAAAACTTTCATTTGTAACCTCTACTTGTATCTATTTAGCAAAAGAAGATACCACACTTTCTACTGTGAAGGACAACAATGTGTGTTGTCAACACTGGCAAATAGTTACTTTTGATTGTGACTTTTCAGTCATCTATATTCCCTCTGTGATAAACCACATTTTTATACATGTATATATCTATATGTAGGATTTACAGGTAAAGTTCAAGAGTGTATCATAGGGAATAAAAGGTAAGTCAATTTGTTCTATGGTGTTCTTTTTCATAGTAAATATAAGCTCTGTAAGAGAATGAGCTTAGTAGTAAGAGTTTACTTCCCTTTATAGGAGGACAGTGACTCTGCTGTGCTAAAGTATTACAATATTTATAGCATACACTGCTTTGCATATCTGAGATTGTAGTACAATATTCTTGCAGGCTCCCCTGTATTATCTTTAAATTGAAAGTTGTAGAATAGAAAAATTAAATCAGCAAAGGTTAACAGTCACATACTTAGATATGATATGGAAAACCTGACCAGTAGAACTGAAATATATGGAAATTTTTGTTTTAGTGCATGTGTGCATCATGCATGCACTAAACACACACACACACATGCACACATGCGCGCACGCACACACACATGTTGCACAACATGTATATTATTAATCTGCTACTGTTCTTTTAAAAACCAAGTTTGGGTATAAAGCACAAATTGTAATCTATTTACTCTAGAGTAATTCCATGGAAGTTCACCAAACTGCTCCAGAATAAGTTGTAGAATGTGAACCTAATGTTATATAGCTGACGGTTCTTACACATTCCATTTAGTGCTTTGTAATGTTCAGGTCCTCTATGGGCATCTGTGAAGTTTCTTCCTTCAACCCTGTGAAGTTGTTTCCCTAAGCAAGTACGTACTGTATAGCATGCAGCAACTTGATATACACAACGCTTCGTGCATGCAACATACTGCTTTTATACATTCACGACAGATCAGCATCGATCATTATATTTAAGCTATTCCACAGTCCCATGCAGTTTCGACAGCCCGGCAAATATTGCTGCAAGAACTTGGGGGGGGGGGGGGAGCAGCAAACAATGGAAGCCTAGGTATCAAGCTACCCAACAACGGAAGCAAAATAATACCCAGTCTTCTGAATCAGCTCAGAACAGAGCACCAAACCTCAGGTGAACAATCCACAACCTTTGGCTGTTATTTTACCGTCATAAAGTAAACATACGAAATCTCAACACGGTTAAAGGATGAAAAAAATTACATAAGCCTTAGCTCGCTGCAACTTTAAACGGACGAGGAGTAGTAAGAACTTGAAGCATACCACGGAGACCCCCGGAAAGGTTGCCTTTTGTTTTTCTTCACTGAATACTGAAAAAATATCCCAAGTTCCAGGGATTGAAAAAAACATAAAATAAAATGCACCCACCAACAGTAAGCTTTAAAGTGGGGCGGGGGGGATTCGAAAAGACTGCAGGGAAAAGAGCTCTCTCTCTCTCTCTCTCTCTCTCTCTCTCTCTCTCTCTCTCTCTCTCTCTCCTGTGCAGAAGCTGGGGGGGGGGAATGTCGCCCTGGCAGGGATGACAAATTCAGAACGAAAGGCTAGCAGGCCTAAGGGATCTGTTTTACTTCCACATACATCCCCTAATGCACGCACTCCTACTCATTCTCTCGATATGCTTTCCCTCCCTCCCCCCTTTTTCCCTCCTCCTCCTCCACTTTTTTTCCCTTCACCAGCTCCAAATCCCCGGCATATGACCTTCTGTTAAATAGATAAAAAAAATTGCTTATCAGTCATGCAAATGAGGCTGAATTCATTTTCCACAACAGATGGCCTCATAGATAATGATGATGGAAGAGAGAAAATTGAATGTCTCTCACAAGGTGGTCATGGCAACCGAGAAGGGAATAATATCAATAATAAGCCTCGCTGCATAATAAGGTTGTCAATCCCACAAATCAAAGTCTCCGGCTAAATCAGGTAGCCGAGTCCAACCCCCAACTAGTTATCAGGAGAAAGAAAGAAAGAAAGAAAGAAAGAAAGAAAGAAAGAAAGAAAGAAAGAAAGAAAGAAAGAAAGAAAGAAAGAAAGAAAGAAAGAAAGAAAGAAAGAAAGAAACGAACGTCAAGAGGTGGGACGTGCAATGGGCAGATCCATCGAATTCAGATACACGGAGATGGATAAGCAATCTCCCTGCCCCTCCTTCCCGTTCTTCTTAATTGCGTTTTTATTTCATTATTCGGGAAGAGGGGAGGGCTTCTCTTCCTCAACGGATTTCCCCCTTTTTCCTCCCCCCCCCTTTCGAAAAACACACCCCAGAGCTGCTGCTATTTCGAGCGGGATCTGCTGGCTGGAGCTAGCTCTCCTGCCTTGCCAGCCTCTGATGTCGAGTGGCGCATTGATGCAACAGCAGCTCGCCTCAGGCTTCCACCTTGGCTCCCAGGGGGCTATCCTGCAAAATGAATCAGCAGCCATCCTGAGCAGCCTGATTAAAATGAGAATGGCAAGGCACATGTCTGGGCGGAACTAGAGAGCAAAGCTCGGCTGCTGCTTGTCTGGCAAGCTAGCGTGCTCAATATAGCTTTTGCTAATAATGGCTTCCTGCTTTTCTTTTCTTTTTTTTCTTTCTGAAAAGAACAAGGGGGCATCACCGTCATCAACCCTTTTCTTCTCCCCCCCATACATAATGGTTCTGATTTTCCTTCGTTCGTTCCTTCTTCTCTTCCCTCTCTCTCTCTCTCTCTCTCTCTCTCCCCCCCCCCCCTTAATTGTATATTGTTCAAAGCTACAGTCTGTCAAGCTGACAAGCACTTATTGTGAAAAGACACACATTCTTTCCGGGGGTTTTCCTCCTAAAAATGTGCCGGAATACTAAGGCGACATAGTAACATGCAGCTAGAAATTATTGCCAGCGATTAGCTACCACACATCTCAGAAAGAGGAGGAGAAAGGACCCTTGTTAATTTGAGGTCTCTCTCCTTACACTATTGGACGACTATTAATCTCTGTGTGGAGTGGGGGGAGAATTTGATCTTGCCCATGTATGCACACCGCCATCACTGATTGAAAAAAATGCCTGCCTGCCTGCCTGCCCCCCCCCCCTACAAGAAGCATTTAGGGTGGATAAAAGCGGCCAGGGATGTCCTAAACCTAAAACGCAGTTCCCTCATTGGACGATAAGAGGGCGGGGAAAACCTTTCCAGATTTTTACAAATATTGTATCGCTGTTCTGTCGTTTTGTAAAACCCTTTATTGATTGGGGATTCATGTTCTGTATTAAACAGAGTGTCTCTGCTTTACTGTTCACATGCCCAGCTTTTTTAAGAAGGTGGGTGAGAAAGATTTGCTTTTCAAATGCCAGTTCGTGACTTTGTTGTTGTGCTCCTTTTCCTTCCCCAGCGTTTGCTTGCTGTAGGCGCTTGAGTCTGTTGCTGGGGTTATATATATGTGTGTATGATGCGCGTGCGCGCCGTGCTCTAGTTCTCTGAGCGCAGAAGCGATATGCGTGTGTATATATGTACCGGTATATCAGTGTGTGGCTGCGTGTGTATCCAGATTATATGTATTATATATAAATTAAATGCGTACCTAAAAACGGGCACATGGACCCCATATATACCGGGGAAAGGCACATCTACACACAAACGAACGAACCTATGCGTTCTTTGTAGCTATAGCCCGTTGTGTACAACATCAACAACAGCTGGAGCCTAGCTTTGCACGTCTTCACCTTCAGTCCCCGCCTACCCCTTATCCCCGCGCTAGCTCGCTCTCTGGTTTCTCCACTCGGCTTCTACTGCAGCAATATGGAGTAGAAATCAATAGCGCTGCTCTAATGGAGGATCCGATCAGCAGAGCAGTTGCAGTTGCCAACGCGCAGAAACACCCGCGCGCGCGCACACACGGAGAACTAATGACGTTCGGGCAGATTGTTCAGCTGATTGGGCACTGCATCGGATGGTCTGTGGGAGCAAAGAATAGGAATCATAATTTACAGTCTGCTTCCAAATAAAATTTTAAAAGGTCGCTTGTATTTTCCTGTCTCCGGGAGACCAAGAATTGATTTCCCTTCACCGTCAGGTTACAATCAGGGAGTGAGGAGGACACAGAGCTGGGGCGGGCGTGTGTCGTCACGGTGGAAGGCATGATCACTCCCTCCCCTCCCCAAGCCGAGAGGATCATGTAAACGGTCGTGACACATAGCTCCGCATTGCACTGGGGGGATTTTTCCAGAGAGTCGACATCATACATAGCGTGTGAGGCACGGAAAAGGCAGCAGGAGAGGCAAAATCGGGTGTGCATCATGTAGACAGAGCCCCTGCCTTCAATCCAAACTGTGGTTCATCAGATGACATTTTTCTTTGTTGCGTTCTTTTCCGTACGCCATTGCCCGATGTATTTTGTTTTTTGTCTGACTCGTCTTCCATTGGCGAGCAGTCGGCTTCTATTGGTCGGCTTTTCAGTTGCTGCTGTGATGTCCGTTTCTGTATTGCAAAAATACTAGTGAGGTTATTGGTGTCTTGTCTTGTTTTAAGGGGAAAGGGGGGGGATCCTCCCGTTGTCCAGTCCAGACCATGTCAATTACCCAGGGCTGGCTCAGACGCGAGAAGGCATCGTGATACACAACATGGTCGGCTTCTAACCCGTTTCTTTAATTTCCTAAAGAAGGTATTCCAGGACATCCGCAGCAGTACTGCGGCATGCCTCCCGCGTCTACCGCCGCCGCCTCCTCCCTCTTCCCCAGCCCTGTCAATGTATTTCAACTCCGGGATATTGACAGCAACCGCACTTGTCTCAGTCTGGCTCCAGTGAAGCATTTATATTCCTCCCTCCACCCCTAGCCACTTGTGCATCTTATTGCAGGGATGATGAGAGGATGCCAGCCCCAGATCAGTTCTGGAGAGAGAAGCAGAAATCTCGGGCAATGAATGAATCATGAGGCCATATTGCAACGACACACCAGTCACATTCCAGGTTGGGGGTTTGGTTGGTTTATTTTTCATTTTCCTTATGCAAGCTTTTCTTTTTTTTAAACAAAAAGAAGAAGAAAATCCATCTCAGAGGAGGGAAAAGCAACATGAAAAGAAAGTTGCAGATGGAAAAGTAATAGCTATTTGGATAAACAGAGGAGGCCAGGAAGCTCCCTCTTTCTCCTTATGCAATTCATTATTTATACAAGCTGCTTTCTCAGCTGCCCTTGGCACTCTATTGCATGTATTAGCTTGTCCCTCCCCAAGATGTACTGCATAGAAGGCAGAACCTTCCTGCCTGCCCTCTGCCTACTACTCCCTCTCCCTCTCTCACACACACTTTTGGGCTTTCTACAGCCATTTTGAATACCTGCCCACTTGAAATGAGCTTACCAAGTACATTTAGCAGTCGGAGAGCCTTTTCAATACCAGTGGTTCTCAAAGTTCTCTCCTCAAGGCAGGGTGAACTTTGACTGCTTGCCGCCACCAGGGGAAAAGCACCCCAAAATTGATTTTTTTTTTAACTAACCACAGCCTCGCTGTGTAAGTTGTAATGAGTTGTGTAATGAGTAGGTGGTGCGGGGAGGCCTTTAGACCCCTCCCCAGATCTCCCCAATCTGCAGATTACTACCACTTCCTTTTTGGGAAGGGGTCTGCAGGCCTCCCCACACACCCTGGAGACTGCGGTAAGTAAAAAAATAACAATTTCCGGTCATTTTTTCCCTGGGATCACTGCCGCCACCACCATACTGTCCCCGCCCCTTAAGGGGACAGATTGTGGTTCTAATGGTGGGTCATGACCCACCACTTTGAGAACCAGAGTTAGTTTATTGCACAATAGTTGTTTGTCTCGTTGTGTGGGTTTCAGGTTAAAAAAACCCACGTACACTAAATCACAGAATTGATAGCAATTCTGGTGTGTATCCATTCTGATTTTGAACATATATTGTACTAGACATGTAGTGCAATCTTGAGCATGTTTACTCAGTCAGAAATGCACCACATCGGCCTTAATGGGGCATACCCACTAATAAGTGTGCTTGGACTATGGTTTATTTATTATGAATATTTATATACTGCTATAGTCAAACTGTCATTCTTTCTTGCTAGGGAATACTGGGAACTTTAATTACAGCCCAATCCTATGCATGTCTACTTGGAAGTAAATCCCATTGTATTCAATGGGGCTTACTCCCAGGAAAGTGTATAGGATTGCAGCTTTACAGCCCAATCCTATCCTCCCCACTTGTGCAGCCATGCAAAAAGGTGTACGCAGTGGGGGGCGGATTGGGAGACTTCAGAGGGGAGAGGAGATGGGCCTTCTCTGACCTGTGCTAGCTCTTTGGCTGGTGCAAGTCTAAGGATAGAAAGGGGAAGAGGAGACTGCAAAACAGAATAGGATCTGGCACACGCCATTGCCTCCGGATCCACCCCCTCCCATAGCCTCCCTGCCCCCATTTCTTCCCCCATCCAGTTTCACCCCTCCTTGCCCCCACTGCTGTCTTACCTGCTCCAGCAGGTTCCTTCTCTTGCAGCAGTACTCCCAAAATGTTCTGCAGTCATAAATGGCTGTGCATGACAGCCCAATCTGGAATAAGCTTGCTAGCTAAGTTTGGAATCCAATAATGCTTACCTGGGAGTAAGCCCCATTGAACTCAATGGAATTTACTTCTGAGTAGAAATGCATAGGATTGCACTGATAGTTGCGTTATACTGAGTCACTCTCATAATGTCAACGCTTCTGGCAGTGGCTCTCCAGGGTTTCAGACTGATAATTTTCTCTGCCTTGCCGGGAGATTTTGGGGAGTGAACCCAGAACATTTTGCATGCGCTCTACCATTGAGCTATAATAATCTAGAGAAATGAAGACTAATGAACCAGTTATTTTTCAAAATTTGCCACAAAGATGGAGAAGAGCTGATGAACCTGCCCAGATATGAACATTATTCTCAGAGACCCTTTGCCATGCTATCTCACATTCAGAAGTGAAGTATGTGGTGAAAGGGGCCTTTCAGTTGTGATGCCCCAGCTTGGAAGGCTCTTTCAAGAAACACTCACTTGATGACAAAAACTATGCACTCCTGGGGAAGACCTTTCTACTTGAATGGGTATTTACTGTATTGTCCCGAGTATAAGACGCACTTGATTATAAGACGCACCCTTAAAGTTTGGTTCTATTAAAAAAAATTAATTAAATCACTGGCATTAAATTTATGCCTGATTATAAGACGCAGCCCTAGTTTAAAAACTTAAATTAGGAGAAAAAAGTGAGTCTTATATTCAGACCAATACGGTAATTAACTATTTTGTAAAAAAAAAAAAAAAAAAAGGCCGTAGCTAGAGGCTTTGCCCACCCTGAGTCAGCAGTTTGCCCACTCTAGCATTTTTTTTGGTGGGGGGAGAAGGGAAATGGCGGGGAAAAGGAGTTCTGAGGGCCGGGGAGGCAGATCACTGTGCCTTTGGACTGCTGAGAGACAGAGGAAAACCTGACTGCTGACAGGAGCCTGTGAGGATGCCTGGGTGGGGTGGGGGTTGGAGACAAGGAATTCTCCCATAGCTTCAGGGAATGCAGGAGAAGAAGAGGCAGCAGAGGAGTCACTAGGCCGCGCCTCACCCCAAGGGGGGCCGCGCCTCACCCTAGTGACCTCCCGACTACACCCCCAATAGAACTATCGGCGCGGTCATAGGCCATGCCGTGATTTTTTGGGGGGGGCCACCCGGCTGGCCCCTGCCCCGGGTGCCCCCCGCCCCTTCGCGTCGCCCTCCGGACGCTCCGAGGCCGGCCCGGGAGCCGGCCTTGAAGTGTCCGGCCCGGCCGGCGCTACAGGGCCTTCTGAAAGAAGGCCAAATGCGTCAATACAGGAACTTTTACTGTTTTCGCGCATGTGCAGAGACCGTTTGAGGGCAAGGGCCTGCCCTCTTGCCCTCAAAACGGTCTGCGCATGCGCGAAAACAGTAAAAGTTCCCGTATTGACGCATTGGGCCTTCTTTCAGAAGGCCCTGGAGCGCCGGCCGGGCCGGACGCTCTGAGGCGGGCTCCTGGGCCGGCCTCGGAGCGTCCGGAGGGCGACGCACGTCACGGAGGTGCGCGCATCACCCCTTTGCGCACGTCACCCTGTAGTGGCCCGCTCCCGTCGCTTGACGGGAGCGATGCCATTGAGAGGCAGTCAAAGCCTTGCTTAGAAACAGCCTACAAGTGAATAGGCTTGTAAAGGACCTCGTACTTGCCAGATAAAAATTTACAAAATCTGAGTGGTGCATAGATCCTTTTCAAATTCCACAGTAAAACAACCCACATCAATTGGTCTGGGTGAGTGATACCAATGCCCCAAGAAAACCTGAATTGCAAGTATGAAACGGCTTCAGTGGACTCCTGCTTCTTAGGGAGAAAACTTGGCAAACTCTGACTAACATTAGGATGGCTGATGCATTTGCTGGGCAGATCTTTTTCTGGTATGAAAGCATGGAACCAGGTCTGTGATACTTCTTGGCTTTCAGGGATTAAAAAAAATTGCTGCTGTTTGGAGGTTGAGGAGATAAATGAAAGGCTTTTTTAAATAAAAGTAAATACTACCTGCCTCCCAGTGATATGCTTTACCTTTGCAGGGATGCAAGTCTGTGTAAGTGTGTATTATACTGGTGTGCAAAATGAAAGGATAAGTTGCATGTTATTACTACGAAGACAAATACATTTTATATTGCATATGGAGATGCATTTATTCTATGCAAAATCTTGTTACATTGCTTTACATGAGATGATGAACGCATCTTTAAAAAAACCACCCAAAATACAGTATTTTCTCTTTATGAAAAGTGGGTGAGTTACTGGTTTTTGATGATTCTCCATACATACTTATCCTTTCATTTTGCTGGTAGGCATATCATCCGTCCTGGAAAAACCAGGACAGTCCCAGTTTCCGGGGTCTGTCCCGGCCAGCCCCAGAAACCGGTACTGTTCTGGTCTTTCCTGGCCGGCCGGCTGCATCCTCCGCAGCTGTCCGGGACTGAATACTGGCTTGCATGCCTGTGCGAGCCTCGTGTAGGTACACAACATCTGGGAGCTCTTCGGAGTCATCCAGGACTCCCCAGACGATTCCAAAGTCAGAGCTCCGAGGCTTGCGCGTGAGCCAGTATTCATTCCTGGCCAGCCGCAGAGGACGCAGCCACGGGAAGAAGCCGGACAGGGCAAAAACAAACAAACAAACAATTTCGGCCTGCCACAAAGCAGCTGGTTAAAAAAAAAACCCACCACTTTGCAGCAGGAGAAAAAAAATACCCGACATAATTGCCCACCCTCAAAAAATAGTCACCTACACATCTCTAGAATCCTGGCTACAGGCCTGTGTTCCACCCTTCTTAGCAAGGACGCAGGGCTGCTTACAACAACTCTTTTAAAAATATGAACTGTACAATAGAATTGCAACTACAGCTAAAGCAACACAACCAAGAGAGAAATTAAAAATAACTTAAAAAAATTCAAAGGTCTGACAAAAAAAGCTAGGTTTTCAGTTGGTGATGGGAAATATACAAAGGATGGGGTTGAGTGTAGTTCTGGGGGAAAGGAAGTTCATTAATACAGGGACCATGAGTGAGAGGATCCTCTCACAAGTTGACACTTGCCACCAGACTTCCAGTAACAACTGAGAGAACCACTGTACGACAATCTCTCTAAAATATCTTACTGGGTGGACAGATTCATATTGGCGAACACAGTTCTTTAACTACCGTGGCCCTAAGCTATTTAGGGCTTTAAAAGGAATAACCAGCATTCTGAACTGGCAACCAATGCTGGCAGAACAACAGAGGTGTAGCATGATCATAAAGACTTGCCCTTGTCAAGAACCTCACAGCTGCATTCTGTACCTGCTGAAATTTCTGAGCAGTATTCAAAGACAGCCCCACACAGTGTGCGCATTGCAATAGTCTAACCAACAGGTAACTAAAGCATGGGTAAAGGTAAAGGTTCCCCTTGCTCGAAAGCCAGTCGTTACTGTCTCTAGGGGCAGTGCTCATCTCCGTTTCAAAGCCAAAGAGCCAGCGCTGTCCGAAGACGCTTTGGTGGTCATGTGGCCGCCGTGACTCAACGCCGAGGTGCACAGAATGCTGTTACCTTCCCGCCGAGGCAATGCCTACTAATCTACTTGCAATTTCTTGCTTTCGAACTTCTAGGTTGGCAGGAGCTGGGGCCAAAGATGGTAGCTCACATCGTCATGCGGCACTCGGGTCTCGAACTGTTCAGCATCTTAACCACTAACTAAGCCACCGCAGCTCTTAAAGCATGGGTAACTGTGGCCAAATTTGCCCGAGACAGGACAGGTGTAGCTGACGCACCAGCTAAAGTTGGGGAAACTGACCACAGGCCAAGGACCACCTGGACATCCAAGTACAAAGCTGGGTCCAAGAGTACTAACCTCTCTCAGTTGTTTCATGTAGATGTCAAAAAGCATTGTGTGTGTGTGTGTGTGTGGGGGGGGAAACGACAAGATAAAATCCCATAAGCCAAGGCTGTTTTTAGAGTTTTAGAGCCACTAGAGTTTTTAGTCTGTTAATGATGACTATTTCTCTGCCACTTTTAGTAATTATGTGATTTATATTTTTGTTTTGTTGCTGTGAAATTATGTAAGCTACTATGGGAATCCCTGGGCTGAAGGCAAATGAAGCTGCTGTTATCCATTGCTTCTAGGCCAAGGGTTTCTATTTCACAGGGATGATTCATATAACCATTCTTCCTTAATGCCCATGTGGTATAACGGTCTTCTTAAACTACCCACAGAGGGAAAGTCACAAGTTATCACATCCTGGACAATAATTCCTTCCTGCTAGTGTCAGGGCATATTACACATCCATGACAAGATGTACTTTCAAAATTACCATGTGAATTTTGAGAAGACCATTCTGTGTGGACTCTTCCAATAATCACATGAACTGTCCTACATACACGCATTCAGAGGGTCCTCTGTATCTAGCAGAGTCTTGAATTTCTCATGGAACTTTGGCAGATTGAAGCAACCAGGTAGATTGATGGATTCCATGTTAGGCAAGACTTTTCAATAAGAGGAGCTGGATAATGAGTGGAACAAGATTTTCAAAGCAATATTGTTTGTGGAATTTAAAGAGTTAGTAATATAGTTATATATCAAGACATTGAACAATCATACTGTACTTAAAAGAAACATCTTCTTGGCAGTACTCATGACAGTTTTACCACAACAGTGATTAATTCCTAAAATTATGACTAGACTAAGCAGTTACTCAACTAAGATTTATTGATACAAATAAAATAATTAAAAAAATAAATTTTAGCTTAAACAAAATGTATCATATGGAATGTTTACATTTTTTTAAACAATAATGTATGTTCAGCAACCATGGATTTGGTTAGTTTAATTACAAAACAAAATTATTAAATATGATGGCAACAATGTGCATAACAATGTACTTTAACAAAACACTTCAGCACATTGAGTATGAGCCAGGAAAGCCACTTTTGTATGCAATCTTTCTTGCAAAAAGGCACCTAAGTGTTTTCATCCATTGTTACAAGAGATCCTTCCATGTTACACTTTTTAATCCCAATCTCACTTCAAGTTTAAAAAAGATGAGCTTAGCCTTGAAAACCATACCAGATGGAGAGTGAGCGAGGAGGGCAGGTGCTGCCTGAACCCCCTGCCATCAATCCCTTCCTCTGCTGCACCCCTGGGGCAGCTTGAAGAATCATGTTTTACATATTCCAAGTGCTTTTATTTAATATCACAGACAGACAGACACCATCAAGAATTCATGGAGTGAGAATTTGGTGGACTCTGGGAGCAGAGAGGCCCCTCCCGCCACAGAGTCCCACCCTAGGGCCAGGCCAGGTAAGAAACAACCAAGGTGAGGAAAAGAGATCCATATCTGCTAAAAAAAGTAACAAGTGTGATCCAGTCAAGGTTTGTATTGAACAATATCAGTGATAGAGCAGCATACGTAAGGGAAACACACAAGTGGGGTTGCCAACCATATCCTCCCAGCAGGGCTGTTGTGCCATTGCAAGTTATCTAAGTAAGTTATTAACAAACAGCCACATAACAGGTACCTGTGAGGTCCATCTGCACCAATGGGTTCACTGCCTGTCATGGAATTTGCTAATTTACAGGGGACTGTCTGGAATGAGTAGGTCTGCAACCTCACCAAGCAGCAGCAGGGATCACTGCAGCAGCTGGGATTACTGGTCACTGCATGCAGGCAGGCGATAGGCATCCCTTGTGTCTGCATGATTTCCTCATCTATGGGACACCTGTGGGACAGTGTCTGTGGGCAGCAAGGAAAAACACACAGAGAGTAACAAGGAATAGACAATAGCACCAGCCACACTTATTCTCTGACTTGAGATGCATACAACTCAGTGTTTTGGACAGAGACTTGGGTATTACGGGTAACATAGCCATGTATATTAAAATAAACCGACCTGAATAAAAACAACAATTTTAATATACATGGCTATGTTACCCGTAATACCCAAGTCTCTGTCCATAATTGCTGGCCATGAAAGTTTCCATGCAAAGAACTCAATGTTTGTGAAGGAGAGTGGTGCCCCCAGAGTGTACATGCAGTGGTGCCCTGTTTGGGGAGAGAGCATGGTGGTGTGGAACTTTACCTTTCCCCCTCCTGGGGGGGCTGCAGTAGAACTCTGCAGTGGACCACTTTTCAATACCCTGTGGCAATGGCGCAGTCCTGAAAAACAAAAGGGATTATGATGAGTGTTTGGCCAGCAGTAGCAATGATTGGAGTCCTTGGCATTCCCCGAAAGGGATCAGACCCAGCTCTTAGCTGTTGCGAAAGGAAGGGATGGTTAGGCAACACAACTGATAGTGGAGACACTTTCGATCATCTTGACGGGTCAGGAGGTGGGCGGGTCAGGAGACATGAGACAGAGATGTATCATCAATACTGTACATTGCAGCATGGGATTTCTCCCCCCCCTTTGCTTACCTGTGTGGGGGGCACTGTCCTTCCCCCGTTGGGGTGATGAGGTAGAAGTTCCTGTTGGGTGTCTGTGTGTAGAGAAAGTTGTACAAAGTACTCCTTTTGTGTGCCAAGTGCCTTTTCACCATGACTCCCATCACTGAAGTTCTCCTTTGAGACCCCCCACCTCTCATATCTACAGTATATAATAGCCCCATGCAGTGCGTCTTCTCATCTGAGCTGTAGTCTCCCTTGCAGGGGCCATAGTTACTGGGGTTTGTGTGCTGTTATTGGCTACCAAATGTTGTCTGTATCATATGCTGTTGTAGGAAAGTGATGGCAGGAAGTGCAATTTTCTGTTGTTGTTTTTCTTTCCCTATTGTTCTCTATGAGGTTACTCCTACCTATACCAGCTTTGTTGTTGGTATAGCAATTTTCTGGCATCAGGGGCATGTCCACTGACTGAAGGGGGGTTAGTATATATATCAACTCCTCCTCATTCCTCCCACGTCTCTCATAAGAACATAAGAAGAACCCTGCTGGATCAGGCCAAAGGCTCATCTAGTCCAGCTCCCTGTGTCTCACAGTGGCCCCACCAGATGCCTCAGGGAGCACAAGACAACAAGATACTTGTATCCTGTCGCCACTCCCTTGCACCTGGCAGAAAGAAAACCTACTCCTACAACCAGGAGGTTGCTTATACCCATCATGGCTTGTAACCTGTGATGGACTTTTCCTCCATAAATTTGTCCAATTCTCTTTTAAAGGCATCCAGGGTGGGTGCCATCACCACCTCATGTGGCAGGAAGTTTCACAGATTAATTACACACTGGATAAAGAAATATTTCCTTCTGTCCATTCTAACTCTCCTGCCACTCTCAATTTTAGTGGCTGTCCCCTGGTTCTGGTGTTGTGTGAGAGGGAAAAGAACATCCCTCTATCCACTCTATCCATCCCATACATAATTTTATACGTTCCAATCATGTCCCCCCTCAGGAACCTTTTTTCTAGACTGAAGAACCCCAAACGCTGTAGCCTTTCCTCGTAAGGGAGTTGCCACAGCCCACTAATCATTTTGGTTGCTCTCTTTTGTGCACCTTTTCCAGTTCCACTACAAAATTCTCCCGTGTCCCTCCCATGCCATGCCCTATCCTTCTCCCTATTTTGGCTTCTCCATTGGCAGAGTTGTGCTGGTGTCCAAGTGACATCCAAGCTAGGTTGTCACAGCATTTTCCCAGTGTTGCACCTGCATCCATGGGGCATCCAACGGCAGGCAGGCTTCTACTCTGGCTGGGATGTCCTCATGCCACCATATGTGGAGATACAGTGGGGTATCTCAAGGACAGGACTAGGAGTTAAGAAAACAAAAGGCTGAGAAGCAAAACTTATGTGCATGACAATGTGGAGACCGACAATGTGGAGAAGAGAAAGCAAAGGGGAAAATATCTAGGTGATCTGGAGGTAGGAATTTGAGAAAGCATACTGTAAAAAGTTTGAAAGATTAACATTAGTTATTAGGTAATTAACAGTACCATTAAATGGGTGCATATATATGCACCGTGTGTGTGTGTGTGTGTGTGTGTGTGTGTGTGTGTGTGTGTGTGTAAGTGGTCTGTTTGGATAAGATGGTGTGTGTGTGTGTGTGTGTGTGTGTGTGTGTGTGTGTGTGTGTGTGTGTGTGTGTGTGTGTGTGTGTAAAATACACAACATCATAAAACTTTGCTTTTGCTTTCCTAGTTCATTTGGATCACTAACCCTTATTATAACCCTTATTATTATTAGTTCATTTGGAAGTTAACCCTTGACTTCCGAAGGGCGGATTTCCCTAATATGAGGAGACTAGTTAGAAAGAAGCTGAAAGGGAAGGTAAAAAGAGTCCAATCGCTCCAGAGTGCATGGAGGCTGTTTAAAACAACAGTAATAGAGGCCCAGCGGGAGTGTATCCCACAAAGAAGGGCTCGACTAAGTCCAGGAGGGTGCCGGCATGGCTAACAAGCACAGTTAAAGAGGCTATAAAAGGCAAAGAAGCTTCCTTCCGTATATGGAAGTCTTGCCCTAATGAGAAAAACAAACAAGAGCACAAACTGTGGCAAAAGAAATGTAAAAAGAAGATGATACGGGAGCGAATGGCCAGACACATTAAGGGGAATAATAAAGCTTCTTCAAATATGTTAGAAGCAAGAAACCTGCCAAAGAAGCGGTTGGCCCGCTGGACAGTGCGGGAGGGAAAGGGGTGATAAAAGGGGACTTGGAGGTTGCAGAGAAATTAAATGAGTTCTTTGCATCTGTCTTCACGGCAGAATACCTCGGGCAGATACCGCTGCCCCAACGGCCACTCCTGACTAAAGAATTAAGTAAAATAGAGGTTGAAAGAGAAGACATCTTAGACTTAACTGACAAATTAAAGATCAATAAGTCACCAGGCCCAGATGGCATTCACCCAAGAGTGCTTAAGGAACTCAAAAATGAAGTTGCTGATATCTTGACAAAAATATGTAACTTTTCCCTTAAAACGGCCACTGTGCCAGAGGATTGGAGGATAGCTAATGTCACGCCAATCTTTAAAAAAGGAAGGAGAGGAGACCCGGGAAACTACAGGCCGGTCAGCCTAACATCTTTTCCAGGTAAGATGGTGGAAAGCCTCATCAAGGATAAAATCGGAAAACATATAGAAGAACAAGCTTTGCTGAGGGAGACTCAGCATGGCTTCTGCAAGGGTAAGTCTTGCCTCACAAACCTTTCAGAATTCTTTGAAAAAGTCAACAGGCATGTGGATGTGGGAGAACCCGTGGATATTATATACCTGGATTTTCAGAAGGCGTTTGACACGGTCCCTCATAAAAGGCTCCTGAAAAAACTCCATAGTCAGGGAATAAGGGGATGGTCCTCCTATGGATAAGGAACTGGTTGAAGACTAGGAAACAGAGAGTGGGTGTCAATGGGCAATTTTCACAATGGCGAGAGGTGAAAAGCGGTGTGCCCCAAGGATCGGTCTTGGGACCGGTGCTTTTCAACTTGTTCATAAATGACCTGGAGTTGGGGATAAGCAGCAAGGTGGCCAAGTTTGCGGGCGACACTAAACATTTCCGGGTGGTGAAGACCAGCAGAGATTGTGAAGAGCTCCAGAAGAAACTCTCCAAACTGGGAGAATGGGCAGCAAAATGGCAGATGCGCTTCAATGTAAGTAAGTGTAAAGTGATGCACATTGGGGCAAGAAATCAAAACTTCACATACACGCTCATGGGTTCTGAGCTGTCTGTGACGGATCAGGAGAGAGATCTTGGGGTACTGGTGGACAGGTCAATGAAAGTGTTGACCAAGTGTGCAACGGCTGTGAAGAAGGCCAATTCCATGCTTGGGATAATTAAAAAATGGATTGAGAATAAAACGGCCAATATTATTATGCCGTTGTACAAATCGATGGTAAGGCCGCATCTGGAGTATTGCGTCCAGTTCTGGTCGTCGCATCTCAAAAAGGATATAGTGGAACTGGAAAAGGTGCAGAAGAGAGCGACCAAAATGATTAGTGGGCTGGGGCATCTCCCTTATGAGGAAAGCCTACAGCGTTTGGGGCTCTTCAGTCTAGAAAAAAGGCGGTTGAGGGGGGACATGATTGAGACGTATAAAATTATGCATGGGATGGAGAGAGTGGATAGAGAGAAGTTCTTTTCCCTGTCACACAACACTAGAACTAGGGGACATCCACTCAAATTGAGTGGAGGGAGAGTTAGAACGGAAAAAAGAAAGTATTTCTTTACCCAGCGTGTAATTCGTCTGTGGAACTCCTTGCCACAGGATGTGGTGATGGCACCTGGCCTAGATGCCTTTAAAAGGGGTTTGGACAGATTCATGGAGGAAAAGACTATTACAGGTTACAAGCCATAAGCAACCTCCTGGTTTTAGAAGTGGGTTTTCTCTGTGCCAGGTGCAAGGGAGTGTCAACGGGAAACAGGTTATCTTGTTGTCTTATGTGCTCCCTGAGGCATCTGGTGGGGCCACTGTGTGATACAAGAAGCTAGACTAGATGGGCTTTTGGCCTGATCCAGCAGGGCTCTTCTTATATTCTTATCACTACATGCTCTGAGAGGTGCAAAATAAGGATGAAAGGGACACATGGAAAAATGTGTTTCTTCTATATAGAGAAAGACATTATTGCATCTGGTAAAAAAAAAAATCTCAACCCTGTGCTTGCATATAAACAGGACTTTAATTTATGCCAAATATGGGCTGCAGAAAAGGCCAAACAGAGTCTGCAGAATTCCCAGTTCAAGTCAAGGATCAAACACAATCAGAGTGGCAGTCGCAGTTCCCCAGACACCTGTTAGCTTTTTGATACCTCTGACTCTTCTCACTGGATAGAGAAATGCAACACACAGCAGCAAAAAAGAGTCTTGCCTGGTTTTTGTAAGCAGGCCCAGTTCCTGCAGGATATTCTTCCTTCTTTACTGGTTGCCTATTTGTTTCTGATTGTCTCTCTTGGCTAAATCCTCCCTGAACTCCTAGCTACCAGCTCTCAGCCTTCCTCAAACTGCCCTCTAAATAAAACAGCAGCAAGCAGGAGGTCATCCAACTCTCATGAGAACTCATACTTGGGTGTCATGATCAGGGGAGGTACCTGATTTCCAGGGCTGATCCGCTGGCCAGCATCACTGCAGGGCGCCAAAGAGGGAAACCTGCAATATAATATAAAAATAAACAGCCTGGCAAAAGATTTAGTTTTTATAACTGTATAATAAATACACACAAGGATTGGCAGCCCAATCCTATTCTGGCCAAGAGCATACAGTGCTACTGTTACAGTCTATGCTGCATGTTATGGGTCAAGTGGGGACAAGACAGCCCAAGAGAGGTAATTTTTTTACCTCCATGTAAGCCACGTAGTCCCCAATGGGTTTTCTCAGGCCTATGCCAGCTCATAGGTCTGAAGAGACTCTGGGGGCAGTCTGGGCTCAGAAGGGGAGATAAGATCAGAAGTGCACAGCTACTGCCGAGACCTGTTCCACCCCTGGCCCAGTCTGCTCCCTGCCCTGATCTGCCCCCACCGCTAACTCACCGGTGACAGCAGAGGTTTTGCGGGCTGGTGTTGCCCGTGTGCAGTCTCTGGAGCTTTGTGTTGGTAGCAACATATCTCAAAACAGCAGAATAGCTGCTGAACCAGCGGCCTGGGACTTACACTAATGGATTGCGAGATCTGCCAGCATAAGTTCCAGATAGATATGATTGGGCCATAAGCCAGTTTTAAAGCATAAAAATGCATCTTCAAGGGCAGAAGATTCTGGCTCAGTTGGGAGAGCTGCTGCCTTCAAAGCCCGAAGACCGGTAAACTTGATAAGTTCGAGACATGCCGCCGGCAAAAAGCTGTGAAAGCCTCCAGGAGGAGAGATAAGAGCCTCCAGCTGCGGCGGTCAGTGTGGGAGGCGCCAACCAGCAGCCAACAGCCTGCCCATGTACACTGCCTTGGATTAAAGTTGGAGGAGAAATCCAATGACCAAGAAAGGCGGTATATAAATACTTTATATTATTATTATAATATTATTATTATTATTATTATCATCCAAACACAGCTTGTTGACTTGAGTTCATATTCAAGTTCCGTAAATCTACTAGGCAACCTCATTTTCCTATATTTTTTTAAAAAAGAAATAATAGTTTTCCTACCTGAGAGGGCTGATGTGAGAATAAAGACTAGAACATCCTATAGAAATGTTAATGACCTTGAGTCCTTTAAAGAAAATCCATTACCATTTATTCTCATATTACTTGCAAATAGTTTACAGCTAGCCATGCCCTTACAATACTGTAGGCAGCTGAAAAGGGAGGGAGCACTCTATGCACTTCATCAGCATCAGCACTACCCAGCATTTACATAACAGTGTACAGGCATGCAGTTCTATTGTCACTGAAGTGACTCTCTTTCTAGTCCCTCAGGCTTTACAGAGTACATCCAGCTAAATAGCACTTGTATGGCCCCAGGGCATATGCTGTGTGGCCTCCCACAGCCAGGGCTCAATTGAATATAATGGAGCCACATTAAATGACACAGCCCATGAGGTGCTGAAAGCATCCACGTGTTCAAATAATTAATCAGTGAATGCAACTCTGTCAAACTACTGCTTCAAATGGATCCCCCCCACACACACACTGAAACTGGGATAAATCTTCAAATGATAGAAGTGGATGTTGCCTGTCTGACTCAAACAGTCCCAATTAGTGGCAACAACTAAAGCTCTGAAAGTATTTTGAAACGATTAATCTACATGGGTGTGTGTGTGTGCGTGTGTGTGCGCACACGCTCTTTTGGTTATTAACTGTTAGTTCTTTATGGTTCAGGAAATCTAGAAATTAACAGATAAATTGATTTTTAATACAATTATTGGCCCAACATATAAGATACAAGCTTATCTATTTTGTAGTACCGTGTTTTTTTTAATGACCTGAGCATATGAATTTCTGCACATCTATTTCAGCATCAGTGCTAGAGGACAGAGTTTCTACACTTCCTCTGTGCGGAGTACCTCTCCTATTTAGGGCCCAATCCTATCCAACTTTTCAGCACTGATGCAGCCTCAATGCAGTCCTGAGCTAAGGGAACAAATGTTCCCTTACCTTGAGGAGGCCTCTGTGACTGTCCCCCATCACAGAATACAGCAGGCAACCTGTTGGCACGACTGCATCAACACTGGAAAGTTGGGCTTTTAATAAGCTTTAGAGAGGGGAAGAACAGGATCAAGCCTACAGACAATTCCTTAGCAAAGCTCTTTCCTAGGAGTAGAGGATGTTAGATAAAATGGAGAAAAGCCAGGATGACTGCCCTACTTGCTATGTACAGGATGACATTTCCACAAACAGGAAACACCAGCTGTAGCTCATTCATAAAATGGGATTCTTACTGAATTAGCCCATATAAACTGGCTGGTTTCATTACAGTAGGTGTGGCACAAAGGCCTAGATGGACCAAGCAGGTCTTTTGACTTTATCTCTTTGAACAGGTAACACAAACTGCTTTGAAAACTGCCCTAAGTGCGCAGCTTGCCACGTGGCAGCTGTCAGCATCTGCCCTTTCAGGACCTTTCAAGCCTTGCTGGATACAGAAAGCTGGTTGCTCCCTTACCTCCCTGTAAGCCCCTCGACTGGCAATAGGCCTCCTCAGACCCGTGTCAGAGCTTTAGCTGGCACAGGTCTAAGGAGAGAAAGGGGGCTGCTATCTGAGATTATAGCATCTGGCACAAGTCACCTGCACTGGGTGCCATACCCTCCCCGTGTCCATCATGCCCCAGCCCTCCCCCCGTTCTGCCCTCCCCCTCAGACCTACCTGGTTTGGTGGGTGCTCCATGTGCTGCCACTGTGTAGGGCTGCTCTGGCCTCACCGCTGGCAGGCCATTTGCGATGGCCATAAAGTGCATTCCACTGTCAAAAGTGGTCCGTTTGGATAAGATTGGTTAAACAGAACCTTCATGAAAAGAGGCAATATACTGATGAATACTAGATATTGGAAACGAACAGCAGGGAAATGCCACCCCCTTCAAGCTTCAAGAACAGGAAACAGGTTCTCTGGTGGGGCCACTGTGATATACAGGAAGCTGGACTAGATGTTCTTATGTTCTTACCATCTATTTGCACAACAACATACCGGTAATATTGGCTGTTTTATTCTCAGTCCCTTTTTTAATTATCCCGAGAATGGAATTTGCATTCAGAGCAGCTGCACTCTGGGTTGACACTTTCATTGAACTTCTCAATGAAACAATTGATATCTTGTTGTTGTTCTTGTTCAACAATTGTATCTTGTCATCTTGTGTGCTCCCTGAAGCATCTGGTGGGGCCACTGTGTGATACAGGAAGCTGGACTAGATGGGCCTTTGGCCTGATCCAGCAGGGCTCTTCTTATGTTCTAACTGTCCATCCTCAACACCAAGCTGTTCTTCCTCTTCTCCCCCTTAAATAAACCTTATTAACTGTTCTTTCTACCCATCTGCTTTATACTTCTCACAACTTGATGACTAAAGGGACACACCATGCAGTGAAGTACTTCTGCATTCACTAAAAAGTTGAAATTTGGTTTGCAAGTGGTCCAATAATCCCAGATGACTAGACAAGTTTGAAAACGGTGAATTTGCACATCTCATGACTATGAAATACTACTACAAAATAGATAACATACTTCCAAACGATCCAAGGATATGAAAATTGTTGTGTAACTCAAAAAAGCTCTGATTAATAGAAAAGAAAATGAGACATTTTTACATCTGTCACAAGCAGAGCTTAAAAACTATTTCTTTTTCTGTGTGAAATCGATGAGAATTCCATTGGCAGGATGCATTGCTTCGCGCTTGCTATAACCTTACGAAATATGTATTGTAAATCAAACGAAGCATACTAACAGGATTAAAAGCCATGTGCTAAAAATAATCTTTATCGTTAAAACTTTGTAAAAACACAATTAAAAACAATAAAACTTTTAAGAGAGCCATGAAGAACCAAGTTTTAGATCGTATTTAAGAAATATGTATTGTTTTTATGTTTTATTATATTAATAATAATATATACAGTATTAAAAAAAGAGTTCCATTGGCAGGCTTCCCTCCAAAACCATTTAAAGTAAAAAGTGCAGGAAGGGCAGTCTGGTTCAAAATTGGGAAGGGAGTACGGCAAGGCTGTATATTGTCACCCTGCTTATTTAACTTATATGCACAGTCCATTATGAGAAATGCAGGGCTGAATGAATCGCAAGCCGGAATCAAGATTGCCGGGAGAAATATCAACAACCTCAGATATGCAGATGATACCACCCTAATGGCAGAAAGAGAAGAAGAACTAAAGAGCCTCTTGATGAGAGTGAAAGAGGAGAGTGCAAAAGTTGGCTTGAAACTCAACATTAATAAAACTAAGATCATGGCATCTGGTCCCATCAATTCCTGGCAAATAGAAGGGGCAGAAATGGAAGCAGTAACAGATTTTACTTTTTTGGGCTTCAAGATCACTGCAGATGGAGACAGCAGCCATGAAATTAAAAGACGCTTACTCCTTGGAAGGAAAGCTATGGCAAACTTAGACAGCATAATAAAAAGCAGAGATATCACCATGCCAACAAAAGTTTGTATAGTCAGGGCAATGGTGTTCCCAGTAGCAATGTATGGTTGCAAGAGTTGGACCATAAGGAAGGCTGAGTGCCGAAGAATAGATGCTTTCGAACTGTGGTGCTGGAGAAGACTCCTGAGAGTCCCTTGGACTGCTAGGAGATCAAGTCAGTCAATCCTAAATGAAATCAACCCTGACTGTTCCCTGGAAGGACAGGTACTGAGGCTGAAGTTCAAATATTTTGGCCACCTAATGCGAAGAGAGGACTCTCTGGAGAAGACTCTGATGCTGGGAAAGACTGAAGGCAAAAGGAGAAGGGGAAGGCAAAGGATGAGATGGTTAGACAGCATCACCGATGCAACGAACATGAAAATGAGCGAACTCAGGAAGATAGTGGAGGACAGGAAGGGCTGGCGGGATATGGTTCACGGGATCACGAAGGGTCGGACACGACTTAACGACTGAACAACAACAACCAAATGGCCAAATGAAAGAGGGAGAGGCTAAGCAGCCCCAAATGTATATAAGGGCAAGCTCTTAGACAAGGATGGCACAACCAGGTCTACTGCCCTTACTCATTGCTGCTACCTTCGCCAGAGGGTGTGTGCACAGACCCCCTAAAAGGAAAAAAAAAACCTCCATACCTTCTCACCACACTCTGTCCTCACATGGGGTTTAAAATTTATAGTAAAGGAATGCATTTCCTTTAAACCCTGTGCAAGGATGGAGTGCAGAGAGGAAAGCAGGTGATCCATTCGTCGCTCACTATTAGCAAACAGGGAGTGGATCAATGCAGCCTGTGTCTGTGGCGGACTGGAGGAAGGCAGAGGCAGACTTGGGGTGAAGGCACCCTGAATTCACTGCCTTCCCACTTCTCTTGCCATCTGCAGCTGACATCAGGTCACTTAATAGCTGGGCTAGCCATGCTCCTAGTCATTCTGTGTGGGAAGTTGTTGGCAGAGAAGAGCTAAATCACAGAACAAAAACCACTAAGCTAAAATCACAAAGTTAAATCACAGAGCTAAAATCACAAAGTTATATCAGTACTGGAATGCATTACTGAACTAATTGAGAGAAATATTGAGAGAAATATTGCTACCAAAGTTGTCCTTGTAAATAAACCCAGTTTCGTTTGAGAAGCTGTGTTGACGGTTTTATTTCTGCCTTAAATTCTGGCAGAGCACCATGTTACCAGAGGATAAGCTGGACTCAGGGATTGAGAGAACCAGGAGGGAACTTACTCCCTCAAGGCTTTGAGAAGAGCAAAGTCCTGGTTCACTAGGGACTGGTGGCAGCAGAAGAATGACCAGACAGGCTGGTGTTTCCAGGTCCTATGTCAGGAACCTTCAAGACCACCACAGGAGTTGAGAGTAGCACTGCTGCACAGAGCAAGCCAAATCATGTATGGCCTACATTTATACAGGATACAGGTATCTTGTTGTCTTGTGTGCTCCCCAAGGCATCTGGTGAGCCACTGAGAGATACAGGAAGCTGGACTAGATGGGCCTTTGTCTGATCCAGCAGGGCTCTTCTTATGTTCTTATGGCCTGGATTATTGGCCTGTAAATGTCCTGTTGCTGTATCAGGAACTTGAATTGGCTTTAGAAAAATTTCCAGTAGCAGTCAGGAACATGTACTTATGTTTTCAGAATGTAAGTTTCATTTGTTAGTGTATAGAAAAAAATTGAAAGGGGCTTAAGGTGCAGGAAAGCAGTGACGTACCTACGCCTGGTGGGAGGGGGGCCACGAACGAAAATGCCCCCCCCACCGGAGGTGACATCGCCACTGCAGCTGCCGCCGCTACTACTACCACTGCTCAAAAGCTTCCAAGGCTCCGGGTGGGCAGGCGAGCCAAACAACACGCACCTTTTTTCGCCGCCGCAGCACAGTAGTCACCCCCAAGTGCCGCCCAGGGGTGGACTGCCCCCCCCACCCCAGGCGAGCCGACGGCTCTGCAGGACAGAAATGATTCAGGAATTAAAAGTGAGTGAGTGAGAGATAAGTGGCCTTTTTACTTATATTCCAGACGGACATTTCAACCCAATGTGAGTCTTATCTGCTTGGGTCCCCCCCCTCCCCAGAAGAAAGTAATGGTTGAACTAGACTGTACCACCTTATTTGAATGCAGTATCTCCCTTGGTCAACCTCACCACCCGTTTTTCTGAGAACAGATTGGACAGCTAGGGACAGTTTTCAAACAAACATGGAACAGCCTGGTTCACTCGTCACCTGAACCACCACTTAAGTGGGAGGCGCGTACGACAGTTTGTAATTTGTGCCCACCAGTTAAAAATTCTCCCAGAGCATCATGAATGAACAGGCTATCAGAGACATGCAGATATTGGACTCAATCTTGAAAAAGCTCTCTGCACTTACTTCCCACAGAAATCAGCGAAACCTAAGCATTTCACATGTACTGTATTAGCTCCGCTGATTTCAAGGGTCTTAGGCACACCTAATTTTGGCTGAATTGCACCTACTGCCCATGAAAGGTTCAGTGTATGCTCCAAAACATCCCATTTCTTGCAAACCATAAATGTAAACAACAACCTGGTTTACCATCCCATTGTGCCAACGTACACAACGTTCATGGACAAATGGAGACATTTTTATGGTGGTTTGAATGTCAGCATATTGACTCTGCAGCATCAGCACAACCTTGATGGCAATAAAACTTTTGCTTTTCCATTGTGCACTGTTACTCACAAAGGTGGTGGTGTTTTTTAATCACTAATGAAGCCTACAAACTTGTTTTCATATCTAAACCTTGGCTAGAATACAAAAAGGCCAGACAACAACAGGCATCCTTTAGGATACCTGGGCAAAAGAGCTCTGCAGAAAGGACAAATGAAACCTGGATGTCAAACGTAGTGTTGCATCATGGGCTGTTGAATTCATATCGATTGCAGTCTGGGCTTTTTAAATAGGTGAAAAGAGTGAACGGCATTCTCTCCCAGACTGCAATTCCCAGGCAAGCAGTCCTTTCTTTTGCAAAGTTCTCAAAACAAGGGACGGCTTCTTTTTATTTGCCTTTCTGGACACATCAAGGTTTTAAATGAGTAGATTGCAACTGTCTGGAGGCAGAAGGTTGAGAGCAATAGAGCATGAGGGCTGGGGCCAGCTGAGTATGTGCTTCTACCAATTTATCCCTGTGACTGAGGTAGGTGGTCTTGCGCTGCTTGGAGACCGCCGCTGTTCTGTGCACCTGTGCGAGTGATTGCTCTCAGCCACCCTTCATAATGGTGTCTGGTAGAAGCTTGTGCAGGAGGGATTCCAGCAGGCTCTGAGTGCATGTCGACGTTCGACTGAACTGTTTCTCTTTTCTGCATGTAAGTCAATCTTTAGCATGGACAGCAAGGACTTTTTAAAATGATCTAGGGTCAGGGGTTCTCAATGTACTCAGTGTGGCGTACCACCTACATGGCTACTGCTGCGCTGAGTACCACTGGAAGTAAGGGGCGATGATGTCATCGCCATTTACTTCCAGGTTTTCGGTCCAGTTTTTGGCGCAGGAGGCTGGTAAGAGGCTCCAAGTGGGTGAGCTGTTTTCTTCGCTCCCAAGAGGCTCAGCCAGAGGCAGGAGCCTCTTAGGAGCAAAAATGTGATGCTGAAAGTGCCACATTTTCACGGGGTTTCGGATTTCAAGGGGTTTCAGATGTCTCAGCAGGGTTCAGGGGAGCCCGGTGGTCCATGTACCACCAGAGGTACCCAAAAGTACCACTCGTGGTACGCATACCATCAGTTGAGAACCTCTGGTCTAGGTTATTATTTATTAGATTTATACTCTGCTTTTTTCCCCATAGGGGGACCCAAAGCGCCTTACAACAATACAGATACATAAATCATAAAATGATAAATATAAAACTCTTATTTTATCATATTGAGGTTTAAAAAAATATCAATATGATAAAATATATAATAAAACTCTTAAAAGACCTTAATGCAATTTAAAAAACACAGAGTGAGGTACAATAAAAGCTCTTACAAAAAAGGGGTTGGACCACTAAAATAGTTAGGCTGGGCGGTAACTTGTTTAAAAAGAAATGTCTTCAGGCCCCACTGGAAGGCCTCTAAGGAGGGAGCAGTTTGACATTTATCCATTTTTGACTTTTGTCCATGCTCTAGTCCCACTTGTATGAGAAGCTACACTCACCTGCTAATCGCCCTTCTACATGTCTAAAGGGCACAGCAATCCTGTCCCCATTTACATGTAGTCTCTTTTCTTATTCCATACTTGTTGTGGATAACCTAGGTTTCATTTGAGCCAGCCAGGACCGACCAGAACTCAGCTCCATTTCTAAAGACTTCTCTATTTTCTATATCAAGTGCTAAAGACTTCTCTATTTTCTATATCACACATTAGGCACAGCATGCTTCCATATCTCCAGATTTCCATTATGGCCTGCCCTGGGCTACACATGCAACAGAATGAACTGGCAGGATATACCACTTCGGACAACACATGGAGGATGCCATTTTTTAAAAAATACTTACCTGCGTAAAAAACCTGCCTGCAACGAAAGCTAGCATATCGGGACAGAAG
Source organism: Plestiodon gilberti rubricaudatus (assembly GCA_026170595.1). Classification (NCBI taxonomy): domain Eukaryota; kingdom Metazoa; phylum Chordata; class Lepidosauria; order Squamata; family Scincidae; genus Plestiodon; species Plestiodon gilberti. Next base: position 115,136,532 of record JANXHW010000001.1, read on the forward strand.
GTCTTCTGGCTTAGCATGCTCTCTGCTATGTTAGTTTCAACTCACAGGAATGTGTGTGTGTGTGTGCACGCACACACACACGAGAGCATTCAAGAATGTATCCCTTCCTGCAGTCTGAAATGATATAGTCTGATCTACCATCTCTGAACAATACCTCTCATTCTGCTTCATGATCAAGCCATTATGTCTAGGTCTAGGATATTTTCTTCACAATCAAATAGCCAAAGCTGGTCCCTATTCATCTAGGATCAGGGGGCATAACATCTTAGCATGTCTGAGCCTCAGCATCTCTCCTTTTACACTTAAATGTTCTGGGATATATTATTACTCAAATAGCAAATTGCGCTCTCCTGGGAACAGAGGCTCTTGCAATAAACAAACCACTGACTCTAGAGCTCCTCAAGTAGCAATCATAACACCATCAAGTTCTAAGGTGCTTAAAAAGTATAAAGCACATCTGTGAAAATGGTGATTTTGTTGGAAAAAGGGGAGGAAGCAGAGCAATCGGCGGAAGGACCCCCTTTCCTATGGTAAAATGTACCACTAGTTGCTGCTATCAATAAAACATACACAGGAACAGAAGCTGGTTAAGGTTTTAAAAGAAACACTTTACTCAGTTTCGTAGTTCTATACACATCTTCTGAAGTAGGAGAGGTTCCTACTACTTTGGAACAGGGAACCCTAGAGCTGTTCTCCTTGTATGAGAGGGGGTGTGGGGGGAGGTGGGCGGGCGGGCACAGAGTCCAGGCAGAGCACATCTTTCTGCTTCGATGGTGTGCAAGGAAGTGTGTAGAGAAAGGGCAGGAAGAAAAAATAGTATTATTTTTTAGACCACACCTCCTGCAAGTATCATCATAGAGGGCAGGGAAGAGATCTCCAGTGTCTGGACAGTACACTGCCCTCCAGAGTCCTGCAGGCAGCATTGCATCCAAAATTCCAACAGATTTGGCAATGGCCAACTGAATTCCAGCGCATGGAATTTTGCTGCAATATTTATGAAGGTACTAGCAGTAACACACTCCAGAGAGATTTGTTTGGAAATCAGTTCATAAAGTGAGATAGGCAAACAAAGAAAACCTTAGAAACAGAACTGAGCATTACAACTGAGAAGCACCAATCTACTCCGCTCCTGGTTCACTCTACATTAGTCAGTGATAAACTAAATAGACATGAACTGTCATCTGGAGGTAAAACGTACCTCCAGATTGTTGTAATTTCAAAGCTGTGATAGAATGGGGGATTGGAGAGTCTTTCGTTCAGCAACAATCTAAAGAACATGGTGCACAAGAGTTAGTTTTAAGGCTCTAGTATAGAACACCAAGTAGAATATGGTCATCTGGCATGCCTCCAAACCATCATATCCAAGCTTCTAGAAGGACAATCCCATATAGATTAGTATTTGATGAGTGAGTAGTTAAGATTTACAGGAATAAAAGCCATGGATGGCAGTAAAAAAAAACAAAGTTAAAAACACAGTAAAAACTTTCAATAAGAGCAACGTTTCGAACCAGATTCCACAGGTCTTTTTCAAGCTCACCTCTCAGTGGTCTGAAGCAATTTTTAGTGTGAACTACCACATAGTTCTCTGCTGCTCTTTGACCCTCAGCAACTGCATTTCAGTGTCATACTTCTGTGTCTGTTACAGCTTCAGGACTGTGACAGCGCAATCCTACCCAGCTCCTCCACTGGTGCAGCCAGTGGTGGAGGGCAAAATAGGAAGCTTTGGGAGAGAAAGGGGATTTAAATCCCTTTTAAGGGGCAGTGTAAAGGGGAGTTAAATCCCCTTTCCTTTCTAAAGCCTCCCGTTCTGCCCTCCACCACTGGCTGCACCAGTGGAGGAGCTGGGTAGGATTGCACTGTGAGAAATGTAAGGGAGTCAAATGTTGTCATGGAGGTGTCATGATGGGAAAGAGGCAGCTGTTGCATTTTTCACCATCCTGTTGCTGTCACAGGTATAGGGGAGACTCTACCAGTGAAGGAGGTGGCAGCCCTAAAAGAGGGTGCCAATGTTGTGATAACGTTAGGTAGAAATATGCCTTAATACTCAAACATACATCATGTATGGAATGCAGAGCTGAAATATCCTTTGGTGTTGTTATACAATGAATATTGCTGCCGATGGGGAGGGTGTAACAAATACTATACTGTTTGTTGATAAGTTCCCTCTGCTGGATGCAGGACAAAGTACAAGTTATACTAGCCTGTTTCTGGCATGTGGCTTGCTCAAGCACAATGTTGACCACTTCTGACCTGAACAGTTTTCCTTTCTCTACTGCAGCAAGAGCGATTTTACCTTCCCTGGCTGCACCAGTATTTCATTTTCTTTCACTGTAACTGTCTGGTATGCCTGATGTGCTTTGTATGACCTATGTTTCTGGGGAATATTCTGACTCTGCAATCATGAGCATTTCACAGCCGGATCTAAGACAGCTGCTATAGCCATACCCCATGCTAATCAAGATGGGCACTGCCATGCAGTTCTTATCACACTGGGCATTAAGATCCATATCCAACCAGACTTGTCATTTCCACAAACAGGGCAGGATTGTGCATTCAATGCAAGAAATTCAAAGGTCACTAGGGTGCTGCAAGGCCTTACTCAGTTACTGTCTGAGGGCCCACATAGACAATATACAGATTGTGCAATTGAGTCCTGACCTGCATATTTGTATCTTTCAATGTAAATAGTAGCTGAGTGCAGGATCCTGATCTGGATCAGGACCATGTTGAAGGAGGGGAGTTTTACACTTTGCCCCTATCTTAGCCCCAATCTGGATTGGGCCCTACACATGACTGGGATTGCTCCAAGAGAAAAGCTCTTTGGCACCAATAGCTAATAAGTGCAACTGCCACTTTGGGACTAATACCTGGCTTTGGGGGAGGTGATTTTTGGAGAGAGAACAGTGCAGAGGAACCGAGTTCAACCTCCCTTTGTGCTATGGCTATGTCAACACTGGAGCTGGTGTTGGGTCCCATCACAAAATGCGAGACAGGAGCAACAAGAACTCCACAAAGCAATCTCATGAACCATCACAACAAAGCAACTCACAGGATCAAGCCCACAGGAAGGAATTGAACTGGTGTCCTTTCTATAACTGGACAAAAAGTGCTGCTATTTCCCTAGCACTGATTTTTTTTTCTTGCATTGCATCATTTAAAAATATCTGTGGCACTTTTATTGTATATGCTAAACAAAAAAACAGCATCCACGATCTGAAGAATTCACACCCAGCAGGACATTTAACTCTTTTTCTTTGAACAGCACATTCTCCCACTATGCTGCATGGCAAATTGATTTTGCAACTCCTCCCAAGTGCAATTCCATGGCTGTTGGGGCAGAGGGGTGTGTGTGTCAAAAGCTCCACTGGTCATGCAGCAGAGGAAGTCATGGAGGTATCTGGATTGCAGCCAGTGGCTTTAAAATCAAGATAGGAAAATGAAACTTTAAAATTTTTCAGTTGACTTATTGGAATGGATTACCAAGGGAGGTGTCAGCTCGAGTGTGTATTACATTCCTCAGACCATAATAGAGGGTATAATCCACCATGCTCTGCAATTATGCAGGCTCCAATGAAATAAAATGGAGATTGCGGGACAGACGGTGCTTGATGAGTTTGATCCTAAATGGCTACAGTATTCTGGTGGGAATAATAAATACTGTATGTGAAGTGCTTTGAATGCTCTAGAGTATTATATAAAATATTAAGTATTTCTGCAGCTGGGAGGGCCTTTAGCTCAGTGATGCCACACATGCTTAACATGCACATAGACTCAAAGTTTATGTAGGCTGATCGGGGCGAATATGAATGGATTGATTCCTGTCCCACAGCCAAGGCTTAGACTAGATATTTATTGGTTGACTGGATTGGAATGATGTTATAGTTTTGTATCCCACCCTTCAATATAAATTTCCAGGCCGTCTCACAATAAAATACAGTAAAAACAATATAGTACAATCATAAAACAGCCATGTTTAGTCCCTTCCAATTCTATGACTTGGTGTTGTGACTACAGGTGAGGAAACCTGGATTCAGAACTGAGACATGTAGCTGTGGATAATAGACTAGTCATGCGTAGATTTTCATGGCACGTTGCTATGCACAGAGAAGTAATATTTATGGGTTTTTTTGCCATGTGAAATCAGCTCTTTAACTAGAAGAAAGTAAAGCGAGTTCTTACACTTGGTCCGTTGAGATTCCTGTAGCTTGATCCTACCGGTATTGGAAAGCGGGCGATCCAAGCGGACTCTCCAAAGCAGACGAAGTGGTGAAAACAAAGTCCTTTATTCTTCTTGGCTTGACGTTTCATCCAGACCCTTCGGGTTTTCTCAAAAGCAGAGAGAGAACTCAGCTAATGCTAAAGATTGTTTCTGACCTTGTTCTGAAAGGCACAGGGTTATAAGTGCAGCGAACGTTGAAAGCGCGGGAAACTGTCAATTGCCTGATTGAAAGCGGAAGCGGTGAGTTCCTCGATGACCGCTCGTAACCCCTGTGCTGCGCTCCGTGCAGTTTTGCTGTTTAAAGGCTTGTTAAAGGAGAAGAGGGGGGAAAAACATGTTCGTTAGTATAAGCAGACATTTTTATTGATAGTCTCCTGTTGCAGGGAAGCGATGAGTTTCCAGATGACCGCTTTACCAGGGTCCCTCTGGTAGAGGTTATGAACCTCATTAGTGACCTCACCCTACCACGAGACCTAATACCTTTGTACCAACATTGTTTAACCTCTACATACTTTCTTTGGAATAATGTTTTTAGGGAGCAAAAAGAAGGGGTGGCGATGGGAAATCCTCTGAGTCCCATCGTCGCAGACCTCTTCATGGAATTCTTTGAAGAAAAAGCTTTATCCTCTGCAAAATTGAAACCATCAACGTGGCTTCACTACGTAGATGATGTTTTTTGTGTCTGGGACCATGGGGAAGAAGAACTGACCCCCTTCCTAGAACATCTTAACAGCCTGATCCCTGAAATTCAATTTACAATGGAGGTAGAGAAGGAGGGAGTTTTGCCTTTTTTGGATGTAAAAGTGTCCAGAAAAAAAGATCTGTCATTTGGACACACTGTCTATAGGAAGCCTACTTTCATGGGGAGATATTTACATCACTCCTCTAATCATCACCCCGCTCAAAAGAACTCGTTAATGAATTCACTAATATACAGGGCTTTACATGTTTGTGACAGGGAATCCCTAGCAGAGGAGAAAACAGTCATCAAGGAAACCTTACAGGCAAATGGATATAAAATACAACAGATAGAACAGACATGGGAAAAACAATTGGCCAAATTTAATCATATTCCTACACCTGAGGAAATAAATAGGAAAAATGAAGAATTAAGGTTAGAAAGACAGAACAAAGAACTCAGGTGGTTGTCTCTGCCCTATATACAGGGGGTTACTGATAGGATTGCCCAATATTACTTCTCTGTGCAATGGACTAGTCATTGTATTTCAACTTAACCTTCCTCACAGTAATGCTGCGAGGGTATAATAGGGGGTTTGGAAAGGAGACTGTGGGCACAATCCAAACCTACTTAGGGCTCCGTTGTAACCAGTGGCCCAGCGAAAACGGGAGGCCCCAGAACGGAAAGGGGATTCAAATCCCCTCCAAAAGGAGAATTCAAAGGGGATTTGAATCTCCTTTCTGTTCTGGGGCCTCCGGTTTTCGCTGGGCCACTGGTTACAATGGCGGCCTAAGTAGGTTTGGATTGTGCCCTGTGTATCCTGTTCCAAGCTCAGTAGAAGAATGAAAAGATATAAATGTAATGCATGAATGGTTAGATGTTACAGAAAGGATGGGTCCTCATATTTCCATAGCATGTCAACTATATCTTTTCGGTACTATTTGAAATGTGTTTGGGGGGGGAAGATACTGTATATGTAATTATACACGAACTGAGATTGTTGAAGAGTGTGAGGGTGCCTGTTTCCATATATATGTCTCCCGTATGTCTCCTTTCAGAAGTTACAGAACCATGGCCACAACCTTAAATTAATATGGTTGGGCTTCCCATATTAATATTAATATCTGTATAGACAGAGTCACTTACCAACTAATTTGATGCATCCTCCTTATCAGAATCAGCATCCTCACAATCACCATCTGGTGGGATCTGGACATTTTACATTCTTCTTTCCCCCCATGTTTCAATTACTGTATAACAAAAAGAAGAACAAGTGTCCAGATTGCAGCAGAAGGCGAAGAGACAAATTTTGTGGACAAGACTGCTTATAGATTGCTTATAGGGTGACAAGTTACAAAGGAAAAAAGGACGCCTGTGCCTTTAGTGGCAGCAGAAGGAATGTCAACATGCATTGTTTTGTTCCACTCACGTGTCAAGTTATACCTGTCAACATTTCACACCTGTATCCCTTCACATCTGGTTCCTTTCGGTGCTCCTAGTCTTTGGCTAATCACCAGAACCAGCCCTACTTGTGGGTCAAACTAGATGTAACAGAACTGGAGTACAAGAATTGGGTCTGTGGCTGAAGTAGTGAGGATTTAAATCAAAGCATGGGCGAGCAGGAAGGAAGAGGAAGTTGAATTCTTCCTACAACCTAAACCTCCTTCTTCCCCCTTGTTTTTCCCCAGAATCACTTTTATTTACCTGTTTTCCTTTCTATGGAGCTCCAAGACGAGAAATAACTGGCTTGAAATTCTTGAATAAGAAAAGCAAGAGATAAAAACTAAAAAAAAAAATTATACATTGAAACGAATGGGCGGGAAGACAGTTCAGCTTCCTTCTCCCATCAACTGTCTATGCTGTATTTAAAATCACTTCCAGCTGTGCCTCTTATGTGTAGGTCTCTACCAATGATTTGAGACTTTCACCATACTTTTAAACACAGAAGTAAGTACCACTGAAATTGCAGGGACTGATTTAGATAATGTGTTTAGGGGTTGAAAGATCCTTGAGCATACTGAAAAGCAAGCGTAGCCCAACGATTGAGGTGAACTAGGCAGCTCCCTTGGGTGCCCAAATCTCAGGGCTGCCTGCCACTGCGTTGTCCATGGTTAAGACTAGAGAAATGCAGCTCCCGGAACCTTTGGAGGCAGCTTGATAGCTCACCAGTGGGGCTGATGTGCCCTGCATTCCAGGGGACAAAATGGACAGCCTTTTGATTTGCACCAACTGCCTCAGGCATAGACACAGTTGTAAAGAGGAAGGAAGTAAAGATATGACAGACAGATATTAGCAATGAAAATCAGAACACAGTACCAAGGTCAGCTCTGGAGCACTGAATATGCTACAGTTATGCTGTTTAGTTTACAACAAGACACAAGGTGTGAAGGGAAGCAACTCTTTATTTGCCCAGAGCAGTAAAATAACCTGGGTAGGCCCTGAGAAAAAGAGCAAAGAAATCCAAGTCATTTTGTATCGCTTCACACAATAAGCAGGGTAGGTGCACATTTGCCATCATCTGCACCTACCATGGAGAACTGTAGCCAACCCTGGGTCCCTGTTATGTAGGGACCTAAACAATACATAAAAGGGGGGAAAGCATATAATTTATGCTTTTATGTGTTAACAAGTGCACGCGTGTGCGTGCGCACACACACACACACACACACACACACACCATTTTAGGGCCTATTCACACATCTGAACATGTGTGGGTGTGAACAAAACCTCCAAGTGGTGGTTTGTCAGGCCACAGTGAGCCAGTTGTGCAACCTGCTTCCATGCACAGCATTATTTAATATATTTATATTTCACCTTTCCATGTCATTTCGGAGATGCCCCAAGGCAGCGAAAATCACCACAAATTGTTTAAAAAAAAACAAAAAACACAAAAACAGCAAAGCATAGACAGCCCAGCATATAAAAAGAACTGTTAAAAGCCAAAGGTTTAACAATTCACAAGCCAATCAGACCAAAGGCCCATTGAGATCCTCTCCTGAGTTTCCAGGATCACAAAGCAGCAGCACCCAGGTGATCTGATTGGACAGGCAAACAGAAAGACAGTCCTTTAAATATGCTGCTCCCAAGCCCCCCCCCCCCGAGGACTTTAAAGGTACTGTATTTCTTCAATTCTAAGATGCATGTTTTTCCCAATTAAGCATTTCAAAAAATGGGGTGCGTCTTAGAATCAAACGTCTCCAAAAAGCACCCCAAAATGCTATCTTCTTCCTTACCGGGGCTTGCGGAAGCTTCAGGGAGGCCTGCGCAACCCTCTGCAGGCCTCCCTGATCTTCAGTTCGGCAAAAAACGGTGATTTTCAGCCATTTCCAGTTTTTGCGAAAACCAGAAATTGCCAAAAATTGCTGTTTTTCGCCGAACTGAAGATCAGGGAGGCTTGTAGAGGGCTGCGCAGGCCTCCCTGAAGCTCCCCCAAGCCCAGGTAACGAAGGAAATGGCACTTTCTGATGGGGCCAGAAATGCTATGCAAAGGCAGTGCACTCAGTCATCCTCAGCTGCAGGAGACATGCTGGGGAGAGTTGGTGCCGAGCAGGTAGATTTAATGAAGGGAGGCGAGTCTTACAATTGATGGATTTTTTTTTCCCGTGCTGGTGGTACTGAAAGTAAAGGTGCGCCTTAGAATCAATGGCGCCTTAGACTCAAAGAAATATGGTAAATAACCAGCACTTTGAATTGGGCTTTAGTAGAAGCTAGTGAAGGTGGTACAATGGACGCAAATACTCCCCAAACCAATCTTCAGCGAAAGCTTTAACTGCTGCATTTTGCACCAGTTGAAATTTCCAAATACCTTTTTTCAAAGACAGACAGAGAACGCATTTGTCCGTTGTCCAACACTGATGTCTTAAAGAACATGTGTGACCATGACCAGGCCTTCCTTCTCCAAGAGAGGCCATCCGCCTAAACTGGTTAAGATTTCAGCATGCCAGGATGCACCATTTCCCTAACACATCCCAGTGTGCTGAAAGCCAAATTCTGCATGGCTTGAGGGCCACTGTGGGCAGTTTTTCCAAGAGGTTTTCCTACAGGCCCCATGGTTGTATGAACAGACCTTCATTACCACAAGACTGAGTGTCCCAGTTCTTTGTGCTTCCTTTCCCAAATGCCAGTGTAAGCTTTCCTCCTTCTGCAGTCTTTATTCAGAAGAAGCAGAGCAATATAAGGTGTGTTGTCGTCCATGAAGACAAGTGGTAGTTATCAAGTCACTTTGCCATTCTGGTAGAAAGATGTCACAACAAGTGGTAGGATAAGTTGCTCCAATTTTAAGTGGAGTGATTTGTCACACCTGCAGCTATTTTATCTGGATGTGGCTATGCTGTGTGGGTTAAGCGTGTGCATGAGTCATTAACCTCTAGCACACGCCGGAGGTGGGCAGAAGGACTTAGCATTTAATAGCTTGTCTCATCAGCTGTCTTTCTGGCCTCCAAGCTGCGAGACACCTCTGCAGTCTCTCCTGCTCTGACTGACACTCCTGGAATTGCTTCTGCTTCGTATAGATCCACTGCTTTCAAGCAGAGGGAAAAGATTGCCTGTGACAGGCACCCTGCTACAATTAGGAAGCCTCAGTGGTCAGAGTTTGAATTCACTATACTCTGTTGAAAGCTGGTCACAAACTCTGCATGTCAGCAGTGTAACAGACAAACCCACCACTTGTTGGTGGTCCTTTGTCATTTACGTCAGGAAAGGTTTGTGTGCAGTTTTCAGAACAGAGCTGACCTAACTTCACAATGGAGCTGACCTGACTGGACGGTGCCCAGCAGACTGCTGTTTCTTCATCTTCTCTCATTTTCCTTTCTCTTAGCACTTGCTCAGTAACACAGATTTTCAAGTCAAGCCTAGTCAGCTGTGCACAAGTTTGACCAAAGAACTTGCTCAAGAACACAGGTGCCACCCATGCCATATGCCACTGGTCACTGTAATGAGGGAGTATGACTTGATTACATGACTCCTGGATTCCAGCTATCCAATTTACCAATTTGAGAGATACAGTATAATTCTAGACAAACCTAGGCAAAACTGGCTTAAGGCATTTTACCCCAAGGTGGTATATATGCAACATGATTTAAACGTGTACACCTGTGGGCTGGGAGGAAATGGGTTTTAATGAGAGCTCCAGTTTCATTCAAGACTGGTTCCCAATAAGTTATAATATTTCTTTCCATGGGAGGACTTTTGCAACAGATTCTCAATTATTTCTTGGGTATTTTGCAGACGGATAAAGCATTTTTCACTCATATGCTTGCAAGGGAATTAGGATGACCCCGTGCAAGACAAAAGGGCTCCTCCTCTAACAATTATGTAAATTTCAGCAGGTGCTGCTTTTCCTTCATGACAATTTGCACCCGCCAATATTCCCTCTTCTAAACAGTTATCAAAGGCACTGGAGCCCTATCTTCATTTGCATATGGTCACCCTAATTCCTGTGAAGGAAAGCATATGGAATATGCTGCACAAGAAAAAAATTCATAACTAACCACTTAAAAAAGAAAAACAAAAACAACCTGTTCATTGATCTTTCCTGAAAAATTTGTATATCTTTTCAAATCTAACATAACACTTTCCTCCTCAAGGATTGTTCCAACAGTTCTCCGAAGCAGTAAAACATTACATCAGGAGAGGTGACAGTCCTTTCATAAGTCACATGGTCTTCTAAGTTCAGCTTTCCCAATTTGGCTTTGGCTTATTCCCTCTGCATCAGCCTTCTCATGCAAGGGCATGTCTACTAGCAGTTTCCTGTACTGTGGATTTAGTATTTTAACGCTTAATGACTAAATGAGAGGGACAAAAAAGTATTCCCCCCCCCCTTCCATGAAAATGGAAGCCAGTTGTGAACAATAGCCATTGTTTGCTTTGGTAGTACAAGATGCAGGGACTAGTGAGCGACCAGCACATATAGGACACTACTGAAGAAATTTAGCCTGTAGTCTACAACATCGGGATGAACAGCTCAGTTACCCAATGAAAGAAGAGAAAAGGAAAGAACGTGCTCTTTAGATACAAAGTGGGAGAAGGTGCACAGGACAGACCACAAATGAATTGTCAGTTAACACATAACGAACTATAGTCACGATAGCCCTCCAATGCATACATACTGTAATTTCATTCCCTTTCAGGATATATATCTTACGAATTTCAGTTCTTCCCACAATGAGGGTAGCAACTGGCCCCAAAAGGATGCGAGTGAGGCAAAGCTCAGGGTGCAGGAGAACGCAGAAAGAAGGCAAGCAAAAGTAGGATTCAAGGACCCACAAACATACAGAGATGCATGTCGAACTGAAGATGAATGAAAGGACAGAGAGCTAGTAATAGGCAGAGATGAAGGTTAACTAATTAGGGCACTCAGTGGGCAAGATCATATTAGAGCCAGACATTTTGCTGCTGCAGTGTTTCCATGGCAAACAGGGAAAATCTTTAATCTCCGCTTCTGCAAACTACAGCTCAAGGGCAGCTAGTGATGGGGAAACACCTCCCTATCAGCAATACCTTTGCCAGAAAAGTCGGTACACAAGAGGGGTTTATTATAGGAATGTACAGATTGCTTTACTGCAGTGGTTCCCAAACTTTATAGCACTGGGACCCATTTTTTAAAACAACGCTCTATCATGACCCACCTAGCCTTACGAGACTTAAAAAAAAAGTTTTACTTTACCAGCACTCAAGCCTCTTAGTAGTTTCTCAGGTTTTCATGGCCAGAAAATTCAGAAGTTCTAGAGGAATAAAAACTTTCGGGTACTGAAGCCATGTAAAAGATTTTATTAGATTAAACAATTACAGAAGATCTGTTTCGCTCATTCTGATGAGCTTCTTCAGGGAAAATGGTGTGCAGAAAGCACACTCTGAGATCTTGAGGCAGGGAAAAGGCAGGGCTTAACTGAAAAGTGTCAAATGGCAGTTTAGAGTTCTTAAAGTGGCAGTGACCGCAGCAGTAGGAAAACATGTTACTTCATTCTAATTGAGGCTTGTTAAGGGGAATTGTTCTCCTTCATGGATCATTGCCTTGTCGTGGCGAAGGGGCTTGCGTAACTCAATGAAGCCATGAGCTATGCCGTGCAGGGACACCCAAGACGGACAGGTCGTAGCAGAGAGTTCTGACTAAAAGTGATCCACTGGAGAAGGAAATGGCAACCCACTCCAGTAACCTTGCCAAGAAAATCCCATGAACAGTACCAAAAGGCTAAAAGATATGACACCGGAAGATGAGCCCCTCAGGTCGGAAGGTGTCCAATATGCTACTGAGGAAGAGCGGAGGACTATTCCAAGTAGACCCAGAAAGAGTGAAGCGGTTGGGCCAAAGCCAATAGGACGTCCAACTGTGGATGTGTCTGAGGTTGAAAGGAAAATCCAATGCTGCAAGGAGCAATACTGCTTAGGAACATGGAATGTGAGGTCTATGAATCAAGGCAAGCTGGATGTGGTCAAAAATGAGATGATAAGATTGAACATTGACATCTTGGGAATCAGCGAACTAAAATGGACGGGCATGGGCGAATTTAAGTCAGGTGACCATCATATCTACTACTGTGGGCATGAATCCCTTAGAAGAAATGGAGTAGCCCTCATAGTCAATAAAAGAGTGGGAAAGGCAGTACTGGGGTGCAACCTCAAAAACGACAGAATGATTTCAGTTCGAATCCAAGGCAAACCATTCAACATTACAGTAATCCAAGTGTATGCCCCAACCACTGATGCCGAAGAAGATGAAGTTGACCGGTTCTATGAAGACCTACAACACCTTCTAGAACTAGCACCCAAAAAAGATGTCCTTTACATCATAGGAGACTGGAATGCTAAAGTAGGAAATCAAGAAATAAACGGAACAACAGGCAAGTTTGGCCTTGGAGCGCAAAATGAAGCAGGGCAAAGGCTAACAGAGTTCTGTCAAGAGAACACGCTGGTCATAGCAAACACTCTTTTCCAACAACACAAGAGGCGACTCTACACATGGACGTCACCAGATGGTCAATACCGAAACCAGATAGATTATGTGCTTTGCAGCCAAAGATGGAGAAGCTCTATACAATCAGTAAAAACAAGACCTGGAGCTGACTGTGGCTCAGATCATGAGCTTCTTATTGCAAAATTCAGGCTTAAACTGAAGAATGTAGGGAACACCACTAGACCAGTCAGATATGACCTAAACCATATCCCTTATGAGTATACAGTGGAGGTGAAGAATAGATTTACAGCCCATTCCAACCCAACTCCTCTCCAAGTCAGGCATAAGTGTGGCCTAAGTGCAGCCTAATTTAGGCAGAAGTTATGCCTGAGGTAGGTCAGAGTTATGCCTGAGTTAGGCAGGCTGCAGTTTCTGTGGCCCAGCACCACCCCAGGATCCAGGCAACACTTACCTCCCAGGCAGGCAGACTCTTCTCCAGGCTCCGTGTCTGGCTCAGGCATGTGCAGGCCTCTGTCTGCATGTGTCAGCGTCCATCCATGGCAGCTGCCACAGGGTCTGTCGCAGCCCGGTCGCAAAGGGGCTGACCGCAGGCAGGGGGGTTGCGCCAGTCATGTGGTGGGCGCAGGGCAGGTGACAGGTGAGCGAGGTGCCTGAGCCCAGCCGCCACAGGGCACCCTGTGCATCAGCCACCTGCTGCAGGGGAGAGTGGCCGTCCCCTCCCTCCTGCAGAAGGCGATGCCACCCCCAAGCCACGTTGAGGCTGCACTGGGGGGTGAGCGAGGGAGGGAAGGGAAGGGGAGGGGGGTGGGAACGTCACACACAAGGGGGGTCTCATGAGGACTGGAACTGCCTCTGACATGACTCGCCCGTGCGTTGCCTGAAGCCCTGGGCCTCCAAGGCCGGGGCAATGCCAACAAAGAAGGCTTCCCGGCGTGCCTTCTGCTCTGTGCCCCGGCCAAGACCAAGAGATGCCTTGGGCTTGTCTGCTGCGAGCGTGAAGGGCTCACACAGCTCATCACACCCCCAGATGGGCCGACGACGGCGCCTCACGGCAGGCGCTCTAGCAGGGTGGGGGGTGGCCAGCAGCCATCATCAGGGAGTGGGAGGAGAGGCAGGCAGACAGGGGGTGCTGGGGAGGGGCATGGGTGGGTCAGAGACAGACAACAAGGCTGGTGGGAGACAGATTCCGAGAGAGGGGTCTGCAGAGACCGATAGGGACACAGGGGGCGCTCTGCAGATGAAGGTGATGCATAAACAGGCGCCTCTTATGCAGACAGACTTTGGGCGGAAGTGGCTGCATTACGGGCCGACCTTCGACGGAGGCGCCTGCATTATGGGCGGACCTTCGACGGAAGCGCCTTCATTACGGGCGGACCTTCGACAGAGGCACCTGCATTACGGGCGGACCTTCGACGGAGGTGCCTGCATTATGGGCGGACGCCCTGCCTGTCACTGTTTGCCTGCCTGAGAGGCCCCCCTAACTCCCCCCTCCCCTCTGTGCCATGGGGGTCTCGCAGCGCCCCTGCTGGGTTCTCCCTGGGAAGGCCGTGGCAGTCCCTGGATGGGACTCATGTAGGGGCTTCAGTGCTGGGGGCTGTCTGTGTGTGTGTGGGGGGGGGCAATGCTTGTGTAAACACTGGGCACATATGTTTCATTGGGGCTCTGCCCGAGGGGCATCTTTATTGTTCTGGAACGTTAGCAGAGATGGCCAGGCGAGGCTGCCAGGAGTAGTCACAGCAGCCAATCAGAAAGCAGCAGCAGCACACCTGCCCCATGGACCTGGACATGCAGGCTCTCCCCCTGAGGAACCACAGCCTGCTCCATAGAAAGGGGAGGGGCAGCAAGAACAACAGCCAGGGAGGTGGAGCAGCAGCAGCGCCAGCAGCTGAGGAGGGTTGCAGGGCTGGCTCCCTGACCTCTGGCAGCATCGAGGCAGACGACAGTGGGGCAACCAGACTGCGGGCCCAGGGGTGCTCCCAGGAAGGAAGGTGATAGTGGACGTTCCTGGGGAGACAAAAAACAAGGGGGAGTTACATGTCAGCTGGTATGTGGAAGCAGTCACCATTGACAAGCCAGTGTGTCTGTTGCAAAAGCCTGCAGGGAGAGAAATAAAACACAGCTGATAGGTGTGACACACATAGCATGGTCTGAGGTGCTTACCTGGGTGTAAGGAGAGCATGATCCTGTAAGGGGAAAGGGTCAAAGAGAGAGACAACAACACAACTTGGGGGTCACAACCATGGCAAACCTAGCAATACTGACCTGTCAGTAGACCCTGTGGAGAAAAGGGGGGGGAACAGCTGGTGTCTACATAAGGCTAACAGTTCCACACTTGTAGCATTGTCTGCTCACATGACTACAGGCAGCAATCAGACACAACAGTGGTAAAGAGGCATGTATCCTATATATCATAGCAGGCAAAGCAGGCAGCTATGAGACAACACATTGGTAAAGAGGCATGTCATGGCAGGCTATGCAGGAAGCTATGAGACAACACATTGGTAAAGAGGCATGTATCCTTCCTATATTTCTAAATGCAAAGAGGCAGCAGTCAGACCACATGTCAGCACAAACCCTGCTCTTACCTGCTGGTGTTGTTGCCTGTGGGGGGGGGGAAGAGGGGCTGGGAGAAAGACATGGGTTAGCAAATACTTGCATGGAGGCAGCTGCCCAGGCACAGCTGTAAACAGGTTGGCCACAGCCAGAACAGCCCTCTCTGCCCTAGAGGGAGGCAAAGAGGAGAAGAGAGAAGTGGGGTGTTTGTGAATTTTGCCCTCCACCAACAAAGTCCCACTTTGTGGCTGTGAGGGACAGAACCCCACGCCACGTGCTCAGAGAGAGAGAGAGTGACTGGAGGTCTAGGGCTGGGCTTTTGTGGGAATGAGGCTGGGTGGGGCTGGGTGCTGATAGGCTCCCTATCTTAGGCATAACTCTGTCGGTTTCCAGACCTAGCAGGCCCAACTCCGTCCTAACTCTGACCTAACTCAGGAGTAGGGTGTTAGAAATTTTCAGGAGAGGGCTGGGTTGGGTAAGGTAAAATGGCTCCTATGGGTCTCCTCGAATTTGGGTCCACCTTTTTGGTCGACCTAAATTTTGTGTCAGCATTTGTGTTGGAGGGGGCGTGTCTGTGCTTGCCAGGGTCTGGAATCCAACGTTAATTGGTTGCCGCCCCCGTTACACCCACGATCCGCCCATGTTCCGCCCACTTTTAGGTCAACTTTAGGTCTGACTTGTGCTGCTTAGCCCTTGGGTTGGAATGGGCTGTTCTTAGTCCGTTGGTCGTAACTTCGACCTAACTTTGACCTAACTTCGCCCTAAATGGTTGCATTCCAGACCTAACTTCGACCTAAACGACTTAGGCTGACTTTAGGTCTGACTTGGGCTGCTTAGCACTTGGGTTGGAATGGGCTGTTAGGGCAT
Organism: Plestiodon gilberti rubricaudatus; assembly: GCA_026170595.1. Lineage (NCBI taxonomy): Eukaryota > Metazoa > Chordata > Lepidosauria > Squamata > Scincidae > Plestiodon > Plestiodon gilberti. The sequence goes on from JANXHW010000001.1 coordinate 115,152,762, forward strand.
TAGACCTGGTAGACAGAGTGCCTGAAGAACTATGGACGGAAGTTCGTAACATTGTACAGGAGGCAGCAACTAAAACCATCCCAAAGAAAAAGAAATGCAAGAAAGCAAAGTGGCTGTCAGATGAGGCTTTACAAATAGCTGTGGAAAGAAGGAATGCAAAAAGCAAAGGTGAAAGGGAAAGATATAAACAACTGAATGCAGAGTTCCAGAGAATAGCAAGGAGAGATAAGAAGGCTTTCTTAAATGAACAATGCAAGGAAATAGAGGAAAACAACAGAATGGGGAGGACTAGAGATCTCTTCAAGAAAATTGGAGATGTCAAGGGAACGTTTTGTGCAAAGATGGGCATGATAAAGGACAAAAAAAGGCAGAGACCTAACAGAAGCAGAAGAGATTAAGAAGAGATGGCAAGAATACACAGAAGAACTATACAAGAAAGATCTTAATGTTCCTGATGACCACGCTGGTGGGGTCACTGACCCAGAGCCGGACATCCTAGAGAGTGAAGTCAAGTGGGCCTTAGGTAGCATCACTAACAACAAAGCTAGTGGAGATGATAATATCCCAGCTGAACTACTTAAAATCCTAAATGATGATGCCGTGAAAGTGCTGCACTCAATATGCCAACAAATTTGGAAAACTCAGCAGTGGCCAAAGGATTGGAAAAGGTCAGTTTACGTTCCAATTCCAACGAAGGGCAGTGCCAAAGAGTGCTCAAACTATCGCACAATTGCATTCATAAGAACATAAGAAGAGCCCTGCTGGATCAGGCCAAAAGCCCATCTAGTCCAGCTTCCTGTGTCACACAGTGGCCCCACCAGATGCCTCAGGGAGCACACGAGACAACAAGATACCTGTGTCCAGTCGCCACTCCCTTGCACCTGGCACAGAGAAAACCCACTTCTAGAAAAACCAGGAGGTTGCTTATGGCTTGTAACCTGTGATGGTCTTTTCCTCCATGAATTTGTCCAAACCCCTTTTAAAGGAATCTAGGCCAGGTGCCATCACCACATCCTGTGGCAAGGAGTTCAACAGATGAATCACACGCTGGGTAAAGAAATATTTTCTTTTGTCTGTTCTAACTCTCCCTCCACTCAATTTTAGTGTGTGTCCCCTGGTTCTGGTGTTGTGCGAGAGGGAGAAGAATTTCCCTCTATCCACTCTCTCCATCCCATGCATAATTTTATAAGTCTCAATCATGTCCCCCCTCAGGCGCCTTTTTTCTAGGCTGAAAAGCCCCAGACGCTGTAGCCTTTCCTCATAAGGGAGGTGCTCCAGCCCACAAATCATTCTGGTCGCTCTTTTCTGCACCTTTTCCAATTCAACTATATCCTTTTTGAGGTATGGTGACCAGAACTGGACACAATACTCCAGATGTGGCCTTACCATCGATTTGTACAAAGGCATAATGATATTGGCCGTTTTATTCTCAATCCCCTTTTTAATGATCCCGAGCATGGAATTGGCCTTCTTCACAGCCGCCGCACACTGGGTCGACACTTTCATTGACCTGTCCACCAGCACCCCAAGATCTCTCTCTTGATCCGTCACAGACAACTCAGAACCCATTAGCGTATATGTGAAATTTTGGTTTCTTGCCCCAATGTGCATCACTTTGCACTTACTTACATTGAAGCGCATCTGCCATTTTGCTGCCCATTCTCCCAGTTTGGAGAGATCCTTCTGGAGCTCTTCACAATCCCTGCTGGTCTTTACCACCCGGAAAAGTTTAGTGTCATCCGCAAACTTGGCCACCTCACTGCCTATCCCCAACTCCAGGTCATTTATGAATAAGTTGAAAAGCACCGGTCCCAAGACCGATCCTTGGGGCACACCGCTTTTCACCTCTCGCCATTGTGAAAATTGCCCTTTGACTCCCACTCGCTGTTTCCTGGTCTTCAACCAGTTCCTAATCCACAAGAGGACCTGCCCTCTTATTCCCTGACTGTGGAGTTTTCGCAGGAGCCTTTCATGAGGGACCGTGTCAAACGCCTTCTGAAAATCCAGATATATAATATCCACGGGTTCGCTCGCATCCACATGCCTGTTGACCTTTTCAAAAAATTCTAACAGGTTTGTGAGGCAAGACTTCCCCTTGCAGAAGCCATGCTGACTCTCCCTCAGCAGAGCTTGTTCTTCTATGTATTTTAAGATTTTATCCTTAATGAGACTTTCCACCATCTTCCCTGGAACAGATGTTAGGCTGACCGGCCTGTAGTTTCCCGGGTCCCCCCTCCTTCCTTTTTTAAAGATTGGCGTGACATTAGCTATCCTCCAATCCTCTGGCACAGTGGCTGTTTTAAGGGACAAGTTGCATATTTGGGTCAAGAGGTCAGCAACTTCATTCTTGAGTTCCTTCAGAACTCTTGGGTGGATGCCATCCGGGCCTGGTGATTTATTGATCTTTATTTTGTCAATTAAGTCTGAGACATCTTCTCTTTTAACCTCTATTTGACTTAATTCTTTAGTCAGGGGAGACCGTTCCGGCAGCGGTATTTGCCCGAGGTCTTCTGCCGTGAAGACAGATGCAAATAACTCATTTAATTTCTCTGCAGTCTCCAAGTCCCCTTTTATCACCCCTTTCTCTCCCTCACCATCCAGCGGACCCACCGTTTCCCTGGCAGGTTTCCTGCTTCTAACATATTTGAAGAAGCTTTTATTATTCCCTTTTATGTTGCCTGCCATACGTTCCTCAAAGTCTTTCTTGGCCTCCCGTATCAACTTTTTACATTTCTTTTGCCACAGTTTGTGCTCCTGTTTATTTTCCTCATTAGGGCAAGACTTCCATTTACAGAAGGAAGCTTCCTTGCCTTTTATAGCCTCCTTAACTGTGCTTGTTAGCCATGCCGGCATCCTCCTGGACTTGGTCGAGCCCTTCCTCCTTTGTTGGATACACTCCCGCTGGGCCTCTATGACTGTTGTTTTAAACAGCCTCCATGCACTCTGGAGCGATTGGACTCTTTTTACCTTCCCTTTCAGCTTTTTCTTAACTAGTCTTCTCATTTTGGGGAAGTCTGCCCTTCGGAAGTCAAGGGTTTTCGTGTCAGATTTGCTCGGCACTCTCCCTCCGACATGCATGGCGAAACAGATCGCAGCATGGTCACTGTTCCCCAACGGTTCGGTAACATTTACCTCCCTGACCAGATCTTGAGTGCCACACAATATCAAGTCCAGAGTCACCTGTCCTCTGGTCGGTTCCGTGACAAGCTGCTCTAAGGCACAGTCATTTAACATATCCAGAAATCCAGTCTCTCTTTCATGACCTGAGCATGAATTGACCCAGTCGATGTGAGGATAATTGAAGTCCCCCATGACTACAACCCTGTCTCTCGTTAACACCTCCCTGATTTGCTTCCTTATTTCAAGATCCCCTTCAGGTTTTTGATCTGGAGGACGGTAGCATGCCCCTACTATTACATCACTCTTTGAGCCTGGTAATCTAACCCACAGTGATTCTACAGAGGAGTCAGATCCCCCCTCCAGCTCTACTCTGGTGGATTCTACCCCCTCTTTGACATAGATGGCCACCCCACCTCCAACACGCCCCTCTCTGTCCCTCCTATAGATTTTATATCCTGGAATTGCAGTATCCCACTGGTTCTCCGCATTCCACCAGGTTTCTGTTATACCTACTATGTCAATGTTTTCCCTAGCCACCAAACATTCCAGTTCTCCCATCTTTGCCCGAAGACTTCGGGCATTTGCATAAAAGCACTTATATACCTGGTCCCCCAAGAAGGGCTGCATGTTTGCCCCTTTATTCCTGCAGCCTTCTGTCTTGCTAGACTGGCTGTCATGTCCCATCACGCTACCACTCCCAATTCTTACTCTGTTATTACTTGACTGTTCCCCATCCTCTGCACCCTCATTCCCGAGGGATGAGGAGTCTGATCCGGATGCCCCTCGGCTCCTGTCGGCTTTCCCCCAGGAGTCAGTTTAAAAGCTGCTCTGCCACCTTCTTAATGTTACGCGCCAGCAGTCTGGTTCCGTTTTGGTTCAAGTGAAGCCCGTCCCTCTTGTACAGGCCCGGCTTGTCCCAAAACGTTCCCCAGTGCCTAACAAACTTAAACCCCTCCTCCTGACACCAGTGTCTCATCCACGCATTGAGACCCCTGAGCTCCGCCTGCCTAGCTGGCCCTGCGCGTGGAACAGGTAGCACTTCTGAGAACGCTACCTTTGGGGTCCTGGATTTGAGCTTCCTACCTAGCAACCTAAATTTGGCCTCCAGGACCGCCTGGCTACATTTCCCCACGTCGTTGGTGCCAACATGCACCACAACCGCTACCTCCTCCCCAGCACTCTCTACCAGCTTATCTAGACGAGAGGTGATGTCCCCAACCTTCGCACCAGGTAGGCAAGTCACCGTGCGGTCCTCACATCCGTCACAGACCCCCCTTTCTATGTTCCTGACTATAGAGTCACCCACAACAAGAAGCCCCCTTCCCCCCCTCCCCAGAGGAGTATCCATAGTGCGACTGGATACGGGCCCATCACCTGAAGAAGGGGTCCCCACTGTGGGATTGTTTCCCTCTTTTCCAGAGCAATGTCCTCCAGCCCTGAGACTCCCTTTCATTTCACATGCTAGCAAGGTTATGCTCAAAATCCTACAAGCTAGGCTTCAGCAGTATGTGGACCGAGAACTACCGGACGTACAAGCTGGGTTTCGAAGAGGCAGAGGAACTAGAGATCAAATTGCCAACATGCGCTGGATCATGGAGAAAGCCCGAGAGTTCCAAAAAACCACATACTTCTGCTTTATTGACTACGCAAAAGCCTTTGATTGTGTGGATCACAACAAACTGTGGCAAATTCTTAAAGAGATGGGGGTACCAGACCACCTTACCTGTCTCCTGAGAAACCTGTATGCGGGTCAAGAAGCAACAGTTCGGACCGGCCATGGAACAACCGACTGGTTCAAAATTGGGAAGGGAGTCCGGCAAGGCTGTATATTGTCACCCTGCCTATTTAACTTATATGCAGAGTACATTATGAGAAATGCAGGGCTGAATGAATCGCAAGCCGGAATCAAGATTGCCGGGAGAAATATCAACAACCTCAGATATGCAGACGATACCACCCTAATGGCAGAAAGTGAAGAACTAAAGAGCCTCTTGATGAGGGTGAAAGAGGAGAGTGCAAAAGTTGGCTTGAAACTCAACATTAATAAAACTAAGGTCATGGCATCTGGTCCCATCAATTCCTGGCAAATAGAAGGGGCAGAAATGGAAGCAGTAACAGATTTTACTTTTCTGGGCTCCAAGATCACTGCAGACGGAGACAGCAGCCATGAAATTAAAAGACGCTTACTCCTTGGAAGGAAAGCTATGGCAAACTTAGATAGCATAATAAAAAGCAGAGATATCACCATGCCAACAAAAGTTCGCATAGTCAGGGCGATGGTGTTCCCGGTAGCAATGTATGGTTGCGAGAGTTGGACCATAAGGAAGGCTGAGTGCCGAAGAATAGATGCTTTTGAACTGTGGTGCTGGAGAAGACTCCTGAGAGTCCCTTGGACTGCTAGGAGATCAAATCAGTCAATCCTAAATGAAATCAAGCCTGACTGTTCCCTGGAAGGACAGATACTGAGGCTGAAACTCAAATATTTTGGCCACCTAATGCGAAGAGAGGACTCTCTGGAGAAGACTCTGATGCTGGGAAAAATTGAAGGCAAAAGGAGAAGGGGAAGGCAAAGGATGAGATGGTTAGACAGCATCACCGATGCAACGAACATGAAAATGAGCGAACTCAGGAAGATAGTGGAGGACAGGAAGGCCTGGCGGGATATGGTTCATGGGATCACGAAGGGTCGGACACGACTTAACGACTGAACAACAACAAGGGGAATTGTTACTAAGTTTGTAGCGCTCTTAAAGGGGGGGGGGAAATACATGTTATATGCTTTGACTTTTGTTTTTAACAGTGCTGGAATCCAGTTGCTAATGACTGTTCTACTGCTGCGGTCACTGCCACTTTAAGAACTCTAAACTGCCATTTGCTACTTTTCTGTTAAGCATTTTCTTCCCAACAATAGCCAGCAAAATGCCTCTGGACTCTGGAGACATGAAGGTGGTGAGTGAGCACCCATAGGTGTTTGTTTCCAGTGTCAAGTGTTGTAAATGGTATGCTGGCTTCAGAACATTTAGCTCCCCATGGTTAAAAACCATTGATAACCCTATCCTCCATATTCAGGCCAAAGTCAATATTGGACTGATGGAGATCTATTTGAGTCTAACAGTAAAAGCCATTATGGACAAGCTTGAAGAAGGTGCTACAAAAAGATGCTAACACATAAAAGATGAAGTATAGTCTTACCAGAATGGGCCATGCAGGAGAAATGAATCTTTCTGTTTCCAAGTTTGTGCAAATTTCTCTTTCTTTCTCTCATGCAAACACATACTGCAATTATTATCAGCTTTTGACATTCTGTTCCCCTTCTGTAGCCTTGACCAGGAAAAAAAAATTATAATTGTGGCAGTACAACTGCCTCCAAGATTACATTATCTGAGAATTGTTACTAGGGTTTTTAACCTGCTGCTATATTATGGGAAAGTATATAAAAAAACCAATCTTGATTGTAAACAATTAAATCCTGTGACTTGTCATCTCTCCTGGTAATGACGTCCAAACGTGAACATCTGCAAAAGGACAATCTGTTGTCACAGAAGTGTAATGGCTGTGATGTCTTAATTGGAAACATGGAAGGCAAGGAATTTAAATGTATAATTAGGGTGCATTTGGATATGGAACTGTGAGTGCTGTTCCTGCAATTGGTCGGAAAGGCACCTGAAATTCCAAACGCTCAGTATTGAAAACGTACTCATATGGAAAGCAAAGCACAGCACACATGCGCTGCAACTGTGCCATATGGTTAAGGAATACAGCTGGGATGTAAAGGAGGCTAATTAGCTTGTGAAAATGGAGACTGACTGGATGATGAAGCAGGAGTGAATGATGAATGAAAGGAAGAGGCAGGCAAATGTAGGGACTCACCTGCCAGGTTCATGCGATTAAATTAAATTAAAACAACATCACAGAGAGGGAATAAAAGGCTCAACAGGAGTGATCCTTTCCTTTTTTGCTGGTCTTCAGTCCTCCTTCTGATATAGCGTCCTGCATTTTAACTATGAACGACTACTTACAGTACAATCCTATACATGCTTTTTCAGAAATAAACACATTGAGTTCAATGGGGCTTACTTCCAAGTAAGTGTGCATAGGATTGCAACCTTAACGTTTATGTCTAAACCAGTGCTCCCACAGAATGGAAACTTGTGTCCAAAACAGTGATGACATTCTCAGTGACAGACACCATGACATACACATTCATATTCACTGTTCTCACTATTCTGAAAAAGTGTTATAAAATAATTGCCTGGTTATTACTTGTTCTATCTTTTGGAATTGATTTGCAACATGAGTATCTTATGTAACGGGCAGTCCAATCCTACCTAACTCCCTGTGTGTCGCTGCAACCGCACCAATGGGGCGTGTGCTGCACCTCACAGTGGAGTTTTGAGTTGTGAGCACCTCCTCAAGGTAAGCAAACATTTGTTCCCTTGCCCTGGGGTAAGCCCTTGCCCACCCCACTGGGTCTACTTGGACCTGCACCACCTATATAGCTGGCGCAAGTTTGAGTGGACCTGCGAAGGTGCATCAAGGCTGGGAAGGGGAATAGGTTATTGGTGGTGCCACTGCCGCCAATACCACCCCCTTCCCAGCCTTGGTCCGCCCCCCCTCCGCCCTGGTTTCCTCCCCATTCTCCCCCTCCCCTTGTTCCACCCACCCCCTGCATTGACTTATCTGCACTGGGGCTTGTCAGGAGGCCACTGGTGCGCAGACTCGGCCACTTGCCACTTGCAGGGGCACCCAGACCACGCTGTATAGCATCTCACATTTTGCAACAACCATAAAGAAATTGTCAGAACACTAGTTCCAGCAGCGTAAGGCCCTGTTAAGATTGGGCCGCTAGATTATGTTCCTCTTTATATGTATACAGGTGTCCCCCGCTTAATGACGGATCGCTTAACGACGATCTGGATATATGATGGAGGTCCCCAGTAAAAAAGAGCAAAGGATTTTAAAAGATGCATCTTTTAAAATCCCCAGTTCTTCAACTGTTTCATGTTAAATAAGGGCTTTGATGCCTTTATCTAAAGCCGAACAGCTATTGGGCAAGATAAGAGCTTGGATGTTTAATGCTGGGGCTTTAAGCACAGTGCTAAACTTCAAAGCACAGCCAGACCTGCTTAATGACGACTTCACTTTATGATGGGGATTTCAGAATGTGTCCCCGTCATTAAGCGGGGGACACCTGTATAGTGTGTGTGTGTGTGTGTGTGTGTGTGTGTGTGTGTGTGTGAGAGAGAGAGAGAGAGAGAGAGAGAGAGAGATATTCTCATGAGAGTGATCTGGTTCAGATGATACTCCCCCTCCTGATCGCTCTCTTATATCTGGGGTGAGGATCAAGATCACACCTTCCTTCCTAGTCCAACTGGCATGCCTGTCCCACCTCCAAGGACACCAGACACCCATGTTTTGGCATAGTGTTTGAATAGGGCAGTGGTTCTCAAACTGTGGGTTGCGACCCACCATTGAGAACTTTTGCTGTCCCCTGCCCCCAGAGGAGGACCCAGACATTTTACACCCCAGGGCCCCCACCTTTTACAACCCCCCATAAAACTGTCATAACCCCTGTCATAAAACTGTCAAAATTAGGTTTCGGTTTATAAAGCGGTTTTCTGGGGGGCGTAGGGGTTTTCCGGGGGGTTTTAGGGTAAAAAACCAAATGTTTGGTGTGTGTGTGTGTGCATTTGGGGTACTTAGCTTGTCTTGGCAGGGTGCAGGCAGCATTTTCCAGGGGCGCATGTTCTTGTTCTGAGCCGGAACTTCCGGCGGCGCCATCTTGAATGGGCGGAACTCTCTGGAGGACCGACGGACCAGCAAGACGGAGAGAGAGTCCTAGAGAGTCCCACCCATTCAAGATGGCGGCGCCGGAAGTTCCAGAACGAGAACATGCGCCCCGGGAAAATGCTGCCTGCACCCCGCCGAGACAAGCTAAGTACCCCAAACGCACACACCCTGGGGGGACACACACGAGGCAGCTGCTGCCCTGGGAAGCGGCGGGGGGGGGCGGCAGCTGCCCGTGAAAACCAAAAAAGTAAAAATTCGAGAAAACCCGGAAAAATAAAAATGAAACTTTGGATCCAGGGGATCGCCGCCATCTCCAAATTGCTCAAAATCACCCCTGCTGCACTTACCGGGGCTTGGGTGAGCTTCAGGGAGGCCTGCGCGACCCTCTGCAGGCCTCCCCAATCTTCGGATCGCTGTTTTGCAGCGATCTCTGAGCGCTTCTGGTTTTAGCGAAAACCGGAAGTGCTCAGAGATCACCGCAAAACAGCGATCCGAAGATTGAGGAGGCCTGCAGAGGGTCGCGCAGGCCTCCCCGAAGCTCACCCAAGCCCCAGTAAGTGCAGCGGGGGCGGTTTCGGCAGCAGCGGGGGCGATCCCCTGGATCGCCGCCGCTGCAGGCTCCACCCCCACAAACACTCAAAGTTTTCCCCGCCTCGTGGGGAGAACTTTGAGAACCGCTGGAATAGGGCATATACTCATAAGAGTCAATGCATTTGGCATAGGCCTGAACACTAACAGCACAATCAATATCTGTGAATCAACTTACAAGTTCTTGGGTATACAGGTGAAGATGCCATGTTAGTAGTCTTGCTTGAACAAATAACAGTATCCGAAACCGGCCGTGGGTTTCCCTTGTCAGGCAGACATGGACCGGAACCTTGTCTGCCTGACAAGGGAAACCCACGGCCGGTTTCGGATACTGTTATTTGTTCAAGCAAGACTACTAACATGGCATCTTCACCCGTATACCCAAGATCCTGTAAGTTGATTGCTGGCCATGAAAGCTTCCATGCTAAATCTGTGAATCAACTTTGCAATCTGGGCTAGCTACAGTGGATGTTATGCATGCTTACCCCAATGAAACATTAGGCCCACCATGTGGATGTCTGGTCTTGGAGGACAGTGAGCAGGGAGGGAAGATGTGCTCTTGCTCATTCATTACACATAGAAGACCAATTGGGGGATGGTAGTGCGTGCCTCAATCAATCAGGCTAGTAGGGTTGTTTTATAGTGCGTTGGGCACATTCTAATTGCACTTTCCTGGAAGCAAATTTCATTGAAATCAGTGAAGCTTAATTCCTAATAATCATGTTTAAGTTTTGAATACACAGGCATCCCCCACTTATTTGACAGGTTAGGGACAGGAGCATTGTCGGAAACCGTTTGAAAAGCGGGGCAGCCCGGAACTGGGATAGGATGCGGCGGCCGGCACATTAGGTTGACTGCCACATCTTACATAGGATTGGGCTGCCCGATACATACCTCATTAAGTTTTTATTCTTCGTTTTCTTTTTAAAAGTCACAATACAAAATAATACACAACAATTTACGTATAAATGTAAGTATGAGACCTAATAAATCTCTAATTATTACAAATGTAATTGTATTTTTTGTGTGCAGGGGGTTGGGGGGTTGGATGTGGTCACAATGATTCCAATTTTTGCCTCAGTGGTCCGTGGTCTCCTAAAGGTTGGGAACTACTGCTTTAAAATGTCCAAGATGCAAAATCAACAATGGGTCTATGTAGGGTCTCTGAGAGGAATTTTATCAGGGGATACAAAGTTTCTTTTGGGCCCCTTCTCAAAGGGGGAGAGGGCAAAACAGGGTGGGGGAAGGGCAGCAATAGCCGGAAATGTGTTTGGAGCTGGCTCGGCCACCATCTTTCACTCTCCATGAGGTCACCTGAGATCCCAGGAAATTTCTGGACCCTCTCCTTTGGCTCCTGAGCCCCCCTTTTGACCCTGGGCCCAGGTACAATTTACCCCTTTACCCCCCTCTCATGGGCCCTAGGTCTATGGAGATGAAGAGGCAGGAAATAGGAGCTGACTTGATTTTTAATTACCGAGGTCACCAGGGGCAGGGACCATGATTGGCCCCCAAGTGGGTCTGCAGGGGGCCCTCTCACTTTCTGCGAAATACATGAATGGTTACATTTACTCCTATGGAGAAAGGTAAAATATTTCACTTGGGGCAACTACTGTAGTGAGAGCAACCTGCCCTCCTCTTCTGACACTGGGTGACCTTCCCTCACTGACATGTGTTTCATGTCAGGGAGGGCAGTGAAATCAATTGTACTTTACATACAATCCTTGTTTGACTGGATCACATTCATTATTCTATTGGCTACTGGAGCAATACATGAATTGCTGAACAATAATTCAAGAAAGAAGTACAATATTACTACGTCTCTTTTTGTCTAAATGCAACAGGTTGTAGTAATTCAGAAACATAATATTAGCAGGAATTTTCTGGAACATCTTTGGCAACCAAAATTCCCATGAATAATACTGCTGTGGAAGTCCCCGTCCCGAGAAGACCTACAGGCCAATCCCGGAACAGGGATAGGATCCGGCAGGCGGCCTGGGCTGCCCGCCGGATACTTAGGCAGGATTGCGCTGCCCAATAGGTTATGTACCAGAGAGAGAGAGAGAGAGAGAGTAGTAGTAGTAGTAGTAGTAGTAGTAGTAGTAGTAGTAGTAGTAGTAGTAGTAACAATACTAACCATGCCAATTTTTTTAAAAAACTATAAAATATTTCCAGGTCAGTAACACACAGTAGGTAATTATCTTTCAAGTTGTATCAGAACACAAATGATCTCCTCTTGATACGTCGCACTGTACAGCTGATTGCCTGCTGCTTACGGGTAATGAACAGCTTTATTTAATCTTACCTTTCAGCACTGCACATGAACAGATTGTCATGAAAAAGGAGCAAGAAGGCTATAGTTCTTCAAAAAATCTGAAATGTCATTCACAAGTTATTTATGATTTGGAACAATCACTGGGATTTTGGAAATTATTAGATAAGTCAAATACTTTTTCAAAAATCCTGGTGTAAAAATTCCCTTCTTAACTCCGATATATAGGAAACACATGTATTGTTCCTTCTCTTTATGATGCTCAAGAGATGTAATTCTTTAGCCTCTGAAGGCAAAATGGACTTGACATTTAAGACCCCTTTGACACCCATGCTTGCAATTCTTCATGTCTTGTTTTCAACCAAATGCAGTCACAGGGGACCCCTGCTCCAGATTGGGAGCAGTGCAGGGGAATTAACCCTTTCCCTGCCCTGTGCTTTTCCCCACCCCAATTTTCAATTTGAATTAAATGCAAAGGGCTGTTAAAAGACAATAGAATATATTGCTTGCAGAAATACATGCATGCACAAATTATTATACATGCCCCTCCCCATTATTCACTTCAACAGGGATATATGGATAACATTAGGTTTGTGCTGAAAAGCTTAAGCTGCTCATAGCATTCCTTGTACAGAACAAGCACTGGGGTCAGGCTCAGGTACTGAACTTCTGCCACCAATACAAGGGGATTCCTTCATGCTTTACCTGTGATGAAAGCAGTCACATCCCTTTCCTCAAAAACCAGCTTGTTTAATGCCTCCATTCTTCACCACCCAACTGTTCCTAAGTACAGTATATGTAACTATGGGTGCAATCCTATTCGACTGCTAGGCAGGCATAGGACCTCTGTGCTGGCCCAGGGCTATCACAAAAGCTGCCGTAAAGCAGTTGCGTTGGCTCCTGCCGGTCGAAAGTGAATGGCATCATGGCATGCAGCCCAGTTAAGCTGCGGCTGGGTCATGCGGCATAGGCATGGGGGAGGGTGTTCCAGGGGTGTTTGGGGGGCAGGAGGGTGGGTAGATCAGGCCTAGGAGGGAGGCAGGATTGGCGGCAGTGGCATATGTCGTATCCTATCCCCCTCTCAGGCCCATTTCTTCCAACACAGACAGCCTTGATTTGCACTGCCAAAATGGCAGGCACAGATCCAAGGAGGCCCATTGCGGGGGCTTTACCTGGGGTAAAGGAACACAAGATCCCTTACCTCGAGGAGACCTCCAACTCTGCTCAGGATACAGCATTGCTGGCACTGGCATAGCTGGATCGCTGAACAGAGTGTAGGATAGGATTGGGTTGCCCATTTGCTTACAGGCGTCCCTTGTCAGTGGCGTAGCTAGCCACTAGGGGGATGGGGGTGGCGTCACATGCTGCCTGGGGTGGGAGTTCATGACGCGATGTCACTTGCTCCGCCCGCTCTGACCACCGATTTGCGATCGCGGTATTTTCCAGCCGAGAAACACACACACACCCCGGTGTTTTTCGGCCGGAAAAGGCTTCTAACAGGCCGAGCGGGCAGGTGGGCCACACTAGCGTGGCAGCAGTGCTGGAAAAAAGCCACTGCGGCAGCCATTTTGCCGCACACATCCCTGTTTGCTGCCTGAGGTGGGGGCCTCCTGCCCGCCGCCCGGGGGCATACCGCCCCCGCCCCCCATTCCTACTCCTCTGTCCCTTGTCACTTTTGCTTCTCATCTTCTTCTATTATCTCTTCAGTGTTAGGCATTAGTTGGTAGAGTTCTTGGGATGGGAGACAGTCTTTTTGCTTCTATTTATTTGCTTCATTTGGTCACTGATGTATCATACACACGTTAGTCACCACACTTGATCATTTATAGATGAACATGCCTGTATGAACCTGCCAAGTAAGGACAGGGCTTCAGAAATAAAAGACACTGTCACTACAGGTGACTGACCTTATTTATATAGTAATGTTCTCATTTCTCATGCAAATAGTGAGTAAACGCTCAGGCCATAGGAAACTGCCTTTTACTGAATGAGACCATTGATCCATTTAGGTAGGTATTGCCAACATAGACTGACAGCAGCTCTCCAAGTCTTCAGTCAGGAATTTTTCTCTCCCTTACCTGGAAATGCCAAGGATTGAACCAGGGACCTTCTGTATACAAAACAGGTGCTCTTCTACTGAGCTACAGCCCTTCCCTTAAGGCTACTCGTTCTGATACATGCACTCCTATCACATTTATAAGTCAGAAGCAGAGCTGTCTTTTTCCTAAATGACCCATCCCGCAAACACAGCAGGACCTGGAAGTATGTCTTTTATTTTTGCTCTGAGGATAACGAGCCCTCTTGCATTTTCCACAGAGTTCTGATTAGAAAGACGTTTCAGCTTAACCCATCATTTCCATGCTGTAGATATAAGCTGAGCCTGTCACCCTCTTACATCCTTGTGTTTGGTGGATTTGGATGGGAAGTGTGATTGACCAAAACAACAACAACAAAAAACCTATAACCCTAATGTACCTGTGTCCAGAAATGCCATGGAAAAGATTTGGCTACCATTGCAGAGTATCTAAAGAGAAACAGCAAAAGATTTACAAGAGTCTGATTTTGCATAACAGGATTTGGCAAGCAGTCAGTGAGTTGAAGTACTCTAATTATACATTTTCTTATATTAGTAATTATTACAGTGCAGATTTGAAGCTTTTTTGAGATAGGAGGTGAATGACAAAATAGAAGTATTTTACTTTTGTACTTTCAGACAGATCCACAAAGCATTCAGCAAGGAGAACTTGGATATAAGCCAAATTAGACTCACCGACTCCAGTATGTTTTGTGGGACTGAAAACAGCACAAACCAAATATTCAGATTTAAGTACCTAGAGATGCTTGATGCCTGTGTACAAATGTGTAAAAAGGGAAACAGAGACATTGAGACAGCTTCTCAATGATGCTCTATGAATGATGCTCTATGGATGGGAGATACATGGACTATGCAAGCTGAGGCTGCAGAGCCAGGTGTGGATTGTATCAGAGGTCTGTGGCCATCAACTGCCTCACAGGTGGCCAAGGAAGGCTCTGGAGGATGAAGCTGCTGGCGACGTTTGCGTGAAACAGTTTAATTAGCTAGCATGGGGGGGGGAAGTGCTATAGGGAGCCCTTTGATCATAAAGTTGTTTAGTGCTACACTCTACAGCTGGTGAAGCAGAGAAGAAAAATGGAGCCGGGACAAGCATGCAGTCTAGTGCAAAGGTCACAGCTCCTCACTATTAATTCAGACATAAATGCATAAATATTAACAGCCCGGTCCAGCCCAAGGCAACTGCGGTACAATTCAGGCACAATTGCAGCCCAAGTGCTTTAGGCCCGAGTTGTGCCTGAATTGTGCCTGAGTTGGGCTGCAATTGTGACTGAATTGCAGCCCGGTCCAGCCCAAGGCAACTGCGGTACAATTCAGGCACAATTGCACAATTCAGGCACAATTGCAGCCTAAAAGTGGGTGTGTTGGGGGCGTGTCGGGGGTGTGACGGGGGCGGTTACAAATTTTGGTCCGGTTCCAGACACTGGAGAGCCCCTGACACGCCCCCTCGAGCCCAACTCAGGCCCAAAATTTGGGCCAGCAAAAAGGGTGGACCCAAATGTGAGGAGACCCATAGGAGCCATTTTACCTTACCCACACCAGCCCTCTCCTGAAAAGTTCTAACACCCTGGGCCCGAGTTGGGCCTGAGTTAGGACCGAACAGGTGTGGCCTAACTCTGGACATGGACCCAAATAGTTACCCTATCAGCACCCAGCCCCACCCAGCCTCTTTCCCACAAAAGCCCAGCCCCAGCCCTCCACTCTCTCTCTCTCTCTCTCTCTCTCTGAGCACGTGGCGTGGGGTTCTGTCCCCCAGCAGCCACAAAGTGGGACTTTGAAAACTTTTCTAACACCCCACTTCTCTCTTCTCCTCTCTCCTCTCTGCCCCCCTCTAGGGCAGAGAGGGCTGTTCTGCCTGTGGCCAAACTGTTTACTGCTGTGCCTGGGCAGCTGTCTCCATGCAAGTGTTTGCTAACCCATGTCTTTCTCCCAGCCCCTCTCTCCCCCCCCCCCATACAGGCAACAACACCAGCAGGTAAGTGCAGGGTTTGTGCTGACATGTGGTCTGACGTCTGCCTCTTTGCATAGAGAAATATAGGTAGGATACATGCCTCTATACCAATGTCTTGTCTCATAGCTGCCTGCATAGCCTGCCATGATATGCCTCTATACCAATGTCTTGTCTCATAGCTGCCTGCATAGCCTGCCATGATATGCCTCTATACCAATGTCTTGTCTCATAGCTGCCTGCAATGCCTGCCATGATATGCCTCTATACCAATGTCTTGTCTCATAGCTGCCTGCAATGCCTGCCATGATATGCCTCTATACCAATGTCTTGTCTCATAGCTGCCTGTATGAATGTGAGCACACAATGCCATGAGTGTGGAACTGTAACCCATATGTAGACACCAGCTGTTCCCCCTCCCTCTTTTCTCCACAGGGTCTACCGACAGGTCAGTATTGCTAGGATTGCCAAGGTTGTGACCCCCAAGTTGTGTTGTTGTCTCTCTCTTTGACCCCTTTCCCTTACAGGATCATGCTCACTGTACACCCAGGGAAGGAGCGCAGACCAGGCTATGTGTCTCACACCACTCAGCTGTGTTTGATTTCTCTCCCTGCAGACCTTTGCAACTGGCACACTGGCTCCTCTTCAATGGCGATTGCTACCACGCAGCAGCTGCCATGGAACACCCCCATGTTGTTCGTCCCCCCAGGAATGCCCACTACCACAAACCGTCCGGGGAGCACCCCTGGGCCTGCAGTCTGGTTGCCCCACGGTCACCTGCCTTGATGCTGCCAGAGAGGTCTGGGAGCCTGCCCTGCAACCCACCTCAGCTGCTGCTGCTGCCCCACCGCCCTGGCTGCCTACTTGCTGTCCCTCCCCTTTCTATGGAGCAGGCCGTGGTTCCACAGGGGAAGAGCCCGCATCTCCAGGTCCATGGGGCTCGCCGGATGCTGCTGCTGTGGTCCTAGAGGCTGCTGTGCCTACCCCTGGCAGCCACGCCCGGCCATCTCTGCCACTGTTCCAGAACAATAAAGATGCCCCTGGAAACACATGTCCCCAATGTTGCACAAGCACTGCCCCACACACCCACACAGGCAGGCCCCAGCACACAAGCCTCTGCATGAATCCCAGCCAGGGTCCGCCACAGCCATCCCTGGGAGAACACAGCAGGGGGGCCGCCGGACCCTCTGGGACCAGAGGGGAGGGGGGAGTTGGGGGGCCTGTCAGGCAGGCAAACGCTGACGGGCACTGTGGCGCACGTCCGCCACGTCCGTGAAGAGCCCTTTCAGCAACCGGGGCTCTCACCCACCCTCGGTCCGCCCATCACCGGCGTCCGTGTCCGCCCGTCACCGGCGTCCGTTTCCGCCCATCAACGGCGTCCGTGTCCGCCCTCGGTCCGTCTGCATGAGAGGCGCCCGTTCCTGCATTGCCTCCATCTGCGAAGTGCCCCCTGTGCCCCTATCGGTCTCTGCAGACCCCTCTCCCTGTATCCCTCTCCCACCAGCCGTGTTGTCTGTCTGTTTCTGACCCACCCGTGCCCCTCCCCAGCACCCCCTGTCAGTGTGCCTGCCTCCCCTCCCACTCCCTGATGATGGACGCTGGCACCCCCCATGCCGCCAGAGCGCCTGCCGCAAGGTGCCGACGTTGCCCCATCTGGGGGTGTGATGAGCTGCGTGAGCCCTTCCCGCTCGCAGCAGACAAGCCCATGGCATCTCTCGGTCTTGGCCGGGGCACGGAGCAGAAGGCATGCTGGGATGCCTTCTTTGTGGGCATTGCCACGGCCCTTGAGGCCCAGGGCTTCAGGCAGCGCACGGGCATGTCCTGGCGGAGGCGGTTCCAGACCTCATGAGACCCCCCCCTTGTGCGTGCCGTTCCCACCCCCTCCTTCCCTTCTCTCCCCCGCTCACCCCCCCATGACTCCCACGTGCAGCCTCACCGTGGCTTGGGGGTGGCATCGCAGTCTGCAGGAGGGAGGGCAGTCGCACTCCCCCCTGCGGCAGGTGGCTGATGCCCAGGGTGCCCTGGGGCAGCTGGCACTGGCACAACCTCTGCCCTTCAGCTGACTGTCAAACGCGCAGTGCCTGCAGGCCCGCCTGTGGCTGCCCATCTGCTGCAACCGCTGCAGCAGCTGTGGTAGGTGCACGCAGACGGGCTGAGGAGGGGGCTCTTCGCTTCCACAAGACTGACAGCTCCCCACAGGAGCCTGCCTGCCTCTGCGGTAAGTTTTGCCGCGATCCTGGCCCAATGCTGTTGCCTCCAGCCTAACTCAGGCACAGTTGCAGCCTAACTCGGTCCTAGTTTGGGCCACAATTGGGCCACAATTGGGCCTCAACTGTGCCTGAGTTAGGCTGGACTGAGCCCTAAATTATTCTATGTAGACTGTATGGGGAAATGTTTCATTGATGTTGATGATATTGTTCTATGTTGCTTGGCTGTCTGTATATGAACCAAAAGAGAAAAGCCACATGGGTAGGGAGTGCTATCTTATCTGCTATCTTTTTCAAAAGCTTAACTCACCAGAAAAGCAAATTTACTGATCAGGTAGCTGACGGTCCAATCCTATGAGGGCCTTGCTCATTCCGATGTTCCGGCAGCGTAAGGTCCCCTACGGCTGTCCCAAAATGTGACACACCATTTTATGCAGTTGAGCCACTGCCACAAGTGGCGAGCAGTTGCAGCAGTATGACAACGGTCTGTTCACGTCCCCTGATGCTAGTAAGTCAGCACGGGGGGGGGGGAGCAGAATTGGGCTGGGAGGGGGAGGAACGGGGAGGTGATCAAGGCAGGGAGGGGGCAGATTGAGACCAGGAAGGGGGCGATATTCCCAGGTCCACTTGAACTTGCGTCGGCTAAAAGAAATGCTGGTGCAGATCCAAGTAGACCCATGCAGATGGCAGAGGCTTAACACTGGGCAATGGAACAAATGTTTCCTTACCCGGAGACCTCCGGGACTGTCCCCCTCCCTCGAAGGATGCAGCACACACTCCATTGACACAGCTGCATCAGCAGAGGGGAGGTTATTTGATAGGATTGGCCTGTGAATTTAATTTGTTGTATCCCCTATAAACTGCTTTAAAAGTTTCCATGAATACTGGGGCTTCAAAATGTGTAATAAACATTATTGTTTACTTCTTTCTTGCCACTCTGTTTACATAATTTTGAAAAATCTCTAATAACCAGCCATTTCTTTTTCATTTGACAACTCTTATTGAGACCTTGTGCACAGTTCACAAGAGGTGCAGAGTCCAAGAGCTGGACTTTGATGTGCAGGTGATTTCACACAAAATTCCTTGAGCTGTACTTGACAGATAAATAACTCTGGACACAGCAGACTTTGTAATACTGCCATTTTTGCTAGCAGTCAATTCCAATTTCAAATCACTGTCTTCCATTCTTCGTTGTTGTTGTTTTTAAGTCAAAAAATCCTTCTTGTTTCTACACACCACATTTGTGAACAATTATGTTTTTATTTATTTAATTTTTTATGTCCCATCTTTCCCACCAAATCAGTGGAACACTCTAGGTGGCATACATAATAGAGAAAAAAACAGTATGCAAAAAATAGGAACTAAATATAAAGTTCAATAATTGTAAACAATCAAAGATCAGTGCAATAAAAATGTTAAAACAAAATTCAGGATATAACCACAAAACCCAAAACCAACTAACTAAGAAGGGAAGGCCAGGTGGAAATGGAAAGTCTTCAGCCCTCGCCAGACGGAACATATGATATGTTATGCAATGTTATGCAATTCATAATTCTGGTGCCCATATAAACAGCATATACTACGGTAAAATATTTGCAGAAATCAAGACTTTAATTTTGTTCTTACAAACTTCCTACAACTGCGTCTAGCAGCGCAATCCTGAGTAAAGATCCGTGGGTGGCCATAGGACCACCTGCAGGATCCTATGCTCTTCCTGGGCTGCTCCAGCGTGGCCCAGGGTCTCCTCGGGGGAAGGAGTGTAGAGCTATTGAACCAGCGGAAGTCCGAGGCAGCCGTTACACCGCCGCCAAGCCCAGGAGCAGGGGGATATCATGGACAACATCCCCTCCCCCTCCCGGCCCGGCTCAGCCAACCGCCGCCCTCCCTCACCGCCCAGCCCGCCCTTGCACCCACCGGTGGGAGCCTCACCTTCCTCTGGTGGCCACAGCAGAGTTCCGCCTGCGGAGTGAGGGATGCCGGTGGCCCTTACTAGCTGGATGCCAAAAACACGTTTTACGGCACATTTACAGCACCCTCCACCTGCAGAGCATGCGCTCCGCAGGTGGATTATTTATGCAGGATTGTGCCGTAGTTAACAGAAGAAAAATTACTTACAGCACAATCCTATCCAGCGCTAGTGCAGTGAAGGTGCCAGGCCCATGCCATATCCAGTGCTGGAGAGGAGTGGGCTAAGGGTTTGTCCCCTTACCCCGAGTAATGTCCCAGATAGAAAAAGCCTCTGCTATGGGGGTACTTGGGTCAGCACCACCTATTTCAACATCATTGACCGGAGAGAAAGGTTAGGATACAGCGTCCAAGGACGCCAGTCCCACCCCCTCCCAGGCCCAATCTGCCCCCTCTCCACCCTCACCTTGTTACGCCCCACCCTGCCATCCCCCACCCACCCCCAGCCCCAGCGCTACTCGGAGTGGGATTTACCCACTCCATGGCGCTGGTCTCCATCTTCTTTGGTGGCTGGTGTGCAGGCCTTGGTGCCAGCAACCGTATTCACCGGGTGACACAAACATGCCTTACTTCATGTTTGCAACACCCTAGGCTAGTGCTGAGACCACAGCACCAGAGAAGCACAGGATTGTGCCGTTACTAACATCTACACCCAGTAGCGTCACTAGGACGCGCGTCACCCTGGGGCAGGGTGGCACGCGTCACCCTAGTGACGGTGGGGGGGGCGACCTGGCTGCCTTCCCCCCCGTGTCACCCCCCGCGTCGCCCTCCGGACGCTCCGAGGCTGGCCCGGGAGCCGGCCTCGGAGCGTCCAGCCTGGCTGGCACTCCAGGGCCTTCTGAAAGAAGGCCCATTGCGCAGCGCAAATCCGGGTATTTTTTCAATTTTCGCGCATGCGCAGAGACTGTTTTGAAGGCATCTTGCCCTCAAAACGGTCTGCGCATGCGCGAAAATTGAAAAAAATACCTGGATTTGCGCTGCGCAATGGGCCTTCTTTCAGAAGGCCCTGGAGCGCCGGCGGGGTCGGACGCTCTGAGGCTGGCTCCCGGGCTGGCCTCGGAGCATCCGGAGGGCGACGTGCGCGGACGCTCTGAGGCTGGCTCCCGGGCTGGCCTCGGAGCATCCGGAGGGCGACGTGCGTCACGGAGGTGACACGCGGGGGGTGCGCGCGTCACCCCCTGGCGGCCCGCCCCCCCCTCCACGCTCCAGCGACGCCAGTGTCTACACCAGAAGCAAAAGTTAGGCTAACGTGCCTTATTTTAAACTTTTCAATTTTTTCCTTGAGCAAGTCAAGATGGTTACTATTCAGCAAGCTCTGCACCACAGACAAGCTATTTTATGATCCAGCTAAGTTCATCTAAACACAGAGAGAGAGATAAGCCATCCCAAATACTTAATAATGAGCTGTGAATTGTAGACTTAGGAGGCAACCATTCAGTTCAACTTCCTTTACAAAGTCAAGGTAGATTCCCCCCCCCCCCCGAAAATGACTGCCAGGACATTGTTGTATATCACACACTATTGTCTCAGCAATTGAGAATCTAGACATGTGACTTCAGGTCTGATTTTTTTCTTCTCTCTCACCCTCTACCTTAATTTCAATTAAAAATAATTGGGAAGAAGTCAAATGCTGTCTGTAAATGAATCTACCTATAGTGGTGAGTGACACAGGAACTAAATTAGGTAAGAAAAGAAAGGTTGCAGCAAGTAATTTCAGGGGTTCCCCACAGTTTTCAGCAAGCAACATCTTCATCTCAAACTTTCCTTGCAAGAAAAGTAGGTAAAAATATAGACTTGAGTTCAGCTAAAAATCTCACTTTTGCATTGTCATTAGCTTGCATCAACTAGAAGCACTAAATAATTAAGGAACATAGGTTAAAAGTAAGAAAAAGTCAAATCTAAACTTTGATTTTTCATGCAGACCTACTGATATAGACATTATTATATAGGCAAGATGGAAACACACACACACACACACACACACACACACACACAAGATTCCACTATAAGCTCTGAACATTCTATTCTTCATAAAATCCATAACCTCTACCCCATCATCTTCATATTTGGCAGAGAGGAACTAGGTGAAGCCTGTATAAGAAATGAATGAGTTACTGTGTAGATTAAAATCTTAACCCAGTTTTCAGAGCACTCTCTCACAGGCTGTGCTTTCCAGAACAAGCCTATGCATGTCTACTCAGAAGTAAGTCCCATTGCGTTCAATGGGGCTTACTCCCAGGAAAATGTGCATAGGATTGCATCCTTCATCTTGGGATTCATGTCCTTGAACTTCTTTTCAGAAATTTGCAGGATTTTTGAAGTACATTCCTTTGTAATTTCAAGAAAATCCATCAACTGATTTTTAAAAATCAGCAATTCTCCATTATTTCCAGTAGGGAATTATGTGGGCACCTAGCATACACCATAAGGAAAGTGGTGTGGTGTGGTCTGGAGGTTAAGCTGTTGCCTTGCCTGAAAAAGCTAAGCAGGATTGGCTGCTTGGGTGTGTCTGTGCGGAGGAGTGGAGTGTGGAAGAGTCAGCTGGCAAAAAAACCAAAACCCGGTTATAACATCCTTGAGAAACTGGTCTGATGTTTGGTTTGCAGCTGCCTGCAAGAGCTTGGAAAGTGCAAGGGTCGGCAGTCATGATGACGACTGCACTACTATGAAGGGAAACACCTGGAGAAATTGAGGTTCTATGAGATTTTCTCATGGAATAATACTTGCAAAAATCTCATTGAAAAAAATGGATTTATGTTCAGCCTGCCTATGTAAATTGCCTCGAGTCTATTGAGAAAGGCAGTACAGGTGTCCCTCCCCTTAATGACGGATCACTTAGTGATGATCCGCATATATGACAGAGGTTCCCAAAGTGTAAACAAAGAATTAAACAGAATGGAGGAAACATCGTTTATGAACAAGATCTGGGCTCCTGCATTGAAGAAGAAAGCCAAGAATTCCGTCCTCCCATATGCAGGTCTGAGGTCACCTCAGGTTGTCTGAGAGCTCTTGCAGGATCACTGCTATGGGCTACAATCGGAAATCCCGTGTTAACGATCCTCAGCTGACCAGTGCTGTTGTGTCTTTTTAAACCTGCAGTTTGAGAGACAAATTATTTATTTATTTTCGAATTAAAAATCCGCATGTTGCCGGGAAACTCCGTCGTTATAGATCAATTTATTTCAAAAAATAAATTTCACAGATGTTAAAACATACTTTTGACGTTTCGCACACGTAACACTCGTGGCATCATCAGAAATCCCCTATAGTGCTCATGAGACAGCTTAAATGACTAATGCAAGAGAAATCCGGAAGTGGGCACTTCTGTATCTGACAAGAGAAGCAATTAGCTAATTGTCACTGCTTTTGCCCCCCGCGCGCGCCAAGGTAAGTGCGGGGAAAGCCCGGGGGGAAGCGGAGGAAGCGGCGCCCGGGAGGATTTCCGCCCAGGGGGAAAATAAATAAATAAATACCGGATTTAGCACCCCCCAATTCGAGGATGGGCCCCCTATAGGTTTAGGGCTAGGGACGCCACTGGATTCACTGGACTACTGATTCAACTGTTGTGGACAGGGTTCCTCAAGGAACGTGGTGCTCAGCAACGGTTCATCTAGCAAGTAACACTCCACTCAAGTAGACCTAGTGAGTCCCAACCATAAAACATTAACCAAGGGTTGGATGGGGGAGAGTTGTTTTTAGCTTCAGAAAAAAAGGGAAAAGGAAGAAAAGTCCTAGAGGACAGTTGTGCTATCTCCCTGAATTATAACATAAATAACAGCAGGAGCACCAAAGCTTTTGCTCTAGATAAGGGTATGTGTGGTATAGGTTGAAAGGGGAGCACAAGCTAAATGCACTACTTTGAATGAACATTATTACAATTTTATGAAATAATCAAAGGTATCTCTCTTACTTGGAATTAGTGAACTGATTTGTTAGAGACATCCAAGTCATGGTGCACAACTTCTCAAGCCTGTATATCTACTGATAAGTACGTTCTGTTGACTACAATGGAACATACTCCCATGTATATGTACAGGATTGTACCCTAAAGCTTTGAAACTTAACTACCTCTTTGGACAATTGAAAAAAAAATCTGAATGGAATGCTCATTAAATGATTGGGTTTTTTCAACTGACCATGCAATGATGGTGAGCCCCTGTGGGATACAGAATATGGGATTCCATTTGCCTTGTTGTTAGTCAAGGGTCCCCTCACAAATTGAACAGCCAAAAGAGAGGGTGTTCCTACCCTCTGGGCTTTTGGCCATGACCAAGGTTCTCAGAACCAGGAAAGCACCATTGGCCTATTGGTTAGTGACTGGAGAAGGCTCCCTCCAGCCAACCCAAAAGGAGGTTGGGGCAACCCTGACTGCCAATGATACCCATAAAAATCAGAATGAAATCTGCACGCGCACATAAAACTAGCTGAATATGGGGATATATCCTATGGGGACAAAGACAGAAGGGGGGGGGGAGGAAATATAGGTTGCTTTAAGCAGGAAGCTGCCTTAGCAAGGATCAGCAAAGAAAGGACCTTTGGGAGGGAGAGAGAGAGAGAGAGAGAGTGCAAAAGGAACATTGGGTACAGATATTGACTACTTTGCTACACAAACAGGGGAGGAATGTTGAGGAGGAGGTAGAGCAAAACAATGTGTCCTCTTTGTGAGCGGGAGCAAAGATGCATTCTGAGAGGACTGAGAGCAAAAAGAGCTTATGAAAATGAGCTGGTTTTATCCAAGAGTTAGACAATTTGGACAGAAAGAAGACATGGTAAGTTTAAGGATGTTTCCGTTTAAAGTCAGATCAGGAGAGATTAGAGAAATAGGGTCAGGCAAGCCGCTGATAGGTGGTTTGGCTGTACTTCTGGGGAAGTCGGAATAATGAGGAAGGACCTGGCTGGTGGGAGAGCTTTAGTTGTTATCTACTCATAGCTTGTTAAAAGTTATTCCCCTTCCTGGAGGTTTCTTTTCCTGGCTTAATAATGTTGGCTGTGGACCAAAAGTCCTCAAAGTAGCCCTAGCATTAAAGGTAGAAATGTGGTGGTTGTTGGTACTCTTGACAACATCCAAGGCTATTTGCTCACAGGTGAGCACAAACACTTCCAATAGAAGGCCCTGGACGCTACTATTGGTTAGGTATGACCAATAGAGATTGGTCCTAACTGATTGAAGATTGAAGTAACCCTTCAACTTCTCCCAATACTGGTTAAAAGATATATTTTAAAACTACACACACACACACACACACACACACACACACACACACCCTTGTTATAGGGGAATTTGGGGTCAGAAGAGGCAACAACAAATTGAAGGCACAAATAAGGAAAGAATAGCAGGGCACATTCCTGGTAAAGTGGAGGAAGGAGTCACATTTTGTTTCAGAAGGTGGGAAGCCAACGGTAACATTAGGGTATTGAAATGGCAGCACAACCAAGAGTGGAAAGATTTACTGCCCAATCCTGTGTAACTCTTGCACCGGTGTAACAGTAGATCCACCGGTGTAAGTGCACTTATGCCAGTGTAACAAGTTGCTGTATGCTGACGGACGCAGGGCGGACACTGGCTTAACCCTCCTTGGACACTGCACATGTGGGATGGATGCCGCTGCAGCTCCGCTAGTGCAGGGGGCATTCCGGGGGCATTTGGATGGCAAGTTACACTGGCATAAGTGCACTTACACCAGTGGATCTACTGTTATACCAGTGCAAGAGTTACACAGGACTGGGCTGTTAAAGAGACAGTATGATTAATAGTGCTCAGTCCAGCCCAACTCAGCCCAACTCAGGCACAATTGTGGCCCAATAGTGGCACAATTGTGGCCCAAAACAGGACCGAGTTAGGCTGCAACTGTGCCTGACTTAGGCAGGAGGCAAGAGCAGTGGGCCAGGATCGAGGCAAAACTTACCGCAGAGGCAGGCAGGCCCCTGTGGGGAGCTGTCCATCTTGTGGAAGGGAAGAGCCCCCTCCTGAGCTCGTCTGTGTGCACCTACCACAGCTGCTGCAGCGTTCACAGCAGATGGGCAGCCACAGGTGGGCCTGCAGGCACTGGGCGTGCGACAGGCAGCTGAAGGGCTGAGGTTGTGCCAGTGCCAGCTGCCCCAGGGCACCCTGGGCATTAGCTACCTGCCGCAGGGGGGAGTGCCACTGCCCTCCTACCTGCAGAAGGCGATGCCACCCCCAAACCACGGTGAGGCTGCACGTGGGAGTCATGGGGGGGTGAGCGGGGGAGAGAAGGGAAGGAGGGGGTGGGAATGGCACGCACAAGAGGGGTCTCATGAGGTCTGGAACTGCCTCCGCCATGACATGCCCGTGTGCTGCCTGAAGCCCTGGACCACCAGGGCCGTGGCTATGCCCACAAAGAAGGCATCCCAGCATGCCTTCTGCTCCGTGCCCCGGCCAAGACCGAGAGATGCCTTGGGCTTGTCTGCTGCGAGCAGGAAGGGCTCACGCAGCTCATCACACCCCCAGATGGGGCAATGTCGGCGCCTCGCGGCAGGCGCTCTGGAGGGGTGGGGGGTGCCAGCGTCCATCATCAGGGAGTGGGAGGGGAGGCAGGCACACAGGCAGGCGGACAGGGGGTGCTGGGGAGGGACACGGGTGGGTCAGAAAGAGACAGACAACAAGGCTGGTGGGAGAGGGATACATGGAGAGGGGTCTGCAGAGACCAATAGGGACACAGGGGTCACTTCGCAGATGGAGGCAATGCAGGAACGGGCGGCTCTCATGCAGACGGACCGAGGGCGGAAACGGACGCCGTTGACTGGGCGCTGTCTCTGTGTGTGTGGGGCAGTGCTTGTGTAACATTGGGGTCATGGTGTTCAAGGGGCCTTTGCCCAAGGGGCATCTTTATTGTTCTGGAACATTGGCAGGGATGGCCAGGCGAGGCTGCAAGGGGTAGGCACAGCAGCCACTCAGAATGTAGCAGCAGCAGCAGCAGCTGAGAAGGGTTGCAGGGCAGGCTCCCAGACCTCTGGCAGCATCGAGGCAGACGACCATGGGGCAACCAGACTGCGGGCCCAGGGGTGCTCCCCGGACGGTTGGTGGTAGTGGGCATTCCTGGGGGGACGAACAACTTGGGGGTGTTCCATGGCAGCTGCTGTGTGGTGGCAATCACCATTGAAGGAATGCCAGTGTGCAGGTTGCAAAGGCCTGCAGGGAGAGTAATCACACACAGCCGAGTGGTGTGAGACACAGAGCCTGGTCTGCGCTGCTTCCCTGAGTGTAAGGTGAGCATGATCCTGTAAGGGAAAGGGGTCAAAGAGAGAGACAACAACACAACTTGGGGGTCACAACCATGGCAATCCTAGCAATACTGACCTGTCAGTAGACCCTGTGGAGAAAAGAGGGGGGGGGAACAGCTGGTGTCTACATATGGGTTACAGTTCCACACTCATGGCATTGTGTGCTCACATTAATACAGGCAGCTATGAGACAAGACATTGGTAAAGAGGCATATCATGGCAGGCATTGCAGGCAGACATGAGACAAGACATTGGTAAGGAGGCATATCATGGCAGGCATTGTAGGCAGCTATGAGACAAGACATTGGTATAGAGGCATATCATGGCAGGCATTGCAGGCAGCTATGAGACAAGACATTGGTATAGAAGCATATCATGGCAGGCAGACATGAGACAAGACATTGGTAAAGAGGCATATCATGGCAGGCTATGCAGGCAGCTATGAGACAAGACATTGGTACAGAGGCATATCATGGCAGGCAGACATGAGACAAGACATTGGTAAAGAGGCATATCATGGCAGGCTATGCAGGCAGCTATGAGACAAGACATTGGTATAGAGGCATGTATCCTACCTATATTTCTCTATGCAAAGAGGCAGTAGTCAGACCACATGTCAGCACGAACCCTGCTCTTACCTGCACTTACCTGCTGGTGTTGTTGCCTGTGGGGGGGGGAGAGAGGGGCTGGGAGAAAGACATGGGTTAGCAAACACTTGCATGGAGAGAGCTGCCCAGGTCAAGGAGTAAACAGTTTGGCCACAGGCAGAACAGCCCTCTCTGCCCTAGAGGGGGCAGAGAGGAGAGAGGTGGAGAGAAGAGGAGTGTTAGAAAAGTTTTCAAAGTCCCACTTTGTGGCTGCTGGAGGACAGAACCCCACGCCACGTGCTCAGAGAGAGTGAGTGAGTGAGTGGAGGGCTGGGGCTGGGCTTTTGTGGGAAAGAGGCTGGGTGGGGCTGGGTGCTGATAGGGTAACTATTTGGGTCCGTGTCCAGAGTTAGGCCACAACTGTTCAGTCCTAACTCAGGCACAACTCGGGATCAGGGTGTTAGTACTTTTCAGGAGAGGGCTGGTGTGGGTAAGGTAAAATGGCTCCTATGGGTGTCCTCACATTTGGGTCCACCCTTTTTGTTGACCCAAATTTTGTGCCTGAGTTGGGCTCGAGGGGGCGTGTCGGGGGCTCTCCAGCGTCTGGAACCGGACCAAAATTCGTAACCGCCCCCGTCACGCCCCCGACACGCCCACATTTAGGCCACAATTGTGCCTGAATTGTGAAGTTGTGCCTGAATTGTGCCGGAACCCAATTCAGTCACAATTGCAGCACAAATTCGGCCTCTCCAGCACAATTCAGGCACAACTCGGGCCTAAAGCGCTTGGGCTGCAATTGTGCCTGAATTGTGTCGCAGAGGCCTTGGGCTGGACTGGGCTGTTAGTTACCAGAAAAAGAGAGAGGATAAGAGAAGCAATTTTCTTTCCCTGGGACCTTTGCTGAATAGTGCAGTGATCTCCTTTGGAAATAGGCAGAGCAGGCAGTACAGCAGGAATCTCACTAACACACCACGGGTAGGAGGTAGTATGAGAACAATTTGTAGTTTTCTGGTCACATCAATTACAGGACCAGACCCCACACATGGAGTGAATGATCCTCTGAGCCAATGAAGGCTATTCCTAACTTCAAATAATTAATCCCCCCCCCCCATTTACCCATCTGGTTATTTCCTCAGTGTCTTAGCTTCCCCAGGAAGGGAAGATAAGAATGTCTGTACCTTCTTAACAGGATTATTTTAATTAAATTGGTGAGAGCATTTCCCAGTTAGGGGGGCTTCTGTTTTAACAAGATTAAAATCTGTTTAGGGCAAACATGTCACAATGTTCCTCCAATGTTGTTTCTAAGGTCTATAGTACTCCAGACTCTAATCACCTTTGTATGAGTGAGTGGGAAAAAGGAAAAGCCAAAGGAAAATATATATGTCCTTTTAAACTCAGGCCAGAGATCCATGCATACCTGGCAAGAACTTTGGGGTTCACAGACACACATCTTGTGCAAGTGGGGATGTTCTGTTTCTCACACCAGATAAGCACCAAAGACTTTGTATGGTTATCATATATTACACTGGTTTTACAAATTAAGCCACATTTTGACATGGTCTTTCAGCTCAACACTGGACTGGAGAAAGATGCATCCAAGCAGAAATTCAACAGGTGACATTTCCCCAATCACTTGCAAGAGATACACCTGACAAATGTCGGTCAGATGCATCTCTGTGACCCATTTCTCAGCAACAGCATAATCTATGGCTGGATGGCATTACTCCACATCAGAGGTGGGTGGGGTGAAAGGATTGAAAGTTTCTCCATACAAAAAGAAACAGAACAGGAGATGCCAGGGAGAAGGAAGACATCATCTTCCTGACATGCTGGTTTTCTATGGACAGGTAACTTTTTTTCCACCAATCAAGCATTCAGTCATGAGTCCCAACCTGTAGTCTGAAGCAGGGCCATTCAGAGGAATTTTATCAGGGGGTACAAAGTTTCTTTTCGGCCCATTCCCTACATATGAATTTGGCTCTTGGGCACGCGCGTTGCTGGGCTGCGGCGGGGGGCAGGCCGCCACAGGGTGACGCGCGCACCCCTTGGAAGCCCGCGCGCACCCCTGCGCGTCATCCTCCGGACGCTCTGAGGCCGGGAGAAGGCCTTGGAGCGCCCACCCCGGCTGCCGGTCCAGGGCCATCGGGCGGCGCGCGTGCAGCGACGCCACTTGGGGGCCCCCTCCCCCTTGCACAGAATATTCCATTTGAGGATAAAACCTATGTTAGCTAGCTTTTTATGGACATATGGGCATATGTCCTTGGGCATAGGCCCTGTAGGGCCTCCTCTTTATATCTAAATGTACATAAGCACTCACATGATCACCAGTTCCCTGCTGCCCAACAACTGGATAGCAGACAGAGTTCTCCTTTATTTTGCAGAAATGGCACGAAGGAGGACTCGCCTCCATCCCCTGTTCTACTTCAGAACATGCTAGAACAGATCCTATGTCGGCCTCCGTTGGCAGAACTAGGCCCTGCACCATTGCAATTGTCTCGTGAACTCTGGAGCCTGGCCGGCTGCATTCAGGCCTGCCAGGACTCCAACTGCCCCCTCAAGCTGCCACCGCTTCCACAGTTTACACTTTTTTGGCGCCGCCATCTTGGAACTTATGAGATTTTGCGAGATTCAAAATGGCGGCACTGAAAAAAAATTAAACTGTGGAAGCAGCAACGGCGGTGACGTGGCGGGGCAGTCCCGTTTTTTTCAGAACTAATGGTAAGCCTCTTTTTGTGTGGCATTCAGTTTAACCAATAAGAATAATGTGGTTTGTTTTTACAGAAGTCTTATTCTTCTTGTAACTTGATGATGACTTAACAGCCCAGTCCAGCCTAAGGCCTCAGCGACACAATTCAGGCACAAATACAGCCTAAGCGCCTTAGGCTCGAGTTGTGCCTGAATTGTGCCGGAGAGGCCAAATTTGTGCTGCAATTGTGCCGGACGTAGGACGAATTTACGACGGACGCCGCGCGCATGTGCAGTACGGGCGCCGGCACAATTCCGGCACAACTGGGGACTAACAGTGGGCATTCCATGGGCGTGACGGGGGCGTGACGGGGGCGGTTACGAATTTGAGTCGGATTCCAGACACTGGCGAGCCCCGACACGCCCCCTCGAGCACAACTCCGGCACAAAATTTGGGTCGACAAAAAAGGTGGACTTTAATTTGAGGAGACCCATAGGAGCCATTTTACCTTACCCACTCCAGCCCTCTCCTGAAAAGTTCTAACACCCTGGGCCCGAGTTGTGCCTGAGTTAGGACGGAATAGTTGTAGCATAACTCTGGACACGGACCCAAATAGTTACCCTATCAGCACCCAGCCCCACCCAGCCACTTTCCCACAAAAGCCCAGCCTCAGGCCTCCAGTCTCTCTCTCTCTCTCTCTGAGCACGTGGCGTGGGGTTCTGTCCCCCAGCAGCCACAAAGTGGGACTTTGAAAACTTTTCTAACACCCCACTTCTCTCTTCTCCTCTCCTCTCTGCCCCCCTCTAGGGCAGAGAGGGCTGTTCAGGCTGTGGCCAAACTGTTTACAGCTGTGCCTGCGCAGTTTTTGCTGACCCATGTCTTTCTCCCAGCCCCTCTCTCCCCCCCCACAGGCAACAACACCAGCAGGTAAGTGCAGGTAAGAGCAGGGAACGTGCTGACATGAGTTCTGACTTCTGCCTCTTTGCATATAGAAATATAGGTAGGATACATGCCTCTTTACCAATGTCTTGTCTCATAGCTGCCTGCATAGCCTGCCATGATATGCCTCTTTATCAATGTCTTGTCTCATAGCTGCCTCCAATGCCTTCTCTGAAATGCCTCTTTACCAATGTCTTGTCTCATAGCTGCCTGCAATGCCTTCTCTGAAATGCCTCTTTACCAATGTCTTGTCTCATAGCTGCCTGCAATGCCTGCCATGATATGCCTCTTTACCAATGTCTTGTCTCATAGCTGCCTGCTTTGCCTGCTATGATATATAGGATACATGCCTCTTGACTACTGTTGTGTCTGATTGCTGCCTGTAGTAATGTGAGCACACAATGCCACAAGTGTGGAACTGTTAGCCTTATGTAGGCACCAGCTGTTCCCCCCCCCTTTTCTCCACAGGGTCTACTGACAGGTCAGTAGTGCTAGGTTTGCCATGGTTGTGACCCACACGTTGTGTTGTTGTCTCTCTCTTTGACCCTTTTCCCTTACAGGATCATGCTCACCTTACACCCAGGGAAGAAGCGCAGACCATGCTATGTGTGTCACACCTCTCAGCTGTGTTTTACTTCTCTCCCTGCAGGCCTTTGCAACCGGCACACTGGCATTTCTTCAATGGCGATTGCTACCACACAGCAGCTGCCATGGAACACCCCGTGTTGTTTGTCTCCCCAGGAATGTCCACTACCACCTACCTTCTGGGGAGCACCCCTGGGCCTGCAGTCTGGTTGCCCCACAGTCCTCTGCCTCGCTGCTGCCAGAGGTCTGGGAGCCTGCCCTGCAACCCTCCTCAGCTGCTGCTGCTGCTCCACCTCCCTGGCTGCCTACTTGCTGTCCCCCCCCCTTTCTATGGAGCAGGCTGTGGTTCCACAGGGCAAGAGCCTGCATCTCCAGGTCCATGGGGCACGCCTGCTGCTGCTGCTGCTGCTACGTTCTGAGTGGCTGCTGTGCCTACCCCTGGCAGCATTGCCTGGCCATCTCTGCCAATGTTCCAGAACAATAAAGATGCCCCTTGGGCAAAGGCCCCTTAAACAACATGTCCCCAATGTAACACAAGCATTGCCCCACACACAGAGAGACAGCGCCCAGCACACACGCCCCTGCATGACTCCCATCCAGGGACTGCCACTGCCTTGCCAGGGAGACCACAGCAGGGGGGCTGCCAGACCCTCAGGGCTCAGAGGGGAGGGGGGGAGTTGGGGGGCCTCTCAGGCAGGCAAACAGTGACAGGCGACACAGCGGCCATACTGGATCCGCTCGCGTCCGCCACGTCCGTGAAGAGCCCTTTTGGCAACCAGGGCTCTCACCCGCCCTCGGTCCGCCCGTCAACGGCGTCCGTTTCCGCCCGTCAATGGCGTCCATTTCCACCCTCGGTCCGCCCGTCAACGGCGTCCGTTTCCGCCCTCGGTCCGTCTGCATGAGAGGCGCCCGTTCCTGCATTGCCTCCATCTGCGAAGTGACCCCTGTGTCCCTATTGGTCTCTGCAGACCCCTCTCCCTGTACCCCTCTCCCACCAGCCTTGTTGTCTGTCTGTTTCTGACCCACCTGTGCCCCTCCCCAGCACCCCCTGTCTGTGTGTCTGCCTCCCTCCCACTCCCTGATGATGGACGCTGGCACCCCCCACCCTGCCAGAGCGCCTGCCGCGAGGCGCCGACGTTGCCCCATCTGGTGGCGTGATGAACTGCGTGAGCCCTTCCCGCTCGCAGCAGACAAGCCCAAGGCATCTCTCGGTCTTGGCCGGCGCACGGAGCAGAAGGCATGCCGGGATGCCTTCTTTGTGGGCATTGCCACGGCCCTGGAGGCCCAGGGCTTCAGGCAGCACATGGGCATGTCCTGGCAGAGGCGGTTCCAGACTTCATGAGACCCCCCTTGTGCGTGCCGTTCCCACCCCTCCTTCCCTTCTCTCCTCCACTCCCCCCATGAATCCCACGTGCAGCCTCAACGTGGCTTGGGGGTGGCTACCCCTTCTGCAGGAGGGAGGGCAATGGCACTCCCCCCTGCGGCAGGTGGCTAATGCACAGGGTGCCCTGGGGCGGCTGGCACTGGCACAACCTCTGCCCTTCAGCTGACTGTCGCACGCCCAGTGCCTGCAGGCCCACCTGTGGCTGCCCATCTGCTGCGACCGCTGCAGCAGCTGTGGTAGGTGCACGCAGACGGGCTGAGGAGGGGGCTCTTCGCTTCCACAAGACTGACACCTCCCCACAGGGTCCTGCCTGCCTCTGCGGTAAGTTTTGCCTCGATCCTGGCCCACTGCTCTTGCCTCCTGCCTAACTCAGGCATAGGTGCAGCCTAACTCAGCCCTATTTTAGGCCACAGTTACGCCGCAATTGTGCCTCAATTGTGCCTGACTTGTTCTGAGTTGGGCTGGACTGAGCCTAACAGCCCGGTCCAGCCCAAGGCAACTGCGGTACAATTCAGGCACAATTGCAGCCCAAGTGCTTTAGACCCGAGTTGTGCCTGAATTGTGCCTGAGTTGGGCTGCAATTGTGACTGAATTGCAGCCCGGTCCAGCCCAAGGCAACTGCGGTACAATTCAGGCACAATTGCACAATTCAGGCACAATTGCAGCCTAAAAGTGGGTGTGTTGGGGGCGTGTCGGGGGTGTGACGGGGGCGGTTACGAATTTTGGTCCGGTTCCAGACACTGGAGAGCCACTGACACGCCCCCTCGAGCCCAACTCAGGCCCAAAATTTGGGCCAGCAAAAAGGGTGGACCCAAATGTGAGGAGACCCATAGGAGCCATTTTACCTTACCCACACCATCCCTCTCCTGAAAAGTTCTAACACCCTGGTCCTGAGTTGTGCCTGAGTTAGGACCGAACAGGTGTGGCCTAACTCTGGACATGGACCCAAATAGTTACCCTATCAGCACCCAGCCCCACCCAGCCTCTTTCCCACAAAAGCCCAGCCCCAGCCCTCCACTCTCTCTCTCTCTCTCTCTCTGAGCACGTGGTGTGGGGTTCTGTCCCCCAGCAGCCACAAAGTGGGACTTTGAAAACTTTTCTAACACCCCACTTCTCTCTTCTCCTCTCTCCTCTCTGCCCCCCTCTAGGGCAGAGAGGGCTGTTCTGCCTGTGGCCAAACTGTTTACTGCTGTGCCTGGGCAGCTGTCTCCATGCAAGTGTTTGCTAACCCATGTCTTTCTCCCAGCCCCTCTCCCCCCCCCATACAGGCAACAACACCAGCAGGTAAGTGCAGGGTTTGTGCTGACATGTGGTCTGACTACTGCCTCTTTGCATAGAGAAATATAGGTAGGATACATGCCTCTATACCAATGTCTTGTCTCATAGCTGCCTGCATAGCCTGCCATGATATGCCTCTATACCAATGTCTTGTCTCATAGCTGCCTGTATTAATGTGAGCACACAATGCCATGAGTGTGGAACTGTAACCCATATGTAGACACCAGCTGTTCCCCCCCCCTCTTTTCTCCACAGGGTCTACCGACAGGTCAGTATTGCTAGGATTGCCATGGTTGTGACCCCCAAGTTGTGTTGTTGTCTCTCTCTTTGACCCCTTTCCCTTACAGGATCATGCTCACCGTACACCCAGGGAAGGAGTGCAGACCAGGCTCTGTGTCTCATACCACTCAGCTGTGTGTGATTACTCTCCCTGCAGGCCTTTGCAACCTGCACACTGGCATTCCTTCAATGGTGATTGCCACCACACAGCAGCTGCCATGGAACACCCCCATGTTGTTCGTCCCCCCAGGAATGCCCACTACCACCAACTGTCCGGAGAGCACCCCTGGGCCCGCAGTCTGGTTGCCCCATGGTCGTCTGCCTCGATGCTGCCAGAGGTCTGGGAGCCTGCCCTGCAACCCTTCTCAGCTGCTGCTGCTGCTGCTACATTCTGAGTGGCTGCTGTGCCTACCCCTTGCAGCCTCGCCTGGCCATCCCTGCCAATGTTCCAGAACAATAAAGATGCCCCTTGGGCAAAGGCCCCTTGAACACCATGACCCCAATGTTACACAAGCACTGCCCCACACACACAGAGACAGCGCCCAGCACACAAGGCCCTGCATGAATCCCAGCCAGGGCCTGCCACAGCCAGCCCAGGGAGAACGCAGCAGGGGGGGCTGCCAGACCCTCAGGGCTCAGAGGGGAGGGGGGAGTTGGGGGGCCTCTCAGGCAGGCAAACAGTGACAGGCAACATGGCGCATGTCCGTGAAGAGCCCTTTCAGCAACCGGGGCTCTCACCCACCCTCGGTCCGCCCGTCAACGGTGTCCGTGTCCGCCCGTCAACGGTGTCCGTTTCCGCCCTCAGCCCGCCCGTCAATGGCGTCCGTTTCCGCCCTCAGTCCGCCCGTCAACAGCGTCCGTTTCCGCCCTCGGTCCGTCTGCATGAGAGGCGCCCGTTCATTGCCTCCATCTGCGAAGTGACCCCTGTGTCCCTATTGGTCTCTGCAGACCCCTCTCCCTGTATCCCTCTCCCACCAGCCTTGTTGTCTGTCTGTTTCTGACCCACCCGTGTCCCTCCCCAGCACCCCCTGTCCGCCTGCCTGTGTGCCTGCCTCCCCTCCCACTCCCTGATGATGGACGCTGGCACCCCCCACCCCGCCAGAGCGCCTGCCGCAAGGCGCCTACGTTGCCCCATATGGGGAGTGATGAGCTGCGTGAGCCCTTCCCGCTCACAGCAGACAAGCCCAAGGCATCTCTCGGTCTTGGCCGGGGCACGGAGCAGAAGGCATACTGGGATGCCTTCTTTGTGGGCATAGCCACGGCCCTGGTGGTCCAGGGCTTCAGGCAGCGCACGGGCATGTCCTGGCGGAGGCGGTTCCAGACCTCATGAGACCCCCCCCTTGTGCGTGCCGTTCCCACCCCCTCCTTCCCTTCTCTCCCCCGCTCACCCCCCCATGACTCCCACGTGCAGCCTCACCGTGGCTTGGGGGTGGCATCGCAGTCTGCAGGAGGGAGGGCAGTCGCACTCCCCCCTGCGGCAGGTGGCTAATGCCCAGGGTGCCCTGGGGCAGCTGGCACTGGCACAACCTCTGCCCTTCAGCTGACTGTCGCACGCCCAGTGCCTGCAGGCCCACCTGTGGCTGCCCATCTGCTGCGACCGCTGCAGCAGCTGTGGTAGGTGCACGCAGACGGGCTGAGGAGGGGGCTCTTCGCTTCCACAAGACTGACAGCTCCCCACAGGGGCCTGCCTGCCTCTGTGGTAAGTTTTGCCTCGATCCTGGCCCACTGCTCTTGCCTCCTGCCTAAGTCAGGCACAGTTGCAGCCTAACTCGGTCCTATTTTGGGCCCCAATTGTGCCACAATTGGGCCTCAACTGTGCCTGAGTTGGGCTGGACTGAGCCCTTAGTCTCGTTCTACTTGCCTGCAATGGAGGCTGCTTCTCTGTTTGTTTTAAGGAAGAAACAAAGCTTGCTGAAAGAAAAATAAGAGGTGGGGGGGCAAGCATGCCTGCCT
The DNA here is from genome assembly GCA_026170595.1 of Plestiodon gilberti rubricaudatus. Lineage (NCBI taxonomy): Eukaryota > Metazoa > Chordata > Lepidosauria > Squamata > Scincidae > Plestiodon > Plestiodon gilberti. The sequence goes on from JANXHW010000001.1 coordinate 115,189,674, forward strand.
GCAGGGGAGGCAGGGTGGAGGGCCCCCTCAGAAAACCATGGAGGGGGTGTTCGCTCTTATCCACGGTTTCAAGTATCCACGGAGGGGCCTGGAACATATCCCCAGCGGATATGGGGGTCCACCTGTATACCATTTGATGTGTATTCCACTGCAGAATGTAATGGAACAAACCATATCAAATTGTCTGTGTACTATCAAAAGCACTGGCGTCGCTCGAGGTGGGGTGGAAAGCTAAGTTCTGCAGCTTTATACCCCACCGTTACTCTCCTGCATGAGGCGCCCTGCCCCCTCGTTGTAGGAGCCTGTCAGCGGAGAGAAAGCAATTTGCAGGGACTCTCCTGCACTTTGCTTTCTCTCTGCTGACGGGCTTCTATGACAAGGGGGCGGGGTGCCTCGTGCAGGAGAGTAACGGTGGGGTGGAAAGCTGCAGAACTTAGCTTTCTGCCCCACCTCCAGCGACGCCAGTGATCAAAAGTTATAGCCAAAACAAACAAACAAAAACGTAACTAGAAAACACAATTGCCTTATGTAATATTTATTTTCAGGCCATAATTATTATTCATTTCATGTCATGACTATTACTGGAAACTATTTTTTCATAGGGGGGTATAGTGGAAATAGCGGAAATTTGGCGAGGAATTGGTGTTAGCAGTGGTCCCCTGTTTTGACAGGTCCGGGAAGGAAGGGGTTAAAGGATTGCCTGTTTGACAGGACTGGGACACAAAGGGTTACCACCCAGGACTGTGTGGGTGGAAGCACACCTGCAAGCAATTGGGCGTGGCCCACAGGTGTTGCTACTAATTGGGATGAAGCTGGGACTTTGAGTGCAGTGGGTGTGGCTCGCAGCTGCACTCAATTAGCACTAATTACAACTCTCACAGCTGTGGGCACTAATGAGGGCATTGATTGTAAGCCCACAGCTGTAGCCAGTAGAGAGTTGATGGGGACTAACAGTATAAAAGCAGCAGCAGTAGGAGCAGACAGGAGCCTCCCTAGCTCGCCATGGGGACATGCTGCCAGATTGCTGAGCAACGACGATGACTCTGCTACAGACGGGGATACTCTGCTGGACTGACTGCTCACCTGGATGGACTACCCACCTGGATTGACTGGTACTGGGAGACGCTCTGCCTGACTGGAAGGTTGGAGAGACCGGGATTGATTGGACTTTGTGCTATAAGACTCTTTGCTGGACAGGAGAAAGGCAACAAGGAGATTCTACCGCCGTGAAGTAACGAGCTGGACTTCTCTACAGAAACGGACCCTTGTTAGCTAAGTAGAATCTTAACTGCCCGGGAAGGGCTAATGGACATTTATTGCTGGGAAAGTAATAAATCTTGTAAATAGTTGCCTTGACGTTCAGTGTTTTCTTTTGGAACACAATTGCAATTTAAAGGGGAAAGGAGCTAACTTTGCCTAAAGTGGACTATTGGAGTTAATTAAAGGGAATACTAGTTTGCTCCCCCAGGAGTAAAGTTTGGGGTGCAACATTTGGGACACAACAGGGGGGGTTGTAAAAAAATCTATTGACCTAGCTATATAAAAAAAATCTATTGACCTAGCTATGTCTCTGGTCAAGGGATACCTTTACCTTTACCCACACACACATCCATCACATGATTAAAGATGTGCATGAATGCATCCTGCTCCCCTTCCTGGCACATTTTGCCTGTTTTCGTAACTGCATGGGGGCGAGGGTTCATCTTACACAAACCCCAATCATACACAATTAAGAAAAAGGACTTGGCACACCGAGAGAGACAACATATCCTTGTGCATATCCTTATTCATGCGCGGTCAAGACTCAGATGGTGTTCTTCAAACCTGTCTTTTGTCTCAATTTTTTTGCCTAAATTACCAAGATTTTGTTAGAAAAGCTGAGATTCTCTGACTTTCTTAAATAGCATCTAGCCAGCTTAGATGTGGAGCCAAACGAAAAGCAAAACAAAAACCTTGAGAAACTGAAGACACAATGTCATTGGAAGCAATGTTTGCCAAATGGAACTACTGTATTTTAGTGGTATTCCTATATTCAGATATTCTGCTATCCCCCACTTCAAGATTTCTAACATGCCTGGTAGGTTGCCATTCCAAGGGAGCAGCTCAGAATGGGGAAGGTGATTTATAAGCCAAGCCAACATTTAAAGGAATTTTGACTTGGACTATAATAAGCTCAGCATTTCTAAACTGCAGGGGATTTGTTTCTGACCCTCCACTTCCTTCCTTGAATTTCTGAAATGCTTCTTCATCTCTCACTATAATCCCCAAATCTACCTCATCTGCTTGGGAGCTTTTCAAGATCCTCATCCTCTAGAACCAAATTAGAGGAGACAGTGACTGGCTTATAACATGGACACTGGACTCTTTCTGCAGCATAGGTCCTTGTGAATTCTTCACCAATAAAAAGCCATTTCATCAGGGAAAAAACAACCATGTGACGTTTTCATAAATAAAATCATATTAAGTGATTCAGATGCAAAATGACTTCGGTTAATTTCACATTTTATTTGAGATTTCCGTTCTATTACTTTTAAGGAGCTTTTAAATTAAAGTCCTTTTTATAGGATTTTATGAAGGATACCTATAAAATTTCAGCACACAGAATATGAGTATAGAAACAAACACCACTGATAACTAACAGTCGATGCTTCATAAATGAGACATGGTATTTATAGGCATTTGTGTTCCAGACACATAAATATTTTATCTAGACCGGAGTAGCCTTGTGAGAGATTCCATGTGGTAGAAAGCATTATGATGGAGGGCAGAGCAGTAGTTAAAGAGACATTCTGAAAGCCTACTCAGGCTTTCTAGAAAACAGAAGGGAAATGACAAATGCAAAAGGGAAAAAACCTGCTTTTTATGCTGAAGAAAAAAGGCTCAAAGTCTCTTAACGCGCACAAAAACAAATACATAAAACAATAAAGCCAAGGAAAATCTAGATAGTGCTTGTAATCTTTTATTCTGTATGGACAGTGTGGGGGGAAAGTAAAAGTATTTCAGTAATAGAACATATATACTCTGAAAGTTTATTTACTGAATTTTGATTTAATCTTTCCAGATGCTGAGATTTTACCTTAAATTGTCAAAAAGAAAAACTTGAGAATTTCCAAGATTATATTTAAGCAGCTCCCTAGCTCAGAAATCCAACCTCTGCTGCTTTTTAGAGCATGGAGCTGTAATTGAGAAAGCTACATCCATTGAATTTTTGCCTGTCGTGGAGCTGTTAAAGGCACAAGGCCTTTGTCAGGAAAAAATGATGGATGTTGTCGGCTGGCAAATGCCTAGTGGAGTTCAGATGTACTGCATTCTTCATTCCCAGACCAAGCGCTTTAAGACATTTTTGGAAGAAATGAAAGGGTTATTTTGGCCGAGATTTTAATGTAATTGCATGTATTAGCTGTAAAACGTGAGTACAGACTATTGACCATCTGAAAATGATAGGGCTCCTGTACCTTCAAGACTTGTGGAGAAGAAGGAATTTGCCAGCTGGTCAAACTAGTCATGCAGGGATAAGAAAAGTTGCACTTGCTGAAATTCCTTTTTCTACAATTATTGGGAAGACAGAAACCTTCTCTCTATGCATTTGTGACAAATGGAAACTCTACCTCAGTCCTTTCGCTCTGTATTTGTTATTGATGTGTTAATTACCATAAATATATTAATGTGCATGTATATTTATAATTTTTGTGGCTCACGCATAACTTTTGTGGCTACAGCATGATGAGCCACTTTTGGTACACAAATGTGTACCCAAATCCCTAATGGTGTTAGAGCAAAACACTTAACCAGAGAGTGTTGAATGAAATGGAAGAATGGTGCCGCTGTTTGGATAATTTTTTTGACAGCGCAATCCTATCCAACTTACACCACCGGTGTAACCAGTGGGGGAGGGCAGCAGTGGCATCGCAGAGTGGGGGGTGGAGGCCCCAGGGCGTAGGGCGCTGAGGCTTTGGGGTGGGTGGGAGCCTCCTCTGGTTTTGTTTTTGTTACTTTTTGTTGCTATTTTTTTCTGTTTCGCGGGCAGCTGCCACCCCCTGCTGCATCCCCAGCAGCTGCCTTGTGTCCCCCCCCCCGGCTCTGTGTGTGTGTGTGCGTGTGTGTGTGTGCTTTCGGGTACTTGTCTTTTCGGGGCGCAGGGCAGGCAGCATTTTTCATTCCGGCTGCTCCGGCATCCATCTTGAATGGGTGGGACTCTCTAGGACTAGGATTGTTGATTGCACGCCCTCTCTAGGGCGAACGTCTCGTTGGTCGGTCCTCCAGAGTCCTAGAGAGGCCTGGAGGACCGACGGACCAGCGAGACTGGAGAGAGAGTCCTAGACAGGAAGTACAAAGTGGACAAGGAGGCTTCCAAACTGATTTTTGCACACACACACCCAAAAATTTACGACGCGGACGAATTTGGGGGACATTAGGGGGGGCATGTCAAAAAATGGGTGGGGGCATAAAAGGGTTGGGCACAGAGTGTAAAATGGTCTGGCTCCTCCACTGGAGGGCAGGGCAGGAGGCTTTGGAGTGGAGGGGAGATTTAAATCCCCATTGAATTCCCCTTTGCAGGGGATTTGATTCCCCTTTCCGTTCAGGGGCCTCCTTTTCTCGCTGCACAGCTGATTACACCGGTGGTGTAAGTTGGATAGGATTGCGCTGTGAGATGGGCACATATGTCTTTTAAAATCAAATTCGATCGAAAGCTTTCATGGCCAGCAGTTATTCTGCAAGAAACAGGATATACGGAAATAGAAGCCATGTAATATATTTCAAAATCAAAATTCAGGGTTAAAAACACTATCAGATCGCTGGACGCAGGTACTAATTTACTAGCAGCTGTGCACAGGGTAGAAACATTAAAAATCCGAAGCTTACAATCGTGCAGATACCGACGTTTCGTTCCTAGGCTCGGAACTTTTTCTAGGTGCAATCAAAGAGATTGAAAGTTGTTACATTGTAGCGCACACAAGCCTGTAGATTTAAAGGCTGAAAAGTGCGGGAAGAAGCCCCAAAGTTAATTAGTAACGGAGCTCAAACCGGAAACAGCCGTCCCAATGACCGAGCATGACCTCCTTTATTGAACATTTCCTGTTTTCTTTTGATCTGCTGGAATCGTTTTATGGATGATTGGCAACCAGGTTTTGTTCGCAAACATGAGATCCTGTTGTCTATTAAGGAGCCCTAATAAGGAGCCCTTATTATTAATAGACCCACCAATTTTTCTGGCCAACTGGCAACTCTGGTGGATACTCTGAAAAATACAAAAGCCTCTCCTCTGTCTCCACCCTCAATCTGTTTCTCACAAGAGTATGAGAACAGCAGTTTGAGATTCACCTCTTGCTTCACCTTTGCATTTTTGGCTCTGCCCTCTTTTGTCTTGCCTTCATTTTCTATAATTATTTTGCATTTTTCATTTCATTAATTTTATTTAATTAGTTATTTACTATATTCATAGACCATCTTTCACACAGAACAGTTCTCAAGGTGCTTTGCAATAAAAAGAAATTAAAATAAGTCACAATTAAAACTTAAAATTCAAGTCTAAAAATAAATCTTAAAACCAGTAGGCAAAAAGTCTAACCAACTTGCAGCAACAACATGATACTGTAATCAAAACAGGACATGAGAATAAGCGTAATGGCAAAAATACTGTAACATGATTGTTCTAATTCTGAAGGCACAATGGGAAAGTTTTCAGTCCGTTCGGAAAAGAATTTATCTGCTGACCCTCTAATAAAAGGTAGTTTACAGGGGCCACCAAAAAAGTCTCTGTTCTTTGTTAAGAACAGTGTGTCTCCCTTTCCACACAGATGCCACTATTATGTGGGTCTTCTACTTGGAGGGATGTAGCTGGTTTAAGTTAGGCTTACCATACATCCCGGAATGGCTGGGACCCTCCCGGATTTCGGGGACCCATCCCGGCATCCCAGGGCTTATGGTGGCCATCCCGGATTCCCGGGAAATCCGGTGGTGCCGCTGCCGCCGCTGCCATTTTCCTCATGAGCCTCACGAACAACGCGGCCTGGAAGTCCTTTGTTCATAAGGGCTTCCAGGCCGCTTATGCGCATGTGTGCAGCTCACAAAAAATGGCTGGCCATTTTTCGTGAGCCACACGCATGCACACAAGCGGCCTTGAAGCCTTTATGAATGAAGGGCTTCCAGGCCGCGTTGTGCACATGCACAAGGCTCGTGAGGAAAATTGGCGGCGGCTGGACGAAAAGCGGTGGCAGTGGCCACAGCCACAGTAAGGGGGCAAAAAAGCAGGGGTGATAAATAAATAATTTTGGCCAGACTTACGGTCGCACAGGCCTCCCTGAAGCACCCCAAAGCCCCAGTAAGGACGAACACGGCGGCTTTGGGCACTTTTGCAGCGGCGATCCCTGGGACCACTGCCGCCGCCATGTTGTCCCCACCCCTTAAGGGGGCAGGGGGCAGCTTTTGTTCTCAGTGGTGGGTTGTGACCCACAGTTTGAGAACCACTGCCCTAGAGGATACCCTTGCTCTCTGTTTACCTAGTTTGTTAAAGTGCCAGGGTGGGTCTGCTACTTCCAGGTCTCAAAATGCACCCCGATCAAATGCCCCCACAACTTCCCCCTCCCTGACTCACTTTGCACACCACTTCCCCTACCTACTTTATCCTCAGCCACTCCCTCCCTCTGCTACAGATGCTTGCTTGCTCCCTTGGCTGACAAGAGCAAGTAAGTACTGTAGTTGGATGGAGGTGGAGAGCAAGCAGTCAGTACAAGCAGCAGAATGCCTGGGGTCACAGTCATCCCTCACCAGACAACTGCTCCCTCCAGCCCTCTACTTGAGGTAGCTACTTCACCCCACCTCATAAAGTAGCCCTGGGCCAGGATGTTGGTGGTGCAGGTGTCAAAGTAATGGAGAATGGTTGCTGGGAGACCTGTTTTGAACCCCCACTCTCTCCATGCTTTATAATATCTGGTGCCCACTGGCAGTGGCCTGCATCAACACATGTAGGCTTACTATTTAAAAAACAGAAATTAGGACTGGAGAATATGACACAAGAGAGTAATAGCAGGATTTACAACAATACTATTCTTATGTTTTATGACTAATGTCTTATTAAAACAAAAGAACAAGATATGGAGGTGATCATGAACCTTGTAAATGTATTCATTTTCCAGGCAGTGTTGATAACGTTATAGGTGTTTGCTAATTTGCTAGCTAGTTTAAAATTCATGTAGGAAAAAGGAAAAAAAATGAAATAAAAAAAATAACAATTCAATCCATAATCACTCATGGAAGAAAACAGTTTATTCTTTTTGTAATATTAAGTATCAATGCTACAATTCATTCTCAACCAATTGAATTTAAAGAGATCTACTCAGGCAGTTGGCTCTCTGGCAACTTCTTTAGCAACTGGCTTCCATAGTGTGGGGCTCTCAGTACAAATTGAGCTTATTCCAGACAGGAAGGGTGTGGGAGGGCACCTCTCTTTTTGGCTTTCCCATCCTAGTGTCAGTGAACTGCCCTTACAGGGACTGAGGGTACAGACAAGTAGAATTCATTTTAAATATTTCCCGGTATATGTCATACAGAGTGTGTATTCAGAGCAGGCTGAATACACTTCCCTGGACTTATAAATCACTCGCCAACAGCACCTCTCTGTCTTTTATGGATCCAGCCCATACTGGATCCAGCCTCATCCAGCCCATTGCTGACTCCTCAGTTACATCTGGATCTGAATGGGAAACTACAGTATCCGCCTGTTGGTAATAGAAGGGCAAATGAGGAATGGCAAATGATTATGCTGCATTAACTTTGTGTTATTCAGCCTGTCCTTTGTGGGAGCAGGTCTAGGGTAAATCAAATGTCACTATTAAAAAAAAAAAAACCTTCATTCCTGCCCCAAGCCACCCCCACCTACCTGCTCCAGCATGAGTTCAGTGGCCCACCGCTGCCAGCATGGCACTTCTTTTTTTCCTGCACCGTCATTAGCGAGCCACCTGCTGTCGGCCAAGGCCTTATCGTGACAGATTACGAGATCCTTCAGCATAAGGCCACCATAGGATTGGGCCTTTACTATAGCATCTTGTTAGAAGCTCGACAGATTTCATAGAAAATTATACAGTACTTCAGTTGCACTGCAATCTTAAACAAACTTGCCCTGGCCTTCACATCCTTAAACTGCCTGAGATTAGGGTAACTGAAGGATCATGTTGAAACCACATGAAACCAGTCAGTTACTTAAGATCTTCTTTAGCAGCCCTTCTCTGGGCGTCACTGCTTTTGGAGATTAGGCCAGTGGTAACCAGGTTTTTATGCTGGAGCCCAATTATGGAACTCCGTCTCAGTTCTTATTCACCTCCTGGCAAATTCCTCACTATCCTTTTGGCACCAGATGAACTCTGTCTTTTTCTCTTGGACTTTTGATACTGTATTTGATAACTGCCCCCCTCGTTTTAAACTGCCCTCCTATTTTATAGATTTTTAGTTGCTGTCAATTTGCTGCTTTTTTGTTATTGTTTTTTCTGGTTTTATTGTTTATTTTTTAATGTGCAATTTATTAGACAGTTTATACTAAAGGTGGAATATAAATCCAGCAGTAAATAAATTAGGGCTGATCCACCCCTCATTTCAATACTGTTTTCTATGTCTCTGACCTCCCCCCTCCAATTTCTCAAGTATTTTATGTGTCTTTGAGAATAGAGTGATGTTTTCTAATAATTTTTGGGTGTGTGTGTGTGATATTTTAGAGGAAACTTACAGAACTCTTGATGATCTTTTCAAATTGCAGTGACCAGTTTGGCTTTCCTAAGATGGGAAATCAACCTTTCCCAAGTTTCTCCAAGGAGAAACAAACAAACAAACAAACAAAAAAGACTTCCTCCATTCTACCCCTCTAGAGGCTGTCATGAATGGGAAAAGACATGTAAAAGATAGAACTGAAAGTGCATTGCGCATTGCCTTGGTAACACAGGGACATGTTGCTCTATTTCCCTCTCCACCACTACCCCCCCCACACACACACAAAGGGAACATAGCACATAGAGTCATCTCAAACATATGCAGATATCCATGTGGTAATGGGCATTTTCCACAAAATAAGCGCATGTTAGGATGCAAAACTAATGTGAGTTCCCTTATCCCATAGGTTTCATGCCACAGAATGTCCAAGTATCTTTTTGCCAATCATCACCAGAGGCATAACAATGGCGGAGCCTGAAGAACAGCTGCCCTAGGCGCTATGCCAAGGGGGGCATCACAACAGGACCCCCAAGATGGCGGCAGTGCTCCAAGGAATTGGCCTGTCCGAGGTGGATCATGGGCCCACCTCTGCATGCTGCCTCCCTTCACCTGATCAACTACCCTCGCTTTCTCCTCAGAACATAGAGAAAAAACAAAGAGCAGTCGATCGCCGAACCCAGACGTCATGTGACATCATGCTGTCATGACATCACTTGTCATCGTGACATCATGACATCAGCACCCCTTATAGTGAGGTCATAAAAAATTATGGGCCCTGGGTGCCAAATGACTCAGCTACGCCTCTGCTTATCACCCTTGGCTTTTTCAGCTTTTTTCCTAAGTCCTCAATGCATTTCACATACATTAGCTCAGCAATCCTTACAGTCTTTCAAGGCAGACCCGTATTTTCGTTTCAGTATTACAAAGAAAGACTGATGCTGGTGGCTTTAAGCTAGTCAACAAGGTCATGACTGCGCTTTGCTCTGAACTAAGAAGAGGAGGCCTTCAACTTATACATCACTCTTTTAACTGCTGTAATATACATGCATAATACATACACAATCAGGAGAACTGTAGAAGTTCAGTGATAGAACATCTACAGTGCTTGCAAATGGTCCCAGGTTCAATTCTGGGATCTCCAGGTAAGGCTGGGAAAAGACCCCTGTCTGGAGAATCATAGCCAGTCAGTGTAGAGACAATAGTGATCTAAATGAACCAGTGGTCTGGATCAGCATAGAGTAGACAACTTCTGAATTCTTATACCGTGTGCATTTAACCTGTATCCAATCCTAGGCATGTATGTTAGGATGAAGTTACAAGTCTTTGTAGCCACCCAGTTGTTGGCTTTGGGCCTGACTGGTAGTTAAACATTTTTAGAAACCTGACTTGCTATTTTGCTTTTAGTCAGTAAATTAATGAAAACAACTGTCAGAGTACTTCAATATGGATGATATTTTGAGATAATGAAATAACAATTTCTGGCATTGTTTGGGAAAAAGGCACTTCAGATATATTGCCTGAGCACACCTCGACAAAGTACATCTCCAATTAAAACCTGATTAAAAATGCAGATTTAATCTGTAATTAATTAGTTAATCATACTTATTAATTAAATCAATGTTCTCAATCCCAGTTTTGCTCCTTGCTGGTTCATATAAATAGCAGCCTAACAATGTTCAACAATAAATTGGCAGAGTCAACTTTTGAGACATCGTTCAGGAAGTGATGAACAAAAAAGTAACTTATGTAGCCGCTGATCAACTAGACATGATTTAATCATAAGATTTGGTCAATATGTTAATTTAATATATTAACTTAGAATTAATCATCTCCATGTGTTACAGTATATTAGATTCAGGAAAAGAGATACAGAATCCTATTAACATGGTTTCTCACATTTCCACTATAATATCCCTTGGCAATGTAGGTACCAGTATTCCTTGTAAGAATTGCGAGTGCGTTAGTGGAACTAGAGTTCCACTGGTGCAGGTAAGGGATAGAATTGGACCAAAAGTTATTTGTTGCTTACTTTCCTTCACCTTGGGGCTTAAGAGGGGAGGAATTTGGACCTATATGTTACATATACTCTACCATTCCCCCCCCCCCCCCGGATTCTTTAGACTTCCAGGGAAAATACCTGCCTCCTCAGTTGAAAGGATGGGGGGAAGAAGGAGTTTTAGAGATCATACATATGTCGGTGAACCTCATGGTCGGTGTACTTCATGGAAGACCTACTGAAGGGCTTCAAGCTGGTAAGTCAAGCAAAGGGACAGTAACAACCCCTCCCCCCCCCCCCCCGAGATAGAGCTGGAAACATGAAGGGAGACCTGTTGCAGCACTTCTGCACCAGTGGAAATCCTGGCTTGAGCAGAGGTGCTGCAGTAAGCAGACACACAGATCAATTGTGTAGATCTGTGTGTAGGATGTTCACATCCTGGGATGCTGTCTGCTAGGAGAGCTGAGGTGAGGCTATTCCTTATTGAGGACTAGAGAGGCCTCTGTGTTATTCACTCTCCCTCAACCATGTAGGTTTGTAGGAGGGAAAGGGGTTCTAGAGTCACCTCTTCCTCTTCCTCAGCAATAGCTTTACTGGCTATTGCCTCTGACAATGTGCCTCTAACATTCCCTGCAGCCTCACCACATTCCTCCTCATCAGTGTCCCCCTGGATCCCTTTGAAGGCAACTGCAAACTATGCATGCCCCTTGTGTTTCTCCACCATCCTCTGAGTTTAGCTGCGCCAGTTGCCATGGCAATGGCATTGGCTGTCCTGCTGCTCTCAGAAGTACTCACCAGTCCTGACCCAACCTGACCCCAACAGGATACAATGAAGGCTCCTGCCCCTCTGAGGGAGAAGTAACCCGACAAGGAACAGGCTTCCACGCTGGCTCAAAAACTGCAGACCTGAATTTGACATGTGTGCACATATAGATATTTTTTACAATGACATTTCCTCAGTGCAAGGTCTGTGTTTTTTATTTGCTCTAGATGCCACAAACATTGATGGTACTATATGAAACAAACACATATTATTTCCAGTTTTGTGCCGCCTTGTCCAGAATGGATCCCTAGATGTGCCACATCATAGGACATCACCATCAGCCAGGAATACACTGATTCAGGTTAAACCTGTATGCTTTTTATCTGTTACTTTTTATAATTTTATTTGTAACAAGGCCACTACCACATGTTTTGCTGATTCCCCATGTTGCCTGGTACCAGGAATAAGGGTTAGATACTTTTTCTGTTCTTTTCTTTTTTCAGCTAGCATTTGACTTTGCAGAAAAACTCTCCACCCTGGGCTTCATAGTTGATACTTTCATCCCAGACCGCACAGATAGTGGACTATTTCTCCTTGCAATTTCCAGGTGCTCTCCTGTGCCTCACCCACAGTAACTGGGGCACTTTGTCTGTTGTCTTCCTCTTATCCCTTGTCTCCCTCTCCAATGCACTGTTGCTCTCATGCTTGAACTCTGGGCTCCTTGAGGACCAGATGCCTCTTGATTGGACTGTTCCTCCTCACCCTCAGGCACGACACCTGCTGGCCCATGGCTGCTATTTGATCTCCAGCATTCAAAGTCCCCCTTGTTGGAGGAGTTTGGCATGCAGCAGGCTGCTCATCTCGCAGATGCATGTCTGTGAGCCTGGGGGCTCATCCCACCAGGTCCACATCGTAAGGGTTGGGGTGCAACATTTTATACCTTGTTGGGTCATCTGGATTCACAAACTATGACCAAGGCAGTTCAAGTCCGTGCTGCTATCTCTGATTTATTTGGGGTCAGATCAATGGCCATACTATTTGGAGGCCTTGATAGTCAGTCAGACCTGGACTGGACAGCAGTATCGGCTGGTCTTGTCAAATGGGCCATCGCTGAACCTGGGCAGCTGCCCCTCTCCTCCTTGCTAAGTCAAACTTCCTCTGCTGCCTTCTCATTCTCTCTCTCTCTCTCTCTCTCTCTCTCTCTCTCTCTCTCTCTCTCTCTCTCTCTCTCCCCCTTCCCCTTCGTTTCCTCTATCTGCCTTTGTTAATGCCCTCCGTCTTCCTATTGTCTTGGCTCAGCTTCCTGTGCTGGTTTCCTTCTTTTGCAGTGTGCCCTGCTTCCTTTCTCCTTCCTTCATTTCCTCTGGCCTGTCTCCCTTCTCCTGCTCTCAGTTGTCTGCCCCTCTCTTCTTCACCTCTGTCTCTCTCTCTCCCACCTGTCGGTATCTGCCTCCCTTCCTTTGCAGCCCTTCCTCCTGTCGCTTCACTCTCTTGCCCACTCCTGCTTGACTGTTTCTCTCTGCCACTCTGCTCCCTCTGTTCTCTTTCTCCTTCCTCCTCCTCGTCTCCTGACCCCTCTCCTTTGAATCCTCCTGCCTTGCTGCTGTTTCCTCACCCCAATTGCTATCAGGTACATGGCAACCAGTATTCCCCTGAGCACCAGTGCTGAGCGATGCCATCACTGCCTCATTGCCAGTTGCGCGTGAGTGGTCCGCCCATTCCTCACCCCACACATGTGAGCCACTGGCAGGATCGCAGCAGTCACAACATCCAAAATGAAGATTAAACTGAAAACACTCATATGAGCTTTTGTTCATGCCTTTGATTTCCATCTATGATTCCTGATCCAGCCCCTCTTCTCCATGGAAGTTTTTTTATGTGTTGGACACATTTCTGCACAGGTATCCCCCGGTTAACACACACAGAGCTCTGCTGCCGCAGGGCAATCTCTTGCAGAGTATCTCATTGGGAGCCCTGAGCGAAGGAAGGGGGGAGTCATGCGACCCAGAGGAGGCTTCCAGAGCACCATTTCCCTCTGCAGCGAGTTAAGCACGATGATTCCAGCCTTGAAAACGGAGCAGTTTCAGCGAAAAGTAAGCAAGATGATTTTTAAAACTTTTTTTTTACTTTAAGGGACCTTCATCATATATGTGGATCCAGCGTTAACCAATCCGGCGCTATACAGGAGATACCTGTACTTTGGGATGTAAGAATTCATTTATAGTTTAAAAACAAAGGAGAATAGAAGGTTACAAAGCCACCAATATATTGGTAAAGAATTTTGTGAACATTTGGCTGCTTTGTGTTTATCTCAGACTATAACATGAGACAACTTAGCAGCATCTTGGAAGACACAGGAGACCCTGCAAGTAACGTTATACAGGAACAACTGCAAATTACAAGCCAACAACTTGTGGCAACCTGCTGTGGCAAAAAAAAAAAAAATTAGTACAAGCACATTGTTATGAACTGCAACTGGTAACAGATGCTTAAAATATTGTGAGTAAATCTTGTAATCATTGGATATAGTCTTGTACCTTTAAGGAACATAAGGATTTTTGCTTGCTGGGGAGCCAGCCTTTTTACTTTGTGTCTGACAGTGAGTGTGTTTAACACCGTGTGTTTAACACCGTTCCTTTGGAAAGAAATCAATAGCAAACCACAGATACCAAGGGAGACTATTGTAGGGAAACCGTCCTTTGGGACTTCATCACTACATCCTCCAATTCTTGTGTTTCTGTTGCTTCAGTCCTTTCCGTGTTTATTCTCTGGTGCAATGTGTCTGCTGTGGGCTTTTCCTCCAGAGACTGCACTGCAGCAAAGCTACGCTTGAACCAGACGTCTCTGACGCCTTCACTTCCCTTCCCTTCTAGAGCCAATCACATGGTTCAGGACACATGCCTCAGTAAACCATATACTGTCTGGCTGCCTTTGGCAGGAGCATTTAACTCTTTAGTTGCTAACCCACCAGAACTGTCAATGTGGCTGCAGTGAATTAGGCACCTTTCCCCGTCACAATAATCCCCTCTAAGCACCCTGATGCTGACTTAGGAAGCAGCTTGTACCCTTTTGGTTAAGAGCTCTCTGTGTCACATACAAGTAGGCTTTGCCTAAGATGTGTCTCATATGTGCCAGACTGGTATAACTGAGGCAAACATAAAGTCTTGGCTGAAATCCCTGGATCCCTGCTGAGTTACGCTCAACAGGTCATTGGTCCACGTCTGACCACTTGACTTGGAAGTGGAAAATTTGGGGGCTTCTGTTAAAAGTTTAAACACCTAGCACCCCCCCCCCCCAGCACAGCACTATGCTTTCACCCCAGCACAGTGTCTTTTCTGGTGACTGTTTGCTGGTGGTCTTCTGCATCTTTTTTAGATTCTGAGCCCTTTTGGGACAGGGAGCCATTTAATAATTTGATTTTGTCTGTAAATCGCTTTGTGAACTTTTTGTTGAAAAGCAGTATATAAATACTGTTAATAATAATAAACTAGCCCATCAGAGCTGGGGGGGCAGCCTCCCCCAAAAGGACAAGGTTAATCCCTAAGATATTTTATGCCTCCAGTCAGGGGGTGCTGCTCATAAGTTACTTGGTCAGTAGGTCTGTAGTTAGAAACTGTTTGATTTTCTGACCTCAAGTATATAATTTGACTATTTTTTGTGTTCCCTTGTTCTTTGCTTTCTCATATGTTTTACTCCAATAAACCTTCTCTTTATTTTGATTAAGCAACTTGCCAGTTCCTAGAATAGTTAGAGTAATTGTCCCACACTTTGCTAGCCCTCCCAAGTCAGTGCTACCTGGTGTGGCTGTGTTTGTAAAAGACAGAGAGAAGCCTTCTCAAATGCGTTTCCCTTTTCCCCCTTCCTCCCCTTCATCAGGAAACCTGGGGGAAAGTCTGATTGGATCTGGAAAGGAGGCACGTTTGGTGGCAGCAGTGGCTGCCAAATATTAGCCCCCTTCCCAGGCCTAATTCCATGGCTTGAGTCCATGCAGAGCTGTGCCAGTGATTTTGCTAGTGCAGGTTCGAGTAGACCTCTCCGTGCTGTGGAGGCTTACCCCCAGGTAACTGTTCCCTTATCCAGAGGAGACCTCCACAACTGCCACCACCACCCAGGAGAGAAGGCCTCAGAGCGTCCGCCTGGGGCGGCTGTCCGCAGCCTTCTGATGAGGCCCAATGCGGCTACACGGTATTTATTAGGTATTTCGTACCTGCGTAGAACATTTCTGAGGGCAAAAGGGCAGTCCTTGCCCTCAGAAACGTTATGCGCAGGCGCGAAAAACCTAATAAATACCGTGTCGCCGCATTGGGCCTCATCAGAAGGCCCCAGACCGCAGCAGCGGGGCCCGTGGGGGTAAGACTTCCGCAGCGAATTTGGGATCATTAGCGCGGCGCGCGCGCCCTCGCTTTAGGGCAGTGTGCGCCCTAGTGACGCCACTGCCCCCCAGAATGCAGCGGTAGCCATTTTGGAGTTGCTGCATTGGTGGTGGTGGGGGAAATAGGAGTCAGCTGTGAGTAACATGTCTCATTGCTTTCAATGGGATTTAGTTGTTACTACCTGTAGCTGAATTGGGACCTACGGATACAAGAATAGCTGAATTGTATCTATAGATACAAAAATAAAATAGCTCCAGTAGCAACTATAGGTAAAGGTAAAGGTGCCCCCTGACAATTAAGTCCAGTCGTGTCCGACTCTAGGGTGTGGTGCTCATCCCCATTTCAAAGCCGAAGAGCCAGCGTTGTCTGAAGACGCCTCCTTGGTCATGTGGCCAGCATGACTCTCCTTGCCGCAGCGCGTAGCATGCAGCTGGAACACAGAGCACTGTTTACCTTCCCACAAATGGTACCTATTTATCTACTCGCATTAACATGCTTTGGAACTGCTAGGTTGGCAGGAGCTGGCCAAGCAACAAGAGCTCACCCTGTCGCGGATTCGAACTGCCGACCTTTCGATCGACAGCTCATGGTTCAGCGGTTTAACCCACTGCGCCACCCGCTGCGCCATTACTGTGGTTTCAATACAAATTTACTTCTGTGCCGTTAATATACTTATGGGTTTTGTTTTCCATTTTGATAAATAGGTTAATTTTTAATCTGAATTGCTAGGTTGCAAAGTTCATTAGAGAACAGCTGAAGAATTAATTAGGGAATAATTATACTACTGTATATAGAGACTGCAAAGATCTCCTAAACTGTCCCCAACATAGAGTTTAACATGCTTTGGAACTGCTCGGTTGGCAGGAGCTAGCCGAGCAACGAGAGCTCACCCCGTCGCGGATTCGAACTGCCGACCTTTCGATCGACAGCTCATGGTTCAGCGCAGTGGCGTCACTAGGGCGTGCACCGCCCTATAGTGAGGGCGCACGCGCCGCCCTAATGAACCCCGTGCCGCTGCGACAGCCGGCTCCGGAGACATCCTCTCCAGCCAGCTCTCTTGGGCCTAATGACAAGGCCCAATGGGCGACGTCATATTTATAAGGTTTTCGCGCATGCGCAGTACGTTTCTGAGGGCAAATTTGCCCTCAAATATTCTGTGCAGGTGCGAAAATCTTATAAATATGACGTCGCGCATCAGGCCTCCTCAGAAGGCCTCGGAGCTCCGCTGAGGGTGGATGCTCTGAGGCCTTCCTCCTGAAGCGGGAGGCGATGCGCGCGACGCGCGGGACAGCACGTCACCCTTTGCATGCGTCGCCCCCAGGCAGTCCACCCTCCCCGCCGCGCTCCGGCGATGCCTCTGGTTCAGCGGTTTAACCCACTGTACCACCCGCAACTATAGAAATGTACTATAACTGAAGACCATGGAGTCGCACATACATTTATCATCACACATTTGATATGAAACTCTTTAGTACTTGTTTTCACAGTAACTCAACACTGGAGACCTCCAGAAAGCACATAATTCAAGGGTAAGAACCCAAAGCTGTTGCCAAACACAGCCAGGTGCTGGATGCGGCCAGTTGGCCTACATGACTTGGGATCAGAGTACCTGATGAACTGCCTCCCCCCTGAGATCCCGCCTGCTCCCTGAGATCAACTGAAAGGGCATTGTTGTAGTTCTTGGTGTGTGTTATTATACTGAGTTGTTGTTGTTGTTTTTATTCAGTGGCGAAGCACCAACCGCTGCACCCCCACGCTGGAAGTGATGTAATGTCTGCACCCTACCGCAGGGCGGGCGGCAGGGCCAAACCCACTGCTGCTTCTCCTTGCGCCGCCGAACGGCGCGAATCGTGCTGCCGCCTACCACCATGACACCTCCCTGCTGCCTGCTGCCCGGGGCCCAATCCCACCACCTGGGGGCCCACCCCACATCTGACAATGCCGCTGTTTTCATTGAATTATTTTATTTATTGTTAACTGCCTTGAGTACCTTCCTAGCAGGACAGGAAAGGTGGAATAGAAATGTTTTAAATAAATAACATAAGAAATAAACTAACAGAACCATAGTTGTGAATATTTGGGGCAGAAATAACACTGGCACATTTTCTCTGAGTTCATGCTATGTACCTTATGGAAGGTCTTTCCAGAAAAAGAATGATGCTATAGAGACAAATTCTGATTTTTCACAGACATTCCTTTCCTTTGGGTGCCTGAACAATTTGCTACATTAGCATTTGTCTGCCAGTTGGTGTGTAATCCTGCATTACTTGGGGAAAGCACTCCATCCCCCAAAGTGTAAACTCTTTAGCACATTTTCAGAAGAGGTAATAAAACTTGCTCTGTTTCACATCTGGAACTGCAATTTTGCCTGGCCCTTATGTGTATTGAGCCAGGAGGGCCACAGGGAAGGTAGACAAAATGATGACAGAGAAAAGAACATCACTGCTCAATTCAGCAATAGATATCCTTTCCAGTTTATTACAGTTCAGCTAGCATAGCCTCATCCACTGTCAAGAAAGGCAAAAAGGTGCTAAATGCAAACATCTTATTCAAATCTGCACTATGCAATGCATTCATTGCCTCATGTATCAATATGTCTACCTTGTATTTGGAGAACTGACAGCGCAATCCTATCCAAAACACCACCGGTGTAACCAGCGGGGGAGTGCAGGGCAGGATACTTTTGTGGGGAGGGGAGATTTAAATCTCCTTTGAATCCCCCTTTGGAAGGGATTTGAATCCCCTTTCCATTCTGGGGCCTCCCGTTCTCACTGCACTGCTGGTTACACCAGTGGTGTAAGTTGGATAGGATTGCGCTGTTAATCCAGTACCAACACATTTTGTGTTATTGAAATGCTATATTTATATTGATATGTTTATAAGGGAAGGGAGAAAAGTGAGTCCTGGGAGAAGGCAGGCTGACTGAGGGTGAGCCTGCAACCCCACCGTTCACTTTACTAGATCATGGCTGAATGGGGGGGGGGGAAAGCCTTGGTAGTTTGTATCTGCTGCCACCATCCCAGTCTACATAGACTAGGCAGAGCGGGGCTGTCTGGGAAACCCCCCTCCCAGGAGAGCACTGAACCCCAAGGTTTCTTATAAATAATCAAAACCACAGTAGTGTCTGCAGGGTGAGGAGACATGGACCAGACAGGCAAAAGGTTAAAATGTAACTACCGGTTGTTTATTAACAGTCTCAACAAAAACTAAATTAACCAAAGAAATATGGGAAGTAAAACTACAAGCAAGCTGATTGAAAATACCTGAGCTTGTCTGGAAAGCACAAAGAAAAGGTTGATCAAATGGATGCAGCAGTCACCAGTAATGCCCAGCAGATGGAGCCTGGGGCTCCCTGGATGCTATTCTTTGAATAGCATTTGTTTGCTAGATTGCATAGATTGCATTTGTTCCTTAATGCAATCTAGCTAGAGGGTCCCTAGCTTAAGCCACTTATATTGCTCAAGGAAGGCCCAGTCCTTGTACTTGAGGATGAGCAAGTGGGTGCTCCTCTCTGAGCTCCCAACAAATGGGTCACTCAGCAACTGGCAGAAGACAAAGAGTTTCCCATGTGCTTGGACCTAAATAACTTTGGTGGATGATTGTTAGGGGGGTTTCTGCACAGCTGCCTTCCATCAGTTGTCAGCAGAGTTATTCAGTCCATCCAGTCCCCAGTCCCGGCAGAAGGAAAACGACTCAGACACATAAATCAGGTGATAAGAGTCTATTTGCAGATATGTACAGGTTACTTACAGCAGTCCTTGCTGAAGTTAATATACAAGTACAGAATAGTCAGTCTTTCCAGGTCCACATCATAGAATTGAGAAGCAGAGTAACGGCATAGCAATCAGGTAGGCATTGGATGCAAAGTATGGTAAGGCAAGGTAGGACTTTTATACTTCTGTCCACCAATCATCTTGTGCATTACATCATCTCCCACCTGTGGATCACGTCATCCACATTGCATCAGCTTCTGAGCAGAGTCAGCATGACACAGCAGTTTCACTTTCTATTCTAACTGCATTGCTTCTCTGTTCTGGCTTGTAAATTCATCAGGTTCATTTTCAAACCTCAACACCCCTCCAATTTACAACAGAACTAGACAGATCACATAGCCACTAGACCAAGTTTCTCTATATGTTTCTTGTGCCTTTCTGCGCACAAGGGTTTGGTCATGATATCGGCTACATTCTCCTCAGATGGGCAATAAATTAGCTCAATGAGCTTATCTCTCACTGCCTCCCTTACACGGCAGTATTTTATGTCAACATGCTTGCTTCTGGTTTTAACTCTTTCATTACGTGCCATTTCAATACATGATTGGCTATCCTCCAATACAAGAATTGGCTGTTTTACAAAAATACACAAATCTCTTAACATTTGTGCAAACCATTCAACCTCGGAACACATTTCTGATAGAGCCGCAAATTCTGCTTCAGCAGTTGACACAGCAACTGAAGTTTGTTTTCTGGATTTCCATCCCACCAGGGCATCTCCAAACTTAATTATTAGCCCTGAAATAGATTTCCTATCTTGGACACTGTTTCCCCAGTCACTGTCTACATAACATTTTAATATCATAGGCTCAGAGGGACTTAATACAAGACATTGATCCATTGTGCCTTTCAGGTATCTTAGTACACGTTTTATGCCAAGCCAGTGTCTTTGTGTAGGCCGGACAGTATACCTGCTCAAAATATTTACAGCATTCCCTATATCTGGCCTTGACCACTGGGCTAGATATAGTAGACTCCCTATGGCAGATTGGTACATTTCCTGATCACACAGAGTCATGACTTCATCATCTGCATCTACCTTCTGATAATCAATGGTCATAGGAGTCAGTACACTTTTACAATTTTCCATGTCATACTTTCTGAGCAGTTGTTCAATTTTCTTTCTTTGACTTAGAGCATACCCTTTGCCCTCTACTTTGCTAATTTCTACTCCTAAGTAGCTTTTTATTTCGCCTAGATCTTGTAGTTTAAACTCTTGGTTGAGCTGCTTTGCAAATGCTTTTATTTTGGTGTTATCCTTTGCTATAAGACACAGGTCATCAACGAAAGCCAAGAGTAACACCTGCTCATTTCCACATTTCTTTATGTACAGGCATGGGTCAGCTAGGCTACTCTTGAATCCTAGTTTTTTTAATGCAGAGTCCAGACACATATTCCAGTTTCTGGCAGACTGCTTTAACCCATAAATTGCCTTGTTCAACTTATACACTCTGCCTGCTTCATTTGATTGATACCCTGGGGCTTCCAGCATATAAACTTCTTCACTTAGATCAGCGTTCAGAAATGCAGTTGAAATATCAAAATGGTGCACATTACATTCTCCTGCAGCAGCCAATGTTAATGCCAATCTCAAAGTCTCACCCCTAAGGGTGGGTGCAGACACTTCATCATAACTGAGATGTTTTACTTGTGTAAAACCCTGTGCCACTAATCTTGCCTTATATCTGGTGTCTCCATTAGCTAAGGTTTTTTTCTTAAATACCCACTTGCACCCCACAGCTCTCTGTCCTTCTGGCAACTTAACTGGAGTAAACACATCATGGGCATGCATGGCTTGCATTTCTTCATGCATGGCCTCTCTCCACTTTTCTTGCTCAGGTTTTGGGAGCTGCAACACTTCCTGGTAATTTTGGGGTTCGTGGTGTACATAGCACACCTTCACTTCACTGGGTGTGTATCTCTGTGGTGGCACTCCCTTATTGGCTCTCTCTGACCTACGTGGCGTGACTGGCTCATCTTTCACTGGACCTTCTGGGGTTGATTCTGTTTCATCGCTCTCTGCATCCTGGGCCTTTTGTGGCCTTGGCAATGTCTCAGGTTGGCCTAAACTAGGTAGAACAACCTCAGAAGTGCCATGTAGCCTTGCCCAATTCTCATGCTCACAGAAGTTGGCAGATCGAGAGATAATTATCTTATTGTTCTGATCAACAAATCTGTACCCTTTGGTATTTGGCTGATACCCCACAAATGTTAATTTTCGTGCTTTTGCCTGTCCCTTTCTTCTAATGCTCTTGGGAACATGAACCCATGCTGAACATCCAAAAACCTTTAAATGGGATAGGGATGGGCGTTTTCCATACAGCAGGAAATAGGGGGTTTCGTTAATAGCTGAACTCCACAGCCTATTAACTAAATAATTTGCGGTCACTATCGCTTCTCCCCAGTATCCTTTTGTTAGCCCTGAGTCAATTAACAGGGAATCCTTCATAGTTTGCAACACGCCATTCCGGCGCTCAGCAATACCATTCTCCGCAGGGGAATAAGGATTTGTCAGTCTATGAGTAATGCCCCTCCTATTTAGGCCACTGCTGTAGACTTCCAGCCATGAATTCTCCACCTCTGTCTGTCTGCAAGGCAGAAACTTTGGTATTGTAACGTCTTTCTACGAAACTTACAAAGTTTTTAAATTGTTCACATACATCACTCTTATGTTTTAACAGGTAACAAAAACAGAATCTTGAATAATCATCAACGAGAACCAAAAGAAATTTGGCGCCCCCTAGAGTGGCGTTCAGAGGGCCAATAATGTCTGCATGAACTAGCTGAAAGCATCTCTCAGACACCCTGTTACTTTTCTTGCTCACAGGATATGCCTTTGACTTTGATGCTTTGCAGGTAGTGCAGTCCAGAAAATTCTGGCACGTTTTTACATTAACACCTGTTGCTACCTTGGGCAATTTCTCCACTACTTTGAAGTTTGCATGACCCAGTCTTCTGTGCCACAAATGTACACACTGGTCATGGTAAGGCTTGTTACTTGTTGCAGCCTGTGCTGCAATGCCCCCTAACTTGGGCTGCATCACATACAGATTATTTTGCAGCTTGCCCTCAGCACATATATTACCATTTGTTCTTATTTGGCATTTTCCTTTTGCAAACATAATCTCATACCCATTGTGGTCTAGACTGGACACACTAAGCAAGTTATAATCTAAGTCTGGGACACATAGCATAGTTACATTTTCATTAAGGCATGGCACAAACACAGATCCTTTTCCTGCAATTTTAGCACAATTTCCATTTGCCAAGCTTACGTGTTCACGGCCGGCAGGTCCCAGAGAAGAAAACAGTTCTGGGTCATTTGCTATGTGTTCACTTGCCCCACTGTCCAGCAGCCACATGTCTCTGGAGCTCTTCTCAGATGCTTTGACCACAGAGATCTGGGCAGCGCTTTTCCTCTGGGCTGGTCTCTCTTTGCCTTTTGCCTTTTTCCGGACAGCGCAGTCACGTTGCAAATGCGAACTGGAACCGCACTTGTAGCAGCGCCTTACTGCATACACTTTCTCCTCATCTGCTGGGCAAGTTGCTTGTGACAGAGTCCCTCTCTGCTTGGGCACAGGATCATCGCCGTTCCTGCCCTTGGCATGGGCACGCTCTTGCCGCCGCTGTTCTTCTTCCAGCAGCCTTCCAGACAAATAACTAAGCGTCAGGTCCCCCTCCGGCATGGACCCAAGGCTCGTGGCTAAAGTGTCCCATGATTCATCTAATGAACTCAGTAGCACATACACTTTATGCGCTTCTGAAAAGTCCATACCTCGCTCTTCTAGCTCGAGGAAGGTCTGTCTCATAAATTGCAGGTGTTGAGACAGCTTATCTCCATCACGCAGCCGTGCACGATATAGTTTACGTGTTAAAATTACCTTGCTGCTTGCGGTGGTTCTTACATAGATTGCTCTCAATGCATCCCAGCACTCCTTAGCTGAAGTTAGCCCACGCACATACATCAGCTGGTTATCTTCCAGACATAAAATTATGCTGGCTAGTGCTTTTTCGTTCTGCCTCTGATTTTCTCCAGCGTCCTCATCTTCATCAGCTGCTTGTGCTGGAGGATTACTGACAATTTGCCAGAGTCCTTCTCTGCGCAAATACATTTCCATTTTCAAGGACCATGAGAGATAATTAGTCTCATTTAATCTGGTGAGAGGAAATCCTCCCCCAATTACAGACTGCATACTGCTGTTTTCACTGTCCTCAGCCCCTCCTGGGCAAGACAGGAATGTAAATCTTCTTACCGGACTGTTTAGCAGGACTTTGAACTCGGCAGACGCCTCGGACACACCAGCCTCTCAGGCAACAACTTTTCACGGCTTCAATTCAGCGCTGTGGAACAGCTGGCTGGGCCCATAACCACTTGTTAGGGGGGTTTCTGCACAGCTGCCTTCCATCAGTTGTCAGCAGAGTTATTCAGTCCATCCAGTCCCCAGTCCCGGCAGAAGGAAAACGACTCAGACACATAAATCAGGTGATAAGAGTCTATTTGCAGATATGTACAGGTTACTTACAGCAGTCCTTGCTGAAGTTAATATACAAGTACAGAATAGTCAGTCTTTCCAGGTCCACATCATAGAATTGAGAAGCAGAGTAACGGCATAGCAATCAGGTAGGCATTGGATGCAAAGTATGGTAAGGCAAGGTAGGACTTTTATACTTCTGTCCACCAATCATCTTGTGCATTACATCATCTCCCACCTGTGGATCACGTCATCCACATTGCATCAGCTTCTGAGCAGAGTCAGCATGACACAGCAGTTTCACTTTCTATTCTAACTGCATTGCTTCTCTGTTCTGGCTTGTAAATTCATCAGGTTCATTTTCAAACCTCAACAATGATGTCATCAAGTTTCCTGACTGGAGGAGTGGGACTTACCTGGCTTCTCCATCCCAACCCTTGCAGCTAAACAGATAGGTTTATTACTCAATGGGCAAAGTATCTCTGTTGCTACCACAGACAGGATGACAGATACCGAATCCACATCCAGCACATGGCTATCTGGGAATGGTGTTTGTTCAAACAAACAAAGGATGCCTGCAAAATGATGGGATGCAGCTGCTTCATTACTACATTGGCCCTTCAAAAAGGGTTCAGCTGGACAAGAAGAAGGGATAGAACTCCTCAGACAGCAAAATCCCATTATCACCCCTGATGTGTAGTGAATGTGCCTTAGTGAATCTTCAGTTAGGTTTTATTTGTTGTTGTTGTTCAGTCGTTAAGTCGTGTCCGACCCTTCGTGATCCCATGAACCATATCCCGCCAGGCCTTCCTGTCCTCCACTATCTTCCTGAGTTCGCTCATTTTCACGTTTGTTGCATCGGTGATGCTGTCTAACCATCTCATCCTTGGCCTTCCCCTTCTCCTTTTGCTTTCAATCTTTCCCAGCATCAGAGTCTTCTCCAGAGAGTCCTCTCTTCGCATTAGGTGGCCAAAATATTTCAGCTTCAGCCTCAGTACTTGTCCTTCCAGGGAACAGTCAGGGTTGATTTCCTTTAGGATTGACTGATTTGATCTCCTAGCAGTCCAAGGAGCTGTTTAATGTTGAACCTGCCATTCTATTGTACGACTTACTTTTACTTACTGAGCCAAGCTTTGCCTGTGTGTTTCCTGTGTGTTCATCCACAGAGGAGGAAAACAGGGACATGCGGTGTGGGCACGGCAGGTGAGGCAGAACCACCCTGCCAGAGTCCTCGGAAGATCGCCGCAGCCTAACCTGGCGAATTGCGCATACATTGTGCCCGCTTACTCGGATGGCACTTTCCAGAGCCTTTCCAGCTTACTCACTAACTAGCCAGGTCCAGGTCCAGAATAGGCACAGAAATTGTTATATTCTTAAGTGCCTTTTCCTAAAAATAAAATAAAAGGTCTACTTTGGCTCAAAAGGCCTACTTTGAGGGAGGAAAGCATTTGGAGCTAATAAAGGTCTGGTGACGTAATGTCACTGGATTGTTCCTCCACAGCCACTCTAACAAAGGAACTGGTGAAACCTTACCCATATTCAAACAAGAATCTTGGTCACAACACTTCATGCCTTGGTCAAAGTATAGGCAGGGCCTTATGTTACCTCTGATGTTGTTCAGTTAATTAATTAATTTGTTTTAAATCATTTGTATTCCGCCTTTTTCCTTAACATAAGGAACCAAGGCAGCTAACAATCAATCAAAAATTTTAAACCATATAATACAGCAATAAATACAATCAATATAAAGCATCAAAATGAAGTTAACAATAACATAGCAATGGAGCGTATTCAAATAACAGATCCTTTTCCTTATGTCTTTAAATCCATTAGAAAGAATACAACCCATTATTTCTGTTGCATTCCATTTCCTCTCTTCTTGCCATGTTAAATTTGCAAGTTCAAAATAGGTGGCTGTAAAATTATACTACTTGTATGGTGTGAGTTATTTATTTATTTATTTTTTGTAATGATATCTTCTTTGGTAATGAAAAAGTAGGGGTAAGCTACCATCAAGTGAGTCATAAGATAATGCCAAGCAATTCTTTGGCTGAACTCAACTCGAGGAGTCCTTGCTGATTAACCCATAAAAAGAAATCCTTTTGTAAATTGATGTGAAGAGAGGGATATAGGTTTTAGTCCTAGTGCTCCCCATTTTTTTCCTCTCCCGCCCTGCCGGAAAGAGGCTGTTAATCAGGGCTCCTCCTACATCAAATCAGACTGTTTCTTCTGTAATTTATGTTGTCCTTTGCAGGAGGGGAGGAGAGAGGAGAGGGGGATATATGCACTTTTGTGATTTATAATTTTTAAATGGGTCATTTAAGATGTGCAATAAATGAAATAATTATTCAGGATGGCAATAATTCTCTTGAATGCGATGTTAATGCAATCAACCATTTATTGAAGTGATAACAGGCTAGGCTGTTAACGAGTAAACAGGTAATTAAGTGTCTAACTATGTGGTCAAAGCATCATGTAAGAGAGATGAGTTTTCTTTTTCCACTGAAACGCCTGTGGAAACACAGGATTCCACCTGGCTGTGTTGTCATTTACGTTATCATTTTTTTCTCTCTCTTTGGCCTCCTAGGCAAGAGCTTTGTCATGAGGATCATAAAAGTCCTATAGTAAATTCCATAATGGTTCAATTTTGTTGGAAAGGAAGTCACTGAGAATAATGAACTCATTGTAAAGCTAAGGACGAAATCTACACAACAAACAGAGGGAAATGCAATAGAATCAAGATTGAATTAGGATAAGTTGACTGGCAGCCGGAGATGGCAGAGGCAAACGTAGACCTCCTGGGGTGTGGGCCGCCCCCACAACGCCCCACCCCTGCAACGCCCCACCCCCATGGTCGCCACACGCCCCGCCTCTAGCGTAGCACACCGGAAACACCCTCCCCCTTAGCACGTTTTGGCTCCTTTTTTGAGCCAAGCGGCGCTTGGGAGGGCGGGAGGGCCAAACCTGCAGCATTTCTCGCTGCGAAGAAGACACGGTAAGATCCGGGAGAAGGCGCGCATCCTGGAGCCCACCACCCCAACTGCCCCCAGTGCCACGTTGCTTCTGGGAGCTGGGCCCCCCTGAACTACTTGGCATTGTCTTTCCTGCTTCCCAGGAGACACCAGGGTAATGTGGCATTTGTCCCAGGAAGTAGCACAGGAGAGTTGTACAAGTAGATTTGTAAAGCTATATTCATTTGAAAAGTCTCACTCAAAGCACTCCCTGGCAATGTTCTTGCCCTAGACGAGGAGAGACTCCTAACTCTCATCTTCTTGCCCCCTCTGAACTGGTAAGGAGGGAATTCCAACTTCCTCCTTTCCTTGCATCAGAGATGGGACTTTCACCCATTCTTTTATCGCTGGGCAAGCCCCACTGCCTTCTAGAAGTAACTCTTTGCCAGGCAAGGAGGGTTGGTGCCACTGTCATGCCTTGGCAGGAGGATCGTGTCCTTCTCATGTTGGGACATGTCTGTGGTGAGACCCCGTTGGTTCCTGAACAGAATCCGAAAATATAACTGCAGACAGTAAGCCAGAAATGCAGAAAACAGTCTCAAGCATCAGCTCTGCTACAATATATATGTGCATTTCCCTTTAAACCAAGAACTAAGTCATTTTGAGACAGATTTGGGCGGGGTAAAAAGTGGTGTACTCTATGTGCTGCACTCTGTGGAATAAAAATATTTGACCCCCCCTGCTCACAACATTCCCTCCTCTTTGAACTAATAAAATGAATGACTTCATGTTCATTAGTTCAACCTTTGGCCTTCCTCTTGTCTCATCTGGGGTGCAAACAACAAGATCAGGCTTGAGATTCAGCATGTGCTGTCGCTGGCGATCCCGTCCCTTCCTGATCCTGATCCGCCCTCCTCTCCACCCCATCACCACCCCATTCTGCCCACCCCCTCCTCGCTCCACCCCCTCCTGACACATTTAACCCCCTGCTCGAGTTGCCTGCTCTGACGGGTGTCCAACAGCTCACTGACGCACAGGAGGCTGCTGTGGCATTCCTGCTGGTGGCAGCCATACAACAACCTCTGCTGGTACAACACTAGTTATGCTGATGGGGTGGGGATAGGATTGGGCCATAATATACTGGTATTTTAATGATATTCTGTTAAGATGCCTTGAATTCCAGAAAGTCAGTAGACAAATATTTTGAATAAAATAAAAATAAATAAAAGAGAGGCTCTGAGAAGTCCCTAATGCCCCACACCTCTTAGAACTTCAGTTCAGTTTTCACTGGAGAGAGGAAATAATTCATTCAACCTGTTCTAGTATGTGCTGTAAATAATCCTTACAAACATGCTTTACCTACAAAACAGCATGCAGCAAACAGTGTGCTCTCACTTGACAACTGCACTGTAATAGACTTATGAGTTGGAATTAAGGAAAGATCATCAAATTGCATCATCTCCATGACCTTGATCTACTTGCTCGACCACAGATTAAGCCAGTGGTTCCCAAACTGTGCATCACGGCACCTAAGGGTACCATGCCGAACTCACAGGGGAGCTGCGGGATGTCCCTGGTGGCCTTTTCTTACCGGCTCTCCCAGGCACAGCCATCTTGAATCGCATGATATTGGGCGAAAATCACATGAGATCTCACGTGATTCAAGATATTGGCCACCCAGGAGAGCCGGCTCTCCGGGTGCCACCATCTTGAATCACGTGAGATCTTGCACAATTCAAGATAGCGGCACCTGGGAGAGCTGGGCGATGATGCCGCCATGACAGGGTGGTGTGCAAGAAGGGCACCGTGGCCGCAGTAGTAAGTTTGGGAATCGCTGGATTAAGCCATGCAATTCAGACCACAATGTCTGACCAATTCAGACCACAATGTCTACGCGCTGCGGCAAGGAGAGTCATGCCGGCCACATGACCATGGAGGCGTTGTCGGACAACGCTGACTCTTCGGCTTTGAAATGGGGATGAGCACCACACCCTAGAGTCGGACATGACTGGACTTAATTGTCAGGGGTCACCTTTACCTTATGGAGGAAAAGTCCATCACAGCTTACAAGCCATGATGGGGATAAGCAACCTCCTGGTTGTAGGAGTAGGTTTTCTTTGTGCCAGGTGCAAGGGAGTGGCGACAGGATACAAGTATCTTGTTGTGTTGTGCTCCCTGAGGCATCTGGTGGGGCCACTGTGTGATACAGGAAGCTGGACTAGATGGGCCTTTGGCCTGATCCAGCAGGGCTCTTCTTATGTTCTTATGTTCTTAATGCACTACAAACAAGAGCATGCATGTTGGAGAGAGTGCATCATTCCAGTTGAATAAAGTAGGGAAGTGCTTTGGGAAGTGGCATGCTTAGGGAAGAATAGGATTTCTACATATCACTCCGTGAGGAAGTGAAATAATTTCTTTGATCAGGAAATTTAAGAAATTCCTTAAATGGGCCTTCAATCAAGGGGGAACTGACAAACTACTAACTAGCCAGAATTAACACAAGGAGAGCCAAGCCTTGTTACATGAGTGACAGAAAACAAAATCCACATAAAATCTTATGACTGTTTTTCTAGCTGCAAAAATAGAATTTTACTCTTGTAAATGGAAGCGAGTTATGACATTCTGGCCAGTACAAGTCAGATTCATCACAGGGAGAACATTAGAAAAACTGAACTTTCACCCACATTCTGAAGCAGCGAGTAATGGGTGCCTTCTCTGAACATGTAGATAAGCTTTCAATATGGAATATGTGAATATTTTTCCATGCTTTTAACCTGATTTCAATGTTCAGCCTTTAGGGCTTGATCTTGCCAGTCAGCCCTTTTCTGCAGACCAAGTAGAGCTTCTGCTTTTTATTATTTGTTAAAATTTAAGTGGTGCATAGTGATCATTTTAGATACTTGCAATAGGATAAAAGCATTTTCCTACAAATTGTTAGAAAATTAGTGTAGCTTTAAATGAATGTTAAGATAAATACAATAAGGCAATCCGATGGAAACAAAGGGCTAAAACAGTTTCAGGCATTAAAACATTTAAGAGACCAAATCCTCAAACTAGAATGACATGCCCAGAAACCCTGCCCATGTTCCATATGATTGACTATGACATCAAGGATATGTTAAGTTCTCCTGGATGTTAATAATCCCAGGTAACTGGGCTAGCCCAACCATGGGGTGTGTGTGTGTGTGTGTGTGTGTGTGTGAAGCAGCTGCTTCAAGTGGCAGGCTGGAGGTGGCAAACCGCTGAGAGGTGCCCAATGCTCTGTGCCTGCCTGTCAACACCCCTGGCCTGACTGCTTCACCCTGTGCTCTGACTGGGGCAGTAGCAACCCACTTATGCTGCTGCTGCTGCTGCTGCTGCAGGCAATCATAGTGGTGGTGCTGAAGAAGAAAGCAGAAGAGTGCAGTGATGTAGACTTGAGTCTATTGGACTCGAGTCAGACTCAAGTCGCATCAATGACTTGACAGACTTGATGACGAATGTAAAAGACTTGAAAGACTCAACTCAAGACTTGGAGTCTTTTACAACAAATTGAATTTTATTCAGGTTTAAACCCGTTTTCCCCGTTAAACAGATAGGGACTCGCAACTCATAACCAAAGACTCGGGACTTGGGGGCAAAGACTTGGGACTTGACTCGAGACTTGGAGTCAGAGACGTGATCCAACTACACATTTAATATCACAGAAGCTGTGGTGGGTATGGGAACCTTGGATAAGGGGGGGACAGCTGTGTTGTAGGAAATTACTAAATTGACAGCTCCAGCCACATTGACACTGAGACAAGTACTGGTATTACAAAGCACTGCTGCTCTCTGCTCCCAGGGAAGCTCATCAGTGACCATCAATGTAGTTGGGACTCCACCAGAGGGCAGGAAGGGCTTTTGCCTTCATGTCTTGCTTGTCATGAGCCACTGTTGGAACAGAATACTGAACTAGATAGATTCTAGTTCTGATCCAGCAGGGATCTTCTTATGTTCTTATTGATTGGTCCGCTGGATGTTAATAATCCCAGGTTATTGGTTGGTCTGCTGGATGGTGAGGGAGAGAAAGGGGTGATAAAAGGGGACTTGGAAACTGCAGAGAAATTAAATGAGTTCTTTGCATCTGTCTTCACGGCAGAAGACCTCGGGCAAATACCGCTGCCGGAACGGTCTCCCCTGACTAAAGAATTAAGTCAAATAGAGGTTAAAAGAGAAGATGTCTCAGACTTAATTGACAAAATAAAGATCAATAAATCACCAGGCCCGGATGGCATCCACCCAAGAGTTCTGAAGGAACTCAAGAATGAAGTTGCTGACCTCTTGACCAAAATATGCAACCTGTCCCTTAAAACAGCCACTGTGCCAGAGGATTGGAGGATAGCTAATGTCACGCCAATCTTTAAAAAAGGAAGGAGGGGGGACCCGGGAAACTACAGGCCGGTCAGCCTAACATCTGTTCCAGGGAAGATGGTGGAAAGTCTCATTAAGGATAAAATCTTAAAATACATAGAAGAACAAGCTCTGCTGAGGGAGAGTCAGCATGGCTTCTGCAAGGGGAAGTCTTGCCTCACAAACCTGTTAGAATTTTTTGAAAAGGTCAACAGGCATGTGGATGCGAGCGAACCCGTGGATATTATATATCTGGATTTTCAGAAGGCGTTTGACACAGTCCCTCATGAAAGGCTCCTGAGAAAACTCCACAGTCAGGGAATAGGAGGGCAGGTCCTCTTGTGGATTAGGAACTGGTTGAAGACCAGGAGTGGGAGTCAATGGGCAATTTTCACAATGGCGAGAGGTGAAAAGCGGTGTGCCCCAAGGATCGGTCTTGGGACCGGTGCTTTTCAACTTATTCATAAATGACCTGGAGTCGGGGATAGGCAGTGAGGTGGCCAAGTTTGCAGATGACACTAAACTTTTCCGGGTGGTGAAGACCAGCAGGGATTGTGAAGAGCTCCAGAAGGATCTCTCCAAACTGGGAGAATGGGCAGCAAAATGGCAGATGCGCTTCAATGTAAGTAAGTGCAAAGTGATGCACATTGGGGCAAGAAACCAAAATTTCACATATACGCTAATGGGTACTGAGTTGTCTGTGACGGATCAAGAGAGAGATCTTGGGGTGCTGGTGGACAGGTCGATGAAAGTGTCGACCCAGTGTGCGGCGGCTGTGAAGAAGGCCAATTCCATGCTCGGGATCATTAAAAAAGGGATTGAGAATAAAACGGCCAATATCATTATGCCTTTGTACAAATTGATGGTAAGGCCGCATCTGGAGTATTGTGTCCAGTTCTGGTCACCACACCTCAAAAAGGATATAGTTGAATTGGAAAAGGTACAGAAAAGAGCGACCAGAATGATTCGTGGGCTAGAGCACCTCCCTTATGAGGAAAGACTACAGCGTCTGGGGCTTTTCAGCCTCGAAAAAAGGCGCCTGAGGGGGAACATGATTGAGACGTATAAAATTATGCATGGGATGGAGAGAGTGGATAGAGGGAAATTCTTCTCCCTCTCGCACAACACCAGAACCAGGGGACATGCACTAAAATTGAGTGGAGGGAGAGTTAGAACAGACAAAATAAAATATTTCTTTACCCAGCGTGTAATCCTTGCCACAGGATGTGGTGATGGCACCTGGCCTAGATGCCTTTAAAAGGGGTTTGGACAGATTCATGGAGGAAAAGACCATCACAGGTTACAAGCCATAAGCAACCTCCTGGTTTTAGAAGTGGGTTTTCTCTGTGCCAGGTGCAAGGGAGTGTCAACGGGAAACAGGTTATCTTGTTGTCTTGTGCTCCATGAGGCATCTGGTGGGGCCACTGTGTGATACAGGAAGCTGGACTAGATGGGCTTTTGGCCTGATCCAGCAGGGCTCTTCTTATGTTCTTATGTTCTTATGATTGATTGATCAATCAATCACTTCCCTAAAATTAGCACTTCCTCTGTGCCTTTTGATAATTCAGAGCAGATCATCCTGTGTCTGAGGTGGGTGCAAAAAGACAGGCACCACTTGCAAAGAACATTGCTGGAAAAAGAATATACAGACAGCTTCATGATTTCTTGTAAAATATGCTTTTAATATGACAATTATCATTAACTCTGATTTTTTCCACTACATAAGTGACAGGAAAATTATCATGCCTGTACCTGCATATTTAGTGCCTACTTCACCTTCCCCAGAGTAAACAAAGGGGAAAATACCTAATCTCTGTCTGCAGCAACATAGAAATTCTTTCAAGAAGTTAAGCCATTAACTCCATTTTTCAATATACAGTATATTTTTTGTATCAGTTGTAATTATTACAATCAGTCCCGAAGATTTTTTCCTTTCCTCCAGAAATAAGGGAGGTGGTCTTTGCTCTTTGCTATCCTTTGGTCACCCTCCTCCAGTGTGGCTCTTCTTAGCCTCCCTTTAACACAATAAAGGGACAATACATAATGAATGAGCTAAAAACCTTTCTTCCACTTTATTAAATGGTGAAGGAGGATAATGGGCTGATGGTGAGAGTTGCCCGTCATAACCATGGACATTCTTTAGATCCACACAGTTTTCTCCCTTCTCTAATTCCCACTTTCCCAGAATCTGGATATTTTGATGTGTGTTTGGTGGATGTTATACATCACAGACATCTGGATAAAATAGCAGCAAAAGAAGGGGAAGGAAATAAAGAGAAGAGAGGAGGGGAAAAAAACTTCTTTCTTTCTCTTTTTCAAAATGCAATAGCCCGAAGCTCTGTTTGACTGGAAATGTATTTGCAAAATCTAGACTGGAGGTTATTTATTTAGATGTTTAGCCTACTTGATTCCTTTTTAAAATGTTTTTATTTGCATTTTTATGCATGTGTGTGTGGCTGTTCTGGCTCCAAAGGCACGGGGTAGGTAACAGTGCCCTCAAACTAAGACCATAAAGCATAATTTTGTTTGTTTAATATGTTAATCAATTAAAGCAGCAATTGGTTATTCAAAATAAGCTTAAATTTGTGTAAAACAATTTTAATTTCAAGCTGAAAGCTAAGGGTACATTGATTATTGGTATATTGGTTATTTTTTTCAGGTTATTTTGGTCCTTATGCATTAGAAATAGATTAAAGATAGCTTTTCCTCTTAACAATCAATGTTTTGTTGATTAACTATTGTTATTCACTTGCATTTTAAAAAAAATTGTTTAGTTAACTATAGAATGTATAGTTTATTATGGTATTTATATACCACCTTTCTCATAGACTCAAGGCTGTTAACATAGGCAGGCTGAACATAACCCCCATTTTTCAATGGGGTTTTTACAAGTATTATTCCATGACAAAATCTCATAGAACCTCAATTTCTCTAGAACAGAGGTTCCCAAAATTTGGTATGCGTACCACTGGTGGTCTGCGGACCACAGCTGGTGGTCCATGGGCTGCCAGTGGACAAGATGGCGACTGTCATCTTGGCCGTGCGCTGCCGCAATCCAGCTGGGCTGTGACTGGGGCTGCCGTGTCTTTGACTTCAGCCCCGAGGCCGAAGACACGGTCACCCCAGTCTGCTGGCGGTCATGTATTCAGCTTCTCTTCCTCAATTACGGGGAAGAGAAGCTGAAGGTGCGGCTGCCGGCAGATTCCCCCCCCCCCACGCATCTTTGGTTTCCCTTCCTTGCGATTGTGGAAAAGAAGCCGAAGACGCGGGGGGGGGGGGGAATCTGCCGGCGGTTGTGTCTTCGGATTCTCTCCCCGATTGCAGGGAAGAGAAGCTGAAGACATGGCCGTCAGCAGACTGCCCCCCCCCCGATGGTATGTGGTCGGCCAGAGGCCCACATAGGTGGTACGCGGGCCTCTAAATGTTGGGAACTGCTGCTCTAGATGTTTCCCTTCATAGTGCAGTCATCATTCTGGCTGCTGACTTCTTGCACATGTTCAAGCTCTCACAGGCAGCAGCACCAAGCTTCAGACTGGTTTCTCAAAGTTTTTATCCATTTTTTGCCAGCTGACTCCTCTATACTTCACTCCTCCGCAGAGATACACCAGCGGCCTCTCAGTTCCTGTGCAGTGCTGCAGCAGGGCCAGCATGGGATGTGCTGCATCCTGCATGGAAATTTTGCAGGCCGAAGCTCTCCTCAAGGTAAAGGGACATTCGTCCCTTAGCCCTGGGGAAAGGCCCAGCCGCAGCAACAGGTCTACTTGGACCTGCGCGAGCTTAATCACTGGTGCAAGTCTGAGGCAATCCATGTTGGCAGTGGCAGGTCAGTCCCGGGAAGGGGATAGGATGTGGCATGTGCCAGCCATTGCAAATATCATCCTCTATGTCTATGCATTGGCCATCCTATGCCTCCTATGCCATCGCAAAGCGCTTTACGGTGCTTTTGCAATGGCAAGCACTGGCGCAGCATGCGCTCTGCTGGTACAAGGATAGTGCAGGATTGTGTCATCAATCTCTTGGTCTCCCATCCCAGAAACCGATCCTGCTTAGCTTTTCAGGCAAGGTGACAGCCCAACCTCCAGATCACACCTCCTGCCCTAGGCAGCTTCCAGGTGGCTTACAATGGACAAAACACACACACACACACACACACACACACACACACACACACACACACACACACACGAGATTGAATCAGCAGCCAACCACAAAATAAAAGCCATGGAACCAGCAGCTAAAACCCATTAAAAGGATCTCAAATTATTGTCTAATGCCTTGCTTCAGTAACTCAAAAAGGCACCCAAAGTGAGGTCTGGTTATACGCAGATATTTACATCAAATCAATTCAATATTTACTAATTTGACAGCCCTAATAAAAACAGAAATATAAACTAATAGAATAAATAGATGCAAATTCAATCTTATTTCATTTGTGTATTATTATAATTTACTTTCCATTTATATGATGCTTTTTGGCTCTAAACACAGTGACAATAGTTAATTCATTTGATTTATATGTCTCCAAGTGGCTGACAAAAAATATATTTTCAAGATATGGGAAAGCCCAATTATCACATTGACCACCGAACAGCTTTGCTTCTGCAGAACAGGCTTCCCTCCAATTTGTTTCCCTACCATGCAGAGCAGTTAATGACCTGAGCAGTACATAACCACTGTCATCTTAAATGGGCAATGGCCAGTCTGACTTAACTATAATAACCACACCACCAATGTCCTCTGATCCTCCCCTGACCACCAATCACCCTCTAACGCTGCCTTCCTCAGTCACCAAACCCTGGCCCCATGTTACTTGGCAGTTACCTGCATAAAGATACGCGGCTGGCCTAAAAGGCCGGCTGCTGTATCCAACGCCCTTCCTGGGCTGCGTTGGCGCGGCCTGGGAACACCTTGGGAGAAGGGGACATTCGTCCCCTTCCCCGGATGTAGGTCTGCCTGGGGCCAATGGCCCTCCTTGGATGTACTGGCATACATCTGGGGCGGCGGGGTAAAGGCGGCCTGGGCCAGGAACGGGCTCGGAATATCGACGGAGCGTGCTGCCAATATCCACGCCCCCACCTGGCCTGGTTCAGCCAACGGCCCCCCTCCCTCGCTGCCCGGTGTTGCATCAGTGTCGCACTCCTCAAGGTAAATCCCAGCAGCGGAAATGGGTCAACTCATACCTGTGCCAGCAATATTGCTGGCTCAAGTCCGCATTGATCCGTGTTGGCGAATCAGGCATGGGAAGGGGTTTAGAATATGGGACACACTGGCGCTACTGATCCTGCCCCCTGGACTGATCTGGACTTGACTCACCCACCTCCTGTCCCCATCACTAAATAAAAAAGATAAGATCCACAAGGTGGAGTTATGTTGCTTGGTACTGATGATGTCACAGGCACTTTCCAATAGGTGCGCATGACACTTACAAAATAGGGGAAAAAATGAATTTTCCAGTAACAAAATATTTTTGCTTAATTTTTTTTTATTTTGTAGGGTTTTTTTAATGAATATAGAACCAGGGCTAATAAGAAAAAAATGCATTTTATCAAAATATTGTACAATTAAATCTAAATATAAAACAATTGAGTGGAACAAAAACAATTGAGTTAAATCATGAAATATCATTCCAGTAATATAAATATTAAACAGAATTCGAGTAATGCAAAACAAAACTAAAGCATTCAGGAAAATCCCGATTAAATATCCTCAGAACATCTTGGTTAAACTTTATAATAACAGTATGAAGAGGTTAATTCAAAACTGGCAGAAATCAGACTATATGATTAATGATTCACGTGTTCAGTTTCAATACAATTTGTCACTAGAAGCACTTGGGAAATGGGGACTTCTTAGGGTTTTTTTTTTTAATGCCTTTGTTTCAGTACAGAAATATCTGTACTGAAATATTGCAAATATTGTACCTATATCAAATATGGGTGGCAATTCTCCTTTAATTTAGTAATTTTCTGCAAACTTGAAACTGTTTACAGGCAGCCTCTTGAGGAAGGACACTTACTTTTTACAGTCAAGCAACCAAACATTGTAGTTTATTGCTAGGGATGACAAAGCTTCTAGCTGCAGGAAAGATGTTTGAATCCACTATAACAGCTGAGTAACAATTGTGCCACTTTGAGGACAGATGTATTTAGATCTCCATGCCCTGCTCCCCCCACAACTAAGAGTTGAATTAAAAAAAAAAAAGTCTGAAAAAGGTCCTGCTCAGGCAGTATTATTCTACCCAAGCTCAAAACAGCAACAATTCTCGATGCCAATTATTTGACAGGCACCAGGGCAAAGGGGAAGAAGACTCTCTGGAGAGATTTGTGAGATTATAATGATGTGCTTCTTCAAGTGTTTACACAGAGTTCGTCCCATGAGAAAAGGGTTCAAAAATGAATCAGGTAGCAAAGCCTGGTAGTGTGATGGCAGACCAGAAGTACAAGCTGTCACCTCCATGTACAAAGTTCCTTAGTGGTGACAGGCTCTTTTTCTTGGGAGTAGCCAACATGAAAGTGCAGGAGTTGCACAGATGAGGAGGCACCAACCAAGTTGTTTTGCAGCACTGTGTTCAACAGATAAACAAACTGGGCAATGAAGCTTCCTGAGTCCAGGGGATGTGAGGATGGAATTTGCTTATATATTTTGCTATGGAAGCTTTGTCTAGAGAGGTTACAACTCTGTGGCCCCCAAAGGAGCATATATATCTTGTCAGAGCTATATATCAGTTATTACCCGTCAAACAGCTAGGTAAGTAGACAGTTTAGGTCATATGTGATATTGTGTGTGGTCCATAAGCAGGAACTCGCAAAGCATGAGGGGGCATTGGTGACAATGCAGCAAGGCATACTGGGGTTGCAGAACTTTGAATAGCGCCAAGTGAGCAACTTGGTCTGACAAAGGCCAGAGGTGTACTCTGGCCTGACACCCCTCCAGGCTCAAAGAAACCACCACTTCCCAGGATCTACCTCCCTGCCAGGAGAATGGAAAGTCTTAAAAATGAAGCCTTCTGGCCTGGAGTCTTACATGCCTTCTCCATCCTCTCCATGAATTCTCTACCACAGAATTACCAACATGGAATAGAAGGGGTTGGTTCTTCGGAGGGCATGGGCTTTAAACCTGCCCATTCTAGATGATACTGCTCTGGGGTCTTCTGGCTGACAAGCCCAGAGTCCAACCTGCTGCTGAGGCCTGGAACTAGATCCAGGGCTGGTCCTTCTGATCCAGCTGGCCTCTCCTTATCAGGATCAGAATCCAAGCCACAGCTCAAAATGGGGGTCATGACAAGCAGTAATCATTGCATTCAGCAATGCAATGCTACAAATTGTTCATAAAAAGTCTCCCATCATTTAACATTCATCAGTGACAGCACCTTGGAGGTCTATAGCCCAGAGTTACATGAGTGGCACATCCAGTTGAAAGGACACACTGGCTCCCCGAGTTATGGACGTCCTAGTTACAGCGGCACTTTCGCAGAGGCACAGTAATCCTTTGCTGGTCCTTTGGCACAGGCGCGATAGCACTGGGTTGGCAAGAACTGAATGTTTCAAGCTACACATACATTTCAACTTACATACAGACCTCTGGAAACTAAGCGGTACATATGTTTGGGACTTATGGGACTTATGGATCAATCCTATCAGGGTCTTATGGTGGCAGATCTCACAATTTGCCACTGTAAGTCCTGGAATGATGGCGTGAAAGTTATTCTGTCGTTCTGTGGGCTGAGCACGGTAGTTCAAATGGCTGGAAGCCATGCACAGGCACCACCAGCCCACAGAACTACCCCCATCCTCTGCTGGAGCAGATAGGCTGGCAGCAGGGGCAATTTGGGGGCGGTTCAGGGGGAGAACAGGGCTGGGGCGGGGAATGGCCCGGGCTGGGGTGGATCAGGGGTGGGAGGCAGGAGGATCTTGCTGCGCATGTTGACATCCTATTTCCCCCTTCCCAGTCCAGACCTGCTCCATGAGTCTCCTTGAACTTACATCAGCAAAAAAGCTGGCATAGGTCGAAGGAGGCTCATTGGAGACCAGGCGGCCTATGGGGAGGTAAGTAACAAAGATTTTTACTTACCTCTCCCATAGCATACAGTGTGCTCCAGAAACAGCACTGCATGCTATGGATTGGTGGAGGGTAGGATTGGGCCTTTAGTGTACTAGACAGCAAGATTGAAAAATATCCCTTTTTGCCTAAGACTGTCTAAAGCCACCGCCAGTCAGAATCAACCACACTGGGCTTGATGGGCCAATGGTCTGACTCAGTGCAAGACATACTCACATATTCAATTTAAAATACTACTCTCTTTTCAGTAAAGGGACAAAGTGCCAGCATTAATTTAAAAAATCAAATAAACGGCTCTCTTCTGAAGGCTGGGCTACATTGTCCACGGCTGCGTCGCGGCTGCGTTCCGTGTGCGTCTGGTGTCCCGCCCCCAGGTCAAACAGCAGGCTCTGATTGGCCGGACATAGCACGGACGCAGCAAAAGTCGAGCCGGGCTCGACTTTTGCTGCGTCCGCGCTACGTCTGGCCAATCAGAGCCTGCTGTTTGACCTGGGGGCGGGACACCAGACGCACACGGAACGCAGCCGCGACGCAGCCGTGGACAATGTTAGCCCAGCCTTCAGAAGAGAGCCGTTTATTTGATTTTTTAAATTAATGCTGGCACTTTGTCCCTTTACTGAAAAGAGAGTAGTATTTTAAATTGAATGGCCCTGGACAATGTAGCTCGGGCTTTACTGAACACAATGCACATGAGCACTGATCTCCACATACCTCAATTCAAACCTATTACAGGTTCAACTCCATTCCTGTTGAAAAAGAACGAAAAGAACTAGATCAGCAAACGTGTTCCTCTCTTTTCCACATCTCAGTGTTTGATTGCATAATTAAAACTCAGAGGGGGAAAAGATGAGTAAAGAAAAAAAGGGGCATGAGATACACAGATGTTTCCCTCATGTGTACCTCAAACAAGTTTAAAGTGTCCTAACTGTACATCGGCTGTGAATACATTTCATGCCTCACTCACTGAGAATTAGCATGAAAAGTCATCACAGTGAACAGGATGAATTTCAGTCTCTTGCAGAAACCAGCCACTTATGTTGTTTGATGTCAGCTGCAGTCACATCACGGCAGACATCTTTTGCAAGACTAGCAAAAGAGGTGTCATTTTTGACATGGCCGCCTGTCCCTTTTTCCGGCTCAAGTGACAGGATTCAGAGCATTCTTCCTGTTGCTCAGGGTATCTAACAAACCCAGGTGCAGAGAAGGATTCTCCCAGGCTCCTCTTTGAAGAATGTCAGATCAGCTCTGTTTCCTTTTAAAATGACTCCTTCATACCAGCTGAGACTTGTGTATGTCATACAACACTGTATTTCAGGCAATAGATAGCACTTTGGGGACACAGGATCACTAATCTAGATGAAAGGTATGAATAAGAAAAAGTAGATGTGACTATACACCAGGGGTGGCCAAACTGTGGCTCCTGAGCCACATGCAGCTCTTTAATGTGTGGCTCTTGGAAATACATTGGCTGAGCTTCTTTTTGTATCACAATTAATATAAAAGGTAAATAAGAATTTTTCAAGCTTTATAATTATTGACCAGTTATAAACAGAGAGTCCACTGGCTTAAAACATAAGTTTAATGTTCATGCTGAGTAAATATATTTAAGAATTTAAATGTTTCTTAAATATTGCGGCTCTCAAGCATCTGAAGTTTATTATATGTGGCTCTTACATGTAGCACATTTGGCCACCCCTGCTATACACCATCAGGGGATGAAAACACACAGCAACACTGTAGGTAATGGTGCTTCAGTTGTACAGCTATAAGAACTGCTTTATACATACTGTATTATACTTTATGTGAAAGGTTTTGTCTCAACCATTATCATCTTTGACACTTAGGACTCCCATTTCTTTTTGGTTATTTTGTCACTCTGTCACTTTTCCTGATGCACGCCCATGGCACAGAGGAGGAGCCAGACCATTTTTGATCCGGGGCCCAAACCCTTGACGCCCCCCCCCCTAAAAACGCGCGGCCGTAATCCTTTACGCCCCACAGCGCAGCCGCGCAGCAATTTTTTGGGATTTTTTGATTTCAGTTTGGAAGCCTCCTTGTCCACTTTGTACCTCCTGTCTCCATTTCCAGCAGCACACATGATGAGGCATTCATAATGATGTGAATTTTGCTCTGCAGAATAAACTTGAAAGTGTTCCAAACATCAATTTTGTGAATTTTGCTCTGCAGAATAAACTTGAAAGTGTATTGCCCCTTAATGCCCTCGGGGGGGGGGGAATCAGGACTCCTGGGCTGCTAGGCAAGGCTGCAATGCAAGGGGGGGGGAACTACAAAGCCCCGTTACTTCTAAAAAAAACCTTTAAAAAACCCGGAAAAAAACGGGAAAAAACAAAAGAAAAAACCGAAACCTAGGATGTCTCCCGCCCCTCCAGAGGCCCTCTACGCCCCCCCCAGGAGCCTCTCTGCCCTTACGCCCTGGGGCCCAGTGCCCCAGGGCCCCATATCAGCCTACACCCCTGCCATGGCATCCTCAGGAGCATCCCCATTCATGTCAATAGAGGAGGCAGCCCCACCTGTCCCAAATAGGAATGTATTCAGTGCCATCTCCATTGGGGCGAATGAAGAAGTCTGCTTGTATGCTTAGTATTCAGGTAGTAGGATTCCAATACCATACCTAGCTTCTTGAAACTCATGAGGAATAGTGGGGGGGGGGAA
This sequence comes from Plestiodon gilberti rubricaudatus, assembly GCA_026170595.1. Classification (NCBI taxonomy): domain Eukaryota; kingdom Metazoa; phylum Chordata; class Lepidosauria; order Squamata; family Scincidae; genus Plestiodon; species Plestiodon gilberti. The sequence continues at coordinate 115,231,804 of JANXHW010000001.1, forward strand.
TAAACAAATATACGAACACTTACAGGGGTTGAAGAATTTAGTTTTTCTTGATGCAGAATTTTGTTTGCTTTGACACGCACTGATTATTTTTGGTTTTTTAGCAGTGATCACACATAACTCATATACAGTAATCTCCAGAGAACGGGAATCTTCTATCTGCCATCGCTACAACAGTTGCTACTTGGCCATTTTACAAAGAGGTCTACAAATTATAGTTTGCTAACAAAGTTCTAGAGCAGTCTCAGCTGACAATAGAATCTGTGCACGTCTGTTAACAAATGGTTTTGGCAGTGAGCGCATGCTCGGATCCTAATCATTTCATCATGAACAAATAAAGAAATGGGTGGTAGGTTAGTTAGAGCAGTTGACTACTAGATTTACATAAGAACATAAGAAGAGCCCTGCTGGATCAGGCCAAAGGCCCATCTAGTCCAGCTTCCTGTATCACACAGTGGCCCCACCAGATGCCTCAGGGAGCACAAGACAACAAGATACTTGTATCCTGTCACCACTCCCTTGCACCTGACACAAAGAAAACCTACTCCTACAACCAGGAGGTTGCTTATCCCCATCATGGCTTGTAAGATGTGATGGACGTTTCCTCCATAAATCTGTCCAATCCCCTTTTAAAGGCATCCAGGCCAGGTGCCATCACCACTTCCTGTGGCAAGGAGTTCCACAAACCAATTACACGCTGGGTAAAGAAATATTTTCTTTTGTCTGTTTTAATCCTCCCTCCACTCAATTTGAGTGGATGTCCCCTAGTTCTAGTGTTGTGTGTGAGGGAAAAGAACTTCTCTCTATCCACTCTCTCCATCCCATGCATAATTTTATACGTCTCAATCATGTCCCCCCTCAACCACCTTTTTTCTAGACTGTAGAGCCCCAAACGCTGTAGCCTTTCCTCATAAGGGAGATGCCCCAGCCCACTAATCATTTTGGTCGCTCTCTTCTGCACCTTTTCCAGTTCCACTATATCCTTTTTGAGAGGCGGAGACCATCTATTTATTTCTATCCTGCCTTTCTCTGTAAGAATAAAAGGCCCAAGGAAGCTATTGTATAAAATACAATAAAATCCATAAAATTCAATATAATACAAACTATCAACACGTAATTAAAAACAGCAAGCAAAAATCGATCATTATAACAGAAAGACTGCAGTATGGGAATAAAACATATTTTTATTTCAGTTCCCACCAGAAGGTCAATAGGGAGTGTTCAGTTCTTAATCCAATAGGGAGGGACTATACTCCCCATATTATAGGGTTTGTTTCAGATTTGTAATCTCTGGTCTCTTTTTTAGAAACAATACTGTAAAAACCTGTAACAATATGGAGTATCATTGTTTAGACGCTTCTGTGAATGGCAGCAATGTACTCTCTTGGTAGAAGAGGCACAGATGAAGATGCCACAACACTTCGAAATCTCCACAAAACTTCCAGTAAGCCTTGGCTGCGAAAAGATAAGCACAGGTCTAGTACAAGATGCCCTGTTTTCCTTATACGGCAAAGTTCAAGCAATGACTTCATGGGAATATAGTTTTCTTTTCTGCCAGCCTGAACAGGGCTGACTGTTGACCTGCAAGAAGAACCCAAGGTCTCTGCAGTCGCTAACCTCTTCATTTCAGCAGCTTATTCTTTATTCATTTCCCACCTAAACCCGATGTCTATAGCAAAATGCCTTAGAAGGCAGGGAGTGAGTACATTAAAATTCCAGCTACTGGGGGAGTAATCTCCACAATTTATTGCAAGAGGTATTTTCATCATTGTTATTGATATTATGTGTTAAAAGAATAATGGCTGGGAGCCCTTAATGATCCATCTTTGACTTGAAATCTAAAGCGTATAAACTGCTTCTCATTCATGGAGAGTCTTCTGAGCTGGCTGAAAAAGGAGCTTTGTAAACTTTCACCACCGCTGTTCCGATGTACTCAACGTTGATCCTCAGATGATAAAATTGTTCTGTAGCAATGGGAGAGGAAAGCAAAGGTGGGTCATGCATAATTTTAAACCCACTTTCCAGTGCTGAGGTAGCCACAATGCAACCCCAAGGGAAGGGAACAAATGGTCCCTTACCTTGAGGAGGCCTCCACGACACCCTCCCCCACCACAGAATGCAGCACATGCCTTGTTGGCATGGCTGCATTGGCGCTGGAAAGTTGGTTAGGATTGGGCTGTTAGACTGGTGACCTGAGGAAAGAAAACTGACAGATTGCACAAGGTCTTCTAAAACTATAGCTTTGAAGGGCTAAAATGTTGTGCTGCAAGGAGTAAGTGCTCATGTTTTGAAAGAAACTCCAATTGTCTGGGTTCCTGGTGAGAAAGCCACAATATGTATGTATGTGACTTGAGCTTCGAATATGCTTTAACTGACACCTTAACTGACTCAAACATTGGCAATTGCATGTTGTTGGCTAAATTCATGATGCTAGCTAATGGGAAGACCAGGTTTAGATACAATTTCCCCAAAAACGACCTTCCAACAACATATCCCCAAGCTTCCTTCTCTTGAAAAGGGGTTTTGGAAAACGTTAAGATTCTGTCAGTGACTGTGGGAGCCAGCATGTAGTTCAAAATACTAGGGTGCAAACTACAGGGTCAGGGAGGTTCTCTTGCACCAGCCTTTTTGAAATGACTGGGAGCTACGCACAAGTAGAGAAGTAGTTCAAAAGGGGCCAATCATTTAAATGGGCCCAGGAGAACTTCCCTGTCACTTGTGCCTGAACTGCAAAACCAGGCACTAAGGAAAGTGCTTGCACCATCAGTTTTGCCTTGTTTTATGCACACGGTGTGTGTGAAGATTCACCTGCATTTAAACTGTTTTATTGCTTGTGACTAGGTTTCTTGCATATACCTGCAAAGCTTGGAAAGATTCTTTTAAAAGGATAGTTGCACTTATGTCTTTAGTATGCAAATGACAGCTTCCTCCTTCAGGGAAGCCATAAGAAAGCTTTTTTTATGCAAATGTATATATCAAAAGAGAATGAAATATTAACCAGCCAGCTGAGCATTTTTATTTTTAACAGTGTTCCCAGGCACAGATTTTTATGCAGAGTTTTTGCAGCATTTTTTGCTGCCAAATGTGTGCTTTCTACAATTTCTGTATTAGAATTTCAAGCAACAAAACCGAAATGTGGCCTTAACAACCTCACTTCCTGCTAAATGTAACAACAATGCCTTTTCCCACAATGCCCTTTTATTTTACACATTCTATGCGCACTTCCAAAACCCTTTTGGCAGACTTTATTCTTGCAAGATCTAGAATGGAGTGTGTGACGCAGAATATGGCAGTGTGGCATTGGTGGTGTAGGTAGGGGAAATAATAATAATAATAATAATAATAATAATAATAATAATAATAATAATAATAATAATAATATTGTCATGGGTGCTGCTGGCCATTCCTTTGTCAGGTGGATTCAGTGGCGTCGCTGGAGGTGCGGCGGAATGCTAAGTTCCGCACCGCACTGACCTCCCGTTACTCACCGGCACAAGGCAGTAATCTTTGAATCTGTCCGGTTTCAGTACTGACCCTAAAACAGGTAGAGTTAGGCAGCAGCACTTATTCAAAATGAAATATGTTTCACATCATTGGCAACCTTGGACTTGAGTGCTAATTACAGCTGCAACTCAAAGCAGTTTTGTGATGTTGCCAACTAGTCATTAATCAGTACTCAATAACTTCCGAAAAGCTGTTGTTGCAGAAAAGTGGAAATGACAGGTGAAAAAAGTTACTGGCTCTTACAGCTCAGATGATGCCCTAAATGCATTTCTTTGCAGTACAACATCTAGCATGTTGACATTAGATATGGATTATAATGAAAAGAATTTGCATATTTTTCACAAAGTTTGAATGCACTGAAGAATTAAAAAGAACAGACCTTTAAATTTGATGCAATTTTGGGCATCCAATATTAAACTGGCTATGAATTGCTGAACAGAATCAGAATTTAGCAAAAGTCCCATTAATGTGGTTTCACATGTTACAATTGCTGCAATACAGTGTACTAAAATACATACTACAATGCAGTAAACACATACAGTATGGGTAACAAAACATTCCTTTAAACCTCATGTGCATACAACTGGGAACCCTGATTGTTTGCACTCATTTATTCTCAAATGCAGTCTTTCTCCAAAGGGGCTTAAGAGGACTTGTTGATAATACGTTTCCTCAAAGTTGGAGCACAAGAAGAACTATTTGGGGAAGTGTGGGAGGAGGCCAAATAGGAAACATATCTATCTCTTTCATTTCCCTCAAACCACAATTTAGGGCCAAACTACACATTTCATGTAGTTCGGTTCCTGGATTTTTTTTTTTAATGAAAAGCAGCTGCAAGAAGCTATAATCTTGAGTGGAAGATCTTGCATGGCTTGAAAGTGGAAGATCTCAGTGGAAGATCTCAATGGAAGGCATGGGACGGTACTTACCCTTTCCCTTTGAACAATCTTCCCACTCAAAATGCAGCGCAGCCTGTGCTGGCCTCGCTGAACCACTACGCGGGAATTTAGGCTGGATTGGGCTGTAAATTATTTTATGCACTACTCTTTATATTTACATTGTTTTAATTATGAAGATATCTTGAAGTTGTATTCTGCCAAGCTTGAACTTGACAAGGGGTGAGGAAATGAAAGTGACTGAGGTCTTCTATTGCTTATGTTGTTCTACGCTGACTGTGTTCTTTTCCAAAGGATCCATGATATAACCTGTGTAAAACAAAACAAAAAAGGGAAGCGGGACAATAAATGGGAGGGGACTCAATATTGAGCTAAAACTGACTAATCTCACACAGAGCAGAGGCCTTCTTTGTCCCTTGCAACCTGGCTGCAAGCCTTCTGACTGTGCTTGGCTTCTAAGGTAAAACTGACATTTCACATTTGGCCTTCAGACTAGTTAGTTTTTCAGGTCCATCGCAAATCACTGAGTGTGGGCGTTAGGATCACAGTATGGTGGGGCGCTGCCATCAGGGCTATCAAAAGGGGGGAGCTGACACCAGTGATATCAAAGGTACTATCCAAAGTAACCCAGACAACGCTCTAAATTGCAATGGCTCTGCTAGCTCAGATAAGAATTGCATTTTCTCAGCAAGAAGGAACACATTGTACACTGAGTACTGGGAAATGCAATATCCCTGAAACAGAAGAAGTCCTTTGAAGTAAGATGTTTCGGTCCCACACGACAACAAAGCAACAAATACATTTTGGGTGTTGTTCCAGAGTTGGACTGTGGCCAGTTTACACTAAAGAACAAGTGGGTTTAATTGTCCTTAACCCTCATAATTTTTTTATTGTTGTACCCTCTCAAATGATCTTAGGGGAATGGGCCAGAATGTATGAAAGTAACCAGTCCATGGTCAGGTACCATGGTATCGATCTATAAACTATAGTATAAAGTTTTAAAGAGTTTTAAAAGTTAAAGCCAGCACCTTGAATTGTACCGGGAAACGAATCAGCAGACAATGCAGCTGCTGGAGCATCAGCCCAAAATAGTTGAATTGCCAAGCCCCACGTTTGCGACACGGCACGTTTGCAACCTCTTCGGGCGCTGGAACTCTCATTCCAGTGCTGGAAAGTTACGGAGGATTGGGCTGCCCGCCATGAAGCAAAGAGCTCTTTTCTATATTATAAGAGCAGTGCTAGAAATGTTGCTTATTCTATAGACATCAGCACTAGGGACATCAAAAATCTATTGGTGTCTTTCTGTATTCATTTTTTTTTGCTCCTATGTTTGTTTTTCTGTATTTTGATGGGGTTTTTTAAAACAAAAAAGAAAACTTTCTTCCACTATGATATTATAATCACATATAGTAGGATGTTATTCACTTCAAAGGGAAAAATGATAAATATTAACAGTGGAGTGCATGTTACACCGATATTTATCTCTCTGCAATACACCAGTGATGAACATGTGTCAGTTTTTCAGATTAAATAATTTATTTTTAGGGAATGTTTTTTAGCTGAATCTTTCCTATAGATGTCCCTTCAGGGGTTTTACCATGAGTATATAAAACATGAATATATAAATCAGTCTATGAATTTGGGATTTTTTTCTTGATCAGAACTGTAGGCTGTCTAGCTAGGAGTTCAGGAGAAAGAAACACTGGTGGTAGACTTCGTATGGTGAGGATTCGAGGAAGATCCTAAATATATACTGTACATACCGGTAGTTGTAATGGTGAAGAGAGTAGTGTGCAGCAACATAGTTACAATATTATTCTGCAAGACGTCAATGGGGTAAATCTGTCCTATGATGCTATTTGTCTCTTGCAAAATTTATGCCACATCTCTGTGATTGATTTTATTTAGAGGGATGCTAAAATACAATTTTTATGGCAGTCAAACAACATGCATAAGGTGGTATGTGAACTTTCAAGTTACACGGAACTCTTTCGAAGGCCAGATGTGCAAAAAATGATAAACACCAGAAACAACTGGGAGTGATATTAAGCTCTGTCTGCTGCTTGCTCCAGTCTTAAGATTATAATGGAGAAAGTTTGAGGTGGCTAACTGAGCTAGGATTGTGTCTTTTGCAAAAAAAAAAAAAAAAACATGAAAATCAAGAACTTACGAGAGCCTCTTGATTCCATGAGCATAATGGGAGACCTGTTGGATCTCTCCTGTCTGTGCTTCTGGCTAGATCAGAAGCTTAATTTGCTATGACTATTTAGCACTTTCTACCAATATTTGGAATGAAGGCAGCTGTGCTATGCATGTACGCATGGCTTGCCGCACAACCTAGGGAATGTGTATATCTTGTCAGGTGTGCAATGAACGAGGCAGGGCTCCACAGGAACCATTATCATCTTGGCCAGAACCACTTACTCCTTTAATTTAATAGTGTGATGACCCATCCATTCCATTTTAAAACTTCAGCTCCTTCCTGTTGTGCTGAATACAGATGACAAAAGCGATTAAACCACAGGAAGCCCTCCTCACATAAAGCCAAATAACAACCCAGAATCCAGAAACCTCTTATATATCACTAAAGGACATATTGCTATTGTTACCTACCCGGTCATGAAACCAAGAACTTACCAGTCACAAAAGTAATCTTGGCATAAATTCTGCTGCCCTTGTTCAACAAGGAGATGGAGCAAATCATTTCTTCATCCCGTGGCAAGTGCCATAGATTCCAACGGAGTCCAAATTCTGGGGCCACTAGTGCTGACACAACAAGGTAGATACACTGGTAATAATTATTGGACAATATATCTATATAATAGACTAGAAGCAGGGTAGTACATATGTACGTTCTATCAAATAAAACGTGTCAGCTGTATCCTCAATACATGTTTACTCAGCTAGAAATACATCCCATTTAACTTAGTGTGGCTTACCTCCCAAGTATGTTTCGTAGGACTGCACTGTACATATTATGAAAGACTGGACTACTTCCATGTATTGCACATGAGCCTGCCTTAAAAAATATGCAATTATATTACAACAAAAACTAAAGAAGCATAACAAAACAATGGAGTAGCGAAGCATATCAGATACTGGAAACTTCAACTGCTACAAAATTTGGCAGCTCAATTATTAGCTAGAACTAGCCACGCAAAACATATCCCAGCATATGTAACACAATGTGTAGTGTAGTGTAACACAATGACTCCAGCTGCCTGTGTGTTTCTAGGCACAATTCAAAGTGATGGTTTGAGACTTTCTTGTCCTATATGGCTTGGGAGGAACTGAGCATCAAGAGGACCACCTCCTCCCACGTGAACCTGTCCAAAAACTTATGCAGATGATGTTATAAGCAGGGAGGAGAACAGGGGTCTTCCTGTCCTCCACTATCTTCCTGAGTTCGCTCATTTTCATGTTCGTTGCATGTCGGTAGGACACCAGTTCGAGACCCAAGTGCCGCATGACAGAGTGAGCTCCCGTCTCCTGTCCCAGCTCCTGCCAACCTAGCAGTTCGAAAGCAAGAAACTGCAAGTAGATAAATAGGTACCACTGCGGCGGGAAGGTAACAGCGTTCCGTTAGTCATGCCGGCCACATGACCATGGAAGCGTCTTCGGACACGGACACTAACCGCACCCTAGAGACTGGCTTTTGAGCAAGGGATACCTTTACCTTTACTATGGGTGCTGGAACAGAGAAATCAGTTGGTCTTTCCATTGACAGAATTTTATACTGAAAACTTAATGTATTCTGTAAATTTGTTTTCAAAAGCTATAGAATTGCTTAATTTGGAGAGTCTGATCCAAAAGGAGATTCATAAGTATACAGTATATCTTATTATGAATATTAAGAATATTGTAAATGAGAGTGAAAATATGTGATTTGAATCACACAAGCCAACACATGACTGCTCAGTCATATGAACAGGAAATGCATATTGTAAGAATTCTTGCGCCCTAGGTTAATGATAGTGGTGTCTCACACGGTACAAGTAGTAAAGGATCTGTCAGCATTCCCTTTTAAAGTAGCAGGCATTTGCTCCTAAATGAATTCGTACTGTAATACTGGTTTTCCACATCTTGTCCTCTGGGTTGAAACAATTACAAAATGCATGGCTTTTAATATCTTACAGAAAAGAAATGGGTAAATGCTAAATGAATATTGGAGAATGTCCAGATGTCTTGGTATCATGCTGACAAAAATAATTAAAGGATCTTTATGAGGCTAATTTTAAAACTTTGTTAAGATCAGGCAGATTTTCAAGACTCAGACCCCAATCCTATTGAGACCTTGCGCTGTCAGAACTAGTGTTCTGGCAGCACAAGGTCCTTCACAGAGTATGAAAGCTGGGCTGCCAGGCTTCTGCTGCAAATGGCGAGAGGCACAGCATGCACGGCATTTGGGGGCAGGAACCGGGTTGTGTTGTGGGGAAGGGAGGATGTGGATTCGGTGGTAGTTGTGCATGCCAGATCTTATCCCCCATTTTTCTGCCCATCCTGCCCCCAGAGGCGTCGCTCTGGTAGGGGCGGGGCCGTAAGTTTCGCTCCATCCTAGTCCCGTTTACCAAGTGAGCAGGAGGCGGTTCCGCCCCCTCACTGTCGGAGCCATTCCGTGCGGAGAAAGCAGCAGGCAAGAGACTCCCTGCCTGCTGCTTTCTCCGCACGGGAATGGCTCCGACAGTGAGGGGGCGGGGCCGCCTCCTGCACGCTTGGTAAACGGGACTAGGACGGAGCGAAACTTACGGCCCCGCCCCTACCGGAGCGATGCCTCTGCCTGCCCCCTGGCTCTCCTTGGACTTGTGCCAGTAAAACAGCTGGTATAGTCTGAGGAGACCCGTAGGCAATCGTATTTTGCTTTGTAAATATTTTTACTTACCTCCTGCAGGCTGTCCAATCACACATACACCCCCACCATAGCTTGCAGCCTGCTCTCCGTTGGCACGGCTGCTATAGCAGGACTGGGCAGTCAGTCCCAAGAACACTTACTAGGAATAAGTGCTACTGAACAGAGACTAATCTCTGAGTAAACATGCTTCACACTGCAAGCTTCTGCTCTCCCAGAACAATGAGAGCAACTGTATCTGGAGAACTCATTCTTCCTCTGGATAGGGAGACATCACTCTAAGAGCCCAATCCTATGCATGTCTACTCAGAAGTAAGTCCTGTTATAGTCAGTGGGGCTTACTCCCAGGTAATTGTGAATAGGACTGCATCCTAAGAAGGGGAGAAGGTTCCTATTGAGTAACCTTGGTTGGATACTCAACATACGCTCATAACTTAAGAAACTGCAATGCTGGGAATTGTCCCTTGATTGCAAAGAAAGTGGTGAGTGGGTGGCTTCGTACCATTGGCGCCTTCTCTAGAGCTGAGAGGTTTGCAAGGAACAACAGGTCTACAAGGATCCTACAGCAGGATCCTTCAGTAACAACCTAAAATACAGATTATATACTGCTTTGAAAAGGACCCCTCAATTAATGGACTGTCCTATTCCCAGAGGAGGAACTGATCATAGAACCGATAGAGACGGCAGTGAGAAAAATGGCCGGATAGAAGGGGGAAGGAAGTGGCCACCAGGCTACTGAGCCAGTTTAGATAGGACTGAGATCCTCCCAAAGCAGGCTTGCTACTGGACCTATAAAAGCTAAGGACTTTGTTTCTATAGTTTAGCATATTTATTTATTTATTTATTTATTTAAAGAATTTATATCCCGCCTTTCTCCCAGCGAGGGCACTCAAGGCGGCTTACAACATTAAAATACATATACATTAAAAATTAAAAACAAGTAATTAAAAACAATTAAAACAAACAACTAAAAACAACCCCAGTGGGTCAACCTGTATTTACTTTGTTAAGAAGCCATTTGTTAAAACGCCAGCCCGCCATGTCAGACATCGAATGCTTCCCTAAATAAAAATGTCTTAAGGCCCCGCCAAAATATCTCTAAAGAGGGAGCCGTTCTTAATTCCAGGGGGAGGGAATTCCATAATTGGGGCGCCACTGCCGAGAAGGCCCTATTCCGCGCCGCCATCGCTCTCACCTCCGTCAATAGCGGCACGGTTAACAGGGGCCCTCCTGATGACATCAGAGTACGGGTCGGATTATAAGGAAGGAGGCGGTCCCTCAAATACCCTGGACCCGAGCCGTTAATATTTCTCTACTTCATCTGATTCTGGGCTTTGAGAGAGAGGGGTGGGGTGTCAGTTTATTGACATTTACAATTATTTTTAGCCAGAGAGAGAAATATAACTGTTAAGGTTACCCGAGGGCAACCTGGAAATATTTGTGTGATGTACCTCTACATTCTACCAATTTTCCCTACCCCCTCCTGTTTTGTTGTCCTCCTTCATTTCCACATCTGCTGTGTGGTCCACAGATGAAACCCTGCTCATGGCACCAGGTGAAAGAGGCAGAACAAAGATGGGTTCAAAAGGAATAGGCGGCAGAAGCCATGGCTGCCCTATCTTCTACAGCATGGGGGAATTTAAAAGAACAGTGTGACTCTTCAAGTTTCAACCTGGCAGCCCTAAAATACTACAGCTTTTACAGCCCAATCCAGTGCTCCGCCGCAGGCAGCCTGCAGCAGCCAGTCTACTCGGGGAACAGGACGCTCATCCCCTTCCCCGAGTATAACGGCGGCTGGGGACGATAGGCCTCCTTGGATTTCCACCAGCTATTTTGCTAGAGACTGGGATATGGCAGACGCCATGTTCCTGCCCCCACCTGGGGTGGCTGGGCCTATGGCTGCCCTCCCGGCTTCGCCGTCCCTCCCCCCATCCGCCGACCCTCCCAGCCGTCCACCGAATCCACACTTACCTGGGTCCAGCAATGGGCCGAGGGCTACGGCGGCGGAGCAGGGAAAGCCAGCCTTGTGCCAGCCTTCCCTGCTCGAAAGTGCTTTACGGCACGTTTGCGACTACGGCGGGTGGCAGAACGCTAGATCTGTCGCCCGTATATTAAGTAGGATTGCGCTGTTAATGTGTCTTCAACTTTAGGAAGTTTGGGAGGTTTGTTTTGCCCTGGGCAATGTTAAATTTCATGGACATACAAGGCCTACACAGATCTCCATGCTTTCATAACATCTGCAGAGGACTATGGAAAGAGGGTATATTAAATCAGACTGATATTGATAATTCCTGAAAGGCGTTAGAGTAAATTCTCACCATCAAGACAAAATGAAAGCTCCTGAGATAAATGCAAATATTTAGTACAAAATGGTGATTTTGGTCTGGTGGTCTGGTGATTATAGCATGAAGCTGGAAATAATTTTCATCCCTGAAAATGAGGAGAGGACAACTTACACAGCACTCTGGAGGGCTTTATTCACCAATGAGCATTAGAGAAAATGGCTGTAAGTAAGGTTGAAAAAGAAAATCAATGTGAATGTCACATTTTGGATAGGAAGTATTCTATTGGCTCTCAGACAAACTAAAATACATAACTTGTAATCTGATAATGAAAAAGGAGTTAACATGAGACAGACATTTTTGTTTTGTAGTTAGAGTCATTTGGGGAAAAGAAAGGTTGCCCAGCTAGCATGACAAAGGAAGAGCAGGTGAGAAAAGGTTACTTAACCCTTTCCCCTCTTTGGCCCTGTTTTAGCCATCTCCAAGCTGCTCTTTCATCTATGAGGGAGAAGATCTGTCATATACTCCCATAGCTTTCCCTCCCCTGTTTTCGCTCTGCAGGTAAAGAAAGCAATCCAAACTTGGGGAGGGTCATTTTGAACTGCAGAAGGCAAAAAGCTAAAAGAGCCTCCCCCCCCCACACACACACACTCCCCACCACAGCTTTCTCTTGCTCAGACATCCCCTGTCCCTTTTAACACCTGATGAGATTTGAACATCCTTATTTGTGGATTTCGCTCTACTGTTTATACATTTGTATGTTGATAGTTGGGCTTCTACTGTATATTGCTTTATCATATGTTGTGAACTACCCTGATCATTTCTACTGAAGGGCAGTCTATGAATCAGTTTATAATAATTGATCAATGATAGCTGTCATGTGCTGTCCAGAACCCTTCACTGTAGCTTAGCTAGTATAACATGCAATATGATACTGTATTATGTAGAGGGTTTTTGCGGTATGGTTGTTGTTTTTTTTACCTTCTGCGAGAAGCTACAGCTATAGCTTTTGTCTCTGTGTGATGTGCCCTAGCAAAGTCCTTCTGCTCTGCTAGAATGCTGTGAGTGTTAAGGAAGGGAACTTTACAATGGTAATGAGGATCTTATCAACTCCTAGGAGATGGAGGGAGGCTATCATTTATGAAAAACTATGCAAATGCACATGACAGGCATGTATGCATGATTAGACTATATAGAAAGCATTCATCCATGTTAACAGATATGCAGTTCAGTGCATTTTGTAATGTTGTTTTCAGGAAGAAAACCCAAACTGGAAAAAAAAAGAAAAATACAGAAAGGAAGCTAGAGAGAATGGTAACCTGAAAGATCATACTGAAACATTAATAACATATACATATTCTGAGCTCAAACCTATTTTGAAGTCACATTGTGTTGAAAAACTCTTATCCATATTCCCAGAAGTGTGTGACCAGGTCCATGCTGGTGCCAGGGCAGGGGTCATGGGGCAAAGCTCTGCACTGAGCCCCCCAGCCCCTGATGGTGTACAGCATTAGGCATTATCACTGCCATTGGTACTGAGGGCTAATGGGCCGCAAGGTCAGATGGATGCTCTGATGGACATGAGACCTTTGCCAGTGTCCTATCCGGTCAACACCATCACCACTCCTGGACTTGGTTGTGTGACTGGTTATTGAGCGAGAGCAAGGTACTCTCCATTGCATGTTCTCGTTTCGGTATTCCTACATACTCCAAGTCTGAGGCCCAAACCACACATTTAGACATCCTTGTGGTAATGGTGCATTTCCCACTGAATAAGCACATGTTAGGATACAAAACTCACATTTTTTTTTCTTATCCTATGGATTTTGTGCCATGGAATATCCAACTATATCTTTGCCACTTGTTGCCCTCCTAACTCATGATTTCGGATTTTTCCACGTAGGTTTTTGAACGTGTGGTTGCAAAACCCACGTGGTTCTTGATATCAGTAAGTTTGGTAGGTGAGATGGCAGCCTAGACCATACTCCTGGGGAACCTTCTTCCCCGCCACCGCTCCTACTCTTGCTGGTCAGCCACTTCAGCCCCCATGCTTATGGCAAGTAGGAGAGAAAGGCACAAAAGCAGACCTAGCTTGAATTGCAGATCTGAGAATTTTGATTTTAAAACACTGATTTTGCTCGAGATAGAGGAAAGCAATATTTCCATGGCTGAAACTACTGAAGCTGCTCCTCTCAGCAGTGGGGCACCTACTTGCCATCCGAGGAGCCCTTTGTGGACTGAAGGGAAGCTGAGGGCATTTATCAACATTTGGAAGGAGAACATGGAAGTCTGCTGAGGGATGACTGGCAGCGGGAGGAGGGACTGGTGCATCTTGTGCCACAAAGAAAGCCCTGGATTGTGTCGAACATGTGGTTGCAAATCTCACATGAGTTGAAACCCATGGATGTGACTCATGGATGCATTTTCTCACAGGATAAGTGCATGCTTAGCTTGGGTCTGAGGAGCCCTCACACTGAATATTAGTTCTATGACTAACAGCCCAATCCAGTGCAAATAAACGCTGGCGGAGTGACAGCTCTGCCGGCGCTGGGTGTCATAAATGGGTGTAAGGCACATTTTCGACACCTAGTGAGTAGGCCCTGCTGGTGCTGAGACCGGGACCGGCCTACCCCCCCCCCCCAGCATCTGGTCTGTCCGTCCACTGCACCGAGCAGGTAAGTCCCCACCAGTCAGCGGAGGGATGGGGAGAGGGTGGACCGGGGTGGGATGGGAGGGGTGATTGGCCTGCTGGGCCAGAGACAGTGGAGGGATTATCGGAAGTACACTCTGCCGATTCCTATCCCCTGTCCCAGGCCTGGCCAGCCTTGCACTGGCTCCTTGGATATGCGACAGCCATTTTGCCGGTGCACATCCGAGGGGGTCCATAGAGGCCACTGGGGCTCTCCCAGATCTTGCCTAGGATCCACCGCTGCATGTTTTTGTATGCTACAGCGGCCCTAGGCACGATTGGGCTGTGAATTCTAGTGTGCCGTGGCTCAGATTAAGTGATGATAAGAAAGCATGAACTAAGCATGCAGGTTTTTTTAATTCTGCATTCCTGAGTGTTTTCATTTACTTGTAGGTGTAAATGGCAGGATAAACACAAACTCTATAACTTTGTATTATGGACAATGAATTATACTTAACAATGGAAACAAGTTTTCCAGAACAACAATCTGGTGATGCAAACGTTTTCCTCACAAATATGTGTTAATGTGGCTCCATCATCAAACCACATTGCAAGGTATTTTACTCCAAACACTGAAACTGAAGTTCATTTTTAAAAGGAATCTTAAAACTTTATTTTATTTTAAAGCTAACTTTAAATGTATCCTTCCTTCCTCTCCCTACCCCCACTCTTGGATAAGCTATCCCTAGCAGGGACGATTAAAAGTATCCAGAGAGATGATGAATTCAGCTAGCTGCACAAAAATAATCCTATTGCAATGGCAGAATCTGAACAGGAAATTTCCTTTAGGAGAGACTCAAAACCACACAAAACTCCACTCTCTCCTGTGGTGAATTTGCCCAAGCGCCATATAATTAGACTAAGCTAGATTCTCTCTTGGCATAAATCAGCAGAGCACTATTCCTCCCGTACCCATTTGACAAATTACTTTTCCAACCTTAAATAAAATCACACTCTTCTCCTATTATCATGCCAATGTTCACACTAGCCAGTTATTGTGGGATCTAACAAGGCAACTCACCTATCACAGCAGCAGTGGCAGTTTGCAGTTGCCCCCACATTAGGTCTGCACATGAAAATGTCCACAGTGATTCCAGACCATCCTGGGAAGATCCATGATAAAGTGTCAATGCAGACACCTCTAGGCAGAAATGGTCATCTCTCCCCTGCCAAGATTGGAGGCTGCAAATCTCATTAATAGGTTAAATCATTTCCCCTGAGTACAAATGAATTCTTTTGAAACAGAGAGATAGAGAAAGGGACACAGAGAGAGGACACTCATAGGCAGGGGCAATTAATTACCCTATGGTCACTATAGGAAGCTGCCTTGTATGAAGTCAGACCATCGGTCCATCTGGCTCAGTATTGTCTACTGTAACTGGCAGTAGTTGCCCTGGGTTTCAGACAAGGGGCTTTCCTGGCCTTAGGTGGAGACATTGAAGACTGAATGCAAGGCAAGTGCTCTACCACTAAGCTATGGTTCCATCCCCAAGATGCCAACCTGAGATGCCAAAGTGAAGGAGAAAGCAGCCATGAGAAAGGACAAATAAAGCTGGAAAGATCAGCAGAATAAATCTTTAATCTATGTAGTACTTGCAGTCTCTGCTATTCCACCAGGGAGTGCTCCTCTCCTGAGATACTTGCAGTCTCAGGTGTCCCACCAGTGGTTGCTCCTCTCCTAAAGATCTGACATTCAGCTGGGGCTTTCAATACATCTGATTACAGTAATTATTGTAGCATAATAATAATAATAATAATAATAATAATAATAATAATAATAATAATAATAATAATAATAATAACAACAGGGGTGCGTTTGCCCAGCTTCGGCTGGTGCGCCAGCTGTGGCCGTACTTGAGTCGATTGGACCTGACCACGGTGGTCCACGCCTTAGTGACTTCAAGACTGGATTACTTAACACGCTCTACGTGGGGCTGCCCTTGAAGACGGTTCGGAAGCTGCAATTAGTGCAGAATGTGGCGGCCCAGGTGGTCACTGGAGCTAGGCGGTTTGACTCTGTTGAACCGCTGCTTCAGCGGCTGCACTGGTTGTCCATTTGGTTCCGGGCCCAATTCAAGGTGCTGGTTTAAAGCCCTTCACGGTTCAGGTCCAGGATATCTGAGGGACCGCCTTCTCCCATACATTCTGGCCCGCTCTCTTAGGTCATCTGAGGGGGCTCTCCTGCGAGTGCCACCTCTATCGCAAGTTAGGAGAGTGGCAACACGTGGGCGAGCCTTCTCTGCTGTGGTGCCACAACTGTGGAACTCCCTGCCAGGGGATCTGAGAACCACCCCCTCCCTCATGACTTTTCAGCGGGGGCTCAAAACGTTTCTGTTTCGTCTTGCGTTTGGGTGATGGGTTTTCGTCTTGCGTTTTGGTGGTTGTCTGCCTCCAGTGCCTCAGTATGTTCTGCCTCAGTATGTTCTGCCTTGTTGTTTTTCTGCTTCACATTATTACCCACCAGTGGATTTTATTGTTTTTTTATTTATTCTATGTACTGTTTTTAAATTATGTATTTTAACTGTTGTAAGCCGCCTTGGGCATATGCTTCGGCATAGGAAAAGGCGGTGCATATTTTTTAAATAAATAAATAAACAAACAAACTAAACACATTCGATTGAAACAAACTCGATTGAAACCTCCACACTCGATTGAAACAAACTAAACCCTGTTTACCCTGAGTTGCAAACTGCACAGGCTTCTCTCTTCCCCCTCTGGCTTCAGACTCAGCATCTCCATTGCCGTGGTAACGGAGGCCCTGGGTGTATCAATGCAGAACTGCTTGGACTGCTCCTGAGTGACTTCCACTGCTGTTGGCCATTTCAATGGCAGCCAGGAGGTCGGGGCCAGCTTGATCCTTGTGGGGTGATTGGGGCTGAGGTGCTCCAATGGCACTGGCACCCCTGGACAACACACTTTGCTTTATACAGAATGAAAAGGCCAGTGCATGCCCTGGAGGGTTTACAGTGTAGAAATTGACAGAAGGGAGATAACAGAGCAGGGGAAGGGGAATGGAGATAGGGGTAATGAGAGGAAGCATGTGTATCAATCAGCTTGATCACAGGAGACATTGGGGACTAAGGCATTTAGATTCAACATTCCAATTTATGTATGCAAGGGGGATGAGGACGCACACATTTCTTTAAAAGGAAGGACCTTCACTTTAATTGCTTCTTATGACTCTTTCCTCTTGCAGAGAAACATATATTGCATCATACACCTTTCATACTCTTTCCCGGGTCCATCCTTGAAAATAGGCAAGCAAATGATCATCTTACACGGAACAGTCTGTGTGTAGAATTATATGTTCAATTTCAGTTCCTAGGGAGCTTTACAAGTGTCAATGTCATAACCTTTTGTTTGGGGTAACTGCATGTAGCTGAGCACCCCCTGCTCCTCTTGGCCGCAGTATTGTATCTAGAATGGTCCTTCTGCTCTGTTTTTGGATTTAAAAAAAAGTTATGTGGCCCCAGTGGAGCCCGGCTGCTGAAGAAGAAAGAGTATAAAGCAGTACATACCTACCAGCCATCCAAACCCTGTACCCTTCTGAATCAAACACGCTGAACACCTTTTTAGAGGGCGCAGATGTCATCCTAACAGTTGGTGATGCACAAAGGGGGAGCCAAGAGACCCCACACTCATGTTTGCATGTCAGGTGATGAATTGCTAGGCAGAACTGTCAAAATCACAGCCGGCCTTGAGACTCCAAACCTCTGCTAAGGGGATTATTATGCTGTAACTGCTCACATCTGAAAGCAATGTTCCGTTCAAAAATAAGAAAGTGCCGCTGTCTAAAACCTGGGAGATTCTTTTTCTTCTTCTGTCTAGCTAGCAAATCATAGCCCTGGTGATAGCAGCACAGTGGCTTTGCCATCTTGTCTTTGCCTTTTTGGTTTCCCCAGAAGGGTGGCATGAGAAAGGTTAGGAAATGTTCCCCGGAAGAATCACGGAATGGGCAGATGAGCCTTGAATGTTAGAGCATGTCCGGAAAAGAACAAGGTGAATGATGAAGACCATCAGCTCACATTGTGTGCAACTTCAATGAAGAAAAAAATGACTAAATGAAGAAACACCATATTCACCTTAAAATAAGCTGTGGCAATGAGGGTTGATCAACCCTGCCCAAGAGTTCATGGCTAAGGAGGAGGGATCCATATATCCATCAGTGACTGCCAGCTGAAGACAAATGCTCTATATAACATCAGTAAGATACAAAGTCCAATTTACCTGGTAAAGGAAGGTTCCAGCAGCCATCTTCTTCTAGACGCATGTCTGCAGCACACTTACTGTGAAGATCCTGTTGTACAGACCCTTCAGGCAGGCTATTCTTCCACATTCCCTGTTAACATCAAAAAGAACTGCTCCGACATACTTGTGTAAAGTGCCACAGGTAAGTCTAGCCAGCGGTGTCACTGACTACTAATATTCTACAGTCCGGTAGCTGGTAAGATTTATCTTCGAGAAATGCCGGTTTGTGTTGTAGTGAACTGCTGCTTTATGGTCCAGCAGTTCCCAGGGTTTATATTTTTCCAAAAGCTCATAGAAAAGGTTGCAGGATCCTGGGCAGCTTTGAGAAGAAACATTCATAATTCCTTGGAAACAAGAAAAAAAGAACAACAACTGACAAGTGGGTGAGGTTAAGACTTATTAATAATCTTCACTGCATTCTCAAAAGAAGCACTTGTTTGCTTTTAAATGCACTATCACAAACCCATCTAAAAAAGGAAGTTGTTTTTTTCTCAAAACAAGAGGCTCTTAGATGGAATGGGTAGGGTGACTGGATTTTTATACTGGCACATTCTACTTATATACAGTATGTTTTCTATGGACAGAAATATTTTTGAGCTAGACAAAATGGTAGCCAGTTCCTATTAAAGGCAGTAAGCACCTCCTTTTTTTATCCTGGACAGATTTTTTACTAATGAATCTAAGGGACGGTCTACACCACAAAATTAAACTGGTTAGGTTTTATTGTCATTTCCTCTTCTCAGGGAACCTAGGCTCTGCCAGGATCTGGACTCAATCCCAAACGGATCTGTCTCAAGATGGCCCTTTCTACTGCCCCTTCCCTTTCCCAAACTTAACTGGTTGTGGTAGCATCAGAGAGGGATCACAGAAGAAGGTGACACAGTGGAGGTCCTGTGGTTCCTAAACATGCTGTGAACATGTGACTCTGTCTAGGATGCCTGGGACCATTATGACACTGTGGTTACAATCCCAAACACACTTACATGGGAGTAAGCTCCATTGAAAACAGTGGAACTTACCTCTGAGTAAACATGCTTCGGCTTGCACTGGAAGGGCCAAATCCTACCCAACTTTTCCGCGCTGATGTTGCCATGCCAATGCATCCAGCCATGCCAATGCGCTGCATCCTGTGATGGGGGGGCAGTCACTGAGGCCTCCTCAAGGTAAGGGAACAAATGTTCCCTTACCTCAGGGCTGCATTGTGGCTGCATTGGTGCTGAAAAGTTGGTTAGGATTGGGCCCTAAAGCTGGTACAAAACTAAATTCACTGTGTAGGTCTCCATTAAAAGGAGTGCTCTGTATTCTCCAAGTGCATTCAAAGTCACCCACACTTGAAAAATATTCACACTATAACTGGGGCAAAATACTACTGTTGATAACAGTCATCTCAGACAGACCATATTTGGATTTATAGTTTTGACTTTAGTGTAACACAAACACTTATGTATGTGAGTATAGTTGTGTATGCTCAGAGAACAGAAGTCGTGGACAAAGAAGGGGTTCCCACATACATCAATTGGATCATGCTTGTCTTTGGCTGTGGTGATTGAAATTCTCGCTTAGAATTAGGCTTACCATCCGTCCTGGAAAACTACGGACTGTCCCGGGTTCTGGGATCCGGTCCTTGATCAGTCCCGGGCTTTCCGGGTCCGGTGAAGCCACCGCCGCCACTTCCAAAGTGCAAAAAGGCACTTTTTTTCCGGCAGCACCATCTTGGAGCTCGCGAGATCCAAGATGATGGCACCCAAATCTCGTGAGGGCACATGAGGCAGTAGTACTCACCGTCAGAAAAAAAGTGCTTTTTTGCACTGCTGCTGCTGCTTCAGCGGGAGCAGGAGTCCTGGTTGGCTCGGATGCAGCTGGCCAGGCTCCAGAGGCAGCGGCGGCAACAATGATGAAGGTGGCAGCGAAGGTGAAGGAGAAGATGACGAAGACAATGATGGCGGCCGCAGCCGTGGTTTCACGACGAAGATTGCGGCGGCGGCAGAATGGCGGCAATGGCAGTGACAGCAGGACAGGCAAGTTAATTATAAATAAATAAATAAATAAATAAATAAATAAATAAATAAATAAATAAATAAAATTTTGGGCCCTTCAGGCAGCAACTGTGCGGTTTGCACCTAGAATTTTTTAAAATTTAGTTTAATTTTAATTAATTAATTAATTAATTATTTTAATTAATTAATTAATTAATTAATTAATTAATTAATTAATTAATTGGTGGGGGGTGCCCCAGTTTAGAACCGGGAAAATATGGCAAGCCTATTCATATGTGTATTTTTTTTTTCACACTGTATGAAGCTCTGGGTCAAGACTGCAGTTTTGTTTCATATATTTGGAGGTAATCCAGAATCCTATGAGCTATTATAGCAGGAAATGACTCTTTGCAGGGGTCTAGAGCTTCTGCAAGTCTTTGATATTGTGCTGGTACTGGGAGCCACTGGATGTTGCTAGATTGGTATCAGCCTATGGACCCATGTGCTACAAAGCGGTCTTACAGCCCAACCCTGTCTAACAGGATGCAGTGGCGTCCTGAGCAGGATTGGGACTGCCCTGGTGCAGCTGGCGACCTCCTCGGGGTAAAGGGACATTTGTTCCTTTACCCCGAGTAACACGCCAGTCACCGAGATGGGTCTCCTTGAATGCATGCCTCCACTGATCTCTCCTCCTTCCTGATCCTGATCCTCCAATCCCCCCTCCCAGAATGCCCCCATTACGCCCTCCCTTCCATCCCTCTGCCGCCCAGCGGGGCCTTACCATTCAGCCGTGGTGCTGCTCCGTTTTGCAGTGCAAGCCTCTTCGCTGATGCTGCTTATTCTCTGGCACGTTTGTGACACTCTAGACTGGCAGAGCAGTAGCTCCGCTGGTCTTAGGTTAGACAGGATTGCACCGTTAGACTCCAGATATTGCACTGAACCTCACAAAGTGTAGCAAGCAGACTGCAGCTCACCCACCTATCTCCAAAAGTATTTGAACACCAGGGAGTCCCCTTGTTTGCTTGATGATACTCACTTTATGTAATTATCATTATTTACTGTTATTCAGTATTTAAGAACACACACACACACACACACACACAATGAGCCCTGTCCAAAGCCTCTCAATCTAAAAGAGAAAACACACGTTGAGAAAGAGAAACAGAAGGACATGCGAGTTAAAAAAAGCTCAGCATCCAAAGAGCTTAACAGTGAAAGAAAATCAGTCTGGAGCAACCTGAGTTAGGAAATAAATCCTAAAATGTTATTTGAGTACAGACAAAGAAGCAACAGAATGAGAATTCCAAAAATAAAGGACTGAGAACAGAAGACGACCAAGCATGAGAGAGAGAGCAGAAATGAGGTATGGTTTTAACCAAGAGACATGAAACAGAAAATTGAACCAGCCACGGAGAGAAGAGAGTAGGAGGAACTTGCCCCAACCTGCAAATGGCCACAGCACAGGATGCCATTGTGACCTCATCAGAGCAAGACACCGCATATTTTTTATTTTATTCTTCACATTTTTATACCGCTCTTCCTCCAAGGAGCTCTGAGTGGTGTACATATTTCCTCCCCTCCTTTTTGTCCTCACAACAACCCTGTGAGGTAGGTGGGGCTGAGAGATAGTGAGTGGCCCAAGGTCACCCAGGAAGATCCCAAATCAGCGGGGATTTGAACCTGGATCTTCCAGGTCTAAGTCCGACTCCCAAACCATTACACCATATTGCAGTTATATTTGCAAGATTGGAGAACCCAGTTGTTGTTTTTAAGACTTTGAAATAGAGGTGGGCTCCATTCAAAATGGGACAATTACTTCAAGCACTATGGGAGGAGTGGGGATAGAGAAAGGGAGGAGGAGGGAGGAAAGGAAAGAGAGGCTCTTCTTTCCTATTCCACCATCTTCATCATGCTGCTAGGACAGCAGTCACTGATGGCTGAACACTAGCCAACTAAATGAGCAGGTGGATAATTAGGCTAATTGGAGGGAAGAGTATGAACTTGGGTCATAATGCTCATCTTGTTCTAACGGTGATATTATGAGAATCTGAGGTTTATTGGAGCTAAAGAACTATGAAGTTCAGTGACATCTCTACTTGGAACAGTGTTACTCTGAATTTGACATCTGAGGACATTTTAAAAAAATTATAACACTCTCAGTCCTTTGCATGAGCTGTCCTCCCATTGGTGCAGTTTGCTCTTCTATTCACTGTTTGTTTTTGCTTTTTTTGTTAATCCCACAGCCCATTCCAACCCAAGGGCCAAACAGCCCAAGTCAGACCTAAAGTCAGCCTAAGTCATTTAGGGCGACTTTAGGTCTGGAACGCAACCATTTAGGGCAAAGTTAGGTCAAAGTTAGGGCGAAGTTATGACCGACGGACTAAGAACAGCCCATTCCAACCCAAGGGCTAAGCAGCACAAGTCAGACCTAAAGTTGACCTAAAAGTGGGCGGACCATGGGTGGACTGTGGGTGTAATGGGGGCGGCAACCAATTAACGTTGGATTCCAGACCCTGGCAAGCACAGACACGCCCCCTCCAACACAAATGCTGACACAAATTTTAGGTCGACCAAAAAGGTGGACCCAAATTCGAGGAGACCCATAGGAGCCATTTTACCTTACCCAAGCCAGCCCTCTCCTGAAAATTTCTAACACCCTACTCCTGAGTTAGGTCAGAGTTAGGACGGAGTTGGGCCTACTAGGTCTGGAAACCGACAGAGTTATGCCTAAGATAGGGAGCCTATCAGCACCCAGCCCCACCCAGCCTCTTTCCCACAAAAGCCCAGCCCCAGGCCCCCAGTCTCTCTCTCTCTCTCTCTCTCTCTCTGAGCATGTGGCGTGGGGTTCTGTCCCCCACAGCCACAAAGTGGGACTTTGTCGGTGGAGGGCAAAATTCACAAACACCCCACTTCTCTCTTCTCTTCTCCTCTCTGCCCCCCTCAAGGGCAGAGAGGGCTGTTCTGGCTTTGGCCAAACTGTTTACAGCTGTGCCTGGGCAGCTGTCTCCATGCTACCATTTGCTAACCCATGTCTTTCTCCCAGCCTCTCCCCCCCACACACACATACACAGGCAACAACACCAGCAGGTAAGTGCAGGTAAGAGCAGGGGTTGTGCTGACAAGTGTTCTGACATCTGCCTCTTTGCATATAGCAATATAGGTAGGATACATGCCTCTATACCAATGTCTTGTCTCATAGCTGCCTGCATAGCCTGCCATGATATGCCTCTTTACCAATGTCTTGTCTCATAGCTGCCTGCATAGCCTGCCATGATATGCCTCTTTACCAATGTCTTGTCTCATGTCTGCCTGCATAGCCTGCCATGATATGCCTCTTTACCAATGTGCCCTCTCATGTCTGCCTGCAATGCCTTCTCTGAAATGCCTCTTTACCAATGAGTAGTCTCATAGCTGCCTGCAATGCCTTCTCTGAAATGTCTCTTTACCAATGTGCCCTCTCATGTCTGCCTGCAATGCCTTCTCTGAAATGCCTCTTTACCAATGAGTAGTCAGATGCCTGCCTGCAATGCCTGCTATGATATATAGGATACATGCCGCTTTACCACTATTGTGTCAGATTGCTGCCTGTTGACATGTGAGCATACAACACCACGAGTGTGGTGGTGCTGTTAACTGTCTGTAGACACCAGCTGTTCCCCCCCCCCCTTTTTCTCCACAGGGTCAAGTGACAGGTCAGTATTGCTAGGATTGCCATGGTTGTGACCCAATATATGTGTTGTCTTCTCTCTCTTTGACCCTTTTCCCTTACAGGATCATGCTCGCCTTACACGCGGGTAAGCAGCTCAGACCATGCTATGTGTGTCACACCTATCAGCTGTGTTTTATTCTCTCCCTGCAGGCTTTTGCAACTGACACACTGGCTTGTCTTCACTGGCAATTGCTACCACACACCAGCTGCCATGTAACACCCCCTTGTTTTTTGTCTCCCCAGGAACGTCCACTACCACCTACCTTCCTGGGAGCACCCCTGGGCCCGCAGTCTGGTTGCCCCACGGTCCTCTGCCTCGCTGCTGCCAGAGGTCAGAGAGCCAGCCCTGCAACCCTCCTCAGTGGCTGGCGCTACTGCTGCTCCACCTCCCTGGCTGTCTACTTGCTGTCGCTCCCCTTTCTATGGAGCAGGCTGTGGTTCCTCAGGGAGAGAGCCTGAGTCTCCAGGTCCATGGGGCATGTGCGCTGCTGCTGTTGCTGCTGCTTTCAGATTGGCTGCTGTGACTACCCCTGGCAGCCTCACCTAGCCATCTCTGCTAACGTTCCAGAATAATAAAGATGCCCCTCGGGCAGAGCCTCCTTGAAACATATGTGCGCAGTGTTACACAAGCATTGCTGCCAATGAGGCTGCCAGACCCCCATGGGACAGAGGGGAGGGGGAGTTGGGGGGCCTCTCAGGCAGGCAAACAGTGACAGGCGCCACGGAGCCCATAGCGGGGCCGCTTGTGGCCGCTGCATCTGTGTAGTGGCCACTCAGCAACCGGGGATCTCGCCAGCCAGGGCGTCCGCCCGTAATGCAGCCGCTTCTGTTGAAGGGCCTCCCATAATGCAGCCGCTTCCGTCGAAGGTCCTCCCATAATGCATCTGCTTCCGTCGAAGGTCCCCCCGTAATGCAGCCGCTTCCACCCACAGTCCGTCTGCATAAGAGGCGCCTGTTTCTGCATTGCCTTCATCTGCGGAGCAACCCCTGTGTCCCTATTGCTCTCTGCAGACCTCTCTCGGAATCTCTCTCCCACCAGCCTTGTTGTTTGTCTGTCTGTCTCTGACCCACCCGTGCCCCTCCCCAGCACCCACTGTCTGCCTGCCTGTGTGTCTGCCTCCCCTCCCACTCCCTGATGATGGCTGCTGGCCACCCCCCACCCTGCCAGAGCGCCTGCCGAGAGGCGCTGTCGTCGCCCCATCTGGGGGCGTGATGAGCTGCGTGAGCCCTTCACGCTCGCAGCAGACAAGCCCAAGGCATCTCTCGGTCTTGGCCGGGGCACAGAGCAGAACACACGCCGGGATGCCTTCTTTGTGGGCATTGCCCCGGCCCTGGAGGTCCAGGGCTTCAGGCAGCGCACGGGCAAGTCATGTCAGAGGCAGTTCCAGACATCATGAGCCCCCCCCCTTGTGTGTGACGTTCCCACCCCCGTCCTTCCCTTCCCTCCCCTGCTCCCCCCCATGACTCCCACGTGCAGCCTCAACGTGGCATGGGGGTGGCATCGCCTTCTGCAGGAGGGGGGACGGCCACTCTCCCCTGCAGCAGGTGGCTGATGCACAGGGTGCCCTGTGGCAGCTGGCTTGGGCACCTCGCTCACCTGTCACCTGCCCTGCGTCCACCACATGACTGGCGCAACCCCCCTGCCTGCGGTCAGCCCCTTTGTGACCGGGCTGAGACAGACACTGCAGCAGCTGCCATGGATGGACGCTGACACGTGCAGACACACAGGCCTGCACATGCCCGAGCCAGACACCGAGCCTGGAGAGCCTGCCTGCCTGGGAGGTAAGTGTTGCCTGGATCCTAGGGTGGTGCTGGGCCACAGAAACTGCAGCCTGCCTAACTCAGGCATACCTCTGACCTAACTCAGACATAACTTCTGCCTAACTTAGGCTGCACTTAGGCCACACTTATGCCTGACTTGGAGAGGAGTTGGGTTGGAATGGGCTGCCAGTCTGTTAAACCTAGTCTGGCCTCGGAACGCTCTTTGTGATCCAAAGTGCACAACGATCCTAATTGTGCACAATTACGGGCTCCTCACCATCACCATTCAAAATCTAGACCTAAATTCCTACTGCAAAAATGTTTGTCCAATTTGAGGTGATGTTTGACAGCAGATATGTTATTCCCTAGCAGTGCTGGCCAGCCTCTTTGTAGTCGATAGTAGAAGCCTGTTTTTTATCCCCGCATTCTTTCTTTACAACACCCTTTGCCACTATTAAAGCATCATTATCCCTTGCCACTGAGTCCCCTGCAAGGGAATGTTTGCTAAGCCAATTTGAGGTTACCTACACAATGGGCTACAGAGGCTTCATTGTCTAAATGCATTTGAGGAGGGCATAGATCCATAGAAATTGTTCACATGATAGGTTGTTTCCCCTATACTTCTGCCAAATTATGCAATGTGCTCATATCTCTCTATTTTCTTTACCATCTCCTGATGACCCAGCCTTTTTAACCAGCTCTGCTATTTGTTCAGGAACGATGTCCTTAAAATGGCAGTGTTCATTCTCAGCCTCCAGGGAACAGGTCTGTTTGCACCTATGTATCAAAAGCTCAAAAATTCTGAACGTTTCATCTTCTACCTTTGGTGATAATTTTCTTCCTTGTATCCAAACAGTGTCATTTATTTTGAAAGATTGCTGTTAGGGATTTTTGTCCACCAAGTGGTTCTTTAAACTTTATTATTAGCACTTTCCAAACATTTCTTCTATTTAACCGACAATTCTTTAGTGCAGTAAGTAGCTGCTATTGTCGCAAGAGTAATCTTGCAAGCCACTTCCAAGGATTGGTGTATGGAGGTGTAATTTCTTGTGAATGGGCTTGAGTGTTCAGACCATAGAACATACTCTGTGAAAAAGCACCATAAAGGAGTGTATCAAAGTTCCATATTGCAGGACGGTATTTCAAATCTGCAGTGTAGGGAGGATTGGCTGGCTCTGAACATTACAGCCCAGTCCAGCCCAAGGCCTCAGCGGCACAATTCAGACACAATTGCAGCTTAAGTGCTTTAGGCCCGAGTTGTGCCTGAATTGTGCCGCAGAGGCCAAATTTGTGCTGCAATTGTGACTGAATTGGGTTCCGGCACAATTCAGGCACAACTGCACAATTCAGGCACAATTGCGGCCTAAAAGTGGGCGTGTCGGGGGCGTGTCGGGGGAGTGACGGGGGCGGTTACAAATTTGTTCCGGTTCCAGACGCTGGAGAGCCCCTGACACGCCCCCTCGAGCTCAACTCAGGCACAAAATTTGGGTCAACAAAAAGGGTGGACCCAAATGTGAGGAGACCCATAGGAGCCATTTTACCTTACCCACGCCAGCCCTCTCCTGAAAAGTACTAACACCCTGGGCCCGAGTTGTGCCTGAGTTAGGACGGAACAGTTGTGGCCTAACTCTGGAACCAGACCAAATAGTTACCCTATCAGCACCCAGCCCCACCCAGCCTCTTTCCCACAAAAGCCCAGCCCCAGCCCTCCACTCACTCTCACTCTCTCTCTCTCTGAGCATGTGGCGTGGGGTTCTGTCCCCCAGCAGCCACAAAGTGGGACTTTGAAAACTTTTCTAACACCCCACTTCTCTCTTCTCCTCTCTGCCTCCCTCTAGGGCAGAGAGGGCTGTTCTGCCTGTGGCCAAACTGTTTACTGCTGTGCCTGGGCAGCTGTCTCCATGCAAGTGTTTGCTAACCCATGTCTTTCTCCCAGCATCTCTCCCCCCCAAAGGCAACAACACCAGCAGGTAAGTGCAGATAAGAGCAGAGTTCGTGCTGACATGTGGTCTGACTTCTACCTCTTTGCATAGAGAAATATAGGTAGGATACATGCCTCTATACCAATGTCTTGTCTCATAGCTGCCTGCATAGCCTGCCATGATATGCCTCTTTACCAATGTCTTGTCTCATAGCTGCCTGCATAGCCTGCCATGATATGCCTCTTTTCCAATGTCTTGTCTCATAGCTGCCTGTATTAATGTGAGCACACAATGCCATGAGTGTGGAACTGTAACCCATATGTAGACACCAGCTGTTCCCCCCCCCCTCTTTTCTCCACAGGGTCTACCGACAGGTCAGTATTGCTAGGATTGCCATGGTTGTGACCCCCAAGTTGTGTTGTTGTCTCTCTCTTTGACCCCTTTCCCTTACAGGATCATGCTCACCTTACACCCAGAGAAGGAGTGCAGACCATGCTATGTGTCTCACACCACTCAGCTGTGTTTGATTTCTCTCCCTGCAGGCCTTTGCAACCGGCACACTGGCATTCCTTCAATGGCGATTGCTACCACACACCAGCTGCCATGGAACACCCCGTGTTGTTCGTCCCCCCAGGAATGTCCACCACCACCTACCTTCTGGGGAGCACCCCTGGGCCTGCAGTCTGGTTGCCCCAGGGGCGTCGCGACGACGCGCGACACCCCTGAGCGGGGGCGCGCGTCACCCTTAACGGGGAGGCTCCGCCCCCACGCGTGATGTCACGCGCAGGAGCGGAGCGCCCTCCCCGCTCCGTTTTTGGCTCATTTTGGAGCCAAACGGACTCAGGGGAGGGCGGGCGGGCCTACCTCCACCGCAAAAATGTAAGTGAGGTGCATCGCGCGTCACCCCTATACGCGCGATGCCCCCCGGCGGCCCGCCCCCTCCGCTTCCCCCCCTCGACGCTAGTGGGTTGCCCCATGGTCGTCTGCCTCGCTGCTGCCAGAGGTTTGGGAGCCTGCCCTGCAACCCTCCTCAGCTGCTGCTGCTGCTCCACCTCCCTGGCTGCCTACTTGCTGTCCCTCCCCTTTCTATGGAGCAGGCTGTGGTTCCACAGGGGAAGAGCCTGCGTCTCCAGGTCCATGGGGCACGCCTGCTGCTGCTACGTTCTGAGTGGCTGCTGTGCCTACCCCTGGCAGCCTCGCCTGGCCATCTCTGCCAACGTTCCAGAACAATAAAGATGCCCCTTGGGCAAAGGCCCCTTGAACAACATGACCCCAATGTTACACAAGCACTGCCCCCCCCACACACAGAGACAGCGCCCAGCACACAAGGCCCTGCATGAATCCCAGCCAGGGCCTGCCACAGCCAGCCCAGGGAGAACACAGCAGGGGGGCTGCCAGACCCTCCGGGCTCAGAGGGGAGTTGAGGGGCCTCTCAGGCAGGCAACCACTGACAGGCGACATGGCGCACGTCCACCACGTCCGTGAAGAGCCCTTTCAGCAACCGGGGCTCTCACCCACCTTCGGTCCGCCCGTCAATGGCGTCCGTTTCCGCCCTCAGTCTGCCCGTCAACGGCGTCCGTTTCCGCCCGTCAACGGCGTCCGTTACCGCCCTCGGTCCGTCTGCATGAGAGGCGCCCATTCCTGCATTGCCTCCATCTGCGAAGTGACCCCTGTGTCCCTATTGGTCTCTGCAGACCCCTCTCCCTGTATCCCTCTCCCACCAGCCTTGTTGTCTGTCTGTTTCTGACCCACCCATGCCCCTCCCCAGCACCCCCTGTCTGTGTGCCTGCCTCCCCTCCCACTCCCTGATGATGGACGCTGGCATCCCCCACCCCGCTGGAGC
This sequence comes from Plestiodon gilberti rubricaudatus, assembly GCA_026170595.1. NCBI lineage: Eukaryota > Metazoa > Chordata > Lepidosauria > Squamata > Scincidae > Plestiodon > Plestiodon gilberti. The sequence continues at coordinate 115,261,477 of JANXHW010000001.1, forward strand.
GCCTGCCGCGAGGCGCCGACGTTGCCCCATCTGGGGGTGTGATGAGCTGCGTGAGCCCTTCCCGCTCGCAGCAGACAAGCCCAAGGCATCTCTCGGTCTTGGCCGGGGCACGGAGCAGAAGGCATGCCGGGATGCCTTCTTTGTGGGCATAGCCACGGCCCTGGAGGCCCAGGGCTTCAGGCAGCGCACGGGCATGTCCTGGCAGAGACGGTTCCAGACTTCATGAGACCCCCTGTGTGTGTGACGTTCCCACCCCCTCCCCCCATGACTCCCACGTGCAGCCTCAACGTGGCTTGGGGGTGGCATCGCCTTCTGCAGGAGGGAGGGCAGTGGCACTCCCCCCTGCGGCAGGTGGCTAATGCACTGGGTGCCCTGGGGCAGCTGGCACTGGCACAACCTCTGCCCTTCCGCTGACTGTCGCACGCCCAGTGCCTGCAGGCCCACCTGTGGCTGCCCATCTGCTGCGAACGCTGCAGCAGCTGTGGTAGGTGCACACAGACGAGCTGAGGAGGGGGCTCTTCCCTTCCACAAGATGGACAGCTCCCCACAGGTGCCTGCCTGCCTCTGTGGTAAGTTTTGCCTCGATCCTGGCCCACTGCTCTTGCCTCCTGCCTAACTCAGGCACAGTTGCAGCCTAACTCGGTCCTATTTTGGGCCCCAATTGTGCCACAATTGGGCCTCAACTGTGCCTGAGTTGGGCTGGACTGAGCCCTTAGTGATACAACATTTCTAGTGTTGAGTTTGAGTTTCCTATGATGGTATTGTGATTTCAGCATATTTTCATGCAATATGCCTATAAAAATAGCCTCTAGACCCCCCCCTGAGGGTGCACATGCACGCGCGCGCACACACACACACACACACACACAAACCCAGGAACATACTTCTGATGACACCTTGAGCCTAGGATACATAGATATCATAGGTAATTGTTATTGTTTCAAATCCAGTCTTTGCACTTGTTTGAGATGGCTAGGTTACACTAACACTTATAATGAATCCTTGCAGGTCCAGGCCCAAGCCTTAATTATAAGGCCCAAACCGTTAAAACATTATTCTCTACTATAACAGACTTATGCCCATATATTGGGTCAAATATTCTTAGACCACACTGCTAGCACAAGAAGAACTGTTTAACTATATCAGAAGTATAACTAGCAAGTCACGTTTTATTAATTTTCAATATTAGAATTAATAGAAGTCTATAATTAACTAATGAATAAAGCATAATCAGACTGAAGCAATTTCAATTAAAGTATTTGAATATGTTTTGAACTATCCCAGGAGCAGGGATTTCTTAGACAGTCATGTGGAGCAAGGGAAAATGAATTAAATGATTAGGGGTGGAAAAGCTGTCAATACAGTACTGTCCTTCTTGAGAAGTTTGCTTGAGATTATTAATGAGAATATCCTTGCTGTAAAAGTCAGTTTATAGTGAAGGATCTTGGATTATACATTTGCTATTTGTAAACTTAAATAACTTGCTGCTGTAATTGTGGCAAAAGGGATTTTTTTTTTCTGAAATTCTGATTTTTAGAAGGGGACATTGCTGTTTTCAGGTCGATCCAGTATGAATTTTTGTTTTGTTTCTGTTGTTTACCCATAATTGGCAAGGAATATATTTGTTTGCCTTTGAACAATTAACTTCTGTCACATTGAGGGAGCCAAACATTTTCTATAGCCTCACATCAAAGGACATTTCAGGTGGCAAAAGAAAAAAAAATATCTGGCAGAACAACCATATTCCTTTCTATGGCAAGAAGTGCATACAAGCAGAAGGAATTGAGGAGAGAAATGAGTTTATAGGACATTCCAATCTGGAACTTCAGTATCATTGAAAGCCAAATGTAGAATGTTATACAGTTTGTTTGCCCCATATCTGGACATCTGAAATCCAGACAAATCCAAAATCCAGACAACTTCCCATCCCAAGCAGTCCGGATAAGAGATACTCAACCTGTAATGAAAACGGTGAAAGTGGCAAGTATGTTGCTTTAAGTTCAGCAATTTTGGGAGGGTCACTCTGCTCTGTCTCCATCACCTGCATGATCTCCCTGGTGCCGACCCATAATTTCATTTCCTACCCATCCCACCATTTCTACCTCCGCGTTCCCATGCATTTAAAAACAGGCTAGCACTTTTAATATATACATTTTTAAAAAAATGGTAGATGCTGCAGCAAGTAGCAACCGCAGCTGTGGTGGCCAGAAGCCATGTCAGAAAAGGATATGGAGGGACAGTGACAGGAGGCTGGTGCCAGGGTACAATCAGAGGTGGCAGGAGCTGGGGAAAAAACAGTAAGAGGCAGGGACAAAAGCGTGCAGCGTTGGGAACAGGTTGAAAGGTCAGATCCACCACCCTAACTGGCCAGTATCCAATCTCACTCAAAGCTGTGAGCACTGCCATAGTAAATAACATTCAATGAGACCCTATAGAAGCAACTCTTTTCCTTCTCTGCAGGGACCGATTTTGACTCTTAAGAGACCTCATCATTTCCCTCGTCCTGCCTTTAGCTGCAACTCTTGTGGTTTTTCCACATACAGTGGGGGGGGGGGACCTCTGACATATATTATCTGTCATCTGAAAGTAGACACACACTGTCACTGTGGTGTTGCAGATAGATACATTTAAAGTGGCCATGAAACTTTCGGTTTTTCAGGATGATGCCTGCAGGAACATCAAGACAATGCAGAATGTACAGACAAATGGTGAGTGCCTTTGGGGTGGGCGATGTGAGAGTGTAGTGGTGACTCTAAATAAAGGACAACAATACAAAGCATTCCAGAAACTTCATGTTTAAAGAACCTTCGAAACATTGCTCTTTTTAAAAAAGAAAAAGATTCCCCCCTTCCCCCAAGTTTCTTTAAATACGTACATGTAAGATAGTGGGGACTTATGGAAGAATGACTGCTAGGTGTTGCAAGGTCCTTTTATTCTTCTTACTGTGCAGATGGAGTGTCCCAATAGCTGTTTTTAACAAATTCCTATTAGGGCAGGGGACCACCAGTGGACCACCAGATATTCTGATATGGCCTTTTAGGTCTGAGCACAAAGATCTGTGCCTCCCACCACCCCAATATTCTTAACTTTTCATAGATTACCAAGACGTGCAGGACAATCCTATGCATGTTTATGCAGAAGTTCCATTGTGTTCAATAGGGCTTACTCCAGGGAGATATGCATAGGATTGCTACATAAATTAGAGCGCAATCCTGAGGAACTTTTGAACGGTGGAGCACGCGCTCCGCCATTCGAAAGTGTCGCAAAGGTGCCGTAAGCATTGTTAGGTAAATATTAGTTTTCTATAGAACCCTACTTTGCAATGTCCATTTCTAACATGCACACAAGCGGTCATACAACACCAAGATTGAAAGAGATTCATATTTAGAACAGTTGTTTAAAATTTCACTTCAGTATCGTAATATGAATTCAATGAAGCCAAGCCATAAAAATGTGTGTGAATATTTTACCATTTTCTCAGCATTGCATCAAAGAAAGCATTAAAGGAAATTATCGCCCTAGAAATATTCCTTTTTAAAAAACAAAAAGCTAAATGTCAACATTTTCATTATATTCCATGTGCTTGAGTGCTTTTGTAGAATACAACTATCAATCCCCCCCCCCCTCTAAACTGTTTGTTTACAAAGCTATTTTAGGTATGATGAAATGCATTTGGCAAGGATAAAATGTTATAGCGTGGACATTTACTATAGTCAACATATATTTTAAGCATTTCAGGCAAGTTACTGTTGCACCAGAAAGAGGTGATCAATAAATTGACTTCAAAATACTTGACTTTGCAGCCTTTGCATTGGATAGCAATACGTTTACATTTTATCAGTATCAGAAAAGAACTGCTACACATAGGAGGCATTATGATTAAAAAAAAATCTCACAGGGGAAACATGTGATAAAAATGGTGTCTAGTGCTTACAACACACATAGGTCACACCAAGGAAGTGGGTTTTCTGCATCTCGACAACCCAAGGTGAATGTCTAGGACAGCCGGAGGACCTTGGATCTGAATGCAGCAATAGTATCATAAAAAATATTATAAGCAGTTGATCAGGTCTAGTTTACCATCTGGTACAAATGCATAGTTACACATCTCATTGATTCTAACATGGAATTACGTCACACATCTTTGGATGCTGCTGCTGTAAACTCTAACTTGCCCTTAGTGTAGCTGTATTCTCTCTTGTGCAGCAATAAAGGCAAAGGTAAAGGTTCCCCTTGCTTGAAAGCCAGTCGTTACCGACTCTAGGGGCAGTGCTCATCTCCGTTTCAAAGCCGAAGAGCCAGCGCTGTCTGAAGACGCTTCTGTGGTCATGTGGCCAGCATGACTCAACGCTGAGACGCATGGAATGCTGTAAACTTCCTGCCAAAGCAGTACCTATTAATCTACTTGCAATTTCTTGCTTATGAACTGCTAGGTTGGCAGGAGCTAGGGCCGACACACCGTCACGCAGCACTCGGATCTCGAACTGCTATCCTGTCTGCCTTCCGGTCTGCAGTTCAGCGTCTTAAACACTAAGCCCCTTGTGCAGCAATATAATAGCACTTTTCAACAAAATGCTACCTGTTACCAAAATGAACAAGCCACATGCCATTTTTGCTTCTATGATTACTTTATTGTTTTTAATCCTGCAGTAATAACCCTGAAAAAAAAAACCTAAACACACACCCCTTGAGCTGCTTTAAGCTGTATGCATTGACAAAATATCCATTTTTTTCTTCAAATTGGTAGAAAGGGCCACTGAATTGAAAAGGTATTCTTCTTGAAAAGGTATTCCAAGGAAGTTGCTATGCCGGGGGGGGGGGGGGAATGTATCTGAATGCAATATATTTTTTTAAATCCAAAATGCATTTATTGAGGATTGAACATCAAACTTCACCATCTTTTCCAAATGCAGAAACATCATTTTCAAGTACAAAATAAATCACTGGCTATAAAAATTCAGCTCTGCTGTACAGGATGGCACAGATTGCCCTGTTTCTGAAAGCAGTATGGCTGAAATACCCTTTTGCAACTCCCAAAAAGTCATTACTAATTCTGTTTTTTTTTTCTTCCAGATGTTGCTTTAATTCATACTCCAAAAGCCCAGAATTCAGACATTTCCCTTGTGGAGTCACAGGGTCCAGATTTATGCAGACAAGTCAAGCCCCCATATTTTTTGTGGTCTCATGTTTTATGCACTCAGTGGTAACCATCTGACAAAAGCGGTACAGAAGGGCTATCAGACATCTGGCTTCTCCACAGTCTATCAGCGAGCTGTAACTGTCATAAGGATTGCTTCATACAAGATAGGAAGGACAGCTGTAAAAATAACCTATTCCAGTAACCAATGCCGTTATTTGCTTTTTGAACTATCACAACAGTCAATGGTAGAAAATACCCTAATTCTAAGAGAACACTGTATCTATAAGAACTAAACATTTCTATTTATCTTGGATGGTGAACGGTTGGAGCAGACAGAAAGTTATAATTTTATAATGGCATTAGAGATAATCACATTCAGTATTAGAACTAGTTCAGAATGGTCACATGGCATGATCAAATTAACACATTACTGCAGGTGAACGAATTATCTATTTTTGAATGCTCCTTGCACATATAAATCAGCACATCAACAAGAGCGCTAAGGTGGAGCCTTTCTCCCTGATGGGCTAGTATGGTCAGCATCAGACCTAATTTTGTATTATTATCGGGGCATAACCTTGCAGCACGGGCAGAAGTTTTTACAAGTTGCCAGAGCAGTGTGGGAACTAGTCACAATTAAGCAGTTCAATGTTAGGAATTGTGTGCAACTAACAGCCCATTCCAACCCAAGTGCTAAGCAGCCCAAGTCAGACCTAAAGTCAGCCTAAGTCGTTTAGGTCGAAGTTAGGTCTGGAATGCAACCATTTAGGGCGAAGTTAGGTCAAAGTTAGGTCGAAGTTATGACCAATGGACTAAGAACAGCCCATTCCAACCCAAGGGCTAAGCAGCACAAGTCAGACCTAAAGTTGACCTAAAAGTGGGCGGACCGTGGGCGGACCGTGGGTGTAACGGGGGCGGCAACCAATTAACGTTGGATTCCAGACCCTGGCAAGCACAGACACGCCCCCTCCAACACAAATGCTGACACAAAATTTAGGTCGACCAAAAAGGTGGACCCAAATTCGAGGAGACCCATAGGAGCCATTTTACCTTACCTAAGCCAGCCCTCTCCTGAAAATTTCTAACACCCTACTCCTGAGTTAGGTCAGAGTTAGGACGGAGTTGGGCCTGCTAGGTCTGGAAACTGACAGAGTTATGCCTAAGATAGGGAGCCTATCAGCACCCAGCCCAACCCAGCCTCATTCCCACAAAAGCCCAGCCCCAGACCTCCAGTCATTCTCTCTCTCTCTCTGAGCACGTGGCGTGGGGTTCTGTCCCTCACAGCCACAAAGTGGGACTTTGTCAGTGGAGGGCAAAATTCACAAACACCCCACTTCTCTCTTCTCCTCTCTGCCTCCCTCTAGGGCAGAGAGGGCTGTTCTGGCTGTGGCCAACCTGTTTACAGCTGTGCCTGGGCAGCTGCCTCCATGCAAGTGTTTGCTAACCCATGTCTTTCTCCCAGCCCCTCTTCCCCCCCCCCCAGGCAACAACACCAGGAGGTAAGAGCAGGTAAGAGCAGGGTTTGTGCTGACATGTGGTCTGACTGCTGCCTCTTGGCATTTAGAAATATAGGAAGGATACATGCCTCTTTACCAATGTGTTGTCTCATAGCTGTCTGCATAGCCTGCCATGACATGCCTCTCTACCAATGTGTTGTCTCATAGCTGCCTGCATAGCCTGCCATGATATGCCTCTTTACCAATGTGTTGTCTCATAGCTGCCTGCTTTGCCTGCTATGATATATAGGATACATGCCTCTTTATCACTGTTGTGTCTGATTGCTGCCTGTAGTCATGTGAGCAGACAATGCCACAAGTGTGGAACTGTTAGCCTTATGTAGACACCAGCTGTCCCCCCCCCCTTTTCTCCACAGGGTCTACTGACAGGTCAGTATTGCTAGGTTTGCCATGGTTGTGACCCCCAAGTTGTGTTGTTGTCTCTCTCTTTGACCCTTTCCCCTTACAGGATCATGCTCTCCTTACACCCAGGTAAGCAGCTCAGACCATGCTATGTGTGTCACACCTATCAGCTGTGTTTTATTTCTCTCCCTGCAGGCTTTTGCAACCGACACACTGGCTTGTCTTCAATGGCGACTGCTTCCACATACCAGCTGACATGTAACTCCCCCTTGTTTTTTGTCTCCCAGGAACATCCACTATCACCTACCTTCCTGGGAGCACCCCTGGGCCTGCAGTCTGGTTGCCCCACTGTCGTCTGCCTCGATGCTGCCAGAGGTCAGGGAGCCAGCCTTGCAACCCTCCTCAGCTGCTGCTGCTGCTCCACCTCCCTGGCTGTCATTCTTGCTGCCCCTTTCTATGGAGCAGGCTGTGGTTCCACAGGGGAAGAGCCTGCATGTCCAGGTCCATGGGGCAGGTGTGCTGCTGCTGCTTTCTGATTGGCTGCTGTGACTACCCCTGGCAGCCTCACCTGGCCATCTCTGCTAACGTTCCAGAACAATAAAGATGCCCCTCGGGCAGAGCCCCAGTGAAACATATGTGCCCAGTGTTTACACAAGCATTGCCCCACACACACCCAGACAGCCCCCAGCACTGAAGCCCCTACATGAGTCCCATCCAGGGACTGCCACGGCCTTCCCTGGGAGAACCCAGCAGGGGCGCTGCGAGACCCCCATGGCACAGAGGAGAGGGGGGAGTCAGGGGGCCTCTCAGGCAGGCAAACAGTGACAGCCAGGGCGTCTGCCCGTAATGCAGGTGCCTCCGTCGAAGGTCCGCCCGTAATGAAGGCGCTTCCGTCGAAGGTCCGCCCGTAATGAAGGCGCTTCCGTCGAAGGTCCGCCCGTAATGCAGGCGCCTCCGTCGAAGGTCTGCCCGTAATGAAGGCGCTTCTGTCGAAGGTCCGCCCGTAATGCAGGCGCCTCCGTCGAAGGTCCGCCCGTAATGCAGCCACTTCCGCCCAAAGTCTGTCTGCATAAGAGGCGCCTGTTTATGCATCACCTTCATCTGCGGAGCGCCCCCTGTGTCCCTATCGGTCTCTGCAGACCCCTCTCTCGGAATCTGTCTCCCACCAGCCTTGTTGTCTGTCTGTCTGTCTCTGACCCACCCATGCCCCTCCCCAGCACCCCCTGTCTGCCTGCCTGTGTGTCTGCCTCTCCTCCCACTCCCTGATGATGGCTGCTGGCCACCCCCCACCCTGCTAGAGCGCCTGCCATGAGGCGCCGTTGTCGCCCCATCTGGGGGTGTGATGAGCTGTGTGAGCCCTTCACGCTCGCAGCAGACATGCCCAAGGCATCTCTTGGTCTTGGCCGGGGCACAGAGCAGAAGGCACGCCGGGATGCCTTCTTTGTGGGCATTGCCCCGGCCTTGGAGGCCCAGGGCTTCAGGCAGCGCACGGGCGAGTCATGTCAGAGGCAGTTCCAGTCCTCATGAGACCCCCCTTGTGTGTGACGTTCCCACCCCCCTCCCCTTCCCTTCCCTCCCCCGCTCACCCCCCAGTGCAGCCTCAACGTGGCTTGGGGGTGGCATCGCCTTCTGCAGGAGGGAGGGGACGGCCACTCTCCCCTGCAGCAGGTGGCTGATGCACAGGGTGCCCTGTGGCAGCTGGCTTGGGCACCTCGCTCACCTGTCACCTGCCCTGCGCCCACCACATGACTGGCGCAACCCCCCTGCCTGCGGTCAGCCCCTTTGCGACCGGGCTGCGACAGACCCTGTGGCAGCTGCCATGGATGGACGCTGACACATGCAGACAGAGGCCTGCACATGCCTGAGCCAGACACGGAGCCTGGAGAAGAGCCTGCCTGCCTGGGAGGTAAGTGTTGCCTGGATCCTGGGGTGGTGCTGGGCCACAGAAACTGCAGCCTGCCTAACTCAGGCATAACTCTGACCTACCTCAGGCATAACTTCTGCCTAACTTAGGCTGCACTTAGGCCACACTTAGGCCTGACTTGGAGAGGAGTTGGGTTGGAATGGGCTGTAAGATAACATATGTAGGGGATCATGTCCCCCCCTTTGGAATTGGCATTCAGGAGGTCCCAGGTTATTAGCATTTCCAGGCAGAGCTGGGAAAGACCCCTGAAACCTGGAGAACTGCTGTCAAATGGTGTCGACAATCCTGAGCTAGATGAGCCGATGGTCTAAGACTCAGAAGGCAGCTTCATACGCACCATGTGATTATTTTATTCCAAATGTATAGATCGGCTCTAGAGGAAAATCCCTTCAGATCTATTTGGTCTCTCCTCCTGTTCACCATGCGAAATATGACATTTGGTGCAATTACTATACTGATGATGTTAGTTATTTAAAACACTGATAGCCCACATTTTGCCAAATGGCCTCAAGGCGGCTTACAATATATAGAACCCTAAAAACACAATAAAAGCAACAAGCAGTAATACGCACTGCAGTAACAGGAAACAAATGGAGCCAGCAGTTAACAGTGAAAACAGTAGGTAAAAAGAAAGCGGTGCCGGCCCAAGCCTCTTGAACCCTGTGGAATGGTGTTGCAGCACTCCCCACCTAGCCCTGGGCAGCATGTTTCTCACTCACCACTCTCTTCTCCTTCACACTTCCTCTCCCTTCCCTTCTACCTTTTGAAGAACCAACTGGGACAGGATTGGAAGGAGCCGTGATGACCAACAGGAAAGGGGGCATCAGGCTGGAAGGAGCTGATGGAGGCAGGCAGGCAGAGGCACACATGGGATGCTGCCCACCAATCTGCCACCTGAAGCTGTCACTTCACCAGACTATAGTTGGCCCTGGTAAAAAGGATCCCAATACTACTAAAGCCACCAAAAGACAGGAGAATAAAAGAAAGGTTTCATGTGCCACATAAAGGATAACCGTAGTGGAAGATGGGGCCCAGGAATCAGGTCCTAGCAACTGGCACGCACACACACGCACCACATCCACAAGCCCCACCTCACCATCTTTAAACAGGGCTTGAACTGGGACAGTAACTGCTGCTGTCACCACTTGAAACTAGGTCAATTCAGGCAGGAGAACAACTTGGAAAACCTTCCTCCCAGTAAGGCAGAGAGCCGCTAAAGGGAGTGGTACACACTTCCTTTAGTACCAGGCTGCAACTCAGCTCCATCTTTTCATTCAATCCAGAACCTGCATGCTTGGTGCTTTCTCAGAAACTGGGCATGGCTGGGGCCTGGATGCAGATGAGTCCAAGAATATTGAATCGAACCAAAATAAAGCGAGCATGATCAGTAGTTCCTATATTTTGGGGAAAGCCCATCTGTGATGATCCAGACTGGAGCTTTGGATGATCCTAAATTTATCAATGTGCGTTGATGTCTAGGTGGCTACAAATACTTTCTGCCAGCTCCACTCCACTCAGAAGGCTGCAGGCTTCACTTTCATTGTGGCCACCTATTTTTCATCATCACCATCATCAATAATCAGCCCAACCTACTTACTCCTCAGGCTTATTGTAAGGACAGAATGGGATGGCCCCATGTACACCACGCTGAGCGGCTTGGAGAAACGGTGGGGTCCTTTTTTATTTTTTAACATGAATTCCACAGCACATTTTCTTTAAGGACTCAGTCAGAATGGAGGGCAGAGGGTTTTGTGAATTGCTGGTTTGTGGCAACACAATATCATATAGATAATTTTGGTTTACAGATAAGCCCTAAACAGTTGTATAGGTCTCTAGTATAAGCAAGTAAATTATACAGGAAATATAAAACCACAAAGAGCTTGCCACCTTCTTTCTTTCCTGATTCTCTCTATCCTCTGATTTGAGGAAAAGAACATTTGGTTTGAAAAACAGGTTTGTTTGTTTTTCCCCCCACTATACCACTCTGTTACCCCCTGAGGGCATCTCTGCGTTTGTCCCACCAGTGCGCTGAACAGACTCTGCTGTCTGCCACATGCTGCTCATTCTTTCAATCACCAAGGCCAAGCGCTGGGTGGCAAAAAGCCAGCCTAGTATAATACCACAGCCAGGTTGGCAGAGCGACACTGGCAGAGGAAACAGAGGTAGGAATTAAAACCTGAGTCGTGTTAAAAAGAACGCTGTTATCTTCACCAAGCCACAACTCAAAAATGAAATAGGATTCATCCTAGGCAGAAAGGGATTTGACAGAAGATGAGGGGAGGTTAAATGTTATGGGTAGGTGCCTAAAGTGAAATGGCCACAGCTAGCTTTTGCAGTCTGTGGTCTTATGCTGAGATGGGGAGAGAAGGGAACACTGAAGGCATGATAGGCCCAGCAAAGAAAATGATTACAGCGCATCAAGGATACTGGATACAGATGTTTTTAGACTGGGTGATGGAAAAGTAGAAACACACATCCCATTCTGGACTGGGATCTGTGAAAGAGATGCAAAAGCTCATGCTTGTGTCTTGGGGGCTGAGGCTTTGAGGGAGAATGTAATTCACTCATCCATTGGAATCGCAGAGGGCAGTGCTGCATTTCTAGGGGGCCAGTCATGATTCTTGAAACAGCTTTGCTCCCACTCCCCTGTAATACAGCGCTGCTGTTAGCATTATGGTTTCACCTCATGCAGAGAATTTCTGGGAACTGGCTGTGCTTGTATGGAAGAAACGTGTGGAGGGTATTATTACGCATTATAGCACCGGTGGGGGAGGGGGGAGGCTATATAGAATTATTCAACTATCATTATTATGTGCCTAACTGTGCAATCCTTGTGTGTCTACTCAGAAGCAAGCTCCATTGAGTTCAATGCAACTTATTCTCAGTAAGTGCCTGCAGCATTGCAACCTAAATCTAGGTGCAGTACAGAAGGTAAACTGGAAGATAGTCTGGTCACCGCTTGGGAATGCTGTGGATGCTGTCTTGAGTTTCAAATAAAAATGGTGAGGTATGAAGTGTGGGGTGCTGTTCCGCCTAGGAGGACATGGCTGGCTGACAACTCCGCCGATCGCTCTGTATCGACGGAGTACATCTGATGGACTTAATTACTCTACCCCTGGATTAAAAGGGAGTATGAAGAGATAAACCACATTTCTTTCAATCGCCCCCCTTCTGACACTTCAAGGCAAAGGCTATGAAGTTTTGGATTCTCGGCGAGAAAGTAGGATTACCATCGACGCTCGAGCCGCAGATGAATCGCAAGTCAAGCCACCTCCCACATGCTTTGCTTTACTTAGGCAAGAGGCATAGAAATGATTTATGAGTTGAAGAAATTAGCCGAGATAAGAGTTAACGTTAAAAATAATACGTTGCGATAAGGCGAACTGAACATTCGAAAGTGAAAGGTGGAAAGACGAAGTTAAAGTTTTAAAGTGGAGAGTTCTATCTATTTTTTTCTGTACTTATGGAAGATTAAAACAGTAAGAAGGTTTTTTTTAAATAGACTATTCTGGCAAGAGAAAATTGTTTGGGATTTTTGTTGTTGACATTCCTGACATTTTTGCTAAAAGAATATGAGCCCTTCTGTGTCAGAGTTCATGGATCTTAGCAATTAATCTTTCTGTTTCACGTTGTCGACCGCAGAAGTTTTTTATGTTACCTCTTTTTTTTTAAGAGAAGAGAGGTTGGCACCTGGTGAAAAATTTGCAACATGACTACACAATTGGAGTATTGTTTTAAAAAATGGGAACAGAGATTTGATGCAAAAATGGCAATTTTGCAGGGAAATTTTCAGAACATGAACGCAGAACTGAAACAAGCACTGAAGGAAAAGGATGAATTACACGGAATAAAGGTTACGATGGAAGTACAGGAAGATAAAGAGAAAGACAATGATAAAGAGAAAGATTTAGTGGAAGAGACTGTAGCAGAGGAAGTACCAAGAGTTAAACCAAGACTTGAGATAGAGAAGCAGAGTACTTTACTAAAAAAGGTGCTGAAGATTGTCTTTCGGGAGAGGAATATAGAAGACGTGAATGATCCTGTGGAAAAAATTGCAAAGTGGATACAATTCAAAAAACAAGGGACTTTCGGGAAAGGTTTAAGGATGAAGAAGAGAAAGAAGAAGAGGAAGAAGAAGGAGGAGGAAGGGGAGGGATGGAAGGGGTAATGGCAAACTGTCAAAATTAAAAAGGAATTATAATTTTTTTATTTTTTTGTGGGGAATAGTACTGGAGTTAATGTTATATAAAACGAAAAAAATGTTTTATTATTAAAAAAAACAAATAAGATATGACTTTTTAAAAGAAACTTATATAAAGAGTGATGGAAAAATTTTGATGATGGAAAATTAACAAATTTGAAGACAAAAATGGGGTGACTTAATAAATTTAAAATATTTGAAGTGGAAGTTAAGACTTTTAGATGATAAAGGAAAAGTTACAGCCCATTCCAACCCAACTCCTCTCCAAGTCAGGCCTAAGTGTGGCCTAAGTGCAGCCTAAGTTAGGCAGAAGTTATGTCTGAGTTAGGTCAGAGGTATGCCTGAGTTAGGCAGGCTGCAGTTTCTGTGGCCCAGCACCACCCCAGGATCCAGGCAACACTCACCTCCCAGGCAGGCAGGCTCTCCAGGCTCGGTGTCTGGCTCAGGCATGTGCAGGCCTGCGTGTCTGCATGTGTCAGCGTCCATCCATGGCAGCTGCTGCAGTGTCTGTCTCAGCCCGGTCGCAAAGGGGCTGACCGCAGGCAGGGGGGTTGCGCCAGTCATGTGGTGGACGCAGGGCAGGTGACAGGTGAGCGAGGTGCCCGAGCCAGCTGCCACAGGGCACCCTGTGCATCAGCCACCTGCTGCAGGGGAGAGTGGCCGTCCCCCCTCCTGCAGAAGGCGATGCCACCCCCATGCCACATTGAGGCTGCACGTGGGAGTCATGGGGGGAGTGGGGGAGGGAAGGGAAGGAGGGGGTGGGAACGTCACACACAAGGGGGGGCTCATGATGTCTGGAACTGCCTCTGACATGACTTGCCCGTGCGCTGCCTGAAGCCCTGGACCTCCAGGGCCGGGGCAATGCCCACAAAGAAGGCATCCCGGCGTGTGTTCTGCTCTATGCCCCGGCCAAGACCGAGAGATGCCTTGGGCTTGTCTGCTGCGAGCGGGAAGGGCTCACGCAGCTCATCACGCCCCCAGATGGGGCGACGACAGCACATCTTGGCAGGCGCTCTGGCAGGGTGGGGGGTGGCCAGCAGCCATCATCAGGGAGTGGGAGGGGAGGCAGACACACAGGCAGGCAGACAGTGGGTGCTGGGGAGGGGCACGGGTGGGTCAGAGACAGACAGACAACAAGGCTGGTGGGAGAGAGATTCCGAGAGAGGGGTCTGCAGAGACCAATAGGGACACAGGGGTTGCTCCGCAGATGAAGGCAATGCAGAAACAGGCGCCTCTTATGCAGACGGACTGTGGGCGGAAGCGGCTGCATTACGGGTGGAACTTCGACAGAAGCGGCTGCATTACGGGCGGACGCCCTGGCTGGCGAGATCCCCGGTTGCTGAGCGGCCACTACACAGATGCAGCGGCCACAAGCGGCCCCGCTATGGGCTCCTGTCACTGTTTGCCTGCCTGAGAGGCCCCCCCAACTCCCCCTCCCCTCTGTCCCATGGGGGTCTGGCAGCCTCCCTGCTGTGTTCTCCCTGGGAAGGAAGTGGCAGTCCCTGGAAGGGATTCATCCAGGGGCTTCAGTGCTGGGGGCTGTCTGTGTGTGGAGGGCAATGCTTGTGTAACACTGCGCACATATGTTTCAAGGAGGCTCTGCCCGAGGGGCATCTTTATTGTTCTGGAACGTTAGCAGAGATGGCCAGGCGAGGCTGCCAGGGGTAGTCACAGCAGCCAATCTGAAAGCAGCAGCAGCAGCACGCATGCCCCATGGACCTGGAGACGCAGGCTCTCCCCCCTGTGGAACCACAGTCTGCTCCATAGAAAGGGGAGGGACAGCAAGAACGACAGCCAGGGAGGTGGAGCAGCAGCAGCGCCGGCCGCTGAGGAGGGTTGCAGGGCTGGCTCTCTGACCTCTGGCAGCAGCGAGGCAGAGGACCGTGGGGCAACCAGACTGCGGGCCCAGGGGTGCTCCCAGGAAGGTAGGTGGTAGTGGATGTTCCTGGGGAGACAAAAAACAAGGGGGTGTTACATGGCAGCTGGTGTGTGGTAGCAATCACCAGTGAAGACAAGCCAGTGTGTCAGTTGCAAAAGCCTGCAGGGAGAGAAATAACACAGCTGATAGGTGTGACACACATAGCATGGTCTGAGCTGCTTACCCGCGTGTAAGGCAAGCATGATCCTGTAAGGGAAAAGGGTCAAAGAGAGAGAAGACAACACATATATTGGGTCACAACCATGGCAATCCTAACAATACTGACCTGTCAGTTGACCCTGTGGAGAAAAAAGGGGGGGGGACAGCTGGTGTCTACAGACTGTTAACAGCACCACCACACTAGTGGTGTTGTATGCTCACATGACAACAGGCAGCAATCCGACACCATAGTGGTAAAGCGGCATGTATCCTATATATCATTGCAGGCAGGCATCTGACTACTCATTGGTAAAGAGGCATTTCAGAGAAGGCATTGCAGGCAGACATGAGAGGGCACATTGGTAAAGAGACATTTCAGAGAAGGCATTGCAGGTAGCTATGAGACTACTCATTGGTAAAGAGGCATTTCAGAGAAGGCATTGCAGGCAGACATGAGAGGGCACATTGGTAAAGAGGCATATCATGGCAGGCTATGCAGGCAGACGTGAGAGGGCACATTGGTAAAGAGGCATATCATGGCAGGCTATGCAGGCAGCTATGAGACAAGACATTGGTAAAGAGGCATATCATGGCAGGCTATGCAGGCAGCTATGAGACAAGACATTGGTATAGAGGCATGTATCCTACCTATATTTCTATATGCAAAGAGGCAGATGTCAGAACACATGTCAGCACAACCCCTGCTCTTCACTGCACTTACCTGCTGGTGTTGTTGCCTGTGTGTGGGGGGGAGAGGCTGGGAGAAAGACATGGGTTAGCAAATGGTAGCATGGAGACAGCTGCCCAGGCACAGCTGTAAACAGTTTGGCCAAAGCCAGAACAGCCCTCTCTGCCCTAGAGGGGGGCAGAGAAGAGAAGAGAAGAGAGAAGTGGGGTGTTTGTGAATTTTGCCCTCCACCAACAAAGTCCCACTTTATGGCTGTGGGGGACAGAACCCCACACCACGTGCTCAGAGAGAGAGAGAGAGAGAGAGACTGGGGGCCTGGGGCTGGGCTTTTGTGGGAAAGAGGCTGGGTGGGGCTGGGTGCTGATAGGCTCCCTATCTTAGGCATAACTCTGTCGGTTTCCAGACCTAGCAGGCCCAACTCCGTCCTAACTCTGACCTAACTCAGGAGTAGGGTGTTAGAAATTTTCAGGAGAGGGCTGGCTTGGGTAAGGTAAAATGGCTCCTATGGGTCTCTTCAAATTTGGGTCAGCATTTGTGTTGGAGGGGGCGTGTCTGTGCTTGCCAGGGTCTGGAATCCAATGTTAATTGGTTGCCGCCCCCGTTACACCCACGGTCTGCCCATGGTCTGCCCACTTTTAGGTCAACTTTAGGTCTGACTTGTGCTGCTTAGCCCTTGGGTTGGAATGGGCTGTTCTTAGTCCCTCAGTCGTAACTTTGACCTCACTTCGCCCTAAATGGTTGCATTCCAGACCTAAAGTTGCCCTAAACGACTTAGGCTGACTTTAGGTCTGACTTGGGCTGCTTGGCCCTTGGGTTGGAATGGGCTGTTAGTTAACCCTTTTGTGAATAAAAGAAAAATAATGTTTTATTATCTGAAAAGACTTAAATAAGATGTGATTTGTTTTTAAGAATCTTATATAAAAAGGGGATATAGATTTTTTTTAAAAACAGAAAAATTTGGAAGGTTTTTATTTTAATATATTTGGAGAAAAATGGGGTGGCTTTATATATTAAAATATTTGAAGCGGGAATTAAGTTTTTTAGATGATAAGGAAAAGTTAGTTAATCTTTTTGTGAATATTTGGATACCACTTATAGATTCTTTAAGAGAGAAAGTGAGAGAGAAGAAGTGATGAAGTGTGGATTTAATGAATAGTATATTAGAGATATAGGCTTAGTTAGATATTATAAGTAGAAAATATATAATAGTATACAAGTAGGATTTACTGCTTCGTGCTTGCTGTAATCTTTCGTAGTATGTTGTATTGTTTTGTTTTATTGTTTTGTTTTGTAGTTTATTAATAAAAAATAAATATATGATTGGAAAAAAGAAGAAGTGTGGGGTGCTGAATGTGGGGGGTGTTTGGAGTCATGGGCAAGGAGTGCATTGGCATGGGGAGGGCATGGCTAGCCAGCACGCTCATGTTCCCCCATGCACACATTCAGACTGAAGACTGAACACTTGAGCAGGGCTCTAGCGTTCCATATGAAGCAAAGATTTATATATGGTGGACCATTCGCTCATATCATGTGGGCCACGACCTGCAGCCTGAAATGGTATAGCGAGCCCAACACAAGCATACTCCCTTAGTGAGAAATAGGCCTTTAGTGTTCAGCATGAAGCAAACAGAAAGAGGAACAGACTGGGTTCACTCCCACTCCCCAAACCACCACCACCCAATTCGTAATTCCTCACAAAATCTTCCAACAGGAAATTAGAACTGAACTTCTGAAGTTCTACCTTAAGTTACTTTTGTTTCCAAGAGCCATCCTTGCTTAGATTTTAATTGTGTGTTTGCACACACATGGGTGGGATTTTGGCAGAAGGGGCTTTGCTTCTGTGTTTTAAGGGTGGCAAATCAGAGGCTTCGCTATGGTAGGGGCAGTACCTTAAGTTGCGCCCTGTCCTAGTCCCGTTTACAAGCCGGCACAATGTGGCCCCACCCCCTCACCGTCGGAGCCATTCCGTGCAGAGAAGGCAGCAGGCAGGAGACTCCCTGCCCGCTGCCTTCTCCGCACGGAATGGCTCCGACGGCGAGGGGGCAGGGCCGCCTCGTGCCGGCTTGTAAACGGGACTAGGACGGGGCGCAACTTACAGTACCGCCCCTACCGTAGCGACACCTCTGTGGCAAATGGCAAAATTTACCATTTTGGGTTTATTGCACTCTGGTCATAAAAGTTCACTGAACCCCAATTATTTGTGACTTCTTCCAAAGTCTATGTTCCTCTGACTTATCGCAGAGTGACAGTGCATGAAATTAAGTCATGTTAAGATGTTCTTAGCAATGACTTCTCTGTGAATCTATAAACTTTCTCAGACAGGTTATAGTCTCTCAACTGGCCAAAACTGACTTTATTCAAGTTGTATAAAATAATTCAGCCTTAGATTCTGACAGTCACATTTATCTGCCGTGATTCAGCCCAGACCCAAAATTTTATGACTGGAAATTAATCCCCAGATTGTAAAGTGGGCTGTAATATCTGCCTAGCACTAGGTATAGAAAAAGAAAATGACAACACAAACAAGTAACGAAACAACATTTAACAGGTCATAGGTCCACATTTTCAATATGGTAGATAATAATGTGTCTCTTGCTAATTTCAGGAAGCTTACTGAAATTAGCATTTGTTTTCTTGAGTATTTGAATGGAGAACAGTATCCAGTGAAAAACATTCAAAGGAACCCCTTGTAAACTTGTTGACAACTACCCTACGCTGGGTACATATAATATACATATAATACCTTCATATACCTACAGGTACATATAATACCTTCTATTAAAAGGAAGATTTTACCACACAAGATCCCACTGCCAGTTTTAAACTCTATTTGTAAGCCACATTTTATAGCCAGAAACAAAATGTTGAAACATTTCTGAACAAATTCTTAAGAAATGTTGTGTGACTCTATGGGACACTGCAGCAGTCCCATAGAAATCAATACAAGATGTGATTTGTGCAGAAATGTAAAACATAGCTGGTTTACAATGCATTTATATTACCCAATATATCATCACTCTTCTGTCAGCTGAACATGTGAACTAGCTCATTATCAAGTACAGTGCTGGAGAGGCTATCACGTAACATGATGTCCAGCATGTTTCGTCTGTGGTATTTCATTTGATGCTGCAGACATTGTGCGACAGACATAAGCCAAGAGACATAAGCCAGACATAAGCCAAGATGTTTCAGGCCTACCTCACACAAACTCATGAGATAATCAAACTCTTCTTGGAGTACACCAATTCAGGTGCGGGAATAGAATGTTTTGAATATTCAAAACATTATTAGCTTCTCCCTGATGTCGGGGAAACCTTCATTCAGGCAGATTCCCCCACCTGCAGTCTGAACTGGTACAATCCAGGACCCGTCTTATATCCACATCTTCTGTGATAACTAGGCCTCAGTTTGTCATATGGCATAAAACTGGTGCAGACATGCCCAGTGACTGAATCTCCTCAGAACTAGAGTTCACATTATCAAAACCATACTGAGCATGTACTGTGTGAAGCATTTACAGTTGTGTAACATGTAGTTGGAGGACCCACTCAGATAAGTGTCTGAATCCACCTATTGGTTACCTTCCCCCCTCCCCATTTAAGTGACACAGGGCCCAATCTTATTCAACTTTCCAGTGCCAATGCACCTGCAATGCAGCCCAGAATGATAAGGGAACAAATGTTCCCTTACCTTGAGGAGGCCTCCATGAGTGCCCCCCCCACCTCAGGATGCAGCATACACACCATTCGCATGGCTGCATCAGTGCTGGAAGGTTGGGTAGGATTGGGCCCACAATGAGCTAACCATGTCACTTTTGCCAGAACGCAGGTTTTGATGCAAAGTGTTTCGGGAAATGATCTAAATGACTTAGATCTGGAAATGCCAGGTTCAAATCCCCACTCGGCCATGAAGCTTCCTGGGTGACCTGTCCTTGTGCCAATCATTATCTCTCAGCCTCACCTACCTCACAGGGTTGTTGTGAAGACAAAAGGAGAAGAGGAACTATGTACACCACCGTGAGCTCCTTGGAGGACAGGTGGTATAAAAATATGGTAAATAAAAATAAAAAAATAAAATACATTTGTTATTACATTTTATTCTACTTTTCTTCCATCATTGAACTCAAGATGACATATATATGGTTCTCATGCAGTCTCTCATCCAGAAATTGCTCAGACCCAGACTTGCTTAGCTTTAACAATGTGGCTGCATCATATGTAGGCTTACCATCTGTCCCGGATTGTCCAGGACCGTCCCAGGCTCCAGGCTCCGGTCCCGGGCTTTCCGGTCCCGGATGAAACCTCCGCTGCTTCAAAAAAAGGTAAAAAGTACCTTTTTTCCAGGCACTGCCATCTTGGAGGATGGCGGCGCCCAAATCTCATGAGGGCATGAGGCAGTACAGTACACAGATTTCACAAGATCCAAGATGGCGGCGCCCGAAAAAGGTATTTTTTACTTTTTTTGAAGCGGAGGCTGCGGGGGCACGATGGGCGGCAATGGTGGCGACACAACGGGCGGCAATGGCAGCACAACAGGCGGAAATGGTGGCACGACGGGCGGCAATGGTGGCGACACAACGGGCGGCAATGGCAGCACAACAGGCGGAAATGGTGGCACGACGGGCGGCAATGGTGGCGGCGATGGGCGGCGGCGATGGGCGGTGGCAATGGCAGCGATGATGGGTGGCAATGGCAGCACAACAGGCGGAAATGGTGGCACGACGGGTGGCAATGGTAGCGGCGATGGGCGGCGGCGATGGGCGGTGGCAATGGCAGCGATGATGGGTGGCAATGGCAGCAACGACAGGCAGCGACAATGGCAGCATTTGCGGCTGCGGAGGCTTCAGGGGCACGACGAAGATGATGGTGGCGGCAGAATGGCGATGGCGGGACAGGCAAGTCAATTTAATTAATTAATTGGCTAATTAAAAATAAATAAATAAATAAAAATTTCACACGCCCCCCAAAAGAAAAAAGAGTTTTTAATTTATTTATTTAATTGTTTATTTAATTGTTGGTGGGGGGGGGGTCCCTGTTTAGAATGGATAAAATTTGGTAAGCCTAAATATGAGCTCAGTCCATGTCATTGGGTAAAGTTAAATCTCTGGGTGAGGAGCCGTTAGCCAGGGAGCACTGTTATTTTCTATTGGGCGCATCCTCAGCTTCCCTCATTTCATTCTATTCCTCTTCCCAGAATCAGTGTCAGTGTCAGGTTGCTGGGGGCCATTGAGCAATGACCTGCATTTTGTGCCCCAAGGTGAGTCCACCTGCCCCAATGGTGCACTGGATGCTCCCAGTACCACTGGTACTGAGGCTTCAGGGGTTGGTCCAGTTGGCTTGACCTTCTGATGGGCACAGGGACCGTGACTGAGGCCCTAGCTGGCCAACCCCTAATGCCACTCTGTCTAGAACAGGGATTCTCAACCAGTGGTACATGTACCACCAGTGGTGCTTTGCGTTGCATACCTCTGGTGGTATGTTGTCGGTTGGAACCCCCCAACCCCCCGTCCATTGGAGCTCAGGCACAGAGGTTTTTGACACCACAGAGCTTGGAAAGCGCTGGCAAGAGGCTTGGCCGGCGAGTGGAGGTAAAGTGCGCAAGTTTCGCACACTGAAAATGTCCCCCCGCCCACCCCGAGCCTCTTAACAGTGCTTTCAGAACTCTGCGGCATCGAAAACCTCCACACCTGAACTCCAATACCCAGAAGTGACTGGTGATGACATCATCGCCTGTCACTTCTGGTGGTACTCTGGGAGATTCAGGTGGCGGTATGCCACTGCTGAGGAGTTGAGAAGCCCTGACCTAGAATTTTCTCCCAGTCTTATTATCTTCCTTCCTTTTTCTGTGGGAGGAACTGAAAGAAAAGAGGATGCCAATTAAAGCTTAATAGATTTTTAAAACACTTGTGAAAGAGTTGGACAACACAGAAGGAGAATCTTGACATCTCTTAAAAAGAACAACCCACCGAATTCCATTCCCTGTTCCAACAGGCACTATGCTCCAGCTTCTAGGCACTGTCCCCTAAGTCTCTGTGTCTCCTCCTCAAGAGACCAAGCAGGAGCCTCTCCTTCTGCATCAGTTTTAAAATATAGTTGCAGCATCCATTAGTCTTCCATTCCAGACAACTCAAAATGCTTCACAAGAGCCTAGAGACTTATACACACTCAGAGCTTGCTATCTTTCCCAAAGCAATCATGCTAAGGAAGAAGCTTTATGGGAACTACATTTTTATTCCAGTATCACACAAACCAAAAAGCCACCTAAAGTGACATGCAGAGGATTAAAATAAAAATAAAATATCCAGAGTACTGTAGATACCTAAAGAGAGAAGCTAATAGCCTTGCTCTAAAAACAATGCTTTCAAAATATAATAAATCACTGACACGTGGCTTTTACAATTCAATTCAAAATAGATTGAAATTAGCAAAGTATACAACATGCTCCGGCCCTCTCGGAGTTCCTCTCTTTTCCTTTCTTGTACACACACAAAATGTATGCCTTCATTTTAACAGTCCAAAATTTAAAATGAAAAGAAACGACACCCGCCACCAATAGAACATAACAGTTAACAAGATTCCCCCCCTCCAGTATCCCATTATATATTATATTCCAGTACTGTATATTATTCTTCTGCTCTCATTCAGTGCCATTGTCCCCTGTCAATGCAGAGAAGAACCTGGGAGAGCAAAAGAAAGCAGAACTCAGGCAGATAAAAGGGCCAGTTTGCTGAGACAAAAGATGATATCATGTCGAGACAAATTACAGAGGTGCTATGTCTAAATGTGCTGAAGCAATAAGTGCCATGGAACAGCCATATCAGCAGGGCTGCGAGGTGCCTCTTGCTTATGCTGGTGCACTGAAAGCAGACAGGGAAGATGCAAAGCACTCCTTATTCAGGTCACGCACAAGCAGCTTCCCAGCCATTTCAAAGACAGCTAGCTACTGGGTCCCCTGCAGGACATCCCACACCATATCTCCCCCAAAGAAGCTATTAGAACTGACAGGTAGTCATAAACTTGAGGGCAGAGTTCTATCCTGCCAAACACACATGGCTTGTTGTGTTGTTGTTTTTAACCAGTCTATCGATAGTTACCCACTTATTCCTGCAGGGGGTTTGGGCTATGCACCACAAACATTCAAAGGCGTTTTCAAAACTGCGTTCTTGAGAAAGGATTAGCACAGCAGAGAATTCTCTACGAACATGTATTCCATTCCTATACCTGGACCAATTTTGTGTGGCATTGCAGCCGACAGACATTGCAGTCCCTGTTGATACAGGAGACAAAATAGAGGGTTAGTCATCATGCTGTTGTCATCTTTTGTTCTTTCTCCTCTTTTTAAAATCTTGTTACATAGGAAAAAGAATTTCAT
Organism: Plestiodon gilberti rubricaudatus; assembly: GCA_026170595.1. Taxonomy (NCBI): domain Eukaryota; kingdom Metazoa; phylum Chordata; class Lepidosauria; order Squamata; family Scincidae; genus Plestiodon; species Plestiodon gilberti. The sequence goes on from JANXHW010000001.1 coordinate 115,284,737, forward strand.
AATAAGACATAAAATATTACAAAGAGAACTACGGTATGGATCGTTGCCTGTGATGTGGAATTACATAAGGAAGAGTGGCTGCCTTTATAAGAAGCACATCAAATACAGGTGTCCCCTGCTTAAAGGTGGGGATATGTTCTGAGTGAAATCCCCGTCGTAAAGTGAAGCTGTCATTAGTGAGTCTTGCTGTGCTTTGAGGTTTAGCACTGTGCTTAAAGCCCCAGTGTTAAACATCCAAGCTCTTATCTTGCCCATTTGCTGTTTGACTTTGGATAAGGGCTTTGAAGTTCAGCGCTGTGCTTAAAGCCTCAGTGCTGAACTTCAAATCCCTTATCTAAAGCCAAACAGCTGATGAGCTGGGGCTTTAAAAAGATGCGTTTTTTAACTCCTTTGCTCTTTTTTACTGGGGGACCTCCGTCATATATCCGGATCGTCGTTAAGCGATCTGTCATTAAGCGGGGGACACCTGTACATTCTATAAGATAGAAATATCAGTGTGGACACACGTGAGCCCACCCACAACTTGCTTTATTTGCTTTTTTTCTCAGTCTTCTGCAAAAGATGAGACACAAGAATTCCACTTCACCACTGTCTAAATTGAAGATGGGGCCGCCTTTGCCCCGCCCCTTCTTGGACAAGGGAGGGCAGGAAAACTAGCACCCCATTGAGTAGTTAGGGGAAAGAGGGCAGAGCCAGTGTGGCTGCATTGGCTGTTCACCTTTCCAAGCTCAGTTTGGCTGAACCCATCATCAGCCATCCCACCCTTCCATTGGAGTAGTCTGAGGTCAGCTGGTTGCCATTGAGGAGCTGGGTAGGAATTGTTTTGTTCCTCACCAGATTGATTTTTGATGGCCTTTTTTTGCCTACCCCAGACTGTTCTAAGGTTGTGGTGGTGTTAGCCAGGTTGGCCATAACTGGCAGGTATAGTGTAGGACAGGGAGTAGGAATAGGAATTTGGTGCACACCCTGAGATAAGGGGAACCAGAACAGTAGTGTTGTCGGGCCCCTGAAGGGGCGGACCCCTGAAAGGACGGAGTCGCGGGCTCAGGAGGGCGCAAAGTCACCGTTACAAGCGCATTTCGGCCCTCCTGCCCTCCCTTGACTCTGAACGGCTCCAAAATCAGGTAAAAATGGCAGGGGGGGTGTTTGGAGCCGGGGCGTGACGTCACACCGCTGCATCACGTGGGGGCATTGTCGCAGGCGCCCCCCGTGGGGGTTCAGCAACACCACTGAACCAGAACCTACCACAAGAGGCTCTCAGGCTCAGGGATGCTGGCTAGTGACCTTTCAGGTTTTGGATTGCAAAGTCTACCACAAAGGCTTTCCAGCTTGGGAAAATAGGTATCTACCACTGAGCTGTGGCCCTCTACCAGGGGTCAGAGAATAAGATTCTATAATGGTTTAAACATAGATGGTTATACTGTAATTTCATGATCTCTGAAATAAAACAAGCAAGTCAAGTGAATGGTAGGATGTCAAGACTGACTTGGCAGGCTGATCATGAGCCACAACAAGCTGATACTAAGTAGTAAGGTGCCACTGTGTGTATGTAGCCACTTAGTAAGGTTGTTATCTTGTTGTCTTTTTACCCTGCCCAGTAGCGTTGCTCCAGGGGGGGCGGAGCTCTAAGTTCCGCCGCAGTCCGACCCTCCGTTACTCCGGTGCATGAGGCAGCCCCCCCCCCGCCTTTGGAGCCATTCAAGGCGGTGAAAGCAACGCACAGGGAATCTCCTGCAAGTTGCTTTCACTGCCTTGAATGGCTCAGAAGGCGAGGGGGCGGGGACGCCTCATGCACTGGAGTAACGGAGGGTCAGAGTGGTGCGGAACGTAGCGTTCCGCCCCACCTTCAGCAACGCCAGTGCCCCTGCCAAATTGAACCTACTGCTTGCCTGGCTCGTTCTCTGAATTCTTGATAAGGTACAAAAGTATAATAAGTTTCTACTGGCAAGCAGTTATCCATATTCACCCATTCTAAGACCGAAGGATGGCTTCCAGCACCTGTGAGGCCACGTGTTATAAACAGATGGTATCCTGTTCTTAAATCTGTTTTTTATTCCTTGGACAAATACTTGGGAAATATCCCTTGGGATGGCCTATGGAGATCTGAGAAACAGATAGATTGTTTTGAAATGAATCCTACCTCTGGAGGAAAAATCTCACTAAAATACAGCCTCAAGTGTTATTACCTGATACATTTGGGTTTGGGAGGGGGCAATAATGTTCTGTTGTTTAAAAAGTCCTCGAAGGGATTCCAAAAGGGGTCATTTTACATGCTAGTTTTCTTCAAGCCTGTCACAAGTGTAGATTTTCCACAGACAATTGAGGCAACAACATCAACCAGTACAAGCTACAGGAGTGTCCAAATCAATTCTAGAAGTTTACCCATACTATTTGAAACATAGGGAAAGAAGATGGTTAATTAATTAAAGGGCATACCAGCACTGGAAATTTGTTTTTAGACATGACTGCATACAGTCCTTTTCCTGCACAGAAGTGATTTCTGTGGAGGAAATGTACAAATCAGCTCCATTTAGAAGCAATTCAGTGAAACTTGATTTCAATCAAACGCGTTAAGGATCAGGCACAAGTTCCTCTGTTTAGGAAATTGTTGACGAAATGCTTCATGGTATAACAAATGTTCAGAAACATCTTCTACACTGTACAGTCTCCTATTTTGCATGTTCAGGACTTGGTATCTGTGTCGAGTGATTAGGCAAGAAAATTCTGACCCAAGTGGCCACATTAACTGCTTGGCTGTGAGCCAATCCGATTGCTTGATTTCTCTAGCCACTCAGAATAGTGAGATAAAATTCCCAACCCTTTGGAGGCATTTGACTTCTAGTTAATTATAATCTTCTTCACTTGTTTATTTTCTTATCAAGGGCACACACCTGAATTCTGATTTACTCTTCAAACACTGGCAAATGGTGGCAGGCCTTTAATATGATACAAAACACCAAGAGCACAGACATAATTATTTGGAAATACCCATTGGAAACAAGGATACTTGTTGTGGAATAATTACTATTCATCATGGGTAAAGTGTCAGAACCTTACATTTCTTCTTACTTTCACCTTATATTAAAAGGTACAGAAAACGCCAGTTAATAAATTCATTTATTTTCACAAAGGGTTGCCAGCTCTACTAGTAGCCTGGCCTACTCAGTTCCTGCAACATCAGCTTATTTTGCAAACAGTAGCAGAGGACTATGGGCTAAAAAGCCCCACACCAGCCCCACCCATTACTTAATGAGGAAAATGAGCACACACATCCTGACCCCTCCATGTGCACTGTTCTGCTCACATAACTGAGTAGGGGTGGACCATTTGAACTGCCCCTCACCACATGATTTATATACTACTAATTAAAGTAGTATTTAAATCACATGTGGGGCAGTTTAGATGGTCCTGTCACACAAGATTACGTACCAAGAAGGGAGCAAGCCATGTGCCCTCCACCTTGTGGTGGCCAGCGCCAGACGATGATTTCATACAAACTGGTCAAGTACTTATCCCTATGTATTGAAAAGCTCTCCCTGCTGATTCTGTAGATGATATCACTGTTAAGGCACAGGAACAGACCAAGCTGATTTTTCCTGTTGGCAACTCTATTTCAGTCAATTGATATTACGATTAACGGCGTAATCCTGTCTACTTACAAGACTGGCAGAGCTGGTGTAGGGTGTTGCAAATGTGTCGTAAAGTACATTTGCGGCACCCTGGGAGTAGGCAGCACCAACACTGAAGCCGGTGCTGCTCCTCCCACACCGGAGACAATGCTGTGCCTGCTGGGGAAAGTAAGTTCCCCGCTGGGTGGTGGGCTGGGGTGTGGGGAGGGTGGAACAGGGCAGTCTGGGAGGGGGTGATTGGTCAGCTGGGCCTGGGAAGGGGGAGGGATTGGCAGCGGCTCTGTCGAAATCCTATATCCCTTCCTGGGCCTGGCTGCCGTTATATGGCCCTCTCGAATGTGCACCAGCAAAATAGCTGGCGCACATTCGAGTAAACCCATCAGGGCGGCTGGGGCTCTACTTGAGGTAAAGGGATGAATGTCCTCTTCCCCCGAGGTGTGCTCCAACCGCACCAGTGCATGGTCCTCCCTAGATAGGATGCAGCGCGGGCTCTATGTCTTCGCTGCAGCCTAGCTAGACAGGATTGGGCTGTAAGATACTGATATGAAGACAAGATAAGCACACTTCTTAACCACAGTTTACAATAGGATAAGGCAGTGGATAATGAGGGAAGATGAAGTTGTTAGCAGCAGCAGCAGCAGCAGCAGCATAAATATACAGTGGGCCCTTTTTTCCGCGAGTTTGGAACCCATGGAAGGACAGCCCCAGAAGGCCTCCTTGAGTCTTCTGAAAGGCACTTCCAGTTTCTCAGAAAAACCGGAAGTGCCTTTCAAAAGCCTCTGGGAGGCCTTCTGAGGTTTGCAGATGCTGTGCACGACCTTCCTGCGTCTCAGAAGGCCTCCCAGAGGCTTCTGAAGGGCACCTCCGGTTTTTTGAAGTTGCCCCCCCTGGAAGTTTCATTACCCGTGGATTTCGTTATCCGCAGGGGATCCTGGAATGGATCTCCTGTGGATAATGAGGGCCAACTGTACACATTTTTATATACAATTTATCCTTGAGAGGAGGCTGGCTCTCTTCATGTTCCTGGACTTCAGTGCTAATTGTGTAAAGGTTTCTTCTTCAATGTAATTTGCAATGTCTTTACAGACTCAGAATACATCAATGCTACAGTACTAACATGCCGCATGCGTACATTCAAATGACTATTTTTCTCTCACCACCAAATTTGAGAGGTCACATCATGGTGAACCTGTGTGGAAGTGGATTGTTGGATGGTCAACAACATTTCAAGTCAAGCAGAGCTAAAGTCAAAAATCATTCTTGGTCAACTTGATTGGTTGCTCTCACAATATGCATTCGAGGTTCAGAAGTTGCTTCTATGTGGATCTCACAAGAAAAGCAGTGACACATTTTGAAATATTGTTGTCTGGATCCATGCTAAAAATGTAGATTACGCCAACTAGAAATGTCTGAATCCCATCCAACTCCAATAAATGCTCCAATCTTATCCAATTTATTTTGCTTTCCTTGAAATCTCTCATTGTCATTGTGTTTTGCCTGGGTGGAACTCCAACTTTCACTTTCACTTGAAATTCCTCCTTGAGTTGAATTTGGTAGCAGCTAGAATATGTAAACCTTCACTATCCCCTTCCTAAGAAATTTCACTCCACTTTGTAAACTTTCAACATGTCAGTAGCTTCCCGCAGAATTCCAGGACTTCCAGAGTCATTTCAAATGCTGTTTTGAGCAAAATTCAGTGGTAACGAACACCAGCCTGACCCAAAGGACAATAATCTTGTCTGCGTTACATTTGGACCTGGATCCCAAGAATGTACATTTGCATGGGGAGCTGTGTGTACAGCTTTGTCTGTAGTTTTTCCCACAGTACCTTCCACTGTCAAATTAAATTTTAAATTTTAAAAAATGGCTTCTCTTTTCAACAAAACAGTTCTTCTATGCATTGTCATATTAAAAAGAACAATCTTTGGCCATGTGCAAAGATTTTTTTCTTACATGTGCATTTCTCGTCTTTCAACACCCTTTATTAGATATCTTCATGAAAAATAGGATTTCTGTAAATAAAAACAAAAAACCTTCAGCAGCCCTTTTTGAGTAATCGGGGGAAGAGTATACGTTTCTCTGGATAATTGCACAGCCTGATTGATTGCAACACAAATGTTCAGCCAAGCAACAGAACAGCAAGATTTTCAATCAGACGTCTCCACAGTACATCATTTTAATTTGAAAATTATTGAAAATAAATTAGTGTAATTATCAACTGAGTCTCATATTTACTGACAGTGAGAGGGATTTTAGGCCAGCTGAGGAGAGTTGAATATGTAAAAAAAACACCCAAAAAACCACCAGATAATCTACAAAGCTACAATGCGAATAAATTACACCTGTAATCAGTATTAAGTCTTCTTCCTACTACACATACAGTTTAGCACTACACAGACTAGACTTTCCAGGACAAATATCCCTGACCTACTCTTGATTAAGTGCACAGGAAGCTCTTCATGTTTCCAGGACTTCAGTGTAACCTCAGTAGCACTGAAGTTCATCTGAAATGAAATTCACAGTAGATCAACTTCAGTATGATTTTATTATATATGTGCTTCCTGGATTTCAAAGCAACTGGTCAGTTTGTACAAATCAGCTGTTATTCGAGGGTAACCACTGTGAAATGACACCAACTAGCCTCTGCAAATGGCAACATTCTATTAACAAGAGAATCATTGTCATTACGTACAATAGGAATGCGACAGCTTCACGTAAAGGGCCATTTCTTTTCCATTCATAAGAACATAAGAAGAGCCCTGCTGGATCAGGCCAAAAGCCCATCTAGTCCAGCTTCCTGTGTCACACAGTGGCCCCACCAGATGCCTCAGGGAGCACACAAGACAACAAGATACCTGTGTCCAGTCGCCACTCCCTTGCACCTGGCACAGAGAAAACCCACTTCTAAAACCAGGAGGTTGCTTATGGCTTGTAACCTGTGATGGTCTTTTCCTCCATGAATCTGTTCAAACCCCTTTTAAAGGCATCTAGGCCAGATGCCATCACCACATCCTGTGGCAAGGAGTTCCACAGATGAATTACACGCTGGGTAAAGAAATATTTTCTTTTGTCTGTTCTAACTCTCCCTCCACTCAATTTTAGTGCATGTCCCCTGGTTCTGGTGTTGTGCGAGAGGGAGAAGAATTTCCCTCTATCCACTCTCTCCATCCCATGCATAATTTTATAAGTCTCAATCATGTCCCCCCTCAGGCGCCTTTTTTCTAGGCTGAAAAGCCCCAGACGCTGTAGCTTTTCCTCATAAGGGAGGTGCTCCAGCCCACAAATCATTCTGGTCGCTCTTTTCTGCACCTTTTCCAATTCAACTATATCCTTTTTGAGGTGTGGTGACCAGAACTGGACGCAATACTCCAGATGTGGCCTTACCATCGATTTGTACAAAGGCAGAATGATATTGGCCGTTTTATTCTCAATCCCTTTTTTAATGATCCCGAGCATGGAATTGGCCTTCTTCACAGCCGCCGCACACTGGGTCGACACTTTCATCGACCTGTCCACCAGCACCCCAAGATCTCTCTCTTGATCCGTCACAGACAACTCAGAACCCATTAGCGTATATGTGAAATTTTGGTTTCTTGCCCCAATGTGCATCACTTTGCACTTACTTACATTGAAGCGCATCTGCCATTTTGTTGCCCATTCTCCCAGTTTGGAGAGATCCTTCTGGAGCTCTTCACAATCCCTGCTGGTCTTCACCACCCGGAAAAGTTTAGTGTCATCTGCAAACTTGGCCACCTCACTGCCTATCCCCGACTCCAGGTCATTTATGAATAAGTTGAAAAGCACCGGTCCCAAGACCGATCCTTGGGGCACACCGCTTTTCACCTCTCGCCATTGTGAAAATTGCCCATTGACTCCCACTCGCTGTTTCCTGGTCTTCAACCAGTTCCTAATCCACAAGAGGACCTGCCCTCTTATTCCCTGACTGTGGAGTTTTCTCAGGAGCCTTTCATGAGGGACTGTGTCAAACACCTTCTGAAAATCCAGATATATAATGTCCACGGGTTCGCTCGCATCCACATGCCTGTTGACCTTTTCAAAAAATTCTAACAGGTTTGTGAGGCAAGACTTCCCCTTGCAGAAGCCGTGCTGACTCTCCCTCAGCAGAGCTTGTTCTTCTATGTATTTCAAGATTTTATCCTTAATGAGACTTTCCACCATCTTCCCTGGAACAGAGGTTAGGCTGACCGGCCTGTAGTTTCCCGGGTCCCCCCTCCTTCCTTTTTTAAAGATTGGCGTGACATTAGCTATCCTCCAATCCTCTGGCACAGTGGCCGTTTTAAGGGACAAGTTGCATATTTGGGTCAAGAGGTCAGCAACTTCATTCTTGAGTTCCTTCAGAACTCTTGGGTGGATGCCATCCGGGCCTGGTGATTTATTGATCTTTATTTTGTCAATTAAGTCTGAGACGTCTTCTCTTTTAACCTCTATTTGACTTAATTCTTTATTCAGGGGAGACCGTTCCGGCAGCGGTATTTGCCCGAGGTCTTCTGCCGTGAAGACAGATGCAAAGAACTCATTTAATTTCTCTGCAGTCTCCAAGTCCCCTTTTATCACCCCTTTCTCTCCCTCACCATCCAGCGGACCAACCGTTTCCCTGGCAGGTTTCCTGCTTCTAACATATTTGAAGAAGCTTTTATTATTCCCTTTTATGTTGCCTGCCATACGTTCCTCAAAGTCTTTCTTGGCCTTCCGTATCATCTTTTTACATTTCTTTTGCCACAGTTTGTGCTCCTGTTTATTTTCCTCACTAGGGCAAGACTTCCATTTACGGAAGGAAGCTTCCTTGCCTTTTATAGCCTCCTTAACTGTGCTTGTTAGCCATGCCGGCACCCTCCTGGACTTGGTCGAGCCCTTCCTCCTTTGTGGGATACACTCCCGCTGGGCCTCTATGACTGTTGTTTTAAACAGCCTCCATGCACTCTGGAGCGATTGGATTCTTTTTACCTTCCCTTTCAGCTTTTTTTTAACTAGTCTCCTCATTTTGGGGAAGTCAGCCCTTTGGAAGTCAAGGGTTTTCGTGTCAGATTTGCTCGGCACTCTCCCTCCGACAGATCGCAGCATGGTCACTATTCCCCAATGGTTCGGTAACATTTACCTCCCTGACCAGATCTTGAGTGCCACACGATATCAAGTCCAGGATCACCTGTCCTCTGGTCGGTTCCGTGACAAGCTGCTCTAAGGCACAGTCATTTAACATATCCAGAAATCCAGTCTCTCTTTCATCACCTGAGCATGAATTGACCCAGTCGATGTGAGGATAATTGAAGTCCCCCATGACTACAACCCTGTCTCTCATTGACACCTCCCTGATTTGCTTCCTCATTTCAAGATCCCCTTCAGGTTTTTGATCTGGAGGACGGTAGCATGCCCCTACTATTACATCACTCTTTGAGTCTGGTAATCTAACCCACAGTGATTCTACAGAGGAGTCAGAGCCCCCCTCCAGCTCTACTCTGGTGGATTCTACCCCCTCTTTGACATAGATGGCCACCCCACCTCCAACACGCCCCTCTCTGTCACTCCTATAGAGTTTATATCCTGGAATTGCAGTATCCCACTGGTTCTCCGCATTCCACCAGGTTTCTGTTATACCTACTATGTCAATGTTTTCCCTAGCCACCAAACATTCCAGTTCTCCCATCTTTGCCCGTAGACTTCGGGCATTTGCATAAAAGCACTTATATACCTGGTCCCCCAAGAAGGGCTGCATGTTTGCACCTTTATTCCTGCAGCCTTCTGTCCTGCTAGACTGGCTGTCATGTCCCATCACGCTACCACTCCCAATTTTTACTTTGCTATTACTTGACTGTTCCCCATCCTCTGCACCCTCATTCCCTAGGGATGAGGAGTCCCGAACCGGATGCCTCTCGGCTCCTGTCGGCTTTCCCCCAGGAGTCAGTTTAAAAGCTGCTCTGCCACCTTCTTAATGTTACGCGCCAGCATCTGGTTCCGTTTTGGTTCAAGTGAAGCCCGTCCCTCTTGTACAGGCCCGGCTTGTTGCAAAACGTTCCCCAGTGCCTAACAAACTTAAACCCCTCCTCCTGACACCAGTGTCTCATCCACACATTGAGACCCCTGAGCTCCGCCTGCCTAGCTGGCCCTGCGCGTGGAACAGGTAGCACTTCTGAGAACGCTACCCTTGGGGTCCTGGATTTGAGCTTCCTACCTAGCAACCTAAATTTGGCCTCCAGGACCGCCCGGCTACATTTCCCCACGTCGTTGGTGCCAACATGCGCCACAACCGCTATCTCCTCCCCAGCACTCTCTACCAGTCTATCTAGACGAGAGGTGATGTCCGCAACCTTCGCACCAGGTAGGCAAGTCACCGTGCGGTCCTCACATCCGTCACAGACCCCCCTCTCTATGTTCCTGACTATAGAGTCACCCAGGACAAGAAGCCCCCTTCGCCCCCTCCCCAGAGGAGTATCCATAGTGCGACTGGATACAGGCCCATCACCTGAAGAAGGGGTCCCCACTGTGGGATTGTTTCCCTCTTTTCCAGAGCGACGTCCTCCAGCCCTGAGACTCCCTTTCCTGGCAGCTGAGGAGCTGGCCAACTGAGGGTGGGATGTTTACATTAAATGAGGATTCATTTACATCTAGCTGCAGCAGAGGAGAGGCAAGAAGACAGCAAAGCCCTGTCGATTGGTCTGGCAATGACCAGCTGCCATCTGGCTACCTCCCCTTCAGGAATGGGTGTTCTCCTGCCGCCATATCCACCAGGCTGCAGCAGAGGGAAGAGGCAGGACATCAAGGCCCCCTCCACTAGCCTAGCAAGGACAAGGATGAAAGGATGACAAGTATGATTACTCTTGGGATTCCAAGGGGTTTTTGAGAGTAAGAAGCTCTAGAGTGAGCAAGAGAGGGATAGATGAAACATACAGAGAGTCACAGAAAAATGGAAAGGGTAGGTGGGCTCTCAAAATGAGAGCACAGCAGACTAGTTGTAATGGAGAGGGGAGTGAGGAAAGGGGGACTGGGTCAACTGGGGTTCAATTAGCTAAGCTTAATAACCTGGCAGGAGACCATCAGTCTCTTTGACTGAGACTCCAAAGACCTGGAGTGGGGCTCCAGGGAAAGGATATCAGAACTATGCTAAATTGTAGGACTGACAGAAGAACTTCCAGCCCTTAGTGTTTCAGTCAAGGAGACTGGACTCAGAGGAAGGAAGTGCTGCTGAAACAGGAATTTTAAGAGGGTCACAGCCATTGTTAGTAAAAGGCAGAGAAGCTTGCGATGATGGTGGTGGTGGTGAGAGATGGAGAAAAAGACTAGAAGGTCACATCACACATGAGCCACATGCGAGAAGGGGAAGACACAAAAGTATACCTGTCCTGAGACCGGTGAGAAGACATCCAAGGATGCTAGAGTGTGTGTGTGTGTGTGTGGAGAGAGAGAGAGAGAGAGAGAGAGAGAGAGAGAGAGAGAGAGAGAGAGAGAGAGAAGGCAAGGAGAGAGAGAAGGCAAGGCTGAGTTCCTGTAGGTCTCAGTTACTAAGCCAAGAGTTGAGGATCAGAGTCCAAGAAGGGGGTGCCCAAAACATGTTTCAAGCAGGCAGTTAGGATAACAGGAGCTCACAGAGGATCAGCAGAATTCCGATGTAGGGACCTGAGTGCAACATCCAAGTGACTGGCTTGCTCTAATTATACCCAGCGGAACAAGAAAAAAAGTTTTTCCTGGGCAGAATGGCCAATGCTCAGTCAATCCAGGCTTTCCCTGAAGGCTGTGTTTCTGGACAAAGCAAAAGAGCTCAACTGAGATGCAGATGGGTTTCCAGAGACTAATGAGAATGCAGCTCAGGGATGCTGGGCAGGACTAGGCTGTGGGTTTAAGAGAACAAAAGAGCTGTAGCTCTTCATCGGAGGCACTTTGGTTGAATTAAGGTTTCTTAGGGCTCAGTCCAGCCTAACTCAGGCACAGTTGAGGCCCAATTGTGGCCCAATTGTGGCCCAAACTAGGACAGAGTTAGGCTGCAACTGTGCCTGAGTTAGGCTGGAGGCAACAGCATTGGGCCAGGATCGCGGCAAAACTTACCGCAGAGGCAGGCAGGCTCCTGTGGGGAGCTGTCAGTCTTGTGGAAGCGAAGAGCCCCCTCCTCAGCCCGTCTGCGTGCACCTACCACAGCTGCTGCAGCGGTCGCAGCAGATGGGCTGCCACAGGCGGGCCTGCAGGCACTGCGCGTTTGACAGTCAGCTGAAGGGCAGAGGTTGTGCCAGTGCCAGCTGCCCCAGGGCACCCTGGGCATCAGCCACCTGCCGCAGGGGGGAGTGCGACTGCCCTCCCTCCTGCAGACTGCGATGCCACCCCCAAGCCACGGTGAGGCTGCACGTGGGAGTCATGGGGGGGTGAGCGGGGGAGAGAAGGGAAGGAGGGGGTGGGAACGGCACGCACAAGGGGGGGGTCTCATGAGGTCTGGAACCGCCTCCGCCAGGACATGCCCGTGCGCTGCCTGAAGCCCTGGGCCTCAAGGGCCGTGGCAATGCCCACAAAGAAGGCATCCCAGCATGCCTTCTGCTCCGTGCCCCGGCCAAGACCGAGAGATGCCGTGGGCTTGTCTGCTGCGAGCGGGAAGGGCTCACGCAGCTCATCACACCCCCAGATGGGGCAACGTCGGCACCTTGCGGCAGGCGCTCTGGCGGCATGGGGGGTGCCAGCGTCCATCATCAGGGAGTGGGAGGGGAGGCAGGCACACTGACAGGGGGTGCTGGGGAGGGGCACGGGTGGGTCAGAAACAGACAGACAACACGGCTGGTGGGAGAGGGATACAGGGAGAGGGGTCTGCAGAGACCGATAGGGGCACAGGGGGCACTTCGCAGATGGAGGCAATGCAGGAACGGGCGCCTCTCATGCAGACGGACCGAGGGCAGACACGGACGCCGTTGATGGGCGGAAACGGACGCCGGTGACGGGCGGACAGGGGGCGGAAACGGACGCCGGTGACGGGCGGACACGGACGCCGGTGATGGGCGGACCGAGGGTGGGTGAGAGCCCCGGTTGCTGAAAGGGCTCTTCACCGACGTGGCGGACGTGCGCCATAGTGCCCGTCAGTGTTTGCCTGCCTGACAGGCCCCCCAACTCCCCCCTCCCCTCTGGTCCCAGAGGGTCCGGCAGCCCCCCTGCTGTGTTCTCCCAGGGATGGCTGTGGCGGACCCTGGCTGGGATTCATGCAGAGGCTTGTGTGCTGGGGCCTGCCTGTGTGGGTGTGTGGGGCAGTGCTTGTGCAACATTGGGGACATGTGTTTCCAGGGGCATCTTTATTGTTCTGGAACAGTGGCAGAGGTGGCCGGGCGTGGCTGCCAGGGGTAGGCACAGCAGCCTCTAGGACCATAGCAGCAGCATCAGGCGAGCCCCATGGACTTGGAGATGCGGGCTCTTCCCCTGTGGAACCATGGCCTGCTCCATAGAAAGGGGAGGGACAGCAAGTAGGCAGCCAGGGCGGTGGGGCAGCAGCAGCAGCTGAGGTGGGTTGCAGGGCAGGCTCCCAGACCTCTCTGGCAGCATCAAGGCAGGTGACCGTGGGGCAACCAGACTGCAGGCCCAGGGGTGCTCCCCGGACGGTTTGTGGTAGTGGGCATTCCTGGGGGGACGAACAACATGGGGGTGTTCCATGGCAGCTGCTGCGTGGTAGCAATCGCCATTGAAGAGGAGCCAGTGTGCCAGTTGCAAAGGTCTGCAGGGAGAGAAATCAAACACAGCTGAGTGGTGTGAGACACATAGCCTGGTCTGCGCTCCTTCCCTGGGTGTACGGTGAGCATGATCCTGTAAGGGAAAGGGGTCAAAGAGAGAGACAACAACACAACTTGGGGGTCACAACCATGGCAATCCTAGCAATACTGACCTGTCGGTAGACCCTGTGGAGAAAAGAGGGGGGGGAACAGCTGGTGTCTACATATGGGTTACAGTTCCACACTCATGGCATTGTGTGGTCACATTAATACAGGCAACTATGAGATAAGACATTGGTATAGAGGCATATCATGGCAAGCATTGCAGGCAGACATTAGACAAGACATTGGTATAGAGGCATATCATGGCAGGCTATGCAGGCAGCTATGAGACAAGACATTGGTATAGAGGCATGTATCCTACCTATATTTCTCTATGCAAAGAGGCAGACGTCAGACCACATGTCAGCACAAACCCTGCACTTACCTGCTGGTGTTGTTGCCTGTATGGGGGGGGGGAGAGAGGGGCTGGGAGAAAGACATGGGTTAGCAAACACTTGCATGGAGACAGCTGCCCAGGCACAGCAGTAAACAGTTTGGCCACAGGCAGAACAGCCCTCTCTGCCCTAGAGGGGGGCAGAGAGGAGAGAGGAGAAGAGAGAAGTGGGGTGTTAGAAAAGTTTTCAAAGTCCCACTTTGTGGCTGCTGGGGGACAGAACCCCACGCCACGTGCTCAGGGAGAGAGAGAGAGAGAGTGGAGGGCTGGGGCTGGGCTTTTGTGGGAAAGAGGCTGGGTGGGGCTGGGTGCTGATAGGGTAACTATTTGGGTCCATGTCCAGAGTTAGGCCACACCTGTTCGGTCCTAACTCAGGCCCAACTCGGGCCCAGGGTGTTAGAACTTTTCAGGAGAGGGCTGGTGTGGGTAAGGTAAAATGGCTCCTATGGGTCTCCTCACATTTGGGTCCACCCTTTTTGCTGGCCCAAATTTTGGGCCTGAGTTGGGCTCGAGGGGGCGTGTCAGTGGCTCTCCAGTGTCTGGAACCGGACCAAAATTCGTAACCGCCCCCGTCACACCCCCGACACGCCCCCAACACACCCACTTTTAGGCTGCAATTGTGCCTGAATTGTGCAGTTGTGCCTGAATTGTACCGCAGTTGCCTTGGGCTGGACCGGGCTGCAATTCAGTCACAATTGCAGCCCAACTCAGGCACAATTCAGGCACAACTCGGGCCTAAAGCACTTGGGCTGCAATTGTGCCTGAATTGTACCGCAGTTGCCTTGGGCTGGACCGGGCTGTTAGTTTCAGGCACTCACCTTGGGTTAAGGCCAAAGGCATTTATTCAGTCTTTGAGGATGCAAAGAAACAGGGTTCAGAGGCAATTCTGTTTGTAATTAAAGGTTAAAGGTTAAAGCTCAGTTGGTGGTGGGGACTGTGGGGACTGATACATTGTATGGGCTTTACTGCCGGCAGGCTGTGCTGAGGGAAAGGGAAGGCAATTTTGTCTGTCACAGAAATGTACACCAGCTACTCAAAAATGATAGAACTCTAGAGGTTTGGCTGTGTCAGGACTATTTAGATGGTCCGGCAGGTATCACAAACTTGCAGTTCTGTTTGGTCAACAGGTGAACACTTCCAACAGGTTATTCAAAAAAATTCCCTCCCAGAGTTTTCATTGCCTTTTTAACTAGAGACCAATGGTTAGTAGATTTGTGAGAGTGCATCTTAAGATTGGTCACAGAGGCTGACAAAATAAAGGGGGCAGCACAGCCAGTAAGATATTGTCTTTGGGATTCGAGAGGCAGTGTTGCCAGGTAGAAATGAACAAGGACATGGAGACCAAGAGAGGAACTTTGTGGCTGGAAATCACTGAAG
Source organism: Plestiodon gilberti rubricaudatus (assembly GCA_026170595.1). Lineage (NCBI taxonomy): Eukaryota > Metazoa > Chordata > Lepidosauria > Squamata > Scincidae > Plestiodon > Plestiodon gilberti. The sequence goes on from JANXHW010000001.1 coordinate 115,299,925, forward strand.
ATGATGGAGTCGGAGTGTTTAAGGAAGCCTTTCCAGCGGTTGCTTCTGAACAAACAACCAGGAACATCTGTCTGAAATGTGGAATGCAGCCTATTTTCCAGAGAACCCCTCCAGCGTGCGTGTGGAAGAACAGAAATGGAGGTAGGAAGGGATTATTGACTATTCTTAAGTGTTAAAGCATTGAACTAGCCATAGGGTCTAGTCATTCTTGATATCTGGTATTGGAGTGACGTCATAAGTGATGAAATACCTATGCAAGTAAAACCACCTCTGCATTATTTTTATAACTAAACTTGGTTTTTTTTTGGTTCAGTTGAATATTGGGTTGTGTGATGGCATGGCTATGCCTTACATTTGGCCCATGCCTATGCCTTATCAGGAGGAAAGGTTTTTAGTCTATGGTGGTGGTGGGTAGTTAGTAAAAAAAAAAAAAACAACTCCACAGTGAGGAAGGTAGGGGAGGGCTTTGTAGGAATCCCTGCCCCCTTTACTATGAAAATGAAATGACCGTGCATGTGATTAAAGTGGGTGGAATCTTATATCCCCTCGTGGTGTTATTGAAAGAACCATGTGAGAGGGTTAACAGGCAGGGGGAATGGTAAGTTCTGCCTGACCTGGCTGTTTAACATCATCCCCCACATTCTCTACACATCACAGACGCAAAGCTATGAAGGGACACGCATGCTTGATTAGGTTCCAGGCAAAGAGTAAACAAGGCTATTTTCATGAGAGGCAAGAAGGCTGCGCTCCTGCCTGTGATTCCCTTTCGGCACTGTCCATGGCCAAGGTTTGGAAACTCTGCTTTGACCAAACTTTCATAGCAGTCTGTGCCAGGGAAAAAGCAAAAATGGGGCTGCTGGGCCCAAAATAAATAAAGTTACTGCAGCAGTCTGGGACACTTCACTCACTGCTCTGGTAGCATTTGAACGCAGGAACTACATGGACAGGTGAATGATTTGGTACCTTCCCACTCAAGCACTCCTCAGTAATGAAGGGAGTCCAGTGGGATAGGAATTGTGTTCATTGGCCACGGCTACACCCATGTGGTTCCAACATTCAATCACTATAAGAACAGCATGGGAAAGAGCTATTAGGAAACAGCTCACATGCTATTTCGGTAATGTATAAATGGGCCCTAAGACTTCTCTGATCAGAGGAATTGCTCTTTTATGTTCGCCCCCTCTTGTTTGTCTATGCTTGTCACTCTCTCTAGCCGCAGCATATTATGAAAAGCACACAGGATGGGAACAGTGTGGGAGAATATTGTTCAACTTGCATCTTAGGGACTCTCTCATTTAGCTGCCACCTTGCATTTCAAAGACTACAGAGGCTCTTAAAGGAACGGATGCCCTGCAGCAGAGAGAGATCACACAGGTTGTTCTTGGATTTTTTGCTTTGATACGCTGTACATATATTTGCTGTAATCAGATGTAGTTTGCCTCACCTGATGTAGTATGTTGATGTAAAACTTAGTGGCATCACACACTGTTCAACCAATTAACCCCCAGAAAAGGGGAGAAAATAGGACTGCAGCAAAAGCATCCCTTATGGAAGTAGGTCTGCTGGAGGATAGCCACAGGTCTGGTAGGTGAGGTGCATCAATGATCTGGTTTAAAAGACTCTCTCTCTCTCTCTTTCCTCCCCCCCCCAAATGTAATGAATTAAAAAGGTAATGACAATTGATTGTCCAGGTAGTTGACAATTATAATCGTTTGAGCCTAAATTGTTAGAAAAGTGACTGCTTGTGTTAGAAATAACGCCCTCTCCCTGATTAGGAATTCTGGACACTGAAAATCTCAAGAAGATTTTGGCAATATTTAAAGTGTAGTAAAAATCTGCGGCTAAGTATTTGGCTAATTAGTTTAAAACCAAATGTGAATGTCAGCCTCCCTTTCACCTCCCTACACCCAGAGTCCATATACAGCTTTATTCCAGTGGAATATCCTTTGCTACCTACCTTTCAGACCTTTGTGACTTTTTCTTAGATCCTCACTCTTTCATCCTTCCTTCAACTTCCTACATTCTCGGTTTCTCTGTTTCCCAGCCCCATGTGCGTTCCTGGTTCCTACTTCCCAGCCCTCTGCCTATTCAGTCTTTGGGCAGACACCCCACTTCCCTTTGCTCCCCTCCTTCATGCCCCTTCTTCCTGATCAGTTTCTTATCTCTCCAGCCTACCCAGCATTTCTGCCTGTTTTCCCACCCCCACTAGTTTCTGTCTTGCTGGCAACAGCTCTTGTCACTAGAGCTTATGTGACATTGGACCTTATTTTCTAATACAAATTGACCTTTTGCTCCTCTCATAGAAGGTACACTACTTCTAAATATTCCATTGCTGACACCTTCAAATAACAAGTTAGAATGCTGGTGAATATTTTAGGACATCAGTGCATCTCATTTGTTGGTTGGGGGAAACATTCAGCTGAAAGATAGGCAACAGCCAGATTTTAGCCTATTTTAAGATGCACCATGCTGTCCTTGCCAAACCATAGCTGAACATTTGCACTGTTAAATGGCAGATGCTTATGAGCAACTCAGTTGAATATGGTATTTCTTGGCTCCAAACCACATGCAGAATCAATTTTGCGTTAAAACATCTGCTGGAGTTTTTACCCCACTCCCTAAAAATGACAAACTCTTCTGAATTTTGAATATATATACTGTTCACAGAGTAATTTTGGTTGCAGACTGAAAGATGTTATACAAGGGCACTATTTTTTACAATTGCTGGATTGGCCCAGGATTGCTGGGTTTCCTGAGAAACGTAAATAAAAAGGAGGACTCCCCATAATCACCTTGCAACACCAGGTATAGGCTATATTATTCTATGAAAGTTGTTGTCAGTCTGCCAGCTCCAAGATGAAACAGTGGACATGAGTCTCTGGATACCTATGAGTTCAATCATCAATCAATCAATCAATCAATCAATACCTTTATTGGCATAATAGCTATGAGTTCCTTACAAACCCTGAAGGGAAAAAAAGAAGCATTGCAGCAGGAGACTCACGTCAATGCACCTTACATGTCTTCAGGCAAAGGCAAGAACATAATATTAGAAATAAACCACAATATTGTTCTGCTCCCCGCCCTGACATACATATGATGAGCCTGGAAATAGAGAAACTCCTAGAGCTGTCCTCCACTCTGCAGCTAATTTTGCTGTCACTTATGACTGAGCCACAATTACTCTCGGCATTGAAGGAGAATCCAGTCCCCTCATATTCTTGCATAGCAAAGGAGGCACCAGCGGTAAGGTATCCATTAAAAGCGTCTCCTGGGCAACTTTGATGGATTTAGTATAAAACACAAAGTACTTGAACTACTCAAGGTTCAGAACAATACTGCCCTGGAAAAGGCAGACAAGCATCAGCAACTGAACTTGAGGAGCGAGTTCAGCCAAAGCAGTCAAAAATGAAGACAAGGCAGGTGAAGATGGTGCTTAGAATGCCACAAACAGAAAAAAGGGGAGCACACTGTATACAACAGTAATAGTGCCAAAACAGAAATGATATGGGTTATTTTTATAACTGTGCAGAGTAGAAAAAGGATCATGTGGGGCAATAAAAGTGAAAGCTATTTACTTTGAAAGATGAAAGCAATCATAGGAAACAAGAGGCCTCTATTTTAGTTTTGAAAGTGAGGGGTCCACAACTCCTCCATTTTACAGCATAGAACCACTTGTTAGAGTTGTTGTTTCTGAGACCAGAGTTAATTTCATATAAGTACAGATGTCAGTAGTATTTACATTTAGTGCAAGTGAAAGAAAAATCTGAAGCGTCTCCAAGATTCTTGTGTAACTAGTTGAATACCTAGCAACATTTGAAAAAATAAAATAAAAAATTAGCAAAAAGGTTAATCTAACTCTCATCATAAGGTTGTCCCTGAATCAGTAACTGGCATTTTCATGTCTTCTATGATTTCATGTCTTTGGGCCTGAAAAACCAAATAAATGAGCTATGAAATTAGGGAACAGCTGGTGGAGAGAACTGAATCAGCATTATGACACTAGCCTAATTCAGAGGCAATGCTAAACCCTGGTTTAGCACCATGAGAATGAACTTCATCAAGCGATAAGTTTGTTTGCTCCCCACTGGCGTTGCTGGAGGTGGGGCGGAAAGCTAAGTTCTGCAGCTTTCCGCCCCACCGTTACTCTCCTGCATGAGGCGCCCTGCCCCCTCGTCATAGGAGCCCGTCAGCGGAGAGAAAGCAACACACAGGAGAGTCCCTGCACGTTGCTTTCTCTCCGCTGACAGGCTCCTACGACGAGGGGGCGGGGCGCCTCGTGCAGGAGAGTAATGGTGGGGCGGAAAGCTGCAGAACTTAGCTTTCCGCCCCACCTCGAGTGACGCCAGTGATGCTCACCATCCCCTCTTTTTCTCCTTCACACACAATAACATTGAGATTCCACTTTTGAGCATACTGTATAACAGTTCCCATTTTGTCCACACTTGGGGGACTGTGGTTGATCCAACTGTGGCTAATTAAAGCAAGCCAGGATGAAACCATGGTTTGGTATCCTGAATTTCACAAACCACAATTGAAATGAATCACTGTTCTCCAAGTTCAGATATAATGTGAAACTATGGTTTGTTCAGAAGAAAACCAGAAGCTTTCAATCACTTCCTTTCAAATTCCCACACTACGGGGTGGGGTGGAGGTGTTATTATTTATCACAAATACGAATATACCACTTTTCAACAAAAAAGTTCACGAAGCAATTTCTACAGCAAAAATATGCTTGGTGTGCAAGCCTACAACTTGCTAAGGCTCATTTTTATAATTCTAAATCAGGGGTTCTCAACCAGTGGTACTTGCACCACCAGTGGTACTCTGGCCAACTGCAGGGGGTACTCAGACCACCAGACCACAGGAACCCTGCTCCGTTTTCGCTCCCGAGAGGCTCCTGCCTTTGGTCAAGCCTCTCAGGAACGCTGAGGAGGGCCCTCCCACCTGCCCAGAGCCTCCTACCTGTGTTTTATGGCCTCCAAAAACCTGAAAACCCAGAAGTAACTGGCAATGTCACTCCGGTGGTACACAGCAGGAGAGTGGTGCCAGAGGTGGTACTCGGCCTGGAAGGGGTTGAGAACCCCCGTTCTAAACCAAAGTTTAGAATTCTGAATTGGGCAATTCCAACACATGTTTTGGTTACTTCTGTATCTGAACTAACTTTCTACTTTTAAATATTGCAAAACTTTCAACAATAATTCCTGAGCAACCTCTGCCTCACTGTAGAACTAAGATGGCTCCTTCATTTACTGAGGAGCTACATGCCATGAATGTATGCCAGGCAGATGTCTTGAGCCATGATGACAGAAAACTCATGCCAAGTCTGACAGAACATGGTGCAGAGCTCCTTAATGGAGGGGGTGCTGCCAACAGTATTAAAGCAGGTAGGGGTTTACCCCCTCCTATAAAGCTATGGAAAGCTATGGCAAACTTAGACAGCATAATAAAAAGCAGAGATATCACCATGCCAAGAAAAGTTCGCATAGTCAGGGCGATGGTGTTCCCAGTAGCAATGTATGGTTGCGAGAGTTGGACCATAAGGAAGGCTGAGCGCCGAAGAATAGATGCTTTCGAACTGTGGTGCTGGAGAAGACTCCTGAGAGTCCCTTGGACTGCTAGGAGATCAAATCAGTCAATCCTAAATGAAATCAACCCTGACTGTTCCCTGGAAGGACAGATACTAAGGCTGAAACTCAAATATTTTGGCCACCTAATGCAAAGAGAGGACTCTCTGGAGAAGACTCTGATGCTGGGAAAAATTGAGGGCAAAAGGAGAAGGGGAAGGCAAAGGATGAGATGGTTAGACAGCATCACCGATGCAACAAACATGAAAATGAGCGAACTCAGGAAGATAGTGGAGGACAGGAATGCCTGGCGGGATATGGTTCATGGGATCACGAAGGGTCAGACACGACTTAACGACTGAACAACAACAATAACATAAAACCCCTCCCTGGGTCTCACCATATTTGATAATTCTGGCCAGTCACTAACCTCCCATTTCTGGGCAAGGTGATTGAACAGATGTACCATCTCCGCTCTAGAGGGTTCTGGATAAAATGAATTATCTAGATCCCTTTCAATCTGGCTTCAGGCTAGGCTTCAGGATGGCAACAGCTTTGGTTGCCCTGGTGTATGAACTATGCCAGGGACTAGACAGGGACAATGCATCTTTGTTGGTTCTGCTGACCATTTGGGGTGGTTGGCCAAGTTGGGGCTTGGACACACCATTTTGCAGTGGTTCCACTCCTTCTTGGCTGATAGATCCCAGCAGTAGCGTTGTAGTGCCTGGTGCCCTGGGCACCAGGTGCCGCTTCAGGGGGGCGGAATTTCATGGGCTGCTTACCTTTTTTGTTGTTGTTTCTTCGCAGCCGAGACGGCTGCATTTTGGCCCTCCCTCCCGCCCTTGCTCAGTTTGGCTCCAAAAACGGAAGCCAAACAGCAGGGGGGTTGATTGCAGCTGCGCGCTGATGTCACGCCCCCGCGTCACATGGGCGCCATCATGTCGGCGGCCCCCACCACGTGGGGGTGCTAGGACACCTCTGGATCCCAGAAGGTGATGCTGGAAGATGTTTGTTCAGCTCCTTGGCTGTTAATTTGTGGGATGTCACAGAGTTTGATCTTGTCCCCTATTTAGCATCTACATGAAACTGCCAAAAGAGGACCTTCAGGAATTTGTTAGGAGGTGGGTGTCACCAGTATGTAGATGATACTCAGCTCTATCTCTCCTTTCCATCTGATACTACGGAGGTTGTTGAGAAGCATTGTTTTCAAGTAGTTGGGAACTGGATGTGGGCAAACAAGCTGAAATGAAATCTAGACAAAGCAGACGTTCTCCTGATCCAGAAATCTACAATGCAGGTATTGGACTATCAGCCTGTTCTGAATGGGATTGCTCTCCCTCTGCAGGAGCAGGTTTGAAGCTTGGGGTGCTCCTGCATTTGCAGCTTTTGCCTAGATTCACAAGTGACTGTAGTCAGGTGGGCCTTCGCCCACCTTTGACTGGTATGCCAGTTGTGGCCATACCTGAATCAATTGGAACTGGTGCATGTGCAGTGTGCAATGTGCAATTGGAATCATGGTGCATGTGCAGTGTGCAGGCTGCCCCTGGATAGAACTGGGCCATTGCACTTTTTAACCTCTGATATTGAACTGTATAGGCCAGCGGGTGGCGCAGTGGGTTAAACCGCTGAAGCATGAGCTGTCGATTGAAAGGTTGGCAGTTCGAATCCGCGACGGGGTGAGCTCTTGTTGCTTGGCCAGCTCCTGCCAATCTAGCAGTTCCAAAGCATGTTAATGGGAGTAGATAAATAGGTACCGCTTGCGGGAAGGTAAACAGCGCTCCGTGTTCCAGTCGCATGCTACGCGCTGCAGCAAGGAACCTAATCAAGCATGCGTGTCCCTTGCATGTGCCGGCCACATGACCACGGAGGCGTCTTCGGACAATGCTGACTGTTCGGCTTTGAAATGGGGATGAGCACCACACCCTAGAGTCGGACACGACTGGACTTAATTGTCAGGGGTCACCTTTACCTTTTATTGAACTGTATGCACTGCTTACTTTTGATTAGTGTTGGTTTTTATAATTCTTCTCTGTATGTATATATTCTATTATAGTTTGTGGGTTTTTTTATGCCACATTGAGTGCCCCTATTGGGGAGAACGTGGAAATTGTGTAAATTGTCTAAGTAAATAAATATGACAGTGATGTTATATATGGATGGGTGGGGAAGTTGTCGTCTTGTCTTATATTGCAAGCCACACATGATCATTCTTTAGGACCACCTATATTTCTGGTTATTATGACATATAAACAGTAATAAAAAGGCTCTTAATACACTGCTCTTTTTGCAATCTGATCCTGAAAAAATATATTCTAAGGCAAGTGAATTTACTGTGAATTTGCCCCAATATAAAACTCTCTTTGATTCCCCCCTCTCCAGTACCAAAATCTGAAATAGCACCACTGCCCTATATACATACAGATGCCTAAACTCATTCCCTCCCCTCCCTCAGGCAGCATGAAAGGAACATTTGTCAAGAAAACAGCAGCTCACATGTTTACTTATGGTGTGTGTTTTTTCCCCTAAATCTTAAGTCACTTTATAATGGATGAAAATATTTCAGGATTAGGAACTGCCAACCCCTTTCACTAACACTTCAGATGCTCATGTCTGAATTGTAATTTTTGTTCATGATGGTGGAAATCAACTTTACTGAGAGCGACAGCCTCTGCTGAGTCCTCCTGCGATGTGTCGGCAAGAGTGGCAGTCTTCCCATGTGTTTTCAGTTTCATAAGTGGAGCATAGCAGGTGGCTGGTAACTCTGAATGCCACGGACTCCAATATCCTCTGTCACTTGCACATGCTCTGAGACTGGTTAGCACTTAATTCTTCTGGAGACCCAGGCGCGAATAAAAATAAGCAGAAATCAGCTAGATTTGATGGAATTGTAACAGGAGCTATAAAGAAGTGGCTAAGCTAGTCCTGCTGCTAAGCTAGTCATTTTTCTACAGACTGGTAAGAGTTCCAAGCCCCTAAATAAAAATGAATCTTACTCCTATTTCTTGCCTTAAAGAAAATGCTGCAATTGGCCACCCAGGAGAGAGACTTTTGAACTGAGGGGGAAAAATGTTTTTTCACCACCAGACAATGGCACTCTCCTTTTCAGGGATGAAAAACCTTTCAACACGAGGATGCTCGTCTGCAATTGTGTTTCAGCCTAGTGTAACTTCTGAAATTTATCTCCTGCTTTGAGAATATGTAGTCAGCCTTGTTGCTCTGCTTCCCCCCCCCCCCCGGCCACCACCTTGGGAGACACCTGCATGTTTCAAATTTGTACTGGAGACTGAACTAATTTAATAATAAAATAATAGACCAGTATTTATATACTGCCTTTTCTTTGGTCATCGTATTTCTTCTCTGACTTTAATTCAAAGGCGGTTTAACATGGGCAGGCTTTCTAAACCCCATGCGGTTTTTACAATACAATAATATGTTATTTCGTAGAACCCTTCATTCTACATGGTTTCTTTCACAGTCCAGCTCTCTCTCTCTCTCTCTCTCTCTCTCTCTCTCTCTCTCTCTCTCTCTCTCTCTCTCTCTCTCTCTCTCTGTTATTCGCCTCACCACACTTCAGCTGACAGGCAACCTTGACTCTCACTCAAGTGCAACTGCAGTTTCTCTCCCCCACAAAGGGTCTGCAACTTATCAGCTCGGCGTGCCGGCAGCTCTCCGACAGACACAGACACTTCTGGCCGTCTTGAACTGCCGTCCTTCAGATCTTCAGGCATATATGAGACGGTCGCTCTACCAACTGAGCCAGACCTCCTGCCCAATCCTAAGGCCCAATTCTGTCCTTGAGATACATCAGTGTATCTCCATGTATGTAGTGCAACAACAGTCCCACCAGTGTAAATGCTTTTTTTCCTTCAAAATTCAAAGAGTACAAAGGCCATTCACACCAACTGTCCAGAGAACCCATGTCTAGCCACTTGGCAGAAAAAATAATAATAATTCAGTGTGGACGATTCTTCATAGATTTGCTTAAAAGCCATATACATGATAATCAATACATTACATTATAAAGAAAAGAGGAGAGCCAGGCTGCTACCCTTCCTCACTGCTCCAGAGAGAAGCGAATAGTATTAAAAGTAATGAGACACACTCACTTTATTGACTCCCAAAGACTGAGTATATTACACAGGCAGGTACTGTATATCTTGAAACCTCCTCTCATTTTGCCTAGATTGAACAAAGCAATCATGCATATATGTTATTTATTGCCTCCTTCTGATGGGAGAATGATTTATCATAATCTGATGATCCCTACTGTCACTAACAACAAATGACACTGCATTTCAGCAAGACATGGATGCAGAATTCAGGTGATCCAAAACCCACCTTTTTAAAGTGATCCCAATCTTAAAATAGGCCCAAAGTATGTAGTCCATTGTTTCCCGGAATGTCCCACTTCAGGCAAGGGAAATATTCAGGCAACTAAAGGGAGCCCAGATGATTGGCAGTATTCTGTTTAGAAATAGTGTTTTTCATCAATAACCTTCTCTGTATCTCTTAATAATAATAATTTCTATACAGTACTATAGTGAAGGCCAGCGGGTGGCGCAGTGGGTTAAACCGCTGAACCATAAGCTGTCGATCTAAAGGTCGGCAGTTCGATTCCCGCGACGGGGTGAGCGCTCGTTGCTTGGCCAGCTCCTGCCAACCTAGCAGTTCCAAAGCATGTCAATGCGAGTAGATAAATAGGTACCGCTTGCGGGAAGGTAAACAGCGCTCCGTGTTCCAGCTGCATGCTACGTGCTGCGGCAAGGAGAGTCATGCCGGCCACATGACCACGGAGGCGTCTTCGGACAACGCTGGCTCTTCGGCTTTGAAATGGAGATGAGCACCACACCCTAGAGTCGGACACGACTGGACTTAATTGTCAGGGGATACCTTTACCTTACCTTTTTACTATAGTACTTCTAAAAATCCAAGCCTTTAACAACTTGCTGTCTCATTTAAACAGTTAAAACAACACCAAAACAGCTCTTTCTCAGTGCTGTAATACATTCTGTCCACATTCTTTTCTACTAAACACAATCAATCTCATTTAATTTTGGGTTCAGATTCAGTCTAATCAAGAGGGGCCCCCAAAACACTAGTGCTGAAATGAATTTACTTCCCCCCCCCTCAAGCTTCACATTGTTGCTGTGTGGCAATTTACGACCACTTCTGGTTTTTGCGAAGGGGCCTCCAGAGGGCTCCAGGACCCCTGGTAAGTCTGAAAATTGCATTTTAGAACTTTTCACGGTGGCAATTCCCGGGATCGCCGCCATGCTGTCCCCGCCCCTTAAGAGGGCAGGGGGCAGCTTTTGGTTCCAGTGGTGGGTTGCAGCCCACCACTTTGAGAATGACTGTTGTATTCCAAATACAAAATATGTGTACTTGGCACTCAAATGATATTTGATGTCAGCCAGTTGATATTTGGAGCATTTTACAATTGACATGCAACGGATTCTAGCATCTGACAGTTCTGAGACTGGACATACAGTCCTACATCACAACAGCTTTCCAAAGTTCTACTTTTGTGGAACACTTTTCACATGACTAACTTTTAATGAACCTCTGAGCGTCTGCCTCAGAATTCATGTACAGTGAAAAGGATTCTGGAGAATGTTCTAGGCTGTACCCTTAGTTCATACATGAGGTAGTTACACAGGCACATGTTGCCTCCCTCTCATTTTTTTTTTTTTATTTTCTGTATTTATATACCGCCTTTCTCATCATCAGATTTCTCATCAGATTTATTCAAGGCGGTTTACACAGGCAGGCTATCCTAGCCCCGATAAGGGTCTTTACAATATTGTTCCATTCATATAGAACCTTCCATACGCGAGATATTTTCCTTCCGAGTGCAGCCCCTCCTTCGAGCTTGTGCTCTGCACTTCCAAAGCTTCACAGTTCACCACAGTTCACCCTCAGACGGCTGTCAAGATGTTCTCTCTCTAGCTGACTCCTCTGCATTCCACCCTCTCATGGTGCCTTCTCAGTATCTTCACGAGGTCCATCAGCAGCTGCCGTCTCCCATCCAAGCGAAAACCAAGGTTGACCCTGCTTAGCTTCTTCAGGCAGGGCACTGGCTCAAACTCCAGGCCACACCTCCTCCACTTTTGTTCAAATTCTAATTCTATGCGCCTCATCTCCATCCAAAATTTCATCAGCTCTGCAGTCATCAGCCCTTCCCCACCACTGGAGAAGCCTGACCTTGATAAGGTGGGCCTTCGAGAGCAACAAGCCTCACCCTCATTGGGGTTCTCCGTATTACTGGGCCCTTCCATGGCTCCTGGAATCCTAACTGTGGGTTTTTGAGCAAGACGTCAGGAGCTCAGGACCTGATTTTGCTGCCTCATAAGACCATACACAGATTATTTTCCTTATCTATCTAGCCTCACTATCTCCACTGATTCCCTGAGAGAAACAAAAGACTGCTTGCTATAACTTGCTTTTAACGCCAGCCTTTTATGTGCCAACTCGTCCCTTTGTGGCTTTCAGGTAAAGCAGCTTTCCCTAAATCAAAACTCAAAAGTACAAAACAGAGAAAATAAACATATCACAGTTTGATTCAAAGCTATTGCTGGGGTTTTGGACCCCACCACTAAGCCACCAGACGAGCACATATTGTGGTAGTTATTATGGACACAACACCTAGCAACCAGCACCCACTCCCAGCCTGTCTTATCCTGAAACTGAGTTTAAACTGGGATGGTAGTTCTTCTTGCCATCGCCCAAGGCCAAAGGAAAGCAGACAGAAGGAGACTGCCTTGGGGCAACTTCCTTCCCAGTTTAATGGAAAGCATCAAAATCCTGGAGTATTCCCTTAAACGCTGGACAGGAGCAAATGCTGGCAGTCTAGGAAGACAGGGCAACCAACTTCCTTCCGAGTGCTTCGAGACTAGGCAGAAAAGAATAAAAGTTCAAGAAGCTTATTAAAAGGCTATAAAAGCTATCAAAACAATGCAGAGATAAAAAGCAAGGCACAGAACCAAAGAGAAGAAGAATAAAGGGAGTGGTGGCAGCAAAGGCTGGCAAGGACATAAAAATGCAAGCTGAAAACAAAACAAACCATTAACATGACTTCTCTGGGTACTTTTCCTACTCTATGTACTTGCGCTAGTCCAGAACCTTGGTCCTTGAAAGCCAGGCAGGTGGATGAACCCCTTGAAGTATCAGGTGCTCCAGATGTCACACTGGGACAAATGCATGGAGGGGTTGTGTGATCCCACTTTTTATAGCTTCATGGTCCATTGAGTTGGCTCTCCAAGTTGGCTCTCCAAGTACAGGCCTATTTGGGGGGGGAGCCTCCCCATGTGATAGGCCAGTCCAAACCAAGTGAACATTTGAAGAAAAACAGGACAGATCAGGAATTTTCACCACAATATTTATTATTTATTATTATTTTTCACATTTTTATACTGCCCTTCCTCCAAGGAGCTCAGAGTGGTGTACATATTTCCTCCCCTCCTTTTGTCCTCACAACAACCCTGTGAGGTAGGTGGGGCTGAGAGATAGTGACTGGCCCAAGGTCACCCAGGAAGCTTCGTGGCTGAGCAGGGATTTGAACCTGGATCTTCCAGGTCTAAGTCCGACTCCCAAACCACTACACCATCCTGGCTACATCCATCAATACAAGACAGAGTTGGAAACTGGAAGTGTTTTGCAGAACATACCCAACATTCCTTAATGACTGTGCTTTGCTACGGATATCAGTAGCATTGAACAAGCTGCCTTTCAACAATTCTTCTCATTAGGAATACCTGAATGTTCAAAGAACCATTCCTAGAAAACAGTTTGAAAAACACTGGTTACTCATGTTTGATTATATTGGATGATCAGTATGCTAACAAATTTAACATTAGATAGATTTTATAGTGGAGGCACAATCCAGATTAAATACATATTTTTATCTTATAATATCTGAATTATAACATGCCATGGTAATTATTTTCCTGTTGACGGATTATGAGATTCCATAGCTGACATCTGCAAAAATGAAAACATTCCTGAGATCAATGTAAAAAAAAAATCAAAACAATCAAGCATTCACATTTAAAGTTGAACATTTCACATTCAAAGTATAAATTTAAAATTTGCTTCAAAACTTTCCACTAAAATTCAGTTGGTGAGAGATTGGGCAGTTTGGCACATGCTGAATATTCAGCTCTAAAAATACCAGCTTCTCAATGAGTTTGCCAAATGATGTTGAGATGGCAAACTTGGGCATGGTCTAGCTATCCATGTCCACCTATGCCCAGCCCTTTCCCCTCCTTCTTGCTCAGTACATATGGGCAAGCACAGATCTCAGGACCCTGAACTATTATCAGGAACAGGAAGCCCATGTGAGAACAGTTGTTTGCATTCACATTTTGATGTTGTGGTTTGTGCACTGATGTCATAGGACAAAGGAAAATGTTTCCTTGGACAACCAAGTTACCTGGGATAAGAACTTGCACTTAGGGGTGAGGAAGAGGACCGTATGGCGATAGAGGACATGCATGTTTTTATTTATTTATTTATTTATTTATCTGGGCATTTATCTCCATTCTGTTGGAAATAATGGGCAAATTCCGTATGCTGGACACTGGGGGGTGTATGCATGTTATATGATCATCTAGGTAGACCCTCTTGTCTTTGACCCCTCATTGTCTTAAGGAAGGGGCGTGGCCCCAGACCCAGTTTCCTTCTTCTTCACCCTTCTCTCAATCTCTTCTGCATCTGACCACTGACCAGGGAAGACGTGGCAAGCTGCCCTCCAGCAGCCCAGCGCCATCTTTCCAGCATGCCTCCATGCAGAGAGCCCTAGCTTTAGGAGGGTTCCGTCCTTTCAAGTTTAGTGTATCCTCTGATGTGAATCAGACATTGTAGATATGAATGAAACTGTAAGTAAACTTCTTTTTGCAATTTCAATCAACTATGCCTAGTGTGTTTTCTCTAGCCAAGTAAAGCTAAGCAAGTCTGCCACGTGGGTGGGGAGTAAAACAGAGTAAGGGAGAGGGGAACGGAGTGACTAATAGCTACCCCCCTAGGGAAATTCCAACACATTCTACCTCCTAAGAGGCCCTAAAGGCAATTGGTGAAACAACACCATTTCCTCCTTCTCCTCTTCCTCTTCAGATGTTTCTCTGTGAGAGGAAAGCAGCACAGTTCACCTTAAAAAACACACAGCAGGCGGAAGAGGCGATGGTGGATTCTGCCTTGTTGACTTTCCTTCTTCTTCAGAGGCAGTTCGTGCTCTACCAAGTGACAGCTTACAATAGTAAGCAAATAACTTTGTAGGACAGCAGGTCCAAATGTGAAAAGTATTTTAACACAAACCAGAAATCCAGGGACGCAAACCAGAAAAGGAGAAAACCCAGAAGAGTAAGAAGTGACCATATCCATGCATTTATATCTCTATATGTCTGTCATTAGGACATTGCATATTTGTCTGGATAAGTGTACTCGCACTCTAGAGAAGATAATATTTTCTACGGAGCTGGCTGCCAGAAAATCTCTCTCTCTCTCTCTCTCTCTCTCTCTCTCTCTCTCTCTCTCTCTCTCTCTCTCTCTCTCTCTCTCTCTCTCATATATATTGACCTGTTTTTGAGGAACTATGGTTAGGAATTCCCACTGATTTGACTTAGGTCATGAAACAGACATTCAGTGATAATAACTTTCAGATATTATTGAACTGACCCCTATTTGAACTGGCCAACTGAAGCATTGGAAAGCTTCTTCATCCATTACCAGTCCCCTGAGCCATAGTTTGTATCTGTGAGGAGTTAGCTGGAAATTGCATGGGCGTTTGTGGGAAGGAACCGTGCATTAAGATCATTTTAATACATGGAAGAGCACAGTCTAATAATGCTTGAATTGAAGAGAAAATTCATCTCCCACTCAAAAACCTGAACACTGCACAGCAAATTAATAGGTAAAAGAAAGGATTCTTTTTTTATCAGCACTAATAAATAAGTCACAATTTCGGTTTATCAATATAGACTTGTTTGAAATTGTGGAGTTGCGTTAGGGGACTTATTTCTACAGCTCTTCTAGCTGAAGTTAACAGTATTCCCTGTGGTCTTGTGCACTGTGTAGTCATTTACACCTATGCAAAATGAGTGTGAAATGCTCATGGATTGGAAATTCTACATCCACTTTGCACATGTGCATGTGACTAAACAAAGTTCAGGCTCATCGAGAAAGAGGCCCAGCAGGAAGTTGGGGTGAGAAAGGACTACAAACTGCAATTCTTTAAAAAAAGAAACACTTTCATCAAATACTAGAACAGATACATACAGAACATTCCTTGACATACATGGTTTTAGGTTTGCAATTATATGCCTGTTGTGCAAGGATTGAATTTACAGTCACAATTAGGTTAATTTATTACACAAAAGGGTCATAGCATGAACTGTAGCACGCAACTGTGGCACAAATATGCAAATTAATTAGAGGATAAACAGAGAAGGTGAGAATTAGGAGAGTAATGGATATGCAAATAGCACATCCTGATTAAGCATTTTTAAATCAAGTCATCAGCCCAAAATAATTGCAGTTGCAAAACTAAGATCATGGCATCTGGTCCCATCAATTCCTGGCAAATAGAAGGGGCAGAAATGGAAGCAGTAACAGATTTTACTTTTCTGGGCTCCAAGATCACTGCAGACGGAGACAGCAGCCATGAAATTAAAAGACGCTTACTCCTTGGAAGGGAAGCTATGGCAAACTTAGATAGCATAATAAAAAGCAGAGATATCACCATGCCAAGAAAAGTTCGCATAGTCAGGGCGATGGTGTTCCCAGTAGCAATGTATGGTTGCGAGAGTTGGACCATAAGGAAGGCTGAGCGCCGAAGAATAGATGCTTTCGAACTGTGGTGCTGGAGAAGACTCTTGAGAGTCCCTTGGACTGCTAGGGAGATCAAATCAGTCAATCCTAAATGAAATCAACCCTGACTGTTCCCTCTGTGTGTGTGTGTGTGTGTGTGTGTGTGTGTGTGTGTGTGTGTGTGTGTGTATGACACACACACACACACACGCATGATGCCCGTGCTTTGCTACGGGATGTAAGTACTTTAACAGTGCAATCCTCTTCGGTCGGGCGGCAGAACGAGCATTCCGCCGCCCGAAGCCATCACAAACATGCTATAAGGCATGTTTGCGTCTACTTTTGAGCAGGAAAGGCTGACGAAAGGCCCTCGCCCGTCCGCCGGACCCAGGTAGATCAGGATCCAGCGGCGGGGCAGATTGGCGGGAGAGGGAGGGTGCCCATAGGCCAAGCCAGCCCAGGAGGGGGCGGGGAAATGGCTTCAGCCATATCCCGGCCCCCGCCGGGCAGCTTACACGGCCTCACCGACTTCTGCCAGCGATTTCGCTGGCGGAAATCCGAGGAGGCCGATCGGCCCCAGTGCCATTTACACTTGGGGAAGGGGATGAGTGTCCCCTTCCCCGAGGAGACTTTCCTCTGGGCAGGAGCCTGCTCACAGCGGACCTCAGGATCCGGCAGGCGCTCTGGGCCGCCCGCCCAATCCTTACGCAGGATTGGGCTGTAAATCCATTTTGTCTCCAATAAATTTTCCTTTGATTGCAATGAACCAATTAAATGTAGCACAACTACCCGATATCAGGCCACACCCTGCATTTACTGAAGTCATGGTTCCAGTGCATGATAGTTGTCCCTCTCGCTGTCGTGGGACATGATAGAGAACTCCTCCCAACTGTCCACCACATGCCTCATGATTAGCTCACGCACCTCCCTAGCCTCATTAGGTGAGTGTCATACATGAGATTGGAGAGGGACCAAAACAGGCAGGCTCCATGTTCTGCAATGGGGACAATTGTGTGAGGCACCATCTCCCCATTAACATTTAGAAACTCAATGGCCATACCAATTTAAAAAGCAATAGAGTGACACACTAACTATCCACACTAACTTTAGACACACACTATCCACACTAACTTTAGACCGGCGGAGCATGTGCTCCGCCAGTCTAAACTGTCGCAAACGTTCTATAATTGATCCCCGGATCTAGATTTGCCCCTTTCCGGGTTGATTAAGGCAAAATCCTGAAATATGTTTTTCAGCATTTGGACGAGTAACTTTTGTAAGCCAAAACCAAGCGGATATGTCATCGGGCCTGAGATATTTCGAGGAATCCCTGAAAACGCATTGCACCCCTTTTCGCCCCCTTAGGGGCAGAATTTCTAAAAATCCCTTCTTAGTGGTGCTTACGGTAAGGAAGGAACTTGCTCCCCGAATTTCACGTATCTAGGCCCGGGGGGTTGGGCGGGGTGGTGATGAGTCAGTCAGTGAGTCAGTCAGTGAGTCAGTCAGGACTTGTTCTTGATAGATAGATAGATAGATAGATAGATAGATAGATAGATAGATAGATAGATAGATAGATAGATAGATAGATAGATAGATAGATAGATAGATAATACAATATACAAGATGGATACTTTTTCAACACACCCTTCTTCTGTTGTGGGAACCATAGTAATTGTGACACAAATGGAATGGTGCAGCTCCCAACCCTCCTATCTACTCCTGTTTTGTCTGGATGTCATTGGTTTTTCACAGTATAGTTCAAAACAGTTCAGAATTCAAACAAGGTGCCCCCCCAAAAAACCTTCCATTATGGGATAGCCACAGGTTTATCCCATTATGTGGAAACTGTGCTGTTTTTGAGGCAAGAAAACAAAAATCAAATCTTGTACTTTTAGCTCAGGTAGGAAAAAAAAAGACAGAGATGTTTCTAGCACTTAAAAAAGTTACAGCATTTCACATACAAACTTTTAAAATTGATTATGCTATGGTAGATTAAATTCAGGTAATCCGTTTACCTGCCATGCAGGCACACGTTCTTAATCCACCACCACCCCCCAAAGCATCTCATGGGGCTTGCTGTCAAAAGGGTTTCTAAACATGATCGTTTAACTCATGCTGATAACCTGTTCCACTTGGCTTTCAGTTTGC
Organism: Plestiodon gilberti rubricaudatus; assembly: GCA_026170595.1. Taxonomy (NCBI): domain Eukaryota; kingdom Metazoa; phylum Chordata; class Lepidosauria; order Squamata; family Scincidae; genus Plestiodon; species Plestiodon gilberti. Next base: position 115,318,440 of record JANXHW010000001.1, read on the forward strand.
AGTTGTATGGGGGCAAAATAATATAAAGCAAAATTATAGACTGTCAACTTCCCAAGGAATAGGAATGAAAACAAAATGTGTACCCCACTCAGGATGTCCTGCTGTGTGTGAATATTTGCAGCTAACCCAGAGTAATTACATCACATTAGCAACATCAGAGTAAGCCTGGTTATGTGAATTCAACAGATTATAATTTTGAAAGCATGTGAGTGGGGGCTGGAGTGGGGGTGGAGACACTGCTGTCTTTTTGGTTAATGGTGTCAATTTAAAAGAAGAGACGCAAAGAATGTGACTTTATACATGGATTTATATCACATATGTGCATGTAAGACATTAACAGCGCAACCCTATACTGTACATGTTTACTTGGAAGTAGTCCCATTGCCTTCAATGGAGCTTACTCTCAGATAAGTGTGTATACTACTTGTTAAATCTACTTGTGTTCCAGAAAAAAAATTGAATGTCACTGTAAATGGTGAAAAAAATGGTGGATGTTGGATTTTCCATGAGAATGCTAACAAAACAAAGATGAATTTCATGAATGTCTAATACCACCTATATTTTTCTCCACCTTTTGAAATGCTTTAGTAAGTGTTAACAAAAACATTTAGGCCAGTGATCTTCAACCTTTACCCAAAGGTAAAGGTCGCTGTAAATCGTTGCGACTTGGCGGTGACGGTGGCGACGGCACTTCCGGGTTTGCTCCGCCACCTAAGTAAAAAAGGGAGATTTGGACTTATCCGTCTGCAGTGGTGGCGAGAACCCGGGTTGTGCAGTGTCTCCAGCTGCCACTGCCGACAGGTAAGTCCAACCCCCCTTTTTACTTAGTCAGTTGCGGCGGTGCGAACCTGGCAGTGACGTCACAGCCATTTTGACATCAGTGACAGCTGTCACCACTCTCCTTAAGGGAAAATATGTTCTCCTGCACAGGACCTTGGGGTCACAACTCCAAGGTTGAAGATCACTGATTTAGGCGACTGACAACCACTACCAAAGTATAATTGAGTTTTTGAATATTCACAACATTTATGTGAACAATTTGACATTCACCAAATTTTGGATATTCACTTTAGTATATACATTAAACTCATTAGCATGCCGCTATCCGGCATCCATGGATTTGTCTAAACACAGATGCCAGCGGATAGTCAACTCCACTGTAGAAACCTGTTAAAAAAAAAAAAACAGGTTTTGTTTTTTTTAAAAAAAGCTTTTTCTACCTTCACATGGACAAACCGCTGCATTTCCGAAGCTCTAAAGCACTCTTTGAAGCTCTAAAGCACTTCCAGGTCACGCGAAGGCTCCTCTCTCCTCCCAGGCTCGCCCCAGAATGCATCACAGTAGTTGAAGGTAGGAGCAGCAACTTGAAGGCTTTTAAAACTTTTTAACAGGTTTCTACAGTGGATTTGACATAACCCTCGCAGATACCGAGGTCTGACTGTATTCTTATATAAAGACAAATGTGGAACAGAAAAACACTTCTTCAGTCCTACCAACTTGTGGAAACAATTAATGGCTCAAAATACATCAATTCCTTCTAACCAAATGCTCTGGCAAATATAGCCATCTGAATAAAAATCTAATTAATTTTATTAACTTAGTGAACATGTTAATTTTTGTGTTGTTAAAGTGTTGAAAGAATTATGAATTTTTAAAAGCTCATATTAACAACACTGAAATAATTTGATATATGTCACTTGAGGGTCAGAGGTGAGGGGGATTAGAACACTGGAGCCTTCTGTCACTCAAAAGTCTACTATGTCTTGTGTAGGAGATTACAGATAAGTATGCTTAAGGCGGCGGCCCTCTTTGTGGGGTCGCTGTGGGTTGCCCGGCCCCTTCCGTGTGCGAGAGTCAGAGATGGGAAAAGCAGGGCAGGAGATTGGCTGCCATTGCCGGGGCAGGGCTGAGTGGTGTTTGTCTCCCTCAGTCCCGTTTGGCGTTTCAAGCCCCTCCCTCCCACACTGTTATTAGCTGGTTGCTCTTTATGGGGACCAGGTAAGATTTTTTCCCTTCAGTCTGATTGGCCCTTGGCTGGGGTTTTTTTTTGCCTACCCCAGACTGTGACAGGTGAGGGGTTAGTGTTGCCCAGTTTCCCTCTACTAATTGGTCACTTTAGGCAGGGTAGACAGGGAGGTTGATATTGGTATATATCCTGAGGTGAGCAAGGCTAGGGAGTGAGCCAGAACCGCTCAGACTATGCTGAACTGGATTGGTGAGGCTGGCTGGCAACCTCCACGGCTGGAATAGCAAAGGCCACCATACGTTTTGTCCTGGGGGAGTCTGCGCTTTCCAGGTGCCACGACCCTTCGGGGTTGGTGGTGATAGGCTGACTCGGTCGTGGACCGAGCATGACTTGAGCCAGGATGTCATGCCCATTTAGATTTTGGTGGAGGCAGCAGAGGCGTCAAATGGGGGGGTGCCTTGGTGCCCAGGGCACCAAGTGGTGCCCAGGGCCCCCGGGCCCCAACCCCTGAAGGGGCGGGATCGCGGGCTGGAGGGCGCAAACTTACCTTCCTCGCAGGCGGGACGGACACGTTTCGGCCCTCCCACCCACCCATGCGTCCGAACAGCCCCCAAAAGGTAGTGAAAATAGCGGAGGGGGGTGTCCAGAGGCGGGGCGTGACGTCACGCGCCCGCCCACGTGGGGACGACAATGTGGGGGCGGGGCGATGGCCCCCAGCACGTGGGGTGTAGCGACGCCGCTGGGAGGCAGATGGCTAGGCCTTTTTCCCCCAACCTAGAAGCCCGCACGCTGGGGGTGTGGTTCCCTGCTACAGGTATTTTCATGCTGTTAATGTTATTCAATTAATAAAGTAACCCTAAACCCAAGCCTCTGTCTGGCGTGCTCATTTGGGAGGTGCCTGGCCCTAAACCAAGCGATTTGGAAAAAGGAAACTTGGAAAATTTCTCAGTTTCAGGCTGAAATTTGTTTCACAGCCTGTTCAGGGGTCATCTTCCATTCAGTGTATATGTTGGGGAGATATTTTTCTCCTTACAGTAGCCTCCAATCTTGTACAGAAAATTACTTTGAATTTGTGATTTAGCCTGGTGTTTGGTGGGTGGGTGTGGGTTGGGGGCACTGTCGGCTGTTTAAAGTATAATAAGATTTTTAAAAATCTCACAGGGGATGCTTTCGTGCTCTTTGAGATCCAGCCTCTGCTGTTGTTCCTGAAAAATTCAGTGAAATCGTGCAATCCTTTGCATTATTTGAAGAAATAATCGTTCTGAGCCATACCCGATTCATTTTAAAACTCTGTAAGCTATTTATTGTAGTTAGAGTGGCTCACCCTGAGTTACTTGCCTGGACATGCCTGGAAAACAAAGGTTAGGGCAAGGAGGAGAAAAGAAGAAAGCATGAGAGGAAAGAACTAGGTTTCCTCTTAGCATTAGATTGCTTCCAAATTGAATCTAAGCATCTATTTTCAAAAGACTCCCCTGCAGAGCTGGGCTTTGTGTCCTCTGAACTCACATCCATACAACATGTAGAGAAGAGAATAGCAGCTGTCTAGTTTTGCTCTCATCTCTTGCCAAACCCAAAAACCAAAAATCATTTCCATTTATCAGGCAACATGTTATAGATTACGCTGCTAAAAAAGGACAGACTGACAATACTTCTTTCTCACTGTTGCTTGCAGTTCATTAGGATAAAAACAACTCCCTAAATGAAAGGGGGGTTAATGGTGTCCTCTCCCCCCCCCCCAATGCTTTGTGTTGTTGTCTCATCAGCATCCTGTTAAACTAGATAACCTTTGGATTTTTATAGGCTTGTTTTTGTAATTAAGCACCATCATGCTTACCCAAGACTTTGCTGCAAAGGGATGATCGGACACTTTCGGTGGTTCAAAATGACATAATGATTTATCAGCCGTAAGAGTCCTTGAAAGAGAACATGTCATCCAACCATAGATATTACACCAGCAAAAATAAATAATACAGGACATAGTGTAATTCTGAGTTTAAAAAGGATATTGGACATAAAAGGAACCCAAGTGCATAATAGCAGAAGTGGGCCATGAACTTAGAACAACGAGTTTAACACATTGAAACCTCATAATGTAGTACTATGTCAAATCTTAATAAATTAATGCTACAGTCTACAGGAGTGATTCCCAAACTTTTTAGCACCAGGACCCACTTTTTAAAATGACACTCTATCAGGACCCACCTAGCTTTATAAGACTTTAAAAAAAGGTGATGGGCAGCTTGATCCGCTCTAACTTTAGAGCACACACTCCGCCTCTCTAGCATGTTTGCGACGACTCGGGAATAAGTGCCACCGCCGGAGGCCGGCAGCCCTCACTCCCCCGGCTGATCATCCCTGCCCCCATCGGTACAGGTAGGTCCTGCACTGATTGGTGCAGGGGTGGGTGGAGGACAAGGGCATAGGAGGACATTGGCTGAACGGAGCTGGAAGAGGGCAGGGATAACGGCAGAGCGCTCCACCGACATACATAGGCATAGGTATAGTACATAGGCATGCATAGGCATAGGTAGTGACTTCCCCCGATTCTTTTCTTTCCCAGTGGTGTGTTGCTGGGTCTGCCGCTTTTAGCATTCATTGTTGCAGGTAGGCTCCCCATGCCATATGCTTCATTGTCCCAAGAGCTGACTTTGTGTGGATTTTCAACCAACTCTACCTTCCCTCACAACTATGTCATGATTTCCATGTGACCACCATCAAATGTAAGACACCATTGAATACAAGATGCATCCCCACTTCAGAGTTGTTAAAATGTGAAAAATGTGCGTCTTGGACTTGATGAAATATGGTAGGTCTGTTCTTTCGAAATAGGTGAACATTCAAATAGGAACTTAGATTTTGTTTTCTTTCTTTGGCTTATTTTCCCATAGCATTTTCTTACTTCTCCATGGTTATTTCCTACAACATATGAGCACATACTTCCACTGAAACCATACAGGGCTTGATTAGAATGAAGATGGCAGGCTTTGATATGGTGTCGCTTCACAGGTCACCTGACCCAGAAATTAGTCTCCAGTTACTCAAAACTTTCACAAGAATCATTTTGTTCTATTGACTTTGTTTCACCAGGTCTGCTTTCCTTAGTTTATTACAATGAGACACCAGACCTGAAGTCTTATTTCATGCTATTGATCACATTAGAACCACAAATCATCTTGTCCTGTACAAATCTTTCAACCACTTCCCTAGGAAGAATTCCACGTCAGAATGAATGTCTAATCGCCAGTCACTTACTTAGCACTACCCCTTCTTAATAATCCCACTATGTCTTGGTCAACAAACTTAATATAGCCTTTGTTTGCTGCTTGCTGTGATCAGAGCTGAGAAAGCAATCATAATCCATGATGTCTTTTTTCAACCCACTCTTGGCCCTTATGGGTCTTTACAGACTGCTTCTGCAGCATATTGCTCCATTAAAGAAGGCTGAGCCTGTTCACAATTCCTTCCCCTTCCGGGGAGTGTTCCTGAGCTGCTGATATTTGCAGCTTTTCATCTGTGAGCAAAGCTTTTATCTTGTCCTGCTGCTGACTTATCTACCAGTAGTGTGCAGTGTGGATGACTCTTTTCCTGATATGGAGAAGGAAAGAAACTGAAGAGGGTGGGTGCCCTTTACTGCAGGCTATTATACCTGGCAATGGATGATATGAGAGCTTTCAATCTGACTTCAGGGAATACCACAGTACTGGGATTGCACAAAGACAGAAGTGATTTATTATCAGAGACCGATTCAAGCTAAATCCCTGCATATCTACGGGATAGATCTGCTTTCAGTACTGTAGATCCAAAACATGTACTGAATCATTTAATGGAGCTGATTGGACGTTGAAGCATTATCCTGGATTGATGCAATTGGAATTGATGGGATATTTTTCAGTGTGCTTAGGCATAAAAAATAAAGTGCCGCATATTTTTCTTACAATATAATGTTCTGTTAATTATTTTTTATTAGCTATATGAGCAGGGAGAGACCTAGCAACTTAATATGAGTTTTCAGAATGGAACAAAATAAGTACTAGGAAAATGTACTTACAAGTTACCGTGACTCCAGTTGTAAGGAGTCTATTCAGGTAGTGAATTCATTTCTGATCTTTGAACCAGGGGGTTTCTTGACTCTCAGCTCATGTTCTTAACCACTGCAGCAAAACACCAGGGAAAGGAATATGTATGTGAGTGTTTGCAAAGGTAAATAGTGTGTGTGTGTGGGGGGAATGTATTGTCAGAGGTGCTATAGCCCACTATTTCCTCTCCTCCACACTTCCTCTTCTGTTCCCCTGTTCCCTTTTGAATCCTCCTGGAGGACCAATGGAAGCAATGGCTGGTGCGCTACCAGGTAAGAGGGACAGTATTTGATGCCCTGCCTCAGGTGCCAGGAAATCTGAGACTGGCCCTGTCAGGGCACTGCAGCTTCTTGGTATAGAACTTCTCTCCTGAAGTACAGGAATGGAGCTATCAGCAATTCTACTGCTCCAGAGGCAGGAAAATTGTATCAAGAAGTGTATAGAGAGAAACAGCATGGTGATTTGTTTCTTTGCAGGATTGGTGACAGACGGTTGTAATCTAATCAGCCGGCCTTGACACTTCCGGCTCTCTGTGCGCGTTTTTGAAGCGGAACTAGTCTATTTAAGGCAGCATTCTTTAGTGGTTGTTCATACCATCTTTGCAGCTTTGCTGTTACACCTTGAAAATGACTTCAGATTAGAAGTTGAAACGTTGGTTCCTGTAAATATCGGACTTCTCCGCTCTCACTGTTTTAATTTTCTTAACGTCTGCTTGTTATGCGTGGCTCTTTTGGAAGATTTTATATGTGTGTGCCTGGAGTTCTCTGTATTTTATATTTAAATTACATGGCTACTTCACCCATAAAACTTGTGTTTTGTAATCTTGTATCAAGAAGTGATTCCCACCCCATCTGTATATAATCTGTATAAATCCTGAGACCACACAGAAGAGACTCTCTAGTGAAGTGGACAGGAGGCAAAACTCAGCACCAATACCAAGCATTTCCTGCTTACTGTCCAATATGCGAGAGTTTCAAGTGAAGTTTTGAATGTTCATTAAAGGAGTAAATCAGTGTAATTACTTTTAGCGAGTCTTCTGTCTTTACTGGATTTAATCAGTCGATTCACATCAAAGAGCTTGTTTACATGATCATTTATCCTGAGGTAACTATCCCTTAATGTGCTTGATTTGATTTAAAGACCAGCTGAGAGCTCAAAAAAAAAGTTGAAAGTAAGTGGGAAGGGAGAGGAACGCATCAAACTATCTTCTCTCAGGTAAGTGAATATGCCAGGGCCACTTCAAATGTGACAGAAATTATTTCTACATAGAGAATAGGATACAAACCCATCTAAGAACTTCACATCTAATGCACACCCATTCCGTTTGCCCCAGTCATCCGTTTGTCCCCCTCCCCCAAGTGAAAAATTCTGACAGTAAAAGAACACAGGCATCAGGGGAAGGGTGAAGTGATTGAAATGGCTCCTTCTTGCCTCTAATACATAAGCATGCACAAAAATATAAAGGCAGCTCTCAATTTATGCAGGGGTTAGGTACCTGGAAAATAGTGCATATAGAGTATATCAAAAACATGTAAATGAAAACTAGCTTTCCCACAGGAAACAATGGGATTGACATGGTTAGGGGACCAGTCCACAAGCCCTCACTTTGACAAATGTCGATTATGGAAAGGGGCTACTGGGAATGAGGCAGTGAAGCTGCCAATGTCCATGGCTCAGATAGTTTATGGTCTCAGGGTATTTTGGAGAAGTAGGGTAGTAGGAGTATCTTTTGCATGGCTTTCTTTCTTTCTTTCTTTCTTTCTTTCTTTCTTTTTCCTGCAAGATCTCTCAGTAACATTGCATAGCCAAGTGTACATCTCTGCTCACTTTGGAGCTATTTTCAGTCCTGACAAACATATTTACCAGGCACTGGAGGGGTTTGCTCTACAGCCTAGTGTGGTTCAGAGATCCTAGAGTCTCTCCAATCTTTTGGATTTTCTGCCTTGCAGCTGGGTGTTGCAATCCTCATGTCATCTTTCCTTTGTTACCACTCAGCTTTCTCCTCTATCACATCTTCCTCTCCATCTATGTCCATGACTGGAAGACTACTACAGTCATTCCCAAGGGCAACCCAGCGATTAGGCAAGGTGATGCAGGTTGCATCAGCAACAGGTTGTTGAGGGGGGTAAGAGGGTGCTGCATTTGGGGTGCCCTTCACCACAAGTCTGCTATTGCCAATGCCTCCTTCCAGCTCGCTGTGGATGCAACTCACACCGATCCACTTTCCACCTGCTAAAAGTGAGCAGAAAGTTTATCACTCGCCTCCTTCCCAAGCTCATTGCACTGTTTCTTCAGATGCAGAAGTGCAGGACTTCCAGTTTAATTTACAAGGGCCACAAAACAAAGGAACGCCTTCATTCACGCTGTCCCTTTAAATCAAATGTGGAAGTTCTGCACTTCCACATCTAATGAAACCATGTAAGGAGCACAGTAAGCAGCTGCTTGTGTAGAGGCGGCATCGGGTGGCATTCCGGGTCGTGCTGCCGCTGGTCATTCCTCCTTCTTTCACCACATCTCCTCTTATCTCCTACTGAATCACAGGACATATATACCAAATCCCTCCTTCAAACTGGCTTCTGTACCAGAAATCCTCCCCTATCAGTAACATTATATTTTCCTTTTCTTCCTCTTCCATTTTCTTTTGCTCAGATCAGCCCAAAGGATGTTAAGCTCCATCATGAAAATGGCATATAAAGTATGTATGATAGTACCAGGCTGAAAGGGTGAAATGCTCATTTAGTCATAGAGTAAGGTCCTCGGATGTCTCCAATAGACGTTTTCCAGTCTGAATAATGCATTTTCAATTAACTCACATAGAAAATGTTGCCTTTCAGTATATAGTACATTGTCCATCTTTAGGCAGGCAGTCAAGATGTTTTTGTTCTGTTTGACTTTTTCTTAAGTTCCATATTGGCCATTTATTTTCTCTCCCCAGGTGGCTGTACAGTACCGCCTCGTGCCCTCACGAGATTTGGGCCCCACCATCTTGGGTTTTGTGAGATTTTGCGAGATCCTTTGGGCACTTTGCAAGTGGCAGAGGAGGAGGCTTCCACCGGGCTTGGAAAGCCCGGGACTGGAGCCCGGAACAGTCCCAGGTGTTCCAGGATGGATGGTAAGCCTAATCATGCATCCTCAGTTTTCAATCTTTCTGTTTTTTGGCCTCTCTTTCCCCAGGACAGTTATGTTTCATTCCTCCCCCCCGCCCATTGAATCCTCTATTCATGCCTATTTATTTGAATCTACAAATATGAGCTGCATGAGCAGCGCCTTGCTCAAACACAGCACAAATGCAGCAATTTGAGCAGCTTGCTCAAATACAGCAAAAAAGTAGAAATAAAAGAAAAGAACGAAAAGGTAGAGTTTTTATAGGTTAAAAAGTCATGTAAAAATCTTTTTAAATATTAAACAAATATGAGGAATTCCAACTCTACCTTTTCGTCATTATGTCTGGTCATGAAAACATCCATGCTACACAAACGAAAAGAAACAGGAAATAAAATGCTTGCCTGCTCCTTCTTGCCTATGCCACCTAGTGGTTCAGTGGTGTATATACAGGAAGAAATAGGAAACAGTACAGATCAGAGGAGCAGAAGCAACTGAGAGAGAGATCGGAACAGCAGATAAGAGACCTCCTAGAGAAGCTGATTGCCTATCCAGATAAGAAGCCTTGGGGGATCAGCATTCTCCAGGCAGACCAGCAAGTCAGAGATGCTTTGAATTGCAAGTCAGATCTGAGCTCAGAAAACCAGATAAGGACCAGACTGCCACGTACCACCGGACAGGGGCATTGCTAGGGTGTGGCAGGGGGTGGGTCACCGGGTTGATGTGCCGGGAGGGGGTGATGTGCCCGCTGCCCACTTCGCCACCCAGTGCTTCGCCTTCGCAGCCTTCTTCATCCCTTTCGGGACTTGGGCAGGCCAGCGGCACTTCCCCTCCGCTGTTTGCGCAGGCGCATGCACAAGCCAGAAGGGGTGATGCACCGGGAGCACGAATGGAGATCTTCGGCTCATACATGTGTGTGCCTGCGCAAACAGAGGTACCTGGGCAGGCCAGGGATTCTAGTCGGCGCTTCCCCTCTGCTGTGAGCCTGTCAAAGATTTCCAGTCGCGCCCCCAGCTTGTGCATGCTCCTGCACAAACAGTTGAGGTGAAGTGCTGCTGGCCTGCCCAAGTCCCGAAAGGGATGTAGGCGAAGCACCGGGCAACAAGGGGGGCAGCGGGCGCATCACCCCCTCCTGGCTTGTGAGTCCCGGGCGGGATGGGGGGTGCCGGGAGGCAGGCCTGTCACCCCTCCCTGCACCCTTGGGAGATGGGGGTGACACGCTGGGGCCTGTGGGGTGGCGTGCTGACCTCCTGCCCCCAGTGACGCGTTGACCTCCCACCAGGGGTGATGCGCACCCTAGTGACGCCACTGGCAGTTGCTCAAAGTACCACAAGTTGGGAACCTCTGGTGTAGTGGTTCGAGAGTTGAACTTAGACCTGGAAGATCCAGGTTAAATCCCCTCTCAGCCATGAAACTTCCTGGGTGAACTTGGCCCAGTGATGTAACTAGATAAAAAAGTTCCCGGGTGTAATAAATTATGCGGTGCCCCCAATACAAGTCCCAAAAGGCCCAAGTCCCAACAGTACAATAAAGAAGTTAAACTGTCCCACTAAGCCAGTTACTTTAATGCTATCCCACTATTGGCCAGAGCCTTGGGAGCACCAATGTGAAACAGCAGCTTGAGGAAGTGGAAGCAGGTTATAAAATGGTGGGTTGGGGAGGTGAATGTGTGTTGCGAATGAGGGCTTGCACAGTAATGGTTGTTTTTGCACACACCTACCTCACTAGTATGCTCTGCTCAATATTCCGCCCATGTTCTAAACAAGGCTGGGCTGGGATTTGAATCTGGGTTCCCACAAGCTGAGGAGGACATAGAAAAAAAACTCCAATCATCAAGGCAGAGAGTAGGTGGGAAGTCCAGATGTGACCTTATTTCATGGTCAGAGCTACCAGTACCTCAAGAGTGACCTTCTGCCCACCTCTGTCTCAGCTTGCCCTTGTAGGGCACCAACCATGAGATGTTCTCCTGCACAAGATCAAATGAAATGAATGGAAATAATGCAAGAACCACTGGCATCGCTGCAGATGCTTTCACCGCCTTGAATGGTTCCGAAGGCGAGGGGGCGGGGCCACTTCGTGCTCCAGTGTAACGGAGGGTCGGAGCCGCGGCGGAACTTAGAGCTCTGCCCCCCTGCAGCAACGCCAGTGGCAAGAACACTTTCCAGTGAACAGTGTATTAAATCACTGTATGCAGTATGATCCTACTTCTCACATACTTTCCCTCCTTTTCTTGCCTGAGAATTTTGTCCCAGCCCTTTCTTCCCATAACCTGTTTTTAGTCTGGCAGTAAAGTCCTTACTCTTCTATCCTCTTCCTTCATCTCTGTTTTTCAGCTTCTCTCTTTAAAAGTCTTGCCAAGGCTCCAGATGCTGCTCTTCAGCTACCTGCACCTCATTAAGCAATTAATCAACCTAGCTGGCCTTGCCTAGGCTCTGTTAACCCTTCAGCTCCATGTGATTGATTTGTCATGTCAGAAGTACTATAGAACAATGAGAAAATTAAAGACTTGGTGCATGTTGGAAGGATCATTGTGTCTTTCAAAATATTCTTCAAAGACAACATTTAAGATCATTAATTGCCAAGTATCTAGACCGACAGTAGCTACTGGACATCCTTGGGTCATAATCAGAGGTCAGATTATTTAGTCAAATACCAAGTGCCATTTCATGCATTAAATCTTTAAGGTGCACTTGAGTGATGAATGAGCTCCCCTTGCTTCCTGCTCCCCCCCCCCCCCACCTATTTTCCCTTAAGGAAAGCCTCAGAGTAAGGTTTAATAGGAAAGAGGCTTCCCTGAAACAGTGAAATCAGCACCATTGCAGAAAGACTGCATGGCTAGACAGAAAGGTCATTTTATGTATTCCTTGTCTTGTTCCTCTGGGTCCACTTCCTAATAGTTCCTAGCCAGCTGACCTGCTGGGATTGGCATGCACCAGCCAATTGGGCATCCAAGTCTACCTGACCAGGTCTGAGGACAGGTAGAGGTGCCCAGATGGTTGAAAACTATTCAATCAGATGGACCAGTGACATAATCAATGCTATGTTTCTTAAGGTCACTCATAAGGATGTTTGTGTGCGTTCTGGCTTGGCTCCCTTAGAGATCATGTCTTTGTACAGCCAAGCTCTCTGCCACATCCTGGGGATCAAAATGTTCACGCTGATCTTGGAGTAAGTACGAGACAGGGAACAGTGAGATTTAGATGCTTAGGGAGTGGTTTTACTTTTGCCTGTAATCACCTGCTTGATGTTTGTTAATATCTACACCTGGACATTGCCAATGTAGCCTTATGAGGATTTGTGAGGAATTAGCCACGTACCTGGGAAGGAGACTTTTTAAGGATGGTCTCTCTCTCTCTGTCTGTCTGTCTCTGTCTAGCTTTTTCCTTATGGTGGCAGTGGAGTCTACCAATTTTGGTCCTGACATAGAGGCAGATCCTGGGAAAGAAGGGAGGCACCAGAGCTCCACCCACCCCCGCATCCAATCACTACAATTTGTCTAACGTTTCTGTGCCTGCACTCTTGCATATTTACAATCCCATCTGATGCATGTTTACTCAGAAGTAATGGTGTGCATAGGATGGCCATTCCAGCTCCCTGATTTTACTTTGGGCCCACATTGCTCAGAATGAGGCATTTCCTGTGTACAGTTCTTCTTTGTAGAATTGCTGCCTTGGAGCCTTTGTTTGTTCTTGATGAGCACTGAATTTGCACAACTGCACCTGTGCTCCCATACCCACCCAAAGAAATTTGATGCCATGTTGTGCAAAAGGGGGCAGAACGTTGAGGTGGGTGAGACTTTTAAACAGCTGGGTTCCAAGTGTTGGAAGGTGTCTATATTATAGCTTTGGTTAACGGGTAATATAAGCAAGGGAATTGAGGTTGAGCCTGGTGAGCACCGGTCACTCAACTTCAAGGCTCTGTTTTTTCATACTGGGGTGGGACTACTGTTAAATAAGTTGACAGAACTGACCTACCACCAATCCCAAGAGAAGTAAACCTCTTCCCACCAGTTCTCTCTTCTCCCAGAGCCAGAAGAGAGCAGGAGGATGCCAAGAACGGAAGAGAGCCTAGGAAAGAAGAGGTACAAACACCAAACCTTGAAAATAGCTATTGCTTGGAGTGTCTCTAGGGAAGATGAACATGATTAATGATGAGTGTCTGCTGGGGATTGTCTGTGTTGAGGGAAGATAATTGAGTCTCTGTTTTGAGGTGATAGAATTACTGATTGGATTGCAAAATTAATTGGTGTTGTTTGAGGGGGAAGAATTGATTTGGGGAAGCTGATAGAGGAGCAGTGAGAGCACAGAAGATTAGGGGTATCTCTCTTCCACCATCTCTCACATGGCCTCTTTCATGGACGACACACAAGCCATTTGCAGCTTCACATAAGTACAAATTGTACGGATCACACACACAGCTCAACACGAAAGCTCAAGCCCTCATGCAGGATTTTGTTCACCACTTAAAACTTCTGCTTCATACAAGGAAGAAAACAGCTGAAAACAAAATTCCCAGAGCCTTACACCTGTGGCTCCCCAACAGAGCCAAATGAAGGTTGATGGATATCTGAGAAGTTGGGTGGGTTGATTATAATTTGGGGACAAGGGAGCCACAATACACTATGGTACAAGAGCACACACTCGAGACCTGAAAACAAAAGACTGTATTAAAAACAAAGCCTTCTTAGCCCACATGCTTGCTTCTCACACAGCATTTGTTTCACTTTTCACTGAAAATTTAAAGGCCACCAGAATGCATCTGATCTTTTCTTTTATCATTTCTGAAAGGTGGAAAATGGCCTGCCTCGCAGGGGTATTGTGTGGAAACAATAGTCTTCCCTTCGACCTTTCAACATAGAACACTTGAGACATAGTTCTGATCTGTCCTCCTGTTTCATTCAGTGCAATATGACTATCTTTAATAGAGTTGTTACATTGCAAATTTTACTTTTGACTATAATGTTAGGAAGCCTGTGGATTCAGTTTTTCTTAGTGCAGAATTTGGGCTTCAAGGATAAATTACTGGTTTTAGTTTTTAGAAAGCTGAGTTTACTCAGCCCTAGGTATGGTCAAAGAAAACAGCTAATTTATTGGAAAACTAGAGGATGCTGGAGAACTGGGATGCCAACACAAATGTTGTAGCCTAATGCCCCAATCCTATGGATATTGATGTACCCAGTGGTGTCGCTCCAGTAGGGGTGGGGCCGTAAGTATTGTTCCATCGTAATCCCTTTACCGAGCGAGCAGGAGGCGGCCCCGCCCCCTCACTGTCGGAGCCTTTCCCCTGCGGAGAAAGCAGCAGGCAGGGTCGCCTCCTGCTCGCTCGGTAAAGGGATTACGACAGAGCGATACTTACGGCCCCACCCCTACCGGAGCGACGCCTCTGGAACTCGCATTTACGGCAGTCATGAAAGGCGACACACCATTCTGTGCAGGCAGGGCGCAACTGCAAGTGGCGAGGGGGAGGAATAAGGCGGAGTTTGGGCAGGGAGGTGGGTGTGTTGAGGCCAGAAAGGGGGCGGTATCAGTGGCAGCAGCACTGCCAATATTCTATCTCCCTTCCTGACCTTGATCCTCCTTCTCGGGTTCACTCAGACTTGCATCAGCAAAATTGCTGGTGCAGGTCTGAGTAGACCCAGTGGGGCAGTGGAGGCTTACCCTGGGCAAATGTTCCCTTGCTTGGAGAAGACCTTTGGGACTGCCCCCTGCAGGATGCAGCACGAGCTCCGGTGGCGCAGCTGCATTGGTGGGGGGGGGATGTTAGTCATTGGGCTGTTAGTCATTCTGTTCTGCAGAGTGTCTCACTCTGTCTGCAGGAAACATAACTTTTATGGACCACAATTTCTTCAATTAGTCTGTTGATTCCTTTTCTACACAGTATGCATCTGTTTCTCTTAAACAAGACCGTAGAGTTTCTGTGTTGATCTCCAAACTTTGGCCTGCTACCCAACCACCATGAATGGCTTTCCCTTCTCTTGCCTTAAAGCACAAAAGTTAGCTATATTAGCAAGTGACAAGAGCAGTTTTAGAGTTGGTATGCTATCATCATGAGGCTGACTGTCCCACAAAGAATGGGCCACTCCTTAACAGATTACATTTGCTAAAATGTTCCCAACATCTAAGGAACTGACCCTTGATGCTGGACAGGCTGATTTATTAGAATGCCTGTGCTCCTGACAACATGTGCAATGGGCCTGGAAATACTAGGTCATTTTTCAAATCTCTTTGCGCTCCACTGCCAGTCGTCTCTTCCCACATATTCTGTCAGGCAGCTCTGCTATAGAGCACAAACCAACACATTCTTTGTCTCTCATTCTTACAGCGCAATCCTGTGTAACTCTTGCACCGGTGTAACAGTAGATCCAGAACTGCATGTGCAGTTTGGACACAGGACAGATGTCAGCGCAACTCCGCCAGTGTAGGGGGCATTCCAGGGGCATTCAGACGCCCCCAGAATGCACCCTGCACCGGCAGAGTTGCGCTGGAGTCCATCCTGCATCCGAACTGTGCATGCGTGGCATGCGAGGGGGGTTATGCTGGTGTTCATCCTGTGTATGTCGGCATACGGCAAGTTACACTGGTATAAGTGCACTTACACCGGTGGATCTACTGTTAATACTGGTGCAAGAATTACACAGGATTGCGCTGTTAGTCTCACAAGGCAGTGTCTCACTCAAACAAAAAAATGAAAAGCAAAAAGCAAATGTTTGAATCTGCTGAAGCCTGAAGAGAAATATCTAGATAAGCTAAAGACTACTATGCTATTGGTATATCTGGAGGGTAGCATCCTGAGAAATCATGACAGTTGTGTTGCACAGCCAAGCACATCATAGGGAAAGCAGGTGTCTTTTGTCCTGGGATGCTGTGTTGCTCATGGTGAGAAGTTAGTCATGTGGACCAAACCCACATTGGACCCAGTTAATTATGTGATCCAGCTGATTTGTCAAACCATCCTTCTCCCATACATTGTAAGTCCAGAAATAGGAACCCTATTGCCTTCTGATGAAAGCTATCTGCAAGATGCAGTCCTTGTCCCTGCCTTTGTTTTTCTACATTGTGGTGCTACAACAACAACAACAACAACAACAGTATTTAACCAGTTGCTGGTGGTGTTCTGCATCTTTTTTAGATTGTGAGTCCTTTGGGGACAGGGAGCCATTTAATCATTTGATTTTGTCTGTAAACCGCTTTGTGAACTTTTGTTGAAAAGCGGTATATAAATACTGTTAATAATTAATATTTATATACCGCTTTTCAACAAAAAGTTCACAAAGCGGATTACAGACAAAATCAAATGATGAAATGGCTCCCTGTCCCCAAAAGGGCTCACAATCTAAAAAAGATGCAGAACACCACCAGCAAACAGCCACCTGAAAAGACACCGTGCTGGGGTGAAAGGGGAGGCAGTTACTCTCCCCCTGCTAAATATAAAAGAGGAGCACCCATATCCCCAACTTCCCATTTTCTTGAAGTGCAAACGAGGGGCCTACAGAACCAGTGAATTGTCAGATAAAAGACTGAAAGGGAGAGTGTTCCTGATCCTTTCCCCCTATCTACACTCTATTTTTTAGTTTATTTAGTACATGTTACATGCCGCCTTTCTTCTTCCATGGAACTCAAGGTAGTGGAGTCCCCAGATTATCTCCTGTCCAGGGACTGAGCATACTATATAAGGCACTTCCTGTCAGGGCCATTCTAGAACTAGATGAGACCACTTCAAAGAAGCCTCCCCAAATACCTTCCGAAACCAAGAGGAGTCAGCAGACACTCACAAATTGCCTGCAACTACCCCAGAAGATGGCCCATTTGAGGAGGCTGCAGATTTGGCGGATATGACACACTCTGAACAATCTCTCCTGGCTCCAGACTCTCCAAAGCTATGCCAGGAGCAGAAACAATGGTGAGTCCAAGGCTGCGTTTGTTTTTCAACTCCAAAATAGCAGGAAGTGAGGTTCCTAGCAAGATGACATATAGCATCTTAAATATCGCTGCTACCAGGGTTCTCAAAATGAACGGAAATGACCGAAAATCAGAATGGCTGCTGTTGCTCCTCGTCCCTCGCACTGCATCTCCCAAGATCCTTTGCAGCCAAGCAGCCTTCCTATTGGTGCATGAGGCCACCATCTTTTCTAGCTTCAAGCTTGCAGTTGAAAATTCTAGCGTGGCAAGTGGGCTGGGAGGAGAAAAAACACACGACCCGAGCACGCTAGAAGGCGAAAAAAAAAAAACACCAGCTCTCATGCGCTCCTAGCACTAGAAACTGAAAAACAAATGCAGCCCAAGTGGAAGCCCAGCCCCAAAGGCACAAGGCCTCTCATCCCCAAGGCTTTCCTGGAAAGAGTCAGAACCATCTCCTGCTCCAGACTAGGAATCTCCCAGTGCTTCAAAGAAATGGTGAGCAGCAGCAGGTGAACTATAAAGCTGCTCAGATGGTAGTTCCTGATGCAACACCTAATCCTGGCTGCTCAGCTCCTCAGGTGGACAGCTCTCCTGAAATTTTGAAAATCTTCTTCCCCAATAGGAAAGATGGGAATGAGAGACATTAAGCAGCAATGATGGGAACAGGACACAAACTCAGACCTTTTACCTTCAGGAAGGTGGTTGCATCAGCTTGCAAACCTGGTCTCAGTTTCCATTTTAAGAGTGTTGCCCACATCCTTAATTATTTGTGTTTTACTGTCCTTGTGTACATACCTCTGATAATCATACATATGGCATCTTAAAACAAAATCACAGACAGTTTATGCCACATTTTTTCCTCTCTAAAAAGTATTACTTGATGATATCATTTTTCCCCAGACAATCTTCTTAGATTCTTATTAAATTAGCAGTAAATTCTGCAAAACAGAACATACTTGTAAAAGGTGCAGACTGCAGTTAAATATGTGATAAATTACCTTCACAATAATGGTGCTTATGACTGACAGAAGGTAAAAGGTTTCTTTCCCCAGGGAGTTAAAGCTTCATAAGTCAGGCAAAGTGCAGAAACAGGAAAAGGTACAAACATGATGCCAGGTGCTCAGCTGGAGATTTGTGGTAGCTCCTCATTCCATTAGAAGTTGCAGTAATAAGGAAGAGAATTAGTGCATTAGTGAATTTCTTTATTAAGGGTGGTCGAAAGGAACTTTGTTTCTCAAAGTCAATTCTAGATACATAGGTTTTTAAAGCATTTAATTTTGACCTTTCAGAGTATAACCCTTTTTTTCACTGATGCAAGCACTGGAGTTTGTTTGTTTTTAAATAAAGTTGGCAGGTATGTCAAATAGACACTGCTTCTGATATTCATATAAGACCCACACCTACTCAGCCCACACCTACCCAGTAGTATGTTCCACTGAAAACCATTGGGACGTACTTCCGAAGATACGTGTTTCGAATTGTGAATACACGAAGCAGAATTACACTGAGTCAGACCCATCAGTCCATCTAACCCGGTATTGCTCTACTACACTAACTGGCGGCAACAGTTCTCCCGGACGGTTTTTGGACTGGAGGTTTATCCAAGCCTACCAGGAGCTGCCAACGATTGAATCTGAGACCTTCTGCATGCAAAGCAGACACTTTGCCCATTCCCATTGAAGCCTTGCGGTACAACTCTTTCTCAGGGCCTGTGCCTGACACCTTGAAGAACTGTGGCCAAAGGGAGTACACAGTGCATGTTAAGATAATTGGGCCAATGAACTGCCATTTGTAGCAACACAAACTAAAAAACTAGGCTGGGCGCGCGCGTCACCCTAGTAACCCCTTCCCCCATACACACCCCCTTTACTAATCTTCGGCGTGGCCATAGGCCACGCCGTGATTTGGGGGGCGCCCAACGGATGTGCGCACGTCACCTGGGGGCCCCCCGCCCGCCTCGCCACGCAACAGCGACGCCCCTGCTAACCAACAGTCTATATGCACAAGTCAATATTAAAAAAAGCCATCCAAACACATTTTAATACGCTATGTATACAAAGAGACATTTATCACATTCTGTAACAATCACAGAAATCAATTAAATCAGTGTTGAGATATGTTGTTACATATAATCTGCAATGACCTACTGTGCTCGTAACGAAACCTACATGCCACCCGGCTGAATCAGAGGGAGAGGCTAGGCGGCAGCAGGGCCTGCTCCATCAGCCTGGCTGGGGCCGCCTGCTCGTTGGCTCCTCCTCTCCCAGAACTGTGTTCCTCCATGACTCTTGCAAATGGTCATGATGTATCTTGAATGTTTTGGGACCCAAATTGGCTGGTTTTCCTCTATCCTTCCCCATCCCTTTTTCCTTTTATTGTGTCTATGAGATTGAAAACCAGCAGGCAGGGCCCACATCTTTTTTAATTTCTGTACAGTGCCTAGAAATTTTAGGTACCTTTATAAATAAAATAATAAATTGTTCCATAGAACAGGAAAACTGAGAGCTGAAATATAAATTTGTTGGATGAGTTTTGACCACCAAGATCCTCTTCAGCGACTTCAAGACGGTAAATTGTCTGACTTCTCCAAATGTAGATAAATTGGACTGTGATTTTTCCTATGATGAATTCAACCACTTTGGTAATTCCTATTTAGCTCTCTTAAATTAGTTTTTGACAGAGATGTGCTACATGCATGGATATATATAAACTTAAATGAGAGTTTTGTGCTTATATGAGTCTATATAAAACAGTTTGAAGCAATATAACTCCTTTTAGGAATTGCCAAAAGAGCTGAATTCATCATAGGAATAGCATGGTCCAATTTATCTGCATTTGAGAGATTGTTCACCATCTTTAAGCTGCTGAAAAGAATCTTTATGGTTGAAACACAGCAAGCAAATTGAAATGTTAGCTTTCTGTTTTCATGTTTTAAGATACCATGTCAGTTTCATGAATACAGTACAATGTGTGTTGCAGTGGATGTCCCCAATAATGTATCTATACAGGAAGTCTTCACTTAACATGGCAGATAAGTTCCTTGAAACTGCGACGTTAAGTGAAAACAACGTATAATAAAACAAATGCTTACCAGTGGCTCAGTGACACTCCAGGGGGGTCCGGCGGGCTGCAGAAGACACTTCTGGGATCTTGACTCAATTCCTAGGCTTTCTTCTTGCCTCAAAATGCCTTGCAAGGATACCAAAACATGGATACCAAAACATCTATAAGTGCATTCTGGGGCAAGAATAAGACCAGGAAGTGGGTTGCGACCCGGAAGCAACTGCAGCCACAGACGTTAAAGCAAAACGACAGATACCAAAATGACGGTAAGTGTATTCTGGGGCAAGAATAAGACCAGGAAGTGGGTCTTGACCAGGAAGCAGCTGCAGTCACAGAGACAACGTTAAAGCGAAACGACGGATACCGAAACGATGGTAAGTGAGGGCTACCTGTATATTTATTTTAAAATACTTTGTGATTATATACTGTGATTATATAGGATTATGTAATAACGTAGTTTATATGTAGGGTTTTTAAAAGACTTTGCTTAAAAATCACTTTGGGAAAAGTTTGCTCTTTTATTTTTATGTATATATTTCAGTATAAGGCAGCTTCATATGTTAATATGGTTGGATATTGTTTGAAACTGGAAACAGAGTGCTGGTGTTGATGGATTTTGATCTGATCAAGTAATAATTTTGTATATTCAAGGGTGTGTGTGTGTGTGTGTGTGTGTGTGTGTGTGTGTGTGTGTGTGTGTTGCAGAGTACCACTTTTCCACTACTTTTTAAAAATCACAATCAAGGTAGATATGCGTTGAAGAAGGGTTACATACAAACTTCAAAAAATTTAGTCATTAGGTAACAGCATAGAACAAATAGAAAAACCCAAAGCTGCAATTCCAGAGAACTGAAGAAAATCCAATTTACAGGCATACAGTATCTAATTTAAGAATTTATTCACAAAGCTCAGAAATCCAAATGCATTTTGAGGCAATACTTCTTTAATAGGGAAAATGGACCTTTTTTCATTTAAGCTGAGCAGCCATCTTTCTGTTCCACCACAAGTGCTAGCCAATAAGTGCTCAGGATGAATACACAATCATATCTCACACCTACTAGGATCATGATCTTGCAGCCCACACACACACACACACACACACACACACACACACACACACACACACACAAAACAAATTTACTTGAAAGTGCCCCAAACCAAATACATCACATCATCACCTACTGCATTTATTCTTTGTACTCATTAATGAATATGCCTATAATACTATGACATGTGGGTGTCATAAACTGTATGCCCACTTGCCTAAAATCAACAACAGTGGGTGCTTTCAAATACAGTACATCTGCTTTTTTGCAGCCCGGTTCCTTTTTAATATAACTAGTGATAAGTTATACATCCACAGATTCCAACTACTCTGAAGAAGGACCATTGCCAATCCTTCCAATTGCTTGTGATCACCATCTGCTCCTTGCTGTCAGCACTCAAAATCTCAAAGGTTGCACAGAATCTAAGCTGATGGTTGAGATTTGAATACAAAATTCAGTAGCTTGGAACGCTCAACGTCAGTCCAAAGTGAGCATCATAGCCCCAAAAGTTCTTCTCTGGCTCAAACTGTAATCTAAACCAGAGAATAAACCATCTCTGCTCCATAGCCCCCCCCCCCCAGACCTGATGGCAGAGTGGCAGCAAAATCAGACTCTCTGGAAGTCTCGGCTTGCCTCCTTCTTGTACCTAGAATGCTGCAATGGCAGCAGTTCAGAAGCCAGTGAAATCTCCAAGGTGCCTGTATCTGGATTTATGTGTCCTAAAGAATTGGGTTTTCCAGGACTCTTTGCACCTAGAATGCTCTGTTGGAGCAGTCTTGTCATCAGAGGGAGAAAGACACAGAGACCTGCTTACCAACTTGCCATTGCCTGTTAAGTTTGAGACCAAGGGAGGGGATGCAATGGCCTCAGTGAGTCTAGGAATTCATAAAAGGATTGGGGATTGTAGGCAGCTGGGGCAGGGGACTGCAAACTCCATTATGCTCCTGATTACTTCACAAGGAGCACAATGGATTTTCTAAATTTGGAATTGAGCTTGAGCAAAACAGAGCTATTTCCCAAACTTTTTGGAATTAACTGGAGGTGGTCATTTGTCCATCAATAGTAGCAGTTAAGGATGGTTCAGTATCACATCCAGATGCGGTACCATAAGTTAGACAAGATGCTCCTACACATGAGTAAGCAGCCACGCCCACTCATCGGTCGGAGCCATTCAGAGCGACGATGGCACCAAACACAGTTGAACAGCCACCCGCGCGTTAGCTGTCCCCGCTTGGAATGGCTCCGACGGCAATGTGGGTGGGGCTGCTTACTCACGTGTAGGAGCATCTTGCCTAACTTATGGTACCGCACCGCCTCTAGGAATGCCACTGATCACAGCACACTGACTTTTCACAAAATATAGATCATGTTTCACAATAACACTTTTGGCAAGAATATACATTTATATAGTTTATCCCAGTGTTTCCCAAACTTTTTCGACCCGTGGCTCCCTTGACCATTGGTGACCATTGGCCATAGCTCCCCATTACATTATGTTGATGCCTGCCAATTGGCATTGCACTGTTTTCCGAGAGGATTCCGTGGCACTCGGTGGCTCCCCTGGCTGGTTTCCACCGCTCCCCTGGGAGCCATGCCTCCCAGTTTGGGAACCACTGTCATGAACTGTTGGCAGCCTTGACTGGTCCGGTAGAAGATCAGTTTTCACCAGAAGTAATGATTAAAGCTATAGTATATCTTAGTAGAAAACAAGGTTATGAGTTATACATTTAGAAATGAGAGAACTAACAACTGCCAATTAATAATCAGATAAATTATATCAGCTGTAACTTTAGGGAAACCTTTTCATAGGCCTCTGGGGGCCAAATATAACGTCAGACTATTTAAACAATCCACATTTTCCAAGTCTGCTCAAAACTCTAATGTTGGTGCCTCTTATTTACTGTATAACAGTGACACATACCTACTGGAAGGTAAATACAATATATGGATGGGAGATAATGGCTAGTTTGGGAGTTAATGTCCCATCCAAAGGGGATTACTGCTGTTACAACTCACAGCAAGCAATTAATGGCACCCAAAGCACCTTAAAAAAAAATTAGCAGCAGCAACACAGTTGAGTGACTATTGGAAAATTGGTCATTCCTCTGAGATTAATGAGCAATTTTCTGTCAGAGTACAGAGCGCACTCTGGTAGAAAACTGACAAAAGCTGCCCTGGATTCAGAGGATTATTTTTTAACAATCCATTTTGTTGTGCATATTTAAAAGGAAACTTGTGGATATCACCACCAGCCCAGAAGTATATTCTCATTATTTTTCCCTTTAAACATCAGAAGCCAATAAAAGACAAGATACACTGGACTGGCTATCTAGAATCTAAAACAGCCAATTATAGCTGAATAACCAACAAGGTGTAAAACATTAAATAAGGGATCCCCCCCCCCTTTTCAACAGCTTTCATTTAGGTTTGTTAAACAAATAAGTGCCAGCAATGTCGGCAATTAAGCTTCATTTAAATCAGTCACAACTGATTAATGAGAATTGTTTCACTATTGTTGCTTAAGTGTCTGCAAGCAGGTATTCCCTTAAAAAGCATAAAGTTTCAGAAGACAACTGCCTGATTAAAGAAATGCAATTATGTATATCATAAATGCAACTCATTTCAGAAACTTGATGTGAAGTGCTCAGTACTGAACACTCCTCATTTCCCTCTAGTACACTCTACTGGTTTAAATTGTGTGTGATTCTCAGTCACAAAACATTTCATCATTACAACATTTCTTTTAAAATAGCATCCCATTGCAAACAGGTCAGGCATCAATGTTCGTGCAGTTAGAAAGAATTCTAGAATGACAAGACAACCATTTTATATATATATAAACACCCACTTTCATGAGGCCTAGTTCTCTCACAAGCAGCAGCTGAGAGCTAAACTACTCATCATGTTAGGCTTACCATCCATCCCGGATTTTCCAGGAAAGTCCCAGTTTCAGGGGTCCATCCCGGGTCCCATCCCGGCTGGCCCCTGAAACCGGGAAATGTCCCCGAAAATCCCCTGCTTTCCCAACGGCCGACTGCTCTCCATGGCTGCTGGTTTCTGAGCCTTGCCGCCCACCAGCCAGACTCCTTGCATGCCTGCACAAGGCTCACGCAGGCGCACAACACTCTAAAAGCTTTAAAAAAAACTTTTAAAAAGTTGTGTGCATGCGTGAGCCTCACAGGTGCACGAGGAGTCTGGCCAGCAGCCGGCCAGGCTCAGAAGAGTCCCAGCAGCCGTGAAGAGCAGTCAGCCACTGGATGAAGACGCGGTGGTGGGGGGGGGGCAAAGTCCCAGCGGCCCCGAAAAGCTGTCGGCCGCCGGAATGAAGATGCAGTGGCAGCAGGGGGCAGTTCCGGCGACCACTCCCGGCAGCCGCGAAGAGCAGTCGGCCGCCAGGGTGAAGAAAAATGGGAGTGGCAGCACAGTAAGGCACTTTGTGTTTTTTTTTTAAAAAATAAGTATTTGGGGAGACAAAAATAAATAATTAAAATTCTAATCAATAAAAATTGACCAATAATATTCCCTGAACTATTCCCGGCATTATCTGGTATCAGCAGAGCACTAATTCTCTATAATGGCAGACACTTTTGCCTTGTCATCCAGGTTGTCTCATGCTTTGTCACAAACAAGAGAATTTCTGACACCCTACCCACCTCATTTGATTGGTTCTCCTTTATTCCCTACCCACCATCCCCCTTGCAAAGTGCAACTAATGATTCCATGGCCTGATGTCTTGGACATTTAAATTGCATTTCTGTCTTTCAGATAGGTTTGGTTATTCAGATACCATTTCTGATTTGTCAGATTTTGTTGAAGTGAACTATTTAGGGGAGCAAATTTCTCTATTAATTCATTTTCATGTCATCATAATCACCAGCTTTTTTCCAAATTTTGAATGAGGCATGTCTGTCTTTTATCCCTCCTTTGAAAACTTTAAATGAAATGTTTCACAAAGGGGATATTTTAATTTCTTCTTAAATGGACATATGAATGCAATGCATAGACAAAAAGACTTGCAGTCCATTTATTCCAATGAACAGTTAACAGTGGCCAGCAAAAAAACAATTCTGAGAACTTGCAGGAGTGTACCACCAATTGAACTGCGAACTCCATAGTGCAAAGTAACTAAAATGGATGAAGAATTCCTTTTATTACACTTAAAAATACAAGATTGGTTCCAAATGTTTTCATCCTCCAATGAAACAAACTTCCTTCTACCGAAGGAGTCTTCATCCTTTGAAGAAAGAACACTTTTTGGATTCAACCCATAATTAAGAACTTTTTCATAAGGGTAAACGTTTTGAGTATTTCATAGCAATGTGGCCCACTGTTAATTAATTACTTGAAAATTCATTCCTAAAGTCACATTGTTTTCCAAATTGCTGCACTCATGCAGTCCTTGCTCATTTTTCCCAAAATACAAGTCACATATGTGAACATTTTTTCTGCATCTAAATTTTTCTATCTTATCTTTGTCATAAAAGGGCAATGGAGAAATTCTCAAAACTAAAACTGATTGATGTCATCCCAAGGTTGCCAGCGTGGGAGGAATCTGTTTGATCACTCCAATCTAGCCTACAAAACTCTGTGACAAATGTTCCAGAACAAGCCCAAGTGTAGAACAAGAAAAAAAAGAAAAGAAAAAAGGGCAGAGTATAACTGATTACATGTTCCATTATAGTTCCTGGTGTGAAATGTGTGGATGATCCTGCAAATCTAGGATTGGTGTTATCAGTCACCAAATACCATCTGATGTAGGCTTACCAGATTTTCCTGGCTGTGAAATGGGACACACACACACACCCAACAAGTAATAAATAAATAAATAAAATTTTAAAAATCTTTTTTTTGGGGGGGGCACGACGGGCGGCTGAATTATTTATTTATTTATGCTTAAGATAATGAATTAATTAACTGGCCTGTTCCCGCCACCGCCATTCCTGCCGCCCCCATTGCCGCCATCTTGTCTTCATCCTCCACCATTGCCGGCATCTTCAGAGCCTGGTCGGCTACATCGAAGCTGGCCAGGACTCCTGCTGCCCCCTTAGTGCCCACAGGCTCAGACTGAGCCTTCACCGCCATTGCCGCCGTCTTCATTGTCCAACCAACATTGCCGCCATCTTCTGAGCCTGGCCAGATGCATCCGAGCCAGCCAGGACTCCTGCTGCCTCCTCAGTGCCCCTAGCCTCCTCTTCCGCCGCCGCTTGCAAAGTGCCAAAAGGCACTTTTTTCCTGGCGGTGGCCATTTTGGATTTCCCGAGATCCAAGATGGCAGCGCCCAAATCTCGTGAGGGCACAAGGCAGTAATGTGCTGCCGCGTGCTGTCACAAGATTTGGGCACCAACATTTTGGATCTCGCAAGATCCAAAATGGCCGCCGACAGAAAAAAAAGTGCCTTTTTGCACTTTACAAGCTTTGGCGGAGGAGGAGTCTTCCACCGGACCTGGAACCCGGGATGGTCCTGCAATGGCCTGTTTTGATGGGGGGGCCCTGTGGCCTTGGGCCCCGGGCGGCCCCTGGGCGCCAGCTTCCGGGGGTGCCTCTTCAGCAGCCTCCGGGCCGCCGCCAGCCCCACGCTCTCGGCGCGACTCCTTTTCAAATTGGCTGTTCTGTACATGCGCAGAATGCCTAAGAACTCTTAGGCGTTCTGCGCATGTACAGGAGTCGCGCCGAGGTCAGCGCGGGGCTGGCAGCGGCGGTGGGCGGCTGAAGAAGGTCAGGAGAGTGATGGGGTGGGGGTGGGCGTGGGGGCCAGGTGGGACCACCATTGCTCTCCTTACCTTCTTCAGCCGCCGCTGGCCCTCTCTTGGCCTCTTAGGTGTTCTGCGCATGTACAGAACAGCTAATTTGAAAAGGAGTCACGCCAAGGTGAGCGCAGGGCTGGCGGCTGAAAAAGGTAAGTGCGGGGAAAGCCCGGGGGGGCAAGCAGCGCCCGGGAGGGGGATTTCCGCCCAGGGGGGAAATAAATAAATATCGCGGCTACGCCTTTGGCGGCGCCAGGGGGTAGAGAGGGGGTGCCAATTCGGGGATGTGTCCCCTATAGGTTTAGGGTTAGGGACGCCAGGTCCTGGGTGTTCCAGGACGGATGGTAAGCCTAATCTGATGTAATTTAGGTCATTCAGAGGAACTCTGAAAACTGTTGTGTTATGAAGACTATCAGCTGTAAGTTGCTGCTTTAGTAGTTATTAACAAGGAGGGACATAAATCCTTTAAGTAAATGAAGAGTTACCAAGGCCCAGCAGATATCCTTGCCAAGCCAGTGAAACTCTTGGTGCGGTGGAAGAACATGCACCCTCTTACCTCTGCCATACAGTTCTCATGTGTAAACTGGTGCTTCATGTGGACCTCCAATTACATAGACACCTAATTCATTTGGGCTCCCTGAATGAGGGAAAGTCCCCTTCTCTAATTCATACTAGATTCAAGTACAATGAATTAGTCTCATAACTCATTTTAATTTTCAACCAAATATGAATTGGGTTGCATCGTGCTTCTGATTATGTCACAGAAAGCATGGCAGGACCCCTGACTTCTGCCCCACCCTAACCCTGCTACCCAGGACCTCTGAGAAGAATTTTATCAAGGGGTACAAAGTTTCTTTTCAAAGGAGAGGGGGCAAAGCAGGGCAGGAGGATGGCAGCAACGGGCGGGAAACTCTTCGAAGTTCAGGTCTACTAGGCTTCCCAATGCGGCACCCAGGTCTGCCTGCCCAGTAGACCTGGCCTTCCGGTTGGCTCAGTTTCTGTCTTTCACTCTCCATGAAGCCAGCTAAGATCCCAGGAAATTTCTGGGCCCCTTCCTTTGGCTCCCAGGCCCCCTTCTTGACCCTGGGCCCAGATAACATTTACCCCCTTTACCCCTCTCTCATGGGCTCTGCTGCTACCAGTCTTCCCCCCTGCAGTTGCTCCTTTCCCCACACTTAACCAAGGAAGGCTTGCAGTGATGGTGCTTATGGCAGCATAAGCCTCCAGTTTAAGGTTTTGACACTGCTGCACACACAGAGTTGACCCAGCCACAGTAAGGAGCAGTGAGCTGGAGTGGGTGGTGACTTGCGAGTGCCCTGCACAATGCATCTGCCTGCCACCTCCCCCAGTCCACCACCCAACCAACTGCTTCACCATGCAATCCAGTCATTTTCCTGCTTGCTGAAATTGAGCAGCAGCAGCAGCAGCAGCAGCAGCAGCAACTCACCTCTTCCTTCAGTGCAGCTGCCCCAAGCAAGCAATCATGATGACAGGGCTGGAGGAAAAAGCAGGCGGCTTCGGCAATCCTGTTTCGATCATGCCGCTTGGTAGACTGTGCAATTTGGAGGCATTTTGGCCAGGGGACGAACTTGGACTGCCCCTGCTCCTATCACTGGTATTCATGAAATTGGGCATCTGGATCAAGTGTCCAGATAATACGTGATGGTATTTGCATGGCAGCTGCTCCACATCTTCCACCACACAAACCCATGGTGGATCTAAAGCACATGATGAATCATCCCATGGAAATAATTGGAGACTCCAAGTGCATAACACATAGAACGTTGTCAGTGCAGAAGTATACCAATAACCTCACATTTAAGATGATAAAAATATGAAGTTCCCCCAAATTTACATGGCAAAAATATTACACGAATTTGCAGATATTTTGAAATTTTATTTATTTATACTGTACACTTATATATACACCAACTGTGGTGAAAGCCCTGTTTTTCATCTTTTTTTTTTTTGTCTAATTTTCCTAATTTTTGAATACTTCTAATCCTCAGGAGCTTCTGTGCTGGCTCAGCAGCCTTCGGCTGCAGGGACATCCTCTTGCAGCAGGTTTTTTCCCAGAGAGCCATTTGCTGGATGTGGATTTTGGTCCGTCTCCATGGCTGGATTTTGGTCCGTCTCCATGGCTCCTACTGATATTGGCCACAACAAGGTAAGATGAAAGTGAAGGACAAAGAGTGCAGAACACGAGCGTCTTCGTGTTCTTAATAGGGTTTTCACTCATAGAATCCTATGAGATCCTTTGTAGGGTGAAGTCATCAAGGGACCTTTCTTTGTTAGTTGTCGGCCCCCTGGTGGGTGTTGCCTTTGTCTTTGCACTTGGCTGAGGGCATGGGGGCGGCTAGCTTAGGAGGTCCAGTGGTCCATTAACATACTTCCTTGATTAAGGTTTGCCATGGACTCACAGCACAATCCTAACCAACTTTCCAGCGCTGATACAGCTGTGCCAACAGGGCGCACACTGCAATTTGCAGTGTGGGGGCAGTTACAGAGGCCTCTCTAAGGTGAAGGAACATTTGTTCCCTTACATCAGGGCTGCATTGTGGCTGCACCAGCCCTGGAAAGTTGGTTTGGATTGCGCTGTTAGTAAGGGTTGCTAGGGGTGGGGATCTTTGTTGTGTTGTTAACAACTTGTTTTTCCTGATCAAGAGCTCTTAGGAGATGGCTGTGGGTCACAGGTTGAGATCTGCTATGCCAGTCTTGCTTTGCTTTATTTGAATTTTGGAGCAGGGAAGCTCCATCTGAGTCAGCCAGATTTGGGGTGGGGGTGGGGGTGGGGCAATTGCCTCTGCTAACCAAAAGTGTGACCTTCCTCTTAGCCTGTGGATCTGAGGCCTCTTGCCATCAGTCCAGGAAAACGTTAACATTTATGGTCATCCAGCATACAGCAGTAAGTACATGCATATATACTTGCACATGTTCCTTTGTTGTTGTATATTCGTTCAGTCGCTTCCGATTCTTCGTGACTTCATGGACCAGCCCACACCAGAGCTTCCTGTCATCCATCACAACCCCCAGCTCCCCCAAGGTCGAGTCTGTCACCTCCAGAATATCATCCATCCATCTTGCCCTTGGTCTGCCTCTCTTCCTTTGGCCTTCCACTTTCCCTAGCATCAGCATCTTCTCCAGGGTATCGTGTCTTCTCATTATGTGGCCAAAGTACTTAAGTTTTGCCTTTACATGTTCCTTACACATCAAAATAAAAAACAGATAAAAAGAGTGACCAGGCAGGCAACAGTGGGTGTTACTGCAATTTGATTTTAAATAAGAACCACTGGGGTTGTGTGCTCTCCTCTCCTGGGAGGTATGTTTTTTTCCCAGACAGTCTCGGTCCATCTGGTCTCCTTAGTTTGAGATGGTGGCAGTGGATAGATCTACCAGTTTCCCTCTGTCCTGTTCAGCTGCTGACCCAGTAAAAAGGGAAAGTGAAGAGCAAGAAGGGGTGTCAGCACTAACCACTAGATAGTGCACCCTTTAGCCAGTCTGCAGCTCCCCACATACCTTCCCTGAAATCATCCTTTGACATACAAGTGTCCTCAGAGTAGCTCATGAAGTCAAATTACCAAACAAACATAAAATTGAAGAATCAACAGTAAAACACAGCAAGAAAAAAAACGATAAACAGATTATTCTGGAAATATCAAAAGGCCTTCACTTGACATTGCAATGACATTAGAGTGGGCACCAGGTGAACCTCCCTGGGGAGAGAGTTATATGGATGGAACACCCCATTCAAAAAAGTTCAGTCACCACCCACCATACCTCAAAAAGTGGAGGCATCTGGAAGAGAGCCTCCAGAGATGATTGTAGTGTCTAGACAGGCCAATGTGGGGGAGGCAGTCTACCATGTACATCGTGTTATGAATGGGCCCCATGGACCAGGGAGGGGCTAGCCCCCTTCCCCACAGGCTTCCCTGTCAGCTTCTGTGAGAGTCAGCTGGATTGCTCCTGACTCAGTGGGAAGAAACATACACTCGGAATCAAATTACCAGGAAGCTCTTGTCCCATCCAGCATGGCAAAAGGGACAATCAGATGGTTAGAGAGAAGGCGTTTCCAAGAAGGTGGGGCCTGACTCTCTTCTGGGACAAAGAGGCTGATTACCATATTCTTTCTCTGGTCAAGCTGTACCTGTCTATCTTAATGGCCTTGCCTCCCCTTCTCTGAACACATTTGTCTGCTCTCCGGCAGTGAGACTTTAAGGCATATCTGTAGTTTGCTTCTGTAAGCATACAGGAAATTCCTCAAAACAGCAGTAAAGACATGCTAGCAGAAGGATTCTAAAATGGCAGAACTCTGCCTAAGTAAGGCCTAGGCCTGGTATGGGTCCTGACAACAGTCCCTAAACCAGTGGTTCCCAAACTGGGAGACAGGACTCCCAGGGGAGCTGCAGAAACCAGCCAGGGGAGCCACAGAGTGCCACGGAATCCTCTTGGAAAACAGTGCAATGCCGATTGGCAGGCATCAACATAATGTAATGGGGAGCCACGGCCAATGGTCGCCAGTGGTCAAAGTTTTTTGGGAAACACTGTCCTAAACCATGCATAAATGTAACAGGTCCGTACTAGCACTTTGAATTGTGCTCAAAATGCACCAGAAGCTAGTGGAGCTATTTCGACATCAGATCCCAATGCCCAGGCCCAGTTAGCAGCTGTATTCTGAATAAGTGAACAGTCTTCAAAGGCAGCCCTGCATACAATACATTGCAGTAGTCTAAAGTTACTAGCGTATTAGTAATTGTGGTCAAGCTATCCCTGTCCAGAAGGCGATCCAGCTGGCATACTAGTCTCAGCTGGTGAAAGGTGCTCCATGCCACAGATCAGAGGCGTCGCTCCGGTAGGGGCGGGGCAGTAAGTTTCGCTCCGTCCTAGTCCCTTTTACCGAGCGAGCAGGAGGCGGCCCCGCCCCCTCACTGTCGGAGCCATTCCTGTGCAGAGAAAGCAGCAGGCAACCCTCCTGCTCGCTCAGTAAAACGGGACTAGGACAGAGCGAAACGTACGGCCCCGCCCCTACCGGAGCGACACCTTTGCCACAGATGCCACTTGGGCATCTATGCTTAGAGCTGAATCTATGATTCCTTCTAGTCTGCGAATGGATCCTTTAGGAGGACTGCAACCCCAGTCAGAACAGCTCATCACACCAAAACTGTTAAATGAGTAGACTTCACAAATAGCTTCATCTATTTTTGTGTACTTGACAGGAGTAAAAATACATTCTGAAACAGCACAAACACTGAACTTAAAAAATTAAACACACATATAGAAGAGCCAAGCAGGTTTAGGCATCTGTTTATACCACTATACAGCAACGCTCTTTTAGTTAAATACACATTTATTAAATTATGTAACTACATGTTTTAATTATATAATTGCATGTATTCAATCCAATTCCATAATAAGCACATATACTGTAATTAAGGCTCATAATTATTGCAAACAAATCATTCTGTGGTGAAGTTTTTTTTTTCCCCATGCAGAAAGTTAATTTTAAAAAATTACGCATCCCAAAATGACACTGAAATGTAAGAGGAAATGGCTGCACATTTCGAGGAGCAAAGAAACCATTCATTATCTTCTTGGAGTGTATGTGATGAAACAGCTAAGCAACACCATCTTCACTTGCAAATAGCCCTCTCTGGAGCCAGGGAGCTGTGTTCAGAAGTTGATGAAATGGAATCAAATCCATCCAGCAAGGGGTGAAAAGTTGGAGAAACAGCATCCTTACCACAAAACCTGTGTGAGATCTCAGAAATACACCCAAATACACACATAGCATCATGCTCTGAAGAGGTATCATACTTCCCTACAGAATGAGAGCTTCGATACTGCCTTGGTGTGTTTGAAGCCTCAGGGGAGGTGTTGGCAATGACAATGCAGAAGCAAACTGGAAGCAAGGAGACTGAAGTCAGAGGTCCACAAGTCTAGGGCTTGTGGAAGTTTAAGTCAGTACAGCAGGAGGTAGCTACAAGGTCTGCAGAACTTCACTTCCATGTAGAAAATATGTCCAACAATAGCTTGTCAGTGTATGACAAGAGTATACATAACTGGGCACACAGTCGCAAGCTTGATTTGAGTCCTCCTCCTCCTACCTTAAAGGCTTTGCTGTAGCTAAATTCCCCTTCATTTGACCCATGTCAATATTGTTGGACATTTTTCAGTGTTGTTCAGTCTTTGTCATGAGACTGTCCTGTATCTGAATGCGTGTGGAGCGACACAAACATTTGTTTGAAAGCAGAATCTAATTTTCCAGAAACTGGGACATTTTAACATGGGGTCTTTTTCAAACAAGCCACCCCACATCTGCATTCCGAGGAGGTACAGCCTCATGAAAGGGCTATACCACATAACATACTGTATATCCAAACCATGCAAAATAATGATAATGATATACAGTATTTATATACCGCCTTCCTTGGTCATTGGATTGCTCCTCTGACTTTTATCCAAGGTGATGTACATGGGCAGGCTTTCCTAAACCCCCCCCCAATGTTTTTTTTTTTTTTTACAATATATAAATGTCCAATTTTTCATGAATAGCTACATTCCAGGTGGTATGCAGTCTGGCTTTTTTCTGCTGGCCGTCGCCTTCCACACTCGACCGACGCAGCTGGAAGCTCTTATCTCTCCTCAGCTTTTTGTCAGTGGCGTGTCTCGAACTTGTCATTCACCGATCTTTGAGCTTGCAAGGCGGCGGCTCTCCCGACTGAGCCAGACCCTTCTGCCCATCCTCTGAGCCAGACCCCTCTGTCTAAAATAAACCCATCCAATTCAGGTATGCTGATAGTACTACACAACGTAGATATTAAACACATGCAAATACTTGGTTTGGATAGACTAGCCTCCCTGCATTCTATCAGCTAAGCCACTGCTGCCTCTCCTTCTTTCTATATTTAAGTGAAATGTGAGCCTTTAAGCTGTGGGGAATATTTGTGCCATTTGCTCCAACCTTCATCTTTTACAAATGTCAACTGGGTTTTTGAAATAGGAACAGCAGACAATATCCCTGCCTCTACAGGAGTCTCTCCAGCCAAATCACTTGCTAATGACGCCTGTCTGGCTCATACATACAAGGTCACTGTGATACCTTGTTTGTAAAATTTGCTCTGCCCAAAGGGCATTTTACTCCCAGGAACAGCCCTGTGCGGTTGTCAGAACAGCAGCTCAACCTACACCGCAGCAGCACAAACATTTGGGTGGAAAGGGGAATAAACACTTGAAGTTTCTCTCAAAAATATACCAAGCTACAGTATTTGTTGTGCTCTAATAGAGACTTTTGAATCTTAAATTCTGAATGACAATGAATGATATCGGGACATCAGCAGACTCTTGTTTCTCCCATTCTGGTAGAAAAAGGAAATGCACAGTGTCAGCATTCTGTAAAATAAATAAATTTGTGATCAGCATGTATTCGGGAACAGATTTGATTTAATACCCCCAGCAAAGTGTACACCAGTTACAAGTTATAGTAAATTCTTCTTGCATTCTCAACATTCCCATTTGACAGCTAAGATTTCGTGAGTGTCTTTGCTGTAATTCCCCATCTGTGCACAGATTCCTTGCAAAAGCTTTGAGTTTTTCTGTTATTCTTCCTACAGTCTCTTTTTCTTCATCACTCCTGCTCTTACCTGAGCAGAAAATGTCCAATCTTGAATGTCACTTGTGGTAAAATTCAGGGACTACTTGAGAACTCATCACCAGAATGTTCTTTGGGACCATACAACATTGACTAGCTGTCCAAAGTATTGTTTATTTTTCTTAATACAGTCAATTCTCATCATACGCGAATTCGCAACTTGCGAATTTGCATATCCACAAACTGCAGGAGTGAGACAACCTCACGCTATTCGCAAGGTGTGACTCACTTTCCGAGATTCCTGCTGCCTAAAGAAGGGACTTTCTTTAGGTAGAGACTTTCCTTAGGTAGCAGGGATCGTCAAAATAAACAGTAGAAAGAAAGAAAGAAAGAAAGAAAGAAAGAAAGAAAGAAAGAAAGAAAATTCCTGAACCAAACAGCTCAATCCTGATTAAGGATCTGGCTGGCGGCCCAGGGCCGCCCACCAGATCCTGAGCCTGGACTGCCCGTCCACCGGTGGGCCAGAGGTCTACTCGGTGAAGGGGATGCTTGTCTCCTTCCCCGGGTGTAAACCGGGGTTGGCCCTATCGGTCTCCTCGGATTTCCACCAGCTAAATAGCTGACGGAAGTAGAGGAGGCCATGTAATGGCATAGCCGGCCCGGCGGGGACGTGGATATGGCAGGAGCCACCCCCTCCCCCTCCCAGGCCGGCTAGGCCAATGGCCCTCCTCCCTCGCCCGTTGAACCTCCCCCACCGGATCCATACCTATTTTCTCCGGCAACCGCCCAGGCGTTCCCAAGTAGTCACGAACACATTTATGGCACATCTGCCACATGTTAGAATGGCGAAGCGCACGCTCCGCCGTTCTAACGTTCCACAGGACTGCGTCCAAAAAGTAGTAATCCACATATTCTACATAACTGAGCTGATAAGCCCGACCCACGCCGCATGAGATCAGGCGCCACGCTCGCCTCCAAGCGCTGACCTCGTCTATACAAGTGTCTTCCCGCAAATAGTCCCTCCTGTTGTTCCGCCTTCTAATCACTGATTGGCTCAAACATAAGTCAATTATATTTGGCACTCCAATTGGCTAAAAACCCCTCTCACCTATTGGTGACCAAGCTAGCTCTGCGTCCCGCCTCCTAGCTCCGCATCCCCACCCCCTCAAAACATGGGCAGCAAACTATTCTGCTTGCGCCTGTGGCTTGCGCCTGTGCTCTCCCGCCTTCAGCTGAGCTCTTTCGAAATGGTGACCACACAGCTCCACACAGCTCCGCACGCCTCTGGGACGTGCCAGAACTCGTGCGGTGTGGGTCGGGCTTTAGGGAAAGAGGAAGAGTTCCGGGAGAAGGCAGGCTGACCAAGAGGAGTAGCGCCTACTATTTAGCGCACCTGCATCCCTTCGTGCTGCCTGCTTTCCCTTTACTGGACCAGCAGCTGAATGGGGAAGGAACTGAGCTTTCAAATAAGCTTTCATTAATTTTCTCTGCTATGTAGAAGGTCCTCTGAACATCATATACAGTTATTTTATTTATTTAAATAATTTTTACCCTGCCTTAAGGGCAATCAAGGCGGCAAAAGGGCAATCAAGGCGGCTACAGAGCAGAAGACTGATCAATTATATCGGGACAGTTATACTGTAAATTAGATCATGCTGTCATAATGGGGCGGAAAAACATATCTGAATTTCAAGCGGAAACCGTAGCGATGGGCAGCTTTTACAGACCTGGCTGCATCACACATGTGATGCAAAAAGGCCTGCCCTGGAGCAACCACAAGCAAAATTCAAGCAGCCAATTAGCTCCTGAACTTCCCCTCAAGGGAGATTTCTCAGAATTACTAAAATGTTTGGAATGGTCTTCAAG
Organism: Plestiodon gilberti rubricaudatus; assembly: GCA_026170595.1. Taxonomy (NCBI): domain Eukaryota; kingdom Metazoa; phylum Chordata; class Lepidosauria; order Squamata; family Scincidae; genus Plestiodon; species Plestiodon gilberti. Next base: position 115,354,786 of record JANXHW010000001.1, read on the forward strand.
GTCTCATAAGGGTCTGAACACAATGGGGCTTGCTTCTGAGTAGACATGCCTAGGATTGTGCTGTAAGGTTTAACAAGCTGCACCTGCCCACATTCCTTCTCCTAAAGGTCTAGCACTCTGTCCCGGTTGGAGATCTGGTAAGCCTACTGAAAGCCCCTGAAAAAAGTGAAGCCAGTGATCTAGAAGATGTCTGCTATATGAATAATCTCCCTGAATAGGTCATGCAATGCAATTACAGTTGAGACTGGTGCTAGTTTCAAGGTAGACTAGGACATAAAGCAGTCCTCTTCTTAAAAAATCTCTCTGGGTTCAAAAATGGAACATCTTTCATAAAGGCCAGAACAGCTCAAACCCGTACCAACTGATGTTCCATTTTTGAACCCAGATTGCCACTTCCATCCCAGTAAAAGATATGTGGCAAAAGAAGAAATCTATTTTTTCAAACTTCGATGAAGTCATTCACATTCCAGTGCAAGACAATATACTGACAAACCTTGAGATATACAGTATTTTAATGTTTACATAATTGGTTTGGATGGAAGATTTGAATTGAATTATTTAAGATGAAAAGATTTGTAAGACCAAAGCTATTAAATTACCAGGAGAAAACAATAACAACCCCCCCCCCCATGGCTTACTGAGAGAGACAGTGAAGGAGATGGGTCAGAAACCTTTTATGAAGGAGATGGGTCAAAGTCTAGAGAAATGAAGCCTCCTACAACCATCTAACATGGCCATCCTGTGACCAGTGAGTTCCAGCTGCTTTCAGCAAAGACCTGCTCTTCAGCAGAAACAAATCTGAAAAGTGAGACTTAGCTCTGCAAGCAGGGGTGGCTTTTTAGGAGGAAACTGAACATCTATCTCCATTTGGCTATATCTTGGGATGGCAAACCATTTCCAAAGAGTAATAGATAAGAATGCTCTGATGAAATTTTGTGTCATGAGTTTCAGGGCTGGAACCACAGTTTGTTTGTTTATTTATTTATTTGTTTTCTGTACTTATATACCACCTTTCTCATCATCAGATTTCTCATCAGATTTATTCAAGGCGGTTTACATAGGCAGGCTATCTTTAGACCTAATAAGGGTCTTACAATATTGTTCTATTCATATATAGAACCTATGCTTGAGATACTTCTCTTCCGAGTGCAGCTCTCCTCCTGACATGTGCTCTGCACTTCCAAGCTTCACAGTTCACTGCAGTTCACCCTCGGACGGTTGTCCAGATGTTCTCTCTCTAGCTGACTCCTCCGCATTCCACCCTCTCACAGTGTCTTCTCAGTGTCTTTGCGAAGTTCGTCAGCAACTGCCGTCTCCCATCCAAGTGAGAACCGAGGTCAACCCTGTTTAGCTTCTTCAGGCAGGGCACCGGCTCAAACCTGCAGGCCACACCTCCTGCCCAAGCAAGCAACTGTAGACTGCATATTCTCAGGTCTTAGAACTCTCTGCAGACTCATAACTTAATAGGCAGGTACAACCAGGGCTGGCCCATCCATAAGGCCAACTGAAGCAGTCATTTGAAGTAGCAGATTATTGTGTGTGGGGGGGGGGGGTTGCCCATCTCTGTCCACCTACTTACTTCCACGGCTCCTTCGCCTCCTTCCTCTCCCTGGATTGGAAAAGAAAGAAGGTGAACAGAGAGGAAGGAAGTGTGGAAGGGAGGAGAGTGCTGAGAACATTAAAGTGTAGGAGGAGCAGAGACTGGCACATACAGTAATCGGGTAAGAGGGGAGCACTTGGTAAACTGCCTCAGACATCAGGAGGGGACAGCCCTGCGTACAACACCAACTCCTGTAGTTGGCAAGTACTGTAGTGTAAAATGTTTGGGCTGGCCAGACCTGATCTATGTACTAGGACCTTAGCTTTTTGCCTTAACTGGTCAACAGAGGAGTACCTTTGCTATCCTTCATGCTATACCCCATACCCAGCACTAGCATCTGATTTCGGATCTTAGGTTGGAGGTTATAGATGGAATATATGGGAAAATATGAAAAATAATGCAGCAGTGCACTAGAGTCTGCATTCATTTTCAAAGCAGAGCCAGATTTAATGAAGCCCATTGAATTCAGGTTCCATTCATTATAAACTAATGAGTACTAATTGGGAACTGTTTTTGGAACCTTCATTCATTCTCCACTCATTTCATCATTTTTAAAAAACCTCTTACTTTATAATGCAAATTTCTCTGCCATATGTTTCAGTGGTGGCTGCAGATCCAGGAGGCAGTGGATGTGTATTTTACCCATAACTGCCGCAGGACACTGCACTGGGTAATAAAAAATGGTCACCATCATTTTTCCCCATGGCAGCAGCCTTTTCCTACCCACACTTCCCTTGGGTAACACTGCATCCCATAGCAATTATGAGGTGGCAGCAAAACTGATACCATAATTTAAGAACAGGGTGTTTATATATATACAATAGGAGCCCTTCCCTTGGCTCCTACCCGGCCCCGCGCCCACCAGAGCAGGTAAGCCCTACACCGGCCAGGGCAGGGATGGGGGGAGGGCGGAACGGGTGGTGAGGGAGGGCGGCCATAGGCCCTGGCAGGCCTGGAGAGGGCACGGAATATCAGCGGCAAGATATGCTGATATCCAAAGCTCCAGAGCTCGCATACATTTGAGGAGACCCATAGGACCTCCAGCCGCTTACACCCAGGGAAGGGAATGATTGTCCCCTTCCCTCAAGGTGTGCTCGGGCTGCCCCAGGGCAAGTGGGATCCTGCATAGGTAGGCTTACCAGATTTTGAGGTGCCCAAACCAGGGCAACCTACCCTCCTGCTGTCACCTTGCTTCTCCCCCTTTTTTTTGCAGGCATTTTTCGTGAGCCACATGCATGCTCACAAGCAGCCTGGAAGCCCTTCTGAATGAAGGGCTTCCAGACCGCTTTGTGTGCGTGCGCGAGGCTCGTGAGCCTCGAGGCTCGTGAGAAGACAAGGACAAGGAGACTGAAGGAACAAAGAAACCTGGACAAGGAGACAAGGAGCAGCTGGAGGAAAAATGGAGGCGGGGGGGACCAAAAATGGTGGCAGCCACAGTAAGGGTGACAGTTTTTATAACAAAAAGGGGGGCAAAAAAATTAAAAAATAAAAATTACTTCACATGCAGATCCAAAAACAAAAAAAATTCCAAAAAAAATTGGCACCCCCCCCCAAAAAAAATCGGGTGTCTGTGTGTGTGTCCCAGATTGGGTCATGAAAAATATGGTACTCCTATAAGCTCCTACACTTACTTGCTCTTAACACTCACCTGGAACTTTCCAACTTCTGAGCATAACACTGGTCAACACACTTTTTCTGGCATAATGTATTCCAATTGTTTTAAGGTAATTTGGGGGTGCTGATTCCAAATCTGGCATCAGTTTTTGTCTATCACATCAGGTTTTTGAGATATCAAATATTGCATTTGATAAAATCAATGAAAAACAGTAAATTTATGCTCATCATATCATTGATGTCGTACTTTAAAGTAGGCAAGATAAACCTTCTTGAGAAAGGTATTGATGTTGCGCCTTTAATCCTGCAAAGTGCACAGATGTAGCAGAAGATATCAGGGTCATTATTGCATTTCCTTCTTTTGGATGTTGTAGCCCAGGGGTTCTCAACCTTTGGAGGCCCGGGTACCCCCTCATCATGGTCCAATTTTCTGAAGTATCTCCTGATTAATTGCTAATTAATTGTACCTAATTAACTGATAATCAATTGGATTAATCAATTAATTAATTAGGTAATTAATCGTTAAGTAAAAAGTACTAAAACAATTTTAAATGTGAAAAATGTCTTCTTTAACTCTGTGTGTGAGAGAGAGGGGGGGGGAAAGAGAGAGAGATACGAAAGGATCTCTTTTTCTCTTTTTTTTCCTTTTTTTTCCTCCTTCCCAACCCACCAAAGTACATTTTCCAAAGTACAAAAATAAGCCCAGAACCAAAATCAGAGAGACAGAAGGGCTCCGAAATAATTACAATTTAAAATCCATGTTAATTAACACTTAATTAGCTGTGATGGGGCAGATAAGGGGCAGGGCTTGGCGTACCCCCAGCAAGAGGTCCACATACCCCTAGGGGTACCTGTACCACAGGTTGAGAACCCCTGTTGTAGCCATTGTTAGATCACGCCCTGCAGAAGGAAAATATTAAATAAATGTGGATATCTAGATAAAATGATATTATAAACACACTATCCTAAAAATACACACCATATTTTAACACTAAAGCAGTCACTGACTCGCAACAACTTGCAATTATAAGTGACAAAGAGTTAATTTCGGGTACAATCAATGAAAATGAGGTATGCCGATAGCATGAAAATGAGATGTGATAGAGCAAATCTGAGATCAGATTTGGAATCAGCACCCTGAAATTAGTCTAAAACAGCTGCAAAAGTCCAGGCCAGAAAAAATTATTTTTTTTAGACCAGTGTAATCAAAGTGTAGCTCTTCTATCTGTCATACCACAGCTGATACACAAGGCATCCAACCATGATGGAATAGCTAAAAGCAACTCACCTCCTCCCACCTACAGGTTTTTTTTTATACCTTAAAAATGTACTTCTCAGCCAATCAGTCCTGCCGAAGCTTCTGGAAAATGATCTCATCACCTGAGGCTACTGTCAGTCACTCACTCTGACCTGCCCAACCGGAGAATCACAGGTGCATCCAATTCCCAATTAGCGAGACCTTGAGGATCCAGCCCTTTATCAGGCCTCTCACCCGGTCAAAGTGAGATTCAAGATAAGGAGCTTCTTTCCCAGTCCACTAACATTACAAGCCCTGTTCTCACAGCAGCTGCAAAATGGCTGCAGGCTTACAAGATGGAGTCAGACCTAAATCATTGGTTGTAAACCTGTCCTTCACAGAAAGCTCCTTGACCTTAGATGGTAAATGAAACTTTGGAGGGAAAAGTCTGCTAAAGACTGAGAAGCCAGATGGGATCTGAGCAGAGTCTATCCCATATTGGTAGGCTTACCAGCGTCCCAGAATCCACATCTGGAGCATTGCGTCCAGTTCTGGTTGCCGCATCTCAAAAAGGATATAGTGGAACTGGAAAAGGTGCAGAGGAGAGCGACCAAAATGATTAGTGGGCTAGGGCATCTCCCTTATGAGGAAAGGCTACAGCGTTTGGGGCTCTACAGTCTAGAAAAAAGGCGGTTGAGGGGGGGACATGATTGAGACGTATAAAATTATGCATGGGATGGAGAGAGTGGATAGAGAGAAGTTCTTTTCCCTGTCACACAACACTAGAACTAGGTGACATCCACTAAAATTGAGTGGAGGGAGTATTAAAACAGACAAAAGAAAATATTTCTTTACCCAGCGTGTAATTCATCTGTGGAACTCCTTGCCACAGGATGTGGTGATGGCACCTGGCCTGGATGCCTTTAAAAGGGGATTGGACAGATTTATGGAGGAAAATTCCATCACAGCGTACAAGCCATGATGGGGAAAAGCAACCTCCTGGTTGTAGGAGTAGTTTTTCTTTCTGCCAGGTGCAAGGGAGTGGCGACAGGATACAAGTATCTTGTTGTCTTGTGTGCTCCCTGAGGCATCTGGTGGGGACACTGTGTGATAAAGGAGGCTGGACTAGATGGGCCTTTGGCCTGATCCAGCAGGGCTCTTCTTATGTTCTTATGAGGCGTGCACCGGCCTAGAGAGGACCCGAGCCGCTCCCAAGTGTGCACCGCAGTAGCCCAACAGCGGTCTCGTCGTTGACCGGAAATTCCGGAAGCCGCAACCCCATTGGGCTGCCACAGTGCACACTTGGGAGCGGCTTGGGTCCTCTCTAGGCCGGCGCACGCCTCGATTCCGGGACTCTGGTAAGCCTACATATTGGGAGAAAACGAGTCAAGGCTTTCGTCTCCTGTGGCTCACCTTCCCTGCTATGGCTCCATTCCAATAGTATAAAAGCCAGTTCTTACTTAACATTTCTTGCAACTCAATAAATAATTTTTCGTACAAGGATATGTGGATGCACTTTTGGAGAGTAAAAATGAATACAAACCACGCTAGGCATACATTTTTGTTTCTGAAATAACTTGTATGTATGTTAACATTCAGCAACTTTGTTCCTTGAATTTGTCTGCAGAGTTCAAGCCCTGATGGGGCTTGGGGGGAAGGGGGCCGGTGGAGGTCATTAGTCTTCCTCTCCTATCTTTAGGATTCTTTCCAGCTGATCTGCAAGTGATCAATATGCTTCCATACTGTGCTACAATCAGTGCTCTGTCTCCTCTTTGCTTCTGCAGAAAAGACCTCTCTCACACTCCTTAAATTTTTTATTACAAAGATCAATAATATCAGAGTTCTATTTCTGTCTAGCCTCCACTCTCCAGAGCCTGCGGGAACCTGCTGGTCTCTTAGCAATAGTCATGTCAAGGGGGTGATTCTCTTCCCCCTCCCCAGCGTATTATAATTACCTCCTCTGAGATTACAAAGGTAGACTTTCCATCCATTCTTGGCATCACTCCTTGCTCACCCAGTTTATAAATTCTTCTATCCCAAGTTTAAAATCACCTTTTATGCTTATGCAGTAACCGCTCTATTAATCTTAAGGACTAATCCTCCCAAGAAGGTTATAACTCTCATTTGGAGGAAGATTTGAATCCGGTTAGATGATTTTTCTTTAATATTCCTTCTTTAGCATCATTTCTCATCTGCCTTTGTTAGAAAGAATTTCAGGAAAGGCCAAGCCAGTTTAAAATTCAGCCTCACTGGTAAAACACGTTTTATGTTATCTAGATGGGAAAAATTAATTTTTCTTGATCTCCTGCTGGGTGATTCTAAAATTCTCTCCAAAGTGCCTGGGCAACATTACAATTTGTGTTACTATATTTCTGTTCTTCTCAAATACAATATTGAAACACCCTTCTTCAAATTGAAAACTGGTGTAGCACAATAGCTAAGAAAGAGAGCTACGAATCAGGAACTTCCCGATTCAACTTCCCATCTATGTCGCAAACAGAGTGGTGGCTAGACATGTAACCTTATGTATGTCACTCTCTCTACCTCAGTTCCCCCATCTGCAATATGGGGATAATAGTACTGATCTACCTTACAGGTAACAATTACAAGATAATACACGTGGAACATTTTGAACATTCTAAAAGTGCTATATAAATGCTATGTATAATTACCAGAATATTAAGACTCAAGGAAGTTATACAGGCAACCGTTTCTCCCAGGACATGCTCATATGCAAGGGTCAATTCACACATGGATGTTCATCACTTGATAAAGCAAACATCAATCAACAATTTACACATACAGGTATGAAACAGTCATCACAGATCAAAACAAGGAGAGATTTTTCAGTTACTGCATACACAATGCTATTCGGATCAAGCAATCTACACATCTCATCATCAGTAGTTAACCACCAGTCAAAAGGAACTTCTAGAAAAATCGCAACTTGAGCCATAATTTAATAAGTAGGTTGAAGTTCCACATCTTCACACAGGACATTGATTGTTTCTACAGAAAAATAGAGCCTCAGATCTGATAGGTACAGATTTATTTGCCACTATAGGGAAGAGAAGCCTATCTAATTAATTACTGGGGAAAGGCCTGGTCTGAAATAAACAGGGAAAATTGTTTCATAAATCAATTTTAAAGTAACCCTTTAAACAAAAGAACCCACTATACATTGAGGCAATTATTTGCCTTCTGCAATGAAGGATGAGGTGACTTGGTATTCAAGAGAAAGTGAGAAGAGGGTTGTTCATTGTTTTCCACATTCAACGTGACAATCCATTATTGGAAAAGTTATAAACTTTGAGATTAAAGTATTGTTCTCAGCTATTGCACAGTGATACTAACACACATACTCTTCACCCACCTTGCTTTGGTATTGAAGGTCACAGTCAATTCACCCTGCAGTTATTGCCATAACTCCCCACCCCAGATTTTCTTCACCTTCACTCTGACTGGCTGACTGAGAAAAGGCCCACTCTTTTTTCACCCTCCACTCAGGGTCATGGTATCAGTCCTATTAGGAACATAGGAAGCTGCCTTATTCTGAGTCAGACCACTGGTCCATCTTGCTCAGTATTGCTAACTAACTGGCAGTGGCTCTCTGGGGTTTCAGACAAATGTCTTCCTCAGTCTCCCAATCTGCATGGCACTGCGTGAATATTATTGTCCAGCCTCGCCATCGCGCCTCATTGGCATGCGTGCTGGGGGTGGAGCTTAGCCAGCATGCAAAGGACTGCCTGGCAGTCCATTTTTTAATAGTGATTCCCCACCTACCCTCCCATAGATTACAGTCTGGGATTAGCTGGCTGCTTTAAGAGCTGGTAGGAATGTTTTGCTGCTCATCTGATTGGCTCTTAGCGAGTACTTTTTTGCCTAGCTCAGACTGTATGTAGGTTGGGTATTTTGCTTCACCTTGTTACTTACCTTGGTCACTTTGTCTTACAGGTTAGTGTGGGCCAGGAAGACTGGAGTAGGGAATTCAGTGTGCAACCTGAAGTCAGCAAAGACAGGGGGAAACCCAGTACTGCTCCTCAGAGGCTGGCCAGCTCAAAGGAATGGCAGGGGAGGTCTCTGGCCTGGATCGCAGAGGCCCTCTCAAAGGCTTCCTGGCTTGTGCAGTTGAGCTGCCAGGGATTAAAACTGGAACCTTCTGCATGCAAAGCAGGTGCTCTACTACTTGAGCTGTTGTCCCTCCCTGTTGACCTTTGCTGATATGGGAGAAGTTTTATGTATTATCCCAAACCTCAAGTATTGAGACTACAGCCAGGATTATCATGGGGGTTTCAAGTTATCTAGCAGCTTGTCTAACTTGGGCATGCTTGATAAAGCGATGTTCTCTTACCAAGGTCTGTCTTTAATTTCTAATGTAACATCGTATTTTCAGCACTCTCTACATCTTTAAAATAAGGATATGTTCAAACATGTACGATGCAGGCCTGAGTCTTTCATTCACTTCTGATGTGGTATATGATGTAGCATCTATCATATTCTGATGGTGAACAACATGTCTCCTGAATGCATGTGCATATGGTGATAAAAGCTGGGATTCCAAATGTCCTCAGCAATTTTCATGATAAAAAATATTAAGTCATCCACTATTCCTTCCTGAACTGCAGCTGGGACTATTGCAGAGCCTAATTTAGGGCTCCATGTGAGCAGCCCAGTTTCTGGATTGAGAGAGTGGGGGAAAGAGGCAGACACCTGCTATTCCACACAGTGATGGATCGGCAACAGCTCAGCTCCTGCTCAGAAAACCTACCCTGGATATAGAAACAGCAGTAGTATCAGGGGAATTTTTGGCAGGAAAAATGGTGTTGAGGAAAAGGGTAAAACACGCATACCTCCACACATGCTATGAATCAGGTCCCCACATAGTGGCTATTTTCACTTTAACATATACTCCAGACTAGACAAAGACACATTTAACATCATATCTAGTTTGGTGCTTTTAGAAACAATTTAACTGAAGTCTAATTTATTACATTCTACTACTATGGGTCCAAACCAGAGGAAAAAAAAATGGTGTTATGCCTTGCCCAAACGAAACCACTCCTACACTATATTGCCAAAACCACTCCTACCACAAAAACGTAAGGTGATATTTGGTACCTGACCATTTTACCTACTCCCTCTTGCCACTGCCAATATTAGGCAATGGAACATCTGATCAAGTTCACTGTGATCTGACTTTGAAGGAGCTGCTACAAGCATAGACAGAAGCAGCCACTGCGATCAGAACAGTCTATTGTACTGAATGAACACTTTAGTGGGAGTTGTTAAGGAATAGAACATAATTATGTTATCATATTATTGCATGAGCAGTGATTTATTGACAATCTGAAGAACCTTCAAATGTAATATTGTCAGATTTGTAGTGAGATTCTAAGTCACCACTCTTTGATACATTTCTCTCTCATTCGTGAAGGAAAGCTGAACCTTGCCCCTTAAGTAATCAAAAGAAAATAAACAATTAAAACAGACGAAGAAAATCATTCCAGAAGGAACCTGGTGGTGGTTCTTTTTATACTGGATGACCTACATTATTTTGACTAGAGAGATGGCTCTGTTGATTTTCACATCTCTGGATTAGACAAAAATCAGAACATTCATCTGATTCAGTCTGGGGATTGCTGGAAGGACTGAAATGTTATCTGTGACTGTATCATTGTTTGCTTCCTGTAAATTTATCCCTCTGCTGCTACAGCTTGGTTTTCAAAACTGAATAAACCTGCACAGCGAAGAACGAATGAAACTGCTGCGCATTTCTGCGGGAGACCATGCATTGTAATGCACGTCCTCAGTTCTCTGCAGGACTCTGCAGACCACAAATCTGTCAGGGCACATTTAGCAGGCAAACTGTGTACCTTTGAGAGCTCTGCCGTACAGGAACCATCCTCGACCTGATGCAATATGATGTATCACTGTGTGTCAAAATTATCCTAGCATTCTTTCCACCACCAGCACCATGTATCTCCTGGTAAATAAAACCCTACGCCGAATATTTTCAGAAGGAAGATCAGCAGCATGCTGCACACAGTATTTTCAAATGCCGTCTAACACCTGACACACCTAAGTGCTTGAAGAATAAGCACTTGTCTCATATCACCCCAGGGCAACAGTAGGAAAATATTTTCTGTGGAGTACAACCAATCAATTTGAGTCTTACCATAGTCCCAGAGGTCAGAGGGGCAGGACTGTGAGGAAACCAGACAGACTGAGTTGGTTTAGTCATCATTTGAGCCACGGGGAATTAGGATCAGCAATCCATGGTGAATTTCCCTTTCTGTCCAGTCATTTAATTTCTCAATGTACACTTTGAAGACAGCACATATGTGCAGGGGAAATCATGGTAAATTGTTCTAAACGATGGATTTCCCTTCTCCTGCATTACCACAGGAATGCTGATATGGCTGCTTGAGGAGGGGCCATAGATCAGTGATAGCGCATATGCATACCACACCAAAGGTCCCGACCCAGGTTCAGTTCTTAGCATCTCCAAGAAAGATCCCTGCCTGAAGCCCTGGAAAGCTGCTGTTGGTCAATGTCAATGATGCCAACTTAGATGGACCAATGGTCATCACAGGCAGCTTCATGTGTATCCTCATAGTCATCATAGTAAATATACTATCGCTCCATTTTGTGAATTGGAGTAGGGGAGAATTCTTGGCCATCTAGTTGAAATCCACTATCCAAATTTGCCAAACTTGCTGTATATGGACTAGACCAAGGGTTCTCAACCCCTTCCCAGCAGAGTACCACCTCTGGCGCCACTCTCCTGCTGCATACCACTGGAAGTGACTGGCGATGACATCATTGCCAGTTATTTCCTGGTTTTCAGAGGTCAGAAAATACAGTTAGGAGGCTCTGGGCGGGTGAGGGGGCCCTTCTCAGCATTCCCGAGAGGCTCAGCCAAAGGCAGGAACCTCTCAGGAGCAAAAAAACACCACCAAAAGCACCACATTGGAGCGGGATTCCAGTGGTCTGGTGGTCCGAGTACCACCAGCAATTGGCCAAAGTACCACTGGTGGTACTAGTACCAATGGTTGAGAACCCATGGACTAGACTACCCCACACTCTGTATGTGGACTACTCTTGGAGACAGTTCAGAACATTCAATTGGTACAGGGTGCAGCTGCCAGAACACTATTTGACGTATGTTATACCTCCTCTGTTTCAGCTACATTGGCTCCTAGCTCTCTGAACCAATTTTCCAGATGCATTGAGGTTGCTATCTTTAGCCTTTAGCCCTAAATGCTTTGGGACTCACCTACCTCAAGGACAGTCTCTCTTCATTGGACAAGAGGTACCTCAGAAGTAAAGCCCAGCCATAGGACTGGCTGAAGCACATGTTGAAAACAGTGGGCTGGGAGAGGCAGCAAACTGGTGGGGAGTGCCTAGTACCCTAAACCTGCCTACCACCTCCCCCAGCCTGCTCCCCTGCACAGCTGCTGTACCATCCTCTTCTCACACATTTCCCTTGTATAATGAGCAAAGGGGGAGGACATACGGTTCCTCCTCCTTTCTCTACCCAGTGTGCAGTGGCTGTGAAGAAGGCCAATTCCATGCTCGGGGTCATTAAAAAAGAGATTGAGAATAAAACTGCCAATATTATTATGCCATTGAACAAATTGATGGTAAGGCCACATCTGGTCGCTACTTCTGAAAAAGGATATAGTGGAACTGGAAAAGGCGCAGGAGAGAGCGACAAAAATTATTAATGGGCTGGGGCACCTCCCTTAGAGGAAAGTCTATGGCATTTGGGGCTCTTCAGTCTTGAAAGAAGGCAGACTGAATTGGGGGGACATGACTGAGACATATAAAATTAAGCATGGGATGTATAGAGTGGATAGAGATAAGTTCTTTTCCCTCTCGCCCAAAATCAGAATTGGGACAGCCACTAAAATTGACTGATGAGAGAGTTAGAACAGACAAAAGGAAATATTTCTTTACCCAGTGTGTAATTAATATATGGAACTCCTTCACATAAATGTGAACTCCTTGTGGCAATGACACCTGGATAGATTTATGGAGGAAAATTCCATCACAGGTTACAAGCCATGATGACTATATGCAACCTCTGGTTTTAGAGGTAATCTATTTCTGAATGCCTGGTGCAAGGGAGTGGCAACATACATAATAGAGGTATGTTATTGTCCTGAGTGCTTGCTGAGGCATCTGGTGGGCCTGTGAGATACAGGAAGCTGGACTAGGCAGGCCCTTGCCCTGATGCAGCAGGGCTCTTCTTTTCTCCAGTAGTACTGCCAAGGATTAGCAACACAGGCATTGGAGAAGGCAGCCACGACAGCAATGTTTTTCCTACCGGAGATTTCCTACCAGAGATAGGAAAAGGACCACCTCTGCTGCCTTTCCTCCCCAGCTGCTTCTTGTGAATTGGCCAGGTGAGAAGGATGCTGGGAGTAGAGGGTTAACTCCAAGATCCTCACTGCCCGGCTATTTTACAAGAAATGAGGAGGAAGTGGTGGACAATGGCAATATGATGCATGCTGCTGCAGAGCTAGTGTTGGCATGCACACTGGTGCGGTGATGGTGGTGCTGGCTTGCGAGGAGCAGCATGCACACTAGCACATGCATGGCAGAGGAGAGGGCTTTGGAATGGGGGGGGGGAGAATTTGGTGCTGTTTCAGGCTGTGGGTTGGCTTGAGCCTCCCTCTACACTGGAGACAGTATAAAATATAAATGTGAAGAAGAGCACACACACCCAACAGTATTGTTGACTCATATGGGGAAGATCCATGGTTCCTACAAAAGCAATATACTGTACTGCATTTCTGAAAAATGTGCAACATCAAATGAGGGCCTTTCAACCTGACCAAGGTTGCTTCTGATGCACAGAGTAAGAAACACAGACATCACATTCTTCTCTGCAATGTGCTGAGTTTGGAGAGACTCATGTGATGCTGCAGACTGAAACAAACTACCGTATTTCTTCGAGTCTAAGGCGCCATCGATTCTAAGGCGCATCTTAATTTCAGGAACACCAGCAGAAAAAAAAACAAAAACCATCGATTGCAAGACGCACCTCCTTCCTGCTCAGCACCAACTCTCCCCAGCTTGCCTGCCACGGAAGTCCGATTTTTACCTCGACATTTTGCCCCCTCTGCCTGAACCTGAGAGCTCGCCCCAGCATGCCCCGCGCTGCAGCTGATGATCTCCTCACTGCATTTGAGCAGTGCCTTTGCGGTCCACCAGAAAATGCCATTTCCTTACTTACCGGGGCTTGGGGGAGCTTTAGGGAGGCCTGTGCGGCCCTCTGCAGGCCTCCCCGATCTTCAGTTCGGTAAAAAACAGTTATTTTTGGCCATTTCCGGTTTTCACGAAAAACGGAAATGGCTGAAAATCGCTGTTTTTCACCGAACTGAAGATCGGGGAGGCCTGCAAAGGGTCGCGCAGGCCTCCCTGAAGCTCCCCCAAGCTCCCGTAAGTAAGGAAATTGCATTTTGGGGTGCTTTTTAGATAACCTTCGATTCTAAGACGCACCCCATTTTTTAAAATGCTTAATTGGGAAAAAACATGCGTCTTAGAATCAAAGAAATACGGTAATACTAATTCTGAATGAATGATTGTAGAATTGTGTCCATTGAATATGAGAAAAGTGTCTTGAGCTGTGGTTATATTAAAGGAATCATATTTAGTGTCATATTTCCCCCTGCTTAATCAGTGAAAGTATAGGGTAGCCTTTTCTTTCAAGTATTTGATATTTAAAGAATCCCTATAATTATCCTTCATCATTACCAACATGCAGAATGAGCAGGGGTTAAGCAGGCATTGATGCAAGTACACAGGCATGACCATATTTTCAGTAGGATCAATCCAAAGTCCAAAATTCAAGCTGCTGCTTAAAGCTCTTCTCTCCAGACCAGGTGACTCATTTCAGCGTGCGCGCGCGCACACGCACACACACACGCGTGCACACACACACACGCAGCAAGAAGGTATTACCTGTTTATTTTGCCAGCAGTCCATTGTGTCCATGCTCCATCATGGCCAAGCCTCAAGGGAAATCCATTTTGTAGCACAGCATGACTCACACCCCATCATAATATATTCTACACATCCATGTTCAATAAGCACCTCTGGAGTCTGAATACAGAATGCTGAAACGCAAAGGCATCTTTAAGTGCATTTTAACATGGCCTGTATTTATCTAGAGCAGACTAATATCCAACTCCAGCTAATACTATTCATGTGATGAAAGGGGTTTCTACATGTGGCTTACCCAAACTGGGAGCATAAAAGGCTACTGCAAGATTATTTTTAAAAACTTGGTCTTTATAAGACAAGAATAGCGTTGCATGGGGAAATCCACAGCTGATGTCAGTTCTATAGAGGTACAGTTCTCATTGCACGAACAGTCACATTTCTTTCTTTCCTTACTAAAAACATTTGACACCTTTCTGAACTACTCTCAGCAGCGGAAAGCCAAGCCAAACATCTCAAAGCATAAAAAGAGGCAAGACTGAACTTACTGTTTTTACAAATCAATCATCACAACTTACAAAAATGGAGAGGGACCACCAGATCAAAAACCACTCAATTCAAGTCAAAAGCCTCCCAGTTTTTGTTTTAAAGGCTTAACTAAATTCTGAAATGCCACTAAGGAGAGGGTTAAATGGATTCCCCAGGACAAAGAGTTCCACTAAGTAGGTGCTGCAATTGAGAAGACCCCCTTCCTTTCCCAGGCCCGACCCAGGGGAAAGGCACCCAAGGCAGTGCAGAATGGCTGCCGCCACACCCATCAGTGCCGCCTCCTGCCACCCCTGCTGCACACCCTTCCACTTCCATTTAGAAGTGGAGGAGGAAAGGGGATGATGGCAGTGACCCTTTTAGCCCACTCAGCTAAAGATTGAGGCAGAGAGAAGATGGACTCCTTCCTGGTCAGGGATTGGGAGAACCATCACTCACTACCCCACTGCTGCTCCACTCCTGTTTGCTCAGCTATGTTTTGAAATAGTGCAGCAGAGCAAGGCAGAACAAGGAAGCCAGGAAGAGTGATAGTAGGGTAGTGCTTCTCCCAGTTTCTTTGTTCGCTCCTCCTCTAAAGCTCCGTTTCAAACACAGAGTGACAGAGCAAGGGAAGGGAGAGATGGGGGAGCAAATGGAGGCTTGGTGAGACAGCAGCAAATGTGATCAACCCAGGAGCACCTTGGGAGAAGGGGACTTTCGTCCCCTTCCCCGGGTGCAAACTGGCTGGAGCCCTATAGTTATCTTTGGATGTATGCTAGCTATGAAGCTGACTTACATCTGAGGTAGGGGAGTAAGGCCAGCCTGGCCCGGCCTGGGAACAGGCCTAGGATATCGGTGGAGCGCACCACCAATATCTTCGCCCCCTCCTGGCCCGGCCAGTGGCCCCCTCCCTCGCCACCCCTGCCCACCCTCCCCCACCCCTGCACCAACTGGTGCAGGATCTACCTCCGCACATTTGAAGCACAAGCTGGCTGTGCACAGAGCTAATCGGTTAACGTCCTGTGATGACACCAAGAAACTCCCCCCAGTCTTGGGGCAGTTTTGCATTTCAAGAAAGCCCAAACCTTTGTTTAAGATAAATAAGGTGACTATAGCATGTTCATGTGTGTATCTGAAGCATGGGGTGAGGAGCAAGGTAACAAACCATTTACTGGTATACACTCCTCTCATTTCAGTTGTTAAGCTAGGAGGAAGCTGAACTTTACCCATGGCTCAAGGATGCTTTTTTTATAAATCATCTCTTCCCCTCAACGTTTTCTGGAATAGGGAACTTGTCCATTGCTCACATTTCATTTCTGCCCTAAATGGTATATCTATATCCTCTCCTCTCCATGATCCTAAACATGTCCTATTGTAATTTTTAAATGAAATTAATCACCTCCCACCAAAACAACCAAGTAATAAAATGTTAGGGTTTATATTATAATTATGTAACATATTTTTTATCGTTTTTTCAGAGGAGAAAGTGTTAGAAACTGGCCCAACTTCATCAGCATAAGAAATACTGTAATAACTGGTAATTGAGCATTGGGCTCAATCAGACGGTGTGCTAGCTGTACGTTTTATGTGACACCATCTATCTAATTCATGGCCAGGCCACAATGTATTTTATTTGGTGTCCCTTGTTTAAATCCCACTCTAGGAGCTAATTTATTTGAAATGGATCACTCTGTTCCAGTCTTCTTCTCAAAGTGTATTCCCATTTTAAAAGTTCCGGCAGGGAGCATCAACGTTCTGTAGTGATCAGGTAAAATGAACCCAGGAAGACTGAAAATGGTTTTTGGTTCTGCTCCGTTACCTTTTACTGAAGGATCACTGCAGAGACATGAATCAGCATCTTCCATACTGAGCTTGCGGTTCTTGGGGGCATATTTTCACTTTTCTTCCCACCACCTTTGCTTCTTTTGTTTACTGGTGTCAGATTCTGTGTCCTTCTCTTGGTCATTCTGTCATGAAAGGTTTTAGCAGCAGCAGCAGCAGCAGCAGCAGCAGCAGCAGCTAGGAAAAGCAACATAGCTACACGGGAGGCAAAAATTGACCCTACATAATGAGGAATATTGATGAGGTAACAGAAGGAAATGGGGTGGTTTGATTGTGTACTAACCAGAAAACAGTGATTTGGTTAGTACACAACAGCATTAAGACAAAGCAAATAAAAAGGGATTATATTTACTTTTACGAAAGGCAAACTGAAAGCACAGCTAAACCAAAGCCGGGAAATGGCTGAACCGGAGTAACCCCTTTTAAGCAAATGAAAAGGGCTACTTTCCTGGGAGTAAACCCAATTGAACACAATGGACCTTGCTGCTGAGTAGACATGCATAGGATTGTGCTGTGTCTTACCTGTTGAAGACAGTGAGGGTGCAGTCCGAGGCCTTCTGCACACTTCCTATAAGTAGAGCCCAGCCCTAACTCCCCCAGAGCCAATGCAGCTACTGCTACGCCAAAGGGGCACGTGCTGCATCCCGCAGTGCAGGGGCAATCACAGAGGCCTCCTCAAGGTAAGCAAGCGGACTTTTGTTCCTTACTTCTGTCCTGTGTAAGCCTCCACTTCCCCCATGGGTTTCCTCAGATCGACACCAACTATTTTGTTGGCGTAAGTCTGAGGATAGCAAAGGAGAGGGAAGGGGAGAAGGGACAGGGATAGGATCCTGGTGCAAGTCATTGAGAAGAGAATGACTGGCAGATGGTACAGTCACATAAGAAGCGCCAAGCAGCATCAAAGCAAAGATCCATCAAGCCCAGCATTCTGGGTCTCAGAGCAGTCAGTGGGGGGCTCTTCTGGGAAGCCGAAAAGCAAGGTACGAAGGCAATATTCCTCTTCTGACGTCCAGCAACTGGTACTGTTCAGGACTCTTTGAACATGGAGGCTCCACACAGCCATCATGGCTAAGTAGCTCATGATAGACCTGCCCTCCATGAAATTCACCAAGTTCCATTTTAAAGCCATGTAATCTTGTGGTCATCAGCACATCTTGCTGCAGTAGATTCTATGTGTGAAGTACTATCTTCTGTCTGTCCAAAATCTCCTGCTAGTCCATTTCAGTGAATGATCCCAGATTCTAGTATAATGATAGAAGATGAAAAACTTATCTGTCACAACTCACAAACCTCTATCATGTCCCCTTAGTCAGTTTTTTTTTTAAATGAAGATCCCCAAATGCATTAAGGCTGCAGTCCTATACACACTTTCCTCACTGAACAGAATGTGACTTACTTCTGAGTAGATATGCGTAGGATTGAACTGTAATTCTTTCTTGGTAGGAAATATTCTCCACTCCCCTAATGTTAGTTGTCCTTTTCACAACTTTTTTTACAGTACGCACTGCAGTACAACATCTTGAGAAACATGTAAGTGATCAGATGAGAAGACAGACTTGGGAAATAATTTGAAAATGTACCAAGATCGAAGCATATTCATCGGGATTATGGTCATAAAATGTAGAAAAACAGTTTAAAAATGTTCAGAACATGTATTGTTAAAAATATGATTTTGTAAGTCCAAAGACATAGTAGCCGGTCATAACAGTTTCCGATCTATTTTAATTTGAAAATGGTTCAAATGTGGTGTTATGTGTTTTTATTTCGTATTTACCATTTTCAAACACTTCTAGAAAAAAGGAATTGAAGAGGCTGGAATTAGCAACTTTGAACAAACTTGGTAGATGATGAGAATGGCACAGCAGCCAGCCAAGTCAGCATTGTGGGCCATGTTGTTATGCAAATCAAAGACATGGGCCTCACCCTAAGCTGGTTCCCAAACTTATTCAACCTGAGGCTCCATTGACCATTGGCGACCATTGGCCGTAGCTCCCCATTACATTATGCTGATGCCTGCCAATTGGCATTGCACTGTTTTCCGAGAGGATTCCATGGCACTCCTCAGCTCCCCTGACTGGTTTCTGCGGCTCTCCTGGGAGCTGCGCCTCCCAGTTTGGGAACCACTGCCCTAAGCTTTGGTAAAGCCATTAATTGAGAGGGGCCATCAGATGCTTGGTTAATGAGACAATTGGCAGGCCTTTGTTTCACGTCACCCTAAGTACGCACAAGGGAAAGATATGGGAGAACAAAGGATAGCATGTAAGGAACGCACAGTGAAAAGAAATTCCAAACAACATGAACAAAGAAAAGATTGGAAATTTTCATGGCCTGTTACAATGTATAAAGATCTGGGGTTGCCAGGTTAATTAGCCACGTAAAAAATACAAAAAAACAAAATAAATACAAGAAATTAAAACCACGTAAAACAAATTTAAAAATAAGTTTAAAAATGCTGTAAAACAATTTAAAAAAATTAAAAACAAGTTCAAACTGATTAAAAACAGTACATTTGTACAGTACAACAGTACAACAGTACATTCAAACGGATTAAAAACATAAAAAAACTGGACTTTTGGCGCTGGGGGGGCCGCACGAAATGCTTCCTGCTCCAGGCGCCGTCAGCTCCCATTAAGCCCCTGTTGTAGAGATCCCCACTAGGTCTTATTTTCAGGGAGGTCTTATATTTTTGATTGCCAGCAAAAATGAAGCAAAAATGAGGGAGGTCTTACTTTCAGGGGAGGTCTTATTTTCGGGAAAACACGGTACCAAGTTCATCCAATTTACCATTCAGGGCTTTTTAAAAAATGTGCACACAAGTAGGTTAACAACG
Organism: Plestiodon gilberti rubricaudatus; assembly: GCA_026170595.1. NCBI lineage: Eukaryota > Metazoa > Chordata > Lepidosauria > Squamata > Scincidae > Plestiodon > Plestiodon gilberti. The sequence goes on from JANXHW010000001.1 coordinate 115,374,382, forward strand.
TCACAAACCAGCCAATCACAGTTTACTTCTGCCCAAATATGGAGAATCAGTTTTTCCCCCAAGCTCAATTCTATGGAGAAGATCGTGTGTACAAAACAAGTACAGTTAAGGATGTGCTTCCAGACCAGCTCCAACCACTGAAAAGGATGTATATTCAGATTCACCCATATATTCTCATTTGGGGTAATTTTAAAACTTTTTTTAACAGCAGGGAAATCACAGGATGGAAGCAGAAGCATATGGCAAACACATGTCCGTTCCTGAACTCCAGCACCCCTTTGCAAATGAGATCTTGCATTATGTGAAGTTCTGTTTTCCCCATAGTGAGCTATTTAAATGAATAACCACATTTAAATTACTCCTGAGGAAGAACCAATTTCAGAAGAGTCATTCAGGAATTCATTGCAAATGAATTGTTGTATCTCCAAAGACTCTTTTCCTTAGTGTAGTGGTATTGCACTTGGATTTTGACTTGATCGTTACGAGCCGATCTAAATTTGGCCATGCTAGTGGGAAAAGGAGACTTGTGGGCCACCAGTTGACAAGTGAAAGGGGGGAAAAGAGAGATCTGAAGATCTAAGGCAAACTCTTAATACTATGCCACAGAAACTAGTTTTGGTTCTTTGGGGGAAGCTGTGACTAACCACTTTGAGCTGGTTTACCTTTATAATATAGACTAGCTGAACGTAATTAAATACAGTGGGCCCTCAGTATCCATGGGGAATTCCCGTGGTATCCCCCCATGGATACCCAAATTTGCAGATGCTGAAGTTGCATCGCAGTGCCTTACCGAACCGAGCAAGAGGTGCCTCCGTAGACTGCTTCTGGGTTGCACCAGGCCTGCAAAGCACTCAGTCGGGCTCCACAGTTGGCTTCCACAGATCACAGGTCCCGCCCATGAGGGTGGCTGAAATGTTTCCAATTATTTAATTATTTAACCCAACATTTTCACCCCTTTTTACCGCTTTCCCTCGCGATTTTTGCTTGCCATTTTTGCTTGCTCCTGGCTCCTGCTGCTGCTGCCGCCGCCATCCAATTCCTGGCTGGTCAGCTGTTACGGGCCAGCCAGGTCAGACTCCTCGCACGAGCCATGGACCACATGTTGACTACCTCCTCTCCTGCCCCCGCCACCACTTCCACAATTTCTAAAGTTTTCCTGGGAGCCGCCATCTTGGATCTCGTGACATCTCACGAGATCCAAGATGGCAGCACCCAAGAAGACTTTAGAAATCGTGGAGTTGGTGGCGGTGAGAGCGGGCAGACCCAGAAAATCTGGACAGACCTGGTTCTGGGCCCAGCTGGCTGGGACCAGGCTCTGGAATCCGGGACTGTCCCAGTATTTCCGGGACAAATGGTAAGCCTACCAAAGATGGTCATCTATAGATTAGGTGAAGGCATCATCCACTCAAAGGAAGAGTGTTTCTTAGTAGAGGAGTATTGCATGAGAAAAGGGACCTCCAATCCAGAGGAGTTCCTCTGTTTGCACACAAGCTTGCACAAGCTGTTTTTTTCAAGACCGGTTTATGGTCCACTCAAGTTTATATGCTGCAACTGCATTTTCTTTATTCACCACATTTCTTTTACTGCACCAATACATTGTGACTATGCACCACGATAAGTCTTCCGCTGCTGCAGGCACAAGAGCTCACGGGACAGCACAAACTCAAATTCTCCTTTCATGACTTTTCTTTGGATCTAAGCCTTGGCTGTAAATGATGCACGTATATCTTGCAGAAGTGGAATCTTAACACAGGCATTCTCTTGGGGTGGCCCATTCATGAGGCCAGCTGAAGTGACTACCGAGTAGAGGGCTGGGAGAGCTGCCAAACCAGCAGCATGCGCTCTGCACCACATCCCTGCCTGGCTGTCCCACCATTCTCTTCTCATACACTGTCCTTGGAGGCCAAGAGAGAGGTCTTCTTCCTCCTCCAAAGACCACAGTGGCAGAGCTGGAAGAGGCAGCTGCCACAGCAATCCTGTTTGCAGCCACCATTGCTGCCCCCTTGAAACGCTGCTGCCTTCTCTGCTTCCTTTTCTCCCCCCTGCTTCTTCAAAACTGGGGATCTATTCCAAGGATCTTCTCCACTCAGTCACTTTAGAAGAAGCAGCATCAGCAAGGCAGAGCCGAGGCAGCGCTGGGGATAGGGACAGGTGACGGGTGCACTGGTGGTGGTGCAATTTGATGGCATTTCGGGCACTGGATCGGCTTTGGCCAGGCCTACATTCCTTCCTGTGTTAGAAAGAAGGGGAGAATGCTTTCTCTAAGACAGAAAACTGCAGAGGGCAAGCACTAAGTAGTTATGTTAGATATTTAAAAAAATGGGTTGCCAGTTCATCAGCAACATCTTTTTAGTCTGTTAAAAATGTTTAACATATCTTATTGTACCCAATCAATCAATCAATCAATCAATCAATCAATCAATCAATCAATCAATTGTACCCAGTTCCAAAGGAGAGGGATAATGGAAATGGTAAAAGGGCACTCTCTCTCTCTCTCTCTCTCTCTCTCTCTCTCTCTCTCTCTTCCCCCTCCCCATTTTGAACCCTTCCAGGCTTCTCCACAATACGTCACAAAGCCTACAGGCAAAGGCTGAGAACTTCAGCACCATCTTGACTCACATCAACAGGAGCCGAGAAACAACAGCTGGTCTTCCTGTGACAGAGGAAGAGGAGGTTTTTGAAAGCCATTTGACTGACCTTTCTTGTCTCCTTACTGTCACACAAGTCAGTGAACTGAAGAATAAAGTTCAGCTAAATCCAAATCTGTGCAGTGAGAGCTCTGTGCGCGCACTGGCTTCAGTTTGCTTTTTCTTCCTGCTGAGCATGACGAACAGCTTCAGAGCTTTCTGAAGTGTATTGTTGCAAAACATTTCGCTCAGATGTGCCTCCAAATTCAAATGACTCACATTTCCGGCAGCATCCAGATTGCGCTTTTCTGTAGCTAGGGGAGAATTTTTGCTCTCAAATATCCAAAGCAACCCTTTCCAGACAGAACAGGAATACGTGCTGGTTCTTTTCCACTTCCTACCAAAGACAAGAAACAGAAGCAGGTCTTCAGTGGGGTTTCTATCACAGTTCATCATCTCTGGTATCATTTATGATAGACCTGGAAATGTATACATACTGGTACTTTTTTGTAAAGAAAACGACGTTATGGGTCTTGCAGCCATGTGATTTTATTGAAGGAAAGAAAAGTTTTTTCTTTCCTTCAATAAAATCACATGGCTGCAAGACCCATAACGTCATTTTCTTTACATAATACAACAAGCCATGAGAATCTTCATACCATGGTACTTTTTTATTTGGGGGATAGGGCCATAGCTCCGTGGCAGAGGCACCTGCTTCGCATGCCAAAGGTTCCAGTTTCAATCACTGACATCTCCCCCAGGTAAGGCTAAGAAGAAGGATCCATGTCTGAAATCCCAGAGAGCTGCTGCCAGTCAGTGATGACAACACTGTTACCTGTGATGATTGTTCCTGAATTATTTTCTTTTATTTTCATTGGTACCATGGCACACATATGCAATCACAGACTGTATGTGCCTTGATGCCAGGCAGCACCGATCATGCCAACCCTGCATTGCATTCTGGACTATTTTTCCGCTCTCTATGTAACTATGGACACTGCTCCTTCTGAAACTTTGGTCAGGCGGTCAAAATTCTTGACCTCTCCTCTTACGCTGCCAGCTCACTTACTCTGCAGAACGAGATCAGACTGCAAACTACTGATGTAATCCCGTTTCTGTTGGATATCTGTCTTTTAACTATTGTGGTCCCACCCTGTTTGCCTGACTGGCTTTATCAAAGACAAATAATACACACACTCATCAGTCTGAGGGTCAGGAGAAGGGAGCCTATAAGGAACATCCTCCACACAAAGGATTGCATCCCTAAATTACTGATCAATCACAATTTAAGGAACACAAGAAATAATCTGGTTAGGGTCTTCCCAATGACCATGCCTTGATCAGCACATTCTCATTCCCCCACCCCACCCCGGACTCGCATAAGCATCGGCACCCTGCCCAAGTCATTTTGTGATCCAGGCTTGAGGCAAAGATCACCTGTATCCTTGTATCATTCTTGGGTCTCCAAAAAGCTGCAGTGGCACCTAGCACCAAGGCTTGGCAAGCTGTCTTCCGGGAAGTAGCTTTAAACATGCTTTGAAACTTTCTTTCCCCTTTGCAACTTCTCTCCTCTGTATCTCAGACCCACTTTCTCCTACATTGAGCTTAGGGATGGGGACAAAAGCGTAGGGCTCTCCTAAACCTCCTTCTGTAAAAACCATTCCCTTTTCTTTTCCTACCAGTGCACCAATTACAAACGCATACATGCTCACACCACAACCGAGCAATATTTCACGGAAACACACCTGTTAGGGACTGTTTTATTGAATGTGTATCTTTGCAGTTACATGTTCCCTTAATTAATAAATCTCTTGCAACTTTGAAGATGCTCATTGCTTCTCTCGTGAATTGATGCTCACCGACACTGGTCTTTGCACCTAGCCCCCCAAATCCTTCATTTCATTGGCTGCTCCTTCAGGGAACGTAAAGGCTGGAGAAGGCTTAGCCACTCCAATCCTCCTGAAGGAAATCTTGCACTCTTTAACTAATTCCCCAAATAAATAATTTGAGCAGCAATGGTAACAATACAGAGCTAGGCGGATTAATGGTCTGACTCAGTATAAGACAGTTTCTTATGTTTGTACATTTCCACTAAACTAACAGACTCCACTAGCCACATATTTTTAAAAAATTACATACATATTTTCAGAGATGTGTTATATAAGCTATGTGAGTTTCTGTGTTCAGAGACAGTATACCTGTACCAGCTGCCAAAAAATAACAGCGGGAGAAGGATCTGACCTTCAAGCCCTGTTTTGTGGCATGGTTGGCTGCTGTGAGAAGCAGGATTCTGGACTAGATGGACCTTTGGTCTGATCTTCTTTCATGCAGATGTTCCTCCCTGCCCCTGTTTCAACACTAGATCTAGATCTCTCTCTCTCTCTCTCTCTCTCTCTCTCTCTCTCTCTCTCTCTCTCTCTCTCTCTTGCATTTTTTTAAACAGGCTTTTTCCCACTGAAAGGTTATCCACATACAGCACAGCAAGGCTTCGGCTCCCCCAAATCAAATGTATACAGTCTTGTGCTATTGTTGATCAAGGGCTGGTGCCACTGTAACACAAGGGGAGAAACTGCTGCCTTGAGGAAAAAAAATTGCCTGAACCGTTCTTCAAATCAGATGAAAGTGTCAGTTTTCAAGGCAACATCACAATTCCAAGCTGCTTCTGCCCTTGTTGAGTAGTGTGTGCTCAGAGGTTTATTCCATTTCGCAGTGAAACGTTTTAGCAGCTCCACAATCTCAAGGCTGCTAGCTGATGATGAAGACACACTCAGACAACACATTCTCAGAAGAGGATGTGCGTGCACACGCGCACGCACACACACACCCTCATCAAGGGGGGCTACAGGAGTGCTTTCGTATGGTTCAGGTCATGGGAGTGTCAGTTCAATTTTAACCGATGTACAACTCTCAGTAGCTGCAGAAATAGCTGATTTGCATACTTTAAAAATATTTTCGCTCCTGCCCTACACCCTTGACCCTCACGGCAATTCAAGGACTTCATTTTAAATGATCCATAGATCATCAAATACAACTATTATTATTTGGTACAGCAATTGCTTCCTTTTTGCTAAGAGCATTTCAAACACCCTCCTCCCTTACCACTGTTTAACATTCATATAGTATCAACAGTGCATCTCTCTCTCTCTCTCTCTCTCTCTCTCTCTCTCTCTCTCTCTCTCTCTCTCTCTCTCAACCTGCTCCATGCCCCATACTGTTAAAACTCTAGGGACAAAACAACAGTCAGCACCTCTTCATGCCTTGCTTGGGAACTTTCTGAGGGTTAAACTATTTCTTCTTGTTGTTTTTAATGTTAAACAGCAGCACAATCAGGAATTTTCTCTAGATCAGCACTGTGGTGGAAAAAGGGGTTTCAACCCCACCCCACCCCACTGCAGTCATGATCCAGAGTGACATCCTATCCACGTGCTTTGCAGAGGAATAAAAGCTCCCATTAGCATAAGTGAGAGCTTTGCCCAAATGAGGACATCTGGTAGCCCACCGTTAGCGCTGGATTTGATGGAGCCTTGCTCTAATGCACCAAGGTACTTCGTATGCATGAGCAAAATAAAATGTTTACCCAGATGTCAAGCAAGGCATGACCAGACCATTCTCGTATCAGCATTCTTATAATTAAGCATATTATGAGCTACTTGCCCTGCAAACCGGACAAAGAGGCACTTTTTCAAGTGGTGCGCTTCTTATATTTAACAGAGGGAGAGTAACTGTTCCTCTTCACCCCAGCACAGTGTCTTTTCTAGTGGCTGTTTGCTGGTGTTTCTTCTGCATCTTTTTAGATTGTGAACCCTTTTGGGATTCAAGGAGCCATTTAATTGTTTGATTTTGTCTGTAAACCGCTTTATAAACTTTTTTTGTTGAAAAGCAGTATATAAATATTTTTACTATTACTAGAACTAGTAATAGTACTCTAAAACAGGGGTTCTCAACCTGTGGTACGAGTACCCCTAGGGGTATGCGAACCAATGGCAGGGGGTACGCCAGATCCTGCCCCTTATCAGCATCAATCAGTAGTTAATTACTTGTTAATTCGAACTTAAAAGCAACCCCCTCTGTCTGTCTGTCTGTCTGTCTGTCTCTCTCTCTCTCTCTCTCACTCACACACACGTACACACACAAACACACACAGTTAAGACATTTTTTCACATTTAAAATTGTTTTAGTACTTTTTATTTAATATTAATTAGCTAATTAATTGATTAATCCAATTAGCAATTAATTAGCAGGGGTACTTCAGAAAATTGGACCGTGATAGGGGTACCTGGGCCTCTAAAGGTTGAGAACCCCTGCTCTAAAAAACTAGTACAGATGGGAAGCTACTCATCAGACATGCACGTATCTGGTTGCTGTTCTTAGCTCCTAGGTCTACAGTATGCCTTGCCCTTTTCTGAATCCTGTGCAGGTCTTTCAACTTGATCTTGGAACACAAACACACACATACATTGTCCCTGGCCAAGACATATAAGAAATGCGCTTTTTGATCCTTGAACTCTTCCTTCAGAAGTGCAACCCTAAAACTGGCAAGGATTTGTGTCTCTTCTAGCAGTTAGCTCTCCTGGAGACTTCCCATCTTGTTGCGTCAGCTCTCAGCCTTTGTCTCTCCTAAGCCCTGATCTTGACTTCTGATACTGAGTTCTGCATCTTTTACTCCTGATGCCAGCCTTGAAATGATTCTTAAGGAGACCTTTGCAAACATGTGGTTTTTAAGCTTGCCTTCTTGTGTATCACTCCAGGTCTAAAGCTTCCACACACAGCCTTTAACCCCTATTTCAGGTAATTACTGTATATTTTTACATGTTTCTCTGTACCGTCTCCATGGGCAGCTGCAAACCAGGATTGGGTAGGACTTACATCACTGTTCTCTGATTTGTCAATTCTGTGTCCCTGGAGTTGTAGTATTTATTAGTAACAGATCCTGTCTTTCGTTCACAGAGCTCAAGATGGAGGACGTGGGGATCATGATCATCCAAGCACTTCCAGACCCAACTCTGCTTCTCTTCAGCAAGGTTGCGGTATGAAGTGCCTTCAGACCATGCACCTCTGTTTCGCAATTTACCCACTGCGAACAACAGTGAAAATGAATTCAATATGCTTCTTGTGTCCTGGAATAAATTGAGAGCGAGAGAGAGAGAGGCAAAGTCAGACAAGACCAGCAAAGAGCCTGACTGTCGCAACAGTACTCTGGAAGGTGTGATATCAGCATGAGAACATATTCCATTTCCATCCCAATGCTGTTTAAAAGGGTTAGAGAAAATATTAAGGGGGCTTTGTCAAAGACGTCCAAATCCTGGAGCCAACAGTATCAACAACCCTGTAAGATTGAGTTGAGGATTCTACAATGCCTCTCTCTCCTTCAAGTGTGATTATTTTAAAGATCAGGGTTGTCATCTCCAGTTAACTGAGGTAACAGGGAACAATGCAATGAAGGACTCTGGCTACTCTGTAAATGGGAGTAGCTGCAATCCAAAGGAATTCATTGTTTGTGCTGAAACGGGTGGTTATCTCAGAACCACCACTCTTGGATAATAACCAGTGAAATTTGATGATGTAAACCAACTCTCAGTTGCTGACTGCGCATGGCAGGGGAGCTGGCTCAGTTGGTAGAGCAGCCGCCTCATATATGCCTGAAGATCTGAAGACGGCAGTTTGAGATACCCGGTAGTATCCGTGAGCTGTTGAGAGCTGTCGACACACAGCTGACAAGCTGCAGAAGCTTCGGTGGGAGCGGGAATTCCACAGCTGGCACACGGAGTGGGAGGCAGTGTTGCCATCAAGGCGTGGGAGGCAAATGCCAGAGAGAGGCCAGACCATGAAGGAAACCACCTGAATTGAAGCATTCTAAGCAAGATTAGAACATAATGTAATGTAAAAACCACTTTGGTTTAGAAATGCCTGCCTATGTAAACCACTTTGAATTAAAGTTGGAGGAGAAATTCGATGACCAAGAAAGGCGGTATATACTGTAAATACTGATATTATTATTATTATCGTCGTCGTTGTCGTCGTCGTCGTCATTGCTCTGATTCAATTCATTTGGTGTAATTACAGATATTCCCTGGTACAACTTATTGAGGTACAACTGATCACATGAAGAACGTCTACCTAAGCAACAACGTCCTATAACTGTAAGTATCTGAGTATTGCAGATACACAAAGCAAAGCACAAACTTTGAATTCCCAGGCATTAGGAATATGTTTTTAGACCCTAGCCCTGCAAAGGGGTTGAAAAACAAAAGAGTATTGTTTTAATGTAAATAAAAGCCTGGTGTTTTTCCAACCTTGTGGATAAAAACATAATATCTGTTGCATGGAACATTTAATTGTATTCCTTACTTTTCATTTTCACATTCTAATTTGGATTTTGGAAAGTGATGCAGTAGCTACCTTCAACCTTGCTGTTGGCTAACCATACCCAAGTTCCCAACATGGAGCTTGCAAAAGCAGTGGCATTCAGAATGTGACATGCACTAGAAACCAAGAAATCCTTACGGATTAAAGCAGATTTCGCCATGGCACTGACTACTGGTCAATTTATCTCTACAAGAGAAGCTGCAGTGTAAAGCTGAACAGAAGTGTTGTATGATTGCCAAGGCTGTGGCAATAAAAAGAGCAAGCACACAGCGCAGGGGGCTACCATGCTGTACACAACCCCACATTAGAGCCGCAGCATTGCCTCCCTTGGAGCCAGAAATAAAAACTCATAGGGGAAAAAAATCTGTGGCTGTTACAATTTTACTTAGGTCAAACAGTCCAAGCACACAGAGGCTATGCTAGTGAAGCCCCACTTCACTGTATATAAAGACACAGCATCCTCGGGATTCAGGGAAATGATAAGATGACTATCATGGCCAAGACAGACTATTCACGTCATACTGCAAACAAGGGCACAAGTTCACCTTAGACCGATCTCACAATTAGGCTCTATGGGGAGCAGTGATGCCCTTGAGGACTGAAAAATATAGCTACAAACTCAAAACTCAGGAGCCCTGTGCTGACTAACAATCTGTTTTCACCTACACTGAAGTAAAAAAAAAAGCAAACCTAATAAAACTGATGCATTTTGTTTTTAACTACTTTCTCTCAGGACATTTAGGAAGAAATTCACAGTATGATGGAAAAGATGTCACAGCAATACCCCTGCCCACTAAAAGGGCTGGGACAAAGAATAGAAGGAGATTCTGGAATGCATATTTAATGATTTAAGACCAATATTTCAGGGGGGGGGATCAGTCTCAAAATAATAAATCTGAGTAACTGAAAAAGCAAACACAGGAATTAGCGTGCCATCTGCCTTTCTCCTGGGAAAAGCATGACAGAGCTGGAGTCGTTTCTTGGTGGTTAGATTAAAATACTTGAGGGAAACTGCAACGTACTGTCAAAAATTAAATGCCCATATACACTACATGGTTCAGAATATCATTCAGAGCCCGTGTCCTGAGGAGAGACCACTCATTCCCAAGCAGAGTGTTAGAGAACACCAGACATTATGATCAGGTTACAGCTGTTCTTCACAATGGATGGGAAGCACCAGGGATGGCACTACCTGGGACGCCACCTGACACTTGCTACCACCACCTCTGCTGTGGCACTCTGGAAAGATTTAAAAAAGCCTCTTTCCATGCGCCTTGCACATTTTTCTCAAACTGAGAAATGTGGGGATTCTGGTTTTACTTAAAGGGACCACATGAACCAAGGAGCTCCTTCACCAGCCCGTGTACATGGCCAATGACGCTGGAGCATGCAACAACAGTGCGCGGGTTCTGGCAGAATCGAGGCACTTCCACCAGGATCCTGCCAGCTCTGCTTATGGAACACACATTCCGCCAGTGGATAATTTAGTTTGGATTGGGCTGAAGGTTTGAGAAAACTGTGCAAGGAGCATGCTATGGAAGAGGAGGATCCACTTCTCGCTCGAGTGACTGGATCAATGCAGTTCACATCCGTGGTGGGCTGGGGGGAGGCAGCAGCAGACTCGCGGTGAAGGGTACCCTGAATCTGCCACCCCTTTGCTCCCCCTCACCATCTGCCACTGACACAACCCCCATCAGGTGGATTCATGGTTGGGTCAGCAGTGGGAAGCACCTTTCTGGAGCAGAGAAATCGACTGAATGTGTGAGAGCAGCAGCACACGCTAAACTCCAGACAACTAAACTTACTGGGAAGATCCCAAATCTCAGACCGGTGAAATAATAAGTGCAGCTTAGCTGAAATCTGACTCTGGTTACTAGGCCATATGGGCCTAGAACCATTCTAGCATGTGTAGAGATAACTAAACTTTGCAGCTTAGGTGCCTTTCCTCTGAGGACCAATCTTCCATCTAGAAGTGCTTCTTTTTCTTATATACCACCGCCAGTGGGGGGGGGGGGAATCTCAGTTGGAACCCAAACACACACAGAGCATTTTTCCTCCATATGCTGTTTTTTTTGTTCTGAAAATCACCCCTTTGGAGTGGGATTTTGCTCCTGAGCTGGAATTAGTGCTTCTTCAGCAGAGTTATTTACAGAACAAAAAGAGGGCAGTGCCAGGGGGAAAAGAATGAACTGTTCCTTCCCCACACACCCTACTTCCAACCAGGACTGCCTCATCCAGTTGCATTTAAGAAAAAGAGGCACTTCTAATTGGAAAATGCTTCTGCAGCACATGCTGGCATTTGTGTGTAGCTTGACCCTTCCTACCATAGAGATTTCCACTCCCTCTGGGTGCTAAGATTTTCAAAAGTTCATTTCTGAGAATATTGCCTTTCCATCAGTGCAGTTGGAGGTGGGGGTGTCTTTGCCCCAGGCTGTCCTGCATGAGGCAGGACTAGGAATTTATGGCAGCCTATTGGGTGCCAAGGTTAGTTGGTGGCAGTGCTTATCCCAGCCGTTGAACTGTCCGCTCTTCTCTCTCACAGTGCATCTGAACTGGTAGTGATCTCCTCCTTCCCACCCATCTGAAAAATCTGAAGCTGGCTGGTTGCCACTGAGGAGCTAGGTAGGATTTTTGTTTTTGTTAGGAATTAATTAGCCATTGGTGAAGAGGTTTTTTTGCCTATCCCAGACTGTCCTCGCAGTGTGGTGTTAGCCTGGTTGGTCACATCTGGCAGTTGTAGTGTGGGACAGGAATAGGAACTGGCCCACACCCTGAGGTAAGCAAGAGTCATGGAGTAACCAGAATCCATCTCAAGACAGTCTGGCTCAAGGATGCAGGCTGGTGACCCTTCCAACTTGGACTGCAAAGTCAACTTCAAATGCTCTCTGGTGTGGAGGAGGCAGCACAATTCATCTTCTTTGATCCCCTGTCCATGGGATGAAGCTGAGAAGTGGGGATTGTCAACAGATTAGAGTCAGAGCGCTGAAGAGCAAAGCAGGAATCGACAGTTGCATGCTGTCTCCTCCAAGATAGATGGACACTAAAGGAGGGAGGAGTGTTGAGAGATAGAACCTGCGGCAGGGTTATATATATATAGCATGGATTGGCATTTATTCAACTAATGTAGCCCAGGCAGGCTTATTCCAAACCTTGTTGTGTCTTTCATGGAGGCCATGCGGGCAACATATGTTTTAGGCAAAGTTTGAGTAGATAATGCAGCTTTCAGAACTATTTGTACTTGTAGTGTGTGTGTGTGTGTGTGTGTGTGTGTGTGTGTGTGTGTGCGTGCGCGCGTGCATGTGTTTATACAAGCATCCATGACTGCCTGCCTCTAAGCAAACATTTTGGGAAAATAGGAAAGGAAGGCAGCCTGCAATGGCTATGCTAGTGACAGGGTAATCTTCGTCAACCAAAGCAGCTACCATTCCAGGAGACGTTTGAGTGGAATCTACCGGTATAATTCTCCCACCTCCATCTGACTTAGAAAATTCATCTTAAAAGTGCCTGACAAAGTTCACCCCAGTGTTGTGGGGAGAAACCCCTGAGGGAATATTCCTTCATGGACCACACGCTGCTGTGTGCCAGAGTAGACCGCTGTTCACTCCAGTCCCCATTAGTCACAGTCCACTGGCCTTTGCAAAGCCAGGGAAAAGAACAAGGAAGAAAAGTCAAGAATTCACAGCAGATTCAAAGTTCTGGTCAGTTTGTGGTATATTTTTTTGTAGTGAGTAAACATATTTTCTTTCCGTTTTTAAAAATTGCATGTGTAGATTCCAACTAAAATGTGAAAGACTTTGCTCACTGAGGCAAAGAGAAAGAAAAACCTCCTCAGGGCTGGACGGCCCTTAGTTGCACTCAGAGACTAAGCACTAAATCGTGATTGATCCAGTGATCACTACAAATTATTGGTAAGCTCTGCATTAAACCAGGCCACTGTAAATTGAAGTTGACAGTATTTATAACTGAAAGGAATGCGCAAACAGTGAGCTTGTCAGGCAGTGACACATCAGGTAAGTTCAGGTTGCACTGCAGTATTTCTACTGACCACAGTGTCTCCCCAAATGTCAGACAACCTTCATATCCACCATGCCATGCATGCAGCAAAGCTGCTTGTTCATATGTCGTCACAGCAAAGATAAAAAGTTTGAGGGGAAAATTGTGTGTTATGTAATTAATATTTTATGCACAGACACACATGAGCTGGTCTAAAAGGGGGGGGATAGTTTCAGGGGTTTTGGGGAGTGGGGGCAAAATTATAAGGGGGGGAGCCAACCAGAGTTCCTCACAGATCCATCTGGTTGCCAATGCCATTTTGATTCTCCCACAATTCCACATTCTGAGGTGCATTTGGAGGAGAAAACGGCTAGTTTATTCTCTTCAGCCCTGAACCATTTCCTCTCCCCCAAATTTGGGTCAAACTTTAGGCATTTCACATGTGTTACACATATACACACATCAGCTGGACATTTAATTAAACAGTTACATGGTACCACATTTGCTCAGTGACATGTATAAAAGCCTTTACTCTTGTACCAAAACATGCCTGTTTTAGGCACCTTTGACCATTGGCTTATATGGCTTAGCTTGTAATGAAAGTTGGCATTTACAAAAGATGAGAGAGTTAAATACAGGTCCAAATGTAGTACAGGTGGGCCCCCATATCCACTGATTCGCTATCCACGGTTTCAGTTATCCACGGATCGTGGGGACACCCCCCCCCCAGGCTTTTACTTTTTTCCCAGTAAGCTTCGTTTCTTCCTTAAAGAAACAGGAGAAGCAGCCTCTGGCTGCTTATTACAGGCAAGTAGAACAAGACTAAGTACTAGAGAGGCTCTGCAAGGTTAACAGAAACCTTGCAGAGCCTCTCTAGGACTTAGTCTTGTTTTACTTGCCTGCAATGGAGGCTGCTTCTCTGTTTGTTTTAAGGAAGAAACAAAGCTTGCTGAAAGAAAAATAAGAGCGGGGGGGGGGGCAAGCATGCCTGCCTGCAGGGGAGGCAGGGTGGGGGGCCCCCTCAGAAAACCATGGAGGGGGTGTTCACTCTTATCCACAGTTTCAAGTATCCACGGAGGGGCCTGGAACATATCCCCAGCGGATATGGGGGCCCACCTGTATTATGTATTAGAGCAGGGGTGGGGAACCTCCGGCCCGCGGGCCTGATCCTGCCCGCGGGCCTGATCTGGCCCGGCCCGCGCAGGACCGGACCGGAGGCTCCGGAGGTTCCACCGCCGCTTTCCCACGCCTCCTTGGTTTGAAATCGGCCTTCGCACAGTGCTGCTGAAGCCGAGATTGCCCTCTCGGCGATCTCGGCTTCAGCGGCGCTGTGCGCAGGTCCAGGAAGGCCGCTGAAGCGGCCTTCCTGGACCTGCGCACAGCACCGCTGAAGCCGAGATCGCCGAGAGGGCAATCTCGGCTTCAGCAGCACTGTGCGAAGGCCGATTTTAAACCAAGGAAGCGCGGGAAAGTGGCGGCGGCGGCCCCGGCCCGGAGCCGAGGTAAGGAGAGCAGTGGGTGGGAGGGAGGGAGGGAGAGCGGTGGGTGGGTGGGTGGGCGAGCGAGCAGAGGGAGGGCGAGCGAGCGGAGGGAGGGAGGGTGAGCGGTGGGTGGGTGGGTGGTAAATTCGCGGGGGGGGTCAAATTTGCGGGGGGGGGCAAAATTTCGGCCGGCCTTACGGCCAGCCCGCAGCCAATTTTCCCCATGGGAAAATGGCCCCCCACCCCAAAAAGGTTCCCCACCCCTGTATTAGAGGAATAAGCTTATAATCGGGGAAGGGGAAATAAAGCATGAAAATGCAATCAATTAGATTAAAAAAAACTATGCAGATGATTATATTCATGATAGTTTCACCTATATGTGGTGCTAGCCATCCAGCACTGGTGCCAGGGAAAGCGAGGGAGAAAGTTACTTGGTTCCTTGATAGAAAAGGGGGAGCAAGGGGGGAGAATGGATAGGCAGAATGACGTGAACAGCATTATATGGAGAACAATATGTTTACCCAGGAGGCAAACAGGATCTTGGTGAAACAAACATTGTAGGACAAATGAAAGAGGGATAGAGAAATTCTATGAGTAGGTATGGAAAAAGAAAGAACTCAAGCTGAGATGCAGCTGAGGTGTGGCTTGCAATAACAAAGAAGTGAGTTTCAAAACGTAGTGTAGGCTCTCTACCAAGCAGAGCACTTCGGTGGATGAGGCGTATGACGGGGAGCCGGGGATGAACAACCGGCTCCCCGTCATACAGTACTACTCTTAATCATTGCACCAATATCTCAGAATAGGATAAGGTCCTTGTTGGCAGAGCTGGGGCTAAGTATCCTACACACAGCAGGATTGGGCCGGTGTGCCCATTACATCAGGATTGGGCCAGCACATGGAGGCATTTATGACAGCAGAATTTCTGCTTTCTACAGTTCTGCTGTCATACAACGGCTTTTGGTGGTGCACACAGCATGCCGCTGGCGGCCATTTTAGGAACTCTGCTGCAAACAGCGACAGCACTGGCGGCCCACTATTGGACCCAGAAATGTAAGTTCAACAGCAGCAGGGGGAGGGGCAGATCGAGGCTGGGAAGGGGGCGGTATCAGTGGCACCACCAATATCCTATCTGCCTTCCCAGGTCCACTCAGACTTGAGCCAGCAAAGTAACTTGTGCAGATCTGAGTAGACCCAATGAGGGCTTACCCCCGGGCAAGGGAACAAACGTTTCTTTACCCAGAGGAGACCTCCAGGACCTGAAACTTCCCCACAGGATGCAGCAAGTGCCCCGTTCGTGCAGTGCAGGGGAGTTACTATAGGTAGAATTAGGCTGTTAATATTTTTTCTGGTTCCATTAAATCAAAAAGGCAACCAAACTATCTGGAGTATAAAACCCATATTGATATTTCACATTTTTTTTCTCACCCTTACACTCTTATGGGTTTTTTTCCCCCCACAAGCTACTTTAAAATTGTTTTTCTTGGAATGGACTTGTTTATTGACTTATTTTCAAAATCTGTAGAAAACATTGTTTTTTTCTTGTTGATCTGCCTTGGTTTCTGTGTTTTTAGTTTTCCCATCCCACACCTAACAAAAATCTCAGTCTACTTAGTACTGGTAAAGTGAGTGACTGGATCTTAAAGTAAAGATTTCCCAAGGTAGAAAGAAAGGAGACTCTTTTAGTGAAGGCAGCCTGAAACAAAACCGCATGGCTGTAGGGATGTCCACAAGAGGGGCAAGGCAAGAAGGGGGGGTGTCTCACTTTCTGTCCCACTCACAGTATAGATTACTGCTGGGTTACCCATGACGCATTAACACACTTCTGTTCTTTAAGACCACAGTTTGTGGTACCTTGGTGCAGGATTTATAAAAACACACACATGGCATGTGTGTGTGCGTGTATTCATATTCAGCACAGAGTCAATACAATCCTGATTGCAAGGCTTCATGGCATTTACACAACAAATGTTTTTGCTGCATCATTACGTCAACATCACAAGCAAGAAAAGTTCACCCTACTGCAGTCTCAGGAAGTTGGCCGTCCCTCGTTTAGGCAAAAGTTGCAGGCCAAAATGGAACCCAGGGTGAGGTTACAACAAAAAGGAATGGGATTGGCTTAAAAAGCATTAATGGCACTTTCATATTAGTGTTAAACTCACATAGTATATGTCAGTGGTTCTCAAACGTTTTAGCAGCGGGATCCACTTTTTAAAATGACACTCTATCGGGACTCACCTAGCTTTATGAGACTTTAAAAAAGTGATCTAGAAATAAATAAATAAATTTATTTACAAGTAAAGAGCTCGACTGCTTGCAGGGTAATTAGCAGCTATCTTGCAAACTGCAGGAGCTCAGCTCTTTGAAGGGTAATTAGTAGCTATCTGATTTTTGAATAGCCTCAGGGCTTGTGGCAATTACTTATCTGATCTTTCCATCAGCTGGGACCCACCAGAAATCAGGTCGCGACCCACCAAGTGGGTCCCAACCCACAGTTTGAGAAACACTGGTATATGTTATTGTCCCGTTTTCCACACAAATTACGTATCTGAGCACGTATCTATAATTATTTTTTGAGCGTTCGTCACAGCAGGAATACATCTGAATGCTCTTCCTCTCACAGTTAACTCTGCAGCTTTGGAAAAATTCCACAAGCTGTCTATCAAACGGAGATGTCCAGGGATCCAAAGCTGATCCTGTTTTAAATTCTGCTGATGCAGTCCTGAAAGTACAGATGTAGGGACTCAGTGCTACCATCACCTCAGGATCATTGACCAGATATGTCAAATATATTCAACTCTACATAGCTGTAGAAAGCAGTGATGTCAGACATTCTCATATCTCTCTGAGTTATATCAGAACTTGGCCTCAAATTCCCCTTTCGCTTCCCAGCAGTGGTTCTGAATTCAGCCAGAGTCTTATTGGCCCAAGCTGCTCTTGGGCGACACTCTCTTCCGACGGCTTTGGCATTACTGGAATTGTCACTGGGGAAAAACTAATCTTAAATCCATCTTTAGGAAATGTTAAAACATTCCAGATAATACATATTTTCCTATATGTCAGCAGATGGCACTCTTTAGATTTACTATCTATATGCAAGCGTATAGAACCATACCTTTTCAAGAGGATACCACCAGATCCTACCTTAGGTCAGCTTTGCTTTAAAGGAAACTACATAGATGCTGCAACAATTAGCAAGCTGCAAACACCTGAGGGCACCATGGACATTGAGGAATGCATACAATAACTGGGCACTCAGGTGAAAGCCAACAGATATGGAGCACATGGCCCCTCTCAGTATAGCAGGGGAAATAATATGCAGAAATAATCTGACATTCCATCTGCCTAAACTAGTTTACCTTTTGACACGTAAAAAGACTGAATTTTCAAGCACCTACCCTATCATAGCAGTTTCAAACACAGAAGAAAGGAAAGTCAGAATCAAAATTACATGCTATGACAAGCGCATGACTGGCGCCTGTGTGCATGTTTTTTAATGCTAAATAGCAGTCGCAGGGAGAGGGGTCTGATCCAGATTGAAACCACAGTTTGGGGGAGGAGGGCAACGTAGCGAAATATGACTTTAAACTTTGGCTCTTGCCACGGTCTTAATCCTGATCACCATTGTTGCTGCTCTCTTTCATGGGGAAAAAAAAGCTCTCATTGGTGCAAATGCTTCAGTGTAGTGTGTGCAGTGACCAGAATGCTGGGTTGGAATATGAACAACCCAGGTTCAAATTTCGACATGTTTTGTGACCACCTTATGCACCATAATCCCAGTTGCCACTTCTGATCTCAGGAGGCAGCAATTTGCATTTCAGAAACAGTGTGTGGGAAAGGTTCTGCCCCCCCACCCGCCTTGTATCTCTCAGTCTCCAGCTGCTTCCTGCCCACCCCCAGTCAGGATTTCAAGCCCATGTTTCCAAACACAGTATTGAATGTTTAGAACCAGTGAAAGTTCCAGACTTGTGTTTCAAAAGCTTTGCAGAGTTTTGTATACAGGGTGGCCACATAATATGTAGTTTGGGCTTTAGCTATGGAGCTAGCCTTGGACAAGATCAGAGCTAAATTTACCTGCTCACAATGGAATTTTAGGTACTCTCTGTAGCCGTAATTAGATTCTTGATCTGGTTGTGCTTCTTGAGAAACATGTGGAGAAATGCCTGTCGACATTTACACCCAATATGCCATTTGCATGGCTTCTCCAGACGTTCCCAAGCCCCAAACACATAAGCACACACATAACACAACTGGGATTAAAGCTACACCTACTGGAGCAAAACCATCTCAAGGTATCCCTCTCATCTGGGCATGAACTTCCAAACAAGGTACAGTAGATAATGTTATTTATGTAAGCCAAGGCTCCCCAAACTACAGCCCGTGGGCAACATCTAGCCCACAGAGCCCAGCAGCATTATAATGACGTGTGGCCCTCACTCCTCCTCCTTCACCCTCCACCACTGCCCACCACCATGCATCTTCTTTCTCCTGCTCGATGAAGCGACAGCTGAGATGGGTTGCTCTCACTGAGAACCCAGCTGAGAGAGATAGCAAGCAACCCTACAACTGCAAATCGTTTCCCCCTATTGCGAAAAGTCTTAGTTATGAAAAAATGTATAAATTACCGGTAGTTTTGATAATTGCCCTGCTCTGGCCCACCATGACAGCAAAACTGAATGATATTTCCCTGGCAGCTGAAAGTTTGGAGACTCATCTAAAATCTAGGGATTAACCAATACCAGAGCTCAGAGTATTTGATACATACAATGCCTGTCAAGCTCAAACGAGCTTTCAGGAGGGTTAGGTTCCAGGCAGTAAGTACAGCAGTCCTTAAAAGGCAGTACACAGGCCCAGCCCAAGCCCTCCCCAGATCTGAACACTGAAAGTGCCATCCCTAGCACACAAAATGCGCTGCAACCAGATACTCTCCCATGACTTCTACAGTCATGTGATATGCACATGACTGCAGGATCCCCGGATTTACTACCCAGCCTTCCCCCAATTCTCTGGGAGCCAGGCCGAGAGCTTCGTCAGCTTGGCAGTGGCTCCCTCTTTCGGGCGGCTGAGAGAGCCAGCAAGCAACCAAGAGATGACCGTGAGGTGCACAGGGGGCACCAGCCCACTTCTCCCTCCTACCTGCCTCCTCAAGTGACTGCTTCACCCCACATCATGAGCAGACAAGCCTTGGCAGCACAGGTCCATATCAAGAGTGCCTGTGCCCTTGTGGTAACAATGTGTCAATGTGTTTTGGACAACTGGCAGGGAGCTTCGTTCCATCACTTTCTATAACCTCATTTTGCCAGAGGACCATTGGTTTTGCTTGGAGACTCCGCATGAGTCAATCACTTTTGTGGCTGTGTTGTTCCACCCCTGAGACTAAGAGCGCAATCCTACCTAAAGTTGCGCCAGTGAAGCTCCCTCTCTGTCGGCGTTGGGTGTTGCGAAAGTGCTATAAAGCACTTTTGCGGCACCCAGCGAGTAAGCGGCACTGGTGCAGAGGCTGGCACCACTTACTGCTCCATCCCCTGGATTCCGCGCCGCTGGGCAGAGGTAAGCCCTGCACAGAGCGGTGCGAGGGTAGGCCAGGCTGGCCTAGGAGGGGGCAGGGATATCGGTGCCGGGCTGTGCCGATATCCCCACCCCCTTCCTGAGCCGGCCTTACACGGCCTCTCTGGATGTGTGCCAGCTAAAAAGCTGGCACACATCCGAGGAAGCCCATTGGGGCCTCCAGGGCTTACACCGGGGGAAGGGGATGAATGTCCCCTTTCCCTGAGGTGAGCCCTGGCCGCGCTGGCACGGGCTGCATTCTACCTAGAATGCTACGACCTATCATTTCGGCCGGCCGCCACATCTTAGGCAGGATTGGGCTGCCCAAGACAATGACTTGCCAAGGGCT
This sequence comes from Plestiodon gilberti rubricaudatus, assembly GCA_026170595.1. Classification (NCBI taxonomy): domain Eukaryota; kingdom Metazoa; phylum Chordata; class Lepidosauria; order Squamata; family Scincidae; genus Plestiodon; species Plestiodon gilberti. The sequence goes on from JANXHW010000001.1 coordinate 115,394,742, forward strand.
AATTAATGCGTTTACGGCAGAGGTAAGATCATCACTTGCACTCAAGAATCTTTAACACTGCTCCACTAGATGTTTTGGTGTCCCAATAAAAAATAGTTTCTAAGTCCAATTAGGACCAAAGATTGACAAGGCTTTGAGAACAAAAAATACTGTGTGTTGCCACTCTGTTTTTTGTTTCATTCCCTATTCTACCCAGACTGCACTTTGAATACCTTTAAACTTGAGCTATAAGAGAACAAGGATGCCTTTGAGTTATTTTTCTGACTTTTCAGAGCTAATGTTCTTCTAAATGTGTTCCTGTGATCCTAAAATGCGAATCTGCCAACAGCTGTTAAACCTCTTCACTTAGTTGTTACCACAACAGACTATAAAGCACTATAGTAAAACGGACACTTTGGTGTCTGACATCTGCCATCCTGCTATTAACTACAGCGCAAACAAAACTGTATTGCAGGATTAATTAATTTGGCCAGGTGCACACAGCCAGACTATACACTTTGCGCACACTGGAACATCTGAGTTTGGGCCCCACAAGGGTTACCTAAAGCTTGAACACCCAGAGAGGTTTTTAAAAGACCCATCTTTGCACACGATGTACAGTGGGACATCCTAGAGTGGGAACAAACGCCTCTATTGCTCACAACAATGTGCCCCCAGAGTATTAGCATAAATGGAAAAAGTCTTGCTGAAGGGAAGTAACACAGTGCATGCTTTAAAAGCAATGAAAGAAAATTCCTGATAATGCTTCAGTTCTGAGGGCTTGTCCTTCAGATTTCTTGAGTCTGTGTGTGCTTCTGTGTGTCATGGAGTTTATGGGGATAGATCTTTCTTATGGACTTCAGAGCTAGACATGCACTTGGCTTGATGTTGAGGGAAATCACCAATCACCATTAACAATCTTACAGGACTATAACACTCCTACAGGACATATTAGAATGTGAAAATATTCAGTGTCACTCAGTTCAATGGCCAGGAGGTAACCTTAGCTTTAGCAAGGATGCTGCTTCATGCATGCCCAATATACATACTTACACATACACAATACCCAGTTACATACACATTTCCTCCAGTTGTATCCATCCATGTAAATGTCTTTTTTTATTAAATCTGCATTCTCAATTTAAAGAAAACACCTACATTAATCTCCAGCTTTGTTAACATAAGACCATCATGATTCTCTCTTCTGTTCTCTGCCTTTCAAGGGTGTGTGTGCTGCTTCGATTAGCTCTGGAGACAGAATGCAATAAACTAAATGAATATGCAGCCATCATAGGTTTTTCTTTATTCCAGAAGCTATGGGTGTAACCTGAGAACATGCGAGGGTGATCAACATCCTGACACCATCTCAAGACTCGGATACAATGCAGACCCTATAGGGACCATTTCACCAGACCCATCTCTCTCTCTCTCTCTCTCTCTCTCTCTCTCTCTCTCTCTCTCTCTCTCTCTCTCTCGCTATTTCTGCTTTTCTTAACATCCAGTCTGACAAAGGGTTCCAAAAAAGCTCAAACGCTTGCTGCTCACAATTCAGAGTCCTTTTGGTCAGCCGTTTTGGTCAGTCAGTCTGGCTTTTGGGGTTTTTTTTCCTTAATAACCAACACAGTCACAGCTCTATACCACAGACTTTTTTCATACTTCTCGTAGAATGAACCAAAGCAAAAACATCTCTTTAAAACCCAAATTTAAAACCATAGTATTAAACTCTGTAGATCTCTTCCTTTTACATCTGATAGTTTAAAATTGCTTTTCTAGCAATAAGCAGTTTCCTACTCTTTCCTGTACACACACACACACACACACACACGCACACACACACACACACACACACACACACACACACACACATTTTTTAATCTAACCTTCAAAAATGTTCTGAATTCCTGCTTTCCTGCTATTCTAGTAAAGGAATCATTAAAGGGCTTCTTCGATAAGTATAATCATTAAAGGGCTTTTTTCCAGGAATGTTCCTGTTGATGATGTGTTGCTATGGAAGGAGGGTACAGAAAATCCTACAGAAAATCTCTAGGAAGCAACACTGTAGCATTAATACAGCACTAATGAAAAGTAGTTCATAACCTTTTAGTGTCAATAAATTGGAACTATATAGACCCAGTGTTTTACACAGAGTTTTTAATCAGTGAAAATATTTGCTCAGAGCTATGGCAGTCAATCTCAAAGAGATACACTATCCAAATATTTAAGTCTAAACTTGGAAGTGCAAAGGTACAAAACCTCTCTATCATATCACTGAATTTATCCGTGGTAAAGAACATGGGTTGGGACATGTCTCCTGACACAACCAGACTCTTACTGTTCTTTTCTGACCTGCATATCTATTGCCAGTCATCCCAACTAGCTATGAGTTTATTTTTGTTGCTTTTGACTGTACTAAAAATAATTCATTACTATTATAGCACCTGCCAATTTGGCAGCACCTGAATAGAATAAGCCCCATTAATTTAGATTTAAATGTTGGGGCAGTTCCTAAAACTACCGGTATCACCAGGTTTAATATAACTTTGTTAAAAATGGACCTTGTAGACCCCACAATTGTCTCTTTCACCATTTCTGGGAGATATTAGATTCCTCTCAATTCAAGGACTCAAATACAGGCTAGCTTCAAGATATGACACTATAAAGTGCTATCAAGATCCTAGATTTCATATGTCTCATTGATTTCCCTCCAATATTTCTTAGCAGCTCCTTAAAACCTCCTAAAAGAATAATTCAGATGAGTTTCAATTTCTCCAAGGTCTATTTCTTTTGGAAAGGAAACAAACAACGCCATCTTCAAAAAAAACCTTTGTTTTAATTTTCATTTTGTGGTTTTGGAAAACAGAGAACTTAAAATAAATAACCACTAAGATCCAAAGCAAGACTATTATAGCAAACAACTTTACAGTACTAATCTAATACTAAGATATTACTTACTCCAGTTTCTTCTCACATCGAAGATGTGCATGTTAGTTTAACTGATGTTTCTAAATTGTCCCAGTGAGTTTGGGTGGGTGTGTGAGTGCACCCTGCGATGGAATGGCATCCTGTCCAGAGTTGGTTCCCACCTTGTACCCTGAGCTGCCAGGATAGGCTCTGGCCACCCGTGACCCTGAACTGGAAAAAGTGGGTTGAAAAATGAATTAATGAATACAAATTGCTGTAAAATACTGTATACTTACAGCACAATCCTGTGTAAAAATCCACCGGCGGAGCGATAGCTCTGCCAGCACTGTGTGTCACATTTTTGACACCTGGCAAGTAAGCGGTGCCGGCAGAGAGGCCGTTGCAGCTCACTCTCTGCCTGAATGCCGTCACTGCTGCTGGCGGATGGTTGTAAGTCCTGTGCTGGGGGGGGGGCGTGGGGAGGGTGGAACAGGGTGGAAAGGGAGGGGGTGATTGGCCAGCCAGGCGAGGAATGGGGGAGGGATCCTCAGTGGCGCACTCCACCAAATCCTATCCCCCGTCCCTGGCCTGGTCGGCTTTACACCGGCTCCTTGGGTTTGCTCCGGCCATTTTGCTGGTCACATCCAAGAAGCCTCATAGGGGCTACTGGGAAATTACACAGGGAAAAGGGACGAATGTGCTACAGCTGTGCCGGCGCTGGCCCGATCTTGCCTAAGATCAGGCGCAGTGTGCTTTTGCACATTGCGGTGACCCTAGATAGGATTGGGCTGTTAATAATGCAAATGCACAACAATAAACAATGTGGTATGAAAGCGCTTAGCAAGCGTTCCATATTTGTTATTGTTTGTTTTTGAACTGCATGGTCAAGGTGCTCCTTATAATTTTCTCAAACATTTATTTCAGTGTTTAATATTAGAAGTGTTTTGGGTCTTTATTTATAAATTTGGTGATGTTTTTGTGACCAGAAATGTGCCGTAGGAATGTAACTGTTGCTTACATATTTCAATTAGCCTATGGTAAAAGGTGTTTTCATTATACGTAGTTTCACTTAAACTTTATTTTAGTTAGAAGGTCAGGGAATGTATTTTAGGTAGAAGATCTGCAATGTCACATTTGAGATCGTTAAGAACTCTTGGGTGGTTGTCCTCTGGGTCTAGTGATTTCTTATTTTTTAATTTATCTGTATACTTTATAACAGCGGTTCCCAAACTGGGGCGTTATGACGCCCCAGCTGGGAAAAATGGGTCACTACTCCCTTAAGGGGAGTGGCGACCTGCTGTGACAGCAACGCCGCTTCCGGGATTGCACCGCTGCCATAGGAAAAGAGTGTTTTATGTCCCTGAGGGGTGTGCTGGTCCTCCGGGGGGTGCGGGGAGCCTGCGGACCCCTCTGCAGGCCTCTCCACACCTCAGAACAGCTCTCCGATGCGATCATGTCCCACTTCCGATTTTCCGACGAAACTAGACGTGGGTCGCGATTGCATCGGAGAGCTGTTCTGAGGCACAAGGAGGCCTGCAGAGGGGTCCGCAGGCTCCCTGCCTCCCCCCCTCCGGAGGACCAACACGCCCCTCAGGGACGTAAAAAAAGGCACTTTTCCCCCCTGCGACGGCAGCGCGATCCCAGGGGTGCTGCTGCTGCTGTCGGACCCCCTGCAACTACTTACAACAGGGTAAGCTCTACCCAGGAGTTTGGGAACCTCTGCTTTAGTACCTTATCCCTTCTATGTAACTCAGTTCTTCAGACATCCTCCCTGAGAAGATCAGTTCATGCATGGTATGTGCCCTATATCTTTTGTGGTGAAGAGAGATGCAAAGAATTCATTCAACTTCTCTGCAGTCTTCATATCCTATTTAAGCTTCCCTTTTATCCCTTCATCTAACAGTCCAACTACCTCCCGGGCAGGTTTCCTGCTTTTGATGTATATAAAGAAGTGCTAATTGTTTGCCTTGATGTATTTAGCCATGAGCTCCTCACAGTTTTTGGGGGGTGGCGGCATCCCTAATTGTTTCTGTTGCTGGAGTATATTTTCCTTTTTTGTTCTCATTTGAACCATTTTCTAAAGGAAGCCTTCTTGCCATTTATAGTTCTCTTGACTCTGCTCATAAGCTATGCTTACTTCCTCCTGGACCTGGTGGTTCCTTTCATACTTAGTGGTATACATTGAAGTTGATCTTCTGTTACTGTGATCTTAAATAACCTCTATGCACTCTAGAGAGATTTGACCCTCTGGACCTTGCCTTTCAGTGTCCTTTTTAGTTGTTCCCTCATTTTTAGGGGGGGGGGTTAGTCACCAGTCAAATGTGGCTGTGTTGGACTTCCTTAGATACTTTCCCATTACGTTGAACTGGAAAGCACTATGATCACTGGTCCTTATTGGTTCAACAGGACTTACATCTCACACCAGGTCCTAGGGTACCACATAGATTAGGAGAGCCTCTGTTTCGGCTGGCTGCAAGACCAACTGTTCTAGGGCACAGTCATGTGTGGGTAATTGAAGTTACCCATTACCGGTACTACAACACTTTCTCCTCTGGATGCCTCTCTGATTTCTTTTTTCCAGTGAAGATCACTCTCAGCATTTTGATCAGGAGAGTGATAGCATGTCCCCAGTACTAAATCATCACATGGGCCTGGTCTTTCCATCCACAATGATCCTGCAGAGGAGTGTGATCCCTGTAAGTTTTCTATTTTGTTCTATACCCTCTTTGACACACAGAAAGCTACACCACCTTCAATACACCCCTCCCTGTTCTTTCTATAAAGTTTGTATCCTGGAATAACTGTGTCCAAACATGTTTCCCAGTACCTAACAAATCCAAATCCCTCCTCCTGACAACATCATCTCATCTATGCACTGAGACCCTTCATATACTGCATTCTAACAGCATTGTCTAAGAACATTTCATAATATTATATTAACAATGAAAACGTGCTGTTCTTAAAGAAAGGTTCTTCAAGAAACTTCACCTACCCATATCTTTTGGCTGAGGTTCATCTAGTTCCCAGTGACAAAGTAAATCTCTGCCTGGGCTGTACTACTTCCAACTGCAAGCAGGAACACATATGACAATGCATCACCATACAAATAATAATAATCTGCCTGGAAAACTGGCATGTCAGGGATAGGTCTTGGCTAGACCCCTGGACGTCTAGTTTTTATGCGGAGAGAATTTCTTGAATGAAAATGCCTTCTTATGTTCTCATCTAATTATGACTATACCTCCAGGTTCAGAGGCAGTATGTCTCTGAATACAGTTGCTGGCCAGCAAAGTGGGAGAAAGTTATTTGCCTACATCTCCTGAACTTCCCTGGGGCATCTGGTTGGTCACTGTGGCCAACAGGAAGCTGGGCTGGGTGGACTTTGGTCTGATCCAGCAGGGTCCTTCTTATATTCATTCAATCATGTTAATACACACTTGCGATCCAAAAATGGTAAAGCCTAGAAACAGATACGTCACCTCACTAAAAATTAGGCCTGAGTTATACGGTTGTCAGAGACTCCTATTGGGTAAAGGATTTACGGGTCAATGTCTTCATGGAAACATCCTTCTACAACTGGATTGTCCTTTGCCACTTGACAAAGAAGTTCCATTGTGCAAGTACAGAGTATGTCTATACAATTTCAACATACGTCATGCATTTGTGTTAATAAAGTATAACTATTAAAGGGTCTTAAATATATGTACAGGGCCCCCTGCACCAGACTTGCTGCTGTTCCAATGAAAAACAGAAAAGGAGTTCATTTTCATTTTCTTTGTTTCTCATTTATGTAATTTCTCAGTGTTGTGAATGCAGCTTAACATAGTTGGAATACCCCCATTCAGTGATACTTCAAATTTTAATTTTGCCATTCAATATTTTGCATTGAGGATTTTTGACCGCAGTACACACTGTTAATCTAAGACTCTCTGTATTTTGCCATTATAGTTTTGATATACTATGTAAAAAGAATGTTGAGATGCATACTGGTTGTTATATTCATATATGTGTGTTCAGGGTTAACACAGGGTTAACACAGCCAATGGCTCACTATTTTCTTCAGAGGTTGTTGTTGTTCAGTCGTTAAGTCGTGTCCGACCCTTCGTGAACCCATGAATCATATCCCGCCAGGCCTTCCTGTCCTCCACTATCTTCCTGAGTTTGCTCATTTTCATGTTCGTTGCATCGGTGATGCTGTCTAACCATCTCATCCTTTGCCTTCCCCTTCTCCTTTTGCCTTCAATCTTTCCCAGCATCAGAGTCTTCTCCAGAGAGTCCTCTCTTCGCATTAGGTGGCCAAAATATTTGAGTTTCAGCCACAGTGCCTCAGCCTCCTTCCAGGGAACAGTCAGGGTTGATTTCATTTAGGATTGACTGATTTGATCTCCTAGCAGTCCAAGGGACTCTCAGGAGTCTTCTCCAGCACCACAGTTGGAAAGCATCTATTCTTTGGCGCTCAGCCTTCCTTATGGTCCAACTCTCACAACCATACATTGCTACTGGAAACACCATCACCCTGACTATACGAACTTTTGTTGGCATGGTGATATCTTTGCTTTTTATTATGCTGTCTAAGTTTGCCATATCTTTCCTTCCAAGGAGTAAGCGTCTTTTAATTTCATGGCTGCTGTCTCCATCTGCAGTGATCTTGGAGCCCAAAAAAGTAAAATCTGTTACTGCTTCCATTTCTGCCCCTTCTATTTGCCAGGAATTGATGGAACCAGATGCCATGATCTTAGTTTTATTAATGTTGAGTTTCAAGCCAACTTTTGCACTCTCCTCTTTCACCCTCATCACAAGGCTCTTTAGTTCTTCTTCACTTTCTGCCATTAGGGTGGTATCATCTGCATATCTGAGGTTGTTTCTCCTGGCAATCTTGATTCCAGCTTGCGATTCATTCAGCCCTGCATTTCTCATAATGTACTGTGCATATAAGTTAAATAAGCAGGGTGTCTGGTACCACCATCTCTTTAAGAATTTGCCACAGTTTGTTGTGATCCACACAATCAAAGGCTTTTGCGTAGTCAATGAAGCAGAAGTAGGTGTTTTTTTGGAACTCTCGTGCTTTCTCCATGATCCAGCGCATGTTGGCAATTTGATCTCTAGTTCCTCTGCCTCTTCGAAACCCAGCTTGTACGTCCGGTAGTTCTCGGTTCACGTACTGCTGAAGCCTAGCTTGTAGGATTTTGAGCATAACCTTGCTAGCATGTGAAATGAGTGCAATTGTGCGGTAGTTTGAACACTCTTTGGCATTGCCCTTCTTTGGAATTGGAACGTAAACTGAGGTAGAGTAGCTGAAAACCCATTCTCAGAAGAGCTCCCAAGAAAGTGAGTAACATTGAACGCATGTCTGGAAGACCAGACGGTCGACAAGCTGCTGGTCTTCTCTTAACCTCTTCTCTTTAAAAGAACTCCCACATCATGGACACAGTAGATTTTGAATGGGGACACAATGAAAAGGTGAATATATAAAAGACTTCAGATTCTAAAGCTGTTTCTACAGTATCCCGATTGAATGAAAATTAGGTCAGCTGACTTTTCCTTTACCTTGAGCAAAATTCAGCTCTCTAGAGAACACTAGGAGCCCTGCTATTCAGCAAAATCTGTATTCGGTCTGTACATCCCTAATTGTAACCAATTACTGCTCTCTGTCTTGAAGTAGAGCTTGGCTGTGCCTGAAGCCTATTAGCAATGCTGCCTCTGACAGAGAAAAAGATTGCAGATACATTCTAAGCATGGAGCTGCAGATGTGTCCCCTGATTTTATGGCACATGAACACCAATTTTAACTCTCTGAGTAGGTAGAGCTATCATCTTTTCAGTAAAGAGGCATTACAGGCTAGGCTTCTGTTGCAAGACGCCAACATATACTTCAGGTTGGTTTGTGGCTCATTCTAGCTTATCTGCTACATAGCAGATAAGGAGCATCACAGAAACAGCCAGATAGAAGTGGTGTAGCACGGTGGCTAAGAGCAATAACCAGGGGGTGCCAACTTCAAGACTTCCCTCAACTGCAAACCCACTTGAGATAAGCCACTGTCTCTTACCCTCCCACCCATCCCATGCAATGTGACAATAAATATGGACTTACAGGGCCGACAGAGCATACACAAGTGCTTTGAAACCCTTTACATACGCTAGGTAGATGGTTTATTAGTAAACGTAAAAAATAATAATCATTGCTGAAATAGCATCTTAAAGAACACCTCAGTCTTACTTATTGATATATTTAAATAAGAATTCATTTTACAAAAGGGTGAAGCATCTGGATATGGTTAGGCCATCAGAATCTAACCCAGTAGCAGAGTTACATGCAAAAACTCAGTTCCTCTGTAGCATCATGAGAAAATACCATTCATCCACCGTATGTTAATTAACATAAAATAGGGTTTTCAAACTGATGAAGTCTTAAAAAAAAAGCCTACAAGAGGCTTCATTCCTCTCTACCATTAAAATAGTATTTGTTTTCAACACACCATTAACAACATGAACTGAATACCGGTAACTCCAATTGCAAAATTGATGGATCTGATTTTATTGTCATGAGTCTGGTGGTAGGGGGTTCTTCTGAATGAAGAGCTGTCCCTTCACACTTTGGAAGTTATGCACTGGGTAATCAGGAAAGAAGCACCCTTGAAAAGTGGATAGATGTCAAAAGTAGCATTAAAGTACCTGATCTGACACTGCCTTATACAGCATCAAAATATTGGTCTGTTAAGAATGGCAACAGCTCTCCAAGGTTTCACGCAGGGGTCTTTCCTGTTGCCTAAGATCCGTAAATGGAAAGTGCTGGGGAATAATCTCACTACTTTCAGTCACAACTGGCTCCATTGCAATATTTCTCTTCCATGGAATAACACAAGAAAAGCATTTCATTAGAACAAGCAATTCACATGGAAAATCAGCAACTAGGGTACCATATTCATGCCCCTGCCTGCTGCTAATGGATCTTTCCTGGAAAATCTGTGTGGACATTTCACAACACTACATCAAAACTGACTGTCAACCAAAGCTATTTTAAGCACAAAAACAGCAGCTCCACAAGCTTCTGGAATAATGCCCAAAGGAATAGCTACCTTTCACACATCAGTGCATACTCTTTTGCAGGGTGCCTAGAGTCTATAAGGAATAGTTATCTTTCTTAAATGCAACCCCCCCCCCATTTCACTGCAGTACAATGTAGAAGTTTCAGGTGAGTGAGTGAAAGGCCTATAACATCAACTTCCAAGACCTCTGTCAACTTCTGGGATACACCGGAATAATTTGCTAGAACGTTAACAATAATCTGCTAACATTGTTATTGGATGCTAAAAACTGTATAGAAGATTCCACCAAGAGAACAGACTTACCAAGGGTGAACTATCCATGGTGTTTATTCCTCTCAACATGACTTTTTCATTAGATTTTATGTATTTCTAAATAGGAGCAAAACCAGAACTTGGGTCCCTTTCCTACTGTCCAATATTTTCTTTTTTTGCTCATGCTGCTTTCAATCCCATTTTATTACAAGGACCATGCTTACCACAATTATTTTCAAACATGTGTTCTACTTCGCTTTTGCAGAATCCAACATTTTACTACAAGAAATATCAAGTATCGGTAATGCAGTACATGTAAAGCATCAATGACTGATGGAAAGGAGTTTGTATGAGCATTACTGAATCAACGCATGTTGGAAAGCCAATGTTAGTACAGTACTCCTGGTTTCCATTTCAGTTGAATAGCAGGAAAAGTTTATTCCTAGAAGTACTATTACTCAAAGTACCCCAGAAAGCATACTTTGTTCCAGTTAGACATGCCTTCCCTCTGCATGCCATATGAACACAGCACAGCACTGCACGTACTATAATAACCAGTCATGACATCTCAGAATGGTGCCAATGGGATGTAGTAATAAGTCATTGGACTGTTAGATCAGGACTGCAGATACCCAGATTCAAATCCCCACTTGACCACAAAGCATACTGAATGACTTTGGGCCAGTCACTCATGGTTTCAGTGTAGCCTACCTTAAAGGCTCATGCGCACAACACCGATGATGTTTTCGCTCATGCGCACAACGCCAATGAGGGCAAGAGCTTGCCCTCTTGCCCTCATTGGCGTTGTACGCATGTGCGAAATCGCCGACGAGGGCCTGGTCAGAAGGGGCTGAGGATGAGGTGCCGAGCTCCTCTCCCGGCCTTCGGGGGTAACGCGCGGAGCCGGTGGCAGGTGAGCGCGGAGCCTCCGGGGGCTAGTTGGACGGCCTCCTGGGAATCTCTCGGCGGTCCGGTCCTGATGGCCTCGGGGTCCTTAAACGGCCCGTGGGCTGGAGGTTCCCCACCCCTGCTAGCAATGTACAAATAAGTAATATTAGACAGTATCGTTACCCTCTTTTCACTGAACAGAGTGTCTCCTGATCCTCCAATGTGGTTGTTGGGGGGGGGGGGTCAGAGGGCTATCAGGTTGAGGATGGGGCAAAGAAGTTGACTTTCACATATGTCCTTTAGGATACAACTGTCTATAGATACAACTGGCAGGACGTCTGGCTCAATTGGCAGAGCGTTCGTCTCACAAATGCCTGAAGATCTGAAGGACAACAGCAAGACGCCCGGAAGTCTGTCGGAGAGCTGCTGGCACGCCGAGCTGATAAGCTGCAGAGCCACTGTGGGGGAGTGGAGCTGCAACTGAAGCACTTGAGTGGCTGTCAAGGTTGCTTGTGTCAGCTGAAGCGTGCTGAGGCGACCGTCAGAGAGAGAGAGTGCTGGACTGTGAAAGCAACATCTTGAATGAAGACTTCTACGGAAGATTAGAATGTTATTATATTGTAAAAACCCCTTGGGGTTTAGAACAGCCTGCCCAAGCACACCGCCTTGAATTAAAGTCGGAGGAGAAATCCAATGACCAGAAAGGCGGTATATAAATACTGTATATTATTATATTATAACAGGGGTTCTCAACCTTCGGAGGCCCGGGTACCCACTGTCAAGGTCGAATTTGCTGAAGTACCCCACTAATTAATTGCTCATTAGATAACTCATCAAATTAATTAATTAGCTAATTAATTGTTTAAAAATAAACAATTATTTTATTCCGCCCAAACGTACGCTCTCCCCGGCACAGTTTGGAGCTCATCCCCAAGAGCGCGTTCCAAGCTCTGGCTGAGAGAATGCTTTGAACTCTGGCTCCGAGGGGGGAGGCTGCTGCTGCCTCTGGAAGAAGCTGGGAAAATGGGAAAATTTCAATTATTTATTTAATTAAACTATTAAAAAATAATTAAATTTACTTACCCCATCCCTCGCGCTGCTCCTGCTGCTCCTCATCCTCGATCGCGCTGGCGCTGCTCCTCGTCCTCAATCGTGTTGCTCCTCGGGAAAGCAGGCTGCCTCTGGCAGGTGCGCGCCACGGGCAACAGGCTGTGGTTCGTTCGGTCCCCCACCGGGGGAGCCGGTGGGAGACCAAGTGAACCACAGCCTGCTGCCCGTGCCATAGTTCAGGCTCAGGCTGTGGTTCGCTCAGTCTCCCACCAGCTCCACACGGAGCCGGTGGGAGACGGAGCGAACCACAGCCTGAGCCTGCTGCCCGTGTTCCGCACGCCTCCGGCAGGCGCGCACGGCACGGGCAGCAGACTGTCGTTCACTCGGTTTCCCACCGGAGCCTGTGGGAGACCGAGCGACCCACAGCCTGAGCCTGCTGCCCGTCCGGCAGGCACGCGGCACAGGCAGCAGGCTGTCATTCGCCTGCTCCCTCACTGGCTCCGTGCCAGTGAGAGAGCAGGTGAATGAGGGAGAGACCACCGCCGCCATCTTCTATCTTCTTTCAATTTACCCAGGCACCGGCATCAGTTTGGATCACGAAATCTCGCGTGATCCAAGATGTCGGAGCCCAAATCTCGTGAGGGCATCATGCCCTCACGAGATTTGGGTGCCAACATCTTGGATCTCGCGAGATTTCGTGATCCAAGCTGATGCCAGCGCCCAGGTAAGTTAGAAAAAAATTAAATGGCGGCGGCAGTGGTGCCATTCGCCGCGGAAAGCCGGCCGGGACATTCCCGGAAACGGAGGACCATTTCCAGGACTGTCCCGGTTTTTCTGGGATGGATGGCAAGCCTATACTTAGATCACATGGGGGGTTGTCTCTGGGCAGCTGCTCACTGCTTCAGTACCATATTCTTTTAAATCTAGTCGTGTGTGGGTTGTCATAAGAACATAAGAGGAGCCCTGCTGGATCAGGCCAAAAACCCATCTAGTCCAAGATAACCTGTTTCCGGTTGTCACTCCCTTGCACCTGGCACAGAGAAAACCTACTTCTAAAACCAGGAGGTTGCTTATGGCTTGTAACCTGTGATGGTCTTTTCCTCCATGAATCTGTCCAAACCCCTTTCTCTTCTCTTCAAGTAGCTCCACTTCGTGTTCTCTGGACAATTTCACTCCCTGCAAGGTGTTCCAATTCCCATCAGTATATGTTGCTTTGTTTTCCTGCCAAAACTGCCTGCTCTCCCTGTTCTGGGGGCTACCAATTAACAGAAGCAAAGAAACCATTACAGTTAGATATAAACCATTACACTTAAGCCTATACAGGTGGGGCCCCATATCCGCTGGGGATATGTTCCAGGCCCCTCTGTGGATACTTGAAACCATGGATAAGAGCGAACACCCCCTCCATGGTTTCCTGAGGGCCCCCACCCTGCCTCCCCTGCAGGCAGGCATGCTTGCCCCCCCAGCTCTTATTTTTCTTTCAGCAAGCTTTGTTTCTTCCTTAAAACAGAGAAGCAGCCTCCATTGCAGGCAAGTAGAATGAGACTAAGTCCTAGAGAGGCTCTGCAAGGTTTCTGTTAACCTTGCAGAGCCTCTCTAGTACTTAGTCTCGTTCTACTTGCCTGTAATAAGTAGCCGGAGGCTGCTCCTGTTTCTTTAAGGAAGAAACGAAGCTTACTGGGAAAAAAGTAAAAGCCTGGGGGGTCCTCACAATCCGTGGATAACTGAAACCTTGGATAGCGAATCAGTGGATATGGGGGCCCACCTTTATATTAGGCAGATATAACAGTGAGTTGATGCGGAAGCATTTTTACATTTGAGGGGGTACTAGCTTATGTCTTTATGGGCAGTGACATGCATGTATCTATTTGGGTACCCCTGTAGCTTATCTCGCATGTTGTAGGAATGAATAGGAGGTTAGCACTCTCCTTGATAAGGATGGAAGAGGTCCTAGTGGCCTGTTTAACACACTTAACATATGGTTAAGGCATTGCCACTTTGTGGCCAGTTCAATGGCCAGCAATTTGATTTGTATATTAGGGCCCCCTGATTTAATACACTCGCTCGCAGCGTGAGTGCTGGGCAGGGCGCTATATGATATCATCCCTATGCCTTTACAACATTCATAAGTCTTGTGTTGGTCATAGCGGGTACATCTCCTATTCCTCACATGGGGGTTAGAAATTATTGCCGTCACTTGGCCACCATTGGCACTTGATGTATTCGCAGTCTGATTCATACTGTAAGTTCCTAAGTAGTAAACATTCGACTATGTAGAGGGCTGTCTATTCCCATTCTGCCTTAGGGACTGATTTACATCTTCCTACTCTTCACTCTGCATTTCTTTCTGTGGGAGGGCCCAGGGATCAGGCTTCCACCCTGCATGTCCATTTGGGCTTTTGAGCCCGTGAGGTTCTGAGTATGCCTGAGCAAGGACTGGCACTTTGCCCGTTTGCTTATTGGGGGTTCGCCCCTTCTTGGCTGCTTTAGCACTTGGGTTGTATGTTCCCAACACTATGTGTTCCTTTGGGGGCTGCTGCCACTTCCTTACCCTCGGATCAGTTCCTGTTCTTCACCTCTTAGGCGACCATCACTCAAAGAAGGGCGAGTTAAAAGTTAAAGCTGGGTCTTGCCCCTGGGAGATCCTTTAGAACTCCTAGTGGGTTAGAGTGCTTGCTCCAGGCCCCCTCTTGTTGCGGAGCGGGTTCTCCGCTGATCTACTGTCAGCTCGGGATGCCAATTGGTCATGGTCTCATACGCATGGGGCTTCCCCAGGTTAGGATGGTTGCATTCTTCCGTATTGGGGCGGCCTCTTTTGGGCTATTCCGTAGCCCAGAGGTTCCCTAACTCCTGGGAAGACCCTCCGCTGCTCTAAGTAGCAGCGGGGCCTTCCCAGGGGTCGCGATGACGCGCCCGGGATCGTGCCGCCGCCGCCACCGCCGTGCCCGGGTTTGCCCTTGTTACCTTCATTGGTGGGCAGTGGGTGTCAGGCGGGGGTTGTGGGGAGCCTGCGGACCCCTCCGCAGGCCTCCCCAAGCATCGGAGCAGCGCTCCAACGCGATCGCAACTCACTTCCGGTTTCGCGTAAAACCGGAAGTGGGTTGCAATCGCGTCGGAGCAGTGCTCCGACGCTTGGGGAGGCCTGCGGAGGGGTCCGCAGGCTCCCCACAACCCCCGCCGGACACCCACTGCCCACCAATGAAGGTAACAAGGACGATCCCGGGCACGGCGGTGGCGGCACGATCCCGGGCGCGCCGTCGACGTCACCACGGGTTGCCATGCCCCTTAAGGGCATAGCAACCCTTTGTTCCCGGCGGGAACCACTGCCGTAGGCAGTTTCGGCCTTTCCCTTTGTGTATTTCTCTTTGGGACATCCAGGCTTCCCCCCCACCCTATGGGGTTGTTGTTGTTGTTGTTGTTGTTTTCCTTTTGTGTGTGCCCTTGAGCATTTTATACAGCTCAGGCCACAGCTGTCAGGCCCGTTATTTTTGCCATGCTGATGGCTTCCCATTGACCCTTTGTCAGTTCAGGATCATTTTTCATAAGGGTTTAGTCCTTTTTGGCCTCCCAGTTGGGGGATTTGGCACTTCATTCTTTTAGAATCAGGGCAGCCTCCTTGACAGCCAGTATGGGATTGTCGGCTGCCACCATACAGCGGACTGGTGGCTGGCATTCAGCGGCCTTTTATGGCTACATACGTATTAGCTCTTCTGGATGGGGTCTGTTTAGGTGCCTGTGAGCCATATGGCTCTGGATGGGGCCTGTAAAGGTGCCCACAAGCTGTATAGCTCATGAGAGACGGGTTTGGGTAGATGGCTACGGTCACCGTATGGCTATGGTCTGGGGGAGGACAGTAATCTTTCAGGTGGTCAGGGAGGGGCAGCGGCTCTAATGGGGTAGCTGCTGTCCTACTGGGCAGTATGTTAGGTTGCAGTTAATTAGTTGGGCTTATTTGTTTTTTCTTTTAACACATTGCTGCTGGTCGTTTGCTCTGAGGGTCCTCGTCTGTGGACACTAGTGTCTGGACGAGGAAGAGTGGCATCCAGCAGCTTTGGCACCCAGGCAAGGCAAGGGTGTGGTGGGCCACCAAGAGTGGTATGCTCTGGGGCCAGCTGCTCCTGCTCCTCCAAGAATTCCTGGACACCAAGCCGACTCCTCAAATTCTAATTGTTCACTTGGGGGAGAATGACCTGTGGCAGAGGACGTCTCTGTCCTTGAGGTTACAGGTCCTTAGGGATATCGCCACGATTAGGAGTTGGATTCCCGGGATTGTTATCCTGTGGTCTGGCATGCTCCCACGCAGAGGTTGGCATGGAGCCTTGCATCCGCTTCAGATTGACATCACACAGCGCAAGATAAACATCTGCATAAGGAAGGCCTCCCATTTCCAGGGTGGGGCAACTATTGCCCACCTGAGTATTGTTTTTAACTCGCCTTCCCTGATCAGAGGCGATGGCATCCACCTCTCCACAGCCTGAACCGATCTTTTCCTTAGGGGATCTGCAGCAGGGACTTGATCTGACAGCACCATGGATCAACCTATCTATGTTTTAGTGATCTAGTTAAAGAAACAGGTTGAAATATGAAGCCAAGTAATACACATTTTGTAAAAAGCAAACTTTGGCAACTTTGTGAGACTATTTACATAATTAAGCTAATGGCGTTCTTTCAGTGGCCCTGAATGATACAAAATTAAAGTCCCTAGGTCAAATCCCTATCAAGATCTCCATTAAATTATTTTTAAAGTAAAATGGGTTTAATTTACTGGTGGTGGCAGTTTGAATAGAATGTCAGTAGTCATCTTGAAATTGTATTCCCAGGACTCCTTTTTGTAACTTTTTTTTTTTTGCACTTGAAAAGAAAATTGAGCTTAAAGCATCTGAATGCAACAGTATTTCTACACGGTAGCACACAGTCAGCATTTCCAGTCCTTTTACATTTTCATTTTATAAATTGCAAGTAGTCATTGCTAGGCCTATAGTAATCAGAATACAGAGTGTATGTTCATAAATGCATGTCTCCATCTTATAAGTAGAACTAGGACTTCTATGGCAGAATTGTACAAGTCAGGAGCCTTTCTGAGCAGTGGTCTGAAATACAGAACATCCATTATGCTCTCTGGAAATTTGAAAATGTACGAAACAACTTTTATATCCTACTTCTGAAATCATGAAAATGAGCGAACTCAGGAAGATAGTGGAGGACAGGAAGGCCTGGTGGGATATGGTTCATGGGATCATGAAAGGTCAGACACGACTTAATGACTGAACAACAAAAATGTGTGAAACTGCCATCATGGATCAAATTCCTTAAATCGGGCTTTTATATCCCCCAACATAATATCAAGTTCAATAATTTTCAGTGCAGTAGTTCAGCTGTCAAGCAATGAAACTTAGATTGCAATCCTATGCAAACTTAGGAGTAAAGCCCATTCATTGAATTCAGTGGAATTTTTATCTTTGAATGAACGTTACTAAAGATGTTACTATATGTGCCTGTATGACGATTGCAGCTAAAACAGGAGCTCTCTGCTCTCATTTCAGTGCTGAATGGAAAGTTGTCCTTGTTAAAAAAAAATGCCGTAGAGCTCAAGTTATTATCCCACTCCTTACTATGTAATGTACCAGTGGTGTTCAGCCCCCATTGCAGCCACGCAGTCCTTTGCTCCCCTCCCCCAGGTGGAACTCTTCTGCGAGATTTAGGCCCATGAGGTGACAAAGGAAACCTCAGAGGCACATTGTGACTGATTTGATAACCTCTTGAAAAAAAACACCCTCCCATTCACTGCAGTTTGGCTATCAGTACTTTGACAGTTCAGCCTGAGGACATGTCCAGAATACCTTCTCATCCTGTTCTATTGAATGAATTTCATATTTTTTTTTTAACAGTGCAAGGATGGGGACAAGTTGTTTGGAAAAATACAGCCTACCACCTGTTTCCTGGACCCTCAATGCTTAGCCAGGAGGAACTGATTGGTTCATGAGGCAGTGAATGCTTTGTTACAAGAAGGAGCCATCACAGCAGCCTTGAAGATGGCCATGAGCCTGCTCCTGGACAAAAATAAGTGGCATTTGTAGAGCACTTTCTTTGTGTGACATAGCTCTTCACGTGTATTATCTTGATATAATCCTTCACCACCACCACCACCTTGTAAAATAAATATTTCTTTATTGCAGCTGGGGAAGCCAAAGCTGAGAAGAAGTGGCTTGTGTCTCAGGCCAAGCAAAGAGCTCATGATGGCAGGGAAACGAGGATTTGAAGCGAGGATTCACCGCTCAGTCTCTTTGCCACTGTGCTACACTAGCTGTCCTGGGACCTAGATGTCAACATTGGCTGGCTTTTGTTCTCTCATTGCCAGTTTTAAATGTTTTAAGTGCTGGGGTTAGGGGAGAAAAGGAAGAGCTGGAGAATGTGAGAATCCACAAAGTATAGATGAGGATGTGGGAAGAGGAGTGGGGGCCACCCCTGCCTTCTAAGAGTCATCCATTCCCCAAATCTATTTGCTGGCCAAGGCTCCGAGTTTTACAGAACCAGATGTATGCATGAATAGGAGAATATCTTCTATTACCTTCTACTGAAAAGTCCTTCACCCTAGCTAGAACATATTATATCATCTTGCAGCTAGATAATACAAAATAAAAAAGGACAATAAAATATTCACTTTACCAGGAAGGCAGGATGGCTTGGCAACTATGGGCGATTAGGATACCTAATTTATGTTTTGGATCTCATTTGAATTCATTGGACATTCCTATCACAGTTGTAAGAGGCAGCTGCTGCTTATAAATCATTACAACATACGTACAATTTTAGGTACTGGCAAGCAAGGACCTTTCTTCAGCTGGTATACGTCTTAAGAGACTGCATGCCATGACACAAGGGTGACAAACCTCCGATATAGAAAATACATGAGGTTCAATGCACTTAAAGAAAGCCAGCACCCAGCATGTACTCAAATGCCTGTAATACTGCTGCAGACAGCTCTCTCTCTCTCTCTCTCTCTCTCTCTCTCTCTCTCTCTCTCTCTCTCTCTCTCTCTCGTACCCAGTGCATATACATGCCTATCAACCTGAAAGAGGATCCAGAAAGACCTTTAAGGGATTGTGAATGCTTTAGCCCAGCTTACACATAACCAGTTTCAAAGAGCCCGTTCCAGACAATCATTTGCACTACATAACAGTTGAAAGGCAATGCGTGGAAAAAAAATAATCAGCTGTGTTTGGGCCCTTGCTGAAAATTAGCTGTTGGGGAAAAGCAGGCAATGCCTGCATTTTCAGGAGGCAGGAGGCCGAGCACTAGGAAGCCCAACTGTAGCTAACTCTGTGTGAGTGTATTGTTCACTGCCCTTTCGAGGCAGGCAATCACAGTACACCATTCATTAGTATTCTGACTGTCAAATGCTGCTCAGTAGTTGTCGTGAGCTCCCTGATTAAAAATTTAAAAAAAATTAATGTTTTTCTCCCATTGCCAGGTGCACAGGGTTGTTTGGGGTGTGTCGTGTCCCCCCCCCCCCCGCCACATTGTAGAGAATAAAAACACAACAATGTGAAAAAACAGACATTTTGCCATCAGAGGCTGATAACTACACAGTACTACAAGATCAATCTCGCCTTTTGAAATGTTACACCTACAGCTTGTTTAACTTTCCCATTTATAGCAGGAAAGTTTTCAGGTTTTTGTTTTGGAGAAGATATACTGCAGCACTTCTTGGTCATCAGCCAGGATATAAGAAATGAATAGATGTCACTGCAATGCTAATTGGACCAGGATTGGAAGTGGCTCCATGAACTACAGCTGGCTGAGTTGCACACTGAGGGGATGCGAGTGCTTGTTCCCTCCCCCTTCGTTTTGTCCTGGCATCATCTCCAATTACTTGGAAAAGCCTCCTAGGTGTATTTCCCCACTTGAAACTAGGACAGGGATTGTCTGTCCTGCCAGGCATGTTTATATCCGAACTCTTATTCTGGTCACTGCTCCACGCAAGTAGTACATTTCATTGAGAAAAATATAGGCATTGCTCCTTTGACTCTTCATTGAAACCCTTTGCTCAATAAGCAACACTGAAGACATCACCTCCAGCGAGGGCAACTGACAAACAGAAACCAGTTTCCATCTGCAGATCTTCCCTACTGGAACACGAGGTATACATATATACATACATACATAGCAGTGCAGATATAAACACAGCACAACACATGCGTGTGTGTTTATTAGACACGACAATGAACACTGTTACCTAATAACATCTTGCATAGAATTGACTTCTGCATAGACATTTCACGCTACTCCTGGCAGCCCTGATTAATAAATACCACCACCATGTTGGCTGTACAATTTCTATGGTTATTAAGATTTAGAAGGGTCACAAAATGAGGACTTCATCTATATTCTCAGCTAGTAACATGAAGATCAGTTCCTACAAGACAGTGAAGATTTCCATTACAATTTCTGTTTAAGGACACTTAGAAGCAAATGAGAGAGAGAGAATGCAACTTTACTATATCCAATGCATGGAACAGTTTTCTGCCTGAACAAGAGCTCTGCGAGTGTTAAAAGTCTGCACTCTTTTACCCACAGGGGTTAATCCAATAAAAAGCTGTCACCTCTCTTGTGCTGTGTGTCTCAAAGCTAAACGTGTCACAGAGCCAGGCCTCTGACAAATGAATTGCAGAAGCTCTGAAATGTAGCAAAGGGCACCTCTCAGGCATGGCCATTCTTCACCAATTACACCGACGGTTTCTCCATATTGCATTATAAAAGGAAGCTGCTGAGACTATGCAGGAAGAACTAAGACATATTAGGCTGCCCTGATTTTAAATCATCACAGCTGTGACAAGCATTCCTCCGCATGAGGAACAGCAAAATAAGGTCAGAGCAGAGTTCTCCTTAGTTGTTAAAAACATTGTGAACCCGACTTGGTCTTATGCCTCAGTGCTAAATACTGTACTACATGTTCTCTTACAGGTTTCAACGAGACCCACTTTCCAGGAACTGTGCTTGGGATTCCATCCTGATTTGAAACATATTTACCTAAGAAATTGAGGGTGGAGAGAGGACTGCAGACTGAGTTCAGTATTTAAATTCAAGCTTGAATGACAGACAGACCCATGTGTAAGTGACCCATGGGTCACTGTTGCCTTCCTATAACATGGGAGGACCACTTATAGCATAGCATGGGTCGGCTGAAAGGGGAGGTTAAATTGTGTCCCCCACCAATGCTTCCTCCCAAACTGTTTTGCCCAGTTGTTCTTCTATCACGAGGTCTGAGATGGGCAGGGGAGGATCTGTCACGGAAGACCCACACTGGATCCTATCCCCTTCCCTCCCTCCCTCCCCTTTCCTCTCCTTGAATTTACGCTAGCAAAATTGCTAGTGTAGATCTGAGGAGACCCATTGCGGGCCAAGAGGCTTACGCAGGGGTAAGGTGATTAAACATCCCCTTGCCCTGCCGAAGCCTCCTGGTCCTCCTCCCCCTGCCCCGCACAGGATGCAGTGGCTGCCATTTTGGCAGGGGGAGGTAAAGAATAGGATTGGGCTCTGGGTAGCTGGGCAACCAAATAGCTTATATACTCACAAATAGAGTATATTGACAAATTAAAAATTGGATCCAGAGGGTTATGAAGAATTGTACAATAGAGCAAAAAAAAAAAATTAATCTCAATTACATATATACACTGAAGGGATCTGAGCTATTGTCTATGAACCAGGAAAGAGATCTTGATGTCTTGGTGAATAGGTCAACAAAAATACTGACCCAGTATGCAGCGATGGTGAAGAAGGCAAATTCCATGCTAAGGGTCACTGGACAGCGATCAAGAATAAGTCTGTTAAATACTACGTATAATGCCCCTTTACAAATCTATGATGCGGCCACATTTGGAGCACTGTGCATAGCCCTGGTCGCCACAGGTCAACAAGGATATTCTAAAGCTGGAAAAGGCATGAAAGAGGGCAACTAAAATTATCAGAAGGCTGGAGCACCTTCCTTTACAGAAAAGGCTGGGTCTTTTTAGCTTGGAATAAAGGCTATCCAAGAGGGACATGATTGAGACTGTGCTGGTTTTGACCTTTAAAGCCCTATACGGCCTGGGGCCAGGATATCTGAGAGACCACCTACTTCCATATATTCCGGCTCGTCTGCTTAGGTCATCAGAGAAGGTACCCTTTTGCGGGTACCGTCGCCCAGGGAGGTGCGAGGGGCGGCGGCCAGAAATAGGGCCTTCTCAGTAGTGGCACCAACCCTATGGAATTCCCTCCCTCTTGACTTACGTGCTGCTCCCTCCCTGGAGACCTTCCGGCGAGGCCTGAAAACTTTCCTGTTTAAGGAAGCCTTCTGAGTCCTTGCCTTTTTTTAACATCCTGCTGGTACAGGTGGAGTGCTGCTGTTTTTTATGCTCTTGTTTTAATTGTAATTTGATCTGTTTTTATTAATTTTTAGAAGTCATCCAACCCAATTGTCAGGAGATCTAGACAAACAATAGGTGCTTCTTTGCATAGCGCATAATTAATCTGTGGAATGAGTTTCCACAAGATGTGGTGATGGCCACTGGGTTGGATGGCTTTAAAAGAGGAGAGGACAAATTCATGGAGGGCAGGTCTATCAATGGCTACTAGTCATGATAGCTATGCAATACCTCCAGATTCAGTGGCATTATGCCTCTGAATACTAGTTGCAGGGAGCAGTGGCTGGAGAGAGACAGGTCTTTCCTTTTCGGTTTATAGGCTTCCCAGAGGCCTGTGGGAAACAGAATGCTGAGGTAAATAGGTCTTTGGCCTGATCCAGCAGGATTTTTCTCATATAACGTGCTTCCCCCACCACTATCGTTGGTTATCCCAGCGATTCAAAGTTCAAAAGACGACATCAAACTTCCTGCTAAACTTCTCTGTCTTTTAAGCCCTCCTCAACCCAAAATCATTTCATTGGTAAGGGACCACAGAGCATGTGTACACACAACTGCACATATGTTTCCTATTGTTATATGTGCAATAATCTCTGCAAACACTGGTAATCTCTGCAAACATTGATAGACATTGATAGACTTTACTGGTATTGGTAAAGGAGAAGGTATACAAGACTCCAACCTAAGACCAAATTACTGTAGCACATCTTAAAAATTCAACTGCTGAACACTACCAGACTTTTACCTGAGATTGAGAGGATGAAGCACATTACTTCAGTTCTTTATTATTTCTATTGGCTGCCTATTCATTTCAGGCTCAATTCAAGATGCTAGTTAGAACATGGAATGTAGGGAATGCTCTCTATTGACCGAGACCTTTGGACCATCTAGTCTACACTTAATGACAGTGGATCTTCAGATGGGAAATCCTTTCCAGCCCTGTCTGAAGATGTCAGAAATCCAAGATAGGTCAAGTTCTCATGCCTTGTCACTAGTTCTTGGAATTTTTCAAGTATAATATTCACGGTACATGGCAAATGATATGTTTTGGGTGGCTGGTATGATTTATCTCCAAAAATCATGAACCTTTCAATATTCAAATCATCATACACTGGGCATGCATGAAGAACATTTGTGTTAGACTCCCTACAATGCCAACGAGTATTTAGAACTGCTTTATTACACTTATTTAATTTTGAGGTAGTCAAATACCATTTGATCAGCACTTTGGTTCTCCCTTACCTTGGTAAAAATAGTATAACTTACTTCTTTTTGGAATATGGAATTCCACATAGTTTCTGTTATAACGAATTTGCAACCTAGACTCCAGCTTTCTCAAATCTTCTCCTTCACTCCTATTTCTTCCCATAATGATAAATCAGAAGTTTAAATCCCAGATTTAACTGTTATAAAATGGTTCTCTAAAAGGACTCTATTCCATGTTCATCCCAGCTGGTCAAATCCCCAGTTCTAAATGTAGTCTTATTTGAAGGCATTGGAATAAGCGTGATCTTTCTCCTCCTATTCATTGGCAAATATCTTCCTACTATAAGACTACTCCATTGGAAAGAAAGTCATTTATTGTATTAAACCCAGCTTGCAAGTTTATTCAACCTAATAATAAAATATCAGACCTGCCTCAGAAGCCAAGTTATTTATTGTATTAAACCCAGCTTGCAAGTTTATTCAACCTAATAATAAAATATCAGACCTGCCTCAGAAGCCACCAGCACACCTGGCCCAAGGACCATTGTCCCCCCCCCCACCCCCAGTCCTTGCTGTAGCTTAGAACTGGCGTACAAGGAAGAAGGGGCAGCAGTCAGGACTGCTCTTAGATCTGTGGCCCAGAAGAAGAGAAAAACAGATTATTTTGTTGTCATTTTTAATTGTATGTAAACAATTGAGAGTCTCTGGTATTAAAAGGTGGTGTACAAAGAAATACAACAAATCAGATACTTGTTCAGCACCTTATTTTAACATAATGTATTTGTTAAGAGTTGAGAAAACCACTGGTGTGTGTGTGTGTGTTATGCTCATGAAATCACAAGCCTCCAAGCAAGTAATGCAGTGCATAGCTGGTTTGTGCCCTACATACACAAAACCATGCAGTGTACAAGACACTGTACATATCAGTCAAAAATTGTAAACATGTTTCCACATCAGCTCCACTGCTCTATGTATATTTAGATGCACTTCAAGATTTTAAAGAATTGTTAGTAGAAAGTCAGATTAGATGGGTTCAGAGATTTCCCCAGGAGAGGTGAAAATAACCTGAAGCATATAGGCACTGCTTCAGTAAGTAGCTCCAGTGCTTGCATTATGGGAAAATGTAATCGCATCCACAAAGCTCCACCCCTCAAACCCTCCTCCCAAATTAGCCATATCATGCCTTTCAAAAACCATAGCCAAGATGAGTCTTGAACAAAAGATGTGGGGGGATTTCTTGCCCCTCCCCTTGCGGCCTCCCTGTAATTCAAGCTTTATAGCTTTGTACAGTAAACAGAAAACAGATGCAGTTTCCAGCAGCAACTAAGTATCATATGAATTACAGCCCAAGCCTATCAAGGGCCTGCAGCAGTGGAATGTGTGTTCCGCCAGTGTGTGCTGCCGCAAAAGTGCCATAAAGCACTTTGCAGCACCACAAGGCCCAAGTGCACCGGTGGGAAGGCCAGAGCCTTCCCGCTGGCACTGGTGGAGTGACAGAGACCTGCCAGAGCAGGTAAGCCCAGCGCAGGGGTCAAAGAGGTGGCTGAACAGGGTAGTGGAGGACGGAACAGGAAAAAGATGGGGTGAGGATGGGTGAATTAGGCCGGGGGGGGGGAGAATCAGCGGCGCTGACGTGTGCCAAATTCTGAGGCCCTTCCTGGGTCTGATCTGCCTGCATGGATCAACACGGACTTGCGCCAGCGATATCGCTGGAGCAGGTCCAAGTTGACCCGTTGCAGCTGCTGGGACTTACCCTGGGGTAAGGGGACAAATGTCTCCTTATCCCGAGGAGACCTCCAGCAGCCAAAAATCCCCTGCAGGATGCAGTATAGATTGTGCTGGTGCCGCTGCGTTGCCGCACAGGGGATTTAGCTATGCGTGGGGATTTAGATTGGATTGGGCTATTAAAACTCTTGCTGCAATTCATTTAACAATTGGAAAACCAAGCAAGCCCCTGAGTTTCTTTCCATATGTTCAGTCAAAGCAGATACAAGATTTGAGCCAAGGCTCCCCAGGTCTTAGGCACTGATCTACACCAGTTCTTAGAAGAAGGCAATCTTTAACCCTTCAGAATAATTAAGAACCCAGATAGTGACTAGTAGCTAACTGTGACTTCTAGTAACACTGAGATTATGATTCCACCAGGACAAACTCAACATAGTTATATCATTTATATGTACAGTGTATGTGGAGTCAATGGAGATCCCTCTACCAGGACTGCAGGATGCAAAGAGCTCTCTTTGCAGCGAGTCCTTTCAAGTGCAGCGAGTCCTTTCAAGTCAGCTAGCCTGCTACTTAACAGAATATGCACTACAGAGACAAACATTCAATGTATAAATTGCTCAGGGTCTAAACACATCAAAACAAGACAAACATGCTATCTGGCATGTACTGAAATCAGTGTTAAGAAGCAGCAGACACAAGACCCAACTCATGCATACACATGACTCTTAATATGAAAGGGGTCAGGCTCCAGAGAAAATTCAAATTTGAGAAGGCAGAGTGTGCGCTTTAGTTCAGCTTTCCTATATGTTCTAAAGGACCCTTTCAAGAAAACTATTTGCACTACATAGCGTGCAGAAGCCGCACTTGAAGAATTATCAGCACAGTAGTGGCAGAGATCCTGCTTTCAGATTAGCAGCGGAGGACAGAAGGCAATGACTGCACGTTCACAGAGGCAGGAGGCCACTTTCAAGAGACTCAATTGGAGCTAACAAGAATCCCATCGTTCCACGCAAACATTTTTCACTGCCCTTTCGAGGTTGGCGCTCACATGGGTACACCGGAAACAAATCTTCTTGCTCATATTGTTATTCCCACTAATTAGCTACAATAAGATAACTGTACACTTATTTTCTGTCAGAAATGTAAAAGGACATTAATTCTAGCACCTCCCTTTGTTCCAGTATGTATTATAAGTTACATTTATACTCCATTTTTCGGCCAAGGTTACCCACTGGTGACTACCGTTTTAGATCAAAGGTGAAGCATCACCACTTAATGGTACTATGTCCAGTAGAACCTTCTTCCCATCCCTGCAGAAGCCATAGCATTCTTTTCAGTAGCAACACCCTTGCTATTTTCTAGTCCAAGGGTCTCCAAACTACGGCCCATGGGCCACATCTGGCCTGAAGAATGTTGGCCAGTGCGGCCCGCGACAGCCTCCGGCTCGTCTGTTGGACTTCCACCGCCTCCCTGGGAATGCGGGGCGACGGTGTGGGAGGCTGAGGTGGACAGCTCCCCACTGGATGCCACAGCCAGCCAGAAAACTTTGAAGACCCCTGTTCTAGTCAGATGGTATTTTCTGAAATCTATCATTGATGCAGCAACAGCTTATCTCCACCATTTTCTGAGCACCTTTGGCTATATCTTACCCAGCACTTCTTGTACAAAGAAATTGAGACTTACTTGCTTGTTACCAACATACATGGATTTAGGTATAGTGAATGATAGTGAGTGTAGGTCAGTGAAAACCAACAATCTGATAGGAATCTAGAACTGTGGAATGTGGAATTGGAATCCCAGGGTTTGCAAACACGGTTTTAAGGTGGCCCCCCCCCCCAGCGAAGAGATGGTGTTACACACATTATGACCTCTCTCTATGAATCAGAAAACAAACTGCTACACATTTTACAACCCACCATGAAGCAAGATACTACATAACCTGAAAAACTTACTTGCGTGATTGCAGGGTATGTCTAAAAAATGGCTAACGTTTACTTCTTTTTTTCTGCTCTCAGAATGATCACGCTTTATTTATAACATCTGACATTCTATTTCTATATGTTTACGCTTCCATAAGGAGGGAATCTGGAGCAGCCGATCATGGAAATGAGCCTTTCCAACAGTCAGCAACTCTCATTTCAGAGCCCTACAGCATGGAGGCTTATTCTAAACATTGGTCAGGGAACAGTTCACTTGGACTTCAGCCCTGAACCCTGTTTAACCTGGGTCCTGACTGTGGAATTCTTTGACGTGCCAATCATTACATTATATTAAGAATATTTGCATACTATTTTTAAACTACAACAAAAATGTTCACGAAGCAAACTAAAAAGCTCCCAGTCCTCAACAGACTGTCCGTACGAGTATATAGAACAGGGGTGGCCAAACTGCAGCTCCTGAGCCACATGCGGCTCTTTGATGTATAATGTGCGGCTCTCGGAAATATGTTGGCTGAACCCCTTTTTCCATCACAATATAAAAGGTAAAGAAGAAATTTTCAAGCTCTACAATTATTTACCTGGTGTAAACTGAGAGTCCACTGGATGAAAACGTAAGTTAAATGTTCATGGTGAGTAAATATATTTAAGAATCTAAATGTTTCTTAAATATGGCAGCTCTCAAACATCTGAAATTTATTGCATGTGGCTCTTACATTAAGCAAGTTTGGCCACCTCTGATATAGAAGAAGCATCAGCAGACAGTCATAAGGAGGGATGCTATGCTGGAGTGACTAAGGACAATTACACTGGTCTACAAAAAAAAAAAAAAAGCACCAGCGGGTGGCACAGTGAGTTAAACCGCTGAACCATGAGCTGTCGATCGAAAGGTCGGCAGTTCGAATCCGCGACGGGGTGAGCTCTCGTTGCTTGGCCAGCTCCTGCCAACCTAGCAGTTCCAAAGCATGTTAATGCGAGTAGATAAATAGGTACCGCTTGCGGGAAGGTAAACAGCGCTCCGTGTTCCAGCTGCATGCTACACGCTGCGGCAAGGAGAGTCATGCCGGCCACATGACCACGGAGGCGTATTCGGACAGTGCTGGCTCTTCGGCTTTGAAATGGGGATGAGCCCCACACCCTGGACTTAATTGTCACGGGTCACCTTTACCTTACAAAAAAAAAAATTCTGGCCAGGACGTTTGCAGCTGTTTTAGACTAATTTCAGGATGCTGATTCCAAATCTGGCATCAGTGTTTGTCTATCACATCAGGTTTTTGAGATATCAAATATTGCATTTGATAAAATCAATGAAAAACAGCAAATTTACACTGGTCTACATTTTTTTTTCTGGCCTGTTCCTTTGCAGCTGTTTTAGACTAATTTCAGGGTGCTGATTCCAAATCTGATCTCAGATTTGCTCTATCACATCTAATTTTTTATGCTATCGGCATACCCCATTTTCATTGATTTTACCCGAAATTAACTCTTTGTCACTTATGATTGCAAGTTGTTACGAGTCAGTGACTGCCTTAGTGTTAAAATATGGTGCTGTATTTTTAGGATAGTGTGTTTATAATATCATTTTATCTAGATACCCACATTTATTTAATATTTTCCTTCTGCAGGGCATGATCTAACAATGGCTACAACAGGAGTTCTCAACCTGTGGTACAGGTACCCCTAGGGGTATGCGGACCTCTTGCTGGGGTTACACCAAGCCCTGCCCCTTATCTGCCCCATCAGCAGCTAATTAAGTGTTAACATGGATTTTGAATTGTAATTATTTTCGGAGCCCTTCTGTCTCGCTTATTTTGGTTTTGGACTTATTTTTGTACTTTGGAAAATGTACTTTGGTGGGGTGGGGGAGTGAGGAGCTGATTTTGGGAAGTGTGACTTGGAGGAAAAAAGAGATCCTTGCATATGTTGCGCTCTCTCTCTCTCTCTCTCTCTCTCTCACACACACACACTCACACACACACACACACACACACACACACACGAGTTAAATAAGACATTTTTTCACATTTAAAATTGCGTTAGTACTTTTTAACTTATTAATTACCTAATTAATTAATTGATTAATCCAATTAATTAAGTTAATTAGCAGGGGGTACTTCATAAAATTGGACTGTGATAAGGGGGTACCCGGTCAACACACTTTTTCTGGCATAAGCTATTCCAATGGTTTTAAGGTAATTTTGGGGCGCTGATTCCAAATCTGGCATCAAGTTTGGCATCATGAAAATGGGGTATGCCGACAGCATAAAAACGAGACGTGATAGAGCAAATCTGAGATCAGATTCGGAATCAGCACCCTGAAATTAGTCTAAAACAGCTGCAAAAGTCCAGGCCAGAAAAAAAAATTGTAGACCAGTGTAAATTTGCTGTTTTTTATTGATTTTATCAAATGCAATATTTGATATCTCAAAAACCTGATCAGATTTGGAATCAGTGCCCCAAAATTACCTTAAAACCACTGAAATACCTTATGCCAGAAAATGTGTTGACCAGTGTTATTCTCTCTGTGTTAAATGTAAGAGGAGCACCAGTTGAAAAGGTGCCTGTTTGTCCTTTTAGTTTCTCTCAACTTCTGCTTCTCTCAACTTCTCATAACTCACTCCTTTACTGAGAGGTAGAGTTTATATTGAGAAGGATTGTTTGCTGGAACAGAGGATCCACTTAAATGACTTGGAAGCTTGTACTGAAGATTCAGAGCTTCCATAGGTCTCCAAATCTCAGTGATATTTTTTAGGCATGAAATGGCCCAAACAGCAGAGCTTCTTCCTCCCCCAAACTGCTCAGGGCTTTTTCATTTTCATGGAAGAACAAACAGAAGCATATTCTAATGGTTAAATTATCAGACTTATTTTTGTTAGGGCTTTGTAAAATCCAAAACTGCACTTCATAACTGGAATTGCCAGATATTATGATGACAACATTAAACTCCTAAAAGGTTCAGGAGAAATTAATGACTGACCTCATCAAATCTGGTATAAAACATTGCAAAAGATTTCAAAAATCTAGCAATCCTAA
Organism: Plestiodon gilberti rubricaudatus; assembly: GCA_026170595.1. Classification (NCBI taxonomy): domain Eukaryota; kingdom Metazoa; phylum Chordata; class Lepidosauria; order Squamata; family Scincidae; genus Plestiodon; species Plestiodon gilberti. Next base: position 115,425,158 of record JANXHW010000001.1, read on the forward strand.
AAAATCATTGTGCAGTTCAATCAAATGTGTCTATTCTGACTAAGTCCTATTGTGTTCAATGGGGTTTACTCCCTAAGAATTATACCTTTCATTTAGGGTTGCAGCCCAGATCTCCTTATGTAATCTTCTCAAATGTATCTTCTCAAATGTAATCCATCTAGTACTATGGCAAAATGGTCTACGATTATTTTATCTGCCCTCTCTCACTTTCATTCTCATAGGGTTTTGTTCATTGCCTGCATTCCCTTTTGCCTTTTTAAACTCTGTTTTCCGTTTATTTTTTTGTCATTCCCGTTTCCACTTTCCAAGTTGATCTTTCCCTGATCTTGTCATTTCCAATTCACTTCTCATTCTGTATGTGTCAGTCTCCCCCTTACCTTTCCCTTCTCCTTTGTCTTTTTCTCATTCTCTAGAACTCCTCTGTGTCATTTTCTTCCCACTTCACTAGCTCTCTCCCGGACTAAACCAGCAGGTGGAATAAGCAGGAGCTGTGTGCAAATTGATATGGAAAGTATCTACAGCTTATAGTTCAGCAGCCCCCTAAGGTGATGGGTCGTGGCTTTTCTGCTAATCAATAGATCTGCTCGGCTCTTCAAGTTTTTAAAATTTGAACCAGTTCTCAAAAGGAACAGATCTGAAGACGACTTTGGGAGTGTCATCAGATCCTCCAGCAAAACCATCTACTGTATACCAGCTTGTCACTCCTTAGAGTAAGGTATACACAAAATACTGCTCACTTGAAACGAAGGAAAATGCTGTCATTTCTATACAAGATGGACCACCAACTGGCATTCACAGGTCAGATCTGTCTGAAAGAAACTTTAGAGGGCCTTGCAGATTTTAATGAAGGTGAGGTAAAATAAAAACACAGATTCAGGGTTTTACTAGAAAGAAAAAGATCAAGCAGTCCAATAATATAGCAACATACCGAGGCAGACCACAGTCCATCTAGGTGAGCATTATGACTGCCAGCACCTTTCCAGGGCTCCAGACAGAGGCTATTCCCAGTCCTACTTGGAGATGCCAGGGCTCGAACCCAGGAACTTCTACATGCAAAGTAGGTGCATTTCCATGGAGCTATGACCCCTTCCTGAAGAGATATTATAGAACAGGGGTTCTCAACCTCTCAGTAGCGGCATACCGCCGCCGCCACCTGAATCTTCTGAAGTATCACCAGAAGTGACTGGCGAGGAAGTCCTCGCCAGTCACTTCTGGGTATCAGAGCTCAGGAACAGATGTTATAGATGACGCGGAGCTCGGAAAGCTCCAGTAAGAGGCTCAGGCATTTTTCAGCATGTGAAACTCACACGCTTCACCCCTCATTCGCCAGTCGAGTCGCTTTCCGAGCTCCGCGGCGTCAAAAACTTCTGCGCCTGAGCTACGACGGAGGGTTTTTTTGGAGGGCGTACCACCAGAGGTACCCCAAAGTACCACTGGTGGTATGTGTACCACCGTTTGAGAATCCCTGTTATAGAGCAAGTACTTTATGTTTTGATAACTAGCTCATGTACATTCCAGATAGTAAAAAAAAAAAAAAGACCACTGTCAACTTGTCTATTGAAGCTATCCTTCAGAAAATAAGTTCATTTTTAGCCCTCACCCCACCTATGACCACATATTTTCAGACCTTTTTCTTCAGGCTCATACTGAACACATTGTGTCCTCTTCATTCCCATACTTATTCTGAGAAGTCAGAAGGTGGGATTAGGTAAGTGTGTGTGTGGGAGGGGGGTAAGAGTACAATCAGAGTGAGATGTCCACAGAGGTGGCAGCCTGCCTTAACCTGCCTCATTGGAGGAAGTCCTGTGTTCAATATATGTATGGCGTTTCCAGGCGTACTTGAATCTTTGTTTCGGTCCAATTTTATCTCGTTAGTACAATCGGCTGGCAACTTATGCACACTTTACTTCTGTGAATTCAAGTATACACGATCAGCCAAAAAGGAAAAAAAAGACAGAGGAAAACAACTCTAAATAGTGCAGGTGATTCCACCTAACATTCCACTTACGCAGAATATGTACATGAGCGAACCTGAAATGGGAGAACGACGCTGCTGTTCCTTCAATCATCTCAGTTCCCGCATGTATCTGGTACTGTGATTTTAATTCTTAAAGAGACAGTATGTCCTTTTTAGATTTAAGGCAGTTTTGATTATACACAATTTTGGTTTTACGCACCTTGGAATGTAACCTCATGCAAGATGCAGGCCAACTGTACTTTTAGCTAGTTTTTATTTAGCTAGTACTCTTATAGGAGCATCTATCCCGTATTTTTCGCTCCATAAGACGCACTCCCCCCCAAAAAAATAGGGGGAAATGTTTGTGCGTCTTATGGACCGAATGCTAAAAATGGCTGAAAATAGCCATTTATCGCTGAACTGAAGATCAGGGAGGCCTGCAGAGGGTTGCGCAGGCCTCCCCGATCTTCAGTTCGGCAGAAAACGGCGATTTTCTGCCATTTCTGGTTTTCGCGAAAACTGGAAATGGTCGAAAATAACCATTTATGGCCAAACTGAAGATCGGGGAGGCCTGCGCGACCCTCTGCAGGCCTCCCCGATCTTCAGTTCAGCGATAAATGGCTATTTTCGACCATTTCCGGTTTTCACGAAAACCAGAAATGGCAGAAAATCACCGTTGCAGCCTTACCATCCATTTGTACAACGGCATAATATTGGCCGTTTTATTCTCAACCCCTTTTTTAATGATCCCAAGCATGGAATTGGCCTTCTTCACAGCCACCACACACTGGGACGACACTTTCATTGACCTGTCCACCAGTACCCCAAGATCTCTCTCCTGATCTGTCACAGACAGCTCAGAACCCATGAGCGTGTATGTGAAGTTTTGATTTCTTGCCCCAATGTGCATCACTTTACACTTACTTACATTACTTAATATCTTTAAGTGGATTATGCACATGCATCAGCTATTGGCTTGTTCACTCTGTCTCTCTCTTTACCATTGTTATCCTGCTTGCAGCCAACTAGGATTGGTTTCTTGGCTAGGACTGCATCACACATGTTCCATCGCTGCAATCATCATCTTTATTGTCCCGATACAAGAACAGCTAGCCATGCCCTCATCCATTGCCCAATATCAGGAATACACTGTGGGTATTCATAGATAAAAAAATTAATGCACGTGTGTTTCACTTCAGACTGGAAAGAAATAAAACTTCACAGTAAGGACGTAGGCCAGTAGACCCACTGTTGCTTCTCACATCTGGATTTCTACCTCATTTGTACCTAGGCATCTCATGCAGGAATCCACACATTTTTTTAAATAGCAACATGCAAGCAATTATATTGTGGGAGGTTTTTTTTTTTTAAATACAATTTAAAATAGTAGGAATAGGTGATATTCAAAATAGGACAATCAGGGAACCATGACAAGGAGAAAATTACGTTCTGTCTGCTCTTCAGTGAAAACCACAGGTTTCCAAGGCTCAGAACATCAATGTCTCTTAGAAACTGTAAATGAACGTGAGATAGAGTGTTAAAACCATTTTGAGACACACACCCCCAAAATCAAAAACCCATGGAAATTGGTATTGGTGGAGGGGGGGCATGAGTCTAGGGGGGCACACCCTAGAAAAACACTTTTGAAAGTTAGGAGAGAGAACGCAAATTGCACAATACAACAGCCACCAAAGTAAAGCCGATTGTTTTCTGCCTTGGACTCAATGACAAAATACCTAGATAGTGGATTCTTTTGTATGTAGAAGTTGTTTCTATTCAGGTAAGAACTGCAATGGGATGTGTGGTAGTTATCTTCAATATTCACTTTATAGACCACAGCAGATTAACGTTCTCTCACACTCACACACACTCACACATATTCTCACTTAAGCTCTGCATCACGTGCTAAATGTATGCTTAAAATGCACACTTCCTTTCAATTTCATTATGTTTGTATGCAATGCAAACAACACACTACGCTTTCAAGCATTTCGTAATTATATGTAATAGGTTTGTTAATGGTGCAAGGGTGGAAAAACCTGCATTTCTGGTGCTAAAGGAAAAAGCTCAGTTCCCTCAATGGCACCAATTTAATGCTCTTCTTTTAATTCTTCATTAAGTACTAAACATCTCAAAGGCCAAACGCAAAAAAAAAATATTAGAAATGTTTTATTTATTTATTTATTTTAAAAAAGAAAACACACAGTGCAGGCAGATTATGTGAACAGTTCTTCCTTCTCCTTTGACAGCAAGTGGCTGTTCCCTGGGTATTTCTGCCTATGCATCTATGTTCAATATTCTCAAGGTCACTTCATTTACATGCATCTTAAAAACCTGGTTGGGTTAAACAACATGACAGATTTCCTCTGTGCAAAAACTACTTTCCTGGAAAGTACACTACTTCCAAGGAATGAAAATAAGATATGTATTCAATAAGTCAGCCAGCCACAGGATCCAGATGCAATTTCCCCCAAGTTTCCTTTAAACAATTCCCAAACCAACTAGTGCAATCTATGGGGGGTGGGGGGTGGAACCAAACTATTAAAGTTCTAGAACACACTGTGTCTCCGTAGCCTATATCTCAATATGTTATTCATCGCTCAGAAACTAGAACACAAGCCAAAATGTTATGGTAGCATCTTAACATTTAGTTGTGCACATAGGCTATGCAGACTATGGCAGCAGTAAAATATCTTGGATGACGACATAACTTATGCTGAATTGAATATTCATAATATTCAACTTTCACTCCAAAATATACTCTGTTCAGAGACACAATGTTTATGGGATTTTCCGCCATGTGATTCAGATCTTAATATAGAAGAGGTAGAAAATTTTTTATCTTACACTTGTCAGATGAAATTCCAGTTCTCTTTCCAATGTGATATACTAAAATATCATAAAATAAAATATAAAATATACTCTTTCCAATGTGAGAATTGTGCAGCAAGCAGTATTCAAACCACTTAAAATTTGTTCTTTGAGCAGCATGCAATTTTGCAATATCTTTTCTGCTATCCTCATTACTGACTTCCTTAAATAAGATTATATGGTCTATACATGTAGTCCAAACATAGCATCACCCATTACATACATCAATGCCTGTTGTGAAAACTCTCCAAGGAGCAACTTGAATGCCTTTTGTGTTTTAATATGCAGCAGTGGTAACTTCCATGAAGTAAGGACAGCCAGGCAGCATTCAAATTGCTTCCCCGAGTGCTCACATGATCAGGTATACAGTATAAATCCACATGATCCAAGATAACCCTGTCCCTAGGGGTGGAATTTCTGGAGAGCCACCTGAAAGCTCCTTGGGTCTCATTTAATAAAAAGTTCCATCCAAAACATAGGCAAAATATTTGCAAGAGATGCCAAAATAACTACAAAGGGGGGAGGGGCATTTTTTTAAAAAAAAAATCAAAACAAAAAGTTTAGACATATGAATAGGTTTGGCTCAGTCGTAGATACAACCAATGCGGAGAAACAAGCATACCAGACAATTTGGTCAAGATGGAACAAAAGTAGAGACCATGCCATCTATCTCAGCTTATTTCCATTCCCACTCAAGTAACCAAGAGAATGGCTGAGGGTCTGGTGATAATCCCAGTCAAGGTTCCAGGCTGGATGGGACTGTAATGATCACAGGGGGCTTCTTCGCTCAATCTATTTTCTCTGTACTAGCCAAGGTTGTGTTAAATAAATGATGTATTGTTCCCATAACGCACTTTTCATATTTACAGTATTTTTAAGTGTTCTACAATTCCATCTGCGTGTATGGTGCTTTACACAGAATGAAAAGATTGTCCCAAAGGAGATCACAATTTAAAATAAAAAAGAGATACAAGGAAGATAACAGAGGAAGAGGGAAGGGAAGCAGAGGCTGAGAAAAACTGGGGAAGAACATGCAGTTATTTGAAGACTGTACTTTGGTTCAGTGACATCATCATACTGGCCTTCGCCAGCCAATGGAGGGGGGATTTAGTATCTTGCCTCTTCCTCCGCTGCAGCCAGCTGGACATGATTGCAAGAGGACACAGTTCTAGGAGGGAAGGAACCAAATGGCAGTTGCTCCTTGCCAAGTCAGTGGAGGGGAGCTTGGTGTCTCATCTCTCCCTCTGCTATATTTTCCATGCCACAGTCCAGTGAAGGAAGCTGCTTTTATATCACTCTACCAGTGAATTAAATCGATTATATAAATGCTTGGGTTCTTAGGTAAAAACAAAAAAATGCACCCACATTTGTTGTTTTAAAAACCCACTTTTTTCAAAACTTATTTATTCATTAGCAAGGGTTTATTGCTGAAGCAAAGAAAAGCTCAAGCTGTTAAGCTCCTGCAGAGTGTCAAGTTGATCTGGTCTGAAATGAATGAGATACTAAACCTTGTAGGAAAAGCACTAAGGGCGATGCTAATTACTGAGCAAACGTAGGAAATGTTGAAATATAGGCAAAAAAAGAAAAGCATAATAATAGGTGTTATACATTTCGATCTGTAGTTTGTCTACACAGGCTCATTAGTCAGGCAAGAATAAAATCCAGTGTTAGTTGTTTTTTTAATGGGCTTTTTTGGCCCTACGAACGGTCACATTTTTACAATCTCAGCCCACAATGGCAGTAGCGTACACACATGAAAAATCATATTTAGATGTGTTTTGATCCAGCTGCAGGGTAAAGACAAGCAAAGGTTAGGAGTAGGCTGACCCTTTAGACACAAGCACAAATAGTCACTATAGCAACAGCAGGAGTAATAGAAGGAGGGCCATATTGATCTCCCCACCCCAGGCTACCAGAATTTCTTTTTTCGGGTTATTCAGACCCTACACTACCTGTTGTACAATTGCCAAAAATGTGTATACATAACCAAGAGTTACAGAAGATATGATGGCAATAAGATGGCTGAGACAGCAAAGAAAGGACCCCAAAATAGCCAGCTCTCACCTGCTAAATAGAGGGGACTGCCAAAAGAAACAAGGGCAAACAATTTGGAGAGATATTAAGCAGAGCTGGTGCAGTACTTGTATAATACAGTACTCGTTACAACAATGCAGCAAAATAAGTGCTACTTTATAAATATGATCTTTATATCTCCTATATTAACTTTGCAACAACTGTGCGCTCCAAGTGCAAAATACCATGGAATGGACCCCCCCCCCATAAGTGAGCAGCAAACTCAAGGTTACAATAGCTGTTGGCAAAGAAGTGTTATAGTTTACATGCCCACCCTCTTGATTTGTAAATTCTCCATCACAGAAGAGCAGGCAACTCTGCAAGACTTCAGACAGCCACAGTGCTGCTATGCACATCAACCAGAGGGTCAGCCTTCACCACTAACATTCCAAGAAGCCATTACTCCACAGTGCCAAAATTGGTGGGTTTCACACTGAACAGTAAACCAGGTTGAAAATGTTATTCAGATGCCAAGTTCAGCCAGTTGTGGGTTAATCACTGTTTCCAATTACAAAAAAAAGCTACATAAATGCTCTGGTTCCCCCAATATCTACAGCGCAATCCTATCCAACTTACACCACCAATGTAACCAGCGGGGGAGGGGAGGGCGGGAGGCTTTGGAGGGGAGATTTAAATCCCCTTTGAATCCCCCTTTCGAGGGGATTTGAATCCCCTTTCCGTTCTGGGGCCTCCTGTTCTCGCTGCACTGGTGGTGTAATTTGGATAGGATTGTGCTGCTAGTTAGGTTGTTCTTGGTTGTGATGTTCTGCACGTGGAATGCCCTTTCCAGAGAGCTTCAGCTCATGCTAACCATGAGGTCTTTACAGCACCAGGCAAACTGTCCCACTTTTTTCTTGCCCAGACGCGCTGGTATGTTCCATACGAGGTTCATTGTGTTTTATGGTTTCTCCTGAATTTTACTGGTTCTGTGGTTTGTATTGATATATGTTGAATTTTATTGTATTTGTTTTTACTTTTAGAAAACTGTATGCCAGCCAAGAGTTTTGTGCCAAAGAGCAGCCTATAAATCTGCAAGACAAATAAATAAGGATATATACAAGGAAATAAATAAGGGTGAGGATATTTTTCTTCTGATTCATTATGCCTCCCCTGTGATTAATGTGTCCTTAAGAAAACAGTTCTTTACAAGATTAAACATTAATTATTTTACCTATGTTACAAAGATGTAAATTTATTTAGTATGACAATTTAAGAATTTTTTAAAAAATAGTTAAGATCTAGGTCTGAAAATTAAGTGACCAAAACAGCACAATCCTGTGTAGGATACACCAGCTGTCCTAAACGACCGGCCGCTGCATCCTGGATGTGGCCCACGTTGGCGGGGCTGGGGCATACCTCAGGGGAAAGGGACGTTTGTCTCTTTCCCCTGGTGTAAGCCCCAGCCGCCCCAACGGGCCTCCTCGGATGTGCGCCAGCTACAGTATTTTGCTCGCACACATCTGGGGAAGCCGTGTAAGGTTGGCTAGGCCCGGGAAGGGGGTTAGGATATTGGCAGAGTGAGCTGCCGATATCCCTGCCCCTCCCTGGCCTGGCCGATCAATCACCGTCTCCCACGCCACCCGGGCCCTGCCCTCCCCATGACCTCCTGCCGCCTGGCATCGGTCTTACATGTGTCCGATGGCTGGGTCCGCTGATCTGGCGCCATTGGTGGAGTAAGCAGTGCCGGCCTCTGTGCCGCTTACTCCACAGGTGTCGCAAATGTGCCTTACGGCATGCTTACAACACCCAACACCGGCAGAGCAGGAGCTCCGCTAGTGTTAAGGTACGTTGGACTGGGCTGCAAAATTTCCGGACCCAATTCAAGTGCTGGTTTTGACCTGTAAAGCACTACACGTCTTGGGGCAGGGCTATTTGAGAGACCGTCTATTTCCATACAGTCCGGCTCATCCCCTTAGGTCATTAAAGAAAGCCCTAGGGAGGTGCGAAGCTAGAAATAAGGCCTTCTCAGTAGTGGCACCAACCTTACGGAACTTCTTCCCTTTTGACTTACAAACTGCTCCCTCCTTGGAGACTTTCTGGCAAGGCCTGAAGGCTTTTTTGTTTAGACAAGCCTTCTGAGTCTTAGCTTTTTAAATCTAGCATTTACAGGTGTGGACCTTCTTTTATAAGATGGTGCTGCTGTTCTTATGTTTGTTTTTTTAAAATTGTAATAGTAGCATCTTGTTTACTGTTTTAAGATATTTATGAACATTAGTTAATTATGTATACTGCTTTTAAATACAGATTATGGTTTTTTACTTGCATTTTTGTCTTTGTAAGCAGCCTTGGGTCCTTTTGGGGAGAAAGGCGGGACAAAAGTAAATAAATAAAATACATAAGCCATGAACTTGTAGTGCAATCCTCAGTGTCTACTCGCTCCCTACATAGCACAGAAGGAATGGGCGGCGGGAACAGCGTGTAGCTGCTGTGGACAGTTGTGAGCTAAAAGCAGACGAGGAGTTTCACTTCGAGGTGAATGATAAAAGTGATTATCAGTTCCCATTAAAAACAGTTTGTTTAGGGGCTGGTGCAAATGATGAATTGCATGTGGTTGAAGCAGAAGCACTGGACTATGAAAACAACAAGATTGCAGCCCCGTTGGCATCATTGAAGATGTCGGGGCCGTCTACGTTGGCTTTGAGATTATGCCACCAGTAACTCTTAGGTTGTGGGTTGGAGCCTGTCTATATCAGCGGTCAGCATCTTGTTGGTTACTGAAGTACTCTAGGAGTGGAGGCAAACTTTGTCAGGAAGGAGTAACATGGCTTTTTAAGTTGAAGTCTTGTATGTTTAACCATTAATCTCTGGCTGTCCTTTCTATAATAATAGAATAGGTTGTGGTTCCAAGATGGCCGACGTATAGGTTTCTTTCTCCGATCCTTTCTCCTGAACTTGATTTTACAACAGCCGGTGTAAGTTATTAGTTTTGTTTTGTACTCTGATGGACAAGTAATCGCTTGGGTTTCCTGCTGGATCAGTGCTTGATTTTAATTGAGCCAGACGAAAGAGGATAGATCTTTTGATCTATCAAAAGCTTTGGATAGATCAGGACTGTGATCTTGGACTGCAGTCTGCTTCGATGGCTAAAAAAAATAATCAGCAACAGCAGCGGCAGCGAGTACCTTCCGAGCCAAGTCTCTTGACTAGATCAAAAACAAGACAGTTGAGCTTATTTGATTTCTCGGATTGGGCAAATGTTGAGATAGTACAAGAGGTATCTGATGGGCTTGAAATAAGGATAGAAGAGGAGAAGGAGGACAACAACTATGGCGGCGGCGGAAAGTCTCCAGCCAGTTCAGCTTCACAGCAGACAGCTGTATGGATGGTCTCGCTAAACAGATCCGGGGGAATAGCTACAGTGAACAAAGTCCAAGCAGTAGCTCAAACAGCTGCTCAGACAACATCGCAAATGTTTTTAAAATGAGAAATTATCTGCCAAGAAACTATTAAGCTTGTTAGAACACAGCTTACTCACTGGTAGGTCACTTATTCTTCGAAAGCTGGAGAGCCTTGGAAACTGCATTGAGGGTGGGAGGATAGTGGAGAGCCTGGAGTGGTCCCCAGAACCTCGAGCTAAGAATACGAAGAATGTAAAATCAAACAGGGGGGAGTCTTCAAAGTCACAGGGGTGAGAATCTGCTGATCTCATAGTCTGAACTTGGATCGTAGAAGGAGCCTGTTGGTCCCTCTCCCCCCCCCTTACCAGGAGGTGTCTACAGCTGGACCACATAGTTTTGATTAAACGAAATAATTGCGTGAATAAAGGGCGGTGGACTGAGAGTCTGTGCCTCTCTAAGTGAACTCCTAAGAATGGACATAGGGAGCGTGGATCTGAAAGTGCTGGAAAGACTGCCATCCAAATGTAATAAAGCTACTTCTTAAATTTCATAGTCAAGCTCTTCCTATGATACCTCCCAAGACATGTGGTTTTCTGGGTCGATTTCATATTGCAATTAAAAGAGTGTTTGCAGACCCGGACGCTATCCGTTGTTTCCAGCTAGAACAAACACCTGTAACTCAGCAATCTCTTGAGCCAAGTATTTTATCAGCCTCAAGTCCAAGCTACTTTGGACAACAGCCAGCTTCCTTGGAAGCTACAGCAACAGCTACAACTAATTTAAGAGGGCTTCAGAGTGTGACTCTGAGGAAATCTTCCATGAGTAGGAATGCAGAGGCAACAGTAGTTACAACAGAAGCCTCAATTAACATAATAGAGGAATTAGAGGGAATAACAACCCTTATTCAAGATTTGCTGCATGAGCTTAACAATCCTAAGGAGAATCATCAAGAAACCGCAAGCCTAGACTGTAAGGACATGAGCAACAACAGGCTTGCTAGTGAGGAGATACTATCCTTACTACAGGTTGAACCCTCAGTACAGGATAAACCGAAGCAAGCGGTACAGCCGCAGGACCAGGGACAGGAAATGACCTCGTGATTAGCCAGCAACCCTGATACCACAGCGAATGCCCCAGTTTCTCGCCTCTCGATCAAACGTTTCCCATAGATATGGAAGATGAACAAACCAGATTGGAAGTTGTTGAGATATTTAGGGGATTGCCTAAGAATGAACAAGAGACGTTTATTGGAAAGTTGGACACTTTGAGCCCAGAGCTTCAAGAAATACTGATAAGCGGCCAACTGGAAACTTCACTGGAAGGCAACACAATGTTAATCCAGATAGAACCGACGCAGACTATCAACCTACTCTCCCGCTTGTGTTCCAGAAATGCTATAGCCCACATGCGGGAAGCTTGTGCTTTAGTTCATCAATCTATGCTCAGCACTGATAGCTTGGCCTTGGATACGCTGGTAGCAGAGGTTACTTGATTCAAGGTAGAACCATTTGGAGAGACTACAGGACTGACTATAAGACTGATGTTGACTTAAGACATTGCGAACATATTTCTCAAACCACAACCATGGATACAAATAACAAAGAGATGATAAATGACAAGCAAGGAAGTGACGATAGTAGGGGTCATGGTCTAACGAGTGCCCCAGAAGGTTTGGAGGTAATACAACAGGATTTGAATGGGGCCCATGCGATGGTCAACCCATTGGTACTCATTCAGACTGACATAGTGCTGTATTAGAGAACTCGGCGCAATGTTTCTCCTTGAAACTTATCGTGGAATGTGACAGGATGGTTTTCTAAGTTAGGATTCCCTGATTTTTTAGTTAATAAGGTCGTATGACATAGTTTGTATACAAGACACATGGTCATTATGCCACATTGATTTCCCAGGCTATACCACCTCCGTTCCAGTAGTTAAATGCCAAAAGAAAGGCAGACCATTGGGCGGTTTGTTAATACTGGTGGTTCCTCATATAAAATGCAAACATATTCTTTCCACTAATGTATATTGTAAAGTATTGGTAACCAAGATTGAACTGAGGAGCCAGGAAATGCTATTGGTTAACGTGTATACCCCACCACCACCACCACAGCCAAGAATGAACAGTGGCATTTCTTTGCTCATGTTCTTGAGAATTTGGATAACATCTTCCCTGACTTACCTATTATTCTAACAGGAGATTTTAATGCCAGGCTTGGCTGAGGGTAGGAAGTGTATACAAAAGCGTGGGAAATTTTGGATAATTCTGTCCTGCCAAATTTTTGCACATGGGATCAAAGTTCATGGGACCCAGAAATCAATCTGGCGGGCCTGAGGCTCACTAAGTTGACCACCCCCAGGTCCCTGGTGTGGTTCAATGGGCTGGCGGAACTGGAGGGTTCTGGAAACTTTACCTATATCTCCCCGCAAGGAATTAGTGTAGTGGACCTGCAGGAAAGAAGGGTGTTCTTGTTGGCTAGGTTCAACTCTAGTCTGCCAAACCTCCTTTGGGGTAGGTTTGCAGGGGTGGTAGAAGGAGATAGGACCTGTCCATGTGATGGCAATTCAGTGGAAACTCTTGTGTACATGGTCCTTAAATATAAATTGTATTAGACCTACGCCAACAATACTTGGTTCAATTGTAAACCAGAGGTGGAGGTTATAGGAATTTTACTACATGGAAATGATCAGGAATGCCCAAGGACAGTGGCCCAATCCTCTGCATGTCTACTTAGACGTAAGTCCCATTATAGTCAATGGGGCTTACTCTCAAGTTAATGTGGATAGGATTGCAGCCTAAATATCTTTATTCAATTTTTTGTAGACAAAGGGCATTACAGAACACCAGTTCTACTAATGACCTAGAGATGCAAGAATAGATTGTCTAGTTTATATTGAATACTGATAATCATGTGCCACCTGATCAATTGTAAATGCATGTCAGGGTTGGGCGCCGTGAGTGCAGATGAAGGGCGGGAAATCAGGAGTTTCAGCCAGCCTTGAAGTGTTTGGCCTCAGAATGGCCAAGTGAGGGGGTTTACAGCACCCTACTCGTCCTCCTGACCGGGGGTGGCTGATGCTCTAGTCCAGAGGGAAGGCCCCTGTCCTGACTCTTAGCCAGCCCCCTTCCTCATTGGCCATCAGGGCTTTTATGCCTCTTTTCCCTGTGGGGTTGGCCCAACCCCTCCCCGGATCCACCATGAAGGCGAGTCACCTCGGGCCTCGCCTCCTCCCCCTGGCCCTCCCTGGCAAAAGATCCCTGGATTGGCCCGTGCTTGGGCCAAACAGAGGGGGTGGGGTGACAGGTGAACCCGGCCATGGCTCGACCTTCCAGGTGATGAGGCAGCTGCGGAGGACAGTGATATCTCTCGGGCTGCGATCTTGCCCAGTGGGGGGGGGGGGTTGTGCAGGCCTGCAGGGCCACTGCCAGCCCCACGGCTGGGCCGCTCTGTGGGCGAGACTGCGGACGGCCCGGACATCTCTCCCTCACGGCCCGTCTCCACCACGCCGGCCGTTTGGAGAGGGCTGGCTGGTCTGGCCATAGCGCCCAGTGGCTCAGCAGCTGGTGAGCGTAGCAGCTTGTTGCCTGGGCTGTTAGAGCCCACCAAGCTCCGCCATGGCTCCTGCCAAGCTGACGAGCTAGCCGGTGCTGCTACGGCGGGAACCGAAGGCCCCAGGCCCGGCCAACTTGCTGGTAAGTTGGGGGCTCGACAATGTGTATTGGTGTACCTACTTGGATGTTTGTGATACCAATAAAGGTGGATGATGATGTGCCTACTCAGAAGAAAGCTCAGCTAAGAAAGCTCAGCTGAGTTCAGTGGGAATTATTCTCAGGTACGTATGTAGGATTGCACTCTACTTTTATCTTGTAGACTACCTACCTTATTTTGTAGTAATGTTTTTTCAATAAAAATTAGAAAGGAAGATTATATCTTCAGAGTACGTAGTCTTTAAGAATTTCACACTTATTCCCTAAACTGTGACACAAATTCAAAAGTTGGAATATATAAAAGAATTTGCCCGTTCATAGATAGCTGCCCCTAGAAACAATGGTTATTTGTTTTGGTGAGAAAGAAAACACATTAAGACACTATTTGGTTGAATCAACATATACCATGTTCCCAGATGCCGATTCACCTTACAAACATGTCAGTGAAATTGAAATGTATTATTCTGGTGAAAGATTACAGTGGCAATATCATTCTATTTCTTCTGCTCCCTCCTCCACTCTTTCCCTTTCTTCATAAAGTGCCCAATATACAGAGAAATATCGAGTTCCACACATTCATGTGAAAGCACAACATATCTCACACAAACAAGCTGGATCACAGCAATCCCCTTATTTGTGTGGTTTAAAAACCCATATCTACCTGCTGCTCAACAGAAAACAACAAAAATGCCAATTCCATTGAAGTTCTTTATGTTTCAAATGTGTACACAAGAGAGAAAAGGGTGGATATTCAATTTATCACACTTGTTTGAGAAATGGATTATTTTCAATTATCAGCCAATATCAAGATAATGAACCTGAAGGAATGTGAACAGATTTATAACAGTATGTGGTATTTAAGAGCTCTGGGAACTCGGTTAATAACAAGCCTTCCATCATAACTTAATGAGGCAAATAGCCATGGGTCGGCCGAGGACCATTCCACTGCGTATACGCTGTCTTCATGTTCTTCGTAGGTAGCTATTATGCTGTCCTGAAGTGGCTCTTTAATCCTAGAATTAAAAAGAAAAAAAGAAGAAAAAGCAAGTGATTGAAGCAACTCTGATTTATAAAGCACTGAAAATGTCAAGTTCTTCCTCAATAAGCAATATACGCTGGTTTAGTGAGAGTGTCCGGAGGAACTGGCTTGGCAGAAATAATGCTGTACTCATAATACCTGGGTGAATGACAAAAGTGTCACAGGTCCTGTCTAAGTTCTGACCCTGGAGGTTCATGGGAGTTATTGCAGGCATCAGCATAAGCAACTTTCCTTGAATAAATGCACTAGTATGCTACGGTTTAGCAGCTTAACTAACTTCAGGATCATTTCTACATGACTAGCCTCACATTTACACAACAAGTATCTAAGAGGCTCAACTAATCCCTCTTAAAATTATACTACAAATGCCTAGCACCACTAAGAACTGATTAAAATTTAAAAAACAATGCACACACCTCAAAATCAGAAGCTTTTTGAAAAAGGTAACATTAAAAATATGTATTTCCCAACATTGCCTAAGACCTTTGTTCTGAGGTTTCTATAAATGTGATCACCCCGAGAGCATGTAAGAAGCAGGCATATGCTGTTCACTCAGTTTCTCTCTCTCTCTATGTATTGACAGTTTTATCCACTGCTAATTAACTTTTGCCTATTATTCCGCAGCTGGCCTGTTAATGGTTATCTTACCTGGCTATTAGTCTTCCAAGCATCTTACTTGTTCTTTAAAGATATCATTTGTGCACATATGCCCTTCTACTTCCCCGGAAAAGGGACTACTACAGTAATCACCCTCCAGCAACCAAGATATAACCAAGTTCTCTCAAGAACCTAGTGAATGCCAGTCAATAATTTAGCAGGCTCTGAAAAGGAGAGTACGGACTTTAACCATTACATTTCTGCACAAGCACAAAGGAGAACTGAATGAAGGATTCTCAATTGAGACTTCTATCTGGCACCCCTACATCTTTCAGCAGAGCCCCAATAATTAAAAACAAACAAACTGAATGTGTGTCAATGGAGCACTTTGAGGAATGTAAGACTCCTACACCTGAGGTCCTGTTTCCATTGTTGGGGGTATACAGGGTGGAATGAAGTGAGATAGTTGTTCAACTTGCCAGAAGAACAGGTTGCAGACTGAAGGTTAATTAACATTATATTTCTAACATGTTCCTGTACAGCTTTTCAACAAAAAACATTACTATGAATATTTTTAATAATAAAACTACCGAATAAAGCTAGAACTCTATGCTTCACTGTGGTTTCTGATGTTCAACATCAAGAACCAACAACTAATCTAATTCTAATGTATTAGCTATGCAACAGAACAAGTGTGAATGTAAGTATGAATGGGAGATTCATACTCCCTCTCGCTCGTTTTCTGCACAACATTCTCAGACATCCTCTTCAACTGACACACCTGGCTGACGTGAAACTTGGCCATGTCCCCAGACAGCAATGTGCCTCATGCAATGCTCACTCACTTATCTGAGACTCCATTATCCGCAAGGTTTCAGATGCCTCTGAATAAGCAGGGGAGCAATGCATGGCGCACACCACTGTCAGGGGATGCGACCGACTTTCAGTTAACCAGGAGTGCAGGTTAACAAGGGGTACAATAAAAGGCATGAAGAAGGGCTGCCTTATACTACTTTCTTCATGTCAGATGTTATATTGGATTGGATATACTAATTTTTTGTGTAACAATTAAACTTAAGTCATGGGGGAGATGTTTGAGAAAGAATGATACATTGCATTAGCCAAGAAATCACTATTGTGCATTTCTGCTCTCTCTGCTATTTTTAGTCCTCGTAAATTGTTCTGTCTTTTGCTGAATCTCCCTTTGGGGATTAAAGTAAGCTGGTAGCATGCAAAATGGAAAGAGCTTTTTAATGGAAAAAAAAAGTGGGAGACCACACAAGCTTGCACTTCAGGAAGGCACACAGGGATTATTGTTTTTTTTCTGCCAAACATTGCCCAAGCTTCAGAACATTGTTCGTGGACAGAACGACAACCTATGAATTTTTGCTACACACCCAAAGTTGATAGCATGCAAAATACTCTTAACAAACTTCCAACAAGACATTGATAACCGGCACAATGCTGGCAGAGCTTCTCCTTCAGGCTTGTGAAGTAATTTATTACCTTCTTATTTAACCAGTTCAAATGCCTATGGAAAGTAGTACTTGAATGATAAGCCCAAAAAGGCTGCACTAGTATAGTGAGGAATGGGATCTGGGCTGAGCGTTGCCATTATCTCCAGGTGACAACGCTTCCATTTTGTCAAACAGACAGCATCAACTTAATTCAGGAAGGAGAAAGAAGCTGTTTCAAACAAGTAAACAAAGCAGAGAGGAGACAACTAAAAGGTTCATACCTGCAAGAGGCTATTTTTAAGAATGAATGGGGAAACCTTGCCCATTCATTTGAATGGGGAAACCCTCCCCATTCATTTCCCCATTCATGTTTAAGAAGAGCTCCATAAGGAAATGTATTTCATCACTGATAAAAAAAATGTATGCCAACAGTTGCTCATCTTACATCAGGATCTCTTTCAAGACTTGTAGGTATTATTCGGATGGGTGATTATTACATGTGAAATAAAAGTTTAGATCTTTGGAATAAGGAGCCTTCTAAGGGGTAATTATTTGCCAGGATACAGACAAGAATTTCGGACCAAATGAAGTCTGCATGAATGTGAGAGAAAGAGAGATTGTGTGCTATTCAACCATCTAGGCTGGGAAAGCAATGGACATGGATAGGCAAGGAAATTACATGATCAGTCCCATGCAGCTTAAGACTTGCGCGACAGACAAGACAGCTGGTTACCCTATTTTCTTCTTTAACTCCTACATGAACAGCATGAGACACCTCTCAAATAATATGGCCAAAAGCTTCTCATCCACAATAAAAAAACTCCATTCTGTTGCATAGCTCGAAGGCAAATGGCATTACAGAAGCATGCTTTGCTCTGGATAATTGCTTCAACACAGAGTTCTGCCACTGCTAATTACTACTCGTGCTTACAGACTTCAGGGTTTCATAGCACCTGTGACTCCATGAGGTCATTACCAAGTTCAACTTCTTAAAATGCAGTTTTTAACCCTACTAGAAATCACCAAACCTCTACTGACAAACTGTTCAGCCTTCAAGTTAAACAACAACAACAACAAATAAACTCTTCCAGTCAAGTAGCAACAACATACAGCAGGGGTATTCAGATGGCAGCCTGAGGGCCAAACAGAGCTCTGAAAATGCACCCTGCAGATGCCCTGTCCCTGCAGTCATAGGCAAAGCTGATCAGCATTTTAAAGCAGAGCCAACAGTTTAATCTTTTCAACAAGGAAACATAAAAATAAAAACCAACAACATAGTTTTAATTGTGCTTCATTTTAAAAACAAGCACATTAGCTAATGTTTTCTGAGGTTGAGGGGAAAAAAGGGAGGTCCTTGGTATATACAATTTCCAAACGATTAGTATGGAAGTCTACAGCATTTTGGAAGTTATTACTAGTTCAATGTACTTTTACGATGAAAAAGTGCCAGCTATTATGCAGGTACTTAACACTAACATCATGAGCAAATTAATATCCACTCGGATGGTGGATGCAGCTCAAGTGCTGGATCAATTCCTCCTAGCTTTTTTTAATGGCTCAATTCCATCATCTATCTTACTCAGAGAAACAGAGCAAAGTGCTTCAAAATTTGAATTTGCAAGGCAACGTTTTTTATTTAATATACATGCTACCTTTAAACACACAAGTGTTCTCAGGTTCATAAGGTTTAAACATCAAAATACAAAACAACACACATAACAGAAAAAGTAACACATACACACACAAACTCCACATTCCAGCAAATGAGAACAGGAATCGGCATAGCATTCCTCAGTCACTTAGGCACTACTAGGTGAATCTGCCTAGGGAGAGCGTTCCCCCCCCCCAAAAAAAATCCACTCCCCAATCGCCAGTTGTCTCTCTTCAGAAGGCAGAGGCACCTGGAAGAGAGCCTCTGACAATGGTTACAGTGCCCAAGCAGGCTGATGCTAAGGAGGCAGTTCCATCATGTACCAGGTTCCTTAGGATACAGAGCTTTAAAGGCAGTTGAATTCTGCTCAGAAACAGGCCAGCAGAGCTATTTCGGTAATAACAGGATATAATCCCAATACCCCAGCCCAGTAGGCAGCTGTATTCTGAACAGCAGTTTCTGAACAGCCTTTAAAGGCAGCCCTTCAAAGAACACATTGCATAGTCTATTAATCTGGAGGATAGCGGGGAATGAGTAACTGTGGTCATGTTATCTCTGTCCAGGAAGGGGTGCAGTTGGTACACAGCATTTAGCAACACAATTGGGCATCCAGTGACAGAACAAACCTGATCCTTTATGTGGAGTGCAACCTTATCCAGAAAAAAGCTGTAACACCAACTCCCTGGACAAACAAACCACCCACCAACAGAATGTCCACCTTATCAGGATTAAACTTCAGAATGTTGTCCCTCACTCAGCCCCAGATGCTGATTCAACACCTCTGCCACTCACCTGAATCAGATGTAAAAGAAGAGAGAGAGCTGGGTGTCATCAGCATATTGATGGCATTCAAGACTGGAACCCTGCAGTACCCCATGCAGCTGAGCATTAGGCCCCGAGCATCATCTTCTCAAATCCGTTTTCCAGGTCACTATGCCCTCAGTCCCCAACCCAGAAAGCCTATGCAGAAGAGCACCATGGGCAATAGTACTGAAAGCCACCAAGAGTTCCAGGAGGATGAGAAGGGTTCACTCTTCCTGCCCTTCAACTGATATAGGTCACCCATCAGGGCAACTAAGGCAGTTTCTGTTCCAAAACCAGGCTTTAAATCAGACTGTAATGAATTCAGAAATCAATGCTACCCAAGAGTGTCTGAGAATTGCCCTGCAATTACTCACAAGAGCACCTTGCCCAAAGCAGGAATGCATACAACCAGCTGATAGTTACAGCAATTCTCAGAGTCCAAAGAAGGTTTTTTTTCCAGAGTAGCCACAGTGCACCTCTTCCATGACAGCCAGGATGGCATTTCACCCTCCTGAACCCAATATATTTGCATTTGTCTTCCAATAAGAATTCTGCTGGAACAGACCAGATAGCCACCTAGTTTACCACTCTGTTTAAGACAGTGGTGAGCCAGATGCTTTTCAGAAGACCACAGACAGGCCATGAAGGCAATAGTCCACCTCAGTTTGCTCCCTAGCAGATCCAGGGTCAGCTGTCAGAAGGTTCCATTTAGTGTTCATAGCTAAAGGCTATATAGACCAATGCTTTAGTGAGATACCATATCAAAGGCTTTTTTGAAAGTCCAAATATATAATGCTTACTATCTGTATCCACATGCTTACTGATACAATGGAATAATTCCAAAGGGTTGGTGAGGCAGGACTTCCATTTATAGAAGCCATGCTTATTCTTCTTCAGCAAAGCTTCTTCTATAAGTTAAATAATTCTAGCTTAAACCATGTTTCCCACCAAGGCTTGTAATTTCCTAGCTCTAAGCCCAGATTCCTTTTACAAAAATGGTGCTATGCTGGCTAAATTCCACTCCCCTGGAAAGGGCGCCAGTTTTAATGACAATTCACGTTAGGTGTTGGTGGATTAGACTAGAGTTCATTGTCCAGCATTATTTTAATAGCAACAGCCAGCCAGATGCCTCTGCTCATAAGCAGGGCATGAAGGTGAAAGTTGTTACAAGGATAACAATGCGACAACATATGCACTTAGCAAGGCTGGAAAGATGAAAAACTACACTGTTCTAGTGCTTGGAAGGTTAATACAATCTGGGTGGTTGACTAAACAATAGAACTGAACAGATGTGTCTCTTGCATTTGTAGAGCTCGTATTTTAACTGGATCATTTAACAAGAATTTCACTATTACACAGCACGGCCATGCAATATCCCCAAATTAGGAAAAACTAAAGTAGACTGAAGTTAGCCTTATAAACGGCTTACAAAATCTGTATTTCATTTTCTTTCAGTTTTTGCATTGCTGACTGCACACTTGGTACATTATCAGCAATATGGACACTGGAAATAGAATCTTCAAGTTGGATCACGCACAACTCTTATACAGTATTTACTGTCTACATGATGCTGAAGCTCCTGAGTGTGCCTTTGGCTTACCCCCCCCCCTTCACACAAGAGTAAGTGTGACACAAGGTCCACACAGGTATGTTCAGAGGCCTCACCCACTACCTGAGTGTGGTTAAGGCCTATACGTGTATGGGCACATGCAAGTGGGTCCCATGTCTCACACTATGTGCTGTGTGTAGTGCAGGAACAAGTCCAAGCCTTGGTGCTAAATTCATAGATGAAATAAAATTGGGAAGGAGCTGCATATGCTCTAGATAAAAGGCTAAAAAATACACTCACAACTGTTTCAATCAACTGGATAGCTGGACAAAGGACTACAATAAGCCATTCAACAACAAAGGATGCTAAAAGTCACCATAGCAAAGATGCTCCAAAAGCACAAGAGGGAAAAAATGACTGACTAGGACTTCTGAGAAAGATTTAGGGCTTATGGTGGATAATAATGAACTGAATATGTCAAAAATGTGATGCCATAGCAGAAAAGGCCAATGCTACCTTACTTGTATTTCTATGCCAAGATGTATTGTTTCCAAGACTGAGGGACTGATAATGCTGCTCTACTCAGCACTAGTAAAAATAATCTGAAGTACTGTGTTCACTTCAGAGTAGGGATGGCAGTTCAAGAAGGTTGTTGACAATTTGGGAAGGATTCAGAGGAAAGCTACAAGGATAAGAAAGGTCTTCTGAAGACAAAACATACAAGGAAAACTTA
Organism: Plestiodon gilberti rubricaudatus; assembly: GCA_026170595.1. Classification (NCBI taxonomy): domain Eukaryota; kingdom Metazoa; phylum Chordata; class Lepidosauria; order Squamata; family Scincidae; genus Plestiodon; species Plestiodon gilberti. The sequence goes on from JANXHW010000001.1 coordinate 115,446,936, forward strand.
AAGGAACCGGGTTTTGGAGAACTTGGGGGAATGGATGTGGCAGTAGATTTAAATTGTTTAAAAGCCTACATGAAAGAAAAGAACAGGTTTTTACCATATACGCAGGTAAATGGGAAAAGTAGCATCATATTTAAATGACAGGAGATAGAATTGAGGTTACACACTGAAAACACACACATCATCCTGTACCACATAAAGTTCACAAAGCAACAAGCTGGTTTGAGAAGATGCACAGTCTTCTCTCCCTCCCCCCCTTTTTAAACTGAGCATATAGCATTTATACATGGATCCAAAGGGCCATGAACAGTGAGCTTCTGCATGCACACTGGGACTGCTATGGCCTTTTCCTTATCTTAGTCCCACACAGCACCTGAAAACCTGTTACTGGGATTCCCAAGAACAAAATCTGAGGCAACACAGAAGGAAATTGCAGACACCCCAGTATGCATGTGGAAGTATGGGGGGGGGATATATATAAGAATCTTCAAAATGATAGTCTATTTTGCTACCAATTTGCTGCCTGATGAGGCCATCAGGACTGGAGTGGTATTAACATCTATGGTAGTTCTGCAAAACACCTCCTTAGTCCACCAAGGACACCCCAAGCTTTTCACCTCTTAAGTTAATATGCAGGCTCATGGAAGTCAATGGCCTCCTGCTGACTTCCATGGGCTTTGGATCCAAGTCAGTGCTACCACGTGATCTCAGCATGCTAAATAAAGAGCAGAAATGAAAGTTATGAGAGGTGCCAGTTCCAGAGCCTTAAAGAGGCAATACATTCCAGTAAGTTAAGTTACTTACCTATAAGGTGTATACACAAAGATTCTAAAGTCAGTAGAGAGGACCTCATTAGCCACAAGTGAAATTTCTACAAATGAAAAGTCAAATCTATTAAAAAACAAACAAAGAAGTTGCTTACTTATCCTCGTGATGGTGATCTTCTTGGTCGCTAAGTTCATCATCATCTACCAGGTGCCCAAAAGGTTCAGAAGAAATGGATACCATGTTGGAAAGAATGACTCTGCTGTCACTGCTGCCTGTAAGCACTAACTGGTCATGGGAATGATTGTAACGGACATTCCAGACCCTAATTTAAAAATAAAATAAAATAAGCACTGAGGTCAGCCACTAGAGATATCAAACAAATCATATTGAAAAGATTTCAAAATGGCAGGTCAATTTCCATCAGTGAGTTACTGAAGTCTTATGGGGCAGTTTGCTGGGTGCAAGCCAGTCTAAATAATATAGACAATTCACCTTAAAAGAGTGCATGAATTTCAGATCACGGGATGAAATGGGTAGATTTTTAGATTGTGAGCCCGTTTAGGACAGAGAGCCATTTAATCATTTGATTTTGTCTGTAAACCACATTGTGAACATTTTGTTCAAAAACGGTATATAAATACTGTTAATAAATAATAATAATAGATGAGTTTTGAACAAATAAAATCCTTTAAATAAATCGGTAAAGAACTGTTTTGAGAATCTGCCATTCAGCTGCTTCCTAGAGGCATGTAGCAAATACTCTCGTCTTAGAGGCAAGCAAACCTGTGTACTAATATCCAAGAGAAGCAACCCAATTGTATTCTCTCCAACTGAAAGGAAGAATGGTGCAATGTTATCCATGCTGCCTCTTCGGAATCCATTATGACCTGCTACTACCACCAGCCCAGTTAAATGACGACACACATTGGTATTTCTCCTAGACAAAGTGTCTACTTCATCTGCCTTTCACAATGGGTGTTAATGCAAGAGTGCCCCAACTTTCTTTCCAGCTGGGGTAGGGCAAGATGGCTCTCAGTTGCTGACTACAACCCTCTTCACACATTAACAGCATGAACAGTGCTCAAAGGAGGAGGAAGAGCGCAATAGTGTGCTGGCAAGCTCCATCCCCACATCAAGAAACTTCCAAAATCCTGTCCCCCAGCTTGTCGTTGCTGATATTTTCCATGGGAAGAGTAGCAGTAGGATGTGCTATTGCATTCTCGCCCCCCACCCCATTGCATGAACACATTTACAATACCTGAAGAAGGACAGAGTTGACATTCTACATCTGGTCTCATGGAAAACCCAAAACTCACTCAGGTCAACACCTAGGCTGAGCCTGTGAGAGAGTAACAAAAACTCCCCCTCTCTCTGAGCAAGGGCTTTACAGTTAAAATTGTATATATGTGTTCTTTGGGTAAGACCAGGCCTTTATAGTGCCACCCAAAATGTTGCAGAAAGGGAGAAACCAAAGAAATGCACATCCTGCTGTAGAAAAGTTTGCTTATTGTTTAAACACACCATACAGGCATTATAAACATTAAAAAACCATGTTCCCCAAACTAAAATCATGGATTACATATTAACTTGCTAAATTAAACCCAAATTTACACAACGTTCTTACGGTGAATGGCTAAAATAGTTCATAAAAACAAAGGAAGAAGGATTAATGTTATTAACTGTGCTTTTGAATTTAGATACCATGTTAATACCAAATAATGCCAGATTTTCTGTTGTCCTAATAGTTTTAATCATCTTCTCAATAAATAAAAATGTTTCCATGAAGCTGCATTTTAAATACGACTGCTGAAGTAGCCTCAAGGTTCAGAATTATTTTGTCACAGAAACTGCTGTCTTAAAATCTGAACAATATTCTGTCTCCTAGTTATACAGAAGTCTTTCTACATTAATCACAAAAGGGAATAATTAACCTCTACTGTAAAATTGTGTTAAAACTATTTTCCAGTATTCTAGAAAATAAACTAACACTTCCTAGCTTTTAAAATGCACAAGCTGTATTAAAATATCTGCATTCAGCTTAGGAAAAAACCAGCACCAGCTGAACTTGTTTGTACAGTTTTCAGAAATGGACAATTAGCAGATTCAATGTGATAAATTCTCCACCCAAATAAATTCACTTTACCAGTGGGAATGCTCTTCTAGTGTCTTCACTGGCTCATAGATATTCCTGGTGTCCCAGAATTTCACTTTGCAGTCATCTCCACAACTAGCTAGATAGTATTGCTTGTTGGGATTAAAATCTAGGTCCCGCACCAGCTGTCCATGAGCATTTTCTATACAATATATTTGACTGCAGGAAAAAGAGAGAGAGAGAGAGAGAGATCAGGAAAATAAATAATGAATCCACGTCTCCATGTTAATAGAAAACAAGGGGAATATTTGCACTACAAATGAATTTGTTTCAATTTAGGACAATGATTAGTTGCATTTCCTTTGGTGTCGAGTTCTTGCATATCTGCTGTGCTCCTTTAAACTTATTTTGCATTTGATCATCATAATTAGAACATAGTCATCAAATACGACTACTGTAGCGCACTCTACGTGGGGCTACCCTTGAAAATGGTTCGGAAGTTATAGTTGGTACAGAATATGGCAGCCAGTTTGGTCATCGGGGCTCGACATGCAGAATCTGCTGCGCCGCTGCTCCAGTGGCTACACTAGCTGCCCATTCCTTTCCGAGTCCAATTCAAGGTGCTGGTGATTACCTTTAAAGCCCTATACAGCATAGGACCAAGATACCTCAAAGAACGCCTTCTCCCATACAATCCTGTTCATCCCCTAAGATCATCAGGGAGGTCCCTTCTTTAAGATACCGCCACCATCTGAGGCCAGAGGGATAGTGGCAAGATGTAGGGCCTTCTCTGTTGTGGCAACATGCCTCTGGAATCAGTTGCCAGAGGAATTGAGGACAGCCCCCTCGCTTCATGGCTTTCGGCAGGGGTTAATGACCTATTTGTTCCATCTGGCATTTGAGGAGTGAGGAACCTACCTAGGAGCTACCTGGGACCCTTTTATTTATTTATTTATTTCCCTGTTGCTGCTATATGCTTGTTTTTACTGTTAATCTGCTCTGTATTATGTTTTTAATTGTAATTTTATTTTAATACTTAATTTTAATTGTGGATTTTTAAAAAATGGTTTTAATTGTTGTATTAGTGTTTTGTATGTTGTACACCGCTTTGAATTTTAGAAAAGCGGTATATAAATCTTTAAATAAATTTAAATAAATAAATTGTGAATAGCAGGACTATTCTAGACAAATATACATTTTGATGACCCAAATGCAATTTGACTGCATGCTCACAATGGAGTCACCTACAACCACATCTCTAAAGACAGCTGCAGAAGCTTCTACCATCACTCTCACACAAACAGCCAGTGCTTGGGAAATTCTGCCCTCCTTACTATAATCAGATCTGCATTTTGGTCTCCCAACATACTGTCAGAATTACTAAAGTGCTGCACCGACTTTAAACGCCATGTATGAGACTGTGCAGATGATGAGCTATAGAGCTCAGAGACTACCTTCCCCACATGTCACAGGGCAGATGATGTGTGCTTCTGTGGATTCAAGGCAGATTAGATAATGGCTACAAATGCATCTTACTGATACTGTCTCATACTGAATGTACGTTGAGTTCTTACTTTCTCCTAACTTGGTCAATTCTCTTGGCATTAACCCTACAAACTGCACATGCAATAGGAATCTACGATCAATTCTGGCTTCTGAGCAGGCATGAAGTCCAATGCACACAATTGCTATGTGTACGCATAACAGTTTTACAGGTACAGGTAATATATTCCAGGTGGATGTGAGGAAAAAAAGGATTAGGTCTTAACATTACGTATCATGAGAAACTCCTTCCATTCCAAGAATGGAAGGAGAGTTGTGTTTGCGATCCAGTCTTTGTCTGAGTAGAAGGGGTCCATGCCCGAGCACAACCCTCCTTCCTTTCCTATAAGGAGCTTCCAATGATGGAACAATGCTTCAACAAAAAAATTAGGCTCCAATTCACTGTAATATCTGGCCTGGAAAATAGACAGGATGTCACTTCCATGATCTGGGAAAGGGGGGGGGGAGGCAGATGCTAAGGAATAAGAATATGCAGACCAGCTGATTTACCCCCAAAGCAAGGTTTGGGGGAGGGAGAAGAACAAGGTTCAAGGCTACCAAATCATGGAAGGTTGAAAGAGAAGTGTGAGTCAAGCTGTCTAACCAGGAAAACTGTGATGTAAAGGAAGGAGAAATGAGATGACCTGGCTCCCTCAGAGGTGATCACTCTTTCAAAAGCCACTCCCTCTCTTTCAATCCAAGAGAACACTTCCTTCAATTTGGAAATCTTGATCGATAATTGAAGGCCTGCAGAAGTCTCAGTCACACCCACCCGCCCCTAAAAAACCAAGGGTCTTGATAGGTGCAAGTAAAAGGAAGGTTGGGAAAATCCGGTTTCCACCCCACACAAGTAAAAAACAGATGGAAAGATATGACACACCAGCTCTGAGAGCAAAAGAGGGGACATTAAAGTGCAAAGCAAAGATAGAGGCATAGATCAGCCTGTAAAGGGAAAGATAGTACAGACGTTTCTTGTGAGCGGACTAAAGCAACTTGATAAGGGCTGAGGGGGATGCTGGAACTAGACAAAGCTATAGCTGTAATTGTGAAGGTATGAGAGGGGGCAAAGCCGTGACATAAAGGACATCTTGGCCCAAGCTAAACGTGGGCCGGTGCGTTCTAGCCTGTAAACACTGCTACCAAAGCACTCAGCACAGGTGAAACTCAGCATTACCATCAAAGAGAAGACTGAGTCATGGGAGGTGCATGATTACTGCAACTCCAAACTTTGGTTAATCATGAAAGTCAACCAAAATGTGTGTCCCCTGGCCTCGACTGCAACCCACATTCAACAATCAGGGCTTGCCCTCCAAATGACATTTCCCAATCCAACTGCTTGAGGTTGCACAGAGAAGAAAAAGGAGCAAAGAGAAAACACTCCTTGCATAACTTGAACTGCTTCATACACAATCCACATTCTTCAGTTACCAGACTCAGCTTCTCTTCTAATACTGCATATGAGACAAGAATACCCTGAGTGCTTATGCTAGTAGTACACCGTTTTGTTTTATTGGTTTTATTTAAATGTTTTTATTAATGATATTTTATGTTGTATTTTTACTGCTGTACCGGGAAAGCTGTATAGAAATCTTTTGAACAAACAAATAGTACATAAGCAAGCTCTAGCTCAGTGGTTGAGCACCTGCTGATGGATCACTGTGAGAAACAGGATGCTGGACTAGATGAGCGTTTGACCTGAAGCAGCAGGGCTTTTCCTAGTTTCTTCAAATGCAGAGGATTTCAGATGGAATCCATGGTATTTCCAGACAGAGCTTGGACATATTTTGTGTTTGAAATCTTGAAAAGCTGCTGCCAGTCTGTGATGACTGCACCGAATTAGATGGACCAATCATCTGAATTTGTATAAAAAGGTAGCTTCCTATGACCTCTATATAACATTAAGCTAACAGAAGCAGGGTTTTTTTGTTCATTTCTTGTTTTCAGTATGCAAGAATCCATTTTAGGCACACAAGATCCCTAGACAATCATCTTTTAGAAAGGGGGGTGAGTGCATAGATGTGTAGATACAACAAAAGGGGACCAATGCAATTTCTCTTGTGCTTGGGAATATAAGAACGGGGGGAGGGGCTCTCCCAAACTCTTATGACAAGGTGTCATGGGCCTCTGCTTACAAACTGTCCTAGTATGGAATAGATGGTGTGTGTTTTTAAACATTCCCTTGTAGAAAACATAGAATAGGAGAAAATGATACAACTATAAGAAGTATTTGAAGTATATAAGAAGAAGAATTTGTTTATTTTTTTAGCTTTTTCTAACTGAATTAATCTGCTTTTTTATCTAAAGAAACATAATTGAAAACAATGGAAACGTACTGCTAGGCCTATGAGCATGCAGTAGCTATAAAACTAAATTTTAAGTCATCTCCCCCTTTAAGGCAGCAGAAGTTATTAGAAGACATCCGTCTTCCGAGGCTAGTGATAAATTACTGTGTGCTAAGGGGATAAGCTGTATCTTAGAAAAAGCTTGCACAGACTTCTGTTGTCATGGCAACAGATGTGCACAACATCACTCCTTTGCTTATCAAAATCACAACTGGAGCAAGAAAGAAGTCCTATATTTCTTATATTGAAGCATTAGGTTTGTTGGTATTTCTGATATGCTACAACCCCAATACTAGACAATTTATGCCAAGCATTGGACATTAATAAACTGGTGAATTATCTTAAGAGATACTGTAAAAATCAAATGGAAATAGAATCCATTCCCTAAAGAACTTAAGAAGAACTAACATTTTGTAAAAGTAAATATATCAGAGGTCAGATAGATTTAAATACCAATCCAGAATGGAAAGCTGAATCGCTATACTCTAGAGCGCACTGAATAGTTCAATTATGTTCTACAAATATTCATACACTGCAGTCTAGCTTCATTTAAAAGTAAAAGGAGTTTACAGAACTGCACCCATTGGATTACAGATGAAGACAAGAGGGAAAGCACCTGGGTGTTGGTTTGTTAAGGGCCCAATCCTATCCAACGTTCCAGCATGGGTGCAGCCGTGCCAACGGGGCGTGCACTGCATCTTCAAGTGCAGTCACGGAGGCCTCCTCAAGGTAAGGGAGCGTTTGTTCCCTTACCATGAGTCTGCATTACAGCTGTATCAGCGCTGGAAAGTTGGGATAGGATTGGGCCATAAATCTATAGCTATAATACCTGGTGAAGTAACCATTTTTCCCTCCACTCCTAAAAGGAAAGAAGATTCTTGCCAGTATAATAATTTTCAATGATGACCTAGGTGCTTTGTTTCTGTATAAAGAATAAGCCACACTTGTTACCTCATAGTGCGTATATCCCACCCTCGAATGGCAGTATCATTTGCTGTTGCAACCTGAGTGCAATTATGGTGGGGACTCCATCGTCCAGATGTAAACTTTAACTGTCCTTTTCCTTCCAATGCAACCGAGTTAGACAGCTGTGTGTTAAAAACACAACATCGGAACAAATGAAATCTGATATTAAATTAACGTGAACAAAACAAGAAAAAAAAGCAACTGCATGAAATGTTTTTACACCTATATAAAGAAAATTACTTAAGAGGTAACAACAAGCAGAACAGCTTGAAACTTAAACACATGAAATTATTTTAGTGTCAAATAATAATAGCTCCAAATGTTAACATGCATCACTAATTTGTTGGTGAGTTACATACTAATACAGTATTTTCTGTACCAGAGCAACGTTCTTCAAGTACATGTGTAGGATAAAACTAGAAATATTATGGAAGGGCCCTTCTGTGACCATAACTGTCCTTCCATAATAGGCAGAGCTCTTGTTCTCAGAAAACAGAGTTAGGATATAACCCATTACTTGTTTGGTGAAAAAAAAAAAAAGGAGAAAGGGAAGTAACTCCTCAGCCACATGCGGCTTTTTAACGTATAATGTGCAACTCTATTGGCTGAGCTCTTTTTTGCATCACAATTAATATAAAAGGTAAATAAGAAATTTTCAAGCTTTATAATAATTTACCAGGTATAAACTGAGAGTCCGCTGGATTAAAACATCAGTTTAATGTTTCATGGTGAGTAAATATATTTAAGAATTTAAATGCTTCTTAAATATTGCGGCTCTCAAACATCTCTCTTACGGCTCTCAAACACCTGAAGTTTATTGTATGTGGCTTTTACATTAAGGGAGCAATCCACTGAAAGACAAGAACGATGGAGCGAGCACTCCGCCATTCCAAGACGTTGTGAACATGCCATAAAGCACGTTAGCGATGCCTCAGGAGTAAGGGAGGCTGGCGCAAGGCCAGCCTCCCTCACTCCGTCGTCGGACCGGGACGCGGCTGCCCAAGGAAGGTAAGCTCTCCCGCAGGCGGCCGTGTGGGTGGTCCGGTGGGCGAGGGAGGGGGGCCATTGGCCTAGGCAGCCTGGGAGGGGGATGGCGCCTGCCATATCCCCGTCCCCGCCAGGCGGCTGGGTCGTTATACGGCCTCCCACTTCTGCCAGCTATTTAGCTGGCAGAAATCCAAGGAGGCCCATCGGGCCGGCCCCGTTTTACACCCAGGGAAGGGGACGAGCGCCCCCTTCCCCGATTAGACCTCCGGCCCGCCAATGCAACGGCAGTCTGGGCTCAAAATCCTTAGGATTGCGCTGTAAGTAAGTTTGGCCACCCCTGACTTAGGATAAAGGTAGCCTGAGCTACTCCAAACGCTCATTGAGGCAGCACAGAGTACCTGGATGAAGTGGGCCTTGAGAGCATGTGCTTCCCTCACTGTGGAGAGAAAGTGCATCTGCACACCTTTTGAGCAGGCTCCATCTTGTAAGCTCAGTGAGGTCCCACATGCAAACACAGGTTTTCACAATGAACTCTACACCTTTATTCCCCATGGTGACAGGAACGCACAAGCTCAAGCCCTTTTCCTAATCTTCCCAATCTACCCCCAGTAGAATCTCGTACATAGGCCATGCAATGCCTTTGTATACTCAGAAACACAAAATGCCCATAATAATTCTCCAAATAAATTAGGCAAGAAGCGCTGAACTGCAATGGAGGAATACACTATGAGCTGATTACTCTGCACATTTCCGGTGACACATATCAGCACCTGAAATGCCAATATTCCTTTGCAGAACATGAGTTTGTTGCACAACATGCAGCTACTGTGACCTTCTATAATCACATCTTCTAATAGCCTTGGTCTATAGCATTTTGCCTTCAGGGTAATCTGTTTGCACATCCATTCAGTAAAATGGACACTTAATTCCATTTTCCTACATTCAAAACATTTTTAGATAGTCTCACCCAGTATTTTGTTTTAATACTCTATTATCTGCCACCTAAATTATTCAACTTTCCCCATTCTTGCTCTTTAAATGGACTTTAAGAACTATATTCATTCCATGTAGTTGGTTAAATCAGACAAGAAATTATTTTCTTCACTCTATACTGTAATCATGTCATATCCCAACTGAACACAGTTTGATCTTGTTTGGTTAAATTATTCACATAAGGAAAAAACTTTACGTCCTGAATACTGCAGTCCTTAAATGCAATAACCACCATGATCTAGAAACTCCAAAGAGTATTCAGAATTCTGTATTTGCAGGGCTTTTGCCAATCTTGTGAATATTATTAACAGTGTTTATATACCGCTTTTCAACGAAAAGTTCACAAAGAATACAAAGGGGGTAATGCTTGATAAGGTCAACAGGGACTCAGTACATGTGGGGAGCATTTCTCTTCATGGGAGAATGAAGGGAGAATGAAATTCCTGTGCTCATTGGTGTTTGGATCATGTCTAATGTCGAGTCAAGTCATTGACATGACTTGAGTCCAACTCAAGTCTGAGTCAATAGACTCAAGTCTACATCACTGCTGTGAAGGGCCTGAAATTGTCAAGGTTTACAACAGTACTTTTCAACCAGTGGTACTAATACAATAGTGATACTTGACCCCACTCATCATGATCATTTGGCACAGCACTGCTTGTAGCAGTAGATATAGCTGCAGTGTTCGTACACAGGTGAGCAAGATGTGTCTGTGGAATTGCCTGGCCCTTCAAGAAAGGGTCAGTTGAAGGAAAGAGGATGCCCATAGAACAGTGGTTCCCAAAGTGGGGGGCACGGGTCCCAGGGGAGCGGTGGAAACCAGCCAGGGGAGCCACCGAGTGCCACGGAATCCTCTCGGAAAACAGTGCAATGCCAATTGGCAGGCATCAACATAATGTAATGGGGAGCTGTGGCCAAAGTTTGCCAATGGTCAAGGGAGCCGCAAGTCGAAAAAGTTTGGGAAACACTGCCATAGAAGGTGGTACTTGGAAAACAAAACAAAAAGGTCAAAGAGTACTGGTTTATAAGGTATTGTTGGCTTGTCCATACAAGACACATTTTTAAAAATTAAAAGAAATGGTTAAGAAGTTTGAGTATTAAAACCTTTTCTCTAACAGAATACCATGACAAACATATTTCCATTCTCGAAAAATCTTACAGTTCAAAACTGTGGATTGTATCTTAAGCCACTGTACCATTCTTAGTAGATGGGGGGGGGGCACCACCACAGAGGACTACCTCCAGACTCAGAGTCAGTACACATCTGAACAACAGATGCTGAAAAACAACAGCTGGAGAAGAACATTAGCCTACACTTCACACTTCTGGACAAATCTAAAGGAATCTGGCTGGCCACTGTAGGAAACAAAATGCTAAACTGGATAGATAGACCTTTGATTTGAGCCAATAAAACGCTTCTTCTGGGTTGTAGAGTGATCAGAAAGAATCACTCCTCGCATGAATAGAGCATCTATTCACAGTAGAAAACCTAGAATACCACCCTCCGAGATTCCACACAAGCAATGTCAGATACCAAATTCACAGTAGCCATATTCTGTGAGTCTCAGCACTCTCTTTTCTAAAACAAAACTCCACACTTAACAGTTATGAAGACAGATTTGAAAGTGACTAGGTAATGCCTCATGATGAACAAGAAGCTGAGGAGTGGGTGGGTGGGGGAGATCAGAATTTCTAACGATTGGAGGGCATCTGTCTACTATGCCATGCAGCGCCCTTTACCCTTCCCCATTATTAGCAAAAGAGGAATTATGCAGAACAGACAAATGTATGCATGTCAGCATAATTTACATAATTAGTACATGTCACAGAACCCGGTTATCCTGGTACAAACTTTTTTTTCCCCCTTTCTTCTTCTATGGTGCATAGTGAACGCAACTTAAATCATTGCATGGACATGCATAAATACAGTTAAGTGAAGGGTTAATTTGGACAGTATTTATTTGGAGGAATGGTGCAGCAAATGAAAGGCATGCTACAGTGATGAATTTCTGTAACTAAATTCTAGCTAAGTACATGAAAAAGCCCAAGAACTTAACACACAGTAGAAAATTCTCTATTAAGTAGCCTAAACTTGTGACGGAGTGGAGAACATCCCAAAGGAAACGCTTATATTTTATACAGATTGGAATTAAGGCGAAATATGGTAACTTTGAGATTATGAGAGAGACTGCCTAGGACAGTGAAAGCCTAATTAACATTCAAAGAACCTTAAAGCAAGGCAAGGCAGAGCAGCCCACAGGGAGCAAGAGGAATGAGAAGAAATGCTAAACATGTCTGTAAAAACCTGACACTTCAATCAGACAAGAATGTTGATCACAGCACGCAAACAGACTCTACTCTAGAAAAGGAGATGGCCAACAGTTGGCAAGGGAGAGAGGGAGTTATGCGGAATCGGACGATTCTGCGTAACATTGACAATAAAGGAGCAACAAAAACTGGCTGGTTGACCAACACAAGAGCAGAAGGGTGCCAAGGAGATGCAAACAAATGTTTTGCACAAAAAATGACAAATATTATACCGCTTGTGAACTGTGAGCAATTTCAGAAAACGTCTTATGGGCATCAAAAAATTTCCCAATCAAGTTTTTAAACATTTATTAATTTCCCTTTGAGGTTGAAATAAAATATTGTACACTGCTTTTCAGAATACTGTTAAAAATATTAGGACTCAATTAGAGTCAACACAGTACAGATATGCAACTACACACAAATATTAGCCTCATCAAAATTGTTACATTCCTCCTTACCACAGCCTTGCTTGAACTTTCTTGTAAATCCCACAGAAGTAAATGATTATCAGCCAAAGAAATTAGCTTTTTGCCATCTCCCATTGGTTCCCATGTGACACTGTGAACAAATAAATACATCACTATAAGAAGTGTTGAGAAATCCAAAATACACATCTGCAAGTCATTTTGATTGTGGTGTAATTTATACCTTCCACATAACTACCATCTTCAGAAGACACTATTCTCAAGTGGATCTGTCTTTCTGCTTTTATCCTGTATGGTGCTATGCATACTGATGGCATCATCATAATCATGTCACAGATCAAATGTTTTATTTTAAAAAACACATTCCCTGCCTTATAGAAAAGATCTCAAATCAGCTTATGGATAGGGCATTTGAATAAAACCAAAAATAATACACTAATAGGGCTGAAATCCTACACACACTTACCTGGGAGTAAGTACCATTAAACTCAATGGGGCTTGTTTCTGAGTAGCCATGCCTAGAATTACACTGCAAGAAGACAACCCAGCAATGAACGGGCAGCACAATCCTGTGTAACAATACCTGGCCGGCTTAAAGGGCCGGCCATGGTATTCTAACCAGGTCCTGGGCTGCCCGGGTGCACCTTGCGAGAAGGTGACGATCGTCTCCTTCCCTCGGTGCAACCTGGCCTCAGTTCAACCCAGCTCCAGAGCAGGCGTACATCTGAAGCCCGGGTGTCAGGGCAACCCGGGCCAGGAGAGGGCCCGGGATATCGGTGGAGCTTGCCACCGATATCCCCACCCTCCCCCTACCCGGTTCAGCCAATGTCCGCCCTCCCTCGCTCCACCCACCCCCTGCCCCTGCATCGGCCAGTGCAAGACTTACCATGTCTGGCGGGCGTGGGGACAATCCGCCGGCGGAGAGAGGGCCGCAGGTCATTGCCCCGGCTGCCCTTACTTTACAGGTGGCGCAAAAGTGCTTTACGGCACTTTCGCGACACCCAGTACCGGGGGAGCGCGCATTCCCCCAATGTGTCGTTGCACAGGATTGCGCTGTAATTTATTATTTCCATCCCATTCCATGATGAATAAATGGATCTGGGTGTAGGTTCAGCAATCACGCCTCATAATGTCATGGAGAAAAGGTATAAGTGAGATCTTGTTTGCCCAGTTGTCTGAAGGTAACCTTTAACGTCTATCAGCCTGCCATTTCTCTTTATTTGGTTCTCTTGTGATAAGTCCTCAACTATTTATCTGATTTGTCTTCATAAGAAATCATGGTCTGTGGTTGAAAGATGCTGAAAACACAGGAAAAAGCCCCTGAATAATGAAGTGCTTATTGCCTTGGTTTCATCTGAAAACAAGGGACTACTATCCATCAGCAAATAAAAGCTACTCAAGAAGTTGCTGCTAAACATACAATTTCCAATGTTTTGTGTGCCCCCCTTAAAAAAAAAAAAAGAATGAGTGCCTACATATATTCACAACCCATTATCAGTATCTGGAGTACAGTATGTGAGTCACTATGTTTTTTAATGTGACAATGAAATAAGTGAAGCAGCAGCAACCCAGGCTAAAAAAACGTGTTTTTTTTAAAAAGGAAACTATTTTATGACCAATTTAGGTAAGTAACCAGAAATTATCTACCCTCATTCTGGTTGGTAAGATAAACACTTTTGCATATTTTCAGAAAATATGTTGCCATGTATAACAGTTTGATACCTATAATTTAAGCGAAATGTATTGCTCAGGAATATTAGGCATATGAAAAAAAGACAAGGGCATTTTTTGCTTCCAGTTCATGATGGAAGGGGTTTGGAATCGCCACCAGTAAAAACCAGCTGGAGCATACATACAAAATGTTTGTGATTCAGCATGGAAGTACACATTATTAAAGTAAGATAGGATTTTGCTCAATTATTTGATTGAGTGATACTGGAATAATTTTCAAACACCATTCCTATTGGTTCAAATTGTTTCATTTATATTAAAATACTGTATGTGAAGAGGAGGATAGCAACATCAACCTTAGAGTTTTAAAAAAGAGAACATTTCATTTTTTATTTTTACTGAGCTATATGAAAAAGTGTTACAAACCTGACAAAACAAGTGCTAATTAGAAAGAAGTATAACTCTCAACTAACACACCTTGAAAAGATCTAAGCGTGTTCAATCTGTCCTTGCAAGATGGACATTTTATTTCATTGCTAATTTATTTTATTGGATCTCATAGTTCATTCTTTTATAGATGCAATTGTAGCAATCCCTCAAGATTTATGGTAAAAATGAAGGTTACTGTTCTTTTTTATATATATAATAATTCTCTTAGATTACAGTTACCTGTACTTGTAAATTACAACAGCGTAATGGTGAACACCATACACACATCAACTTACTGTTAGGCCAGAGAGAACTTTGTTTTGGAAGAAAGAGCACTCAAACTGCCTAATTTTTAAATCTCTTACAATGGATTTTTTTTTTAATCTGCAGCCAACTCCTTGCAATTGTGATAGGATACATTTTGACATTTTAAAACCCTGTATTGCACTGAGAAGTGTAAAACTGACCCATGGCAAAAAAGTGCCCATTTAAGTGCGAACAAAGCTAACCCCATGCCCCTGGTGCCTTTTTACTACTATCTTTTCACTGGATTCAGCCGCTAACTCACCAGTACTACTCCAACATTAATCTCCTGGGACCAGTCTTCATAGTGAAAAGGAAAAATTGTAGTATATGCATGGGGTACCATGGCATAACTCCAATACGTTCCACAACATCCTAGATGTTAGGAACTAGAAACATCAAATTATGGTAGACATTATGAAGTCTCTCTTTGGTTGGATTGGTTGCTTGTCATCATTAGGGGAAGGTCCAGGGAGTGCTAACCTTCCTTCTTCCTCGGAGATAATAGGTTGGACAAATTTGCTAGCCTATCAGGATATACCGACAACTGTACAAAGTGAAATTGGAAGGAAAAAAAGAGCCCATCGTTTGGGGGGATTAATTATGACAGGAAGGCCAGAAATTTTCTAGAATGTGGAAGGGACCAAAGTTCAGTGGCAGAGCAACTACTCTGCATGTAAAAGATCCCAGGTTCACTCTCTGGCATCCCAAACCAAAAGGATCCTAGATAGGAAGGTTGGAAATGACCTCAACATATGATCAGGGAGAGCGTCTGTTAGTCAGCATAGTCAGCATTGAGCTACTGTAGATGGCCCAATTTAACGAGAAGGCAGTTTCATCTTCATGGAAAGTAATTTATTAAGAACAATTCTTCCATAACTAGGTGTTTTACAATTAAATGCTTGCCCACATCAAGAACTTCCTGTATGTAGAAAAGCTACCATGTCAGCTAGAATCCATCAGAGCAGAAAGTCTTCTATCAGGCAATATAGATGTCCCCCGCTTTACGACGTTCCGCCTAACGACCCCCCAGATATACAATGGGGTCATTATTATTATTGATTGATTAAATTTATACCCCGCTTTCCCCCCCCCCATAGGGGGAACCCAAAGCAGCTTACAATAAAAACAAATACAAGATTAATACACAGGAATCATAAAACCGTGAATATATAATATAAATACACATTAATACAAATTAGGCAGAACGTCGGTTGCTTTCCCTACCTTTTGAAGTTTGAGGCCACTCCGGAGGCCCGTTCCTGGTTGTGGGCCTGTCCGGAGGCCTTTCCTAGCCTCTGCGGACCTCAGAATGTCCCACAGAGGCCTCCGTAAGGCACGTACGGTTTGCTGTGGGCCATTCAGAGGCCTGGACCAGGCCTCCACAGAGGCCCATGACCAAAAATGGGGACGGGACGGTTGGAAGCAGCCCTCAAAACTGGGCTTCAGGATAGGCAAGGGAAGGAGACAAAGGGAGGGAAGAAAGGATGAGAGGAACAAACAAATGGAGGCAGGAGAAGCGCAGAAGGAAAAGTGAATCGTGATCAGCTGTAATCCTGTCTCAATAGAAGCAGGCAATGGCCAATGACATCACTGGCTGGCACACCGCTTCCCAGTGGAGCCTCCTTGCTGCCAGAGTTAGCCTAAGAGGGGCGCCAGCCACCACACGCCAGTAAGAAACCATGGAGAACCACTGCTAGTCAGCATAGACAATATTGAGCTAGATGGACTCAGAACAAGGCAGCTTTCTATGAATAGATTGTGCAGTGTATCAGCTTAAATATACTGTAAAATGTTGTATCTAGCAGTCTGTGGCTGGTAAAGTCTCAACCCCTGGGTGGGTGGGTGTTAAGCAAACTAAAGTTAGTTCACCCTGATACCATTTCTTTGTCTGTTTCAGTATAAAAACACACTACATAAAATAAAAATTGCTTCATCAGTACATGCCCTGTTAGGTAGTCATGATAATACACCATGAGCAGCTATCAATCACTATTAAAGGGAAATGTGAAATACCTTATTTGATGAGATTCTGCTATATATCATTTTCAATTCTTGATAGGAAAGCATCTACTTTCTTACTACAACATACCCAGTAAAATAAAACTGGATCTTAAGTGAACATTACTTACAAACATAGCCTCACAATAAAAATACATTACTAAAACAAACAGACCAAACATATATGGAGAACCACTGCTAGTCAGCATAGAAAATATTGATCAAACAGGACTTCAAGTTAACAATTCAGTGACTGTATAGAACTCAGTATCAGCTGATGTGCAACAGAAAGTGTATGTATGTTGATATAGTGTACAGAGAGTGAGACCGAGACAGAGAGAACGAAAACACTAGATAAAGACTGTTACATCAATATGCATTTGCAGGACGAATACTTTTTTAATTCCTGAATTTGCTAGGAATTTTAGAAAACAGAACAGTCAATTTGTATCCTTTTAAAAGAGTATACATTTAAATGTTATAAGTCCAAAATTTAACATAAAACGTGCACTGAACAGCACGGGTCTATCCTTCACATTTTTTCCTGGGACTATAAAATATGCAGAATCCTACCCGGCCATATTGCCATGGGCTGTGTTGTCAAGGTGACAGAGTAGCTCCAGGGTTTGAGCATTGCTTGATGAATCATCAGGGGATTCATGACTGCCGGATTCCAATTCCTTCGGCATCCTCCAAACAGCCGCACATGTCATGACTTTACTGTCTGAAGCTAAGGAACAGAGGATAATGTCAACAGATCACAGTGTGGGTGGGGAGACATTCTGGTATTCCGTACATCAGTATTTTCACAACCATAGGCAAGGTACACCACATCTACCATTTATAATATTTAAATAATTCTACTGAGCTTTACACTGAGAATACAGCACACAGGAAAAATCATAGGCTGCAAGTAAGCAAACTGTTTAATGCAGAGTCCATAATTAGCACAGATTAAATTCACATTTCTATATTGTAGAGCCAGAAACATTCTAACGATGACGTTCTGTTGAAGTACTTTTCCAGTGCTGTTTCCCATATGTCCACTTCAATTAATATTGAAAATTACAGTGGTCTCTTGCTGAGGGTACCATTTTTCACCTTAATGGTAATAATGAAGACACAATTTTAAGGTCTTCCTCTCCGGATTTGCTAGGTTGTCTTTATGCATGTATGGTATTAAATCACCTCTTTTACAAAGAATGGCATTTTTAAAGCTCTATATACTTTTAAAGTCCATCTTTCAATTCCTTTAGCATAAAATTCAAAAGTGCCAAGTGAAAAATCCCCTAGTTTGTTGGCCCTCAAACTTTTAAGATCCAACTTCAGATTTTTCAGAAGCCACCTACGAACGCATGAAGCTACCTTCTGTTAAACCAAACAATTACTCAGTATTGTCTACGTTGATTCCCAGCAGCTCTTCGCAGCTTCAGCCAGCAATCTTTCCTACCTGTCAGGGGTGCAGAGAAACGGGGGGGGGGGGTGTCTTGGGCTCCTGCCCGTTGCCTGGGTCCCTACCCATATAGGGGCAGTGGTCTATACAGGGCCTCCAGGGTCACACCCACCCAGCTTGTCTCCTAGGAGCTCTTCCTCTTTCCCCCTTGGGTCACAGAGCAGTGGCAGGGAGGGGGTTTACAGCACTATACACCTCAGGGCCTTCTCCAGCCTCAGAGTTCTGGAACCTCTTTTCTGGCTAGTCTCCAAGCTCTCAGTCAACTCATCATCCCTGGCATATTCCCCTGGCCTTGGCTGGTCCTTCCCCCATTCCTGGCTCACCTTCTGGGTCCTTCCCCCATCCCAGTCACCTTCTGGGTCCTGGGCCTCCTCTCCTGGGAGGTGGGAAGGCTCCTAAGGACACTTGCCATGCCTTGTTGCTGTGCGTCTGCTCCAACATGTGCAGGCACACTCTGTCAACAGGATGGTGGTCCATGCTCTGACACGTGGAGGTTTTTCCAGCCTCTCCGGCCTATACCTGGCCCTGTGCCCATCAAGCAGGCCACTTCCTGGGCTGGGTCAGTCCAGCCCCAGATACTAATCTTACCTTGGGATGTCCCCTTTGCCTGGTGATGTTCAATCCCTTACATGGAGTTTGAACCCAGGCCCTACTCCATACAAACATGTGTTCTACCACTAACCTATAGTCCCTCACCACCTCAAAACCAAGAGATACATATATTAGCTATATATGTGCAGTGCAATGCCAATATACACTGCAGATGTTCTGCATAATTAAAACAGCAGGTGAGGAAGAGAAATCCAGGGTAATGGTTCTTGGAAGGTGAGAGGACGGACAGTTGAAGCTATCAGGCAAGGAAGACAGAGAGAAACAGCCTACCAGGACACTTAAGACACAAATATAACATACCGCTTTTTTTTGAGGGGGGGGGGGTTTCTACATACTGTCATTTAAACTACAGAACAGCACACAGTTGCATGAACACAAGGATCTCTAGGCCTGAGTTTCCAGTGTCTTGTACCTTTCACTTTAAATTTATGCTCTTGCAGAATAAATGACAAAATGATTACCATCCTGATTAACTATTATTTTTTACATTTGCTGTTCAGTATTGTTAGGTGTAGTACAAGGTGGGAGATGAAAAAATTAGTGAAAAGTGTAAAGAACAAGCAGGATAGTACATAAAGCATTGCCTTTGGTAAAAGGTTAGTATAACAAGCCTACTGTCATTAGCCAAGGAAAACAAAAGCATCAAATATAAATGGTCTGAGTTTAGTTTAATGATCAGTAGCTTTAGCCATGGCTTAAAATGATTAAAAATTATACACATATATAGGTGGCTGGTTTAAAACTGGCGATAAAATTACACACACTCCTATTACAACATGAGCAGACAGTGCAGACATATACGGACTGCATTAAGCACCATTAGTGTACAATTAATTTCTCTCATTAATTCCCACAAGCCCCATGTGAATGTTAAAAAGAGACCATGACTTGCTCAAGGCTGCCCAAAGAGCCAAGAAGGGAGTTGGACTGAAGTCTGTAAACATGCAAGCCCAACAATACCCACTGAACTACACAATTTATTTAAGTACAGCCAAATCATAAAAAAGATGAACACAATCAAGTCAACTGCATATCTATAGTCTGTTGTAGTCGCCATGAGATATAGCAAAGCATAAATGAAGATGTTTATCATATACGCAGACACTGTGAAAAACTAAAAAAAAACACACAAAAAGACAAGGACAAGTTTAATTTTATTTTGTGAAGTACAAACCATATCTACTCAAGCTAGCATAATAATAAAGCAGAACAAAACCTGCAATCTATAGGCTACCTAGTGTATCTTCTCTTACTGAACAGAATCACCTGAATTTAACCAGTTCAGTCATAGGATTTGTGTGGGCAACCATCTGGTCCTTTTTTGATAAATTGTTGTGACCTGAAGATGTGCTTGGAATCATACAGTCTACTATCCATTTTGCTACGAAAGGTTTCATGGCCCGCAGTAACTCTCCAGTGTCTTAGTTGTACGGGTAAAGACGCCATGTTGTCCAAAAGCAAGAAAAACCTTTGATGTTCAAATGAACTTCAAAAACCACGTACGGGTCTCCTTTGTAGGCAGCCGTGCGTGGGCTGAAAACATTAAAAACCCAAAGGTAAAGCAGCCCCAACGTTTCGTTCCGCTCAAGCCCGGAACCTAGTCATGGGAATCAATCAGATCAAGATGGTAAAGCTGTAACCCATTTGACAGGAGTTTAAATACCTAAGAGCATCCTACTGAGCTGCATTTGTTAAAAGGGCCAGTGCTCCGTTTTCTCCTGTTTTTCCCTCATCCTGTTGAAACTTACGAATAATAGGGAGCCAAATCCTGTTTGTAAAAACCAAATCTTGTTGCCTGTTAATCAGTCCTTCTTTAATCCCTTTACTTATTTCTAACGACTCCAAATGGCGAAGAACTTTAAAATTACTTTCTCTCTGCAGGCATCTGGTATCTTCAAAGCGTATCCTGTGTCCCGTGGAAATTGCATGTTCGGCCACCGAGGATCGTTCCGGGTGAAGAAGTCTCACCGATCTCTCATGCTCCTTCACTCTCGTTCTAATCGTCCCATAAGTCATGCCTATGTAATTTTTTTGACATTCGCACGGGATCGCATAAATGCCAGCATACGCCAAGTCCGGTCTTTTATCCTTGGGGTTCCCTATCGCCTGTTGTATTTTCATTGTTGGTTTAAAGGTTGTTTTGATGTTTCCCTTCTTTAGGATTCTTGCAATTTTGTCAGTTGTCCCTTTAATAAACGGAAGACAAATCCCTAACCTCTCCTCTGGTGTAGTTTCTTTATTTTTGTTATCATTATAATTCAGTCCCAATCTCCTATTCCTGATCTTCTTCTCTTGCTGTACCCAAACCTTATTAATTTGTGTTGCTGAATACCCATTGGCCATTAATGATTGGAACACATTTTCTTTTTCTTGGGCCAATGACTCCTGATCACAGATATTAATTGCCCTATAAATCAAGGAAGACATTAGTGAATGTTTCTGTGATGGGTCCTTTGAGTCTAGTGAGTAGGGGAATCCTAAAGAAGGGAAACATCAAAACAACCTTTAAACCAACAATGAAAATACAACAGGCGATAGGGAACCCCAAGGATAAAAGACCGGACTTGGCGTATGCTGGCATTTATGCGATCCCGTGCGAATGTCAAAAAATTACATAGGCATGACTTATAGGACGATTAGAACGAGAGTGAAGGAGCATGAGAGATCGGTGAGACTTCTTCACCCGGAACGATCCTCGGTGGCCGAACATGCAATTTCCACGGGACACAGGATACGCTTTGAAGATACCAGATGCCTGCAGAGAGAAAGTAATTTTAAAGTTCTTCGCCATTTGGAGTCGTTAGAAATAAGTAAAGGGATTAAAGAAGGACTGATTAACAGGCAACAAGATTTGGTTTTTACAAACAGGATTTGGCTCCCTATTATTCGTAAGTTTCAACAGGATGAGGGAAAAACAGGAGAAAGCGGAGCACTGGCCCTTTTAACAAATGCAGCTCAGTAGGATGCTCTTAGGTATTTAAACTCCTGTCAAATGGGTTACAGCTTTACCATCTTGATCTGATTGATTCCCATGACTAGGTTCCGGGCTTGAGCGGAACGAAACGTTGGGGCTGCTTTACCTTTGGGTTTTTAATGTTTTCAGCCCACGCACGGCTGCCTACAAAGGAGACCCGTACGTGGTTTTTGAAGTTCATTTGAACATCAAAGGTTTTTCTTGCTTTTGGACAACATGGCGTCTTTACCCGTACAACTAAGACACTGGAGAGTCTACTATCCATTTGCAATCCTGTGTCTTTCATGGCAAAGATCATCAGGTGAGAGAGATGATCACATCTGGATCTAGTGAGTCATACATGCTTGAGGGGGTGAACCTGGCTGCCTTGAGGGAAATAACCATGCAGTTGTTCTTAAATAATTTCTCATTAGACCATGTGGACTGTTTCATTAATCAGTCAGTTGTCAATATTCCCTTCCTGGGCAAGGTGCTTAAATGGTTGGTGGCAAGGTAATTCCAAACCTTCTTGGATGACAAAGATTATCTGGATCTATTTTAATCTGGCATCAGGCCCTGGTTTGTCTCAAAATTGCTCTGGACACATTGATGCACTGGGAAAAGGAGACAGGAAATGCAATTCTGATAATTTTCCTGAACATTTCAACATCCTTTGACAATTCTATCCCTCTACACCGGCTGGAAAGAGTGGGAACTGGTACCACCTGCTGAGGTCAGGCAAATGGTGATCAAGAATGGGCCTTTTCTGTGGTGGCACCCCGTCTGTGGTATGCCCTCCTAGGTCAACATGCCTGGTACCTATGCTGATAACATTTCAGACCAACATTTCCATATTATCTAGTTGAAGACACTAATAGTACAAACGGACAAATTACCGACGCATTCATTTGTTGCCTTAAAAATACTTAGGTCTTTTGACAGCACATGCTGAAAACATTCACAAGTGTATTTCTGAACACAGATGGATAAACATAGGTTCTTATGTTGTGCTTTTCCACCAAGCACCATTCTTGTTGTACACTTGGAAATGGCCACCATATCAAAGAACAAGAGGCAGAAGAACCCAGCAGAGCTGACTAATGCTACTTATGCTACTTTGCTATTCATTACCAATACCAGATAGACAACCTAATTTTTGGACACATTCAAGAAGGTCCCACTAAAGGGAAAAAAAAAACCTCTGAAACTATTTCTGCAACGGCTAGACAGAACTCTCACTTTCAAAGTACAATAACTGCTAATTATATCAAGATCATGCTTATTTGCAGGCAAAAGACAGTCTGTTGAGTAGGAAGGTATCAGGTTTTCACATCTTGCAAATCTGGCTGTTATTCCTTAGTCTAGCAAATGGCACTCCTTCTCCACTGAGAGTGCTGACATATGATGCATTTAGGGTGCACTTAGTTGGGTCGAAGATATAAGAGGATCTTATCTTTTCAAATAAGTAGTGTTCACCTACTTTGGAGGGGAGATGGGTACATACCCCGTTGGAATGGTTTTTAGGTTTGTTTCCATTTTTCTGAGCTTTCAATCTTAATACCCTGAATTGTCTATGTTCATTTATAGACATTCAAAAATGGCATATTACAGTAAGATCAGAGAGTCTCCTATGATAGTCGTGGAGCCCTGTATGTGCAGTGCTTTCATAGCCTTTTCGATGAGAAGGGAAACACAAAGAAAACATAATGGGCAATGGCTGTATGTGCATTTATTTTAATCACATTTATGTCCCATCTTTCATCCATCATAGAACTCAAGATACCATACATAGGAATCTGAGACAGTCTCCTATCCAGGCAGTGACCATACACTTGTTTAGCAATGGGCTGTATCAAGTGCCCTACAACCATTCCCTGCACGGAATGTTTCTCACAGGGAAAAAAACACACACACAAAAAGGAAAGGAAATCAGAATTACAGGCACAAAAAAAGGGGGGGGGGGAGACATTCACATATAACCACAGCAGCATGAAAGTTACTTCGTCATGACGCAATCCAACCAAGCTATAATTGGGTGGCAATGTCCCATGCTATTTGTCCTACCCATGAGTAGCATCCAAAGCTTCATCAGAAGTGCTAATCACCAAGCAGAAGGGTGCAGAAGGGGTTCTTGAGTGAGTGCGCTTGAGATAATTGAGCTGCATAGGTGAATCTCAGTTGTAATAGGAGACGAAAGTCATTGCTGGCCAACTGATCTCTTTCCTTTGTTTGCTTATCTTCCTCATACCTGCTGGAGCCTGCTGAAGGGAAACCAGGCAGGGCATGCAGATCCACTGGCGTCGACGGGGGGAAGCGGGGGGGGCGGGCCGCCGGGGGGCGTCGCGCGTACAGGGGTGACGCGCGATTCCCCCCACTTACATTTTCGAAGGGAAGGTGGGCCCGCCCTCCCTCCCTTGTGTCCGTTTGGCTCCAAAATGAGCCGAAAACGGAACGGGGAGGGCGCTCTGCTCCTGCGCGTGACGTCACGCGCGGGGGCGGAGCCTCCCCCTTAAGGGCGACGCGCGCCCCCGCTCTGGGGTGACGCGCGTCGTCGCGACGCTGCTGTGCAGATCGCTGATAGAAGTGATGCTTCTAAGGAAGTCAGTAACTTAGGGTCAGGGTGTGGTGACTGAAGGAGGCCGCATTAGAGGGTGATTGCTGGTCGAGGGAGAATCAGAGGATGTGGGTGGTGTTATTATAGTTAGACTGGCCATTGCCCATTTTAAGATGACAGTAGTTCTGTACCGCTCAGATCGTTAACTGCTCTGCACAGTAGGGGAACAAATTTGAGGGGACACTGCTCAGTAGAAGCAGTGCTGATGAAAGGGCGGTCCACATGATAACTGGGCTCTCCCAAATCTTGAAAATTTGATCAAGATTTGCATATTTTCTCTTCTGTCACTTGCAGCTAATGAGTTTCTAGGTGAAAACGAAATGCTTGTTTCTGGTCATCACCTGCTTAATGACATCACTTCCTTCTTAATGGTGTCACGTCTGGCCCTCAGCAGGCACCATAGATGCTAACTTTGGCCATATGGATGAAATGAGTTTGACACCCCTGCTCTAGATGTTAACCCATGTGATTGCTTCATTTACATGGATTTCCCAATGACATGGGATCACAGCATCAGGAAGACACAACACAAGAGTGAACAGCACAAGAGTCTTATTTTATTCGGCAGACTCATTTCAATACAATCACCTTTAACATCTTTGACAGGTTTATTTATTTAAATGATTTATATTCCAACATTCCTTCCAAATAAAAACAGGGAGATCAAGGCAGTATACAACAGAAAAAACACACAGCAAAATGCCAAAATAGGAAAATATAAATCATAAAGAACAGTACAATAAAAAAATTAAAACAAAATAAAACCACAACTGAGTTTAAAAGAGGAAGTGGACTGCCCTCCACAATTTTCATTGCAAAACCCGCCTCGATATGGCAATTTGCCCTCAAAGCAGCAATTTTCACAAATTGCCACTTTGGGGGCAAACTGCTTCTTGGGAGACAACTTTCACCACAAAACCAGTGGAGGGGGGAAGCATTAAGCTTCTTAGGGCACAATCCAAACCTACTTAGGCCGCCGTTGTAACCAGTGGCCCAGCGAAAACGGGAGGCCCCAGGATGGAAAGGGGATTCAAATCCCCTCCAAAAGGGGAATTCAAAGGGGATTTGAATCCCCTTTCCGTTCCGGGGCCTCCCGTTTTCGGGGGGAAAAATGGGGAAGAGAGATGTTCAAAGATGTTACAATAGAGTGGTGAGTGTGGGTGTTCTCTGAAATACTTCCTATGCACTTAGAAAGCATCAATTTATATTAATTTTCAGATGTTACTTCTATTCCTTCTCACTTCTATTCCTTCTCACTGCCTAAACTTCTATTTTTCAAGACAACTGAATTTCATAGTCTGTTATATTTAGACATTTATTTAAATTATCATAGGCGAGATCAAAAGAACCACACTGTCAATACTATTTGTCCAATGGGGGTTCTCAATCAAAAGTCACTATGCCACATGGCAAACCACTTTTGAAACTCAGACTCGTGAGATCAATTTGTGATGTAGCGCAGAAGTCTACTATTTAAAGGAACAAAGACAACAAAATTCAACTGGGAATGGACAAGACTTGATGCACAGCAAAAGGAATTCCTTGGATCCCAGCCCACAGACCTTTTGCCCCATAACTGTCTGTTATCATTGCTAACAGATGACAAGGGCCATCGAGTTGTTTGCTAAGGTGCTTCTTCAGCAAATGCAACTGTTTGAGCAAGGGGAGGAGCAATTTTTTCCTAATCTTTCCTTCCCTCTGCAATGCCCTGTGCCCTCTCGAGTATCTCGAGTAATTTTTTTTAATAAATAAATAAATAAATACATCTGTCCCTGGGGGGGTTGATGGACCCTCAGAAAATCGCTGTTCCCCCCTTGCACAAACAGCTTCTTTCATAAATGAAAAAAAAGCACTTAGGATACAACCCATTACTTCTATACTAACTTTTTTTCTCACTCATATGCTCTAGAACAGAATGCCATTTACAAAGGCCCTAATCCCACTGAACACAAATGGTTTCGGTGGTTTCAATGGGACTAAGGGCACAATCCTGTGTAACTCTTGCACCAGTGTAACAGTAGATCCTGGTGTAAGATCCCCGGTGTAAGAGCTCTACTTGCCATACGCCGACGGATGAAGGACGGACCCCCTCAGACACTGCACGTGCGCAGTCCGGATATGAGACGGACGCTGCTGCAACTCCACCAGCGCAAGGGGCATTCCCTACCCACTGTGCCGGCGGAGTTGTGCTGGCATCTGTTCTGCATCCGAACTGTGCATGTGAAGTGTCCGAGGGGGGTTAAGTCAGTGTCTGTCCTGCGTCCATCGGCGTACGGCAAGTTACACCGGCATAAGTGCTCTTACACCGGGGGATCTACTGTTACAACGGTGCAAGAGTTACACAGGATTGGGTTGTTAAGTCATCATGACCAACTTCAGCTGGATCGGAGATACACATTTCAAGAAAATCAGTATTTCAGGCTAAAACTACTAGAAGTTATGTTAAATGGCCCTGCACATTAATTTATTTTCCACCACTCTAAACAGCAGCCACAAGAAGGTCCAATCAGAGTCAGGACCATGGTGAGAATTTTCAAAAAAATCTTTTACTCTTATACTATCGTTCTAACATGCCTCCCCCTCCCCCGATGCTTCTATTTGTCTCAGGAGGGAGGCTGTCATTGGCACCAATGGCAGCTTCCCTCCCACTGCAAACTGCAGCTTTGGAGGGCAATTCGGTGGGTGGGCCTCCTTGCAGCTATGTTTTATAATGAAATAAACAAATACACGGGTCCAAACTACATTCTTAACATAATATGCCATTTGGCCTCAGCTTTGCCACTTGGTACTGTAAAAAAAAAAATTAAGTGCCAAACAAGCTTAATCTAGACTTGGCAATGCTTTGTTTTGTTTCAAAGTTATCTTCTCTACAGCACCTTTCAAAAGACCTGATAGACCTTAACATTTGGGCAGCCACTCATCAGGCAAGACTGAAGTTACCCTAGATATTTTAATTCTGCAGGCGGATGAGGTTCATTATATTCTAATGTTTTATGTTTTAACTATGATGTAACTGGGCCTGAGCCTTTGAGATAGGGCAGGATAAAACATCAAATTTCATATCACTCACTCTCCAACACACACACTCAGATGAAATTCTATCATTACAAAGTTGGGGACATCTGGTATATTCTCCAAACCAAATGATTAAACATACTGACATCTTCTTGGCAACCTACATTATTGAATGTTCTCTCATCCATACCAAAATATACCCCTAAAAGAATTTCTTATTACCTCAGAGTTTGAGAGGCCAACTAGCTTTGCAACTCCTAACTTGTGTTTATTTTCAATAGCCCAGGTCACAGAGCTGAACACTTTCATCTTTGTCAATTACAAAACTAAGCTTAGGATGGTTATTAAATTGTTGCACATGGTACTCCCTTCAAATAAATCCTATAGGGATAAGTAGATGGACTTTGTAACAATGACGTACAGCAGTCAGTGAGTACTAGTCAAATCAATAAAAACTTTAACTTATGCGCTGGCCATTACTTCTCTAGAAGGGCTTTTTCTATACCAAGTTTTTAAAACTTGCTTTGCTCCGACACAAAAAATTACTACAGGATAATAAAGCCACTTCCCTATTGTTGACAACACTGCTCATCCCCCCCCCCCACACACACACGTTTCAGATCACTTGTTTGAAAGGAGGAGGAAGAAAAACAGGCAATTGACCATCCAGATACATCTTTCCATACCCTTCCATGTACAGTCAATTCCCGTTACTTGCGAATTTGCGAGCAGCAGTACTGACATCACCTCGCACCATACCACAATCCCCGCTGCTTCAAAATGGCGCCTGCGACCAGTGCGGAGCCCTTTAAAATGCCTGTGGGAAGGTCCCATGTTGCTTCCAGGTCCCATACTCCTCAATGAAACCATGAGTAAAAGCCCCTGCCAAACAGCTCATCGTCGTAGGGCTTTTGTTGTTGTTGTTGTTGTTCAGTTGTTAAGTCGTGTCCGACCCTTCGTGATCCCATGAACCATATCCCGCCAGGCCTTCCTGTCCTCCACTATCTTCCTGAGTTCACTCATTTTGAGCTTCAGCCTCAGTACTTGTCCTTCCAGGGAACAGTCAGGGTTGATTTCATTTAGGATTTACTGATTTGATCTCCTAGCAGTCCAAGGGACTCTCAGGAGTCTTCTCCAGCACCACAGTTCGAAAGCATCTATTCTTCGGCGCTCAGCCTTCCTTATGGTCCAACTCTCGCAACCATACATTGCTACTGGGAACACCATCGCCCTGACTATGCGAACTTTTGTTGGCATGGTGATATCTCTGCTTTTTATTATGCTATCTAAATTTGCCATATCTTTCCTTCCAAGGAGTAAGCGTCTTTTAATTTCATGGCTGCTGTCTCCGTCTGCAGTGATCTTGGAGCCCAGAAAAGTAAAATCTGTTACTGCTTCCATTTCTGCCCCTTCTATTTGCCAGGAATTGATGAGACCATATGCCATGATCTTAGTTTTATTAATGTTGAGTTTCAAGCCAACTTTTGCACTCTCCTCTTTCACCCTCATCACAAGGCTCTTTAGTTCTTCTTCACTTTCTGCCATTAGGGTGGTATCGTCTGCATATCTGAGGTTGTTGATGTTTCTCCCGGCAATCTTGATTCCGGCTTGCGATTCATTCAGCCCTGCATTTCTCATAATGTACTCTGCATATAAGTTAAATAAGCAAGGTGACAATATACAGCCTTGCCGTACTCCCTTCCCAATTTTGAACCAGTCGGTTGTTCCATGGCCGGTCCGAACTGTTGCTTCATGACCTGCATACAGGTTTCTCAGGAGACAGGTAAGGTGGTTTGGTACCCCCATCTCTTTAAGAATTTGCCACAGTTTGTTGTGATCCACACAATCAAAGGCTTTTGCGTAGTCAATGAAGCAGAAGTAGGTTTTTTTTTTTAACTCTCGGGCTTTCTCCATGATCCAGCGCATGTTGGCAATTTGATCTCTAGTTCCTCTGCCTCTTCGAAACCCAGCTTGTACGTCCGGTAGTTCTCAGTCCACGTACTGCTGAAGCCTAGCTTGTAGGATTTTGAGGATTTTGAGCATAACCTTGCTAGCATGTGAAATGAGTGCAATTGTACGGTAGTTTGAACACTCTTTGGCACTGCCCTTCTTTGGAATTGGAACGTAAACTGACCTTTTTCAATCCTTTGGCCACTGCTGAGTTTTCCAAATTTGTTGGCATATTGAGTGCAGCACTTTCACAGCATCATCATTTAGGATTTTAAGTAGCTCAGCTGGGATATTATCATCTCCACTAGCTTTGTTGTTAGTAATGCTACCTAAGGCCCACTTGACTTCACTCTCTAGGATGTCCGGCTCTGGGTCAGTGACCACACCAGCGTGGTCATCAGGAACATTAAGATCTTTCTTGTATAGTTCTTCTGTGTATACTTGCCATCTCTTCTTAATCTTAATCGCAGGGCTTTTAAGAAGATGCAAAGTGCTAAACATCAAAGCACTAATCTAATGCTGAACAGCTGGTCATACTGGAGATTTTAAAAGACTAATCTAGTGCTGAACAGCAACCGTATAGTGCCGATCAGCTGTTCAGCGCTAGCTTAGTCTTTTTAAATCCCCAGCCTGATCAGCTGTTTGGCACTAGATTAGCGCTTTGATGTTTAGTGCTTTGCATCTTTTAAAAAAAACCAGTACCGATCAGCTGTTTGGCTGGAGCTTTTACTCGCTGTTTCACTGAGTAGCATGGGACTCAGGAGGACCTTGGAAGCAGCATGGAACCTTCCCACAGGCATTTTAAAGGGCTCCACGCTGGTTGTGGGTACCATTTTGAAGATCCCTACTTACTCTGGAAGCCAGCAGAGACCTTCTGGAGTGAAGCATGGAACTTCAAAATGGCGTCCGTGACCAGTGCGGAGCCCTTTGAAATGCCTGAGAGAGCCTCAGGTAAGGTAGGCCTCCCAACCCCCCCCCCCCCCGCACCTAACCCCATTGATCCCATAGGATCAATGGTTCACTACATGCGGGTTTTCTAGGAACCTTAACCCCTACGGGTAGCGGGAATTGACTGACCTTCACATAACATCTTGAGGGATGGAGTCCAAACAGCAAGTCCACATGGAAAAAAGCAAGGTAAACATCTAAATAACCGAACAAAAGAATGTGTTACCTATGACAGTTATGCAATGTTTTAATGCACTTAGCCCTTCATATACACTAACTATAGCCTCAAATACTTTCTTTAGGCACATTAGATAATCAACTACATTTTCTTATATTTCCCCCTCTTTTGTCAATGTCTGTCACCATAAGTGTCACTCCTGCACGCACAGCCCCAACATCCTACTTTATTTCTTCCCTAATCACTAACTTGCTTCTTCCCTCTATAATTCCTCTGAATCAGCTCTTTCCCCCACCAGCTTCTGTTCTGTTTTCCCCACCTCCCCATCACATCTCATACCACCAAAGCAACTGACACCTGTCATCTGTAGGGTATTGAAGATAGCTTTGAATGCCTAGAACAGGAGCTTATCTGTAGGCTGGAGCCATCCTGAAAAAGCAAACCAGGCAACTTCTGCAGTATCTGGACTCACCCTTCAATACTCCGCCCCACTGAGGTAGAGATAGGCAATTAGACAGGCAGAGAGAGTTTAATGGCACAGCTGTATCTAGGCAAACGAGGAAGAGAGTAATGGGTTGCAATAGTGGCACTGGGGAAGTAGGAGCAAGTTTGGAGAAGAACCCCACCCCCAGGCCCTCCAAACTAGGACTGGTTCCTGCAGTAGGGGTGGGTAAGGAAGCAAGCACATTGCCCTTTTCCCTCCTTCTCCCACAACAGTTTGTTCCCAACAATGTCCTAACACTGACTTAGTGGACAAAGATAGAACATCGACAACTGGCTATTACGCTTGGTCTGAACATTAATACTAAGCATGCAACAATTAAACCTAAATCATGTGTATGATTTAACAGCTTTACACTTCAGGCTATAGAGTACATGCACATATGCACAAAAGAAAATAATTTCAAAAAGTCTTAAATGTTTATATTACAGCTGTCTCTTTTAGCCCTTGTTTAACATGCAACTCAGAAAGAACACAGTCTAAAGTCTTATACTAATGACATTAAACTCCACACTGGTTGAAACAGATAGACAGTGCAAGACAGCGTAATCCTAACCAAGACAGCGCAATCCTAACCAACTTCCCAGTACCGGTGCAGCTGCAACACAGCCCCAAGGTAAGGGAACAAATATTCCCTCACCTTGAAGAGGTCTCCATGACTGCCCCTGCACTGATAAATGCAGTGTGTACCCTGTTGGCACTGCTACACTGGTGCTGGAAAGTTGGTTAGGATTCCACTGTTATATAGTTTAAAATGATTATAAAGCTTAGAGATGCAGATCTTCTAATGCAGATTCCAAGCCGGTTGTGGCGGTGGGCACGTAATAAGGTCACACTGAAAACTGGTACATTAGGATATAAAAAACAAACAGATATTGGTGTACTAGTAGAAACGTTTATGATTTTGTCAGGATATTTGAATAATATTGTTGAAAAGAAGGATTCAGATCTAGCAATGAATTTACTTACTACAGCCAAAACCACGATTACTTTTTTCTTCCCACCTTTAGACAAAAGGTTCTACAAGGTATAGGATTTGACTGTCTCAATGCAATTCACAGAAAAGATAGAAAAGATTTGCAGAAAATCATTTTTCACAACTGCATTTTTGTTACGTTTTAGAATTAGATTTTTCCTGATCCTTATGCATCGTTCTCTTCCTTGCTTTTTTTTTTTTTTAAGCTGAATGAACCAACAAAGTCTAGAAAGGAAATGCATCAGACATATTTCTCCTCTGTGTGGGAATGGAAGATTTCTACTATTTCTTGCCATGAACCCTATGTACCTATGAGTAAGATGAACAAAAATGTGTGTTGTCCATCATTTCACTGCGTTCCCAAGTGTTTTAACCCCCAACTGAAGCTGTTGTCTACAGAAATCCATGCTGGAGCTAGCTGAGCTGAGGCTTCAGTGGCTGACAGGACTTGCTCTTTGATGCGCTCAGGTGGTACAAAGCCAGCTGGCTGCCATTACTCTGTTGCCCTGGGAACCACAATTGAAGTGTACTTCTAAATCTGCACAGGAGGTACTTCTGCACCATTGCCACAGCAGCTCTTGCTGTGCAAAGTTAAAGTCGCATAGCAGCTATAGCTACAGCCCAGCTGGTGCCCATTAATGTCCCCTGTATGACAGGAGCAAGCAGCTAGTCTTAGATGCCTCATTCTCGCCACTGACAAAAACAGAAGGATTTATCATTCTTATTAATAGAGATGAAACACCCTTTGTCTGTGTGAATAGGAGGTAGCTCAAAAGGAATGAGGATTTTAAGTGCAGTTTTACTACCTTTTGGGTTTGCTTGCTATCATTAAGGTGCAAAACACATCATTTTTGCAACTAACATGTTTTTTTAGAAATCTCATTGAACTTACTTTCAAGTAAGGCATGTAGACTTGGAGGAATAATGTAAAGACAGTCATCTGAGCTTCTACACAGTAACAATATTTAATATTTTATATAGAATTTTTCCTAATGAATATTAAGCACTTCTCAGTAATTCTTTACATCAACTCAGCAGGCAGGAACATACACTATCTCATAATATGAGTTCGAGAGATCTGGAAAAAATACTCTCCAGACTTGAAGCCTTCCCCCAAAGCCTCATGCATGGGGATGACATAGTTACTCAGTCATGAGGGCACTGCACTCTGCACAAGCTAAAGGGCATGTTTTGTCTATTCTTCATATATTCCAGGATAAAAACTGGCACTGAAAATGATCCTGAGCCCTGGCTCAAATTAAGCCTTGCTTATCTAAACTGTAAAAGCCAACAGGCTAAGATCACTATGCTAGTAAAAATAACACAATCCCAGAAAATCCAGCAGAGAGATAATAATAAAGGGGGGGGGGGGAATCAGCATCACGGCAAACTCAATTTATCACACTCCCAAAAGTCCTATGGAAGAGGAATTTCCTCACAAGCAGTGCTTCCCAGTTGTTTCTGGGAAGCC
This sequence comes from Plestiodon gilberti rubricaudatus, assembly GCA_026170595.1. Classification (NCBI taxonomy): domain Eukaryota; kingdom Metazoa; phylum Chordata; class Lepidosauria; order Squamata; family Scincidae; genus Plestiodon; species Plestiodon gilberti. The sequence continues at coordinate 115,480,434 of JANXHW010000001.1, forward strand.
CACAAGCACGAGAATATGTAATTCTCTCCTGCCATTACTCCCCTGCAACTGCTATTTAGCACCATATTCCCACTGAAGTAAGTGGGATAAGGCACATAGGGGTAAGGCACATAGCCATAATGCCAAGTACCCACTGATAGTCCTCCATGAATCTGACCAATCCCTTTTTTCAGTTCTCCAGCCTAGCAGCCATCACCACACCTTGTGGCAGTGAATTCCACAGGTCAATTATGCACCCTATGAAGTAGGTGCTCTCCTTTTGTTTGTCCTAAATCCCCCAACAGTTAGTTTTGTTGGATGACTCCGGATCTAGTATTGCGAGAGGGATAAAAACTTCTCTCTATTCACTCTCTCCACACCATGCATAACTTTATAAGTCTCAAACATGCCTCCCTTTACTTGCCTTTTCACCAAGCTAAAAAGGCCCAAACACCTTTCCTCGTAAGGAAAGTACTCCACCCCTCTGATCACTTTGGTTGTCCTCTTTTATATCTTTTCCAGCTCTGGAATATACTTCTCGAGTTGCACTGCAGCAACCATAACTTACACGGCATTCCAACTGTGGTCACACCATAGATTTATTTAGGGGCAATATTAGAATATATATTATAATAGCAGTCTTATTCACTATTCTTTTCCTAGGGACACCAAGCAAGCAATTTGCCTTCTTCACCAATGAGTCAACGTTTTCATGGCCCCAAGATCTCTTTTCTGGTTCATCACTGACAGCTCAGACCCCTTCAGTGTATGCATGAAGTTAGGAATTTTTGCTCCAATGTGCATCACATTTCACTTATTAACTCTGAACCACATTTAGTTGTCCATTCACTCAGTTTGGAGATGTGCTTATAGTGCTCTTCATAATCTGCTTTGGTTTTAGCATCCTGAATAGTTTGGTATCCTTTGCAAGTTTGGTCACTTCACTGTTTACCCCATTCTGCCCTCCCCTACTGGCTGCACCAGTGGGGGAGCTGGACAGAATTGCGCTGTTTGTGAGGAACTAAACAGTAGGAAAGAGGTTTGCTATCCCATGCTTCCCAGTTTGAACACAACTCAGTAGAAGGCAAATTCTTGAATAGTTCAATTACATGCATCTAAGGAGGACTGCATATAGGATATTGGATTACTTTGGTTAAGGTTAAGAGCAAAGTTCTGATTAAGGGCAGAGTTCATCTAATACAGGACAACCTCTCTCCCTATTGCATAAGAACTTGATACAAGCATACAGACACACAAGTATTTTGGAATGCCACAAGTACTTTGTGGCATTGTAAGCAAGACTGGTTGGAGCAGAGAGAGGATACTGGCCAGTTTAAGTGTGTTACCTTTCTGCCGTGGCAAGAAAACATGTGCTCCTGCAGCTAGCTTCCAATACCAGTGTCTGCTTTTCCATCTCAAATGTCATTGTCAACATGACTACCTATGTCGCTTAGGCAAGGACTGCATTTCCTATAGTAAAGAAGATCAACACTCATGAAGGAGGATTTCAATTCTCCTTCACCTACCCCTCAGGCAACCTGGGGGGGGGGAAGAAGAGAACTGGCGTGTGTGTGTGTGTGTGTGCAATGGCCTTGATGCGGAGGCATTTTTGAAATGCAGCACTAAAATATCTCACAGAAAATTTGAAGCCCTGAAAAGTCAGGATGTGTTGATGACTTCTGACTATTTTAGATGGCGAAAAGACAGACAGGCATATTCTAAACACTAAAAACAGACCATTTATCATCAGATCTTTGAAATCATCCTAACAGCAGGGCAGGTATCTTGTTCGCAGAAACAGACAAAGAGACCATCACCTATGATTATGGGACTTTGCCCTCTGCTGGCTCTTTCCATCATGACATCAAGAAACACTATTGTGTAATGACTCACAAAAACCTGCTCTCCCTGCACTCCACCCCCCATCCACATTACTACAAGGGTGTTTGCTAGGCAAGTCTTCATTTTTACAAGGGAAGAGCTGTGAACGGAGCTATTATTGCAGGCATGGATTCTGAAATATTTATGGCAGATACCTTTGAATCGTCTCCCCCACGCCAGTTTTCAGAGAACGAACCCTGACTTATTCTGAGCAAGTGTGCTCTGCAGCTCCATTGTAGATAAGCCATTCTTTAATCAAACTGAAGTCTCACTCGCACACCACCCCCTCCCTCCACCCCAGTCAGTGCCAAGGAAGGACACTGTCCTTTTTTCCATTTCCATAAAGCATTAGGATATTGCTCTTTTAAATCCAAATAAGATGAAGCTCTGAGCAAGTGCTCTCCCTCCCTCCAATATTAAAGTTACAGAATGTATATGCTTAAGTCTTAATGAAATGCGAGACTGCACATCTCTCTTCTTCCCCCTTCAATGAAGTCAGGTAATGCAAATGTGAGATCCCTACAGTATTATTAATTCTGCTACACTGCACATTGAGCCACTGATGCTGGAGCAGAGAGGTATAAGTTACATATCTATTGTGCCAGCTGATCTCTCTCAGGGACAAAGGCTTTCACCCTGAAGGAGAGGGCAGGTGGCGATGCCAGTCTCTCTGCCCTCCAAGGATTTTCCACAGAAGTAAGAGGTGAAAAGGGGGGGAAAGCAGATTTAATTTCCTACAGCTGTCAAACTGATGTGATAAATCGGCATCTCTACAGCTACCAGTGTCAGACCTTATGAAACTGTCCTAGTTTTAAAGTGACAGTATCCTGGCATGTAACTGATTTTTTTTTTAAAAACTGACTTTATTACATTATTTATGCTTCTTTGGAATCAAGCAATTCTTCCCAACCCTAATCCCCCCCCCCAAAAGCAGGCTGTGTCCTATCAAATAGTTCTGTAGCATTCCAGCAACTACAGCTTTTATCAGACAAACTCAAGAAGAGGTGTTTACTAGCAGTGTCATATGTATACCTGGCCATTCTTTTCAGAGCAGTCCATAAATGCTTACCCATTATAGTAATCTTAATTTCAAGAAGAAAATTAAGATGTAATCTACTTGAGGCACTGTATGAGTATACTTTCTCTCTCTGTGATATAGCCTTGTATCACCTGCTATATACCCTGTTTCCCCAAAAATAAGGCATGTCTTATATTTTTTCCACCAAAAATATGCAGCATGTCTCATTTTCAGGGGATATTTTTCATTTACAACAATTTGCCAGTACATTTATTCAAATACAATAATGTCATCTTCTTCTGGAACATCGTCTTAACTCTCCAAACCCTGCATTGTAAGGGCAAATTCTTGACTATCAGCCCTGCGCACAACCAAAGTCTTTGCTCTCCTATCAGCAATCCATTCACAGATGGGGGTAGTTCCAGCCGGCCACAAAGAGCAGCCGGCTGGGATGAAGAGTGAGGGGGATGTCTTATTTTCAGGGGATGTCTTATTATCAGGGAAACAGGGTATACACACTGCCTAGGAAAATTGCTTATTTTGAGGCTGCATGAAGTGAAGAAATTTAAGCGCTTTGTATGTCAAATTGGACATTGGACTGGAAGGACAGGTACTGAGGCTGAAACTCAAATATTTTGGCCACCTAATGCGAAGAGAGGACGCTCTGGAGAAGACTCTGATGCTGGGAAAGATTGAAGGCAAAAGGAGAAGGGGAAGGCAAAGGATGAGATGGTTAGACAGCATCACCGATGCAACAAACATGAAAATGAGCGAACTTAGGAAGATAGTGGAGGACAGGAAGGCCTGGCGGGATATGGTTCATGGGATCACGAAGGGTCGGACACGACTTAACGACTGAACAACAACAACATGTCAAATTGGTTGAATTTAGTTGAATGCTATGTTTAGTACTAAGATGCTGCAGTGTCAATTAAAGGATACTCAGCATACCATAGCATAAGAACCTCAGCAGATAGATCAGTTTATATCTATCATAATTAGTCTTAATCATAAGATTACCGTATTTTTCGCTCCATATGACGCACTTCCCCCCCCCAAACAATAGGGGGAAAAAAGCCTGCGTCTTATGGAACGAATAAGAAAAAAGTAAAGAAAATACACTTACCGGGGCTTCAGGGAGGCCTGCAGAGGCTCGTGAAGGCCTCCTTGATCTTCATTTCGTCAAAAAACGGCCATTTTCGGACACTTCCTGTTTTGACAAAACCGGAAGTGGCCGAAAATGGCCGTTTTTTGACGAAATGAAGATTGGGGAGGCCTGCACAAGTCTCTGCAGACCTTCCCGATCTTCATTTCATCAAAAAACGGCCATTTTCGGCCACTTCCGGTTTTCATCAAAACAGGAAGTGGCTGAAAATGTCCGGTTTTTTGATGAAATGAAGATCGGGGAGGCCTGCAGGAGCCTCTGCAGGCCTCCCTGAAGCCCCGGTAAGTGTATTTTGCTTACATTTTTTATTATTTTTATTTTTATTTAAAAAAACCTTTTTTCCCCCTATTTTTTTCTCCATAGGATGCATGCGTCCTATGGTCCGATGCGTCCTATGGAGCGAAAAATACGGTAATTTTTCTTTCTTTTGAAGGAAGTGTGCATGCGTACATGCGTGTGTGCGCGCGCGTATGTTTAATGTTTGGGATTTTAAATGGGAAAGTATACCTTCAATTTCAGGGAAATACTGTACAAAGTCATCAGGCTACCCTAGCAGATTCCAATTCACTAGTATGGAGGCCTACTTCAAAGCAAATCTGTTAAAGAACATGCCCACGTTTGGGAAACATCACTGTAGTTCATAAATCAAATGAAAATCTTCATGGTCAGACCACTGAAAGAGTTTCAACTTCAATATGAAATCTGGTGAAAATGTACAGCTGCAGCCTGGGGGCCTGGACTCCTTAAGGATGCTCTGAGCCCAATACAATGCATTTTTCGCTTTTTTTTTTTAAGGCAAACTAAGCCTTTACTTTACTTCTCCTGCCAACCTAGCAGTTTGAAAGCAAGAAATTGCAAGTAGATAAATAGGTACCCCTGTGGAGGGAAGGTAACAATGTTCCGTTAGTCATGCCGATCACATGACCATGGAAGCGTCTTCAGACAGTGTTGGCTCTTTGGCCTTAGAAACAGAGATGAGCACCACACCCTAGAGTCGGACACAACTGGCTATCGAGCAGGGGATACCTTAAGCCTTTACATATGAACAGGTAAGGAAATGTGCAAGCACTTATTAGAAGATGTAATAAGTACTCCATTACAACAGACGATGAATGAAATTTTACAAAATAGAAGAATGCCAGATTCATGGAAAGAGGCGAACATAACTTTGATACCAAAAGAAGGACAAGATTCAAGTAGTATAAAGAACTATAGACCTATATCGTTGCTTAATAATGATTATAAGATATTTACATCAATTTTAGCGGAGAGAATGAAGAAGATGTTGCAAAAATTCATACATGAAGATCAATGTGGTTTTCTACCAAAAAGACATTTGAGAGATAATGTAAGAATTGTTGTGGATATGTTGGAACATTTTGACAAACGTATAGATAAGCAATTAGCATTAATATTTATAGATGCTGAAAAAGCTTTTGATAATTTGAACTGGTCTTTTTTACTAGAAGTTTTACAAGAAATGGACTTTGGGGAAAACTTCAATAAATGGATAAATTCAATTTATGTGACACAAACTGCAAGAGTATTAGTGAATGGTGAGCTGACTAAGACATTTGAAATTCAAAAAGGTACGCGACAAGTATGTCCGTTATCACCATTGCTGTTTATATTGGTGTTAGAAGTTTTGAATAGAAATATTAGACAAGATGAAAGAATACATGGTGTGAAGATTAAGAAAGAAACATTCAAGAGCCTTCGCGGTTGACTTGGTATTAATGCTGGAAAATCCGTTAAAAGATATAGAGTTGTTGATGAGCTAATTAAAAGAATTTGGATCTCTTGCAGGATTTAAAGTTAATAAACAGAAGACAAAAATAGTGACTAAAAATATGAAGATTCAAGATCAACTGAAACTGAAACTGATGAATAAAACAGGATTTAAGGTGGAAAAAAAAGTTAAATATTTGGGAATTGTATTGACGAGTATGAATTGTACATTATTTCAAAATAATTATGTTAAAGTATGGAATGAAATTAAGAAAGATCTGTTAAGATGGGAAAGATTGAAATTGTTTTTACTAGGAAGGATATTGGTGATTAAGATGAATGTATTGCCAAAAATGATGTTCTTATTTCAAACAATACCAGTGATTATATCTGATGCACCATTTAAAGATGGCAGAAAGACATTTCTAAATTTATTTGGCAAGGGAAAAAACCAAGGGTGAAATACAAGTTTCTTCAAGATGCAAAGGAGAGAGGAGGATTAGGACTACCGGATTTGAAAGTATATTATGCAGCATGTTGTTTTTTATGGTTGAAAGAGTGGGTGTATTTACAAAATAGAAGATTATTGGAGTTAGAAGGCTCTGACTTGAGACATGGGTATTTGTGGTATGATAAAGTGAAAGCAAATTTAGAATTTAAAAACCACTATGTTAGACATGCATTATGGAGAATTTGGAACAGATATAAAATGAGGTTTTATGAGAAAATACCATTATGGGTTGCACCATATGAAGCACACTTTGGTGGAAGCAGCGTGCCAAAAGAGAAAGGACTATTATACAAGAATTTATTAAATTTTTCACAAGGAGACTGTACCATAAAGTCAAGAGAAAAATTAATGGAAGAAGACTTTAATTGCCAATGGTTTGTATATGTTCAAATTTTGGAGAGATTTAAAGTGGACAAGAAGGCATATGGCTTTGTAGAAGAAGAATCAATACTGGAGGTACAATTAAAATCTGAAGACCAGGTAATCTCAAAAATGTATAAATTGCTTTTGAAGTTCGAGACAGAAGAAGAACAGGTTAAAGAATGTACGATTCATTGGGCGAAAAATGTAGGTCATGTTATTTTTATGGAACAATGGGAACAACAATGGTTAAAACAGTTGAAATTTACGTTAAATGTTAATATTAAAGAAAATATGTATAAAATGATGTATAGATGGTATATAACCCCAAGCAAATTAGCAAAAATGTATGAGAAGGTGACGAATAGTTGTTGGAAATGTAAAAAGCAAGAAGGAACCTTTTACCATATGTGGTGGACATGCCCCCAAGCAAAGAAGTATTGGACTCAGATTCATAAACAGATTGAGTTGATTTTAAAGATTAAGGTTCAAATGAAACCAGAAACCTTTTTGTTGGGTATGTGGGATGATCATGTAGGCGAAAAATTTCAAACTTTGTTTTTATATATGATAGCTGCGGCAAGAATTTTATATGCACAATATTGGAAGAATTCGGAGATACCTTCGCTGGAAGATTGGTGGCTGAAAGTTTTGGACTATGCTGAAATGGATAAACTTACAATTTTAATTAAGGAAAAGTCAGTTAACCTTTTCGAGAATAACTGGAAACCATGTGGGAATCCAGAACAGAGAGGGAACAGAAGAGGGTCAAGAACAATTCCTGAAAGACCCCAAAATAGGGATATTCCTTCTATGAACTAGAACACCAATTAGAGAAAGAAGAGGGGGGGGGAATTATACAAGGACAGAATCACAGAGGCCTAGGCTATAAAGAAAGTTAAGCAAGAGAGTGTGATTAACTGTGCTGAAGAAAGCAGAGAGAACAATGAGGAGGATGTCTGAGAGTTTGGGATTATTCTTGGAGCTAAAGCCACAACAATTCCTGTTTCTCTACACTGGCTTAAGGTTAAAGGCTATACAGCAGGCAGCTATCAAAAATCATGTTTTTAAAAAGAACAAAATTCAGCATTATACATGCAATAATCTCTGCCCAGGTGGTTTATTTTCTATACACAAATGCGCCCTTTTTGCATTGCATCTCCAACATTTAAAATCAATAATGCAGATTTCTGGAAGCAATTCTTAAAAACATATTCTAATAAGCTCAATACAGGTTGAGCAGATCAGTACAGCATTATTTATGTAGCATTTTCTTCAGTATTGTTGAGTCTATCATTATTTACTGCAGAGCAACAGCCGCACTTCCAGATGAAGGTACATGCTATAATTAAGAGGAACAAAGAGGGGTGGGGAAGGGGGGCCTAGACCATGAGAACAACTGCAAGGTTTCTGTAGTACCCCATTCCCCAGAGCTTCTGCAATTCTCCTTGACAGTTTACAACTCTTCTCTGATGTCTGGACACCATCCCTCCACCAGTTCTGCTATTCCTCCAGTCTGCTCCACTCTTCCAGACTACCTTGCGATGGCTGGGCTGGGAACAAGCCAGGAAGGCAAGGCATGAAAGGCAAGTCAGGCCATCAACAGGGAATCCACTGCAGCCAGATGTGCATACCAAATTTCATTCTGAACCGAGTGTTCAGCAAAATTACTGAACTACAAAAAAGAGAAAAGAAAACTAGACAAAACTTACAAATAAAATGCCAATGGCCAAGTGAAACCAAAGGCCTTTCCATGTTCAGCCAAATAAACATTATCGCAAATTTCACTTATGAATTATTTATGTTATTGAATTTTCCATTGAGTATTTTGAATACACAACCAAATTCATTTTGCTTAAAAATTGTTAAGAGGAGGAAGCATACTTGGAAATATGCACTTGTACAGAATATTTCTGCTCGTTGAAGTCTTTTCTCTATAGCTTGCAACTGGATTGAGAGTACAGTCCCAGTTCCATTCCTGAATTAAGTCACAATTTTGATAAGTCTTCAAGACAGAGATATACTATATAAATAAGTTTCCAAAGCCCCCAAATTCTGCAATTTTGGAAGAGAGATGTCAACCTTATCTCTCAGACACCATGAAGTATCCCTGTCTGAAGATTTACAGCAACAGCCATGCCCCCTTATACTGAGATTCCCAAAGTCCAACCCCAACCCTGGTCATGTCAGGAGAATGAGCAGAACAGGATAAAAAACAAGTGGTAATAAAGGCAAAAAGAATTAAGTATTAATTATGTGGTCTGCTTCATAGTGAAAATAGACCTCTAGCTTACATACTGTATGAAACTTCCTGCCCGCACACCCCAAATCCTCCATTTCAAAAATTCAGTATTCTTAATAACCTTAAGATGTCAAAGTCACACTCTAACATATTAAAAACTAAATTGGTAACATTAGCCTTCAAGTTCCTGAAAGATCTGCAAGTGTCTTTCCATTTGCTACACATTAAAAAAAAAAAGCACAGTAAAGGTTACAGATTTCGAGGTTACCCCCAAGTCTGCAGCATTCTTGGAGTCCCTGATTCTTTAATGAGATCTGTGAAAATTAAGTAATGCAGGTTGTATCTATAGGTTGTATTTCATCTCAACCCAGTGCTTTGTCAGCTGTTCATTGTTCTAATTTTGCCAGCTACTCTGTTCCAGGATGATCTACTATCCGTTTGCCATTTCACCTGTGAAAAGATTTATTGCAATCTAAGATATAAAAGATCTTGCAGCTTTGGGGAGGAGTAGGGAGGAGAAAGTCATCCCATGGTTATTACTACTGCTACTTGCCATCATGCACATGTTGTTCTTTACTGCATATAAACTGAAAGCTTGCCTGGCAAAGGCCATCTTTCCTATTTAAAGTTTTTCTTTTCCTGTTTTGCAGTAATTCACCAGAATTTCTATCATGTAATTGTGATATCATCCACTTCTGTTTTGGTTTTCATTTAATACATTAAGCATTTATGCCACTTTTCTTTCTTTAAAAAGAGTTGTTTGTATAACTTCATAGTTGGTTTTAAAAAATGTCAAGTATCTCATAAACCTCTTCTTGATAATGTGAATTTTATTCATCCAACCTGGGTCACAGCTAGATCATCATGCCCTCCAAACCAGCACAGATTCAGAACATCATGTAAAGGCACTGACTGCAGATATAAAAGTGGCAGAAACAAGACAGACAAGGCAATCCTATGCACAATTCACTCCAGACATAGTATCCGAGAGTAAGCACTTTGGTTGTGGCCATTAAATCCCCTCCAAGCCCTTTAACTCCCCCTGGTCAGCTTGACCCTTAGCCAAGTGACATATTTTTTTACAATGTCGAGTGAGGCAGCTCGGTGGCAGTACCGCAAATACCACCTAGTGCACTCGTGGCTGGAGGAGCAACATGAAAGGGTATGAAAGGCTCTATTGAGCCCTATAGAGATACGATACCACACAAAAATCTATGAGCCACATGCACTGGAGGACACTAGATCCTACCCCTGCTTGTTCAGTGATGCTATTCAAGCTAAGAGTTTTTCAGAAGTTACGCTGCCATAAATTGTTTAATTTTAAAAGGCAGAAGTGTTGTCATATACAAGAATGTTTTAATATCACAGATATGCTGCTGGATGATCAACAACCCACTTTTTACAGAATAAAAGCAGACAAAAACCCTTCAAATGTCCACTTACTTTTATTGTAGCAAGTGGCAAGTACACCTTTATCTGCTGGACTGGCGCTGATCTGCCAAATTTCACCAACTTGATGCAGAAGAACATTTTTGTTTATAATGTTATTTTCATCATCAAAATCAATGATGTGAATCTACAAATACAAGACAAAAAACATTAGGACTTTATGAATTTTTCAGAGGGTCTTAAATATACATGAAAACCGTGCAAAACAAAGTACGGATTTAGTTTACAAAACTGGGTGGAAAAAAGTTAGTGAAACAACAAATCTAGATATTTATCCAGAAATACTTTATCTTACCGTATTTATTGGTGTATAAGATGCACTTTTTTGTCTAAATTTGTGACCCAAAATAGTAGGGTGCGTCTTATACGCCAATACTAAAAAAATCCCTTCCCCCCCCCACCCGTTTTAAAGCATTTTTGGGTTTACCGGGTTTTTTCCGGAGCCGGAGAGCTCCCTTGTGCTTTCTTCCCTGACTAATCTATCCGATCTACAGCAGTTTTGTCGGGTTTAATTTATGCACATGCATGAGTTGAGCTTCTCAGCAGCCAGCAGAGGGCGCTGTGCTCAGTTTAGTTCAGCTGAGCTGCAGAGGGCCTAGTCTTTCCAGCTCTCCTGGATGCTGAATGAATGCAGCTTGGGTGAACTTCTGAACTGGGCCTAGTTGGGAGGCTTTGGAAACTGTGCATAGGTTAGGTTAGGTGGGGTGGGGGAAAAGAGGTGGGGTGGGGTGGGGGAAAAGAGTTGAGTCTGGGGTTTTTGTATTTGGGATTTATGTTGTTTAAGAGTTGGTAAGAGTTGAGTCTCGGGTGGTAAGGTGGTAAGAGTTGAGTCTGGGTGGTTTTTTTGTACTTTTATGTTTTTTACTTTGGAAACTGCATGGGTGGGGTGGGGTGGGGGAAAAGAGTTGAGTCTGGGGATTTTGTATTTGGGATTTATGTTTACTTTGGAAACTGTGCATGGGTGGGTTGGGGGGAAAAAGAGTTGAGTCTGGGGGTTTTTGTACTTGGGATTTATGTTCTGGTGCATTTTGTTCATGTGTCTTATTGCTGTGTGTTTTAAAAGAGATCCTGGTATTTTGTGCAATTTATGTAAATTAGCTAATTAAGCAACCAAGCGGTAAGTGGCCAAGTGGCCAAAAAATGCTTTAAATGTTTTTTTCTTGAAACCCAGGGCCAAAAGGAAGGTGCGTCTTATACGCCGGTGCGTCTTATACACCGATAAATACGGGTATGTTATATTTTTTATTTTTATTGTTCACATTTTTATACCGCCCTTCCTCCAAGGAGCTCAGAGTGGTGTACATATTTCCTCCCCTCCTTTTTGTCCTCACAACAACCCTGTGAGGTAGGTGGGGCTGAGAGATAGTGACTGGCCCAAGGTCACCCAGGAATCTTCATGGCTGAGTGGGGATTTGAACCTGGATCTTCCAGGTCTATGTCCGACTCCCAAACCACTACACTATCCTAAAAAAAAAATCTATTAAGACATATGAATTTCAAGTTGGAACTTTTTATTAAAGACTTCATCAACTCTCTGCTCTGACTAAAACATACCAACTCCCACTAAACGTAGCTCAGACCTAAATAAGTTTCCATGCAAAAGTCTCCATAAAATGACAAAGGCCACCATCCAGTATACTTAAGCTGCAATCTTATGTTCTCTTCCATGATAGTAAGCCCCATCCAAATCAATGGGACATTTCTGAGTAAACATGCACTGTTAGAGCCTGATTCTATGGATCTGATTTAGTGCAACTAACATAGTACCCTATATATGGGGGGAAACTGGGGCTGATCTATACTGTTCCGCTCCAGAATTTCTATCTAGCCTTTTATTATTACGGAGAAGAGGTCATTCCATCAGCCTGCTGAATTGTCCTCAAGAGGCTCAGAGGTAAGCTTACCATCCGTCCTGGAATTTCCGGGTCTGTCCCGGAACACGGGCTCGAGTCCTGGATCGGTCCCGGACCGTTCCAGGCCTGGTGGAAGCCTCCATAGATTTTAAAATGACAAAACTTACCTTTTTTCTGGGTGCTGCCATCTTGGATCTTGTGAAATCTCGTGAGATCCAAGATGGCGGTGCCCAAATCTCATGAGGGCATGAGGCAGTAAGGGCATGAGGCAGTAAATTTTGTCATTTTAAAAATCAGCGGGGGGGGGCCCTGGGGACAATGGAGGCGGCACGCAGCGGCACTGGTGGGCACAGGCACGACGGGCAGATGGCGGCACAGGCACGACGGGCTGCAGAGGCTGAACGGGGGCACGACAGGCGGCAATGATGGTGACGGGCTGCGGGGGCACGACTGGTGGCAATGGCGGCGGAGGCATGATGACGGGCTGCGGGGGCACAACGGGTGGCAATGGTGGCGACGACAGGTGGCGGTGGCGGAGGAAGGGCACGACGGGGTCAGGCAAGTCAATTAATCAATTTTTAATGACTAAAAATAAATAATTTTTGGCAAAAAAAAAAAAGCTTCGAATTTATTTATTTATTTATTTATTTGTTGGGGGAGAGTGTCCCAGTTTAGAACCGGGAAAATCTGGTAATCCTACTCAGAGGGAACACTACTGTAACAGTACAAGAAATTTCTTTCGCCAATAAATATTTTACAGCGCTAACGTTTAATATACAGTACTCCCCCCATATCTGCTGGGGATATGTTCCAGGCCCCTCCGTGGATACTTGAAACCGTGGATAGGAGCAAACACCCCCTCCATGGTTTCCTGAGGGGCCCCCGCCCTGCCTCCCCTGCGGGCAGGCGTGCGCGCCCCCCAGCTCTTATTTTTCTTTCAGGAAACTTTGTTTCTTCCTTAAAACAAACAGAGAAGCAGCCTCCATTGCAGGCAAGTAGAACAAGACTAAGTCCTAGAGAAGACCTTGCAGAGCCTCTCTAGGACTTAGTCTCATTCTACTTGCCTGCAATACTTCTCCTGTTTGTTTAAGGAAGAAACAAAGCTTACTGGGAAAAATGTAAAAGCCTGGGGGGGGACGGGACGCGATCCATGGATAACTGAAATCGTGGATAGCAAATCAATGGATATGGGGGTCCACCTGTAGACTTAGAACACCTTTAATTTCTTCACAACATTACAAGATCAGGATTTCACTTCTCAGCTTTGCTAAAATAAACGAGTCCTATTCTCATTTTTTTAAATGAAAAAAATCAAAGCAAGTACTGACTAAGAACAAAAGAAGGAGGCGAAAATTAAAAAAATTCAGTCCAACAAGCACAAAGCCTGGAATACTAAGCAATTGCTGGCTTTCCTGGATAGACCACATGGGATCTATACACAATCAGCTGCCCTGAGATGAACACCCTAATTCACTTCCATCGGCAATTTGCTGACACACACAACACACCCCCACGCGTGCACTCGAAGAGCATCCAGAGACAAATGCTCTCTTAAGTTTGTTTTACGCTGTCTGCTGAAGCAGGATATCTACAATACAAAAACCTCTTTTTGTGCTTAGCGTGAGCAGAGGAAGATTTGAAGAAAATCTTTCCTGAAACAGTACAGAGCAGATTGTACCAGGTTGGCTGCTTCATATATGCACTCTCACAACCTTCTCTAAAAATGGGAAGCCTCAGGTTGAAATTATGAAGTAGTCTCCTTGGCAGTGAAATTGATTCCCTAAAGGTGACCTACAAATCAAAATTCAATTTGCTCTACCAACATGTATTATATGCCCCTACTAACCATATAAAGAGGGTCATTCTGCACATAAACCAAAAGTGCCTTCTGCCCTATTTCAGGTCCCTCAAAGTCAGACATAGCCGCTTTCTTCTCTCTGGTGCGATGATTCAGAACCACATCAGACCCTAAGGACAAGTGTTATTAAATATAGCATGTCATCGTTTCCAGAGGATTTTTTATTATTATTATTTTCTGCACCCTTTTCGTGTGGAAACATGGAACACATTAAAGGTGAAACTAGAGAAGATCTCACAATACAGCTTCCTCAAGTTGATCAGCAACATTCTGTGGAAGGCAAGAAATTCAAATATTCTGTATCCTAGAGGATAACATTTCCTCATGTGGCTAAGCTACTATAGACATTTTTCTCCCACCACTTGCTTCTAAAGTTAACAAATTTTGTTCATTTATTTGGCCTTTTAATTATGCTACTTTGATTAAAATGTCTCAAAATACATTAAGGTGAACAACTGTTTTCAGTTGAGCTCCAGTGCTTTAAAACAACAACAACAACAACAACAACGAATTCCTGGGCTCAGGCAAAATCACTAACCAACTAGTGCTCATCCTGCATCAAACTTCCGGGGGGGGGGGGAATAAATGCAGGACAAGGAAGAACAAAGACTCAGACAAAAAATGTGGTTACAGTATTTGGAAAACTGCAGGAGTGGCCTCAATGAGGAGATTGCTGCAGGAGACAGACAATCAGATGGCGGAGCAACCGTCACTTCAGGGTGCTAGGAGGAGACAGCAGTGCGAGTCTCTCCCGCTGCTGCTGCTGCCTCCTTCCATTTGCTTCCCCATCAGCAGACTGCGGATAAGGAGGTGAGCTGGAGAAGTCAGCAATGCTGCAAAATATTCAAGCCCGACCCACACCGCACGAGATCAGGCGCGGAGGCGTGCAAGCGTAGCTGCCCGGCCCCCCACCTCCAAGTGCTGCCCTGTTCTCCGCCAGTGCCGTCCTGCAATTAGTCCCTCCTGATTGTCTCGCCTTCTAAATCGCTGATTGGATTAAACATAAATGCGCACCAATTGGCTGAAACCCCCTCCAATCCGACTGGTTAAAGCAGTAGCTCCATGTCCCTGCCCCTCAAAATCTTGGGCATGAAACAATTCTGATCGCACCAGAACTCGGGAGAGTGCAGGTCTCCCACGGTCAGATGAGATCACATAAAAATGGTGCTCCGCGGGCTCTGCACGTGTCTGGGACGCGCTGGAACTCGTGCCGTGTGGGTCAGGCTTTAAAGCTCAAGTGGTGACTCTGTAAGCTCTCTCTCTCCTGGTTTGTTTTGTTTGTTTTGTTTTGTTTAAACTGCCTCTCTGTCATACTGTGCCTCTGAGGTGGTAAACCTGCGTCTGGGTGTTACTTCAGCCTGCAAGCATAGGCTCTCCTAACTGAACAATCCTTCACAGAGAAAAGGAAAGATTCCCATCCACTTGAAAGAAGAGATGTTGCGGAGAAAGGTTCTAGTCCAGTGGTGGCCAACCTGTGGCACAGCAAGTGCCACATTTTATGTAGATAATCTTGAGTGTGCCACTTAAATAAAAGAAAGAAACGAACAAATCTAAGATAATGAAAATATTTAAAGCACAGTGACAGCACAAGAAGAATAAGGCACAGTGGGGTGCAGAGACCTCCTCTAGTGTCACAGGCTTGGAAAGGTGCGCTGGGGTCAGGAAAGAGAGAGGGATTTCAGCGCTCGGCTCGAGCAGGAACAGCAGCGCATGCCACTTCAAAAGGCTCAGTGTGCCATTAAGTGGCACCCGTGCCATGGGTTGGCCACCTATGTTCTAGTCCAACCTTCTCACCACATACTACATTTTCTGCATGCAAGAAATTTATTTTGATGGAGGCGCATTCATTAATGTGAGGTCCCTGCCACTCCAGCAATCTGAAGCAACACAATCCAGACACAGACTTAGCACTATAGTAAGAACTAGGTCCAAATTATGTTTTTCCTCATGTCTCATGCATAAATAAATGTGATCTGTCTTTTCAATCTGTGTATAGTGATAATTTCCTTAATCTAGACACCAACATCTTCTACGTTATATATAGGAGCATGTTTTTATAGCACTACATTTTTCTCTTTTACAACAAAAAAAAGATTCAGTCCAATCATTTGTCACTAGTTCTACTCTCCAGACGATATGTATTAACGCCTCAACTCAAACCAAATTAGGACTACACCTGGCACACAATTGTCTTCAGTTATGGGAAAAGAAATCTGAAATTACTGTCTAGTTCTCAGGACGATTTCCTGCTCCTATTTTGGAATACTGTCATTCAACAGATTTTCACACAATTTCATACACAGGAGGAGAACGGTAGGAGTTCAGCATCAGTAAATAAAATCTGAGGAAATTTTCCATATAAGGAGGAGTGTTATTTGAAGAAACCACAGATCTCCCCCCCCCTCAAAATCTGGGAGAAAAGAAGGGGGTGAGGTACTGTAAGCATTACATCTTCAAGAGGACTGCTGATTTACCAAGACGTTCAGCATATATCCCCCTCCTCAAGACTCCTAAACTGTAATTTAAGAATAAAAAACTTTTCTCCAAAAGGATAAAAGCAGGACGATGACTACTACTAGTAATTGTTATTCAGATTATACCCTGAAGTGCATTACATTATGACAAACACTCTGCAAACATTAAAGCAGAAGATTAAGTAGGGGTCCTGCCCCCCATTTTTGCAACAAGCGCTGTATCAGATTATGCATTTGTTTACAGTAACTCAGTATTAATGAGGAGACTATAACCCTATGCTTTATGGGTTAAGATTCCTTTAAGGCATTCCACCCACGACACCTGCCTGACAGCGGAAACCTAGTTAGGCAGTGCAACCTTGATGTCAAGCCACCATCTGCCAAAAAATGTTCGAAGATTCGCCATTACATGACCCAGGTAGAGACTAGCGCTGCTAAATTAAGCACTAACAATATAGGCTCATGACACTTCTTGGGGATTAATCACCAACTAAGGAGCTGATGGCTTCAAGCACAGCTAAAGGCCATTAACCCTATCAACTCATTAACACCCAGAGAAAGCGCCCTCCACCTCAATTATTAATGCTGGCACACATGGGGGGGGGGGGAAGAAGCAGAAGAGAAGCAGTTTCAACTGGTGTTGAGACTTATTGGTAGAATGTAGAATTAATACCCTCACAGACAGGATGGCTGCCTCATGCCAACATTTTGATGGCACATAACTATCTTCTAGTACAGAAATATAGTGCCGTCTTCAAGTACATCTATTAACTAGTTAGGGAAGAACCACACACATCAGAAGCATGAGGATGCCACCAAAAGCAGCAACTCCACTTTGAGTTTTTCCTCATAACCTGTAGCGACATTTATGCAACACATTAGTGCAGTGGTTCTCAAAGTGGTGGGTCACGACCCACCATTAAGATCACAAAGTGTCCCCTGCCCCCTTAAGGGGCGGGGACAGCATGGCGGCGGCAGCGATTCCAGGGACCTCTGCCGCCGCCACCACCAAAAAAGTGCCAAAAACTGCTGTTTTATAAATTACCGGGGCTTGGGGAGGCTTTGGGGAAGTCTGCACGACCCGCCGCAGGCCTTCCCAATCTTCGGATGACCAAGAAACAGCAATTTTCGGGCATTTCCAGTTTGCCCGAAAATCACCATTTTTTGGAGATTTGAAGATTGGGGAGGCCTGCAGAGGGTTGTGCAGGCTTCCCCAAAGCCTCCCCAAGGCCCGGTAAGTTATAAAATGGCATTTTGGGGCACTCTTTTGGCGGCGGCAGCAGTCCCTGGAATCGTGGTTGCCACTGGTCCTACCCCCACAAATACTCAGAGTTCTTCCTGCCTTGCGGGGAGAACTTTGCTAATCAATGCGTAGTGCATTCTTCTACCAGTCAGTTATGTGAAACAAGGGGAGGAAAAGCAGCTACCACTAGTCATGGGGTATCAGGCAAAGTTCCTGATACACAGATTCTGTTTTCAGTGGCAGAAACATATAGCATTTATCAGGGTGTCACTAGGGGGACGGATCACCCTACGTGTCACCCAAGGGAGAGGCGACACCAAAATGACTTTCTATTCAATTTGTTACCACTGGTAGAAAGTGGGATACCGGTGGTATGAAAACACACTTCTGGTAGAAAATGGGTTTTTCCCGATCCCCGCCGTGACTCATGTGGGGATCGCATTTACCAGGTGACCTCCACATCATGTGGTCTGGTATGGGAGAATGTCCATGAGGGTGACACCATGAGATCTCATGCCAGGTTTCACCAACCCTAGTGACACCCCTGGCATTTGTAAGTGAAGTAGTATGTACCAACAAGCCTAACAATAAACAGAGCGTGTTATCAGAGTTCTCTCTAAAATTTGATTTTTTTATATGCTTGCTTGTAGCTTTCTTCTTCAAGTCTAATTTTAGAGAGTTTTTCTTCACCAATTTTAGCATAACCTATTTAAGGAAGTAAAAACCAAATTAACATTACTAACTTTTGTTTTTACTATATCACCATTATTTATTTATTTAAGAGAACATACCGTGTTTCCCAAAAATAAGACCGTGTCTTATATTAATTTTGTCTCCAAAAACAGGTCTTATTTTCAGGGACGTCTTATTTTCCCAATCTGTGCCCCCCCCCCCGCACTTACTTTGACCGATTAAAGCTTCATTCTTTCCCGAGGGTGCAAGGCCTGCACAGCCTGTACTTGAGTCCTCCACCATAGAGAGAACATGATAGAGAGGCCTGCAAGGAGGCTGCAACCTTGCAGAGTCTCTCTAGCACGTTGTCTCTATGGTGGAGGACTTGAGTCCTCTACCATGATGGAGGACTCAAGTCCTCTACAATGGAGACAACATGCTAGAGAGACTCTGCAAGGTTGCAGCCTCCTCGCAGGCCTTGCTGGCCTCTCTAGCACGTCGTCTCTATGGTGGAGGACTCAAGTGCAGGCCTTCCAGGCCTTGCAGAGCCTTGCACCCTCAGTCAAAGTAAGTGCCGGGGGGGGGGGGGGTGTCGCATCCACCTGGCTGATGATCCTAGCTAGGTCTTATATTTATAAGTGCCAGCAAAAATCACACAAAAATGACAGTAGGTCTTACTTTCGGGGGGAGGTCTTATTTTCAGGGAAACAGGGTAGTAGGAGTACAAGCCTCTTTAACAGTACATGGTGAAACAAATTCAGTACATGGTGAAACAAATTCAGAAATACTGCACCTTAGCGGAGAAAATGTAGGATTATTTATTTAAAGATTATTTCCACAGATTATTTGGGTAGGGCGGGTCACTGCCAAATGGATGATGCTTTGGAGGAAAAACACTAAGTGCCCCAGGATAACTTCCCTTCTTCCCTGCCCCTTTATAAATAATGTACACGGGTACAATAGCAGCAATCCTACATCAAATCTGCACAAACTGTGATGCAGCAAATTACCGTATTGTCCCGAGTATAAGACGCACCTGATTATAAGACGCACCCTTAAAGTTTGGTGCTATTAAAACATTTTAATTAAATCACTGGCATTAAATCGCAACAGCCTGATTATAAGACGCACCCCTAGTTTAAAAACTTAAATTAGGAGAAAAAAGTGAGTCTTATACTCAGACCAATACGGTATTATTATTATTAAGAATACTTATATACCGCTTTTTAACAAAAACGTTCAAAGTGGTTTATAGAGAAAATCAAATACCTACCAGCTGTGTGTAAGAATTTACCAGATGGTGGACATTTCCCGCCCCCCCTCCCTTCTCTGCAGTCCCAAGCAGGAAGCAAACACAGTCTATTAAGTCCCTTGTGACTATCACACATGACTGGTGAGATTTGATAGACCTTCAGGTCTTCTTTGGGCCAACTGTGCAGATAGCGCCATGCCTATAGTATAGACCAGTGGTGGCCAACCTTTCAGCATGAATGTTCCTGGACCATTAATGGTTGCATAGTTGAGGGCATTTCAGCAGGTGCAGCTGCTTTAGCAGCACCATCAGCAACTACAGCTGCCAAGATTCTGTCTGCTACACAACTCTTAAGAATGCAGAGGCCCTAATGGTGGATGGTTGGCCACCCCTGGTATAGACTGAGGCAATATTACTTCCTTCTTCAGAGTTTAACATGTACTAGGCTGATCAAACGTCCCGAATTCAGCGGGATAGTCGCGGTTTCCTGGCCCTGTCCCGTCATATTCACGGTGTGTCCCAGAATGCTTTTCTCCCGATGCCGCATGCGCAGGGTCGCAGCTCAGCTGGAGACTTTTAAAACTACTCCTTCACTTTTGCACCCTTTGTTTCCTGCTGGCTGCTGCATTAGTTTGCAGGAGACGGAGACCCAGTGACTGCTTGAGTGGAGGGGGCGACAAGGCAGGTGGCATTCAACTGGAAGAATGAATGGTGAAGAGACTCATGGGATTGTAGTCTTTTTGAGGGCTACTTCAATGGAAGTAGTCACAAAGATTTCAATTCCCATAAACCCCTTCACTCTTCTATCCTGTTTGGAAGGGGGGGAAAGCCCCACACAGCCCAGGCACAGCAGTTTAAAGTGGATTCTTTAACAAGGGGTGCGTGTGCGTAAAGCAACAAAGGGAGGGGGGATGGCTACAAAAAACCCCGGAAAACCTCTGGTGGTGCAGACCCACGGCAGCAGCGAGAAAGCAGGGAGGGGAGGGGTGAGGAGGCTGCTCGCAGCTACCTTTCTCACCGCCACCGTGGGTCTGCAGCACCAGAGGTTTTCTGGGGGAGGTCTTGTAGCCTTCCCTCCCACCCACCCACCCCTTTGTTGCTCTCCACCACCACCACCCCTTGTTAAAGAGACTCCACTTTAAACTGCTGTGCCTGGGCTGCGTAGGGCTTCCCCCCCTCCCAAACAGGATAGAAGGGGTTTATGGGAGTTGAAATCTTTGTGACGACTACTTCCATTGACGTAGCCCTCAAAAAGACTACAATCCCATGAGTCTTTTCACCGTTCATTCTTCCAGTTCGGAGGGGGAAAAAAGGTGGCCGATGCAGACCTGAAAGAGCAGCAATGGAAGCTGCCAGCAGGAAGGGAGAAGTGCCATGGAAAACACCAAACTGCTGAGCAGCTGGGTTAGGGCAGAGGGCTGTGACTTATTCACTCCACATGCTCCCCACAGGTGCAGTTGGGCAGGTGGGCTCTACTTTTGAGATAAAATAATACAAGTTTGAGGGTGAAACTACTCCCCAGTCTAAGATGCTGAACTCTCCAGAAGCCAATGATGAAGGAGAATCACACACTCAAGCCGAGAGCTTTAGAGTTGTGTTAAGATTCTGCTTTGTTTCACTTGCTGTCCTCTGCCATTTTGTCCTGAAAACGCAGGCTGCAAACTCTCTAACAAACAAAGATGACATCACGGTTCCCGGACATGCACCCTGCGACATCATTTCCGGTGGAAATGACATCACAGTTCCTGGACACGCCCCCTTTGAAATCACTTCCGTCCCCCTTTGAGCCCAAGAAATTTTGGTCACCCTAACATGTACCCCACAGGTTTTCCAACCCCACTCCAAGAGATGTGCTAAGGGAAACCGATTGCCATCAAGCAGTAATTTGACTTCATGGATAAGCTTGAATAAGTAGGAAGCTTGTTCTTCCCTTTTAACAAAGGTCATTGTTTAAAGCAGTGGTGGCCAACCTTTCAACATGAATGCTGGCCCTTTAAATGGTTGCATAGGTGAGGGCATTTCAGTAGGTGCAGCTGCTTTAGCAGCACCATCAGCACTTGCAGCTGCCAAGATTCTGTCTTCTACACAACTCTTAAGAGTAGCCCTAATGGTTGGCCACCCCTGGTTTAAAGGAAGGTGGCAGACAAGCCTTGTTCAGGCAAATTAGTTGGTGGTTTTGGTGTTAGCCAGGAATCTTTAGCAACATGTGATAATCTGGTGTGAAGTCACTCCTACTCGTAACACTCTGCTCCTCTTTACCTAGCCTTACTTCTGGCTTTACTCACTACATTTACTTCTTCAGAACATGAACTCATCACCCCTTAAAATCACAGTTCCATTAGAATCTTTGGACAGTCTGACTGCTCTCCCAAGGGCTCCTGTTCTCATGGATACGAGTACAGACTATTACATATCATATGATTCAACGCAATAAGCTCTTCTTTTGCCAATTACTTACAATCAGCATGCAGAGGATTCAGCACATGCATGGTTTTCCCCTTTCCTTAGAAATTCACAATGAAATAACGTTCAAGATCACACCCAATATTTTTTAAAACGACACTACACTTAAAAATTCAATTTGGCAAGAAAAAATCATTATCTTACAGAAGGCTTAAGCAACATTTCCAATTCTATTTTCATACAGCTTTCATACAAGTTTACCTGATTATCATATTTTAGAGACTGCGTTCCAACCAAAAACCGTATTGCATCTGTTTCTGCGGTCTGGGGTGTTAAAGCTCGTGCCTAAGGGGAAAAATGATAAAAATATATTCAATACAACACATTTTAGTATCTTGGAACATACAGGACATCAGTTACCAAAAACAACACATTGACATTTAATCCATCTGAATTTTGACTATATTTTATAATGCAAGTTCTTTGTTGTTATCCAGTATCTTCAAAGCCTCTGCTTCGTCCACGGTTCCCAAAAGTCCCTCCATACTTTGCAAAAGTATGTGTGGACCCACAACTATAAGTGTCAACCTTCAAATGTTAAACATATTTCCAAAATCAAGTCTATATAATATTTCATCTCAAGAAGTACGAGAATGACTGGATATTTGTAGAAAGATGGGCAGAGCAATTCTGACTAAGGATCCGGCCGCATCCTGTGCACCGGTGGCCAGGATGCCGCCGGGCCAGAGATCTCCTCGGGGAAAGGGATGTTCGTCCCCTTCCCCGAGTGTAAACTGGGGCAGGCCCTATCGGCCTCCTCGGAGGAAGTAGGCGGAGGCCGTGTAATGGCCTAGCTGCCCAGCGGGGGCTAGGATATGGCCGAGGCCATCCCCTGCACCCTCCCTCGCCTGGCGAACCGCCCCCCACCCGCCGGAAAATGACTTACCGTATTTTTCGCTCCATAAGACGCACTTCCCCCCCCCAAAAAAATAGGGGGAAAATAAGTGTGCGTCTTATGGAGTGAATGTTTACGGGGGATTTTTTTTTTACTTACCTGGGCTTGCAGGGTCTTCGGGGAGGCCTGTGCGACCCTCTACAGGCCTCCCCGATCTTCAGATCGGAGATAAAGGCTATTTTCGGCCATTTTTTCCGAAAACCGGAAATGGCCGAAAATACCCTTTATCTCCGATCTGGAGGCCTGCAGAGGGTCACGCGACCCTCTGCAGGCCTCCCCGATCTTCAGATCGGAGATAAAGGCTATTGCTGCATTGTATTAGATAAATACATTGTACTGCGTTGTATTGCTGCGTTGTAAAGGCTATTGCTGCGTTGTAATAGATAAAGGCTATTGTATTTAAATACAGAGGTGGCTGACTTGCTGCGGTCGCGAGTGTTGCAGTCCCCTTTCTCTTCCTCCCTCCTTTGGCTTCCCTGCTGATTTGGCTTCCTTCGAGCAGAGCTCTGTGCTTAGAGGTTTCCAAGGGCTCAGCAGAAGCAGAAAGTCAGCTAATCTCCGTCTTCCTCTCCTGCCCTCCCCCCCTCAGCATATTGTATCTGCATGCGTTGCCTCTTTAAGGAGCAGGCGTGGTTTGGGGAAGCGGGAAGGGTCAGAGAACGACTGAGATCAACGTGCTCCGGCTTCCTGGATTGCTGTGTTTGTTGCCTGGAATCTCACACTTCTAAACCCAGGTAAAGTTTGCCAAAGTTTGTCTTCAATGCTGAGGGCGGAGCTGCGTGTTGAAGCTGATGATGCCTCCCTGTTTTTTTTTTCTTTTTTCCTGGCTCCTCTGCCGCATTGCTTTGCTGAGCTGCGATCAGATCAGGCAGCTTGATTGAGGGCTGCCTGCTGTGTTTTGTTTGCTGCTCCCAGCTTGGGCTGTGAGACGTGTTGCGGGACAGGAACATCTTTTAGTTAAAACAAGAGCACACTAGTGGGGGGGGGCATTTCTCGGGGGGGGATTTCCTTTGTAAATGCAGGGGGGGAGTGTTAGAGACTGAAGCATCTATATATAAAAATCATATAATGGATATATAGGATATCGTATTCTGTACCAACTTTCCTGGGAACAAGCCCCATTGAAAATACTGGGGTGGGGCTTAGAGGGCTCTTAGTCTAACTGCCTTCCCAAGTGCAATTCTGATTGACTCTTGCTTACAGTTGTTGGAATTAAACAGACCTGTACATTTTGCAAGTGAGCATGCACAGAGCAGGAGGAGGGTGACGGGGGGAATAAGACAGCCCTGCAGTGTAGTCAGTTGTTACTATTACAGGCTGGAGATTGTTATGCATCTCCACTCAAAAACGCCCTCCAAAACATGGAATCCAGAAGACACGTGTTATTTGTTCCATTGCAGCTCATGGCTTCACAGTTTGGGATGAAGAGAGACCAGGGAGCAGCCAAATTCAAATGGCCCTTGGCAGAAAAAAGGTCCCCACCCCTGGACTAAGGGAAGCCATTCTTGTAATGTGTTTTGGGGTTGCCTTCCCCCTCCCCCTTCCATCAGTGCTACTGTTCATCTCTCCCTGTACGGAGCAGTTTTTCAGTGGTGGGCTAGAACCTCCTTTGAACAAGGGGCGCCCATGTTTGCCAGGTCTTCCATGGAGCCATTTCTTACCCGTTTGCCACCGAGCAATGCAAGTGCTGGTTCTGGGGACAGAGTGGTTGATTGCTGCTAAACTTGTATGAATCATTCCTCAACCCAATCAGTTGTTGTGAATTAAAAGATCCAATTTTTGTTTGCAGTGATTGTTTTGTAAAGGGGAATTGGATAGGGGAGAAAACAGAAAGCTAGAGCTGGGGCCAATTAACGTTCCAAGGCAGTTCTATAATGTATCAGTAGCGTTTATGCTAGCTTGGTCCTAGCTCATAATTCTTCTCTGGGCATAGCTGGAGGTTACTATCCATAATTAGTAGGATTTTAAAAATCACCTGTATATTTTGGGGGCAAAAATGTAGACTGTTTGGCAATTTCTTGTGCTTCTGTAAATCTGCTGCTCAGTCCTTTTAAAAAAAACCTCTTCTATTAACTTGATGCTGGCATAACCATAGTTGCATGTGGCATATTTTTCATTTTTTTTATTTTGTACCCAGTTTTCTTACAAACGTATTCATCATATATAGAAGGGAGACCTATCTGGGAGCCAAGAAGGCCCTTTAGTGGCAGTCGCAGGGGGTGGATGGAGTGCTGCAGAGTTGTCTGTAGGAGCATGATAGTGGTAATGAATGGATCAGCATCAGATTGGAAAGATGCTGGAGCATTCCCCAAGGCTCTGTTGCAATTCAGCATTTTGGAAACATGAATACAACAAATATTTTTGGCAACATGAATACAACAAATATTTTCCCCCTATTTTTAGCTCCATAAAACACATGCGTCCTATGGTCCGCTATGTCTTATGGAGCGAAAAATACGGTACCTGGTCCGGCAGCCGTCGGGGTGAACCGTCAATGAAGCAATGGAGGCCGGCCTCTGCGCCGGTCTTCCCTAATCTCGCGTCGTCACAAACGTGGTTTATGGCACATTCACAACAACTTCCAGCGACAGAATGCTCGTTCCGTCGCAGTTTAGTTACAATGGATTGTGCCAAAAATCTACCAACTTACTCAAAATAAGTGTTCTACTTTTAAATATAGTCCTTGAAGAAGAATCATCCTCACATAAATGCCTGATATTCTTTTTAATAACTTGTGAATAGTGAAAAATGAAACTAATTATCTTGGACCTGCCAATCTTTAAAAATGAGGGTGAGTTTTGCAGCTGATGGATCTCTAGACACAGCTTCTACCACAAAAAAGTTTACTCTCAAGAGTACTTCAGCATCATGGTTTTTGCTGCAACTGACTAACACAGTCACCCTTCTGCACATTGTTGCAATATAGTATTTTGCAATATCTACTGCACAACTATACGGTATGCATGATTACTCAGAAGCAAGTCCCACTGGGTTCAATACGACTTACTCCTAAGTAAATGTTCAAAGGATTGCAGCCCTAGTCAATGAATAGTAGCAGCTTCTTACACAGCAACATTCTCCATACATCATGCTACTAAGTCCATAGTTAGAGCTCCTAGGCCAGTGATGGTGAACCATTTGGGCTTGGTGTGTCAAAATTTTTGAAAATGCCTAACTTGACTCTGCTGGTGTGTCCCCCCCCCCCCATAACTTTTAATAGTACTTTGACTATTGCTACTTTTAATAGTAATTTTGAATTGAACTGCACTGAAAACAATAGAACACATTGCATTTTATTTAACATCAATTAGTGACTTTTTTGTTGCTGACTTTTACTAGATAATAATTTGAAAGAGGTCTGCCAAAATCCCTGTCCTAAATGTTCAAGACAAGCCTGTAAAACCTGCGAAAATGTAAGGTGTGTCGGGGCCCTGGGGGAAACACTACTGTGTCACCCAAAATGACCTCGTGTGTCACCTGTGACGCGTGTCTTAGGTTCACCATCACGGTCCTAGGTTAACCACTGCTGATGTGGGATACCCGAAGACAGAGAAAGCTGGGTGATTTCCCATGTTACAGGATTGCTCTCATAATTCATTTCTACAACTGAAGTCCTCTGGGAAATTGACAAAGGATGATCCAAGTCTTATAAAATGAAATGTAGAAGACTGAAGTCACGTGTCTGCTTCCAAATAGGGAAATTTGTGAGATTCTGCAAGTGGCTTAGCAACACCCACATTTTCCTCAGATGTAGGTCTGACATGTACCTTTTAAGAAGAGTTTAGGCTTCGGAGGTGTGACAGCACTTTGATGTAACAAACATAAATGAGGAAATAACTCTCAGATATTGACTCTTGGGTTGCAGAAAACCTGTGCATAGTCAAGCAATTTCTCTCTTAACCAGTTGGTTTCCACAACTTATTTGTAGCAAAAACTGGAGAAAGATTCCAAAAACACTTTGTTCAGCAGAATATTTGATACCAAACATTTCAAAATATCAAACCAACTGCAAGTATCAAACCAACTGCAATCAACTGGCAGAATGCTATGCGAAATAGCTATTCACACATGATGAATCAATTAAGCAGAGCTATGCAAACTACCTGATGCTTTTGTTTGTTTGCTTTAATTTGGAAGGGGAAAAAGCTAAATATTTAACACCAACGAATGAGGAGACATGACCACTGGAATAAAAATATAGTCAGCTAAGAACTGCAATTTTCCTCCTTGTGTGCAATATCCTAAAATACTTGATGCAGGCAAGAATTACAAACACATAGTGCAGGAAAAATGTTTGCATGAAAAAATAAACCCATCATGCATTTCCAATGTAGTTCAGTTGTTTTGTATCCAGTGCCGTCCTAACCATTCACTTTTAAAGCATGAACAAGCCATGAATCACTGGCATGTCCTTATAAATAGGAAATGTACATTTGTTTAGAACGGAGTTCTGGTTAACACGTTCCAATTTTTTTCCTGGAGGATGGATTTCAGGGGTAGTTTAAGATACCACCTATACTGAATAAGTTACATTAAGACTTCTGAACACTTTTAGGGGCAAATTTAAATCTTGGAAATGGCTCCAATTCAGAACAGACTGATTTACAGCTCCTTGGCGTTATATGGATGCATAAAACTAAGATGATTTCTAGAGCATTTCCTCTGTTTCCCGATTACACATTAAATCAACCTCTCTCTTCAAACTGAAGACACTGACATTTTTGGCATCTAGATAAACAGCTTGATCCTAGTGTTGTTCCCTCAAAAACAAAACAAAAAAACACCCTGTAGAATTGAAGTGATCGAAGACTGTTATAACCCGCAACAATGTACATTGAGCGAAACATCTCGGGATCTGGGTTATAAAACTTCAATTTATAAAATATCAAAATGTAAAATACATCAGCAAAAATCAGTAAAAACACAAAGTAAGCATATAATGCTAAAACCTTATGTAACAAATACTTTAAGATCACTGAGTAAAATACAATAAAGACATTTAAAAACTGCAAGGGCATGATATTACATTTTGAATATGCAAAATGATATTACATTTTGATATTTTATAAATTGAAGTTTTATAACCCAAATCCCGAGATGTTTCGCTCAATGTACACCCTGTAGAATTATTTCAAGACTTGCTTCCAAGTAAGGCTGCTTAGGATTTCGAAGACATTTGTGTGAGGCAAGAATGCAGCCAAGGAGGGGGTAATACTGCTATCACCAGAAGCACTCTTTATAATCTCATGGTCTGGAAATGCTCAGAAGTTCACAACTTATGGAAAGGAAGGGCTGGATGGATATATTGGAGGATCTCAGAGGCCATGTATTCTCCTGATGTTTCACGGCACTCCCTGCAGACATGCCTGTGCACAAAAGGGAGACGGAAATAAAAAGAACTCTTAGAATGTCTAGTATTCTGTTGGGTATAAAGACAACATTTCCCCCTCCCATGTTGAGGGCATTATTAAAGGATAAAATGACCTAAATCACTTGTTTTTAAAAAAATTGTGGTTTTTTTTAACCTTTTAGCAGCAAAATGCGCCATTCTGAAGCCTCTGTAGGGCTTCTGGAAGCTTAACGACCCACTTCCAGGTGGCACGAAGGCCCTTCTCCCCTCCCAGCCTTGTCCCAGAATGCATCCTGGGGCAAGGCTGAGAGGGGGTAAGCGCTTTTGCGTGAACCAGAAGTGGGTTTTTAAGCTTCCAGAAGCTCTACAGTGGCTTCAGAATGGTGTGGTTTGCTGCTAAAAGGTTAAAAAAATGTTTTTTTCCTTTGGTTTCTCTTTTTACAGTGTTTTAAAGCAGACTCGGTATCCACAGATCCTCATTATCCACAGGGGGTGTGTGCGCCCCGGAATGGATCCCCCACAGATAGCGAGGGCCTCAACTGTATCTTATTTCATTGAAGCACACTAATGAACATCAAGCAATTTTGGTAGTCTGAGAATAGTGTGCAAGGAGGAAATATCAATTCCATAACCATTATTTACTTTAATCAAAAGAACACTTCTGAAATAAAAAGTCAAGCAAAAGAATTTCATAAAACAACCACATTTGCGCTGATCCTATACGGTACAGTCCAGAGCCCAAACCCGAGTTAGTATATTACCATATGCTCTCCAAAATCCACAATCTGCTAGCACCCATAAGAGTGTAAATAGAGTTAACCAATGTAAAGGGATCTTAACAGAAACGAAGAAAGCTGCCTTTTACTGAGTTAGAGCATTGGGCCACCCATGTAAGTACAGTATTGTCCACTCTGACTTGCAACAGTTCTCCAGGTTTGTTTTTTTCTGCCAAACTACTGGAAAAGTCAGGGACCTTCTGCATACAAAGCACAACAACTACAACCCCTCCTGTATAGCAACTTGCAAATCTTGAAACAAAACATTAATTTCTGCAATTATTTGAAATAGTCATTACAACCGTTTATCCTCAGATTTGATTTAAAGTACTACCTTAGTGAAGAAGGAGAAATGAGTAACAACATTCATTAAAACATTCATTTTCTATTTCTCTTTCATAGTTATATTTTCTTCTAGCGCTGAGCTACTGGATACTTATACGATTTAACTTCAGAAAAGTACTGTATAGCTACCCAAGATCTCTATTAATGCAACTGCAAAACAGTTGCGTATCTTACATTTAGTTTTAAATATGGAGTTAAACCGAGGCACATTTCAAGCTGGTGCCAGAAAACAGTGATTTGTTTTACAAAGGCTTCTTGAGGCCTGCCACTTTTTTTAAAAAAATCTTGTGATGCTTCTCCATTTTCTCTGGTCAATAAACTGTTTTCCTACTCCCAAAGTCAGAAGTGGTGGGGCTTATAAAGGTAAAGGTGACCCCCTGACAATTAAGTCCAGTCGTGTCCGACTCTAGGGTGTGGTGCTCATCTCCATTTCAAAGCCGAAGAGCCAGCGTTGTCCGAAGACGCCTCCGTGGTCATGTGGCCGGCATGACTCTCCTTGCCGCAGCGCGTAGCATGCGGCTGGAACACGGAGCGCTGTTTACCTTCCCGCAAGCGGTACCTATTTATCTACTCGCACCGACATGCTTTGGAACTGCTAGGTTGGCAGGAGCTGGCCAAGCAACGAGCGCTCACCCCGTCGCAGGAATCGAACTGCCGACCTTTCGATCGACAGCTTATGGTTCAATTTCACTGCTACATCATCACTCAGTCCGCAGTCAAGTTGGTAGGGTTTACAGTTAACAATATCTAATAGGGTATGGCAGCCTATATGCAATATATTCATATTCTCAGTCCACTGCAGAGATCTCAGCTGTCAGAGTTGAACGCATGTCAACTGGAAGGACAAGACAGGAATTGAAAAAGAAAGCTGAAGCACACTAAAAGGGCATCATCAGAAAACAAAGTTGTCTGTCAAACATGTGGATTAGAGAGTATATTAGTCTCTAAGTACTGTATGATGATCTTTCAGAAGAAGAGTCAGCTACAAACAGTATTCTGGCCCAGGGTTTCTCTAACTCCTACTGGGGAGTTTACTCAAGTTGCCTCATGGTTGGCCTGCCCCGGGCCAAGGTCAGATAATAATACATGCTGACATGAAAATACAGTGTACAACAATTAGAGATGGGAAGACCTGCAAAAAATTAAAGTGTGTGTGCGGGGGGGGGGGGGGGTTAAAGTATTACATGGTATTTTCTTTCTCAGAACGAATGAAATAGTTTCTGTATTTTAAAATAGTATTGTTACAGCCAATTACACAGATAAAAAAGGTAAAGGTGACCCCTGACAATTAAGTCCAGTCGTGTCCGACTCTAGGGTGTGGTGCTCATCCCCATTTCAAAGCCGAAGAGCCAGCGTTGTCTGAAGACGCCTCCGTGGTCATGTGGCCAGCATGACTCTCCTTGCCGCAGCGCGTAGCATGCGGCTGGAACACGGAGCGCTGTTTACCTTCCCGCAAGCGGTACCTATTTATCTACTCACATTGACATGCTTTGGAACTGCTAGGTTGGCAGGAGCTAGCCAAGCAACGAGAGCTCACCCCGTTGCGGATTCGAACTGCTGACCTTTCGATCGACAGCTCATAGTTCAGCGGTTTAACCCACTGCGCCACCCGCTGGCCTGTAATTACACAGATGCAAGACACCAATTATTGTATATTACTACAAATATGTACAGGGGGGCCGCCGTATCCGCTGGGGATACGTTCCAGCTCCCACCGTGGATCGCTGAAACCGCGGAAATGGGCGAACGCCCATTTCTGTGGTTTTCAGGGGGGGCGACCCCCCGCGGGCCTGCGCGACCCCCCCAAGCACTTACGATACTCTAGCTATCACCTAAGTCTTGTTGGTCAAGCCTGCAAAGCAGCTACAGCCTCGTAACTTTTGAAGAAAAACACGGAGGTTTCTCCAGCTAAAGGTAAGTGGGGGGAGGACGCGACTCCCCACAGCCCCCACAGCCCCAGGCACTTATGTTTAGAAGAGAAACCTCCGTTTTTTTCTTCAAAAGTCCCTGCAAAGAAGCTGCAAACTCGGGACTTTTGAAGAAAAAACCCGAGGTTCCTCCTAAAAGTAAGTGCGGGGGGGGGGGCTGTGGAGGGTGCAGGGGGGATTCCTCATCCGTGGATAACTGAAACCGTGGATGAGGAATCAGTGGATACGGGGGGGCCCCTGTATATACTGCTTTTCAACAAAAAAGCAGTTTACAAAGCGGTTCACAGAGCATAGGGACAAACATGTCCCAAAAGAGCTCTCAATCTAAAAAGAAGAAACTCCAGCAAACAGCCTCTAGAAGAGACACTGCACTGGGGTGAACAGGGATAGTTGCTCTCCTCCTGCTAAATATAAGAGACCCACCATTTTGAAAGGTGCCTCTTTGCCCAACTAGCTGTGGTTTCAGATTCAAGAGTCAAAGGCAGAAACGTTAGTGACAATAGCACGGGGACTGCATTTGTCTGTATTACTAAACAAATAACACTTTTATGACTAAATTAGGAGGTTGTCAAGCATATTGCAGCTGCCTTTATTGTCTCTGTACAATACAGTCTCCAACTACTCTTGAGAAATTCTAAACAAAACATGATATTTGGAACTGAGCAATGCTGCACACAAAAGCTTGCATCCTTGAAAGTCCACTAATTAAGTTTGGAAGTATTGCAAGCCCTTATTTCCACACTGACAATCACTGCATTTGACTAGAACTCCAATACTGAGCTGGTGTAGTGCAACACCTATGAGACTGAACTGTGAACAAGGAAGTTCCCAGATCTTTCTTCTGCCATGAACTCACATGGTAGCCACTATTTTGTCAGCCTCAGTCCCACATCTGCAATATTTACCACATTTATATACCATCCTTCCTCCAAGCAACCCAAGGCGGTGCAGATGGCTCTCCTCCTCAGGGATAATAATAGTCACCTACCTGAAAGCATTGTCAAAAAGATTACAAGATAGCATACATGGGAGCAATGAACATGCATAGCACTGCTGAATATTCCTAAACATTTTAACTGTTATTATTTCACACATACTTTGGAAGAATAAAAGAGCTCTACCCAGATTCCATGTAGTACTGGGGGGAGGGCAGTTTGAAGGGTAACCAATCGGACAGGTTAGGGACCAGAGCACTGTCAGAAACCAGAAATCGCTGAAAAGTAGAACCCAGTCTTTTTTTAAGCTTGCAAATACAAAATGGCTGCCAAAAACACAAATATCACTTGAGAATGCGTGCAAAAGCTAAATCACACACATCTGTCTCCTTCTGGTGCAGGAAGCATTTGCAGAGCATGTTTAACATTTTGTTCAAAGTTACAGTTTTCCCACACAAGAAGACATGAACTGGGAGGGGAAAAAAGTTTTTCTACCTCAGCTTCTGTTTTAGAGAGCCGAGGAAGGGGGACAGGCGAAGGGAGTGGCTGGCGGAAGTCAGAGGAGGCCATGTAATGGCCCAGCAGCCCTCTGGAGCCCGGGATATGGTGGACGCCATGTCCTTGCCCCCTCCCGGAGCAGCTGGGCCTATGGCCGCCCTCCCACTACCGCCCAAAACACCCCCCACCCTCCCGCCAGATCCTACCTTTGCTGGGTCCGCCGGCTGGTCGAGTCCTCGGCCGGCGGAGCAGGGCAGGCCGGCCTTGCGCTCCAATAACTGGGTGGTCAGGGTAGCTTATATAATGTTCATTTAAATAAAATAAAATTAAAGGTAAAAACAGTACAAAAATAGAGGCAAAAAACCAGAAGCTAGCATATATCATAAAGCACTTACACAATACACCCCGCCACACACACACAAAATGCAGTGGTAGCAGTAATAATAAGACCGCCTAAAATCAACAGTATCCAAACCAAAACCAAAACCAATATGGTAAGACCAACAAAAAAGGTTTTTAGCCGCTGCAAGAAAGCCACCAGAGAAGGCATACTTCTCATATTGAATGGAAGGGAGTTCCATATTTTTGGCACTGCTACAGAGAAGGCCCGAACTTCAAACAGGAGCAGCCCTTGAAGAAGAAGCCATCAGGCGACAAGCCAGCTCATACAGGAAAAGTCGGTTCCTCAGATACCCAAGCCATAAGAGCTTCAAAAGGTCAAAATCAGCACCGTGAATCGTGCACAGAAACAAACCAGCAGCCATTGCAGACACAGGAGCAGCAGTCTGACAGGGTCAAACTGCTGAGCTTCTGGGACCACATGGTCCCCACGTGTGCTGCACTAATTGCAGTTTCCGGACAGTCCAAGGGTAGCCCCATATAGAGCTTGTTACAGTAGTCAGGTCTTGATGTGGCATGGACCACTGTGAGCAAGTCTAACCAACTGAAGTACAGATGCAGCTGGTGTATCAGCGTTAACTGGACAAAGGCCCCCCTCACCACCGCCATCAGCTGGCAATTCAGGACCAGCAGAGAATTTTTTTTAAAAAAAATCCCAAGCTGCGAACCTGCTCTTTCAGAGGGTGTACAACAATCTTATTCAGGCAGGCCGGCAGTGTAGCACCTGAGTCATAGTTCTCTGAACCAGGAGGACCTCTGCTTTGCCCAGATTTAATTTGAGCTTGCTGTCCCTCATTCAATCCCCAACAGCTGCCAGGCAATGTTCCTGGATTTTAATACTCCCCCTGTGATTAGATGGCAGAGAGATAGAGCTGGGGGGGTCATCTGCATATTCATTACACCCAATCCCAAAACCCTGGATGCTCTCCCCCCACAGTTTCATGTAGATATTAAACAGCACAGGGGACAGGATGGAACCGTGTGGCATGACATGCCAAAGGCCAAGGTGCTGAACAGCAATAACATAGCTGGATCTTCTGCTGTCTGGAGCGGTGACTTGGGGTGAAGCCCCCCCCCCCGAGCGCCTGGAAGAAATTGGCAGCGACGACATCATCACCGATTACTTCCAGTTTGTGAGGCCTCCAGGGATGGCGTGTCCGTGATCGGCTGCCTTTCTCCTTTGGAGGCCAAAGGAGAAGGGCAGTTGGATCATGTCAGCTACTGCCACTCCTCACAATCCAGGCAGCAGCGGGGGGGGGGGGGTTTGCAATTGGCTGTTCTCCTTTGCAGGCCTCGAAGGGAGAAGGGCAGCCTATCGCATGGCTACTGCCGTCCCTGCAAAGCGGCTGGTGCAAGCACCCCCTGGGACAGTAGAGCCCAGGATGGACCGCACCAGTCGCCTCACAGTAACTATGCCACTGCTTAACAGGCATCCCAGTAACACCTAGGATCTGTCAGCCCAAACGAGCCAGAACCACCACAAAGTGGTACCTCAAATTCTCAACCTAGCCAGCTACCTCAGGAGGACAGTACAGTAGACTGAGTGGAAAGCCGGTAAGGGCAAGAGGTCCAGAAGGACCAACAAAGACACACTCCCCCTGTCCAGGCTGCAGCACGCATCATCTACAAGAGCAAACAAGACTGCGACCCTATGCACACTTGCCAGGTAGTAAACTCCACTGATGACTAAGGAACTACTTCTGAGTAAACATGCATAGGATTGGGCTGCATGGCTGTCTCCATCCCCAAGCCTGGTCTGAAACTGGATTGAAAAGGGTCCAGATAAATATAATCCATGTAATCCAGGATGCCACCACCAACTTGATTGCTTTGCCAAGAAACAGGAGGTTGGTAGACTGGCTAGTAATTATCCAATGTGGTGGTGCCAGAGGAGAATTTCCTCAGGAGAGGGTGAATCACCCCCAGCGTCCATATTGCTGGCCTCACTCTATCTCTCAGAGAATAATTGGCCAGCCACCACACACACACCCGAGATCAAATAAGATCTGTCCTGCTAGGCAAGTGTAAAGCAGGCAGGCAGGCGGAAGTCTTCACCAGTTAACTACTGCAGGGTACAGAGACACTTTTCCTTTTGCGGGTTGCATAAGAGAACGAACCGTTAGAGAGTAGGAAGAAACCAAACACGCTTTATTCTCATCCACGCCACATTTAAGACAACTGCTAGTGCTACTGCTCCTCTCTCATTACCTGGAATTCCAGTCCATAAATAACAGGCGCGTCGTCCTCCATAACAGCAACAGCTTCGCTTCCCCTGCCGTGCAGCGATAGAACAGCACGGAGCCGAGCCGATAAGTTTCTTCCTATTCAAACCCTACCCTCGTGAGGCTAGTAGAAGAAAGCGAAACGCACAACAAACTTTCCACGTCCCACTTCGGCTTCCGTCCCTCTTACACTTCCGGGTAAAGAGGACGACGTCCGTTTTACGCACGACGTAGCCGTTCAATCTGTTGCTGAAGCCCCCCCTGGAGGGATGATGGGAAAGGGAACCTCCGACGCGCAGGCGCACAGGCTGGCGTAGCTCTTTCCCCTTTAGCCGCCCTTCCCATCCATCTTCACCGCAACGTCTTGGAGGTTGTCGCCGTCAATGGAAGCAGGTGAGGTGCGGGGCTGGTTAGGGCGGAGCGATGCTCCCTCCGTCTGCTTCCTCTTTCCTCTTCAGAGGCTTCGAATGGACGAGTGCCCACTCTAGGAGGTAGAGCGTTACCACAGCTTTGTCCAACAGAAAAAGAAAAATAATCATTCCTGCATCTGCTGTGGTGGCTCTTATAAGCTTTGCAAGTAACAGATCAGGTGATCTTAAAAAACATAATGATACTTGTGTCTGGACTGTACCACTTCAGCTTGCAGGGGAAAGTCGTATATGATTGAATGCTGCTTCATGCAAAAAAATAACCAGCACATAGAAAACTAGCATGGCAGGCAGAAGGTTAGACTGTGTGACTTCTTCCTGACATCTAGTTCTCTGTGTGCAGGTTTGTTCTTTGTTTTGTATGTGTATCACACACACACGCCCTACGTTCTGAAGTGTTACAGTCGAGAAACAGGTTTATCATCTTTGCTGTTTGTGGGAACTAACCTCTAAGGAAACCTGTTGGAAGTTTTAGTGTTTCTTGTGATTATCTGTTGGGTCTGATTCTGAATTGGTGAATTCTCTATTAATACATAGTGTGATATTTTTGCATATGTAGATACAAATATGTTTAATAATGTCAATCATACAGCACTTCTGTTAGTGTGTTTTGACCCTCATTTGATTTGCCCTTAACCAGAGCAGTGTCAGGAAAATAATTATTGCTCCCATTTACAGATGAAAAACTGAAGCTGAGTTAAAGGGATTTGCCCAAGAATACGAGATTGTGTGAGAGTGAAGATTAAAGGTATGTCTCACTGGGTCATGTTCATGTTAACTGTTACTGAAAATGGAACAAAACTCAGTCTAATCTGCATCTCATCTTGTTTCCTGTCTATGAATGACACTCTTTCTCTTGGTTTCATCATGTGAAAATGAGTGCCTTCTTAAAAAGGTAATAATCTTCACATGATGTATTTGGACAAATGTCTGTAACAGTGCTCTGTTTCTCCATTATCAGTCTTTTCAATTTTTTTAAACTATCAGCAAAATCCAGTGCATGTCTATTCAGAAGTAAGTTCTGTTGCTTTCGGAGCAACCTACTCCCAGGTAAGGTCTTATAAGACTTACAGCCTGAGTGTGTGCATATCCAGCTTTTCACCACAGAAATATTGCTAATTTCTTGGAGGATGGATGAGAAATGGGTGGTCTTTCTTGTACAACTTCACAGTCCTGTAGAGATGTCTCAGGTTCTGCCCACACACATTTTTATGTACACCACATCAGAATTATTCAATTGTGTATGTGGGTGAGCTGATGCAAGTATGTGCATTCAGTGTTTAAACAAATATTGTAGATAAATATGGAAAGATTTGTATTTGGATGAAGAAACATGATGAAAAAGAAATGATCCTTGTACTGACATACCCTAAGATCCAGATTTTGCACACTGGGATCTACTAGCCAACTTCTTTTCAGTTTGGTGTTTATTCTTTTTCCATAGCAGGTCAAAGCCTAAGCTTACTGAGTGGGCCCCAAGCTACTTGTGTCTGTGTTTGTTTACGGTGCCTGGCATTCTGAGGATGATCCATAAGAGCTATGGTTTTGTAATAGTAGTGTAGGTTCAATCCATTATTCCATTATCCGGTTAGCAGTTGGCTGTCATTGGCTGTAGAACTGGGGCAGTGAAATAGGTGTGATGAACTGTGCTGGAGTGGAGGAAGGAAGGAAGGAAGAATACTTCTCGCCTCTTAGAGCCTGTCTTTGGCCTCTTGTTTTTTCCTTCATTTTCTTTTCTTTTTGAGCCACTTCTGTAGAGGTAATTCACAGAATTAACCAGTGGCAGGTCACTGCATTTTATCCCTCTAAAACCAGATCAGTGAGGGATCAGCAGGTGCTGCTTCAAGGTTGCAAGGACATTCAACCAGGAAACTCAATGACGTTGTTCCATTGTGTTTTTTTCCTCTCCCCTCAAAGGAAAGGTAGATTCTAGGAACAGCTCTGTTTAGAATGAGAAGAGCAGGCATACATTCACCCAGCCTTAAGAAATCATGAGCTGGTTATCTGTTTGGGGACCTTGGCTGACATCATGACGAAGAATCATAGTTCATTGGTAGAGAACATGTTTTTAAGCAGAAGATTCCATATTCAAACTTTGGCCTCCCTGCTTAAAAGGATCTCTGATAGATGGACTTAGACAGAAATCTTTCCTGGCCTTTGAAGAGCCGGTGTCTCTCAGTCAACGGAATTGAGTTAGGTGAATCACTGGTCTGACAGGGAATAAAATGGTCTGACAGGGAATAAAATAGCTTCTTAATAGCGCAATCCTATCCAACTTACACCAGCGGTGTGTGCAGCGAGAATGGGAGGCCCCAGAATGGAAAGGGGATTCAAATCCCCTTCAAAGGGGATTTAAATCTCCCCTCCCCTCCAAAGCCTCTCACCCTGCCCCCCCCACTGGTTATACCGGTGGTGTAAATTGGATAGGATTGTGCTGTAAGTCTGTATGATCACAGGACTTCAATTGAATTAGAGAGATGTGAGCCATTTTCTGCCCACTATCCACTAACAACTGCACAACCCACCCTCCCTAGCTAATCCTGTTTCTTGTATAAGCATACTAGCTCTGTGAACAGAGGTTGAGGCTAATGGTTGAGGCTAGTATATGTACACTGGCTATAAGGGAACGAGAAAGGGCAGACTTATGGGAAATTGAAGAGTTTCTAGTGTCCTCGCAGTTCTTTTTTGGCATGTCTATAAAATATAACCACATTCCAAAATCGGTGTGTGAGATTTTTTTTAAAGCAGCCTCCGGAGGCACCTCTCTCAATTAGGTAAGTCATTGCGGCGCAACTTCACCATCCATGGAATTGGTTATCGCAGGGGGTTCTGGATCCATCCCCACTGTTCTGAAAGACAGTGTCCCACAGGTGACATATTATGGTCCCCTGATGCATATAGAGACCAAGAAAAGAGTCCAGAAATGCTTAATAACAGTTCATATTGTCAAGCAGATTTGACTGGAGCTGTGCTGCCTGCCTGGTATGACATATAAAGTGATGGACAGTATCTCAAATGTCTATAAGTTCCATGAATATGAGGGAAAACAACATGCAAAAAACGCCAGTGGTAACATGACACAGTGCTAATATTAAACGTCATAAGTGATCGCACATCAAGAACAAAAGAAAAGCCCTACTGGTTCAGGCCAAAGGCCATCTAGTCCAGCATCCTGTTTCCCACAGTTGGCTCATCAGCTTTCTGTGTGGTGTCCAAAGCAAGAGCAAAAGACATCCCCTTCTGCCATTGCTCCCCTGCAATTTGCATTCAGATGCTTATGGCAACTGAACCTGAAAGTAGTGCATAGCTATCGTGACTAGGAGCCGTTGATAGACCTGTCCTCCATGAATTTGTCCAATCCCCTTGGCAACCCACTCCAGTAACCTTGCCAAGAAAATCCCATGAACAGTACCAAAAGGCTAAAAGATATGACGCCAGAAGATGAACCCCTCAGGTCGGAAGGTGTCCAAGACAGCATCACCGATGCAACGAACATGAAAATGAGCGAACTCAAGAAGATAGTGGAGGACAGGAAGGCCTGGCGAGATGTGGTTCATAGGATCACGAAGGGTCGGACATGACTTAACGACTGAACAACAACAACAAAAGCTAGTGACCATCAAATCTTGTGGCAACAAATCCCAAAGGGTAATTATGTGCAGTGTGAAGAAGCACCTCCTTTTGTCCATCTTAAATCTCCCCCTAGACCAGGAGTTCTTAACTTTTTTACAATTACAGGCCCCCAATGGGTTGCCAATATGTCCCCCTACCCCCTTCGCCAGACTGTCAAAATCAT
This sequence comes from Plestiodon gilberti rubricaudatus, assembly GCA_026170595.1. Lineage (NCBI taxonomy): Eukaryota > Metazoa > Chordata > Lepidosauria > Squamata > Scincidae > Plestiodon > Plestiodon gilberti. The sequence continues at coordinate 115,520,154 of JANXHW010000001.1, forward strand.
CAATCCTCACCAACCTCTGCCTCCTCTGTCTCTAATCTGCGAGGGTGATCTGCAGCCATTTCAGGAAGCAACAGCGGCAGCAGTAGATGCTGAGGGGGAGAGAGGTGAGAAGCTGTCAGGGGTTGGGGGCTCATTATTCCAATTAATGACAACAGTAACAATGTCAAAAGTACAGTACTGTAATAAATACTGATGTCCCCAAGGTGTGAGGAAGAGAAAGAAGAGCATGCAGCCCCAGCAATGGCAAAATCTCAATATTGGGGATATCACTTTAAGAGCTTAAAAGAGTATTAAATAATAAGCTATGCAGTCCAGACTATAGCAGGAAAGGGCTATGTATACCAGCAATTTTTAAGGTTAGTTCCTCAAAAAGTTGAGGACTTAAATGCAGGGAGACGCATAATGGGGACCTCCTCTATTGTGTGAGAGAGGGAGAAAATCCGGTGTTATTGTTCAAAGAAAGCATTTATTTATTTAGAAGTAAGCAGCACCATCATTCTTGGTGGGACTTCTTAGTCATTATGCCTAGGACTGGGTTGTAAATATGTTGTTAGAACCTTTCTCTTGAATGGTGAAGGTCTGTCTATAATGAAATAGTATCTGGTGGGTGATTTGTGCAAGATAATCTGTCCTGATGTCCTGAAAATCTTTGAAGTGATCAAGAAGAGAAGCTGGATGTGTGTACATTTATGTGTTTGTGTCATTCTTTAAATAACAGGGCAGGATTCAAAGACGTGCAACTAGTTGTTTACATGTGGAGAGACATGTATGACTTCGAACATTTCTTGGACCTCAGCCTCTTTTGATATATGACAACCCATTGTTTGAAATGCACCTCGTTTTCAAAGCAGTTTTTGTATGATTGGGGAATGGTTACTGTTCAAAGAAAGCACTTGGAACCTTGCCATAGTGGTCTACTGAGGACTTAACCTTTATTTGCAAGTTGACCGCCTACCTCAGAAACACACACTTCTGCCTCCTCCTTTGTCCTCTTCATGGTACAGACCATTTCCTCTCTTCCCTTCTTACAGCACAAGGATCTGGCCGGCAGCCCAGGGCCGCCCGCCTGAGCCAGGGCCGCCCGCCGGTTCCTGAGCCCCGGCAGCTGTTCTGCCGCCGGGCTGGAGGTCTACTCTTGTCCCCTTCCCCGGGTGTAAATCCAGGCCGGCCCGATCGGTCTCCTCAGATTTTCGCCAGCTACATAGCTGGCGGAAGTAGAGGAGGCCGTGTAACGGCCTAGCTGGCCAGGCGGGGACGGAGATATGGCCAAGGCCATCCCCCTCCCCCTCCTGGGCAAACTAGGCCAATGGCCCCCCTTCCTCGCCCACCGAACCGCCCCCACCGGATCCCGACTCATCTCATCCGGCAGATGCACAGGCGCTCTGACAACGGAGCGAGGGAGGCCAGCCTCTGCGCCGGCCTCCCTTGCTCCCAAGTAGTCGCAAACGTGATTTCTGGCACGTTTGCGACTGCTTCCAGCGACTGAACACTTGTTCTGTCGCTGGTACGATCCAAGGTCTGCAAGCTTGCTTCAAATAGTTTCAAACTCGAGTTGGAATGAAAATTTGTGCTGGAGAGTTTAGTGGGAACAGGAAGGCAGCATGCGTTCCTGAGACCCCGTATTTGCACATGCAAACATCATGCAAAGCCATGATTAAATATGATCCTGGTTTATTTTGAAATTCTATCTAAAATAAGCCAGGATTGACTGATTGACTGTTTGGTTATCTTGGCCGATCCTGGCTTATGAACCAGAATCCTGAACCAGAATAAGAAGTAGAGTTCTTCTTCCATGTACATGTGAAAGGAGGAGGTGTGTGCACTCTGGACGAGGGGTGTTATGCAAAGCCAGGATTCAGTCCTGGCTTCATGTGATGTCTGAAGTCGCCCATAATTTGTGAGGAACCAGTGTTAAATCTGTGCTAAATCACAGTTTAATTATGTTCATCATCTACATGCTATTGAGTGATTTTTATTTTGCATTTTAAAGTATTGGACATTTGTTTATTGAAATGGCTTCATAGAACCCAATGCTATTGTGTTACATATAAATAGTCCTGAGATTCAGAAATTTTTGGTAGTAGTCACATTCACTTGTATTTTAATCTAGAATATGGAAGACCAAGAAGGCAATATTGAGGATCCCAAGACAAGAAGTTCATACGTGGTAGAAGGTAGTTGTGCAATTCAGCAGCAAGCTCAAGAAGAACTTATTTTTCAGGAAGAAACCATTGATCTTGGAGGAGATGAATGTGAGTCTGAAGAAAATGAGACCATCTCAGAAGATTCTAGTAACTTCATAGATAAACTTAATGAGCACATGATGGAGAGTGTCATTATATCAGATTCCCCAAATTACAGTGAAGATGATACAGGTGATCTTGGCTGTCTGCAAGAGGCTGTAAAGCAAATGGAAGCAAAAGACATTCCTGCAGTGGAAGAAGAGGTGGGGAAAGAAGCTATTAGTAAGGAGAATGAAATAGAACCTGAAGGTGCCCCTAAAGATATTTCTGATATTGGAATTGATTACCAATCTTCTTTAAAAGAAGAGTTGATTCAAGAAGCGGCAAAAGAGGAACTAAAAGTGGAAAGTGATGAGCTGCTTAATTCACCATCAAACAGTACTGACGAATGCAAACCTGAGGAAAAGATACCCTCTCCGCTTGCCAGCAGGTCACCTGTGGACTCTGAACCTATTCCTGTGTGTACAATTTTCAGCCAAACAAATCACATGAATGGTCAGCAGCAGTTTCTGCATGATGGCTTTGAGCCTCAAATGGTGAAGTCGCCTAGCTTTGGTGGTATAAGTGAGGCTTCAGTGAAGACTCATCCACAAGTGGTTCAACCAAGTCCAAGCCTTAGCAAGTTTTTTGGTGATGCTATCAATACGAATACACTCGCTTCTGATTTTTTTGATTCGTTTACTACATCATCTTTTATTTCCGTCAGTAACCCTAATGCAAGTGCATCTGTACCAGAAGAAATGTCTTCTCTTCTAACAGCGGGAGAGTCCCGTGACTTGGCTGACCATAAATACCCAACCAAAAATGGAAGATCTGAAGCTGGGAGATCTGCATCATCTCCAGAGATATCGCAGTCTCCAAAGCCATTTTCCCAGATCCAAGCTGTTTTTCAAAGCAGCGATGACCCTTTTGCATCTGTGCTGAATATGAGTGAGATAGATAGAAGAAATGATGCTTGGCTTCCTAGTGAGGAAACTAGGAATGTGTTGATTTCAGTGGCCACACAACAGTATAATAATATTTTCATAGACAAAGAGAATCTCACCATGCCTGGATTAAAATTTGACAACTTTCAGGTAACAGTCTTCATTTACTGCTTGCTTCTTGAAATTTTGTATCTAACAGGCTAGCTAGATAATGTATGCAGTGTTCTAAACAATTATGGTATGAGCCTCTAATTATGGTATATGCCTTTTTAGTTATGTTTCATAGGAAAATATTAGGAGATACAAAGTGAGTGTACTATTTTATTGGTCCTATCTAGGTTGGTGTAAGTTTTCTGCATTTACAGAACTCTTCATCACATTAAGCTATGTTTGTACTGTATGTGACTGAGAAAATGAAAACAAGATGTTTTCAGTTGTACCCTAGCTTCGTAAATACTGTTATCAGCAATGCAGATATTGTCCTTCAGTTTGCTCTGTGTACCCGAGATTATTACCTTTCGTTTCTGTCTGATAAACAGTTCCATGAAAGTCTAAAATGAAGTTGATCATACCACATCAATATAAGTAAGTCCTATTAAGGAGATATGACCAGCTTGTAATATTCTATGAGATAGTGTATACATGGCCAAGAAAGGTTAAATGTTCTCTTTTATAGGATTTTTGTAATACTGGCAGCCATTATACCATACCCCTCGTCTTCTTGCATGAGTCTACCCAGCCCTAGCAATAACTGATGAGCAGCTGCTGTGCATTCTATGCTGTAAAATCATCGAGTTGCCTGGCAACTGGCTGACTCTCGCTTCAGAAGGAGCCGGTTGTAGGCTGCATGTTACACCTCTCGCATTGCTGAGAGGGGGGTAATCAAAGATTGATAGTAATCATGAGAGATTCTTGCTGATCAAGTGTGCTATTAAGGAAATGGAAATGGGAAAACATACATGCAGGAGGCCTGGACAACAGGCAATATTTGACATGAGTAACAGATATGGAAATTACTACACAGAAATAAATGTGTTGAGATGCAACTAATAGTATTTGGCGCAGCTACTGTGGTCACACAACTGAGGGTCATTGTAAGACTTGGGAAGTTAAGTCCATGTTTTGAACAAACAGGAAAAGAAAAACCTGAACTCTTCCAGTTGCGTATGGGCTTAACCTCAGTGTTTCCTTTCACATTTTCATTGTAGTTGGTCATTGTGAGAAAAAGTTGTAAAGACCCGGAATTTGAATCCCTGGGGTTTTGAGTGAGACGGCTCCATACCTAACTATGCATGCCTGCAAATATTTATCTAGGGGTTCAAGGTTTAACAGAGTGTGAAAAGCATGCTGGGGCTTTTTATGATGTAAAGTGTGTGGACTTCTTTTTAAATGTATTTTAGAGGCGTAAGAAAGTCTGAAAGTGCAGAGATCCAGGATGCTTTACAAGGGATGCTTTACAAGTGACAATGAATGAGGTTCTAGAGCATATTAACAAATTAACAGATCACTAGGTCCAAATCACTGCGGCTTATAGAAGCTGCTGTGGCTTAGTGGTTAAGACGCTGAACTGCAAACAAGGAGGTAGGCAGGGCAGCAGTTTGAGGTCCGAGTGCCGCGTGACGGTGTGAGCTACTGTCTTCAGCTCTTGCTCCTGACAACCTAGCAGTTCGAAAGCAAGAAATTGCAAGTAGATTAATAGGTACCGCCTCAGCGGGAAGGTAACAGTATTCCGTGTGCCTTGGCGTAGAGTCATGCTGGCCACATGACTACAGAAGCATCTTCAGACAGCGCTGACTCTTCGGCTTTGAAATGGAGATGAGCACCACTCCTAGAGTCGGTAATGACTGGCTTTTGAGCAAAGGAACCTTTACCTTTTTAGGTCCAAACTACATCCACCCAAGAGTTCTTAAAAAAAAAAAGTAACCTTTCCTTTAAATCAGCCTCTGTGCCAGAGAACTGGAAGGAAAGCAATGTTAACACCAATATTTAAAAAGGGATGTCCAGGGATATCTGGGAAATGACATGCCAGTATACTTATCCTGATCATTTTAGCTATGCTTTTAAAATATATTTATGAAAGGGTACATGGGTAAAAATGGGGAATGATACAAAGGCAAAAATCTGGCCACTTTTGTTGTTGTTGTTGTTAAAAGGCTACTATTCATGAGGATGGCTTGTCTAGTGGATGGGAGGACCAGCTGTGAGAGATCTCAATTCAGGGCAGTTGTAGGAAAGGCGGCACAGTTTTTGTATAAAAAGTATAGGAGTTTGATAGATCACAATAACAGATAATGGGATGTGGTAGGATCTTGCCATCTCCTTGCACAATACAGAATTTTGTTGGTCTGGAAACCACCTTATTGTTGTACCGCTTTTCAACAAGAGTAGTTCACAAAGCAGTTTACATAGCAAAATAATTAAAATGGTTTCCTGCCCCAGAGGGTCACAATCTAAAAGAAAAAATGCAAAAGAGACACCAGCAACAGCAACTAGAAAAGATGCCACGATGGGTTGAAGAGGGACAGTTGCTCTCCCCTTGCTAAATATAAGAGGGCACCACTTTAAAAGGTGTCTCTTTGCCCAGTTAGCAGGAGTAGACAACTTCATCTAATCTGGTGCTCATATTTCAAGATTCCTAGGAAGATGCTACTCTGTCAAATATTTTTATTGAAATTTTATAAACTATTTTTCAGCTTATTTTTTTTCCAGTTTGCTTACAATTGCAAACTAAAATCAATACTAAAAGAGGGCATCATAAAAATCAATCCATAAACTCTATTAAACAAATTAGGTACAATAAGAGCCAGTCTAAAGCCTGTTCCCCAAGGTCTGACATTTTAAAAAATGCCTTCATCTGTCTTCAAAATATAGTAAGAGAGGAAGATAATCACGCCTACTGGTGAAGCATATTCTAGAGTTCCAGGGCTACAACTAAAAAGTCTCTGTTCCTAGTAGATGACGTTAACCTAACAAGGCATGGAAAGAGAAAATTTTATCTTAAATTCGCAGCTTTCTATTAATGCAGCACTTTTGGGTGAAAAAGAAACACTTTTACTAATGGAAACTTTAAACAATACTTTTTTTATTGAATATCTTACTTTCTTTTCCCATTAGGGAGATGCAGTGAAAGATTTAATGGTCCGCTTCCTTGGTGAACCTGCCGCAGCAAAAAGACAAGTTCTAAATGCCAATTCTGTAGAACAGTCTTTCGTGGGTTTGAAGCAGCTGATAGTAAGTAACTATGTGCTAATTTTTCTTGGTGCATGTTGAACCCTATGCTGCTTCTCTGGATGGTCCAGAGGTGAAAACCATACAGCCATGGTTCCCAAACTGTATACCGCAGCAAACGCACAAGGGCACCGCTGGATATTCTAAATTTCTATAGGAAACACAGCAACAGAACTGTAGGAGCGCTGTGAAAAAAATTACTACTGTAGGGACACCGTGACCAAAGAAAATTAGGGAACCTCTGCCATAACGTCTTATACCTGAAGACTTGGAAATTTCCTGCTTCAACTCTGCATTTAATGGAACAATGTGTTTCGTACGTCAACAGATTAGTCCAGAGATGCCAAAGTTCCAAATGTAACAGCCACATACCATATTGGTCTGAGTATAAGACTCACTTTTTTCTCCTAATTTAAGTTTTTAAACTAGGGGTGCGTCTTATAATCAGGCTGTTGCGATTTAATTAAAAAAATTTAATAGCACCAAACTTTAAGGGTGCATCTTATAATCAGGGACAATACGGTACTTAACCTCACATGGTTGATCGTCTCAGTGCCATACCTTCTGTCTTAGTTCAAGCCTAGTGATACTGATTACTTCTCTCTCATTTCTGCACCAATGCTGTTGCTCTTTTCTTTCCATCTGTTTAGATTCTGAAATTATGAACCCACGTGCAGGTGAAGGGGAGGTGTCTCCTTCTATTTGCATTTTATTCAGGGCTACCTGAGTTCCAACCTGTAGTTGATGGTGGGTAGGCAGATGGACCTGTGGAAAGTATGTCTTGCCTCTCTAGCAGACAAGTGACTTCCTTGTTCACAACTGCGAATTGCCTAAAAGCCAATTTTTGGCCATGTTTAGATCAACCCATACTGTACAGTATATTTACTTATTACATTTTTACCCTGCCTTTCCCATATTGCTGTGGGTGCCCAAGGTGGCTTACATAAATGCATACATAAAACAATGCCAGTGTAATCTTCCACAAGCACACAAAAATAGAAAACACTTATTAGGGTAATAGGTTTACAGCCCAATCCTAAGTAAAGATCGGGCGGGCGGCTGAGGCCGTCCACCCGATCCAGTGCTCCACCGCGGGCAGCCTGCAGCAGGCAGCCCAGGGCAGAAATTATACTCGAGGAAGGGGACTCTCATCCCCTTCCCCAAGTGTAACAGCGGCTGGAGCCAGTAGGTCTCCTCGGCCCTCCGGCGGGGACTGGGATATGGTGAACACCGTATGGCTTATGACCGCCCTCCCGGCTCCGCCGTTCCTCCCCCCCCCCGTCCACCGACTCTCCCAGCCATCTGCCAGATCCACACTTACCTGGGTCCAACGGCTCTGGCGGCGGAGCTGGGAAGGCTGGCCTTTGCGCCGGTCTTCCCGGCTCTAAACTAGTCGTAAAACATGCCTTACGGCATGTTTGCGACTATTCCGGGCGGTGGATGCTAGGTCTGCCGCCTTTAACTTGTGCAGGATTGCGCAGTTAGTAAGACAACCCCAGATGACTTACAGCCCAGTCCTAACCAATTTTCTAGCGCTGGTGCAGCCCCGAGGTAAGGGAACAAACATTCTCTTACCTTACCATGATTGCCCCCCCCCCAAGCAGGGTGTAGTGTGCGCCCTGTTGTCATGGTTGCATCGGCACTGGAAAGTTAGTTAGGATTGGGTTGTCAAATATAGTAACAGCACAATCCTATTTACTTGGAAGTAAAGTTCAGGCAATGTACGTAATTTGCATGAATTTGCGCAAATTGTGTACGTTGCCTGAACTTCCATAAATTGTCTAAAACAATGGTTCTCAAAGTTATCCCCGTGAGTCGCTACTGTGAGTTGCTGCGGGTTTGTGGCAGTGCACCCGGGATCGCGCTGCCACTGGTGGGAAAAGGGGCTGTTTTTAATTTACAATCTTTGCGCCAGCCCTCTGGAGGGTACGGGGAGGTCCGCGGCCCCCTCTCTGCAGGCCTCCCCACACTGCCACTCGGCTCTCCACGGCGATTGTGACCCACTTCCGGTTTCATCCGAAAACTGGAAGAGAGTCACAATCGCCACGGAGAGCTGATCAGCAGTGTGGGGAGGCCCGCAGAGGAGGCCGTGGACCTCCTTGCACCCTCCAGAGGGTCGACGCAACGATTGTAAGTTAAAAACAGCCTCTTTTGCCACTGGTGGTGGCATGATCCCGGGAGCACCGCCGTGGCCACGGTCACCACGCCCCTTAAGGGACTGGTGGCCACTTCCGGTTCCCCTGGTGGATCGTGACCCACCAGTTTGAGGACTACTAGTCTAATACATTCATAAATTGCCTAAACTTGCGAACGAGGCGAGTGCTGTGAAATGGTGGGGCGCAAGGTGAACGAGGCTACAGCAGGGAATGTGAATTTGTGCAGTTTTGTCAGCGTGACATCTGCAAACTCTAATATCCACAGATTTTGGTGTCTGTGCGGGGTTCCGGAACCAAACCCCACTGGAAATGGAGGGCCCACTGTACAGTGATCTCTTGATTTAACGGACCTCAATTTAACAGACTTCAGAAACAATTGACGCTCTCTGCTCCATTTTAAAACTAGTCCTATACGTTTTGCAACTGTACATCTCCATTGACTTCAATGTAATCAGATTTAATAGAAATTAATTAAATTTAGGCATTGGCAGACACCCTTTCACCCCATTAGTCTGTTAAATTGAGGTTTCACTGTAATACAGTCAATTCCCACTACTTGCAAATTCACGACTCATGAATTTTCTTATTCATGAGCAGCAGGATTGACACTACTTTGCACCATTCACAAGCTGTGTCTCACCTTCCGCAACCCCTGCTGCCTCTGGAAAGTCTCTGCTGGCTTCCTGAGTGCAGCAAAGACCTTCCGGAAGCAGCAGAGACCTTCAAAATGACGCCCGCAACCAGTACGAAGCCCAGCACGGAGGCCAAAAAGCTGAAAGGTACCCTCCCAACCCCCTGCACCTAACCCGTTATGTGCAAGTTCATTATGTGCAAATTCACTACCCACAGAGGTTTCCAGGAACCTATGGATACCGGAAATTGACTATATTACCTCCATCTCAAGAAAAAGTGTCTCACTTCAAGCCTGCATACTGAATATTTTGAATCATATCAATATGTTAGTATATAAGGCATTCAGCTGTATCTAAAATAAATCTTGTTGTTGTTAAGTCGTTAAGTCGTGTCCGACCCTTCGTGATCCCATGAACCATATCCCACCAGGCCTTCCTGTCCTCCACTATCTTCCTGAGTTCACTCATTTTCATGTTTGTTGCATCGGTGATGCTGTCTAACCATCTCATCCTTTGCCTTCCCCTTCTCCTTTTGCCTTCAATCTTTCCCAGCATCAGAGTCTTCTCCAGAGAGTCCTCTCTTCGCATTAGGTGGCCAAAATATTTGAGTTTCAGCCTTAGTATCTGTCCTTCCAGGGAACAGTCAGGGTTGATTTCATTTAGGATTGACTGATTTGATCTCCTAGCAGTCCAAGGGACTATCTAAATCTACCCATGCAGTATTGTTGTTGAAGTATGTTTTGATAAGTCTATATTTGGCACACCAATTTATATCTCTTAGCTACCATTGCTCCAGTGGTTGACATTCTAGCTTCTTCATTTAATGAATATCACAGCATTTTCATAATTCAAGAAAGGCTATAGGCAAAACTGTATTTTCAGTACAGAAAGTATATAACAGAAGAAATGGACTAAGAATTTTTAATTGCAATATTTCAGTGGTGTTTTATGACCTTTATGCATGTAGTAACTTTCAGCAAACTTTTGCCTAAGAAGGGGTTACTGACTGAGTTTTTCTCTGAGTAATGTCAAAGTGCTCTACCAGAGCAATTTACATTCGAGAAGAATGTCATAGCAAATGGAGGACATTTTAATCACTTTAATGGTGTCACATGTTGAGTTAATGACTCCCTTTTGAGACTCTGTTTAGGAAAAAAAAATCATATAGATTCTGTTAGCTGTGTGTTTGATTAATGTTAAATTTCCATATGTTGCCAAATATAATAAGCTATAAGCCTTGCATATTTACAGTTTTTATAGCAGAGAAATTTTACTTCAAAATAAAAAAATTCACCCAGTTCCTACTGAATTTTTACACTAAAGTTAAGAAGTTATGACTAGTCTTATGATTAGACGTCTTCATCTAGACGTGAAGATGGCTTCTGACGGGGGAACCCTGGGTTTCTTTTCAGGATTTACCAACAACAAACAAGCTTCCTTGAAAAAGAGCCTATTAGGACAGATATTCTGTGCCTATTAGGACAGATATTCTCCTGGAAGTGTTGGATGTGTTTTAGGGCAGGGATGAGCTGACCAAAATGATCTAACTTTTTTGTATTGGAATCCCTGAGGGCCACCCAGTGTGCTTTAAATTTACAAAGCAAAAGTGCGTACTTGGGCTATTTTAACAAGGTACATCTAATGTGTGTTAAGTGATCCTGACCACGCACGTGGACCAGCAGACAAGTCAGTATAGAAAGGATTCCCTGTAGGTAGAATATTTGGAAGCCCGGATCTTTTGGAAGTGATCTAGTTATGTGTGTGTTCTTTCCTTCACAAGGAGAATCGGTGGGTTTTTAATTGGATATGCTCCAGGGTCCAAAGTTGATAGAATAATGAACTTGTGCAGTGGAAGAATGACAACAAGCCATGGACAGTATTTTGATGAACATGAGAGAGTTGATAAGCACCAAACCATCACTGATGGCTTAAGGATCAGCAATATAACCTTTTCTAAAGAGAGATGCCAGCTTCAACAATAACAGCAAGCATTTCTCTGCCGTTGTCTAAAATTCTCAAATTCATTAGCAGCTCATTTAAAAGTCTGTGTGCATTTCAAAATCAGACCAAAATGAACTGCACACTTGCTAAATATGACTTTCTTTTGAGGAGCTTCATCTTGAACCGTGTCTTCACAGTTTTCTGGGACTATCAAGTTGCCTTTGGTTGTATCTGCTGCACAACGGACAACAGTGAAGCAGGCTCACAGCAGCTTGTCTTTAGTAATTGTTTGACTGGCTAGTGCTGATATTGTGATGTTGGAAATATATTTTCTTTGGGGATAGATGTGTATTCTGCACTAGTCCACTTCAGTGGAGTAAACAGATGGCCTTTGGAGATTTAATAAGTTATAAAAAAGAATCAGATTTTTTTATTTGAAACCAGGCATTCATTTATTTATTATGGTTTGTCCATTATTCTGCTGCATCACCTGAACTGTGTAACCTTCATTACATATGTACATCTGTCAAACATCAGAGAACAGATGGTGTCCGTTCCCATAGTTCTGTGTCCTCTGGCTGTGATCCCATAAAAATGCTAGAGTGTCTGTGTCTGAACTTGAGCAGGAGATATGAAAAAGGGGTGATAGTACATTTTCAAGTGCAGTGTAGCTCATAAAAGCCTGAGCTGCAAACCAGAAAGACTCCAGTTCAAATCTCACTTCATTTATAATATCTCTAGATGGTCACTACAGTATTCTCTCAACCTCAGCCCTTCCTCCCCATCTACAATATGGGGATAAGTCAGCATTACCAACAAGCTAACCCTTACATGTATGTAGTATGTATGTATGTTTGTTTTGTATGGCGCGCTGAGATGATTTCAGACACTCAAAAGCTCTATCTGTACTGAGTAGCTGTACTGTTATCCAGGATCTACTGAGCTATTGGAGAGCATTTCTGGCCTTGGACATGTCCAATGGGATATGCACGTTACCGAATGGCTCCGGTGGCGAGTGGGAGGGGCTACATTACACCAGGTTGCAAGGCGCAGTATAGCGCCTTGCACCACTTACGGTGCCACACCCCCTCCAGGAATGTCACTGGTCATAATTGCTTTTGAACTGCAGTTTGTCATGCAGTGTGGGTGGGGTCTGCTGTTCATGAACCAAAAGTCTAGCACTCCCCTTGCACATGATTAGTAGCTTAGTTATTTTGATTCAGGCCATTATTTTCTGCTAATATTACGAGTGAACCAATCGCACATGCTTGTGTTAGTGCCTTTTGACACAATCCCCAAAAGCCACACTTCAAGCCTACTTAAAAACAAATGAAGACTAAATATGTATTGTGTTAGTCTAGTATTCTGAACTTGCTGTTGTAGCTAAATAACTGCCAGAGGATTGTGTTTTATCTCCCCAAATGTCTCACAAGTTTGAGGTAGAAACAGTTTGGACCTCCTTTCCAAGGTTCCTTTACCATAAGTGTCTTCTCTAGGAACATCATTAGACAGCCAATGCACTAGTACCCAGTAACCTTTAATAAATGTCATGACACTATATCCTTAATAAATGAATAGCATGATATTCTTCCACTCTAGTAAGACGCATTCAGCTAGCGAGCTCAGCAGAACTGGAACTTCACCCATAATGATTTAAGACTTCCCTGCTGCCTCTTCTTCAAAGAGTAGTCCAAAAGGAATTGCATGATGGATAGATCTATGATTTGGTTACCAGGTGTACATTTTCATAAAGCATTATCCTTTATTTCACAAATATCACAAACTGAATAGGTCATGGCTACTGTCTCTTAATTTAGAATTACCATCTTTACAAGATTCCTCGTTTTATTGAGCCTTCACCCCTCAGTTGTGAATAAGCATTTTCTGGATTCTGATTCTTTGTTTTTGTGGCAGAAGCAGTGATTAGGATAACATACTGTTTTTGTTTTGCTAGTTTCAAAGGCTCTTCCTTAATAATTCATGTTTAATAGTTCCTGACTGAAAATGCATAGGGTTGTATTCTAAGTAAGTTATAGCCCAATCCTAACCAGCTTTCCAAGGTTGATGCAGCCACAATGCAGCCCCGATGTAAGGGAACAGATGTTCCTTTACCTTGAGGAGGCCTCCATGGCTGCCCCCCACTGCAGAATGCAACACACCCCATTGGCACAGCTGCATAGGAGCTGGAAAGTTGGTTAGGATTGGGCTGTCTGTCATGACTAAGCACCATTGAAATCAATGAGATAAGTTAGCTGTGACTAACTGAAGTTCCATTAATTTCATATTACTTTGACTGTATCCTAAAAAAATATTCATGTCTATGTCCCCAAGTACTATATCTGATAAGGTTCTTCTCTAGTTCAACATTTCTTAAGGGATATTCTTAAAGGCAGGGGTCCTCAAACTACGGTCTGTGGACCAGATACGGCCCACCAAGGCCATTTACCCAGACCGTGCTTGACCCTCCCAGAGGGTGACGCGCCGCCACGGCCGCTCGCTACGACTGCTTGCCCGCTGCTTGCGTCTTCTTCGGCGGCTCAGCCGCTTCTGACTAGGCCAAAGCAAGGATTCTATGCAGTGTTCTTCACATGAGCACAACGCCGCTTGAAGCCTTGCCCTCGGAAAGGCTGAACGAAGATGCGATTGGGTCTTCGTTCGGCCCTTCTGAGGGCAAGGCTTCAAGCACCGTTGTGTGCATGCATCACTTTAGCCTTGCCCTGGCCTAGTCAGAAGCGACTGAGCCGCCGAAGAAGATGCAAGCAGCGAGCGAGCGGTTCGTACCGGGCGGCAGCGGGGGGTGACACGCCAGGGGGACTATAGTCTGGCCCCCCAACTATAGTTCGGTCCCCCAGTTCTGACACCTCAACTGGATGGCACCTGGCCTAGATGCCTTTAAAAGGGGTTTGGACAGATTCATGGAGGAAAAGTCCATCACAGGTTACAAGCCATAAGCAACCTCCTGGTTTTAGAAGTGGGTTTTCTCTGTGCCAGGTTCAAGGGAGTGTCAACGGGAAACAGGTTATCTTGTTGTCTTGTGCTCCCTGAGGCATCTGGTGGGGCCACTGTGTGATACAGGAAGCTGGACTAGATGGGCCTTTGGCCTGATCCAGCAGGGCTCTTCTTATGTTCTTATGTCTGAGGAACAGTGAACTGGCCCTCTGTTTAAAAAGTTTGAGGACCCCTGCTTAAAGGGCTAAAGAAACTAAAAATGTATCCTCTTCCATCATTCTGTAAGTGAACAATGTCAGAGCATTTCAAAAAGAGCGTTCAGTTTGCCTTGCAGGCATATTACGATGTGGCCCAGTTCGTAACATAGACCTGGTGGTGACTGCTGACCTGCCATGGCTTATAAATGAAGAGCCAGCCTTGAGAAGGAGAGAGAAGGTGTATGTCTTCCTATAATTGAAACCGAGTTTACACCAATCTACAGTTATACCTCTGACACCACAAGGGATCCATTCCTTGGAAGGCAAACACAGCACAGATCAATGCTAAAAGTGATGCCATTGAAGGTAGTGGTAGCTAATTGGCCTTGCCCAGAATGCACAGCTCCCATTGGCTAAAGTGGCTGTCAGTGAACCCGGGATGAAGAGCACTGTAGCAAAACAACACTGAAGAAGAGTGCTTTATCGGAGATTTTACTCGACAGTCTTTGTTGTAGTAAAATCCACGCAATTGTGCAAATTGCCTTTTCCCCATTGGAATTGAGGATTGGTTTTCTGTATGCATTGCCGCTCATACTGTGAGCTGTAGATGGACAAGAATTGGAGACAAGAAAAGAGGTCACTTGGGCCTTGCCAAAAACAGGAAATTAACTTCAGAAACCAGGAGCCAGAAACTGTTACTATTGGGAAAATGAAGAACAGTTTTAAGGAGGAGATAAAAGGGACATGAAGTGGCTTTGAATACACATCTTAGATAAGAAAATAAGCTCTGTAGCCTTGTATGAATTCTAGATCTAAGGACATCCATGGGTGAGGTTGGTGCACAAGAGTATGTCTCCCCTTTAACCTCAAATAGATCTTTCCATTGTCATGGTTCAATAAATTACGCAGAGAGCCAGTCTGCTTCTCATTTTGAATGGCTCATACCACCATAGGACTGAATTGAAATACTGGTAAGGGGCAGGATTGGACTCCTGATGCAGCAATTGTGAATTAGTGTGCTTTTGCCACAGTTAAGGTGGAAATAGTTTAGCAAAGGGAAATTACAATTTTTGGCCCAATCCTATCAGGGAGCAGTGCCAGCAGAACGTGCATTCTGCTGGTGCAGACTTCCACAAAGCAGCCATAAAGTGCTTTGCGACAGGGCAAGCTGCCAGCATGCCAGGAGGAAGGCCAGAGCCTTCCCGCACATGCCGGTGGATGTTGGGAGGTCCGCCAAAGGAGATACGTCCAGAGCAGGGGGTGGAATGGGGTGTGGAGGGGTGGAACAGGGTGGAGGCAGGCATAACGGGGAGGAGATGGGGTGGGGATGGGCAAATCAGACCTGGGAGGTGGTGGATTTGGCGGCGGCGGCCACCAAATCCCCTTCCCAGGCCTGATCTGCCTGCACGGGTCCAACATGGACTTGTGATATCGCTGGCACAAGTTGTTCCATAGCAGCTGCTGGGGCTTTTACTCCTGGGGCAAGGGGACAAATGTCCCCTTACCTCAAAGAGACCTCCAGCAGCCAACCCTCCCCCCTGCGGGATGCAACGGAAGTTGAGCGGCTGCATTGCTGTGTGAGGAGTTAGGCAGGATTGGGCTGTTAATAGTTCTTAGGATTTTGGTTTGGCTAATTACTACCACAATTTCAGGAATTACTGCATGATGTGTTAGTAGTTTCACCTAACTGCCCTCCTTGATCATACTCTGTACTGTATCTAAATATACCAATACACTCAGACCATCCTCTTTCCTCTCTTAGCTTTGGCAAAAACTATCAAGACAGCTTTCTCTTCTAGCTTTGTATCATCTTTCATTCTGTTCTGATCCCCTCATGAACCAAAATGGGCATAAGTGTGTTTTCCTGAAAAAGTTCCTCTGGTGTTGCATGCACTTATGAATGTGGAGTTTCCAAATCTTCGTCTGATGTTTTGAAGACTAAACACTTCTAAATATGTTTTTGTACTGCTGACAAATGCCTGGTGAACACTTTCAATAAGGTTAGGACCCAGAGAATGAATGAAATGCATTTGTCTGGATGTTTCTGACTTTAAAAATAATAATACAAATAATTCATGGATGTGATCCTAAATCTGGTGAATGACCAGATGTTTCAAATCTTAAATGTTTATCTTCACTAAAATGTTCATTTTGATCCATCTTTGGTTGTTTTCAAGTAAATCATAGTAAATCATGAATGCATTGATTCAAAACTAATAGGACGTAATCAGATCCCAGACTGAATGAAATAGCAATGTTCTTTGGAGAGAATGAGTATGGTTCTTTGTAATGGCAAATATATTGCTTATTTCAGAGGGGTTAAACTTCAGATGGATCGCTATTTCTGAATGCAACAGTCTCTGACCTGTCATAATAAATTGTGTATGCTTTTACACTAGCATTCTTCTAATTGTAAATTTTGAGTCATGCCTGACTTCACTTTTTACCTAATTATACAAGTAGCTTTGACAAATGACATCCTACTTCCTACTGGCCAACTTTACTGACCTTGTCATTATTACTAATGGTTAGCTGTAGCTGCTTCAAGCAAAATATGCAGCTCCAAATTTTAAGCAGCTGAATATATTCCTTACTTTGCCATTCTTTCTTTTCCTTCTCCCTACAGAGCAGCAAAAACTGGAGAGCAGCAGTTGACTTGTGTGGCCGACTTCTGACTGCCCATGGCCAAGGCTATGGCAAAAGTGGCCTACCCACAAGTCATACCACAGACTCCCTGCAGGTATGTTTGCCTTTCAGCCAAGCAAGCATTTGGGTGCAGTTTTACAGGATGAGATGGTTAGATAGCATCACCGATGCAACGAACATGAAAATGAGCAAACTCAGGAAGATAGTGGAGGACAGGAAGGCCTGGCGGGATATGGTTCATGGGATCACGAAGGGTCGGACCCAACTTAACGACTGAACAACAACAACAATTGGTATATACTTGCCTTGAGTTCCTGAATTTGCACTTTGCAATGGGAACAGGTAATTTGTTTCACATCTCATTAGAAATGTAACTCAAGCTGTATGCCTGCAGCTAATTTATGTATTCTATTTTACACATAATTTCCAGTGGCGTACCCAGCCGATTTTGCGGGTGGGGCCCGGTCCTCCCCGCCCCGCCCCAAAACTAATTAGCATAAACTATGCTAATTTTTTGCCAATTTTTTTCCCGCTTTTTTGGGCCGATTTTCGGCGATTTTAAGGGGTTTTTAAAGGGGTTTTTAAAGTATGTATGCTTTGCGGCACTTAACTTGTGTATAGGAGCCTCCAGCGAAGCGATCGGCTGACTCTCTCCAGCGACGACATTCTCCAGGGGCGCAGATCGGCGATCTGAGATCGCTCCTCTGCAGCCCATGACTCGAACTGCTCATCGTAAGCTCATCGTTTGAGTTCGCGCATGCGCATAGCAAACAGCCATTCACGCATGCGTGAACTCAAACGATTAGCTTACGATGAGCAGTTCGAGTCATGGGCTGCAGAGGAGCGATCTCAGATCGCCGATCTGCGCCCCTGGAAGAGAACGTCGTCGCTGGAGAGAGTCAGCCGATCGCTTCGCTGGAGGCTCCTATACACAAGTTAAGTGCCGCAAAGCATACATAATTTAAAAACCCCTTTAAAAACCCCTTAAAATCGCCGAAAATCGGCCCAAAAAAGCGGGAAAAATTCAAATTTTTCCCGCTCTCCTCCGGAGCCTCCCGCCCCCCCGCACCACCTCCCGCCCTTGCGCCCTGGGGCCCTCCGCACCAGGGCACCACTCAGCGCACGCCCCTGATAATTTCATTAAAAGGTTGGATACTATTAAAAGTCTGTTGTTAAAGGACATATCCCATTTCTCCAGTGTACAGTATAATGTGCTGATTCACTGGAATTTCTTGCTCCCATTGTATACTTATCTTGGTTCTGTTCCCCATTTGTTTTTGATCCTTTCAGATTTATTGCTCTTGTGTTTTCTAGTCCTGATATGAAGCAGGAATTGAAAACTGTATCTGTTCAAAAGGAAAGCTTAATGCAGACATGGGCTTCACTGTGAACTGGGGGAACATGCACATGTGTATATATACTGTATAGACTTACCAGATCCATACCGGAACAGAGTGCTAGACCTTGGGCAGGTGTAGCTTGTTAGAGCACAATCCTAGGCATGTCTACTCAAAAGCAAGCCCCATTGAACACACTGGCACTGGAAAGTTGGTTAGGATTGTGCTGTGAGTTGGAATCGGTAAGTCAGAAGGTCTGCAAAAAAATCAAGATTTTATTGGTAAAGATAGAGCCATCTCTAGAAATTTTGGCTTTTTGGTTTGTTCAGTTCACAAAAACTCTTTGAAGTACATTCTGTTAGATAGCTCTCTATGAATATTCCTTAGTTAGCTCTGTTATACTGGAAATGATTAGAAAACTGATAGTAATTTTTTTTTGCTTTTTACAGTAAAAACAGTCTAATCTGACACTCTTTAAAACTTTTTCTGCTTTCAAGCTCTGGTTTGTTCGGCTAGCACTCCTGGTGAAACTTGGTCTCTTCCAAAGTGCTGAAATGGAATTTGAACCATTTGGAAACCTAGACCAGTCTGATCTTTATTATGAATATTACCCCCATGTATACCCAGGACGCAGAGGTAAATAATGTTGGACATGAAGCAACCATACTGAAGTACATTTAGATCCCACTGATATTAATGGGACTTGAAAGAGCTTAACTGTGTCTGGATCATGTTCATTATTCTGATCCTATCCTAACTCCAAAATTGTGGAAACCTTGTATTTATGGATAATACCATCATGTTATATATCCTTGGAAAGGTAATGTAATGCAGAACAAACCATTTTGAATTATCTGTATTCTATCAAACGTTATGGCCAAACAACCAGAAAAGGAAAACACAACTACCTTAAATAACAAAAAATGGATTTCCATAACTCAAAACTGACCAATAAGACTGATTGTTCTGAGAGCCAACAAGGTGTTATTTTGACAAACATGAAACCAATAAGGTGTTAGTATGAGTCGGCTCTCATTTCTGTTTATCAGAGCTAATACTAGAACTCGTATTCAGTTGTGTGAGTGTCATCAAGTTGGCCACTGTTTTTTTTGTTGGTTACTGCTTTGTTGGGTGACCTGTACTGTCATATATTAAAATAGAGTTAATGGGGGTGACACCATGAGTTACCGCATCCTAGTGACATCACTGGGTGACGTGATGAGCTCTCGCACCAAGTGACACAAACCCTAGTGACACCTCTGAGAAGAAGCCCAGGTGTTCAACCTTTGTTAGATTTTATGACAAGTTCCTAGCAGAACTTGTGGTGGTGGTGAACTTGTGTGGTGGACACCACAGTGGTGTCCCAAATTCTTAGAACACCTTGGCTAACCTTTTTCATTCAAAGACCTTCCAGTCAACCAACAGTGGCTACACCTTGCAGAATAGTGGTAAGTACCAAAGAGTTCAGGCATCTTCTTGAAAGCAAAGCCCAGTACACTTAATCTTGCTTTTAAAATGAGAATAAGTTTATTAAGGAAAAAATAAAATTAAACATTCCATTAAAGATACAACAAGCACCCCAGGTCTACATTATACTTTCGGTCCAATCCTAATCAAGGCCTGTACCAGTGGAACATGTGTTCTCTCTGCATAGGCTGCCATAAAAGTGTTACAAAACACTTTGCAGCACTGCAGAGAGCTGATGCACCAGCGGGAAGGCCAGAGCCTTCCCACGCATGGCAGTGGAACAATGGAAGCCCTCTGGAGCAGGTAAGCCTGGGGCAGGGGGAAGAACGGGGGGAGGGTGGGGAGGGGGCAGGGGTGGAATGGGGAGGAGATGGGGTCGGTGGATTGGGCCCAGTAAGGGGGCGGAATTGGCGGCGGCACACACCAAATCCCGACCCCCTTCCCTGGCCTGATCCGCCTGCACAGAACAACTGGGATTTGAGCCCTTTAGATTTGCAGGATAACTTAAAATACATAAATATACTAAAGCAGAAAGATTTTTTGACCATCTAACTCTTTAACAGTGAAGAATTATCCACTTTCATTTTAATCAGATAAAAAAAGTCAGATAATGCATGGATGATTTCATGCAGACAGGCAACCTGGAGGAGTTTCTGCAACAGGGAACAGATAGATTAGAAGCTTAGGAAAGACCATCAGTTTTCCTTCAGTCATATTTTAGCATCATATTATCATCTCAATAACCTAAGAGGCAGAAAGGGCATGTCCAAGAGTCTACTTTGAAAAAAGCCTCTATCAAAACAGAAGCCTGAATTTGTATCATTGAACAGCTAATTATTTTATCATTAAAAATCATACATATATATATTAGTTATTGTGCAGTAACCAATGTCCATGATAATATGCTGATGGTAAATTTTTCTTTTCATTTCTTTGGTGTAACAAACAAATGTAAAACAGTTGATTTATTTATCTAATTTTGATTCACAGTAGTTAAATGAACTGTCCAATGAAAATTCACTTTGCAATCAAATCTGTTGAGATACAAATAAATAATGGATATGAACATGGTGTAAAGTACATTTCATTTAATTTATGTGGATAATTTGACCAATTCAAAATATTCATTGAATTAAGCGCAATGCATTTTTCAGCACAATCCTAACCAATTTTCCAGCACCGGTGCAGGTGCAATGCAGGCCTGAGGTAAGGGAACAAATGGTCCCTCACCTTGAAGAGGCCTCCATGACTGCCCCTGCACTGCAAAATGCAGTGTGCGCCCTTTTGGCACGGCTGCACCGGCGCTGGAACGTTGGTTAGGATTGTGCTGAAAAATGCATTGCGCTTAATTCAATGAATATTTTGAATTGGTCAAATTATCCACATAAATTAAATGAAATGTACTTTACACCATGTTCATAACCATTATTTGTATCTCAACGGATTTGATTGCAAAGTGAATTTTTATTGGACAATTCATTTAACTACTGTGAATCAAAATTAGATAAATAAATGCAGTGTGCGCCCTATTGGCATGGCTGCAGCGGCGCTGGAAAGTTGGTTAGGATGGTTCCACGCTGCCAGTGTCGAACACCTTTTGAATTTTCAGTCTAGAAATGTTATGACTTTCAATGGTTGTCTCTAGCATTTCTGGTACTACTTTTAACCTTTCCCTGTGTATAACTAGACCTGTTAAATGGTTGCCTCCTACTCTAAAAGTGATTACCTGTGGATTAATTCTGTCCCCACTTCTATAATTTATTTCTGTGTCACTCTCAGTTGTCCAAACTGAACAATCCTCTTTTACTGGTACACCAAATATACATCAGTTTTCCTGACCATTCTCTGCACTTCTGATCTTGAAACTGTATCAAGTCTAGTATCTCCTTCTGTTAATTAGGAACCAAGGCCTCTGTGTTTTCCCGACATGCTGTGCAGTGCATAATCAGTAGGTCTGACTTCTTGAGATTCTTATCTTCATTTAGAAAAAGTTTGAAGACATCATGGGTGCGGACTAAAGTGTTTGGAGGTGATGTCTGCGTGAAAGTTTAGTGTCTCTCCATATTTCTCTTCCAGTATGTAGACTTGCAAGAGCCAGACTCAAGATTATGTTCATAGACATGCATCCTTGTTCAGAATATCATGTGCTATTGGTTCATATAAGTACAGTACGTACAATCCCTAGGTTGCCTACACTCCATCTTTTTTGTGGCAAATGCACTTTGCCAATTGCATGCGATGTTCTTACCTGCTATGAGGATGGAGGAAACAAGTAAGCCTCTGTCCTGCACTCCACCTGAAGAGCCCTGAGTGAAAACTGTATATGTCTAGTTCAATATAGCACCTGTCCTGGGAAGCTGAATTGGATCTTGTTTACTGATCCACTCTGCCCACCATGAAGCTTTTCCAGGTTGCCTGCCTGAAATGACTGTTTCAAGTATAATATTTCTGCATTCTGCTTATGACTCTCAAGTTCTGTTCTACTAACTAGAGAGCTGCTGTATGACATCTGTTCTGAAAAGGGAATTTTAATGTGCCCCAAGGATTGGTTTTGGAACCTGCGCTTTTCAATTTGTTCATGAATGACTTGGAGTTGGGGATAAGCAGTGATGTTGGCAGATGATACTAAACTTTTTCGAGTGGTGGAATCTAGAATGGATTGTGAAGATTGTGAACTGCCATTCCCCCAGTTTGGAGAGATTCTTCTGGATTGTGAAGAGTTCCAGAAGGATCTCTCCAAACTGGGGGAATGGCCAGCAAAATTGGTAGATCTGCTTCAATATATGTAAGTGTAAAATGCAAGCAATCGAAATTTCTCATACACGCTGATGAGTTCTGAGCTGTCTGTGACTGATCAGGAGAGTGATCTTGGGGGGTGGGGTGGACAGCTTGATGAAAATGTTGACCCAGTGTGCAGTGCCAAGAGGAAGGCCAATTTCATGCTCGGGATCATTAAAAAAGGAATTGAGAAATAACAGCCAATATTATTATACCATTGTACAAGTTGATGTAAGGCCACATCTGGAGTATTGTGTCCAATTCTGGTTGACACATCTCCAAAAAGGATATAGAGGAAGTGGACAAGGTGCAAAAGAGAGCAACCAAAATGATCAGTGGCCTGGGGCACCTCCCGTAAAAGGCTGCAACGTTTGGGGCTATTCAGTTTAGGAAGAAGGCGCCTGAGAGGGGACATGATTGAGACATATACAATTATGCATGAGATTGAGGGAAGTTCTTTTCCTTCTCGCACAATACCAGAACCAGGGGACATCCATTTAAATTGACCTCAGGAGAGTCAGAACAGACAAAAGGAAATATTTCTTTACCCAGCGTGTAATTAATCTGTGGACGTCCTTGCCACAGGATGCTGTGATGACACCTGGCCTAGATGTCTTTAAAAGGAGATTGAATTGATTTATGGATATACGTCCATCCCATATTACAAGTCATGATGACTGTATGCTACCACCAGGTTTTAGAGGTAGCCTATCTTTGAATGCCAGATGCAAGGGAGTGGCAACAGGATACGGGTATCTTGTTGTCTTGAGTGCTCCCTCAGGCATCTGGTGGGGCCACTGTGAGATGCAGGAATCTGGACTAGATGGGCTCTTGCCTTGATCTAGCAAGGCTCTTCTTATGTTAGTGAAGAACAAAGTTACTTTTAATAGTAAATGAAGCCTTGGGAACTTACTGTCTTTCCTCTCTAGCCTTACAGTTCTTTTGATTCTACAATCTCTTATTCTTTGAAAGCTCTAATAATAACTGAGTTGATTTAATCATTTGGGGAGAGCCTTGTCCAGCAACTCCTCTTTCGCTCTGTCAAGGAGCTGTTCTGGTGAGAGTATGCCTTCAGGATACAGATCAGAGCTGGTTTCAATGCAATTGATGGCTGAGAGTATAGTGTAGCCTGGCTTTTAGAACACTGGTCAATTTGCTGTTCAGAATTTTCACATTTCCAATTTTGTGTAAAGTAGGACTGGTCCAACGACCCCACTCCACCCCATTTTTCAAATCCCCACAATAGAGGAGAAAATGGGGTTAGACTTTATTGATTTCATGGGAAACCCAATGAAAACTGACAATTTGCGAGGGTAAGGACTTGCCCAGGTGGCAGTGGAGATATTTTCTTTCTTTAAACCAGAAAAACTGCCGCCTACAAGAACAGCATCAGCAGCACTGAAAGCCTCACTTTTCTTCCTTTTTTTTCTATCCCTAGTCGAAGACATCACGTTGTTGCTTAGCTCTGTCTTGTAACGTAGCCTGGAATAATGTTTAAGTACAGAAATCAACCTCTCTGCCCAGGATCTGTCTGTTTTTTCATCTGTCTTTCTTTTTCTTTCCATTGTTTTCAGGTCTGTGAGCAGCATTTCTTCAGGTTTTCAAATCGCATTCCACTTTGTACACGTTAGGGTGACTAGGTCCCAACTTGGTGCCTGTCACTTAAAAGCTTGGAAGTAGTTAGGGGGAGTATACAGTGTTCACCCATTCTTCTCTCCCTACTTGCTGTAGCAAGCAGATTCTTGCTGTTACACAGCAGATGGGAGGGGGAAAGAGAAGAAAAGGATGACCTGAGCTGTAAAACTGACAAGGCAGAATCTTTGGGTTTGGATATGAAAACCTCTCTCAAAGACTAGCACTGGCCTGAGAGTTTTATAACTGTATTGTACTTTTTAAAATGTTGTAAGCCACCTTGGGGGGTCTCTTCAGAGGTAGAAAGGTGGGATATAACGATACCAGGACAAAATAAATTAATAGTATACTGCTTCTATCTGTTTCAAGACCTTGAAACTGTCACGGTCTTGAAGTATCCGTTTTGCTATAAGAAAGGTTTTTTTTTTCCTACTACCCTCCAGTTTTGCCCTTTAAAAAAATTACATGTTTCTCAAATTTTGAAATGACTGTAGGTGCTAGAGTGTTCTGGTTAAGTAGTTATGACAGGAGGAGGTGAGGAAAGGTAAGGGGAAAAATAGTAGAAAAGATTTTCCTTTCAGTGTGTGAGTGAATGGGGCACACTTGAAAAATGTGTTGTGTTCCCCCTCTAGTGGCTGCCTCACAAACAGTAACGCCCTGCATTCACGCCTTCTGTTGAGTGTGTGTTACACTTCTATTCAAATGCAGAATTTTGCACCTGAAATCCTTAGTCTTCAATATATGATGAGGATTAATTGTTCTTTTAAATGTTGAGCCAACTTTCTGTCTTGTAAACCCCTACCAGACAGCAGCTGTTTCTGTTGTTAGTATCCAGGGAAATCCTGATTCCAGTAAAACTGTGGCTTTCTCTGGATTTCCTCTGCCAGTGCAGTCAGTGCAGGTTGTGCGTAGTAGGGCTTCTTTTCTTGCCATGGCACCCCTTCTGTCCCTTGTTCCTGTTCTCCTTTAACTCCTCTTACAGTTTGCTATCCTAGCCTAACCCCTGCAGATCATTTTGTTTCCTCTCTGTCACCCTTGCCTTGTAGGTTTATATTGCATATGAAACCAAGCTTTTTGTATATGTAATCTTGTGTATATTGTGCTCTCACATGGAGCTCCCATTGATCTCTTCTTGTGGGTCAGCTTGTTCCCCTTAGCAGCACCTGTAAAGTGGCAGCATCTGATTTTCGCAAAGTATTCACAGGGTGGTTGATTAGAACCTCCACCTCTAAGGAAGGATTCAACAAACAAAAACTAGACACTCATGGAAATCTCATGTTGTTGCTTTAAATGTGTCAGTGTCAAAGCACAGGATTTTAGTTGTGCAAAGTGTTGCTGTTGGGACTGTAGCTTTTCAGTTGATTTTTTTTGTTTCCTGGTAGAGGAAGGGTGCATTCCGAACTATATGGGAATGTCCTTGCGCCAGCTCGAGGTAGGGTCGACCGTTGTAAACCCCCGAGTTCTAAATGGACTGTTGTCATCTTCTTCTCTAACCGTTCTTCCTTTGCTTGAGGATACTGACCAGGAGTAGCGCACACACAGTCCCGCTATGCTCCAACTACTGGAGGGCAATTATCTGCTACAGAAATGATTGGGTTTTGCTAATTTGTTTCCGTATTGTGATACATTGGAATGTGGTGTTGATAGAGCAAGGATGAAAAAATGGCGCAGTAATAATTAAAGAATATTCCCACCCCCTCCTCTCTTTAAAAAGGAAGTACATATATAACGTAAAAGGCAGTTGTCAAGATTCCATTACTTTCTAGCATGATCAAGAAATGGCTCCCCCCCCCCCCATATACTTGTTGCTATTCAGTCCTGTAGGGAAGAATAAAGCATGAGACTCGAGAATACATTGCAGTGAAGTCAATATTATCTCTCTAGGTGGCCCAGCTCTAGTTAACCCAGCTCTGTGGGGAGAGGTGCAAAGGGGCTTTGTATGCACTGCTCACAGGGGTGCACTTATGCTCTCAAGTGTCCTGCAATATATAGACCACCCTCCCACTCTAATGTCTGAGAAAAACAACCTTGGATGCACTGGGATAGAGACGTTGCTGGTTTTTTGTGAAAACTGGAAGCACCCGAAGATCGGGGAGGCCTGCAGAGGGTCACACAGGCCTCCCCAAAGCTCTCCCAAGCCCCGGTAAGTGCCGCAACGACTGTTTTCGGTGGCAGTGGTGATCACCTGGGTCTCCGCCACTACTGGCTCCGCCCCCGCAAATGCTGTTTTCTGCAAACAGAAATGCTGTTCTACTCAGATTTTAAGATTTTTTTAAAGTAATGCAGTACCTATTTTAAAAAGCTAAATATGCCTGGTGTTGATATTTTCATACTTTATCATTTCCTAATGATTCAGAAATGTATAGAAGGATTGGGAACTGGGTTTGCTATATAGTATTTTCCTCTGGTTTTATTGGCAGGTGAAAAGGAAACTAATAAATTTTTCTAAGATTTTTTTTTGTTGTGATTATGAATATTTTCAGTGATATTCTTAAAAACATTTTTTACAGTGCTAGTCTGGATTCTTTCCCCCATTTTGTTCATACCTTAAGATCAAGACTTTCTTAAAAAGATTTGTAGTGAGGAAGCTCCGTTCCTCTGTCTCTTGGCTTCCAGTGAAAGCCACGTTTTTATAGATTTTTCCTTTGTGCAGGAATGGACTCTCCCATATTAGCTCCTTTTGGCCCGGCTTTCTCCTTCTCAGCATGAGAAAGCTGAAAGAAGGCTCTTTGATGAAAAACTATGTGATGGTGTCATAGAGCACAAAATCAAAGTCTTATTGTTTAGACCGAAATTCTGATTGAGCACTCTCTCTTAAGTCTGTTAAGTCTTCAAAGTCAGCACTTCCTGTGATTCTGTCATTTGATTGTTTTTTGCTTTCTATCTGCAGAGCTGATGAGTCTTTATTGAAGTTTCAGAAGTGTCATATTACAGCTTGGTCTTTTTGTCTTTTTCATCCTCGGTGCTCCCTGTGAAATTTGAATGAGTGGCTTCTGGAGCCCTTTTATGTTCCTAACCTTTCCCAGCCCTCATGACACAGAGCTCCCCCACCACACACACATTACCTTGCACCTTTAATAACAAAGTTCATAACCATCCTCCTACTCAGAAAAGAATTCCCCTAACTTGCCATTGCCTTCTTCTGCTTCCAAGGTCTGTTGATATATTTCTATTACAGCAGTTCAAACAAGATTATCATTCTTCAGCATGAGGAGGCAATTTGTGGATGCTAGAGTTGGTTTTTTATTGCAGATTTTTTTTTCTTTTTAACAATTATTCCAGAATTGCGGAACTACTTCTAATGAGCCAATTCCTTATGTATACAAATTTAATTCTCTCAGTTTGAAACTACATTCAAATTTCTGTGATCTTTTAATAAGTTGTGATAAGATACTTTTTTAAGAAGTGCAGGCTGTAATGGATTTGTTACTCTACCCCAGGGGTGGCCAACCTTTCAGCATGAATGCTCCTGGCCTTTTAATGGTTGTCTAGGTGAGGGCATTTCAGCAGGTGCAGCTGCTTTAGCAGCACCATCAGCACTTGCAGCTGCCAAGATTCTGTCTGCTACCCAACTCTTAAGAACGCAGAGGCCCTAATGGTGGAACCCCTGCTCTATTGGGTTTTAGTATTCTGTATGTTAGAGTTTTGACACAGGTGTCTTGCCCTTGTGTTTTGATAATATTGGGGCAAACTGGATATTTTTGCATGAAACAGTCTGTTATGTTTGTAATCTGAATTTTAGTAGAATACTGAATTGTTCCCCTAGATTGTTTAATTTCTGTTGACTTCTGTGAAAAAAAAAATAGTTATGCTTAATGATTTGAATTAAAATGAGAAATGACTATCAATGCAATTTTAGCAAGGCGACTGAAATATCAAATCTTGTTCAAAAGCAAAGTGATTAGAATGCCAGGTATTATTATTAGTAATAGTAATAGTAATAAATAACAGTATTATATACCGCTTTTCAACAAAAAGTTCACAAGGCGGTTTACAGACAAAATCAAATGAATTAAATGGCTCCCTGTCCCAAAATGGCTCACATTGTATACAATATTATGTCCCGTGGGCCACATTTAAGCAGTTGGGCAGCGCAATTGTATCTAACACTGGTGCAGCATGGGCGCCAGGCCGATGCCGTATTAGTACTGGAGAGGAGTGGGCTTGGGGTCTCCTCGGAGTAAGGGGATGTTTGTCCCCTTACCCCAAGTAACGCCCCATCCTCCACTATGGGACTACTCAGGTCAGCGTCGCCTATTTCAGCAGTGCAGTCCCGAGAAGCCCCATACGGAGGTCTGGGGCTGAAGGCCTGGGAGGGAGCATAGAATACAGCATCCGACAAGGACACCAATCCTTCTCCCCTCCCAGGTCCAATCTGCCCTACCCCGCCTCATTACGCCCCCTGCCTGCCCTCCCCCCACCCTTCCCTAGCCCCAGCGCTGCTCAGGGCGGGACTTACCACTCCATGGCGCTGGCCTCCTTTGTCTTCAGTATGCGGGTGGTGCAGGCCTCAGCACTGGCACCACCTACTTGCCAGATGACACAAATGTGCGTTGCAGCATGTTTGTGACACCCTAGACCGGTGCTGAGGCTGCAGTGCCGGCCCCGCTCAAGATCTTCCTCCAGTCCCTCCCTTCCCTGAAAATGGGAGACTCAGGGCACAATCCAAACCTACTTAGGCCGCCGTTGTAACCAGCGGCCCAGCGAAAACGGGAGGCCCCAGAACGGAAAGGGGATTCAAATCCCCTTTGAAATTCCCCTTTTGGAGGGGATTTGAATCCCCTTTCTGTTCTGGGGCCTCCCGTTTTCGCTGGGCCGTTGGTTACAACGGCAGCCTAAGTAGGTTTGGATTGCGCCCCCAGAGAACCATGTAGACAACTGTTCAAGCTAGAGGAGAGAAGGGACTTGCTGTGCCACGCAAAGCAAGAGGTGCATTATGTCACTGTTCTTTTTGAGCATATCAGCAAAGGACTAAGTTGTTAGCTTCAAGCTTTATGTGTTTCTTATTCTAAAAGACAATTTGCTGGTCCTAAATTACAAATCTAGCTTCTGAATATCCTGCCGCAAAATTAAGTGACTTCTCTTTCCCTTAATAGTACAGTACTGTGTTTTTGTATATACGCGTTTCCTCACTGGAACTAACCAAATGAGATATTTAGCAATATCGTAATAAACCAGACAAAGAAACCATCAATATTTCCTGCTCTTAAAATGTAATTTACAGTTGGTAAGTGGTGGTCATCTCTCTTAGTTGAGGGGGTGATACCATTTTTCCCCCAACAATGACAACAAAATACAGGGTAGGAAAACTGATCTTCCTCTCAGTAAGTTACTCCTGAAGATCACCACTATCACCATCATATCTTTCTAAAATCATCATCAAACTCTGAGGCTTTGAAGTCAGAAGAACTCAGTGGCCTTAGGTATAGGCTTACCAGATCGCTGACTGGGACGGAGCATTCGCCCCTTAAGGGGGCGGGGCGTGGGGGGCCATAATGCATCACGTTATGGCCCCCCCACACCCCGCCCCCTTAAGGGGCGAACGCTCCGTCCCGGTCAGCGATCTGGTAAGCCTAATTAGGTATGACACTACCATTTCTTCATTGACCAGGGCTTCTGGTGTGATTGCAGAAGAGGAGGAACCCTAAGTGAGCCACCTAATAACTCTACTTTGTAAGACATTGACTTTGGCTCAGGTTGGCTGCCAATTTTATTCCCTGCTTTAAAATAAAGCTATGGGATTAGTTCTGATGCCACATCTTTGTGATGGGGTTATGGATTTCCATTGCCTGCTAACCTCTGTCCTAATGGGCTGGCCTTCCATGCAGCTGCATGTAGGATCATTAACCTTGCATAATAACCATTCTCAGGGTTAGCCAAGTCGTTTTTTTCCCCCCTTGTAGCATGGTAAATATCTGTCTGTCTCTGGAATTAAGCTTTGTATTCAGCTACAGGCCTGAGAAGGGACAGATTGAGGATACCAGAAAGTTAGTAAGGCTTCCTGCCTAAGCAAAGGCCCCTCTATGAGAGAGGTATATTAGGCTCATGATAAAATTGTATATTTGGGGGATTTGAGAAAAAAGATTTGAAACCTTTTAAAAATAGTGTAAACAGCTGTCAGTTTTATTTTAGTTGCAGCTAGTCCTGGTTCTTCAAAAGTAGACTTGATAGCCTATAATGATCTTGACGGACCTAAAGTTGTTCATAATTCTATGTACAAAGAATAGTAAAATCACGAAGCTGGCAACCCCCGTTCCAGTTCAATTTGGAAATCTGTTTCTTGGTTTGTAATCCAATGTGGAAAATACCAGTGAATAATGTTCATCTAAATAGGGTCTGAATTGTGCTTTTGTAAATAAAATGGACATTGCGCTAGCATGCCGGCCTGATTTTCATTTGATGATCACTTCCTTGGGTCTTTTATGTTTTAAACTTACAGAGATAGATCGAGGGTGATCAGTTGGTTAATTGCCATGATAAGAGGGGTGATTATGTATGTACAAGAGAGAAAGGTGTCCAAATAACCATGGTTTGCTGTCTCACTATCATGGTATTCTGTATTTAGTTTTTCTCTTCACAAAAATAAAAGCGCCCTCATGTGTAAATGCAGACAGCCAATTATAGGCACAGATCATACAGATAAGCACAAGACTAATAATCAGTACATTTCATTATTGCTCTAGGTTCCATGGTTCCTTTTTCCATGCGAATTTTGCATGCTGAACTTCAACAGTACTTAGGAAATCCTCAAGAATCTCTTGATAGACTACATAGTATGAAAATGATCTGCGCAAAGGTAAAACATTCCCTAGACGTCCTCTTGGCTGTTCATTAAATTTAGTGATGGTAGCTGTCTTGGGCATCTCAGTGGAAGGGTGGGATATAAATATTTTAAATATAGTCCATTTGCGTTACTTGAGCATCTGCAGCCTGGTATCTGTATATGGGTTATCAAGCTTCGGTCTCCTATTGAGAACTTTAACACATGCAGGTATGATGCAGTAGTATTTCAGGTAGGTCTAAAAAACTGCTCTTCTTCAGATGCTTTAGGATTAACCTCTTTCTCTAGATCTGTAGACTTACTAACTGATATAACCATGGCGAAACCTATGACTAGCAGTGATCCCCCCTTATTTTCCCACAAGCTCCTGGTTTCAAGAACATGCAAGAAATGGCAAAAGAGGTCTTTATTTTCAGTGAAAGCTTTTATTGTGTCCGAACAAAATTCAGACAACGTCGGGCTGTCAATGCCTGACCAAGGTCATAGGAAACCATATCTGCATCTGGGCATGCAGCTTGTTTGCGTTCCAGCCTAAGGGCCCTGAAGTTGGTGCTTTGAATTGGAAACTAGAAATGCTTAAGCCTACAGGTTAGCAAACAGGAAGTACAGTTCTCTAGGTCATGTGCCTAGAATGTAATTCGGATAGTGTCATACTATCTTCTAAGTCAGGGGTTCTCAACCCCTTCCCAGCCAAGTACCACCTCCGACGCCACTCTCCTGCTGCGTACCACCGGAAGTGACTGGCGATGACATCATCACCAGTTACTTTCAGGTTTTCGGAGGTCAGAAAATGCAGGTAGGAGGCTCTGGGTGGGTGGGAGGGAGGGCCCTTCTCAGCATTCCCAAGAAGCTCGACCAAAGGCAGGAGCCTCTTGGGAGCAAAAATGCACCGCTGAAAGCACCGTGTAGGAGCGGGGTTCCGGTGGTTCGGTGATCTGAGTACCACCAGCATTCGGCCGAAGTACCACTGGTGGTACTAGTACCACTGGTTGAGAACCCCCGTTCAAAGTCATTGGGGCTAATATCGCATACCGCTCTCCCTTTCATGTACAAGTCGAGCTCACTTGCATAGCTTGGTCTCCACCTCACATGACAAGATTCCTGGTTCAGCCCCAGAGTCAATCAGTGTCAGGAGCTGCTGGGATTAGAACTGGGAATCCATGTACCTGTGTGACGCTGCCCTGTCTGGTGACAGATTAGAGTGTTTCTTGGATTGTAAAGTGGCTCATCATGACCTGAAAAGACTATAAAGGGATCCTGAATCTTGCCTGGGCAACAACAGTATCCACTATGTCAAATGCCTGCCATGAACACAGTCTCCTGGCTGCTCAGTGTTGCTGACGACCCATCGTTGACTGTCAGCCATGAGTGGCACCAAATCTTGAGCCCAGTTTTCCAACCTTCTTATTGGTATAAGAGCTAGGGAGGCTAGATTTGTGGCTTCATACGTGTTAAACATGAACTGTACCACCTGCAAGATATAGCTGTACTCAACAGGACTCACTGAAAATCAGAAAGCCTCTCCCTACCTTCATAAACGTATGATGATTTACAGTTCTCTCAATTGCCACCTGTCCGGTCAAAAAATGAATAAGACCTAATTGTTGGCTTCCTAAAAGCATTCAGTTTTGACTACATCATGCCCTATGTTTCTAATCTCTTTTAGACTAAGCTACAGCGAAGGAGAGGATGGGGCAGCTAGAAATGTGGCAGTCTGTTTCCTGACTTTTATGCCTAAACTCTGCACTTAATGGCCTTTTTTTGCCACTGAATTCCATTGCCACTTCAAAGAAAAAGAAAAACCCATCTGCCAGGTCTTGTAGTGCAACACAGTTAAAGGTTCTAGTTTTAGCAAGCACAGCTATCAATTTATGCTGCTTGTAGCCATACATGCCTTCTAATTTTATGGGAAACTGATTTTCACCAAACCAAACAACTTGATTCTGGATCTTCTTTTTTCTTTTCTTTTTTTTAAGGCCATGAATACATCACTTCAGGTTTTTTTATATATATATTCTGTGTGCTGCTTCCTGAACATTTTCTTGGCAACCATTTGTATTTCATGAAGCTTTGCTTCTATTTCTAGGAAGAATTTTAGATTGTAAGTCGTTTCCATTGACTAAAAATGTAGCCTATAGGCATTACCAGTGTAAATCTCATAGGAAAATTAGAATTGCATATTCTATTCTTCAGGAGCCTCAGTGGAGCTCCTTACTTTTTCTGAAGAGTTTTAAGCTTCTTGTTTTTCATTTGGACCACTAGCCTTCCTTACATAAATCGATATATTTTTGTCCTGTTGAGCCAACCTAGTAGGGAACTGTCTTCAGGCAAACAAAAGCTGCAGCAGTGAAATTAATGTTTTTGTCCCATTCATCTCTGTAAAAAATTCCTTCAAAAATCTATCTGGGACCACTTAAAGACTGGTACTGGCAAGGGAAACGGTCCAGTAGGCATTCACCTGGAGATAGATTGGAGGGGAAAACGTAAAAGGAGAAACTGCAAATTTGCATTCATTCCAGCCACCCCACTCCCCAGTGATGATTTTGGCACAACATTTTGCTATTTACAAAAGAGTTCACATCCTGCTTATTGGCAAATTTTTAAACAAGGTGTTGAGGATACATTACTTTTTTCTTCTCCTTTGTCACATTGAAGGGAAATAGTGAACTACTTTTATGGCCTTGAAATTACTCTGTAATTGGTACTCACTGTACCAATTCAAAGCATGTCATTATAAAAACTTGTGCCATACGTCTTGATACATGTGAGCTACATATGTTTCCTTAGCAAGTTTTACATCCTAATCCTATCCTCCCCCGGTTTGGGCTGTGCAGCGTGGGCCGTGCAGCCCATGCTGCACCCTGTCTGGGGAAGGAGATGGCTGGGGGTCTACTCGAGGTAAGCGGGCATTTGCCCGCTTATCCCGGGTAAACCCCCAGCTGCGACAATGGGGCTGCTTGGTTCTACGTCAGCTCTTTAACAGCTCTTTAGCAGGCCCGAGCAGCCCCATGTTAGAGAAGAAGGCCTGGGAGGGAGGATAGGATTAGGCAGCCTTCCCCGCTGGTCCTACCCCCCCTCCCAGGCCCAATCTGCCCACACCTGCCCCGTTACGCCCCCTCCCCAGGCCCTGTGCCTCTCGGAGCAGCACTTACTCGCTCCTCGGTGCAGGGTCCTCCGCTGATTGGCAGGGAGGAGGCCCAGGCCTCGGTGCCAGCGGTGCCTCCTCTAGAGCAGTCGCAAACGTGCTTTTCGGCACATTTCCGACACTGTCTATTAATTAGTTAGGTTGCGTTACACCATTTAAAAACGTTTTGATTGACTAAAAATGTGCCTATGATTTAGCATCACATTATTTTTAATACAAGTACTTATAAAAACTGCAGGTTGCAACAGCTCCATCTTAGAAGCAGCATTCTTTTAAGTGAGAGAGAGGGGAACATCCCTTGAAAAATGATACACTGCACATATGTGCACCAGCTAAAAACCAAGTATGCTTACATTGTAGTTGGTTAATCAATAAGCAGAGATTTGCAAGGAAGAAAACAAGTATAATTAATTGACTTGTGTTCTTTTATTGTTGTTTATAGAATTTCTCCCCTGTAATCAGGTGATAGTCTGATTTGAAACAAAAGTACAGCGACCTCTCGTTTTACACCTGTTGATTTAGATGTTTTTGGAAGAACACGCTTGTTTAATTAATACCAAAACCTAATTAACGCACGGAAATGTTTGAAATAATGTGTTCAAACTTCCTGCACGCTCCCACATGTTCAGTTGTGAAACTCTGTTTTCC
Source organism: Plestiodon gilberti rubricaudatus (assembly GCA_026170595.1). Lineage (NCBI taxonomy): Eukaryota > Metazoa > Chordata > Lepidosauria > Squamata > Scincidae > Plestiodon > Plestiodon gilberti. The sequence goes on from JANXHW010000001.1 coordinate 115,554,860, forward strand.
CCATCCCACTATTACGGCGGTGCGATCCTGGACCCCTGGCGGTGCATCGTGACCCCTGGGAAGGCTCCACTGCCACTTAGGGCAGTAAAGGACCTTCCCAGGAGTTAGAGAACCACTGCCCTAACCTGTACCATTCAGATATATTCTTATGGTAAAAATATTTTTAATTTACACACATTTTTGAGATAAACGCTGCTTTTCAAAAACGTAACCCCCATGTAAAATGAGAGGTGCCTGTGCTTGCACTTACATTTGGATGTTTGGGTCCAAACCTAAAACTAGCTCAAGCCTGTACAACTTGTGACTCATTGAGCAGAATGCAGCCTACCAACCATACATTGCGGCCTCCTAGATTCTTTGCAGCCTCCTTATTTTACAGTCCCAGAAAGGCAGCAAAAATACAATTCCTGGAGGATTTTAGATTGCTGGTGGCTTGTACTTAGCTTAGTGGGTCACAAGGTGAGCAGGCTTGCTCTGCCTACTACACACTAGCTTGTTTTGCACAAGCGAATAGCCCCTCCTTGAGGAAAGTATCTTGCTTAACAAAATATGTACATCCACATGTATATACTGTATTTTGATTCACATATGTACTGTATTGTAAAAATAGTTCATCCCAGTCAAAAAGCATTCTCAGTAGTATTTCTAATTGATACTGTAACACTGATAAATTGGTGATTTCATAATGTCCTCATGAGAGACTCCTGTCTGAATCTGTTTGCAGTCAGATGCAATCGTGGTGGTCATGTTTAATATACACAATTTTGCTTAACTCCGGAAAGCTATTATGACTCACGAATATATATTTTTTAAACATTCACTGCAGATCTTAGACAACTTGGAACATGGCCTAGCAGAAGATGGAAGTATGACTAACATTACGCAGGAGAACAGGCAAGGTAGGTATCCCCTAAAGCCTCTTTTTCCACAGGCAGTGTACTTTTATCACTTGCTGAGGTACTATTGACAGTTCTCATAAGATTGCTCCAAAGCTGTTAAAACAGTGGTATTGTCATTTGTACAACCTATTCAGCCTTTGAAGTGATGCACCTTGTACTTTGCTGGAATTCCTTTCACAGATTTACCATTTATTTTCATCATAGTGATGCATTAAATCAGGTCTCCTCTCCAGTTTAAAAAAGAAAATGGCTGCCATGCTAGAATGACAAGTTTACGATTATAGCCATGTGAAGCTAAAGCACCAAAGAGAAACTAAAAGAGTATTTGGCCTAAAAACTCAGCACATTGTTCCATAAGTGTCTCTTCTTGACATTTGCGGCTCTTTTTGAGAGGTGGCAGTGATTGTTAGAGTTTTTGTTCTGAAGGATCTTTCACCATATGTTACCATATTTTGATTGTGAATTTTGAAGGCCATTTACTTTGCCATTTTTCCCCTGAGTGGAAAAAAAAATAGCTGGGAGAACATACTAGGATACATACTCTTGAACACCCATGATTGGAACTTCGATTATCTAGACTTATTTTGTTTCCCTTTATTAGCCCTATGCTAGAATAACTGTATAGTATTAGTCCACCCATTTCTCTGACTTCTTAATGTATTCAAATGTCTTGGATACATCTTGAGTCACTTGGATACATCATCATGTGTCTTTTTTTTTAACCTTCAGAAGAACTGATATTCTTGACAAATGTCTGTTCCATTGTGTGCTTAACAAAGTTTATTATAGCTCTTAGAGTGCTTTCATGCTCCCAGAGTGCCAGCTGGGTCCAGTCAACCAAGGTCACAACCTGGCACATTCTCTGGAAGAGCCTCTGTCATCCTCACAATACCTCGGGTAATTGAGCAGGAAACGGGTCCAGCCACTCTGTGTGCAGTGGGTCAGCCAGAGGAAATGCAGCAACGGCAAGGCAGTCATCTTGCATTTTTCACATGTTCACAGAAATGCTGTACATGCAGTCCTCTGAAAACTAACTGATAATGGAAAAGCAAAAAGAATTACTTGCCTCACAAGGACTGAAATGGGTGGCTTCCATGCTAGGCATTTTCTCAAGGATGGATTGACATCATTCCTTCACTCGTATACGGAGAAGAATCCTGATGATGCCACCAAATGGTTCCATTCCAGGGTTTTCCCTGTTGTCCTCCCACCTTTTTATGGTGCTTTTCCTAAATACAATTGTAGCACTAGCCTGTCCAGTGTAGACTTGCAAGGGACTTTGTTTCTCTTGGTGGAGGAATGTTTCCCCCCATCACCATCCCTGCACTCCCCTCCCCCATGCTCTCTTAGGAGTTGCGATTGTTTTCTTTTAAGTATTATTTTGCACAAAGTACTGATGCAATGCACATGCCCTTATGAAATTAGAACATTCCCTGCCCTCCTTGGAGCAGCAGCAATAGCAGAGGCAGGGGAGGAGGGAGTGGTTAGCCATTTCTCCTCTATCCTGTCTAGCAATGGAATCTTAACAACTGTGACTTAGTAGCCGCAGTTGCAGCCTTAGCCATCTACCCTCAAACTATGCTGCCACCAGTAGCTGCCTGCCTACCTTACTTCATTCACACTCTGCCTCCAGGAAGAAAAGTCTGCAGTGGTACCCTTGAATCAGTCCTGGGGAGCAGAGAGACAAGCAAGAGTGCAGTGCCTCTAATGTGGCAGGAGGTGTGGTCTAGTGGTTTTGCTGCTGCCTTGTCCGACAAACAACTGGGATGAGATCAGTTCGAGATGGCCGGAAGCTGCCGACAAGCTGAGATAGCCTGCGCTGGCCCTCTATGGGAGAGAGGAATCGCTGTCGGACAAGCTCAGAAGGCGTGTTCAGCCAGGGAGATACCACACTGAAAGGAAACATCTGGAGAAGGAAATGGGTTCTATGCAAATGGATTGTAAAAATCCCTATTTGGGGGGGCGGTAGAAAAGCCTGCCTGTGTAAACCGCCTTGGATAAAGTCTGAGGAGAAATCTGACAAGAAAGGCAGTATATAAATACAGATATTATGTTAATAATAATAATAATAATAATAATAATAATTAATAAAGTAAAATGAAGGCCTATATTGATGACATTGCTAGAATTAAGTGTTTGGGTTCAGACCAGCCCCTTCAGGAGGAGGAGACGACTAATGAACCATGAGCTGTCGATCGAAAGGTCGGCAGTTCGAATCTGGGCGACGTGGTGAGCTCTCATCATTTGGCCCAGCTCCTGCCAACCTAGCAGTTCAAAAGCATGTTAATGTGAGTAGAAAAATAGGTACCGCTTGCGGGAAGGTAAACAGCGTTCCATATTGTCATGCTGGCCACATGACCACGGAAGCGTCTTCGGACAGCGCTAGCTCTTCGGCTTCGAAACGGGGATGAGCACCGCACCCTAGAGTCGGACACGACTGGACTTAAATATCAAGACTTAAATGTCAACCTTTTTAGCCACAAGAAACAGGAGTCGCCAGATGAGGAGACCTTTGCTGATTGAGGGCTGCAATCCTCAACGTACTTTTTAGGGAGTAAGCCGATTCACCACATGAGATTTACTTATGAGTAAATCTTCCGAGGAAGTTGCCCATGGGAAAAGACATTGTGGAACTGTTATAAACATTGGAAAGAGCCCTCCAGTGTCTGCGCTTCATTTGTAGAACATATGAAGAGTGATTCTGAACACTATCTTTCCTTCACAGAAAAACTACAGCTAGCACAATGTTAGAGCACGTGCTTTATGTTCTGAAGGTCTCCAGTTCAATCTCTTGCATCTTCAGATAGAGCAGAGAAAGATCCCTGTCCGAAATTCAGGAGAACTGCTGCCAGTCAGTGTCAACAATTCTGAGCTAGGAGGACCAGTGGCCAGACTTGATATAAGGCATGTCCCTATGTTCCTAGCCCCTACCCATCCCATATGGGATTAGGGGATAAGGGCTGCCATGTCAGAGGATAACATTTGGAGGCTTCTTGCGCCCCAAGTGATACAGAAGTAGCTAGCCAAATAATAACCACACGCGCAAGCTCTCCAAGATTACTTAACCCAGGGAGGGGGACCTTCTCTTCCCCCCCCCCCCCCGCTCCTCTGTTTCTATGGTCAGATTGTCTCCTCTCTGGCTCCTAGGAATTACTGCCTATTTTCTGATGCCCACAATCTCAGACTTTTTCTCTCTCTCAGGCTTGTGTTCTTCCCTCCCCCGCCCACCCTGCAGCATGATTGTTTCTGTCTGCCTGCTCTGTCCCTCACTGCAGCTGCTTTTCAGAGCTAAGCTTAGCTCGGCACAGGCGAGGAATAAAGCAGCCAGCAGAATCTTGCGGGGGAGGGGACGCTTGAGCATCTGTGAGAGGTTGTTATGCGCTTGGAGTGCAGCAGCATTACAGCTGCCTGTCTGCCTAATGCTGCCCAGAGGACACTTGTAGGGACTGTTGGCATCTCTGCCTGAGTAGGTCAATCAGATCTGCTCCCTGCAAGGCGCTCTGGTGCACTTTTGAGCTGCAGGAAACTTTCTGTATGTGTTTTTGTGTGAACTCCAGCTGAGGCAAACCTTTATTTTTTGCCTTGTAAACTGTGACTGGAAACAACCTTAAATTCTTTATGGGATTAGATCTGCAGCATAATTTCCCTACTGCTGGTCTGAGTAGGTGTTGCACAACCCAGCTTGTTGTATTGCCTCTCTTCAAAAGAGGGGAGAGGGCATCTCATTCTCCATTTGTTCACTGGGAAGAAAGAGATTTAGCATTGCACCATTTTTTTTCTGGCAGCGCTTTCCCTTTTCCCCCCCCCCCCTTCCTTTTTTGCAAGGCATCATGTCCTACAGCTGCTCCACAACACACAATTCCCAAAGAAACAAAAACAGTGCTTTGGAACAAGCACTCAAAAATTGTGACCTAAATTAAGAACAGCAAATGGCACCTATTGTTGTTATGTAATGTGCCAGTGGTTACAATTAGAAATGAATATATTCTTTGTTGGGCTGCTCATTTTTATGGCATTGGCTACCTTTCCCTTTTTTGTTTTGTTTTTAATCTCCTTCAACAGTCATAATGTATTGTACAGGTTGTACCTGCTTCACTTACAAAATCCCCAGCCTACTGATTTATCAAGTAGCTATAGAAAAGTATTAATTGAATTCAGTCAGCTTTGTGATTTCTGTGGAGGAATGGGCATAATTTAATATCCACTTGTGTTGGCTATGTTTTTTTATGTTTTGGGGAGCAGGCACAAAGGCATAGTCTGGTCTTTATGTTTGAAATGTTTTTACTTGTAATACAAACACACAGAAAAAAATGTCTTTTTAATTTACTAGATGCTGACCTCAGCTAGCAGGGCAGGACAGGTCGGGCATTGGAACCATCATAAATAAATACTCCCTGTTAGTCCTGGATCCTCTGTTGTCCTGGAACACAAGGGCTGTATAAAGCAAATATCTGCAGTCATAAAAAGAACTTCGTGTTGTGTTGAATTAGAGAAAGTGATAGCACATTCCATGGCCATTCTTGCCATACCTGTCTTTCTTGATCGCGTTCCTTGCTGTGTTACTTCAAGGTGTAATGACACAGAGCTTTGTGGCATCACCCCCTACCCAAAAGCAATTTAAATCTACAGCCTGATCCTGTGCATCAGAACCAAGTGGGACTTACTCCCCGTAGCTGTGCACGGTATTGCAGCCCTGGACTTGTATTTTAAATACAGGCTCCAAACCAGTTTTTCCCTAGTGGGTCTTTTTTGGAGCATAAGAGATTCATTTGGTTTGCTGTACTGATCTCAGATCCCTTTAAGCAGTGAAAGATTCATGTGAGCCATTCATTCTCTCACATCAGGAGCCTGTCTGCAAACTAAGGGAGGGAGAGATCGGCTGCTGCTATATGCAGCAGCCTTTAAACCCCAGGGGCTCTGGGAGCATAGGGGCGGCAGACAAGCTCGGCCAGTTTTTCTACCATCTCGTAAGCCAGAGGCAAGAGTGCAGGACCCCAGACTGAGACAGCTCTTAAACCTTCATGCTCTGGTTCCAAAATGAGATTTTTAACTTGGCTGGTCAGTTTTAGGGGGCTGAGTAGTATAAATGTAACCCGCTAAATTACTTGATTGCACACTGATGGTCATAATTACTTAGTGCTCTCTCGCTCTCCCTTTTGTTCTGCTATTGGAAAATGGATGCTTCCTTCTTGAGATGCCTGAGCTAAAAGCTGAGAGGTTGTCTCCCAGCTTTGTATTATTGCTTCATTTATTCAGACAGGCTGTTCCTTTCCCCAGTCAAGCCTCTCGCTATTGAGAAGGTGCAGGATTTTCAGTGCAACATGGCAGCATATTAGAAGCACTGTGCTCAAAATGCAGCAATGTTAACAAGGGAAAATCGCTTAAATCAGAATGCACATGACCGATAATTGATGGCTAGGGAAAGAGCTTCTAATTTATTTGTGCACATTCACAAGCTGCTCTCATTTTACAGCCTCCGTTCAGCTGTGGAGGTCACGTCTGGGCCGGGTGATGTACTCCATGGCAAACTGTCTGCTAATGATGAAGGTAGGTGGGTGCAGTTGCTGCAGAGTTACCATATATACTCTAATAGAACGTCAGACAAGAAGAGCACAAGTTGAATTACTATTTGCAGTCATGTGGGCTATAGCTGGACATTCCTCCTGAAATTCATTCCAAAAGATCACAGAGCAGCAATACAGAATTTTCATTTTAAGACTCAATTTTCACTCTGCTGCAGCTAGAGCCAGGTTTATGCATTTTCTCTTCCTCTCTCAAAAACCATATCCTCAAATTGCTGCTCTGTCTGTACACAATAATGCCACTGGTTTCATACTTAATGTGCAGTATAGGTCTGAAGTATGTATACTGTAAATTGCTGCTTTTTGCATGACTGCTTGATTGTTCACGCTAACTCTGGAGTATTCAGACCTTTTTGTTATAAACGTTACCTGCCAAGAAAAACAGCCAGAGGAGATTTCACCATGCATCTGATGAAGTGGACCATCGTCCACAAAAGCATATGCTGAAATATTTTGGTGGGTCCTTAAGGTGCTATGAGACTTTGTTGGATTTTGCTGCAACAGAAAAACAGGACTACACCTCTGGAAGCTAAAAGAGAATTGTTCTTTTCCCTCCCCCACCCACCCTCCCAGTCTGAAAGTCGTTCTGCTTTATTTTGTTCAGTCGTTCCAGCTTCTTCCTGCTGCTGCAGTCGGAAGGAATGGCAAGTGTCTTCCCAGGTTTTCCAAACAGCCCTGGGAATAGGGGCATCCTATTGCTATGTGGCAAGGGTAGTCTCAGCCCTGGGCGTATATCAGTCTCATGAATCATTTGGCCCCCAAAGTCCTACAATGTTGTGTCAGCCTTTGGACCTCTCCCTGACTAGGAGCAGCATTCCATTTTCTGACAGCCTAGCCCTAGACTTTAGATCTCCATGAGGCTGAAGAAACTCACTGGGCAAGTGAGGGCTACAACTGAGTCTCAAGTTCTACACATTTGGTGTGTCCAGGTGCCCTGATAAGGCCAGCATCTCAGTTTAAGGCAAAAATCTAAGAGCTGGTTTCTAGAGTGCTCTTGGAATAAGTAGCAGCTGAGGCAGTGCTGCATTGTTGACAGGCACCACTTCCCAGGAGTAATTTACATGAGTGGGACCAGTAAAATAGATAGATGAGCCACTGTGAATTGTCCTTAGGAAGTGCCACTTGTCGTTGTGATGACAACTTGCTTTCAGCTGCATCCATATTCCCTGCACAGAGGTTCTTAAGGATTTGAACTGGCCCTAGAGGTTAGTTGGTTTATTTGAAAGGTAACGTTGGGGTTGGAAATTCATGCCGCTGTAGAGGATTTCCTAGATCTCAATATGCTGGGAAGGTCGTTTGAAGAGGTGTGTGTGAGAGAGAATTTGTTTATGAGAGAAATATAATAGTCACACTCCAGACCTGGTGGCAACCAGAAAAGGCTAGAATACTGTAACTTGTTGATGATTTTTATAAATTGAGTTTGCGTATGTGGCATTCTAACATTTTGGGTTTTGGCAACCCCAAGGCCCAATGTCTCTATGCAAATAGCATCATGGTTGCCACATGGCACTCAGTTACTGGAAGCTTTCAGTTGGAGAAACCCTGTTGTAGTATGCAACGAACTGCCGCGTGGCTCCGCACATTGCAAAGAGGGAGGGCTGTTCGCCAAAGGGCTGCATTTCAAGCCGCAGCCAGAACCTCTGATTACACACTTGGAGTTGGGCTGTAAGTCTCCCAAACGGAGACACATTCATTTCCTTCTTTGATTAAATACAAATGTATCAGCATTTCATTTGAAATGGACAGGCTTTTATTATCTAAAAGGATGCTATTTAAAATAATCTTCATGGAAATCTATAAAATGTTCATTCCTAGATCCTTGTAGTCAAAATATTGAATTTAGACCTTGAGGACTTGGGTTCAGATCCTTGCTTACTGTGAAGCTTCAGTTTTCCCTTTGGAAAATAGGGGTAATAATGAGCTACCTCTGCTGAGTGCAAACAAACTAAAAATTGCAGAGGCCTGACACATGAGTAGTATTATGTACATGATTGACAATATACTGATTAAAAAAAGAAAAGAAAACGTTTCATCCTAGGCATAAAATAGAAGTTGTACACAAAATAGTCTAAAGACTATTGTTAAGGTGGTTATCCGATTCATATACAGTGTATATATATTTAAGCATTGCCTGAACAATTTAATTGGAAAGGCTTTTAAGATGTTGAAGCGGAGTCCTTTTGTTTGTTTGTGGTTTCTGTATTCAACCCTTACCCCTCTTCTTCATAGGAAATTTGTCTCCGAGCATCTCCCTTCAGTGCAGCTGGCCATCTGTTTGTTTGTTTTACTTTTCTTTTTTCTAATCATTCTTGTTGAAGCACTGCAACTCCGTCTTGGACCCAAATGCAGTCATGGTTTGCATAAACACCCATCTCAGAATACACACTTCCAGGGCCGTTTTGAGAATTCAGATCTCTACCTTGGTAGCATTGTATTCAAGCCCTAAGCCCTCGTTAAAATGTGTTTGTGACTTTCCTTTAGATGTTGCTGCCTGCACTTTCCAACTCAGGCATAACTTCCATTAAAGATTCTTCTGCTAAGCAAGATTCACGTCCTAAATTCAAGGAAGCAAATTGGGACTCAGGGCTGTGGCCATGGTCCAGAGAAAAGCATGATTTCATTATATGAACCCACTTAAAGCTTCTGGTTTAGTAACCCTCTCACCCCACAAAGAAACCTCTCTCATAGCATGCCATCTCTTGAAACTCGGAGGAATTTAGAAAGCAGTATGTGATAGACTACAGCAGGCAGCCATTCAAAGAAAAAATCTGGCTAGGCTTCCAGAAGTTCTTTTGAGAGGACTATAAAGGTGATCCCTGGATTGTGGCCCAAGTCTGCACCCTCCCCAGATGTCTCTCCATTAGGGCAGGAAGCATGCAGCACAGTGCGAGAGTGCCTCGTGGCTCCTACACCGGAATCCTGCGGAATGAGACGACCCGCTGCCAACAGCAAACCTGGTCTTGTGCAAAAACTGGCAGTAGGCTGCAGTATGTGGAGTAGCTGCACCTCCTGGTGTACAACTGACCCACAGCATGGCGCAGTTTACATAAGTCACTTGCATGCAATCATACAAAATTGACACTTGTATAAATACCCCAGTTTATACTGTATGCGCCATCTGTCCTTTATAATAGAAGAAACAGAACTGTGTTCTGTTTTTTATCATATTTTTTTATTTCAGTCAATGTGTAAGGGAGAAAATGAGTCGTGATTAATATAAAAAAGTGAATTATTTATAATGAATAGACTTAAAATCACACAGGTACGGGTAATTAGGAGTGTGTGTTTATAAGAATTTGGTGCACTTTTTAAATTTTTTGTACTCGTTCAAATAAATCATCCAGCAGTCAGCTTTGATTTCACGTGTAATAAATGTTAGGTTTCTTTGTCTGCTGGAATCAGTGCAAAGTGCAGTCTACTGCCATCTAGTGACCCCAGAAAAGTTACACTGCATTCTAACTAGTGCTGATCCAAAATTCCCCCTCCTTTTTGTTCCCCCCAGATTCTCAGGTGAATTTTAGTGGTGGGGGGTAGGGGCTAAGAAATTTTGGCACATTCTCAGCCCACATGCAGCCACCATTTTTTCCTCCAGGAGCCATCTCAGAATGACACTGTGTCATGATTCAACGTCAGTCATGGGAGATTCTGGGAAAAAATCAACAGCAGCCAGCAAGAGCCTGTTTCTATGAAGAACTCCACACTGCAGCAGCTGCTGTCACCAAATAAGCAGCAAGAGGAACATTAAAGTAAAAAGGACAACCACCTGCAACCAACCAGTAGTAATGTGCCCCCTCCCCCAATGTTCTCAGCGTTTTGGGGCCTCCTTGAAATTGTCCGGAGTTTTGGCCCTATCAATATTTTTCTTGCTACCCCCAAGGCTGAAAATTCTTCAGTGATGATATTCAGCTCTATAGTGATTTTACAACTAGTTTCTTTCTGATAAAGCTAGTAGGGAAAATTGTTAGGTGGAGAGGGGTGAGAAGACCTTTGAATTAAAATATTGCTGTTAACTGGCATTTTCAAAAGGAGGTACAGCTACAGTATCACCCTCTTGAAATAAATATACTGTATATGTTCACAAACTTCAGAAATAACCAGTATGTGCCCACTCATGTAACCCCCTTCCATTCTACAATCCTGATAGTCTTCATTGCTATCTGGAGAAGAATTGCATTTTTGCAGGAACTAATCCATGCTGGATTATCTCCACAGCAGAAGTGCATCTTTTGCTCAAATTCATCCTTCGTTTCTTCCCCCCCCCTCCTACTTCTCCCCCTCCATTGTTTTTTCCCTTGACTTTTTTTCCCCTGTCACATTGCCCATCCCACTGTCAGAATTTAGGATACATGTTACTTGAACAGGGACCTGTGTCCCTTCCCACTCCCTTCTTTTCTTATGAAGTGTCATGCACTTTGATGGCACTGTATAAAGAATAAGAACCTTCAGAGGTAGACATGTGGACACAGTGCTTCAACTGTGCAACATGCACATTAATTGTGCTGTAAAACAGACTGAATGGGAATGTCGCAGGGCAGGGCAGGCCCAAGTGGGTCCACTGCCCGATGCTGCTCTTTACTCTGGCTCCTCCCTTCTCTGGGGGGCACTCGTGCATCACCCCCATCCCAAAAGAAAAAAAATGCTCCTTACCTCCTCGCTATGCTCCCTCCTCACACAGGGTTTAAAGATTGAAGAGATGTGTTCCTTTTAAACACCGTGCAAGGACAGAGCATGGTGAGTGAAGTGGATGGTTCAGTTCTCACTTGCTTTTAGTCCATGGTGGGCAGGACTCAGGAGGGAGGCGGCTGCGGAATCCACTGCTTCCCCACCATCCACCGCTGATGCAAACCGCATCAGGTTGCCTCATGGATTGTCCGGCCATGCCTAAGGGCAAGACTAGATATGATTTAGGAGAGAGATCCAGAAACAGTATCTCCTGCAGAGTTTTTTTCTTTCATTTAAAAGCAGGACTGGCAAATTCTGGGGCTGATTAAGGTGGGGACTGGCGCTAGGTGAAGAGACTAATCCCCCACCTCCGCTGTTTTCCCAGCTTATATTTCATCTCCCCAGCTGCTGTTGACTCCGCAGAGAGAAACATGCAGGTACCATATGATACTTGCACTTTTCACTCTTTAAAAGAAAAAAGAAAAGAGATCCCTATTCATGGATCTTCCCAGTCGCAACTAAGCAAGAAGCAGAGAAAAAAAATCTGAAGCAAAACAGCTGATTTGGAAAACAGTTACTCTGGGTCTGAAATTTCAAAAACCTATTTGGAAGAATAAGCCAGTTCTTCCAGAAAGAGTGCTGTCCCTCCTCCCCATGTTTATTTCTGGAATCTAGAACAAACAGCCAATTCAAATATTCCGGAAGGGCACATGGCACAATCTTCTTACAGACCTGTGCCACCTCAGAAAGCATACAAGGGAACTATTTAATTGAAAGTACAACAACCCTTAGCAACCCTAAGATATTAACATTCTATGTAGAGGCAGATTTTGCCATGGGATCATCAGTACCAGCACCAGATTGCTGGGGGACCCTAAGAGAAAGCCTGCACAGGGCAATAGGTGCTGCATTGCCACCAGTACTGAAGTTTGAACCTGGCCAGGTCCTGTTGGCAGTCCTACATAGGATACTTTCCTTTCCCCAGCGTATAAGGTATACAGAGCCCTGAGAGGACTGAACTACATCAGAGCTTGTTTGACCCTTACTCTGTTTCCCATGAGAGAGAAAGAAATAGTCCATCTCCCATGTTATAAGTATAAATAATAATTGGTCCCATATAGTATTGATAACTATTGCTTTATTCCAACAACATAATAACCGGAGACCCCCATTTAAGTGTGTGTTTACTTCTAGTACTACTGACAGCTGTGGGTGAAAGAAAGCTAAACATTTAGCTTTTTAGCCTGCCCTCAAATGTAAACCCTTTAGAAATACTACCCCACATACAAATACTCAAGCATTCAGATTAAAGCAATTTTTTTCCAAAGGTGTGCCTTTTAGTATTTAATTACGTTTATATAAGTTGCTGAATATTAGTTGGAACCAGATGAACAGAAACCGTGTGTGGTGTTTGTTTTTGACAGCGAGATCTCATGTAGCTAAAGCAATAAGAGCTGTCTGTCCTTGTAAAGCATGAGACTGATGCCTAAGGACTCTCTTCTGTTTGAAAGGAGAATTTTGTTTGGAACCCTTCCACTAGTGGCCAGATTAGTGCCCACACAAACTGGAACTGAAGGCCCTAACCACACAACAGAAAAGGCCCTACACCAGTGATGGCGAACCATTTGGACTTGGTGTGTCAAAATTTTTGAAAATGCCTAACTTGACTCCGCTTGTTTGCCCCCCTGCCGAACTTTTAATAGTACTTTGACTATTGCTACTTTTAATAGTAGCAGAGATTTAATAGTAATTCTGAACTGAACTGAACTGAAAACAACTATAGAACACATTGCATTTTATTTAACATCAATTGGTAGTGACTTTTTTGTTGCAGAGTTTTACTAAATAATAATTTGAAAGAGGTCTGCCAAAATCCCTGCCCTAAATGCTTAAGACAAGCCTGTAAATTTTTTGCAAAAATGTAAGGTGTGTCGGGGCCCTGGGGGAAATGCTGGCGTGTCACCCAAAATGACCTCGCGTGTCACCTGTGGCACTCGTGTCATAGGTTCACCATCACGGCCCTACACCTTGCCGCCATCCCCTTGGCTTCCAGTGATGGCGATATCCTAATCAGGGCCCTGTCTGATGATTGTAGGTAGGCCTACCAGATTCCCCAGCACTCGGCCGGGACTGGGGGTGTGACTGGGGGTGTGGCCGGGGGCGTGGCCGAGGGCGGGGACTTCCTCCCTCGAGGCTGGGAGCTCTCAGGAACAGTCGCGTATTTGCGCAACGCTGGGAGCTCTCCAGAACGGCCCGAGTTCACTCGGGCTGTTCCGGAGAGCTCCCAGCATCGCGCAAATACGCGACGAGCCTGGGAGCTCTCCGGAACAGCCCGAGTTTACTCAGGCTGTTTCGGAGAGCTCCCAGCGTCGCGCAAATACGCGACGAGACTGAGAGCTCTCCGGAACAGCCCGAGTGAACTCGGGCTGTTCCGGAGTGTCTCAGAAGAGCTCCGGCCTGCCGCGATGCAGCCGGCGGGCCGGGGCCGGGATGAAAACATAGTTCGGGGGGGACGGGGGGACAAAGGGCCATTGCCGGGACTTTCCCGGCCATTTCCGGGAAGATGGTAAGCCTAATTGTAGGGGATATGCAAGAATATATGGGGGAAGGCGGTCCTTCAAATATCCCAGTCCTATGCTGTGCAGGGCTTTACCAACACCTTGAATTGGGTTCGGAATGGAATGATCAGCCAGTGTAGCTGCCGAAGCAACGGCATGGCAGAATCAGCCTGCTTAGCCCCAGTGACCAGCCAGGCCGCTGCATTCTGCACTAATTGCAGCTTCCAAACCATCTTCAGGGGTAGCTGCATGCAGAGTATATTACAGTAGTCTAGACGAGATGTCATTAGGGCATGGACCACCGCAGCCAGATCCATTCTGTAGCCCCCCCTAGCTACAGATGACACCTGGCCATTCAGGGACAGCTGTGGATCCAGGAGGACGCTCATGCTGCGGACCTGCTCCTTCAGAGGGAGTGCTACCCCAGCTAGAGCAGGTTGTAGATCTAGTACCTGGTCTTCTGGACCAGAAGGACCTCTGACTTGTCTGGGTTTAATTTTAGTCTGAGCCCTCATCCAGGCCCCAACCGCCTCCAGGCAGCGCCCCAGCACTTTGATGGCCCCCTCTTGTAGTAGAATTACCTGAAAGTCTTTCTGTGCACTATTCTGTCTGCACTGTTCTAATTCTTGTAGTAAATTTTAAATGGTTTTTGCATGTTAAAAAAAAGTCCATAATTTAATCAAGGCCAAGAGATATTAGTCAAAACGTCATACACAAGAGACAAACAATTCCTAATACAATTTTTTTTAATCATATCTTCCAAACCTCCTTCAGTAGTCAAATCAGAGGGGGGAAAGGGTAGAATCCCTTCTTATTCACTAAATCACCATCCAGCTGCACTGAGCTCATTTAAAATTCCCTTCATCTAACCATAGTTGCTGTTCCCTCCTCACAACGCATAAGAGCAGTGGCCATTTTTGCAACAAGAGGCATTTTTAGAATATCAGATGTCTGGCCAACAGTGGGCTTGGCGCCACACATGGCTTTGTTGCCATGCAGAATGGAGTGTACTCTGTATATATGAGTGAGAGCGAGAGCACATATGACATGCACCCCTTTGTGTGTGAGCCTGGTAAGCAAAAAACAGAGACAGTTGCTTATAGGACAGAAATGTTTGGGTCCCCCTAAATTGGGCTCAGCCTTGAGCGTTCTGTATCCTTAGTTGTCCCCATGTCTATATAGTGGGAACAGAAAAATCTATCCCATCTGGCTAAGCAACATCTACCGGTAGTTACTAGATTCTAGTACATCTCCTCCCTATACAAATGCCAACAGAGCAGCATTTAATCCTGGTCTGGGCAAACCTTTTCATTGTTTTTTAAAGATCCTATTTTTCCCATATTAAATATTGATGCTTATAACTTTTTATTGTGCATGTGTGCACCCTTGCTTTATTTAAACTGTGTATATAGAGCAACGAGTAAATGCTGACCTTGCAAAACCATTTGTATGCTTTTTTTTTTTACCCCTTAGGACTATGTGCTTGCTGTGGAGACATATCACACTGTCATCAAATATTACCCAGAGCAAGAGCCTCAGCTGTTGAGTGGAATTGGAAGGATTTTCCTGCAGGTATCTGATTCTGAATAAAGCCAAGTGACAGCCCTTTTTGACCATGGTAGAACAAAATTGCCTACTTGCATCTAGATGGATGTGTTGCTACTTAACCAAGGGGCACAGTGGTTTGTTAACAGTTCATTAGGTTAACTAACAACCTAGAATTGTTACTTTATCATTCAAAACAGGGATGGCCAACTGAGTTGAGCAGCATTTGGGGTACCAAAGTTGATAACCCTTGACTTAAACCTTGTAAAGGCTTGGAGAGAACTTTCTAGTATTTGTACCCAAGCCTTATTCCTTTCTCAACTTCCCTGAGAACTTGTATTACATTCCAGTCGGAGCAGTATACAGCAGTTGTCGGTGGCAGCACAGAGGGTCAAACTGGGGCAGTTCAGATGAAACACTGAACCATGACTTGATTTCCAATCCTAGTTTGCAGAGTTCCCACAAACCATAGCTTGCTGGTTCAGATGTAACAGCAAAATGCAGTTGTCGAAAACCAATAAGGTGCTAATCAAGTAGAGTGCATGGGGGAAGAAGGAGGGAAAGGGCAAGAGAAAGAGAAGGGAAGCACAGGACCACAAGGCTCTTTCATGCAACACCAAATGTGGTTTCACATTACTTCTGAACCAGCCCACAGTGATAAGAGAATGTAATTGTTTTCAAAGAGCAGTGCCCATGCCTTGTTGAAGTTATACTAATATTAGTGAGTTGGCTTTGCAGAGGTGTGGCTCTTGCATTGTTATTAAAAAAAAGCCTCTGCAAGAGCAGATTCTCAGGTGACATTTTGCACTCTGATAGTCTCACCAGTAGATATAAATGCCCTCTTAATCAAGATGTACAACTACAGGGTGTATAAACACACGTTTCCCTACAATGTAAGGATAATGTTAACATTTCCCCCAGCATTCAAGCGAAAGATTTTTAAGACGGGAAGAATGAGTGTGGTTTTTATTTTGTTTTGTCTGTGAAATGGCAAACTTTTCACAGTAAATAGGATCAATCTGTTTCTCAGCATGCACCATTTGGATTTCCTGCTTTCATGGCCCTGGCCTAGCCCTTTTTAAATAGATTCCTATACTTGTGCTTGGCACAAGTCTTGGACATCTTGCTTTCCGGTTGTATGTTCCCCTCTCCACTAGCTTCAGGTATATTGTGTACCAAGAGAGGAGACCTGTGCCATCATGATGGTGGCAGAGGATGTCTAAGTGCCCTTGTTCTATCAGTCAGGGTGAGCTTGTTGTTCTGCAGTTCAGTCAGACCCTCAGACATTGCCAGAGCAACTCCAAGCCACAGTACATACCTCCAGAGAATTCATAGCTGCATACTTCTAAGCTTGAGTTCTCTTTAAAGCTCATAAATGACTTAGGACCACCCATTTTTTTCCTGGCAACTGAAAGAGGAGGCCTTTCTCTTTTTGTTCTCCACGTTTCCTATTGTTTCTGATTCCCTCTTTTTATCATTATTTAATATTCCTTTTTCACACTAGATGAGAATGTGGGATTTATTCTAATTTCACCTAGCTAAAGACTCAAACTACCCTGTGTAGTTTGCCATCCTGCGTATATTTACCTGGAACTAAGCACCATTATTTATGTATTTTTCACATTTTTATACCTCCCTCCAAGGAGCTCAGGGTGGTATACATACTTTCTTCCCTCATTTTGTCCTCACAACAACCCTGTGAGGTAGGTGAGGCTGTGAGCTAGTGACAGGCCCAAGATCGCCCAGGAAGCTTCATGGCTGAGCAGGGATTTGAACCTGGATCTTCCAGGTCCAAGTCCAGAACCACTATACCATCCTGCAGCATTCTCAGTTCAGCTCTCATCCTGACTCTCAGCCATTGAACTCAGTATGAATAAACATGCATTGGAGTTGCTTGCAAGCCTTACCGGTAATTTTTTAAAGGATAATAACGCAGTCAATACTGTATACCTTATTGGTCTGAGTATAAGACTCACTTTTTTCTCCTAATTTAAGTTTTTAAACTAGGGGTGCGTCTTATAATCAGGCTGTCGCAATTTAATGCCAGTGATTTAATTATTATTTTTTAATAGCACCAAACTTTAAGGGTGCGTCTTATAATCAGGTGCGTCTTATACTCGGGACAATATGGTATTCTTTGATAAAAAAACTGGATTTTCATCCTTAGATGGTTCGTGCTGATGATTATCTGCAGCTGAAACAGTATTTTGATCGATTTGATAAGTTCAAAGTGATTTTTTTTAAAGAAAAGTAAGGTGTCAGGTTTTTGTTTTTTTTTAGCAAAACAAAACCTGTGCCTATTCATGGTAAGGAACAACCCCTGTAAAATGTCGATTCATGTACTAGAAGTATCTTTAACTGATTGTTCCAGATCTCGATGGAACATGCCAAAGAGCAGAGTTCACATCCTGGCTGCACTCTTTTGCTCTGACTTTCATCCTGGCTGGCTTGGCTGCAAAAGCAGCATTCCCAACCTTGGGGAGAATGCAAGGAGAGTGTCTCGTGTCTCCGAGGAGCAATCCGTCTGTCCAATTCAAAGAGCAATGTTAACAGGCTCTGAAGGGAATCTTGTCTTCCTCAAAGTTAGCTGTTACAGGGGGCCTTGAGGGAAGAGGGATTATTGGATATTTGTGAATTAGTGGCTTTGCTGTCAGAATGGGGCCTTTTCCTTCAAGTGCAGAAGAAATGAAGACAAAGTACAAGAAGCCTATTGGCCTGCTTACATAACCTTGAACAAAAGCAGCTGAAAAACCCACTGCTGCTGCTCCAAATGCTTTGGGGCTTGTGGCACCAGGGGACACCTGTCTTTTCTTACTTGTCAGTATTCTTCTCTCTTGTAGTTTTTGAAATGCAAAAGAAGAGTTGCCAAGTCATGTATTAGGAATGGGGGGGGGGGCAGCAGGCAGGCAGGAGAGAGACTAGCCTTTTTAATGAGCTTCAGATGCAGCTTTGAGAAGCTACTACTAGAGAATATTTAATGCCCAGTGTACAAAATTGCATAATCAGAAAGAAAATATTTGCTGAATAAAACCAGTGTCCCAAACCTGAATGCTCTTGGTATTTATAGCATCTTAGCTATAGAAAGACGAAGTTATATCAAACAGGATCATAAAAGATTGCAGCAACTTTATGGGGGACAGAGTCCCTCCTGTGTGATCATTTCTTTGAATACTGTGAGAGCTACTGGATGCAGTAGATCTTGGTGTTGAACATGGCAGATGGACACTAAAACATGTTCTGCTTATGGCGTGGCCTTTGGTAAATCACAAGCTCTCAGCCATGTGACCTACCAAGATGGAGGCAGCCCAACAGCCATGTATGGCAAGCTCCTGGGGCTCCAAACACCTCCCATTCTTGCTGCTTGCACAGGACTGCCCAATACACCTGGTCGGCAACAGTACATGATGGCAGCAGGGGGCCTCTATTTGACTTGTTGAATCATAAGATGTTCTTGCTCGTCTTGGTCTAATCTTGCATTCTCCAAGAGTAATTGTGTCATTCTCACCCTTATGCTGGAGCAAGACTAAAAAAGAGTTGTGAAGTACATTTCATCCCAAAAAGCTCACTGACAAAACCTCTCTCTGATGAGTGACCTTATTTCCTTTCTTCACTTGTACACAATAATGTGTACTAGAAAATTGGTCTCATTTTATTTCTCTCTTTCAAGCCATCTGCATAGGACACGGCCGTTTCAGAGAGCCCCAGACCCACCATTTATTGCAGGTGCTATATAGATGACAATGGAAGCGAAAGCCGCTACCTAAATTAGACTGCAGAAAAGTTAGGGTGCATACAGCCAGACACAGCTTGAGTTGTGAGCCTACTGTGGATCCACACTCATGTGGTCAGATATATGGCCTTTCTCAGAAATTCAAACGGAGAAGCAACCAGTTTTTCCTGTTTCCAGCAGCATGTGGTTGTGTAGAGTGCTGGCTGACTCTTGTGATGGTCTCAAAGCTCCCAATTCAGATCAGGATTTTAAGTAGGAAAAAAATTGGGGGAGGGGTTAGTGACAAATTAATATCTAACCAGATAAACATGCCAAGCACCTGGAGGAAAAAATGTTTTTAATTAAAAAGCTGAAAGCTTGCCTGGATCAACCCTGGATTGAGAGCAAGGTACATGTGTCTTTACAGAGGCAAAGGAGGGGTGGCAGAACTCACTTTTGTATGTAGATGTTTGTGCATACTCTTATTTTTCATAGTCATTGTGTCACTTTTAGAATGCTGAGTGTCTCCTTTTTTATTCTGTGTTTTCTGTGTTTTCTTTTTTTTAAGTTAGAGCGGAAGCTTTCATGGCTAGGTATAATCTTGCAGGATACAGGGTATATGGGTATAGATGCCATGTACATATTCTATCAAAGCCAGAATAAGATTAAAAACAATTTCCAAACACTGAAACGCAGATTTTAACAACAAGTTCAAAAAACTGCGACCAGGAAAAATACATTTAAAATCCAAGGCTGAAGATGGTGCAAAAACCGACGTTTTGTCTTATTCCTAAGACATTATCTAGGTAGTGACAGCTTGGCTGTTAGGATGACACTGAAAACCAACCAACAGAATGGGACTTTAAAGGAAAACACCAGGCAGAACTGTCTTTTTTTCTTTTTTTTTTTTGATGAATGGTTTTGGTTTTTTAAGTCTTTACTTTCTGGGACTAGAGAAACCAGATTCTGCAGTTTGAGTCATTCACAGTTTTGGCAGCAAGGAAGGCTTGGCAAAGACTGGGCTCATTATTGCATTTTGACCCATTTGCACATGGAACATTAGCCCTTGGGGAAGTCCTTCTGTTCTCATAGAGGAAAAACAAGTAGCTTGGGGCACACAGATGAAAGCAAGACTCGCCACCTTAGCAGAACCTAGCACTCCTTTTGAAGCATTGCAAGCTGAATTCCATCATCCTCTTACTCCACATGGGTAGTGTTTGCAGCTTCAGCTTTGGGTCCAGGCTAATTTTGGACTGGAAGTACTGGCAGCTGCAGAACCATCCCTCTTTCTGGGATTTTCAAAGGGTACCTTGGCTCCCTCACCTACATAGGTTTCTCTATGGCAGTATAAAGCCTAGGCATAGCACATCATGAGGTGCAGGCAGGTTGATCATTGGACACAGACATTGGGGGGGGGGGGGGGAGTTTGTATCAAAAAATGTTAAATAAACTTTATAATATACACTGTACATATTCCTTATAAATTGGTGTGGAATGGAGGGAAGGAAGCAGGATAAGTCTGTCAGTGTCCCCTTTTAGTTCAGAATCCTTAGTTCAGTTTGTCTGCAAGTTGTCAAGTCTTAACTGCTGCAACCGTAAGAGCTAGAACTCTCTCTCTCTTTTTCTTTAATGGAATGGCATCCTCATGATTCCAGCATTGTCTGGCCCAGTCTCTGCCATGCATATTTCTGGCTGGGATTTTGTGTTAATATTCCCTGTGTGTTATCTTTTATCTTTCTCTTTTCCTAGTGTTGGAAGGTATTTTTTGTACAAGAAGAGAACCTATCTTTTGATGAGTCTCTTGTGTGCTTTGCTAGTTGCAGTAACTTGTGTGCTTTGCTAGTTGCAGTAACTGTTTTTTACCTTTTTCGTACTATCCAGATTGGAGACATAAAAACGGCTGAAACGTATTTTCAAGATGTCGAGAAAGTGACTCAGAAATTGGGTGGTCTGAAGAACCAAATTATGGTTTTAATGAACAGGTGGGAAACGTAAAAGCTAAATTAATCTTAAACCTGATTCTACAAAGAATGCACTGTGAACATTAAGGGGCCCTAGAGAATATCCCTTTCTCTTCATTTCTCTTTTCTGTAACTACAACTGTCAGAACAGAGACTGATTGGCATCTACCAGCCCATGAGATCTGTATGACATGGTGCAGCCATGTTATCCTGAATTGAAGTTATCTTTCCTTTGTTACAAGGGCTGATTTAATGTTTCTTGTCCAACTCAGACTTGTATTTTTAAATGACTCTCCAATGCAAATCTGCTCATTTGTCGGTTTTTCATATTACTGTAACCCTATCCACGCTTACTGAGATGTAGTCGTGTTGAACTCACGACTTTCTTCTGATTAAACATGTTAACAATTGGGCTGAAAACTTTTTTTTTTTTAAAGAGCCACTTCACACATTACGTTTTTAGGTATTCAAGTTAAAACTTCTTCATTGTATGGCTAATAAAAACAGTGTGAATGCAGCAATGTTGTATCTGTACATGTATCACAAAAGGCCAGGGAGCCAGGGTGGGATGTACAGTCTGTGCATAATGTGTGAACTGGCTCATGACTTAATTTTACTAGAGTATAAATTTGGTTTGTACAGTTGAAGCTGAAATATAAACTGTAATCTGGAAAATGACAGCTCAGATTTAGTTCACAACTGCTTTCTGAAGATCAAATGTTAGGAAGGAATTAAGGGTGCTGATTCAGTGTTATATATTTTATTAGTTTTGAGTTTTCCCAAGTAATAGCTATCCTTTTTTCTGCTTTTCCAGAGCATTTCTCCATCTTGGTCAGAATAACTTTGCAGAAGCTCACAAATTCTTCACAGAGATTTTGAAGGTTGACCCATCAAATGCTGTGGTAAGAAATCTCTTGTAGTTTGAGTGATGGCTTATATAGCCTTCTAAAATGTGTCGCCCCTTGATTCCAGTGCCCAAAATCAAATCGCTGTGCAGAAAAACAAGACACTGCTCCCAGGGATAAGTAAACAAAAAATGCATAGAGAGGAACAGACAAGTAGTTTACAACCAGCAACATAGACATTGAGGAATCATATCTCAGAGCTTTAAAGTGATCATATTTTCATGTGAGCCTCACTGAAATGAATGAAGATTGCACAGCAGCAGTGCGTAGGTGATCATGCCCCTAGCCTCCATGTTTTGCTCATCTGCCCGCCATAAGAATATTGCCTGTTTCCCAATCAGTCCTTTATGGTTGGTGCGCTACCACCCCCTGAAAGGAAGAGAGCATCTCTTTACAGTGGAAAAACTGTACTATACTGTTCTGTCAAACTCTAACTTTTGGCTTCATAAATAAATGTAATGTAAATTTCCTCTAGGCTAACAACAACGCTGCTGTTTGTCTGCTTTATCTGGGGAAACTGAAAGATTCTCTCCGGCAGCTGGAAGGAATGGTTCAGCAGGACCCTAAACACTACCTCCACGAGAGTGTGCTTTTCAACTTGACAACGATGTATGAACTTGAGTCCTCTCGCAGCATGCAGAAGAAGCAGGCTCTGCTTGAGGCAGTAGCTGCCAAAGAGGGCGACAGCTTCAACACACAGTGTCTCAAGTTAGGATAAACCCCTCTCTTTTTCCTGTTTTGGAAAAGCTCATTTTCAGAAGTTGTATATACTCCTGCTAATCTGTAAATGTTCCTCTAGCAAGTGCAATAAAAAGCTTTTTAATTATGAACATATGGTAAAATTGCTACAGTGCAAGAGTTTATACTCTAGTCTGTTTCAACAAATCCTGGCTATCACCCTAGGGATTTTGTATTGATCTACAGCCAACTTCATCCCTGCAGTTATTGCCAGCTTATAGTATATACAAACAATCACAGTTATACACAAAGTCTTCCCCCCCCCCCCCAAATAGCAGCATATTTGAGTTAACTTGCTTTGATGGTTTTTGTTCTAAACACATTCAGGGCCTAGTGGTAAAACGACACCAGCTACATTCAAAGCGTGTTTATAATTGGAGGACAGTGGGTGGTGGAAGGAGGAACATTGGAATAAAATTGGCAATTATGAAGACAGGCTCCTTTTCAGCTTTTTCCTAAAGCTGTGCACCATCCAGTGAGTGATGTCCCATAAAGTTACAGCAAGTCGTTCAAAGAAGATCCCTATCATTACATGACATAGTTCCCTGGTCATCCTGCTCCAGTAGCACATCTCCAACGTGTGTAAACATGAAGCTGCCACCGCTGCCTTCCTTAGCAACCCGGGCAAGAAGAAGGTACATACAATTTCTGGACTACCAAGGTCCCAAAACAGCCTCTGCCATTATTCATTTGGTTGTGTGAAACCAAATGCATCAGAATGTACCCAAGTGTATTGTAACAGAGAGCAAGTTGTATTCTCAAACATGTCCAGAATAAGCCCTCCCAGGAAAGAAAACAATTGTTCAGACATTCCCTAGCTTCAGTCAAAGACTTTCAACCACAGCATGGCTGTGGCCATTTTTGTCCTCGGCCTTGTAGAATATTTATGTAGAATCTTTACATTAAATGTTTTTGAGCAAGTAGGCTTTTGCCATTCCTCAACACTTGCCCATAATTCAGTCCCCCCCCCAAAAAAAAGTGCTTCTCCCATGGCAACTTTTATATCAGGGACAATGAATGGAAGAACCTGTAGTACACATTTTGATATACAGTGTTTATATGAGGTGTGCTTTTTAACTACTTTGGTTTTGGGTGCTCCCCCTTTTTATCTTTTTTTTATTTTCATGTGCCAGTGGTTCACATGCCTTTATATTAGCATGCAAATTTCAAACACCAGAAATATTTTCTGAATGCAGGAATACTCAATGTCCCTATTCTAGTTTGGTCTCAAAGCCTCTTCAAAGAGGCGTGGCCTAGGCTTCCAGCTGCTATAGCCATTCAGCTGAAGATTGTTCTGCAATCTTGCCTGGGAGTAAGTCCCGCTGACTATACTGTAATAGGACTTACTTCTGAGTAGACCTGCATAGGATTGGGTTGCGAATTGCTTAGGGGCTCTTGACACTTTCAATTCTGTTATTTCATGCAGCCCTGCTCTCTCTGTGTTAAGCTAGGGTGAGATATAGGACTTCTGTCAATCAACCAGTTTTACAATCTTTCTTGCCAAGCAATCAAAAATTGTACCACCATTGAATCTGATAGAAAGTTGTGCAAACTTAGTTGCAGATCAATAATTTAGTTGCAGATCAATAATAGGTTTTGCCATTTTTGATGGCATGTTTTGTCTCGCCAAAATCTGTGTTAAAAATATAGTCATTGGCAAGTGAATTTGTGCCACCAGTCTGCTGCTGAATTAGCATGGCTGGCCAAAATTAGCCTCTTGTCTTTGCTGTGTTGCCTATTCATGGGGACAACAGTGGTGTGTATGGTACTGCAGAAGGAAAAGCGCACCACTGAATTCTGCAGTCAGGGCAAAGAAAGTACAGTAGTGAAATCCACCCAAATGGATAGCACATCTTGTGTCTGGTCCACAGGGGTTTGTGGGAGACACCATGTTTTAATGTGTCTGTGACTGTACTTTCTCTTTGAAAGCACTCTGCCAGATTAAAAGGAGATACAAGCAGCGACTGCAAGATTTTACACTGCCAGCATGCACTCAGGTCATAGCCAGTATGCTCTATCAATGGCTACTAGTCATGATGGCTGATCCAGTGGAAGTAGACCTCCAGATCCAGTGGAAGTAGGTCTCTGAATATCAGCTGCAGGGGAGCAATGGTGGAGGGAAGCATGCCTTTCTCTCCAACTTGTGAGCTTCCCAGAAGCAGCTGGTGGGCCACTGTAGGAACCAAAGTGCTAGACTAGATAGGTCTTTGTCCTGATGCAGCAGGACTTATGTTCTCATCTGCTATTTTACCCTGTTTCCCCTAAAATAAGACCTCCCTCGAAAGTATGACCTACCGTCATTTTTGTATGATTTTTGATGGCACTCATAAGACCTCCCTGAAAGTAAGACCTAGCTAGGATCATCAGCCAGACAGACACGCCCCCCCCCCCCAGCACTTACTTTGAGCTATTTAAGCTTCATTCTTTCCTGAGAATGCAAGGCTCTACAAGGCTTGGAAGGCCTGCACTCGAATCCTTCACCATGGAGACGACATGCTAGAGAGACTCTACAAGGTTGCAGCCTCTTTGCAGGCCTTGCTGGCCTCTAGCACGTCGCCTCTATTTTGGAGGACTCAAGTGCAGGCCTTGCACCCTCGGGAAAGAATGAAGCTTTAATTGCTCAAAGTAAGTGCCGGGGGGCGGCACCACAGGTTGGGAAAATAAGACCTCCCTGAAAATAAGACCTACTGCATTTTTTTTGAGCCAAAATTAATATAAGACACTGTCTTATTTTTGGGAAACCGGGGTAGGCTGGGCCCTTTAAGTGCCTTAGGAGCCACAGCAGTACCATTCCTTCTCACACTGCTGAGGTAACATGAGGAGGTTCAGACCACACAGAAAGTTGAAGGTTAATGCTGGAAAGTGGCAGAGCAGCAACAGGGCCTTCTCGGGGGGGTTGTAACAGAAATCACAGTAAACACAGTTAAAGCATATGTCCATGCAAGTATTCTACACCAACTCCTTCGTATATAAATGCATGTATCGCATGAGATAGTCATTTGTGTGTCAACTGGGGTACCCCTCCAGGTCACCAACAGCGGGCATGCTAACCCTCCATGTGAATAGGTTGCATTTGTATGTGAGAGGTTATGTATAGACCCCTTTATCCATGGCTCCGGTTACATCTGTTTCAAGCCTTCAGTTTTCCAGTACAGAAAAGAGCAGTCTTGCAGCAGCTTCCATACAGTCAGGTAAGAGAGATGCCAGGCATTAGCTGTGGCTCTGAAAGCCCTACAATCTTCCACAATGAGCATAAAACTTCAGCCTCTAAATTCAACGAGGCATTAAACTCATAGCATCCTGGATAAACTGTAATGATTAAATTTTAAAATGCAGAAAGTGGATCTAATTACCATTTTCCTATACAAATGCATGCAGATTGTCACTTCTGCTATGAATCTTATACAATGAAACACCAGGCACCTGTGTTTTCCCTATGCAGTGGTTCCCAAACTGGGAGGCACAGCTCCCAGGGTAGCCACAGAAAAGCCAGGGGAGCCGAAGAGTGCCACGGAATCCTCTTGGAAAACAGTGCAAGACATCAACATAATATAATGTCTAAAAAGTTTGGGAAACACTACCCTATAGCTTAGCCTTCCTACGTATCCTCCTTCTTTGCAATCACCCTGCCCTGTCCCACCCCAATCAAAAAGCTTTACTCTTGAAAAGTGGTAAGCAGTGTGCATGTAAGACTGGAAGGGCAGGTCTTCTCATCAACTGGAAACTAGAATCCTGGGCATTCTCAGGAGCGTCATCTTCTACTGGGGAGCACGGGATTGTGTTTATCATGCTTCACAGAAAAGGTGGGTTTGGAGGAGGGATTTGAAGAAAGGCAAGTGGCAACATGTACGGTAGGTGTGGGTGAGAATTCCAGGCATAAGAGCAGCAAAGGAGAATGGGCAGAGTTATTTAGGAGACTGTTGAATGCCTGAGGATTGGAGGACCAAAGGTGATGGGGAAGGACGTATGAAGGCAGAGAAATGTGGAGGACAAGGCTGTGGAGAGTTTTGAAATCAAGGACAAGGAACGTGGGCCAGACAGGAAGCCACTGCAAGGGTTTAAGGTGGGATGGGGAGCATTATATAGCATTAACAATTATGTGAATGGTTTGGGCTGCAGATATTTCTAAAGAGCCAGAGGCTTGATCCCCTTTGCATCCCATCACCCTCGAATTCACATTGTAACCAAATATGGGAAAACCTCCACTAGCCTTAAACACGTTGAACGTTGATTCATGTATACAATTTGCGACGCAATACGCATACGTGGAAGCATTCCCAGCATATACAGTGTTACATGGAAAGAGGCCGTCCGTGCATTAAGATGATGGCAGTAAGATACTGTACAGACTTGTCTGGCTGGAGGTATCTATAATGTATAAAGTGCTGGCAGAGCATGTCAGCAGGTGTGCTCAGCTTATTGCTATGCTACGCACATGCTGTTCTGAAGAGAGCCCAGGATAATTCCAAAGGTTACTGCGATGAGTGAATGAATGGCTAAGAATTGACCTGCTTTATGGGTGGAAATGGAGAAACCGCCTCTCCTTGCACATTTAAAAGCCTGCTGCTTGAGAAGCAAAATTAAAAGACTGGATCTATTAAAACAAGGGAGATACCACTCAAGGTGGGAGGGAGAGAGGATTGCTATCCTCTTTCTGTCACTGCAGCCACGCCGCATATCATTTACTAAAGCGTCGTGTTCAACTATTTGACAGTGGGGAATGCAAATAAGGCTCCAAGGCTGGCTAACTTTCAGGTAATTTTGGCCCAAAGCAGCTTTCCAAGTTGGCTCTTCAAGTCAGCATGAGGATTACAAGCTTGAGAGATTCTCATCTCAGAAAGGGAAGGGCGAAACGGCCACAGCCATAGCATTGGGGGAGGATTACGAGAGAAAGAAGGAGGGAGGTGTGATCGCTGCATTAGCCTGGATATTTGGGCTCAGCTCTTGATCTGGGCAGGCCTTTGTGCAATTGTTTGCAAATCCTTCAAGTTTCACAAATGATACCGTCTGTCAGTAGGACTAAAATCATCGAAAAGTGCAGCATAATTAAGTGCAAGAAAAGAGAAGGACAATGTGGAAATTGTTTCAAGAGACTCAAAAAGCAACTTTCCTAGGTTTTTAAAAAAATGTAATTGTCAGAACTGTCGGATCTAAATTGAAATCACGAAAAAGGTGCAGAATTTGATTTTTAAGCAGTGTCTCTAATTAATTATTCAGAGCAGCAGCCTGTGAAGCCTCACTTTCAAAGCTCATGTGCTCTCTAGTGGTGGAAGTCAGAACTCCTCTGCTCCAAAATGAAACTGGGGATGTTCAACAGCATCACCAAAATGGAGTGATCAAGTGCCACATGCTTCGGTGTGAATCAGCCCTTACTGCTATTTAATTTTTACTGCTTTTTCTCCTGCTGGGGAACCCAGCACGGTCCACATGATTGAGTTTATTCATATTGACCTGGCCGGGGGGGGGGGGGGTGGCATATATTTTGGGATAGGAACATAGGAAGCTGCCTTATTCTGACAGGCCATCGATACAGCGAACTCAGTAGTGGTGGCACTGGCTGGCAGTTGCTCTCCAGGGTTTCAGACAGGGATCATAAAACAAATGTGCGCAATATGATTATATCATGACTGCTGTACTACCAGCACGCATGGTATTATACAAAGAAGAAAAGTCCCTGCCCTGAGGAGCTTACAAGCCAAAATACAGCAGAAGGGAGAAAAAGGAAAGGGAAGGTGCAATAAACAGGAAAAGAATCTGTTGTTCTTCAGGTACGTGTACTTTAGTGCATAGCTATTCCCCACACACTCACACACTACACAAGGACCAATTTTGTGTTGCTTCGGTTCTTTAACAATCTCTTCTTAATTTAATGCAATAACAATTTAATAATTATCTTCTTTAATAAGAAGTTAAGCTTCTTCTGAAATTTATCTTCATGTTAGGAAAAGTTTCACCTGCT
This sequence comes from Plestiodon gilberti rubricaudatus, assembly GCA_026170595.1. Classification (NCBI taxonomy): domain Eukaryota; kingdom Metazoa; phylum Chordata; class Lepidosauria; order Squamata; family Scincidae; genus Plestiodon; species Plestiodon gilberti. The sequence goes on from JANXHW010000001.1 coordinate 115,583,378, forward strand.
CCATTTCTGTGTGTTTTAAAAGGACAGGTGCAGAGCCAGGTTTGTCTTTTCCTTTTCTTTTTAAGTGGCAAACGTATTGCTACAGCAACGTTCATTTGGTGCTGTTTGAATGTGTCCTCATCTGGAAAGAGCAGATCAAATCACAGTAAACCACAGAGTGGCTTGCTGTGAAGGGGTAAACACCAATGTCATTTTTATTCAAAGGCAATAAATGGTACAATCAACTTGTGGCTGTGCCTGTGCCATGGCAAAAACACAGTATGTGAAATCAGACCCATGCCTGATGATGATGAGTTTGTGTTCAGGACCCAAAAGTCCAGCTTTGGATAAAGTTGCCAATGTTTGGTCACTGCAGCTGTGACAGCCAGGTGATTCTGCAGCACTTAGCAGATCAAAATGTTTTTCTCCAGAACATGGAATGCTTCACACGCTCATTTCTTTATAATAAAGCAAGTTGCTGCTGAAGACACAAGAGTAGGCCAGGAAGGTTTTTTTCTGGTCAGTTGGCAACCCTACCTACAGAATATCTCAGCTAAGCTGGACTGCTGTGAGTTTGTGAGTTCAGGACCCCAACATGAAGTCAGAGGGAGTACAAAGTGAGAAGTACAGTACTCATTTTCAAGCACTCTAGGTATACTGTTGTCATCATGGCCATCATCTGCTATTTTCTTGCCATCTCCTAGAGGCTTGTCAAGCTGACACACAAAAAGGGGTCATTTGGGGATCAGCCAGAATGACTTGTTGCTTAGTAAATGACTTTGCCCTTAAAACAAAGGAAAGAGCCTCAGTCTGACCACCGTCCTCGAGAGTCATAGTCACTACTCCATTTAAGTCAGCATTGTCAGCAGCTCTCCAGAGTTTCAAAAAGGAATTTTTCTCTGCCCTACCTGGAGCACCAGGGATTGACCCTATGACCTTCTCCACAAAAAGCAGCTGCTTTAACTCCAAGCTACAGCTTTTCCCTGAAGTTCTTAGATAATATAGAGCCAAAAGATGGCTTTATGCCTTTGTACAATTGTGTTGGGGCTAAATCAACAGTAAATGAGTTCTCATTTCCTTCTGAAGCCTTAAAAGTTGTGTGGGTAAGGGAGGGATTACTGTGGCAAACTAAACAGTTTCGTTGTTTTTTTTCTTTAAACGATGTATGGCGAAAAATGGTTGTGCTCATTTTCCTAAAACTGCTGCTGAGCATTTAATAACCATCTGATATGCAAAAACTAAGCTAGCATGGCATCTTGATGTTTTGGCATCATGAATCAGGAGGACTTCCCTGGTTCAAATCTCACCTGGCTCGAACTCATTGGATGGCTCTCGCTCAGTCCCAGCTGTGGAGGTGATTATACATTCCCACCTTACAGGGTTGTTGTAAGGGACAACATCAAGAAAATATGCGTGAAGCATTTTGTGCGCTCAGAAAGTGCTATACAAATCATGAATCCACGTTCTTCTCCAAGCATCCAGATATGGGGGGGGGGGGGGGAACCGGTTTCCATTACTTTACACAGCAGGTGGCTGTAAAAGACTCACAGCAGGCCAGGAAAATATGAAACGAAGAAATGGCAAGTTGCCTAACTGGGGAACTGGCTGAACTCTCTCATCGCACAAGGCCCGAGTGGCCACATTAGGGAGGAGAGGTACGAGGAGGAGAGGTACGAAGTGACAGCCGTGGCAGAAGCCTCTGCGATTCTATCCAAGGGGGGATTTCTGCTGGCCTCTGCTAGGTGCGCCAAGGGCTGGAACAGCAGGAACTTAGCAGATGGGCTCAGACAGAAGACAACTGGCACCAGCCCACCGCTCAGTGCCCTAGCAGGCACCAGCCCTTTCATGAATGCTACATTTTTAATTCTGAAATTTAAAAGAACAAGAGAGTGTCCTAGGGGTTTCAAGCTGCTTCTTGATTAAGTGCAGGCAGACACAGTGGCTGTCAAACAAAAGTAAACAGCGCGCTCCCCTTTCCTAATTAAGAGTACAAATCATTACCTCTTCAAGCCAGTCAGCAGTCTAGATTTCCCAAGGTCCTCAAGTGCTCTTATTTTTGCTAAAGGGCTATTCATCATGTTCATGGTTTTTGTGTGTTTTTTTTCCCCAGAAGCAAATTAAGTAAGAAGAAGGCAAAAAGATGGAGCCTGGCTTCATTGCATTGAAGTTGTGAGAGGAGGCTGAAGAGGTGACATACAACCATATTACCCATGTCAGAGCTGCTGTACCTTTAACAGCTGTGTGAAAGGCAGAAAGTCAACAGGTTTAGCTTTTGCTACCATGGAGGTACAGTGATAGAAAAAGCAGAACTTGTCACATTTCTGTCTATCATGCAGCTGTGAACACCAAAGCCCTGACCTGCGGAAGGGAGTGGGGAGAAGACAGTAGCAACCTGACACCTGGTTTTAGAATCCCTGCAGCAAATTTAAGTCGCACATAAAAGGGCAGATTGTAGAGCTGGGTCCAAGCTCTGAGAATCCCACTGTCCCTTTCTATGCAACTCTTAAATGTACATTTGCCAGAGATGCAGCTTGTCCCTGTTTTTCCACCTTTGTACTAGGAAAAAACTCACACCCAGAAAAATTCTAACAGCCCAATCCTACCTAACTTTGCCCTCACCGATGCAGCGAGGTCGGCACAGGCTACGCTACATCGTTCAGCGGGAAGTTTAGAGGTTACCTCAAGGTAAGGAGATATTTGTCCCCTTGCCCCGGGAAAAGCCCCAGCCAACACCATGGGCCTACTCGGACCTGTGCCCGCCATATGGCTGGCACAAGTTCGAGTTGATCCGTGTCGGCAGATCAATTCCGGGAAGGGCTTGCAATCAACCAGCACCGCTGATCCCACCCCCCTCCTGGAGGTGCCCACGACCCACTGCCACCACCCCCTCCCTGCCCTCCCCCAGCCCCATTCCACCCCCTAGGACAGCTTACCTGCTCTGGTGCGCATCCCAGGAAGCACCAGCAGTAAAACGCAGGACTCCCTGCCGGCATTGCTTTCTGGCACACTGTAGCAACGTGCTTTAATGGCATGTTTGATAGCTGGCGCAGCGCAAGCGGCGGTTAGGATTGTGCTGTAAATCCAATACAATTAAAGGCCCAGAAGCACTCTCTCGGCTTGACTTTACCAATATATAAGGTGTATAAATCTGATGTGCACAGCACTGATTGGCTAGCAACTATATCACACTATTTTATGGATTTCTTCCTGCAAATGCACATTCAAGCATTTTTATATTTTAAAGGCAGACAGCCCACATGGAGGGGTAAACCCAGCAACTAATTCAGCATTCTAAGTGGTAGCATGTACATCTGAGAAGTGGGGGTTCATTCAGACCAGACTCCTATATCTAAGCATGTCTGTATTCACCCTGACTTCAGAACACATGTGACTCCTTTCTAGACCTCTGGCTTTCAATCAATGTTCTAGGGAGCACTGGGGTTTCTTTGAATGGGCAATCCAGAGTATCATTTTAAATAAATTAAGTCTGGTGACAAGGCAGGGTTGGAGATTAGTATGGAGTTGCCACATAGAGCAGCAAGTGAGGGGGAGGGAACTTCATATCCTTACTAGGACAGCTGAAGCGGTCGAGTCAGAGGTATGGCAGGGCAGTAACTCGATTTGGGGTGGGGCTGTAGCTCAGAGATAGAGCACCTGCTTTACCTGCAGAAGATCACAGGTTCAATCCCTGGCATCCTCAGTTAGGGCTGGGAAAGACCCTGTCTGAAGCCCTAGAGAGCTGCAGCAAGTCAGAGCAGACTATGGTGACCTCAATGGACTATGGGTCTGATTCAACAGAAAGCAGCTTCATAGAATGTTCCTATGTCAACACTGTGCACTGATACTAGTATCTGACCATGACTGGCCTGTTGCACTGGCTGGCCTGACCCAGCAGGGCTCATTGCCACCTTAGATTCCTTAGCTGCGGTACTGGTTCATCTAGGCATTAACATGCCAGTCCAGTCTCAGCCTCTGCCTGTGGCCACGTATTTGTCCTCCAGCAAAATGGCCTTTGGGACTCTGTTGGGAACTTCTTACACTTGATGGCACAACAGGTGACCTCACCTTCCTTAAACTAGGTTGGCTAATTAATTCCTAGGTACAACCTCTCTCTAGTGACTGAACTATGTGGCAGGCGGGAGCGCCTTGGTCCGACAAGACCGCTGCCCTCATCGCTCACCTGTCACAGATGAATGACTGGAAATTTCAGTACTGAAACTAATGAGATGGAAAACTGCATTTGAAATCAGAATCAGAAGGGACCTATCTGGAAGGTAAGCAGAAAACAGGCACCGCTTTAGTAAGACACCAAGCCCCCAGTCATGCATACCTTACTTGTGCACAGGCTCCTTTAATTCAGCTGTACTTAATGCTCTGTAACTATGCATCAGATTTAGGCTACAAGCACAGGCATCCTGCCTGTGCTGCAGTTTTCAGCAAGGGGAGTAAACCGTTGGAGTTGGAGCTGCAGTCCCGTTCATTCCAGCCTACTCTGGAACTAATTTGTTGTGGATTATAGCTCAGGAGAATATAACTAGACGAAGCACTCAATTAGTAAGGGATCCTTTATCATCAGAATTGAAATAATGAATTTAAACAGGACACAACGTACTGATTTCTTGGTAATACCTTTATTTAATGCAGAATTGGAGACGTTCTTTCTATACTGCCAAGAATTCTCCAGAACTGGCATACATTTGAGCAGGCCCATTGGGCCTCAGGCCGCTTACACCTGGGGAAGGGGATGATTCTCCCCTTCCCTCGAGGTGCACCTGGGTTGCCCTGGGGCAGCCCGGGACCTGGATAGGATGCCCTTTAAGTCAGCCGCCACATCTTACACAGAATTGGGCTGCCCATCTTCTCCATCCATCTATACCACTGATGGGATTAATTGTAGAAGCCATATTTCTGATCAAAAGAGGCAAGGTACTACTATTAGTACCTAGGAGAAATCCTATCATTCCAAATTATAGCAATAGCTACTTACACCAGTGCAAGATCAGCATACTTTCGTTGCAATTGTATGTACTGTACTCTGCAGTGCAAACTACATGAGACACAGCAAACCCAAGCACCACCACCCCGCCCAGCATCCATGGCAAAAGCCAATGACAGAGCAGCTTGCCAACAATGCCCTTATAGTAGCCATACATGGACAGAGGTAATTTACATGGCATGCCCATGGCAAGAGGGCAAAGCCTCTATCTGGTATCACAGCCTCACCCCACTGCTTTTGTTGACATAACATGATGCTGGTTATTCTACTATTATTCTACTATTATTCCCCCCCCCATACCCATTTTGTTCAGTCCTGCTTTGTCAATTCACTACACAAAAGGGGAGCTCCACACCTCTTGTCCCCTGCAGCAAACGTGGAAAGAATGAAACCCCATTTTATAGAGACAAAGCCTGATCAGGAGATCCCCTTATAAAGAAACATATTTGGAAAAAGATGATGGAGATTTAAGTTACAATGTTGTTTTCTTACCGCTTTACAAAAATAAGACCACCACAATTGCAAAGTAATGTACAACTATTTGGATCAGACAGGAAATATACCTACAGGAATAGATACCAGTTATGAGAAGAAAAAAGGCTGATATTCTGAGCCGATACCTGCAAACTATAGAACTCATCAATGTAAGAGGCCTTGTCAAGGATAATTTGCATCTTTTTGAGGCTCAGTCTTTGATATTTACATCCTTGGACGTTACGAATGTAACACCTATACTTCTTTGATACTATGTAATTTTGGTACCTCTTTGATATGTGGAGTCCATTTTAAACTTTACATTCCTTTGATGCCTGGAGGCCAGCTTGGTGATAGACCCCTGTCCTTTGTGTTAACAGCTTATTGCAATCAAAGTACCTCCCCATTCCGTAGGCACCAGGAAAAGGGAGGAACTGACCATCTGTGTTATTTCAAAGACAGGGTGCTGAACCTTTAATTAATAAATATCTCCAGCTGGGCTCTTTGAAGTGGGAGGGGGGACTGAAGAGCAGTAACAGCATGACTCAGCAAGAATTATTGCATCATCATCTCAGGGGTGACTGGCTGAAATTAGTATAAAAATCTTCTTGGGAACTCTGGCAATTTGCCTTCCATCGGCCACAGGAGCAGGATGCTGTCTGGTTGCATCCTGATATGCTGCACATGCTCCAGGGAAAAGTTTTTTCCCCTGGAAGTAGCTTTAGGACCAGACTTAGGTTTCTTCCAAACTATGATTCTGCATTTGTTGCAACCCGTATTCCCTTTTCTTTAAATAAATTCTTATAATTGACCTCAGCGTTTCTCATAATCAATCAAGCAAGCAAACCTTTATTGGCATAATCAGAACAACACACATAACATACAACACAAACACATAAGACACAAGACAACCATAAATAGGGGTAAATTGTCCCAAAACCTAGCGTGCACTTCCCACATGACTCCCACCACGCCTCTCCACAATCTGCCCCAAGTAGACCGCAACCCTCTCCGTCATCACTACATCCGCACCCCACAAGACAAACTGGACCCCATCCTGTTCCTCCCAACCCTACCCACCTGACAAAGCCAGATACAAACACAAGGAGGGGAGAACATTGAGTGTTTGCACAGGCAGAGTCAGCAGCGGCAGCAATCCAGGGGATCGCCACCGCCGCTGCAACCGCCCATGAAACGGCCGTTGCAGCACTTACCGGGGCTTGTGGGAGCTTCAGGGAGGCCTGTGCAACCCTCTGCAGGCCTCCCCAATCTTTGGATCGCTTCAAAACGGCGATCTTCAGGCACTTCCGGGTTTTGCGAATACCGGAAGTGCCTGAAGATCACCATTTTGAAGCGTGGGGAAGCCTGCAGAGGGTCGCACAGGCCTCCCCAAAACTCCCACAAGCCCCGGTAAGTGCCGCAACGGCCGTTTCATGGGTGGTTTCGGCGGTGGTGATCCCCTGGATTGCCGCCATCGCTATGCTGTCCCCGCCCCTTAAGGGGGCAGGGAATAGCTTTTGTTCTCAATGGTGGGTCACGACCCACCACTTTGAGAACCACTAATCTACCTCATTTGGAGAGTGCTTACTCTCCAAAAGGGGGAAAGTTGCTCAGCTAAGTCCAGTCACTAGTCCACATTGTGTCACATTGTGTCACATTGTTTTTGGCAAGCATGGAGGGTCAAGTTCTTTCAGAACTCTCGGGTGTCGATTACAGAGCCGTTAGGGTCCCAGTTTCCCACCCAACCCCTATCTAGGATTCTATCTGAAGGTGGAGGGTGGTGGCAGAACTACCGGGAAAGCTGCCACTAAGCCCAACTACTGAATTCTCTACCATTTTGTGGGTACCTGGAAGAGGGGATGGTAGTGGGGGTAGAAGGAAGCCTCAGAAGCTTTAAACACATGTTCTTCATAGGCCTGATTGAAAAGACTGGTACTAATAGTTTCTGCTTAGAGTATTTTAAAAAATATTTTAAAAAGATCAAGTCAATTTATTCTTGATTGAATAAATCCTTGCTATATTGGTAAGAAAAGCACTGAAAACAACAAAAAGTGACCAACATTTGTAGCACACGGTATCAACCTGCTGATGTACTAGAATGTTCAGCTACATACAAGACCATAAAGCAAGCAGGAAAACCCTAGAAATTACCAGTCCAAGTTAAATTCAACCCCAAGATCTGCTCAAAAAAGCTTTTCCTACTTAAAAAAATACAAGAGTTAATCATAATCGTCTACAGCCTTACAATTGATTCAGATGAATAGCTCAAAATTCCCTATTCGTTTCCCCTCCATCAGAACGGCAGGAAACCTAATGCTCATTAATAGCAGGTGGCGTTAAGAAAGCCATTTTGTCATTTCCATTTTGTAGAAGTTGCAGGCGCTCTGTGTATTAAGACTTCCTATGGGTTTATTGTACAGCTTGTGCCAAAAACTGCTGGTACCGTCCACGAGCAGGAAAATGATCGGCCGGCCTGTTGTAAGCTTTCCACACAGGCTCTCCAACAAACAGCCTCATTGCCTTCACATAATTCTGGAGGTGGAAACACAAACATTCATAGTTAATGCCCGAGAAAGAGGCAGATCTAAATACAGAGCTTGGAGAGGAACAAGGTCAACGTACAAAGCTTACAAATTAAGTTAATAGTGTTACCCAAGATCTGGAAAACAGCCAGATTTCTGGACACCCAGTGTCTACCAACAACATTACAACCTCCCAGCTTTGTTTGGTGTGCATATCTTGCAATACAGTACTCACATTCTAGATCAGTGATGTGTTTAAGTCTTTGGCTCCAAGTCTCAAGTCGAATCTCAAGTCAATTTTAAAAAAAAAATCTTGTTTTTAACCTTTGGGCGCCTTCGCACACCAAACCACTGCGTTTTCTTGCTTTTACAATATGAAATCGTGCTCCAGGAGGCACTTCCTGATTGCACGACTCCCTCCCTTCCCCCCAGACTCGCGCTAGAATGCATTGCGCAATGCATTATGGGGCGACCTTCGGGGAAGGGAGGGAGGAATCACGCAACCAGGAAGTGCCTCCTGGAGCACGATTTCGTATTGTAAAAGCAAGAAAACACAGTGGTTTGGTGCGCGAAGGTGCCCAAAGGTAAAAACAAGATTTAAAAAAAACACTTTTTAAAACTTCCTGTTGCCCCCCTAGTGACTTGAATCACGACTGGCCGAAAAGGGGCCAAGTTGTGAGTCGAGTCCGAGTCAGTTGCTCGTGGGACTCGAATCAGAGTCAAGTCACAGCAGCGACTTAAGTCGGACTGGAGAACAAGTCCCACAACTCGAGCCCCCAACCCTGTTTTAGATGCTGCAGCAGCAAAAACGTATATAAACATTGGAAATGTCATAAGCCTATTGGTCCATTTAGCTCAGTCTTGTCTATGCCGACTGGCTGTGGCTCTCCAAGGTTTCAGATGGGTTTTTTTCCCAGCCAAGAATTGATCTGGAAATGCCAGGGATTGAACCTGGGACCTTTTGCACGCAATGTACATGCTCTACCACTGAATCCCATCTCTCAATGGTATTGTTTCTATAATGCCACTGATGTGCATAGTACTTTGCGGAGGGGGGAGGGAATGACACGTTACATATCATAAAGTGATATGAAACCACTTTCAGCCCACCCTGCCGTAAAAAAAGCTACATCCAAATCCTTGTGACCATCTGACATAATCAGCCTTAAAGCCAGGGTATCAATCCCAAGGAACCACCCAGCAACAGAAACCATTTCCATGCTTCCTTTTGTCAACAAGACACCTAGACTTGCTCACAAGGCCGCTAAATTGCACACTGAATGACTTTCAGCAAGCCATGGGCTTGAATATCCTTCCCCCCCCCCCCGGCTCCTTTTTTTGCACAAGAGAAGAGTAAAAGCTTACACTGGCACTTGAAGAACAAACTGCACTTCCCCATTACATGTGAACTCGGGGAACTGTATTATGTTAACCAACTATAGCTAAAACAAACCAAGGTATCAAACCACAGTTTGATCCCATTTTGATATCTTGGTTTGTTCTACTTATAGTTCGTCCACTTCCTTGAGTTCACATCTTGGAAGTCTGTTACTCTACAAAGGCATGCAGATGGTATTCCGTGCATAGGAAAACCAACAAAACTGCCGAGACGTTTGCAGGTCGACACCTCAGAGTGACAGACCAATGCCAAGACAGTGTTCTTAACTTTCTAAAATGAATGCTTTATATCTCTCACACAACAAACCAAATAACAGGACAAGCAGATCAAATCTCCCAAGGCTCCACTGGATGGTTGCTATGGTAACCCCAATCCCTTACTAAAGATGGATTTTGTGACAAGGCTAGAGACACAAGCGCTCCATTCATCTACAAAGGTAGCGGTGCAGAGCAGAGAAAGCGCATGTGTGCCAACCACTGTCCCTACCCTGAACCTTTAGGAATTGATTTCTAATCCCAAAGTATTAGGAATGGCAGGCGGGAAGATGGGACAAGTTTATGTTCAAAACTGGGTTGAATGCAAGCAAGGTGTCGAACAGCTACAAGTCAAACAATGTCTTCCCCTCCATAATATTATAAATGAAACTGGCAGGCTTTTGGAGTGGGATGCCTTGTTGGCAGGACAAGGTCTGTGAAGGGAAGTATGGCAATTAGCATTTATCTTGCGTCATAGTATGAAACGTTAACTGAGGTTTAAATAATACATTTAAAAATTATTTGATTTAATTGGGCTCCAAAGGAGACATAGGCTCAGGATCTGAATACGTTACTTCCCCCTCTCTCCCAATACGCTATCCACGCGTTTCTAATTTTCATGCTTGCATGAGGGGTCTTAAGAGTATTGCTATTAAAATGCAGGTCAACATCTGTACACAATTCTGTCCTGTGGACACTTATAAGAATAAAAATGTGCTGCCATACAGACTCATCCAAGGTAAATCGGTGATAGATGCCAGCGGGAAGCGTGATCATGTCTCCTTTTTCCATGGCAATCCGGATCCATTTGTCGTCTTTATCACGAACATCAAAATACCCACTTCCTTCTAGGATGTAGCGAATCTCATCATCCAGGTGTAAGTGCTCTTCATAAAATATCTTTATCTAGAATAGGGAGGGGGAGAAGGCAGCCTTTAAGTGAGTCTATTACAAGCTGTACACACACATCTCACCACAAAGATTACAAAATGATACCTCAAAAAAACCCAAAAGTCCCTTTTGACAACAAAATACTAAGCACCTGTAGGAAATGTGACAAGTGCTTCACAACACATTCTCTTAGAAATACTTACAACAACCCTACAAGGTAGATCAATATTATTATCCTCTGACGGAATAATGGCTTCCTTAATAACCCATCCTTCTCCAGCGAGTTCATTGCCGAGAATTTCCCTAGCTCACACTGGTATCCCTAATGCTATACTAAAGGTAAAGGTATCCCCTGACAATTAAGTCCAGTCGTGTCCGACTCTAGGGTGTGGTGCTCATCCCCATTTCAAAGCCGAAGAGCCAGCGTTGTCCGAAGACGCCTCCGTGGTCATGTGGCCGGCATGACTCTCCTTGCCGCAGCGCATAGCATGCAGCTGGAACACGGAGTGCTGTTTACCTTCCCGCAAGCGGTACCTATTTATCTACTCGCATTGACATGCTTTGGAACTGCTAGGTTGGCAGGAGCTGGCCAAGCAACGAGAGCTCACCCCGTCGCGGGAATCGAACTGCGAACCTTTCGATCAACAGCTTATGGTTCAGCGGTTTAACCCGCTGCGCCACCCGCTGGCCTACCCACTATACTAGCTGTAGTTTATTTATTTAAGGAATTTTTACCCCACCTTTCTCCCAATAAGGGCAATCAAGGCGGCTAACAATTAAAACATGTTAAAATACAATAAAAACAATTTAAACAGGTATTTAAAACAATTAAAACAAACAAACCCAGTGGGTCACCTTATGATTGCATTTATTAAAAAGCCAGCCCGCCATGTCATAGTTGGAGCACTAATGCCCGTGACACTGCACAAACTGGAACTAAAAGATTGCCATCTCTAGGCTGAATACAGTAACACTCTCTCTCTCTCTCTCTCTCTCTCTCTCTCTCTCTCTCTCTCTCTCTCTCTCTCTCTCATATAATAAAATTACATTGACCATCAAACCTTCTTGGGAGTATCCTATGCCTGCTCAGGGGGCAGGTGGTGTCCTCAGGTACTTCAGCATCTCATATTTTATTGACACACAAAATCTACCACTACTCTCAGTCCCAAACCAGAGTCCCTTTATGCTTGGGACCTTCACCAGGTACTTCCCTAGTCCACATATCTGGCAGGCTGGCCTGGTCTGCCTCAAGACCAGCTCGTCTTCAGGCAGAATTATGCACTTGGAGCTCAGGCCGTTGAGGCCTCTTCCTTTTCCAGCACTTCCACAGTGAGACAGTGGCAACATGTAGAACAAATCCTCCTATCTAGCAGCTTCACTTGCCAGCACTTAAGATAGTGGTTCCCAACCTGGGGGTCGTGACCCCACCACATTACACATTTGTAAATTATTATACCTTTAACGGGAAGGTGGCTAACCCTTCAGCGATGTCTGTGCGTCACTACCAGGTCTCCCTGTCGCCGCTGCAGTCCAGTAAGACAAAACGGTGTGTGTTTTTCTTACTGGGATGCAGTGGCGGCAGTGGGAAGACCCAGAAGTGACACACAGATATCGCCTACGGGTCCCTCATTGGGTCGCAACCTCCCCTTAAAGGGGTAGAAGGCACTGACTTAGGAGGTAGCACTGCAACTGGACAACAGCATGCCAAGGCTGCATACATCCATTTGATAGGCAAATGAAAGGTATGCACTAGACTCCAGACTGGTCAGAACTCTCGCGACTCTTCCCTGTGGTTCAACAGCAACAGTCTTCTTGGCCCATCTCTTGTTTATATTCCTGACATACATAATGCATGCGTAGAGGTCAGCAACTAAAATCACTTACCACCATCCAACAGGATTCTTCCAACCAATTCTGAAGCATCAATATCAGGAAGGGGCTCCAAGTCCTCTTGGACTCTCCTCTCCCACCCTAGGCCACTGCCCCTTTGCCCAAAAGAGCCCCCCTTCTCCATGCATCAATCCTGCCTGTGTTCTGTGTCCTCCATTTTCAAATCATTCATCCTGGAATAATCCCATTTGCTTCAATGTGTTTATGCCAGAGTAAGGTTTTTGAGGATTGTAACCTATGGGATGCCTATAAAACGTGAAACCGAGTGTCAGGGTTCCCCCATGATCATTCATTGCGGCATCAACTGGCAACTGCAGGTGTGAAAGTCATCACAAATAGAAATTTCATATAATCCAATTATATCAAATACAATACTTTGTCAAGCCAAGAGTTGTTAAGTGTTCACTAACTGTGTGATGAGAGATCAAGGGATTTACATGCATGGGCGAACTAGCCCTTATGGTTCCCAACTTTATCTGGCAGGGCTGCCAGGGCTTCTACAGCTGGATAACAGGCAAGCAGAAATTAAAGAAGTGCAACTTAACCTAAATGAAACAGCATACTAAGAAAAGCTTGACCTGCTGAATTCCTGGCTCATTTCCCGCCTCCCCCCGAAGGAAGCAACCCAAGGATAACTACAAGGAAAATGCACACATTCCTATTACAAAAAGATCCAACCTGCTGTTTGAAAAGGTGACAACAGCAAGATTCAATTCCTAGAGAAAGGAAATTGGTTGCTCAAACAGCAGAATCAGAAACTTTTGAAACTGAAACACACTCTAGTGGTGAATTCCAGCACTTACAACCCCTCTAAAGCTCCAGCAAAAGCAGAATTGTTACCTTCTCTTCATAATTCGGCATCTTATCTTTATGTATCACTATTATATCCATCCAAGAGTAGTTTTTCTCCTTCCGAATCTTGGCTAGCTCCGGATCGGTCTCATAGTTGTCAGCATCCAGCTAAGAAACGAAGAAAAGGGTTTCCTGACTAAATGGTCCAAAATAAGAAAATCCAACACTCTTTTTTGTGCAAAATGCTCAACAACCCTACAAATCAGGTCACCAATATTCCCCCTATGCAGGTGGAGAAAAAAAAAGCTGCAAAATTCTACAGGCGGCAGAAGTCCTGCCAGAGAGCCCAAGGCCAATTTAAAAGGCATTTTTACCCAAGGGTGTATATACGCAACAGGAGTTAAATGTGTACACCTGGGAGGAAAATTATTAACTCGAGCCTGCGAGGCTTTATTCTAGAAAAGGGGCTGCAGCTCAGTGGTAAAGCTCCTGACTTGCATGCAGATGGTCCCACGTCCATTTTCCGGCATCTCCTGGAATGTGGGGAAAGTGCCTCTTGGAAACCCTGGACACCCACTGCAAGCCAATATAAAAAGGTAAATGTGACCCCTGACAATTAAGTCCAGTCGTGTCCGACTCTAGGGTGTGGTGCTCATCCCCATTTCAAAGCCGAAGAGCCAGCGTTGTCCGAAGACGCCTCCGTGGTCATGTGGCCGGCATGACTCTCCTTGCCGCAGCGCGTAGCATGCGGCTGGAACACGGAGCGCTGATTACCTTCCCGCAAGCGGTACCTATTTATCTACTCACATTAACATGCTTTGGAACTGCTAGGTTGGCAGGAGCTGGCCAAGCAACGAGAGCTCACCCCGTTGCGGATTCGAACTGCCAATCTTTCGATCGACAGCTCATGGTTCAGCGGTTTAACCCACTGCGCCACCCGCTGGCCTTAGCAAGCCAATATAGAGTGGTCCAAATATACATAGGCAGCTTCCTATGTTCAAGAGTCAGTTCTCACTATAACAACCTGACATTTGTACATCACTTGTTGATGTACAACTCTGCAATTCTTTTCTTCTGGAGGCTCACCTGCGTGTCTTCCGAATGCATGCAAGACACTTTGCAAACTTAGTGGCCAAGGACAAAAAACACTAGGTAGGATGGCTAGCGTGCGGCTATCTGCTTTGATCCTGGGTGGTGGTGTATGTGTTAGCCTGCTTAAATAAGTAACAACATCGCAAAGCTTTTTTCCAAGTGATCCCAACCGTCCCTGGACACACAGTCAAATGAGAAAACGGGCTATTAGAAGGGGAAAAGACTTTCGCTCGGTGGTAAATATTTTGCTACATACATCGCTTTTCAAAAAGTGGTATATAACTATTCTTAATAATGCTTTGGTTCCCAGAAGGTCCCAGGTTCAATCCCTTACAAGAGGAAAATTCCTGCCAGGAACCCTGCCGAGTCACTGTCAATCAGTGTTGACAATGCTGATCAAGATGGTCCAATGGTCAGATTCAGTCTAGGGCAGCTGCCTATGAATAAGTGAACCGGGCAATCACAGATACAGTTGGCACCAATTTCCTTGGCAGCACTTTTTCCCCAGCCACCATTATTATGGAAATGGGCTCTGCTAGCTACATCCATGTCCCCCATTGACACATTTGCCCATGCAAGTGCATGACCAAAAGGACAGTCAGGGCAATTCACTTGCAAAATCAAAAGTCCTCCAGGAACAGCCGATCATTATTTATTGGATCTCCACAATATTCCTAAAATAAGTCCTTTTATCTACTGACTCTTCTAAAACCCTTATTCAGACTCTCTTTCTGCCTTTTGTTCACTGCACTGCCTTCTACTCTTCTGCTCGTTTGATGTGTCTTTCTTGGCGCTGCAGTCATATATTATACCTTGGTGTGTTTCTCTTCACTGGCTTACTCTATTATTTTCTAATAAGTTTAAACTTCTTCTTTTAACCTTTAAGTCTCGTCATGGTCTTGCCCCTGCTTATCTATCTTTGTCACTTTCTCTCAGCTCTCCTCCTCCTGGGTCCCTCCAGTCACCAAACACCCTCCACGCCCTTCCAGGTGTTCTCATCTCGACGCCTTCTCTCTCGTGGCCCCTTACACTTTATCTTAACACATTCGGCTGGTCTCATCTTTGTCTCACTGGAAGATATAACTTGCATTTTCTCCAGTGCATGTTCCTCTTAATGTACTTCTTTCTTCCTATTCCTAGGTTAATTACTGTACTCTTTAACTATTTTTCCTTTGGTCACTCTGTCTTCCAGTTAGTGCGAAGTGGCCCCTTTCCCTCTCCTCCTTCTGTCTCATATGTCTTCAGGCCGTGAGCAGGTACTTTTTCTTCTCTGTTTTTGTACAGCACCTACGGTAGTACATACTGTGTGCGTTTATACATCATAAATGACAGTGGATTCCTTTCATTCATCAAAAAGGAAATCCAAATAAAATTGGCCTTCCAGAAAAGAGTGCCAAGAGTCATTGTCCAGAAGGCACTGTGAACAGTTTTTACAAGTGTCCCATCCTGCATTTTCCGTAGGCGTCCTGCCAACCTCGTCAGGGCAACTTTCCAGGCCAACAAAATTAACCTTCATGGGGAAAGCAGCAGGAACACAGCAAACGAGATTAAATTAGAACGCCGACAGTAATCAAGGGGTCTTCAATTATGGTTTTATAAGCCCTGATATACTTGCCCAGGTCCAACTAACTGCTCCTGCTCAATCATTGCAATGGTTCCACCTTCAGGGGAGTAGTGCAGAGCCAGTCATGCTTCCCCCCCCCCTCCTTGAAGTACCGGCCAGTACTGTTTGAGCAGGAGCAGTTAGTTGGACCGTACAAGAAACTCCTTTGTAGATGTGTGCTAAAATTAGTAATTAAAGGTTTCTGATTTCTTTTCCTCAGCAGCTTAACTTCATGTGTATCTCACCGGCCCAAAGTCGATCACTCTTCTAACCACTGCACCACACAGCCTCTCACCTTGCTAGGATAACAACTATGGCAGTGTGGTTTGCAAATCTACCTACCTCTCCAACTCCAACGTCACATACTGCTACATGCTCTTCTAGCATAGCATACCATCGCAAGTGGTTAAGAGAGTGGATTTGGTTTGGGGCATATCCTGATTTACAGGCGGAGAAAAAGAAGAAAAGACTTTACTAGTGGCCAGGATCCTAGAAAAGCCTAAAAGCGCAGCAGCAGCACCGACACCGCTGCGCCTACCTCGCAAGGACCCCGCTTCCCTCCTGCCTACTTTCCAATAAAAGACGCCGAGCTGACTCAGCAGCTCCAGGCTGACGGGCTGATTGGGCTCCCGGCGGTGAGGCTTCCGCTGGTCCTCCTCCGTCGCCTCGTCCATATACCAGGCTTCCACCATCGTGGCTCCTCCACGGGAAACTGTTTCCTCCTTCCCAGCAGCCAGGCTCCACCGCCTCCAATCAGGGAAGGGAAGGAAGGGAAGGGAAGAAGGTATATGGGCCGGCCGAGGGCGACTAATCGGAGCTCGTCCCTTTGCTTTGCAGCCCGCAGGAAAACAAGTCGCGAGGCGGAGTTAAATGTTTATCGTTCCTCCGCTCCGCACAGGGTTAGATTGCGTACGCCTGCTGACCCTTGGCAACTTTCCTAATAATAACCGATCCACAGCACAGTTAAACCGCAGCACTTTACGTTAAAATGAATGTAACCCCCTGAAAGACAAGTTCCAGATGGGTGGTCGTCGTGTTCGCCTGCAGCAAGAAAAACAGCGAAGACTCCTGTGGCACTTTGAAGACTTAACACACACTTATTTCAGTGAATCATAAAATCCAGTATTGTAGCTAAACTGTGTTTGTTGAATCAACCCGTTGGGCAGCTTCACGCGTCACACTGCGCAGCTGAGAGCTGCTGTAGTTACTAGTAGGTAAGGGTCTGACAGTCCAATCCTGAGTGTAAATATTTGCTCAGCCTCAGAAGTTAAGTTCCATGGATATCAACAGGTACGTTATATGAATGTATCAAGGATGTACCTCCAGTCTTTTCATTTGTGAACTTTTTAGTTGTATGAGTGTTTTCCTGGTTTATGTTGTTGTTGTTGTTCAGTCGTTAAGTCGTGTCCGACCCTTCGTGATCCCATGAACCATATCCCGCCAGGCCTTCCTGTCCTCCACTATTTTCCTGAGTTCGCTCATTTTCATGTTCGTTGCATCGGTAATGCTGTCTAACCATCTCATCCTTGGCCTTCCCCTTCTCCTTTTGCCTTCAATTCCTGGTTTATAGCCTGTTGTATTTTGTTTATTTAAAAACCCTTTTAAAAAGTTAACAAAAATAGTTTTACTAAGTTAAATAGCTCTCATTGTATTCAGTTTATAGAGTTACATACATTGCAAGCTCTATATATAGATAATCTACATGAAATGTCTCAGACTCTAAACCAGTTACTGAACCACTTTTTAAAGTTAATGTCTGAATTAGAATTACAGCCCAATCCTGCCTAACTGGGCCGCCTGCCGGATCCTATCCCTGTTTCCTGGGGTCTACTCAGTCACCTTTGGGGAAGGGGACATATTCGTCCCCTTCCCCCGGTGTAACGCGGGGAGGCCCCAATGGGCCTCCTCGGATTTCCACCAGCTATTTAGCTGGTGCAACTCCGAGGATGCCGGGTAATGGTGAATCCGGCCCGGGAAGGGGATGGGGATATGGCGGCCGCCATCCCTGCCCCCCCCCCGGCCAGATCTGCCGCCACCCCCGGCCTCCTCACCACCCCCACGCCCACCAGGGGATCACTTACCTCCTCCGGCAGCGGGCGATCCGGTGACTGAGTGAGGGCAGCCGGCCTCTGTGCCGGCCACCCCTTACTCTCCGGTCATCGCGAACGTGCTTTACGGCACGTTCGCGACAGCTTCTGGCAACAGAGCACTTGCTCCACTGTCGGATGTGCAGGATTGTGCTGTTAGTGTCTGAATCGGAGTTAAAAAAAAAAAAAAAGCCGGAACTGGTAACTGAGCGTAAATGTTTAATTATTTGACTCCCTGCATGTCTCGAAAGTACTGGAAACAGTGGGAACACCCCTGCTGCAAAGGGGTACTTTTGATAGGCAACAAAAGAAAACTGGATGTCCATTGATAGTTATGAACACATCTGAAATGCCCACTACTAACACTAGAATCTTTCTTATGCGTGCCTACATCGAAGTCCCATTGTGTACAATGGGGCTTGCTCCCAGGGAGGTGTGTATACAATTGTAGCAGAAGAGGGTGAAAGAAAATTACAGTGAGTGAACAACCTTCTAAAGTCATGTATACATGATATATAATCATTCCAGATGCAGCCATTCAGTTTCCTTCCAGTACTTCCCTCCAAAGAAGGCTAAAAGAAATAAAATGTATAACATTGGTAATAATCAGGACCAGCCCAAAACCTCCTGACTCCTGATGTACCAGCAACCTCTGCTCCTCCTACTCTTCAATGTTCTAGCTCACCACTCTCCTTCAATATTCCCTCTAAGCAAGGTATCTGTGCCAATGCACGAACCCCTTCACTTGCTGCATGGCAGCTCCTCTGCATTTCCAGATGCACATCGACGTCAAATGTCATTGCTGGACTTTCGGGAATGCTGAGCTCTGAGCTGCGCAGAGCTTGGCTTTGCTTGGTTTTGAGATGCACGGCCGGCGCATCTTAAAATGAAGAATGCTCTCCTCCATTAGTGTACCAAGGGTGGGGTGGCAGTCTGCCCCTGGTGTCAAATCCACCACTGAGCAGCCAGTAGCTCAACCCTTTGCTTAGAGTGCCCAGTAAACCTGGCCTCTGCCTTGGAATCCCTGCAGGAGGCTAGGTCTACCCTTCCATTGAGCAACTGGTAGACCTGGCGTCCCCCTTCAAGCAGCTAGTAGACCTGGCTTCTACCAGGGGATCTCGAGGTGAAGGCCTGGTCTACCTGTCCTGCATTTGGCCTGTGCATGCACACTTATAAGTGAATAAGTATGCATGCACACAGGCCAACATAAATGTTTTGTTTATTTACTGTATTTATACCCCACGTTTTTTCCCCAAAGGGCACTCAAAGTGGCTTACAAGGCATAAAATCACATTAAAAACAGTGTAAAAATTAAAATCTTCTACTAACAGTGTAAAGATTAAAATCTTCTACTAAACCTTAAAAAAAATCACATTAAAAGCCAAAAAGAAAGAAAGAAAGAAAAAAGAACCAGCAGCAATCAATACTTAAGAAAAGGGCAAGTTCTAACCAGCATAAAAGCCCAGATATCCAATATTAAAAACCCTGGACTCAGGAGGCTAATCTGAAAAGAAATGTCTTTAGGCCCCGCCAAAAAGCCTTTAAGGAGCAGTTCATAAGCTGGGGGGGGGGGAAGGATTCCATAAGGGTGCCACATCAGAGAAGGCCCTATTTCTTGCCATCACCGCCCTTCCCACCTCCATAGGCGACAGCACCTGTAAAAGGGCCTTCTCTGAAGACCGGAGAGGATGAGCCGGATTGTACAGAAGAAAGCGGTCTCTCAAATACCTTGGCCCCAAGCTGTTTTACTCAGTTGGTCTGTTATAGCCAAGGGCAATTCTGTTTTGTTATACTGTACTCACCTGAGCATTCTTCTAGTTCTATAATCATGTATGTTTAAATACAATTTCAAAATATTGTTCAGAAAGCTCCTTTTGTTGGCACGCAGCCCAATTTTGTGCCTGTTTCATGGTCCCATTTTGGTAAATGGGGCTTACTTCCAGGGAGCATGCATGGAATTGCAACTCTAAGGCTTCTTTTTTCCCCACACCAGGGACTGAGCTTTGCCATCTGTAATGCTAGGTTTCAGACTTCTAGAATGAAGCTAGAAGGGAAGGAAGAGGCTGTAAATCAGGCCGAGAGAGACAGGCCGTGCATTTCTGATGCCAGAGGACAAAGATCAGGTATTACAGCTTCACTGTGCGCTCGCGCTCTCACACTCTCTCTTATCCCTTTGATTCTGCTGCCACATAAGCAATCAAGTGGAAAGCTGTCATCAACTTGGACCTGCCTGCAGAGGGGAAGAGTCCAGTGGTGGTGTTATTGCCTTTCATCTAGCAAGAGAGCATAGGGAGGGTTGCCAGTCTGTGCAGGACCCCAAGAATCCATTGTGCTGAAGGCTCAATCTATATACACATATACATATCCTTGAACATTATATTCCAGGCAGACACTGCTCACAGTAGGAGCCTGAGGAAACACCAAATGTTACATCTTGGTGGGTTTTTTCCTCAATTATTTTTAATTCAGCTCCCCTCTCGTTTGTGGATTTCCAAGCATATGCTGCGCACAGCTTGCCACGTATCAAATGATTTTTATTTTGCTGGTGTATCCAAAACTGACACAGGGCAGGATCAGAAGCGATCAGCAGGATTTTTCTAAACTGTCTGCTCCCGCAGATGCCTCCAGGCCTGCATTTTCTCCAGCTCCCCGGACTGCTGGAAACACACCTCACGAAACGCTTGAGCAAATCAATTCTGAGTCAGATGCCTCCTCGCAATACCCCCTTAGTCCCTCTAGGCAAAACTGAAGGAATTTCTTCTAAGCTAAGCAGGCCAGAAGGCTGTCTGAAAAAGACAGATAGGCAGAGAGAAAATGAGCTCTAAAGGTGTGAGTAATGGAAGACTTTCTTAAATGGTTCAGTTCAAACTAGAAGACTGGTCGGAGCAGCTGAGACACAGTTGTCAGCATTAGGCCATCCGATTTGCAGGTCTCATAAGCACAGCAGGTAAAGAAAGTTAAGTAGTGCAGGAGTGATCTTTTTCAAACTGAGATTGGGGGGGGAGGGTTATTGGAGTTTGGGGCTTTGCAGTGCCAAAGTTGGTCATGTACTCAATGTTTTAGGGGGTGTCCTTGTAGCTGGAACAATCTGACATGCTTCCTTTACAATGTAGCATCCACTGTGCAGTGGTACTATCGAAAGAGATTTTATTATTCAATCATACTGGACCACATACGGTCATCTATGTATTTCCACACTTTAAAGATATCGTTTAGTGTAAGATATTTAGCTATATAAAGAATATTGAACAAAATCTCACAATATTAACCCCTATTTCCTCCTCTGTCCTTATTTAATTCTATCATAAAGAATTAGCTGTCTTAACAGCTAGATATCAGTCTGTGCATGTGTGCGTATGCGTCTCATATAAACATATGGTTGTATATAGGATTAGGTGATATACCGGAGGGAGGCCACCAGTCTCTTATATCTCCACCTGTTTTCCCTATTTAACTCACATCCTTTGTGATACTTTATGCACCATAAGACTATCATTTATGAATCCAGCACTCCATTTTAAGTGGTTTAAGAGGTCCTTCCATCAGCAAGTAATGAACATATGAGATATTAATATATGCTAGATTAGGGGTGTTTTTAAATAGTCACATGTTTTTTCGTTATAGGCCCAACAACATATTGAGTGGCTGTAAATCCCATTAGGACACCATATCTTTGTGTTGTGATGAATTGGTCCAGAAATCAGATAGGGCATGTCCACCAAGAATGTCTATATGTGCCCATGACATCTCATCGTTTCCAACACTTACCACTGTTTTCTGTGTGCTCATGCATACGAAGACACACAGAGAGAGTTTTTTCAAGGGGATCAAAATGTCTAGACCTTAAAATAATTTCCCTTTATTAACATTTAAAGACCATGGTGGTTTTACAACAGACCTCAGGTAGAGAAGGCCTTCCTTCAATTTGGGAAGCCTTAATCCTACAAATGCATACTGGATATATACTACCGGTAAGTCTAGGGCAGTATGTAGATTTTTAGGGCCAAACACACAACTTGTAGGAAGTCTGATACACTCTACTGTTTTACCATTCACCTCTTGACGTATGACCCAATCCTAGGCATGTTGACTTGATCCACAGATTGTGTACTGTAGAGTAATTCTGTACAATATGTAATATATCAGCATTTTTCTATCTTAGTAAATTTAAAACCACCTTTTGCAAATGGCAAAAGATCCTAAACCATGGGTGCTCCACTGATGGGTCCAATAAAAACACGACAATTGTGTTCACGAGCACCAGAGACCGCTACTCCAGTCCCTTTCCAAGTGGAGCCATTTTTTTTTATTTTTTTTTTTGGAGATGAACGTTAAGAGAAAGACTGCCTTCTCATTCACCAATATACTCCATCATCAGACGAAATGGCTTTCCAGAGCAGGGGACAATTTGATTAGAAGTTAAACACACACAGAAATCAATCAAATCATTTAAACAAATGATGCAGTTGTGAAGCATGTTGGCTCCACAACATGCCCCACCTATCTTGTTTCTTCTGAACAAGCAGTAGAAATTCCGTGATTGAATAAAGCTAACAGGGGAAATAGGAGCTAGGGAGTTGGCGCTAGCCACCCGCCCGCTGCCCGGATGATGTCATGCCATCCCCCTGCGTAGCACCACCACCCCTCTTCCGGAAACGCTCCATTTCAAGCCTACTGAAAACGAGGGCGGCAGGAGGGCCCACCTCACACCAGGAAACATCACTGCGGTTGCTCCTCATGAGTAGACCGCGTGTGCTGGCCAGGCTCCCCCCCCCATGACAGCTATGCTACTGGGGAGTGCTATAGGTAAAGGTATCCCTTGACAATTAAGTCCAGTCGTGTCCGACTCTAGGGAGCGGTGCTCATCTCCGTTTCAAAGCCGAAGAGCCAGCGCTGTCCGAAGACGTTTCCATGGTCATGTGGCCGGCGTGACTCAACACCGAGGCGCATGGAACGCTGTTACCGTCCCGCTAACACGGTACCTATTAATCTACTTGCAATTTCTTGCTTTCGAACTGTTAGGTTGGCAGGAGCCGTCGCACGGATTCAAACTGCCGACCTTTTGATCGACAGCTCATGGTTCAGTGGTTTAATATAGCTCAACCTTAATTAGCCCAGGAAAAAGGAAGCTGAGAAACCAGGAAGGTGGCAGTGCAAGGGACAAGTCAGAGTTTTTGCCTGCTTCAGCTTCTAATGATTCCCCAGAAACAGCCTTCCTATGCGAGAATGGGGCACGGTGTCCTTTCTCCAAAGGTTGAACATTTTCCCTTTCCCAGAACCCTCAGTCCAACTAGTAGCAGTCAGATGTTCTGGATCATGTGTTCAAAGCGTTACTAGAAATTGCTTAAGAAATGGTCCTTTTACAATAGTAATATATTTAGCAGAACTCTAGGGAGTCTAATAGGGTACTTCACCACCCCTCCCAACCTGTTAAATTTAGAAATTCAAGTATATCTAAAGTATGGGTGAAAACAAGCCCATTGTGTAAGTATTTTGCAAAGAAAATAATCCCTCCATGCAAAGGGTCAGAAACAAGCCCAGTCACAGTATTCCATTAACAGCAGCATCACACCTGGTTTCAATGTTCTTCAAAGACAACATCTCCTCCTCCTGGTAAAATAAGCAATAACCTCAGCAGAAGGGGAAAAGCTCTAGGAGGGAGAACAGTGATTGAAGAAAACATCTGCTGTTTATTCTGAGCCATCACCTCCCAGGGAGATCAGCAAATGACTTTTGCCTTGTAAGTTCAAGGAGAGAACAATCACCAGCCCCACACTCTCTGATGGATGAAGGGGAATATGAATAGAAGACTGGTCGTGAAAAGTCATTAATAATCTTCGAGAACCTGCACACCAGCAAAGTCAAATTGCAGGGCATCCAGGTGGACAAACTCAAGCCTGTAAGACTTGCATGTATCTCTCTGCTGCACAACTGTAGTTGCTTCCATTTTAGATAAGCATGACTAATTAGTTATGTGGTGCCCAACACTTGAGATTTTTAAAATTGTAATATTTTCTCCATGCATGTTTTATTTAGCTAAAAAAACCTGCCACAGATGCTAGCATGCGCAGGAATAAAGGATTTGAAGAATAGGTTGTGGTATATAGCCAAAACGTGTTCACTACCACAATCAAACACCTCTCTTTTCCTCATAATGCTTCCCCATCCCTCCTTTAAGAACTAGGAAAGTTTTACGTGTGACAGGGGATAAATGACTCTATATTGTCCAGCAGCAACTTGACAGAAGTGTCCACTAAGGAAGTCCATTAGCATAACACCTGATAACCAAGACATGACAAGCTAAGGTTTAGTCTATATCAGTGGTTCCCAAACCTTTTAGGACCAGGACCCCCTTTTGTAGAACGACAATCTGTCAGGACCCCCCTAAGAACTAGGGCCTAGTGATGTCATTGTTTTTAATTCTTGTTGTTCAGTCGTTAAGTCGTGTCCGACCCTTCGTGATCCCATGAACCATATCCCGCCAGGCCTTCCTGTCCTCCACTATCTTCCTGAGTTCGCTCATTTTCATGTTCGTTGCATCGGTGATGCTGTCTAACCATCTCATCCTTTGCCTTCCCCTTCTCCTTTTGCCTTCAATCTTTCCCAGCATCAGAGTCTTCTCCAGAGAGTCCTCTCTTCGCATTAGGTGGCCAAAATATTTGAGTTCCAGCCTCAGTACCTGTCCTTCCAGGGAACAGTCAGGGTTGATTTCATTTAGGATTGACTGATTTGATCTCCTAGCAGTCCAAGGGACTCTCAGGAGTCTTCTCCAGCACCACAGTTCGAAAGCATCTATTCTTCGGCGCTCAGCCTTCCTTATGGTCCAACTCTCGCAACCATACATTGCTACTGGGAACACCATCGCCCTGACTATGCGAACTTTTGTTGGCATGGTGATATCTCTGCTTTTTATTATGCTATCTAAATTTGCCATAGCTTTCCTTCCAAGGAGTAAGCGTCTTTTAATTTCATGGCTGCTGTCTCCGTCTGCAGTGATCTTGAAACCCAAAAAAGTAAAAGGGAGGAGTGAGCTAATATTAACAGATGCTAAAAGTAGAAAGTAACACAAGGTGAACAAGCAAGCCCCAAAAGAGCATCAGACACTTCTTTCTCTGCAGTGGAGGGGGGGGGGGGGAAGGACTCAACTGCCATCTTGGGTGTGACCCCCCCCAGAAACTGCTTCGTGACCCCCTTGGAGGTCCCAACCCCCAGGTTGAAAACTACTGGTGTATATCTGCATTTTGCACCAGACACACTTTATAATCTTGTTTGCCTGAAATGGGCATATCAGCCGGCGTAAGGTGTTCTGCTCTGAACTAAACATGTATATGCAAAGACAAACATTCTTGGAATATACAAAAGCAAGGTAACTATTACAGAGTAACACCCACTCTGAAAACAATTGTTTGGAAAGGGGGTACTGTATTTTCCTGCTGGCATCAGCGATGAGACCCACCTCATTACTGTATTTCAAAGGAACAATGCAAGTGTGTGTACAGTAAGTAGAAACAGCATACTGATCACATAACTCTTGTCTTATGGAAAGTTCCAGTCAGTACATAAAGCTAAAATCGCATATACCGTATTTTTTGCTCCATAAGACGCACTTCCCCCCCAAAAAAAACAGGGGGAAAAGCCTGCATCTTATGGAGCGAATAATAAAAAATGTAAATAAAAAATACTTACCGGGGCTTCGGGGAGGCCTGCAGAGGCTCACACAGGCCTCCCCGATCTTCATTTCATCAAAAGACAGCCATTTTCGGCCACTTCCTGTTTTCGTGAAAACCGGAAGTGGCCGAAAATGGCCGTTTTTTGCCAAAATGAAGATCGGGGAGGCCTGCGCGAGCCTCTGCAGGCCTCCCCGAAGCCCCGGTAAGTATTTTTTTATTTACATTTTTTTATTATTATTTTTATTTAAAAAAACATGTTATCCCTATTTTTTGCTCCATAGGATGCATGTGTCCTATGGTCCGATGCGTCCTATGGAGCGAAAAATACGGTACTCAAAATTACCTTGAAAATCCCTTCCTTGGAAAAATAGGTAACATCTCTTTAAATATTACAAGAGGGAGGCGGAAATTGAGACCCACTGAGGGAACAGCAGCTTCATTCTCTGATCTCAGGCATGTATTTAGTAAATAGAATCACCTTCACTGTTTAAACTGTTTTTCTCTGTGTGTTTTTGGTTTGCCAAGTGCCATGTAGTTGAATTCACACAAGTCAACTGTGACTAAGATGAGGGGTTACTGTGTATTATGTGTATTATGGTAAGCAGAATGTGTATTATGGTAAGGTTGACGGATGATTGACAGCCAACTATGTCAACTAGCCAGTTATATTTAGCCAAAAGTTGCATTATCCAATAATGCCTTTAGGTAGGTGGTGGTGTATTTCACAATAGTGTCATTGTTAATTGCAAGGGTAGGGCTGCCTTGCCCTAGTCCTGCAGCAGTAAGCAAAACCAGTGAAAGCCAGTGCTGATGTTTGAAGAATTGGCTGGTTGCCTATTTAGCACAAGTGCCTTTAAAAATGACCGGTTTTTGTTTAAGAATTTGCTATAGCTTTGGTGTGTGTTTTTTGCAACTGTACAACGATGCTGGTGTTCCAAGCCAGAGAACTATTCAGTGGAATCATTTATAGAAATCTACCTTAATTCATTACAATTTTAAAGTTAACTGTTTCACAATAAATTAATGAACTATTTTGCAGTTAGCATATCTAGCCTGTGATTTAAAAAATCATTTTTGTTCTTCTGATATTTTTAAAATACTTGACTGGCCAAAGCTTTTTAACAGTCCAATACCAAAGTCTAAGTCTCTACAGTAGATAAGAGTGCCAATATCAGATTCTTATGATTTGAACCAAAACAGACAGCTGGACTAACCATGTGTCAAAGAAATAGGATGGTTTAGCATCTATCATATGTGTTGTTGGTTACAGAGTATCACTCATACTGTGTCTGATGTATTACTGAACAAAACCTTTGCTTTTTAGGTCCTTAATCTTACCAAATTGTAGCCAATTCCACAGACATTAAAATACAAAAACTCAAACTTTATTTCAGAACTCTCAGTGGAGGGAAATACTGTTGTCCAGCAAACAGACTGCGTTTTCCCTATTCACTTACAAACATTCAATTCGGGGATGCAAAACTATGAAACAGAATAGATACTTTAGCAACATGCTGCATAAAAACGTGAGGCACCTTAAGTGAAAGAATTGCAATTCTTCCTCCTTTTAACCAGATTTTTGAAAACATCTCTTTGGAACAGGCACAAGTATCCACGTCAAACTTAGGAATGCCAAAGCAGCTGGGTAGAACCGTAGACATTTAATTGTTTCTGATTAACTACTCTCATCAGTCCCTTAGTGCCTAAAACTCAATGGGACTTTCTAATTATGAAACACTAATACTGAGGTTTTCCAGCTCCTTCTCTTGCTAGACGATCAGCTGCTTCATTTCCAGTAAAGCCAGAGTGACCTGGAACGTGCATCTGTTGACAACAAAAATCCAAAGCAATTACTACAAGCCTACAGCAATCTGCATTTAATGAGACCTCTGTCAGCATCATCCTTTCCTTTCCGAGACCGCTTTCAGACCAAAGTGCCAGAAAGGACACCCTTGAAGAAGCCACACTATTTTGCATCATTTCAGAAGATGAAGCAAGCGTTTGCATGTCCATTCCTTGTTTAAAGTTACAAGACAGAGTTTCATTCTACTTTTTGCAAACAGTTTACCAAGAGTTAGGGCGCAATCCTATTCAACTTATGCCACTGTTGTAACCAGCAGTGCAGCAAGAACTGGAGGCCCCAGAACGGAAAGGGGATTCAAATCCCCTTTGAATTTCCCTGGAACCTTCTGGAATTTCTGGAACCTTCTGCATGCAGAGCACGTGCTGTGCCAGTAGATCGGAGCCCCCTCCTCAGTTGGCACTTCGAAAGAGATTGCCAGAGCCTCAACTGGTGACTGCAGAGAGAAGAGGACTGATTCACAGCTTGAGATTTGAGTGCTTGTATCTTGAACAGTTGCTACTTCTACGTGGAGCAGCAGGGGCAAGATATTCACTACTGAAAAATAGGTGGGACCAACAGATGGTGCGGTCTAAACTGGACCTATAGAAATTTCATACTACAGTAAACAGAATATTTTTCACAGTCTTCATTGGTGATGTTGCTAATCCAACATGGATGGCATGGGAGGCAAAGTTTCTCAAATTTGAAGAATGTGTATATGAATCTGCCTTACAGCGCAATCCTATCCAACTTATGCCATCGGCTGAGCTCTGCTCAATCCTATCCAATTTATGCCACCGGTGTAACCAGCGGTGCAGCGAGAACAGGAGGCCCCAGAACAGAAAGTGGATTCAAATCTCCTTTGAATTTCCCTTTTGGAGGGGATTTGAATCCCCTTTCCATTCTGGGGCCTCGCTGTGCCGCTGGTTACACCGGTGGCATAAGCTGGATAGGATTGCACTGTAAGTCACGTTGTCTTTCTACTCTTGAGAAGCCTGGGCCAGTTTTCTTGCAAAGAAAATCCCCCCGCCTGACCCATATATTTCCCTGTTCTCTTAGGGTAGCATCCAGAGTGTAGCGCTCACAGAAGCTGTGTTCACAAAAGCCACCTTTCCTACTTCTTCCTCTCTGTTGAAGTCCCCACCAAAGGACACTGTCAAGTGTTTGTGGACCCTTGAATGCTGCCAATTCTTTGTTGGCAGCAGCACAGTATGCAGTGCAAGAGGCCTGCAGAGAAAGAGAGGAATACCTGGAAACTGGAAAGATTCACACTCTGGATGCTTAAGGATCCCATCTGCTCCAACGTCGTGTACATTTCCATGAATATACAATCAAATTGCTCATACTATTGTGCAAAATACATTTTAAAAGGTACAAAAGAATTGTGTTTAACTAGCAGCTTTAAATCACATCACATACCCACTTAATGTCCATGCCTTCTGAAAGCTCAGCAAGCCTTTCAAAGTCCTCTCTATTTATTACATCTTTTTTGGTACTGGTTTTCCAACCGTTACTCTTCCAGTTTTCAACCCAGTTTGTTATACCTATATAAGAAAAAAACCATAAAAGCCTAACTACAGCATCAGATCTTTTTGAACGACACTGCTGAAATTCTCCTTCTCAGCTTCTGCCACATCTGCAAAATGTCATCCAGCTGAGCTGTTCCAAGAGGCAAACAGCTTGGTAAATCCAAGCTGTTTCAATTTGGACATTTAATTGTTTTCTGTAATGAGTTTGCCACCTACTCTTAAATGCATATGTACTAGAGAATCAAGTCTTGCCCTATATTTAAGTCTCACTCAGTTTATAACTGGTCTTGCCTGTAATAACCATAACTCCGAGACCTACATCTGGCGTGCATGGCGGTAATCATTCAAGGGTCTAGATCCTTTGCAATTATTCAAAGTAAGACAATTAAGTGACTTCAGAATCTGTATCCAGGTTATCCATTTTTGGAAGAAAATCTTACTCCTGCTTCAGGCATACCTTGATGTTATAATATTTTCTGGACCCCTACCTATCCTCCAATTGACAACTTGGGCCATTTCAGTGCTTACTCAGTGTCAGCCCATGGTCTGTCTGGGATTGAATGCAGGCAAGTTGAAAAAGGATAAATCCAGACAGAAAACAAAAGCTGGCGAGTCTTGTGACTAGCATGCAGCAGTCAAAGGGGCCAAAACAATAGCTGGAGTACAGTGTCCCCTAATCCCAATTCTATTCTTGACACAGTACACCAAGTCCCCTACATAAATACCTTTTCAGTTCTGGAAGTTGAAACGTATGTAGCTCAAAACATCTGGCTCTTGATGGCCCAGTGCCATCGCGCCTGCACAGATGCACCACCAAAGGACATACTGTGCCTGCGCAAAAACACCAATGTAACTGTCCATAACTCAGATGTCCATTATCTTAGGGAGACACTTATCCCCTAGTAAACAACACTTGTTAGCTTAATTAACAAATGTTCGAACACATTTGTGTGTTTACATAAGCAGGCTCAGAAATGCAAAA
Organism: Plestiodon gilberti rubricaudatus; assembly: GCA_026170595.1. Classification (NCBI taxonomy): domain Eukaryota; kingdom Metazoa; phylum Chordata; class Lepidosauria; order Squamata; family Scincidae; genus Plestiodon; species Plestiodon gilberti. Next base: position 115,613,381 of record JANXHW010000001.1, read on the forward strand.
GCACACCTGCAACATACAGTGTACTCTTAATGCTTTAGTTAAAGCTGGGCACATATTAAATTACTAGGCTTGTTTATTAAAAGCTTGTCAAGTTTCCTGCCTATTATACCACTGCTGGATCAAGCAACTAATTCAAATCACCAGGGCCGAACTAGTGTTATTTCAGTTCAACTTCTGAAATGCACAGCTTTAAAAGTATACAGTGACCTGCTGCATCGGCCAAAATTATTTTCTATCATGTTATGCAAATTGAGCAGATGTGCAAGTTAACTTCCATCTGCATATTTAAGCCATTTTGAAGATTTTAAAAAAAAATAAATTTAGGATACTATGAGGAAAAAAGTTCTGGGGAAAGGGAATAGCTCTGTAAAGATAGGAAAAGGTTACAGATCATAGGAAGTGGGTCATACGGGGTCCGAGAGGTCTCCCATCTCTCTTCATTAAGGGGGGGGGGGAGAAGGGTAATAGACTCCTGGACACATATACTGTCCTGTGCGCTGCAGTCAGGGGCTCAGAGACCTGACTGTCCCCATGCGAGACGGCTGCTGCCACACTCATCATGGCACTCACCTTTATATGTCAGCCAAACTGAGTGGCCCCAAATGGCAGCTCTGTAGGGAAAACCACTATCCTCAAGACAGCAACCAAAGTGGCATAGAATTCAAGACACACACAGGATGCCAAGTTTGACAAGCTGCCCACACCCCCTCCCATTCCCCCCCCCAGGGGAAAGGTGTGGTGGAAGCCTCACCATCTGCCAGCATCTAGCAACAGCTGCCACTGATGTGGGACAGCAGTGTGACTACAGCCCTCACGACTGCTACCCCAAACAATGTGAAAGGCAGATGACACAAGTGGTTGACAAGGTGCCACTGCCTGACCCAGCCAGTGTCTGTAGCAGCCACGAGAACCTCTAGCACCACGTGGCTCCATACCAGGCTAGCATACCCACCCCAGCTACAAGAGTTTGTGCTAGCATCTGGAGGAATCCCCGAGGGATGGGATGGGGGAAGAAAAGAGAAGACAGTTAGAAAGTGGCCACGTGCCCAGTGACAGACCCTGCAGCAGGGAAGCCTTCACCCGTGACTTAAGCCTGGAACCTTCTCGCCCAGGGTGCTAAAGGCTAACTCACCCTTGGTATGCTTCTGCAGGGAGGGGAAATTAACAGATCCTGAGGTGCAGTTCTGGCCTGATCCCTCCTGGGCTGTAGTCTGTGCGGCTGCTTAAACTGCTCCCTTTTTCTCTTCTTTTAAAGATGTACTTATGGGGGGGGGGGGCTTAGCCTTTAAGAGGTAATAAACCAGACCTAGCAAGCTCCTCAGGGTGATCTCAGAATCCGCATCTGCAGAGTATGGAGGTAGGTAAAAAGAGTGGCTGTAGAGAGAAAAGTGTAAAGGTGCCTTCAGCCCTACTGTGCCTTTCTTCATAAGAACCTGCCTCCCAGTGGACAGATTTGAGAGCACATCAAATTCGTAGACCAGTGGAGGGTGACAAGGAGCCCTTCCCCACAGCTTCACTCAGTCCACTCTACACAAAGAACATGCTTCTTCCTTCCAAAGCATTAGACCAAATGTATCCCTTTCCTCCCTCCCTGTATCTATGTGGAAGAGCCCGCTCTCTCATTCTCACAAAACAAGGCAGATGCCAATTTCAGACATTCACAGTTACAGAAAAATATTTTAAGGCTTGTGGGAAGCATCTGCTAAGAATTTAGAATACACTTCTGTAACCTGTATGAGCTGCTATCATTTACAAAAGCTGATTTCACATGTCTCTCACTTTTTTTTTTTTTTTGCTATTTCCAAACAACCAACTGCTTACCATTAATGGTGAACTTGCTATCAGTATAGATTGCCAGTTTCTTGATATTTTGACTCTTTGCTTGCTCTATTGCTTTGCAGGCCGCCTGAAGAAAAGTTTAGACAAAGTAAACCTCAGGAGAAAGGAACTTGAACAATATTGATTTCAGTTTTAGAAATGTAACAATTTCCTGCGCAGGACTGCTATTGTTATTGGGCAGGAGGTCTGGCTCAATGGTAGAGCTGCCGTGTTGTAATGCCTGAAGAGATCAGAGGACGCCAGCTCGAGACAACCAGAAGTATCCAAGAGGTGTCGACACGCCTCTGAAGATCTGCAGAAGCCCTCGGTGGGAGCGAGGAAAAAAGCTGTCAGATAACACTCTGAAGTGAGAGGCAGAGTGCCATCAAGCCGAGCGTGGAAGGCAAATGCCAGAATAAACCAGACTGTGAAGGTCACCACCAGAATGAAGACGTTCTATGAAAGGTTAGAACTTTTTATTGTAAACCTGGGGGTGGGTGGGTAGAATTGCCTGCCCATGTACACCGCCTTGAATTATTTCAGAGGAGAAATCAGATGACCAAGAAAGGCAGTATAGAAATAACGGTATTATTATTATTAATCCAGAAGTATGTGTAAACTACACCAGAGTGTAAACTACACCAGTATTAAGTATAGTACTTGACCATTTATTTACCATACTTTAAAATAAATGAATTTCTACTGTGAATCTCTAGCTCAGGGGTTCTCAACCCCTTCCTGGCGGAGTACCACCTCCAGCGCCACTCTTCTGCTACGTACCACTGGAAGTGACTGGCGATGACATCATCACCAGTTACTTCCTGGTTTTCAGAGGCCAGAAGACGCAGGTAGGATGCTCTGGGCAGGTGGGAGGGCCCTTCTCAGCGTTCGAGAGGCTCAGGAGCCTCTCAGGAGCAAAAATGTACCGCCAAAAGTGCCACAGAGTGGGGTTCTGGTGGTTCAGTACTCCGAGTACCACCAGTACTCCGAGTACCACCAGCAGTCAGCTAAAGTACCACTGGTTGAGAACCCCTGCTCTAGCTAATGCTTCTGCAGGATATGTCTGTCATAATGCCTCGTTATGAACTTACAAACTATTTTTAAAATTACAGACAAAAATTGAATAGAGACGGGATTTTTAAGTTGTTCTTTAGACTTCTACAAGATCAAACTACTGATGAGTTCCTTTATGGAATATTCCATATTCTTGCTTATTGCTTACATAGCCCTCTCTTAGAAGGGCTTTGGCCAGTCAAATTCTTGCAGCCTGATTGTATTGCTTTTCACCCCCCACCAACTCTGAACATAGGCAAGTGCATATTTCCACTAAGAATTATGGTACTACAACAGCCTAGTTTCTCCAAATGGGTGTTCAGGTTTTCTAACTTACATGTATTTCAGCTCTCTGATTAGTCTGCCGTCCAGGAAGTCTATCACTACTATTTCTGTGAAAAGAATACAATACACATTCAAATGATTGGAAACAAAATTTGTAAAATTTTATTGAATACTGAACTATGCTTGCGATATTGGGAATAAAACAAACCACCCACCACCATTGCATAAATACTCACTGATTTGGATATTATGGTTTGTGAACAATTAAAACACCTGTCATAGCAAACTCTCTCTGCCAAAGGGAACCACTATATTAAATAAGTTTACATAACTGTTCAAAGTAGTTCTTCACAACATTATGGTAACTAACATGCAACATCTTGATAGGCTTCTGCACACAAATTGTGTCTATAACATATCTCAAAAAGGCAAGTTTTCCTATTAAACATTTTCTATTCCACAGGGTTGAAGAGACCATCTTGAAATGTGAAGCTGTTGTCTAAAACTATTCACCAACCAGAAATAATTCACTTACAACTCTTACTGACAAGGTTGAATTAGGATTGTGAAGCAAAGCTTTTATTTGATAGCATTAAGGGATCTTGGCCACCCAAGATGCCTAGAAAATCTGATTTGCAAGATGGGACTGATCTTCAGCCTGTTTTTATACCAATATCAATTATGGTACAACAAAACATGAACAAAATGTTATTCACTCTGATGGACAGAGGAGGCTACCACAAACGTTTGTTTCATACACACTGACTGGAACACAAGCAGAAAGTTGTGCATTCCTTCCTACCTACCCTAACTGGTGATTCAGCCAGCTGTATGAAATGAGTTTGACACCCCGTTTAATGGCAAAAAGAAGGGAGAAGGCTTTTAATGCCATGTTGTTGAACCATCATTGTGCAATACTTACAAAGGATGATCAGGTCCCCAATAGACACCTGTTCCAGCACGCGCTTTATGGCGTCCATTACCTGAGCAACAACCATCAGTATAAACCGCCACATGTTCTCCTAGAGATGAAAGTTTGTCTTTAAAAAGTGGCATATTTAATTTCCCAGCTCTGTCTTGTTCACAGAGATCCTTCCTCTAGATCAGAGGTTCCCAAAGTGGGAGGCACGACTCCTAAGTGTCATGGAAAGCAGCCAGGGGCAAGCTGCATGTTACTCTTTTAATTGCCACATATTCTTGCTTGCAAGAGAGAGAAAGCAAAAACAAAGATTGGGAAAAGCTGCCTCTTCACATTGGGTCACTCAAAGTTCACTTCAAAACACTTCAGGTTTGTAGGCAACTTTCCACATTTTATTTTTAACCACAGCGTGAGTGAAGCCCTTGCTTATCTTATGTTAAAGAACAATTAACAACTCAATTGATAAGCTGAGTACCAGTACTTTGGAGCTGGAGCTGCGAAGACAGCATCTCTCCAAATCCTGAGACATTGCAGGTTTGCAAGTAAAGTATTTTCTGTCTGTTGAATGTTTTTAAGAAAGCAAACAAAACAAAAAGCAGCCGCTATGTTTGTTTGGTTGATTAATTATTAGGATTTCTTGCTGGGACAACCCCCCCCCCCCCCATTGGAGACTGCCAGGCAGTATAAGAATCTGTTTTTCATCTTGCAAAGATGCTACCTGCAGGAGCAGGATCTCTCCCTCTCTCCCTCCCCCCCCTCTCTCCCTGGCTTAGCTGCTGCTCAGCATAAGCATGGAAAATCCACTTTAGGGCTCGTTTTGGGAATATACACATACATATAAGAAAGGGTGCCTCTGAGCATGTAAAGAGTGCCTGTTTCTTCCATGCACTGTAATGGGGAGTCACGGCTAACGGCGAGGGAGGTCAAGGGAGCCGCGAATCAAAAAGGTTTGGGAACCACTGCTCTAGATAGATTTGAAATTTAATTCCGTTTTGGTATATACTTAGTTTATTCAAAATTGTGTACAGTTCTTGCAATTCCTCAGCAATATATGAAATAGCCTTCTAGACAAACTTACCAAGTTTTGTCCATGATCAAAATTTTAATAAAATGAAGCTTAATTCTAGGAAGAATAATTCTAGATTTAAATAAATTCCTTCTTCCATCAAACCTTTTTTTAAGGATGAAGACTACAAAATCCTTTTGAATATTAAAAAGTAAACCCATATAAACAATTTAAATGGTCTATCTAAATACTGCTCAGAAACCTGCAGCAGTATCAAAGGCACTTACCCATGTACGAGAATTTATTCTCTGTCTGTGAAGGTTCACGAGGCATCTCATATCTTGCATGCTTTCGGACAGACTGGTTTTCCAAGGACTGTTCATATGGTCTCTTATATGAGCTACGATCTGACCAAGACGTACCTTGGTTATTCAAGTAACTATTATTGCTTTGACTTTCCTCAGCCACATCACTGATACCTTAGGAAAAACACCAAGGATGTCACAATAGTAGCATGTACAATCAATTGTTTAGAAAAGTCTGGAGATCTTTAGGTCTGTACAGCTAAACATACTAAGATACCATTAGAATAGGTCTTGCACTGCATTAGGAACACACTATAGGCTGCAACTAACAGCCCAATCCTGCCTAACATGCAGTGGCTGGCCTAAAGGGCCGGCCGCTGCATCCTAGGTCCATTGCGGGCTGCACCAGCGCAGCCTGGGCTCACCTTGGGGGAAGGGGTAAGCCCTAGTGTAAGCAGTGCAGGCCCCAATGGGCCCCCTCGGATGCACGCCAGTTCTGGAGCTGGCGTGCATCCGGGGAGGCCGTGTAAGGCCAGCCCAGGCTGGGAAGGGGCTCGGGATATTGGCATAACTCAGCACAGATATCCCTGCCCCCATCCAGTCTGCGCTGGCCAACAGCCCCCTCCCTCTCCGCCCCTGCCCTCCCTCCCCCCCCGCCCATGTGCCGACCAGGGCAGGCCTCTCCTGAAGCAGCCGGTGCAGGTAGACCGCAGAATAAGCAGCACCGGCCTCTGTCGCTTACGCGCAAGGAGCCGCAAACATGCTATCTGGTACTTTTGCGACTCCTTAGGCCGGTGGAACACTCGCTCCATCGGCCTAATAGATAGGCAGGATTGCCTATGTACATCTGCATGTGTGCTGCTTGCAACCAGGATTTAGACATTTAGTCTAGCATCCAGGGCCTCCAAATCTACCACCATATTTGACATGAAGTTCCATCTCAATAATAGCACTTAAAATACTTAAAACACAGAAAGAGCTTAGAGAAAAGCAAAAGTGCATAAAGCCAGGGGGGAAATTATACATGGAAATAACCTGGTGCTCTTTTAGAAGATGTTTCAGTCCACTTTATATACAGCAAAAGCATCTTCAAAAGGTACAGCTTTCCATTCTTTTAGCTACAACGTTTCAGTTGATATTTTCAATGTAAGATAAGTTCTTTTGCTTCACCTTAAAAAAATGACCTCCCCCTTTTCTCTTAAATATTCAGAGCAGCAACCAACCTTCATCAATTATACAAAGACCAAGGTTGTACCACATTAAGAGGGAAATGTAAGAAGCATTCCATTCTGGAAATATGGCAAGCCCAGTCTATTTCTGTTCAGATTTGTTCCAATAGCAAAACGTATCTATTGCTTTGATAGTAACACAATATATTACTAGAAAATATCTTGCAATACCCATGTAACCAGAAGGCCAACCCAACCCTACAGGTTTACCAAACCTCATTTTTGTTATAGGATGTTTACCTGAAGAATAGTAGGATGCTTCTGCTGATCCACTATTTACAAAGTCCCAAGCATCACCCTCGGTTTTAAATTTCCTGAAGCTGGCACATCGGTATTTGTCAACCTGTTCTCTACATTCCTCCCTATAGAGATATTGGGATCAGTGAAAGATTGTTATGTAGATTCTAGCACCCAACTGAGGAACACGTCACCTGTACCAAGACACTTGACACAGGAATTCCAGAAAGGAAAAAAAAAACCCCACAGAAAAGTGACCTGAACCACCTTCCAATCTCAACCACCTTAATGAGAGAAGGGAGTCCCAGAACACAGGTGAGCCTCTAAAAAGTTACAAAGGAGCAAACAGGCTTCTGAGTTCTTCAGAACTCAGTCTTGAAGTTAAGCAAAGAAAAGAAAGTCAGGCTCCTTCTCCCCCCCCTTCCCCCATTGTTTTGTTTAACAGTCAGCTTGAAGAAGAGACCTGAAGAACTCAAAGCTTTGCTCACTACTTTGCGACCCATCTTAGTTGGCCCTAAAAAAGGCTCTGCCCGACCTTTCTCTTGGGAGCCACTTGGGGAGCCTGAGCAGATGTGGAACATAGATAAAATATAGTAAAACGAATCAAGTCAAGTTCAATCGGGAGTAAAAGCCCCAACGAATTCCCAAGGTAGCTGATCTCGAGAAAGGGCGCTCAGGAATCCAACCCCCAAAGACGAGACCCTGGAGCATCAAGGCACGGGAGGGGGGGGGAGGAGAGGCTACTGCGCTGCTACTACAGACGCCGCTGATTCGGTTCCGTGCACGGCTGATACTCACCAGGAGCGATACACTCCAACATTCCTGCCCTTCCGCACTGCATAAAACATGCTGTTGCCGCCTCTGCTGCCAGCAGCACCACTGCTAGGAACAAAACAAGGGTGCATAAGCAGAGCCAGCACCTGGCGCAACATGACGGCTGCTAGCCCCGCCCTCCACCTCCTTCCGGCCAACGAGATCGGACACCGCTATAGCTATACTGAGCAGACGCGAAACATCGACTACCGGTGTCATTGTGAAGGAATCGCGGAGGGAGTTTACAGCTACACTTCCGGTTCCCAATTGAATTCGACGTCACTTAGGCGACCAGTCTACGGGGAGGCAACCTCATGCGTCCTTACCTGGGAGTAAGCCTCGTTGAATCCAATGGGGTTGACTTCTGGGTAGACAGGCGTAGGACTGCGTTCTAGGTAGCTCAGGGACCAAGGTATAATCACTCCCCTCCTTTTGTATTAGGCTCCTGCCCCGCATATGGCCGCCTCAAAATGGAAGCGGGAAGAGAGGGCCGGTCTTCGGGAGGTCAGGAGTTGAAGTTAACGAGTTCCGAGAACGAAAGTAACTACTACGCAGGCGCAATAGCTGTTAAGCATTTTTCTGCTTCACTCTACTCACCGAAAGAATCGACGGTGATTTGACCGGGTTTTACACGCGCGCGCGCACTAGCCTTGTCCTGTAACTGGAAGGCGGGAAAAGGATAATAAAAATTGCACCGTTCTTTCACGCATGTCTTCCTCAAAGCTAGTAGCCGAGAGAAGGTCCGAACCCAACAAATCCTGGTTGTTGATGATGATGATGATGAAAAATCCTTGTTCTTGTGGAACAAGCATTTTCCACGTGGTCATTTGCCTGTGTTATCATGCATGGAGGCCGCACACATTTTCTCCGTCCTAGCCCACAAGGTCGGTGCACACATTTTTAACTCCTGTGGTGCGTATATACACCCTTGGGTAAAAATGTTTTAATACCTTCAGCTCGAACGCGAGCGTGCTAGAAGCTCAAAAACATACTGAGATTTTCATACACCTCTAGCACGCCAGTAGCTCAAAAACATACGCGCCCTCTGAGTAACTAACTACTAGCACTTTAGGTGCGCCCGGAAAATAGGATTGCAAAGGGGTGCTAGAATTAGGAGAGGACAGGTAGGTCAATGTTCCTAATGAATTCCTCAAATCCCCCACTCCTCCCCAACTTTGGCCAAATTAATCCTAATACCTTCCGAAGAGCAATGGTTAAAAGCACTCCTCTCGATCACGGTTTAGAAACCTGCAATGCTACCTTACTACTTGGACCTCTCTGACACTCAGGGGAATTATCCTCAAAACAGAATTGGTATGATTGGGCTACAAGCATAATATGAGCATTTACACGTCCTCTCAGTTCTTCATTTCCTTCTCAACCCTTTCTCCATTATTCTCAGTTCAGCCTCTCTTCATACACTCACCTCCTTCTTTGACTTGCAGATTAAAGCAGGAGCCTTCCTGTTCCTTGACAAAAACTAAATGACTGTCCATGCCTAGAACACTGCCTTGAAGAAACTGGGAAGAACCACTGAGAGAATGCGGCGGGGCGGGAGAATAGACTGTAGTGGCTTCGAAAGAAATAGGATGGAATTCTGGGTCTTTCCTTGAATTGCCCCTCTCCACATCAATGGTTCTTTCTCTTTTTGATTAACAAATAGAGGAAGAAAAAGGGTAGCCCTTGAAATTTTTTAATTAAAATATAATACAGTGTACAGTATATACAGTACTGAGATTTCAAGTTTTATTGTCTCAGGATTCAAGAGAGAATCAAACAGGTGTGCAGACTGGAAGGAGCAAGTGGCCTCTTGCTAGAGCACCAGATAACAAGGTGGACTTTGCATCCCACCAGGCAAGCTGCTTTTGCCTGTCAGCTATTGAGGCCCACAAAAATAAATATTTAAAGCATTTTAAAAAGCATTCGTGCAGTGCATTTTATAGCCCATAAGGTGCCTTTGTGCAACTTAGAAAAAGGCGCCCCTTCCTCCTTGCCAGATAAGAACATAAGAACATAAGAAGAGCCCTGCTGGATCAGGCCAAAAGCCCATCTAGTCCAGCTTTCTGTGTCACACAGTGGCCCCACCAGATGCCTCAGGGAGCACACAAGACAACAAGATACCTGTGTCCAGTCGCCACTCCCTTGCACCTGGCACAGAGAAAACCCACTTCTAAAACCAGGAGGTTGCTTATGGCTTGTAACCTGTGATGGTCTTTTCCTCCATGAATCTGTCCAAACCCCTTTTAAAGGCATCTAGGCCAGATGCCATCACCACATCCTGTGGCAAGGAGTTCCACAGATGAATTACACGCTGGGTAAAGAAATATTTTCTTTTGTCTGTTCTAACTCTCCCTCCACTCAATTTTAGTGCATGTCCCCTGGTTCTGGTGTTGTGCGAGAGGGAGAAGAATTTCCCTCTATCCACTCTCTCCATCCCATGCATAATTTTATACGTCTCAATCATGTCCCCCCTCAGGCGCCTTTTTTCTAGGCTGAAAAGCCCCAGACGCTGTAGCCTTTCCTCATAAGGGAGGTGCTCCAGCCCATGAATCATTCTGGTCGCTCTTTTCTGCACCTTTTCCAATTCAACTATATCCTTTTTGAGGTGTGGTGACCAGAACTGGACACAATACTCCAGATGCGGCCTTACCATCGATTTGTACAAAGGCATAATGATATTGGCCGTTTTATTCTCAATCCCTTTTTTAATGATCCCGAGCATGGAATTGGCCTTCTTCACAGCCGCCGCACACTGGGTCGACACTTTCATCGACCTGTCCACCAGCACCCCAAGATCTCTCTCTTGATCCGTCACAGACAACTCAGAACACATTAGCGTATATGTGAAATTTTGGTTTCTTGCCCCAATGTGCATCACTTTGCACTTACTTACATTGAAGCGCATCTGCCATTTTGCTGCCCATTCTCCCAGTTTGGAGAGGTCCTTCTGGAGCTCTTCACAATCCCTGCTGGTCTTCACCACCCGGAAAAGTTTAGTGTCATCTGCAAACTTGGCCACCTCACTGCCTATCCCCGACTCCAGGTCATTTATGAATAAGTTGAAAAGCACCGGTCCCAAGACCGATCCTTGGGGCACACCGCTTTTCACCTCTCGCCATTGTGAAAATTGCCCATTGACTCCCACTTGCTGTTTTCTGGTCTTCAACCAGTTCCTAATCCACAAGAGGACCTGCCCTCTTATTCCCTGACTGTGGAGTTTTCTCAGGAGCCTTTCATGAGGGACCGTGTCAAAGGCCTTCTGAAAATCCAGATATATAATATCCACGGGTGTAACAGGATAGGGATATCCTATTGCAACAGGATAGGGACCATACTATAAGTAAATTTCCAAGAATAAGAATATATAATATTTCCATTGACTTCCTTCCAATATGAATAAACAGATTTACATACATAATGATTATTCAGCAAGGAGTTCTTTGCTGATGGCTACGTTACTTTTTTACCTGCCAATCACTGAGGTGCCCAACAGGCTCGATGCACAATTTTATATTGTATTAGGCTGCTCTATATGGATATATAAATTTGACATTAAATACAGTGATATACTTTAGGTTTAAACATCTTATTTTTTGGAAATTTACCTATAGTATGGATCCTATATCCTATCCTGGTCCCTATCCTGTTGCAATAGGAAAATTCCTGGTTTTCAGGGCATGGAAAGATCAGAACACATCCTCAATTCAGACATCTTAATGTCGGTGTGTGTGTGCCTCCTTGTTCCGGTGATGTGTTAGGAAAAAAGGAAGGTGATCACCCTCTGCTGAATTTGAATTTAAATATGTTTGTTACTGTATGTAACAAACCTTACCTGTCCAAACCAAACCACCTTACCTGTCTCCTGAGAAACCTGTATGCGGGTCAAGAAGCAACAGTTTGAACCGGCCATGGAACAACCGACTGGTTCAAAATTGGGAAGGGAGTACGGCAAGGCTGTATATTGTCACCTTGCTTATTTAACTTATATGCAGAGTACATTATGAGAAATGCAGGGCTGAATGAATCGCAAGCCGGAATCAAGATTGCCGGGAGAAACATCAACAACCTCAGATATGCAGACGATACCACCCTAATGGCAGAAAGTGAAGAAGAACTAAAGAGCCTCTTGATGAGAGTGAAAGAGGAGAGTGCAAAAGTTGGCTTGAAACTCAACATTAATAAAACTAAGATCATGGCATCTGGTCCCATCAATTCCTGGCAAACAGAAGGGGCAGAAATGGAAGCAGTAACAGATTTTACTTTTTTGGGTTCCAAGATCACTGCAGACGGAGACAGCAGCCATGAAATTAAAAGACGCTTACTCCTTGGAAGGAAAGCTATGGCAAATTTAGACAGCATAATAAAAAGCAGAGATATTACCATGCCAACAAAAGTTCGTATAGTCAGGGCGATGGTGTTCCCAGTAGCAATGTATGGTTGCGAGAGTTGGACCATAAGGAAGGCTGAGCGCCGAAAAATAGATGCTTTTGAACTGTGGTGCTGGAGAAGACTCCTGAGAGTCCCTTGGACTGCTAGATCAAATCAGTCAATCCTAAATGAAATCAACCCTGACTGTTCCCTGGAAGGACAGGTACTGAGGCTGAAACTCAAATATTTTGGCCACCTAATGCGAAGAGAGGACTCTCTGCAGAAGACTCTGATGCTGAGAAAGATTGAAGGCAAAAGGAGAAGGGGAAGGCCAAGGATGAGATGGTTAGACAGCATCACCGATGCAACGAACATGAAAATGAGCGAACTCGGGAAGATAGTGGAGGACAGAAAGGCCTGGCGGGATATGGTTCATGGGATCACGAAGGGTCGGACACGACTTAACGACTGAACAACAAAACTGTATGTTTGTTACTGTTTAAATATGTTTGTTACTGTATCACATGTTTATGCCTAATAAAGGTTAATGAATGAAAGAATTTAAATATGTTAGTTTATTCACAGGGCTGCTGCTGCTGAGCCAACTTAATTTGAAAGTAGAAAGGTTAAAGAATTATTTTATTTTATTTGTATACAATAATTTATATAACATCATACATATAGTATACTGTATATATGGCTTCCAACTAAAATCGCTCCCGCTCTCTCGGTTCAGTGAAGATAATGCCATGTTTTCCTTATTTTCCACAGCAGGTTCTTACAGAAGAAAGCAGAATCGGATCCCTGTTGACGTCTGCCCGGAGTTCACACCCACCCAGGAGCTTCAATAGGGCGGAAGTGTATTTTTACATTCAGGCTTCCTGCTGATGCTTCAAGGCGATTGGTGGGCGGATCTGCGTCCTTTCCCGGGCAGGAATCTCTCGTGTTCTCGCGATAGTTCTTCCTCTTCCTTAGGCCGGCGCTGAAAGAGGTGGGTGCGCTCGGCCTAGGCCTGCTTTTCGGTGCGAATTGTTTTCGAACGTGGGCTCCGGTAATATTGTGCGAAGCTGATAAAAACGAGTCTGTCTAGAAGGAGTGACTCGTGATGTGTTGGATTCGCTGCCCCCCGGTGGCCGATGACTCCCCGGGACGGGAAAAGGAGCCTTATTCTGGTGGCGGGGGGAGGGGGTAACTGTGAGAAGGCCTCATGCAGAGTGGGGAGATGCGGTCAGGAGCCGGGCAGTGGCTCTTTTCTGAGGGTCGTATGTCCCCGTGTTCGTGCATAGTAGTGTGCATCCAGTCGCGCTAGTCTCTTCTCCTCCAGTATCCGTTATAATGTTGCTGGAGGTCTTCACTAACTCCGCGCTGGGTGATAAGCAGCAACGTGGAGTAGACATAAGTAGCAGCTTATTTAATTTCCAGGAGGCGATGCAGACCAGCCCTTCTCCTCCCCCTAGCAATCTTGACATGACAGTAAATGGTTCTCGCAGCACAGCTAGCACATGGTTAGCAAAGTTGCCAGCTCCAGCATGGGTGCGCTCTGGGGAGATGCAGAGCTGTTGGTAGGGGGGCTGTCAGCTGCTCTTTTTGCATTCTCGCCTTGTACTTGCCTCTTATTTGAACACTACCCAGGGTGGACCTTGAAGGGACCTCTCTAGAACTGAGACAGTGATTTTCCTTTTATTGAGATTTCCGACGTGGTAGCTCTGCTTTCTAACATTTTGCAGCACTTAAAAACTAGGAATAAATAATGTTTCCAAGACTGGGAGTCTCATGTGCTACTCTGGAGTCCTTTCATGAGGATTCTGTGTTACATGGAACTCTGGTTATTATGTTTTAGTTTGCTTATTTGTGTGGCCTGGCCTGGAGTAATAGAAATCCCAGTAATGTGTGTACAGTAATGCTTTTTGTAGTAGTTATATGACACTAAGGCTGCAATTCTGTATACACTTTCATGAGAAGAAGCCCCACTAAACATAACGGGGCTTACTTCTGAGTAGACATGCATAGGATTGCACCGCAAATCTGAGTATTCAAAATGCTTCATGTAATTTCTGTTATTACAACATCCTTGTAATGTAGACTGCTGCTGTTACCTCCATGTTACAAATGTTGAGGTTCAGTGACTGTGCTTTGCTTAAGGCCACCCAATGAGATTTTCACTGAACTGAGACTAGAGCTAGGGGCTTCCTGCTCTTAGCATACGTTCTTAACACTGCATCCAGGCCTGTTCATGGCCTGCATTAATTTTTGTTTCATCTTTGTTTCAAGGAGCTGAGGGTGAGGAAAGGGGCTAGGGAAGAACCATGTACACCACAACCTTGTTAGGTAGGCTAGGATGAGAGATAGTGACTGGCCATAGGGCACTGTAGTGAGTTTCATAGCTGAGTGGGGATTGGAACCCTGGTTTCCCAAGACCCATTCCACTCTGCTTTAATGTTGGACTTTTCCTAATTTGTTTCTGTTCTGGTAGGAGCAAAACATTATTTTTAACTACGTTGAAATAGTGTGGTTTTTCCTTTGTGCAGAACAATGTTTAGTTCCAGTGCGAAGATTGTGAAGCCCAATGGCGAAAAGCCAGATGAATTTGAGTCTGGCATCTCCCAGGTATGTATCCCTTCCAGTTGTAATTTGGATTACAGGTAATGTCAGTATTGAAGTCTAGGCTCCAGTCTAGGAATAACACTACAGGTGTCCCCCCACTTAACAATGGAAATACGTTCCCTGAACCCCATGGTTAAGTGGCTCTGTCATTAAGCAATGCTTTCCCTACCTTTTGAAGTTGGAGGCCTCTCCCGAGGCCTGTTCCCAACCTCTGCAGGCCATTGAGGACCTCAGAATGGCCCACAGAACCCTCCGTGGCACTTCTTGTTTTCAGAAGCAAACCAGAAGTGCCTTACAGAGGCTCTCGGAGGCCTGCAGAAGCTGGGACACCTGTATTGTTTAATGTTTGTACTGTGCTGCAGGTTCACATTGATGCTGTTGTTACAATCAAACCACTTGAGCAGACATGTGAAGTTGTGATCTCCAACAAGCGGTTTGGGGGCTGCAACCAAAATGTTTCATAAGTTGTGCATGTTTCTTTACCAGTGAACAGTGTTTATATTGAAAAGGGAAAGTCTTGCAGGTTCTGTGTATATTTGAGTGAACAACAGCAGTTGCTCTGGATCCTCTTAAACCTAGACTAACCTGCTGAATCTGTAATACTGTAGTTCATCTTGATGGATATCGATCATGATTCCAGAAAAAAAATCGGTCACTTGACTCTAATGTTGGTGTGGCAAAGAGCAAGAATGTTACTTGATTTTCAAATTGGTTTGTTGATGCAAAATATGTAAGTTTTTTTGTTTACTTTTCTACCTCTAGGCTCTCTTGGAGTTGGAGATGAATTCTGACTTAAAGGCTCAGCTGAGAGAATTGAACATTACCGCAGCAAAGGTAATTTAAAGAAGCATTTCCTGTCAGTGCAGGTTGCAGTTAAGTTCATGGGATGCGTAGTATGTACATTTGGCAGTGGCAGTTTGAAAGGGCTTTAAAGTACTGTATAATGTTGTATGGTATGGTAAAATGTGTGTTAAATGTTAGATTTTTTTCCCTTGGCATTCTGTTGACTGTTTGACATTAGTATTTCTTAACAGAAAGAGACCATGAATTCCAGTAGTTCTTAAAGAAAACCCAACGTGGGCATCCGGTGAGGTGGCTCTTGCATGGCTCTGCCCAAGTGGCGTATGGGAGCTTAGCTCCATAAGGGGCAATGATGTATAGTCCCATTCCACAGCGTTGGAAAGCAAGTTTATCTCCCTCAGCTGAAAAGGCTGGTGGGGGAAGCGTCCTGTATATTCCTACAACTTCTCAGTATGTATAGTTGCTGAGGAGACAAACCATGCAGGACACATACAATCCGGCTGACTATATTTAAGGGATAAGCATCCATGCTCAGAAAGACCTGTTGCATAGCTGTGTTAATTTTTTTTAACAGTGTTGTATGGATGCCAGAATTGTTTGTATATGGAATACAGTTACAGTTGTTAGCAAAATCTTTTAGTAGAATGTGAACAAAGGTTAGCATAATCAGCACCGTGTGCTTCCCATAGAAAATTTTATAGTTGTGGAAATCAACAAATTGTTTCTCTCAAAATTTAGAAAATAGTAGTGTCTTAGCCAAGCTGGGGAGGAGCCATAACTTAATGAAAGAGAACATCTTTGCATGCAAAAGGGCCGAGACTCTCTCCTTCGCATTTCTAGATGATGAAGTTGCAGGTGTTTGGGAAATACTATGACCCGAGAGAGCAACTTCTAATCGGACTAGATACAGAACTCGATAACCAAAGGTTTGATTTGGTATAAGGCTACCGGGGTAATTCATTTGTGTTCTGTTTCATTGGTACTGAAGTGTCAAAGCTGCAGGTGCTTAATTTTACTTAAAAGCATAAACCACATTAATTTCCAGTTACTTCAAAATTGGTTCTCTGTTCTCGCTTAGGAAATTGAAGTGGGTAGTGGCAGGAAAGCAATCATCATATTTGTTCCAGTTCCTCAGCTGAAATCTTTTCAGAAGATTCAGGTGCGACTAGTTCGTGAGCTTGAGAAAAAATTCAGCGGAAAGCATGTGGTGTTCATTGCTCAGGTAGGTCGCATCTTCTCATACATTCTTACAAAACACTGGGTTAAGAAAAGGCCATGGCGATCAAGAATTTAATTTTTCAACCAGGATTAGAAAGCAGACTGCAGCCATGAGAAGTCATAGTGTATTTGCCATTTGTTTTAAATGGCTGACATTTCCCTCATTAGCACCTCAGCACCTTTGCTGCTGCTGAATTATTAAACCTGCTTAACCCTGCAGTCATCGTATTGGTTGACTGAGCTCGAGCAAGTGATGGCATTTTAAGACCTAGTTTTTGGACTATTTTCATTCCTGCTTCTGTGTAGAACACTCTAGTCCCTTCTAGCATATACTCCCAAGACTGATGAAAGGGAAGGGGGGGGGAGGAGAAATCCAAATTGAGCTGTTCAGGGAAAGAAGGTTTGCACAAAAAATCTGGGGTGTATATCATGTCTTATTTAGGGAAAGATTGTGTTCACTCCCCTTGTAAACCCTGGTGTTGAAAACAGGAGTAACTTGCACTGTGCTCTTGTGGAAATGAAACCTTGTGTGGGGTGAGTACACAAGTGAAAAACTTACCTGGCATGGAAGTTGAAGATATGGGGGGGGGGGTATTCTAATTGTGAGAGCTGCTGGATGGGAACTGGGAAAAAAAACTGGGTTTTGGGGAGATGGAGTCTATATTATTTAATCATGTTTGGGAGGCTTGCTGCTGAATAGGTGGGGGATTATTTAATTTTTAGAAAGATGTGCAGTGACTTGGACATGTGGAGGACCAACACCCTTCTCCTTAATGGGGGGGGGAGGAGGAGGAGCAAGGGGCAGGCTGCACCTGGTTAGTGGAAAGGCAAAGAAATTCTTACTGTATACCTGTAGGAGCATAACTTTTTACTACCGTGTCCAAGCATAATTTCTGGACATCTAGTTAGGGAGGCCATTTGGTATATTTGTGATTGGAGTGGGGGGAGGATACATGTTTGGTTAGAAAGCCAGACTGGTACTTTGGATCCTTGGCTACGAAAGCTATGCTAAATGGTACAGACACATTTCAATGCAAGACCCTACTTCCAGTTAAACATGCATAGTATGGCATCACATTGGAATTTGGGTTACAAGCAGAAAATCCAGTCTAGTTTACTGTCACCCTGCGTTTCCTAACACGAACAAAATAGGCTGATGTGCTTCATGTTCTCCTCTTTAACAGAGAAGAATTTTGCCAAAGCCAACAAGAAAAAGCCGCACAAAAAACAAGCAAAAGCGTCCCAGGAGGTAATTACCAAAATGTATATATTGTGATGTGAAATAATGTAATGGACTTGCTTATATTTGTGTTGAAATGACATTTTGATAGCTTATTCTTCTATTCTGTCAATTTGAATATATAGTTGATGCTCAAAAATGCATGGGAGACGCTTGATGGCAACAGTTTAATGTAGCTATGAGATTCTACTGTTACTTGCTAGGCCATAATCCTGGGAAGGCTCATGATTCAGTGATGGAGCACATGCTGTGCCTGTAGAAGGTCCCTGGTTCACGTTCAAGCATCTCTAGTTAAATAGACCTGGTGTCGCAGGGAAGAACTGGGACTCTGTGTGAGGTCTTGGAGAACCGCTGCCAGTCAGAGTAAAAAATAGCAGGCTCAATGGATCCATGATCTTGTTTTAAGGCAGCTTTGTGTGTTCATGTGATCCTGAAACTGTGGACACAACTTAATTTCCTCGGGTCTTTAAGATCAGGCTTGAACATGTGGTTGAATTCCTACCTTTTAGTTTGAACTGCTCTAGTCCACCCAACCATCCGCTGCTATGGTGATAATTTTATAAAGCACCTAAAATTACTCACTAGTGTTTCATATCTCCATGTTTTTGTCTTATAGCTTCTTTTAGTCCTTTACTCTAGTATTTTCCTCATAATGCCGATTGTCCAAGTCTTTTGGGGTCAGGTGGAGGGAGAGCAACTGCTATCCTGTGGATTTTATGTAGTTTATAAAATTCTACTGGCTGCCTTAAGCAACCCTTCTGGTGTTTTTTTTTTTTTACCACATCTCTGTTATGCTTTTACCAAAATATGGGTACTAGATAGATGCCCAGATTGCCAAGCTCACTGTTCTTGTTAGGAACATTTAGCTGGCTAAAGGGGACACTATTACTATCATTCTTCCAGGTCATATCCCACCTATACTTGGCAACAGCATGAGTCTGCTGTCTCCACCTCTTTTTCTGTAGCAGTCCATAATAATAAGGAAGAATTATTTGAGTAGCTGTGAAGCAAAGTGATCCCATGTATTGGTTACTTGCGACAGTAAGAGAACACTTCAAGGTTCTGGTGCTTGGTGCTTGAGCCTACCTTGTAAGTTTCCTAGTACAGTAAAACCTTGGATTGCGAGCATAATTCGTTCCGGAAACGTGCTTGTAATCCAAAGCACTCATATATCAAAGCAAATTTCCTCATAAGAAATAATGGAAACTCAGATGATTCGTTCCACAACCATTTAATCATATAAAAGATGAAAGGGAATGATAATTCTGTCAAGGATATTGCCCAGCTTGGAACTGTGAGAGTCAAAATCCCAGTTATCATTTGAGTGTCAGGTGGGGAAGCCTGAAAATCACCAAGTGAGTGTTCTGTTGCCTGATCTGTAACCTAGTGGAGCCTAAGAGTTTATTTCATTGGCTTCACTGGGAGTTAAAAGAATGTGAATTTAACTAGAGCCTCTTTTAAGATCTGTGTAAACAGTGCTGGATAAAACAAAGACCATAACACACTCTGTTTTGCTGTAATAGTCCTGAACATCCCAAAAGGATGGCCAACAAAAAATGAATGGCTTTGCTAAAAAACAAACCCTGATCCGGCTGTCTGTTTAAATACATACAGATCACATGTGACTATCAGTGCAATTCTAACCAACTTTCCAGCCGTGCCAACAGGGTGCACACTGCATTTTGCAGTGCAGGGGCAGTCATGGAGGCCTCTTCAAGGTGAGGGAACATTTGTTCCCTTACCTCGGGGCTGCATTGTGGCTGCACCGGCGCTGGAAAGTTGGTTAGGATTGTGCTGTAAGTTCCTTCTGATTACTGTGTAGCACCCAAATATTTCCTAATGAGAAAATCTGAGTTGACCTCTGCAAACTGCCAAGTTCAAACTATTCGTCTGTGACAAGAAATAAGGGAGTGGAGTAATATTGCTATGGAAAGAGAAAACTTAACTTGACACGGGTTCCACACAAGTGGTTAACTCTTTTGCAACTAGTAGCCTAATGAAGATGGAAACAGTTGCAGTAGTACAAATATTTCAATTACACATAATATTTCTGTTCAGCCGTACTCTCACTGCAGTGCATGATGCCATTCTTGAAGATCTGGTTTTTCCAAGTGAAATTGTGGGCAAGAGAATCCGCGTAAAACTGGATGGCGGCCGGCTTATAAAGGTTCACTTAGACAAAGCGCAACAGAACAATGTTGAACACAAGGTAAGAAATGGGTTTGGGAAAGCTGGCCTCATTCAGAAAACCTCTGGAGAGATGAGATCTGTACAACAAAGCCTCCAACATTTTGCTTGACTGAATAGTCTGAACTGGAAATCATCATGGTACATGATTGAATGGCAGGCATTTTGTGCATTCTGCCTGCTGTACTTGACTTGTGTTAGAGCTGTTTGATAGTCTGCCC
The DNA here is from genome assembly GCA_026170595.1 of Plestiodon gilberti rubricaudatus. Taxonomy (NCBI): domain Eukaryota; kingdom Metazoa; phylum Chordata; class Lepidosauria; order Squamata; family Scincidae; genus Plestiodon; species Plestiodon gilberti. Next base: position 115,633,685 of record JANXHW010000001.1, read on the forward strand.
TTTGGGGCACTTCAGCTTTCACAGGAGAAAGTAGCAATCTTCAGATAGCAAGGCATTATCCAAAAGTGATGCATTGCTTTTGAGGGCAGTAGCAGTTTATTTTCTCATCACTCCTTTTCCTTTGGCAACCAGGCATCCCATTGTGATTTACCTAGTTAAGCACAAATTTGAATCATTTTAGTTGCTTAGTATAGAGTACCAGTGGCCATTTCCAGTCAACAAGCAAGTGGAAGGAGAAATCTGCCCCTTTGCCCTCTTTTCAGATATCCTGGTGATGAGAATAATTCATGTGTGTTTGCGAGCATTCCATGTAGCACAAATGGAACCATTTATAACAAGGACACTGGAGTTCAGATGTACTAACCAATATTGCTGCTTGCCAACTTTGGCATTGCATGGTGTTAGCACATAACTTTGTCCTAGTGTCTTTATGGCAGCTTGTCATTTAAGTGCACTGATGTGCAGTCCTATTCCATTTTGTTGTTGAGGAGTTTGTCTTCTGCTCTCAAAGCTTTGAAGGGCAATGCCCTGTATATTTCTGCCCTGTATATTTCACTAGTTTCTTGTTGTTCAGTCGTTAAGTTATGTCCGACCCTTCGTGATCCCATGAACCATATCCCGCCAGGCCTTCCTGTCCTCCACTATCTTCCTGAGTTCGCTCATTTTCATGTTTGTTGCATCGGTGATGCTGTCTAACCATCTCATCCTTTGCCTTCCCCTTCTCCTTTTGCCTTCAATTTTTCCCAGCATCAGAGTCTTCTCCAGAGAGTCCTCTCTTCGCATTAGATGGCCAAAATATTTGAGTTTCAGCCTTACTATCTGTCCTTCCAGGGAAGAGTCAGGGTTGATTTCATTTAGGATTGACTGATTTGATCTCCTAGCAGTCCAAGGGACTCTCAGGAGTCTTCTCCAGCACCACAGTTCAAAAGCATCTATTCTTCGGCGCTCAGCCTTCCTTATGGTCCAACTCTCGCAACCATACATTGCTACTGGGAACACCATCGCCCTGACTATGCAAACTTTTGTTGGCATGGTGATATCTCTGCTTTTTATTATGCTATCTAAGTTTGCCATAGCTTTCCTTCCAATCGTCTGCATATCTGAGGTTGTTGATATTTCTCCCGGCAATCTTGATTCCGGCTTGCGATTCATTCAGCCCTGCATTTCTCATAATGTACTCTGCATATAAGTTAAATAGGCAGGGTGACAATATACAGCCTTGCCGTACTCCCTTCCCAATTTTGAACCAGTCGGTTGTTCCATGGCCGGTCCGAACTGTTGCTTCTTGACCCGCATACAGGTTTCTCAGGAGACAGGTAAGGTGGTCTGGTACCCCCATCTCTTTAAGAATTTGCCACAGTTTGTTGTGATCCACACAATCAAAGGCTTTTGCGTAGTCAATGAAGCAGAAGTAGGTGGTTTTTTTGGAACTCTCGGGCTTTCTCCATGATCCAGCGCATGTTGGCAATTTGATCTCTAGTTCCTCTGCCTCTTCGAAACCCAGCTTGTACGTCCGGTAGTTCTCGGTCCACGTACTGCTGAAGCCTAGCTTGTAGGATTTTGAGCATAACCTTGCTAGCATGTGAAATGAGTGCAATTGTGCGATAGTTTGAACACTCTTTGGCACTGCCCTTCTTTGGAATTGGAACGTAAACTGACCTTTTCCAATCCTTTGGCCACTGCTGAGTTTTCCAAATTTGTTGGCATATTGAGTGCAGCACTTTCACAGCATCATCATTTAGGATTTTAAGTAGCTCAGCTGGGATATTATCATCTCCACTAGCTTTGTTGTTAGTGATGCTACCTAAGGCCCACTTGACTTCACTCTCTAGGATGTCCGGCTCTGCGTCAGTGACCACACCAGCGTGGTCATCAGGAACATTCAGATCTTTCTTGTATAGTTCTTCTGTGTATTCTTGCCATCTCTTCTTAATCTCTTCTGCTTCTGTTAGGTCTCTGCCTTTTTTGTCCTTTATCATGCCCATCTTTGCACAAAACGTTCCCTTGACGTCTCCAATTTTCTTGAAGAGATCTCTAGTCCTCCCCATCCTGTTGTTTTCCTCGATTTCCTTGCATTGTTCATTTAAGAAGGCCTTCTTATCTCTCCTTGCTATTCTCTGGAAATCTGCATTCAGTTGTTTATATCTTTCCCTTTCACCTTTGCTTTTTGCATTCCTTCTTTCCACAGCTATTTGTAAAGCCTCATCTGACAGCCACTTTGCTTTCTTGCATTTCTTTTTCTTTGGGATGGTTTTAGTTGCTGCCTCCTGTACAATGTTACGAACTTCCGTCCATAGTTCTTCAGGCACTCTGTCTACCAGGTCTAATGCCCTAAATCTATTCTTCACCTCCACTGTATACTCATAAGGGATATGGTTTAGGTCATATCTGACTGGTCTAGTGGTGTTCCCTACATTCTTCAGTTTAAGCCTGAATTTTGCAATAAGAAGCTCATGATCTGAGCCACAGTCGGCTCCAGGTCTTGTTTTTACTGACTGTATAGAGCTTCTCCATCTTTGGCTGCAAAGCACATAATCTATCTGGTTTCGGTATTGACCATCTGGTGATGTCCATGTGTAGAGTCGCCTCTTGTGTTGTTGGAAAAGAGTGTTTGCTATGACCAGCGTGTTCTCTTGACAGAACTCCGTTAGCCTTTGCCCTGCTTCATTTTGCGCTCCAAAGCCAAACTTGCCTGTTGTTCCGTTTATTTCTTGATTTCCTACTTTAGCATTCCAGTCTCCTATGATGTAAAGGACATCTTTTTTGGGTGCTAGTTCTAGAAGGTGTTGTAGGTCTTCATAGAACCGGTCAACGTCATCTTCTTCGGCATCAGTGGTTGGGGCATACACTTGGATTACTGTAATGTTGAATGTTTCTAAGAACTGGCAAACTATTTTGAAGGAGTAAAACCATGTAGGGCACAATTTTGAATGTTCCTGTTTGTGCTTCATGTTGTGTAGAAAAGGTCCTTAAATTGGTAACTATGAAACTGACTTTCTTTACTTATCTTTGCAGGTAGAAACATTTTCTGGTGTCTACAAGAAGCTCACAGGCAAAGATGTTGTGTTTGAGTTTCCAGAATTCCAGTTGTAAATTGAAAAAAATGACTGAATAAACAATTTATTATTCATATCTCCTAAAAGTAATGTCTTTATTAAAACAGTGTTATGGAACCAGGATGCTAGCTGTAAGGTTTGGCTGTTAAAAGTAAAAGTGACAAGTTTACAACTACCCAAGGTAGGTAACAGAAACTTTTAGGAACTTGATTACCTCTTAAATGTTGCCAAAATACCTTGCCTGTGTGTAAAAGTATAGGTAAAGTTGGGTTGAAAGAAATCTGAACTTGTAGCAAATTGTCCTCTTGACCTTGACAGGGAAGAAGCTTTAATTTTTTTTCTTAATTGAAAATCTGTCTTAAATTTGAAAGAGACGTAAACAAGTTTCAATTATAGTATCTCAACATATATAAATGGGATTAAAAACTGCAAATTTATTGAATATCATTGCATGCTTTAATCCAGGGGTTCTCAACCCCCCCGGCACGGGGTACAACCTCTCGGGCTGCCGCGTCAAGTACCACGGAAGTACGTGTCGATGATGTCATTGCCGCTTCTGGGTTTTTGCCGTGCCGGAGCCCAGAAATCAAGCAGTAAGGGGGCAAGGGCAGGCAGGAGGGCCCTTCCTTGCATGGGCAGCCTGCGCACTCGAGCTCTGCCAACTTGGCAGAATTCGAGCCACCATTTTCAGGGCTGCGGCATAGCCGCCACCATCTTATCAGCTGGGGGTTCGAGTACCACCAACCAACGGTACACATACCACCAGTTGATAACCCCTGCGTTAATCCTTAATTCTGGAAATTTACTTGCTAGGCTTCTTTATTGGAAAAAGAAGCGGAAAGCCTTTAGAACTAATATGGTAAAGTGCAGATATCTTACAGTGGACTTGCTTATGTATAAACCAGCACGTTGAATAAGTCTTGATAATGGACAAAGAAATGTCAGCATGGCAAAAGAAGCCAGGCTTCGATTATCATCTGTGGAGCCAATCCTAGTTCATTTAACAAGCCATTGTTAAAATAGAGCATGACTCCATGTGACATTTGAACCAGCCCAGTGTCTACAGCCATTAAGTTGACCTAACACTGTTTCGGAAAGAATCCTCTTAGAATGGATACACACGGGTGCATGAAATAAGGTAATGGGTGCAATCCAAAGACACCCGAGACCTTTTATCTGCATTTAGTGCCATTGACTTCATTAGGACTGAAGCATGCTTAGCTTTCTTTAGCCTGAACCTACTGAATTCAATAAGTTAACTGTACATTATGTTGAAAAAGATTTGTGCTGCTGGCTCCTTTTCAGTTTTCATTAATATTCCCTTGTTCATGCGTTAAAGCCCTACTCTTGCATCTGACTTGAACAAGATCTAACATAGTAGCCTTTGACATAGGAAAATGATAGGGCTGCCGTGAGTGAGTGAGAGAGAGGTGGTCAGTTTTGTGCATGTGTATCCATTTTCTTTTTTTAAGCTTGCTGAACTTCTATTAGTGAAGAATTTTTTACATTTTAATGGATGCTTTACATTTTCCTAGGGAACTTCACTGATAGGGAATGCTACTAATATATACTGTTAATTTCTGACTCAGGTGAACCATGAAGCTCAGCAACTGTATCTATGATCCAAGTTGGGAGCATGTGAATTATTTAATATTCTCTTATATGAAGGAAAACGTTTTGTGTTTGCATGGATAATAAGGAAGCCCTGTGTTTGCAGATCATGCCACGTATGGCCTGAGAGCTGTATTTTGGGTAGGACAGCCATGAAGGACTGAGTTATCAAATATTTATTCCATACTTACATTCCTATATTCCAGTACTCATCTAGTGCAACCCCCTGCCTGTAAAAAGGTCTATGAATTCTAGAGCATCTCCAGCAGGTGCCTGTTGAGCCTCTGCTTGAAGATCTCCAGTGAGGGAGAAATCCACCACCTGCCTCCGCAATCTGTTCCACTGCCGAATTGCCCATATCGTCAAGAATTCCTTCCTGATGTCCAACCAGAATCTCCTCTCTTGTAGTTTGTACCCATTTGATCTAGTTCTACTCTCGGAGGCAGTCGAACAAATTTGTTCTTCCATAGGACAGCCCCTCAGGTATTTGAAGAGCACTATCCTATCCCCTCCCAGCCTTCTCTTCTCCAGGCTAAACATAATCAAGTTCCCTCAAGCTTTCCTTGTAGGACTTGTTCTCCAGTCCTATGATCATAATATAATATACAGTATTTATATACCGCCTTTCTTGGCCATTGGATTTCTCCTCTGACTTTAATCCAAGGCGGTTTACATGGGCAGGCTTTCTCAACCCCCCTAATGGTTTTTTCTCAAACCCCCCCCCCCAAATTGCTGCTGCTAAGAATGTTGAGAATATTTACCTGTATTGCACTTCTATAGCTTGAAATGGGAAATTGTTCTGTGCCTTTAAGCATGATAAAAATAGTAAATGCCAACTGTTGAACTGATTCTGTAATGAGATTGCAAGTGTCTTAGAGACCTGCTCTTATGTAGAGAATTATGATAAACGTTTTTTGGAATATGAAACTTGTGTTTTTTATCCAGCAAATATGTAAAGCAGTAGCACATTTCACTTCATCTGGTGAAATGTGCATATTCTTAAAGCTATTTAGCGATGAGAACCACCTGCTGCTGTGTGTGTGTGTGTGTGTGTGTGTGTGTGTGTGTGTTCTATGCACACTCAAAGACTTGGGCACAGCCAGTGGAATTTTTGACTTTTTCTTTAAACATCAAGCCTTCTCTGTAATAGCACAAAATACTTTTGAAAATTCCCTCCAAGGCCAGTTCAAAGCAGATTGCTGTGTTCAAGTAACAAAGTGCAAACGCCCCTTTGGTGCACTGAACCGGGTTTTTTTTTTTTTTTTGCAGTCCTTTGGTCTACAACACCAGCCTATTTGTTTATATAGGGGATGTCAGTACCTACCAATGTCTTTCCAAATTCATACGGTAATTTCAGCTGACTTCTGTGATATTAACCACATTTCAGACAATCAACTCTGTTCCATTCACTGGTGTATGTCTGATAGGGGGAACATACTTTGAATGTGCACAAAGTTCAGAGGGGGAGGGGGCGGCAGTCAGCATTGACATTTGAATGTGGCCATTCACTATAATGTATACACATACTGTAGATGTGAGTCCTGCATCCAGAATTCTTAAGTTAATGTTGTGTCATCTGGCAGTAGGGCATCATCTTTTTTGTATATAGGATATTGCAGTGACTTAACGGGACCCTTCCACATGATCTTTACTTACGGCCCAATCCTGTGTGGAATTAGGCCGGCGGAGCTCTTGCTTCCCAAGCCTAAGGAGCCGCAAAAGTGCTGTAAAGTGCCAGCGTGGAGGCGGGCACTGCTCACTCTGAGGTGGAGCCTGACCTGCGCTGGCCGATGCAGGTAAGGCCCATGCCAGTTGGTGCGGGGCCGGGTGGGCAGGGGCGGTGAGAGAGGGGGGCCATTGGCCTGTCTGCCAATATCCTACCCCCCTTCCCAGGCCAGACCAGGCCAGTCTTACACAGCCTCCCCGGAAATGTGCCTGCTCCAGAGTTGGCATGCTTCTGAGGAGGTCCATCGGGGCCCGTGCCGCTTACACCAGGGGAAGGAGATGAACGTCCCATTCCCCTGAGGTGATCCTGTGCTGCGCCAGCATGACACACAATCGGCCTAGGATGCAGCGGCTGGCCCTTTAGGCAAAATGTTGTACTTGTTTTAGTCTCTGAATTTGGGGTGTTACAAAGCAGCTACCATAGTTCTAGCCCAAATTGGCCCCCTTACAAAAACCACATACTGTACTGTACTTTTAATTGGGACTCTTGTGTTTCAAAAAAGGTTCTTAGAATGCAAAAGGGCACTGAACTTCAACTTTGGTTCTGGTAATCGCAATACTGTAGTAGGATTATTTTGCCTTTTTCTTCAGATTGGGTTTTCTTCAGATTGGCTTCAGAAGTTTTTTAATCTTTGATATCTGAATTGAAATAAAAGTTGCATGCAAGATGAACTTAATCATCTTTCCCAGAACTACTGCCAAAAGAAACTCTGCAGTCCCAGCTGGCTGATGTTTTTTTAGACCTCTTCAGTGGGAACCATCAAGAGAACTTATTCAGTTAAAAAATACTTTTTTTAGTGCTATGAAAGAAGCTCTCATGGGTAGACTCTGTCTGTAAAGCTAATTATTTTGTGATACCTTGATATTATTATTATTATTATTGTTACCTGCCTAGAATATTTAATCACCTAAAATTGAACATGAAGAGTTCGTGTTTGCATTGTGCGAAATTGGTTATTTACCCAAGTTTTAATGAGTCAACTGGGAACACTGCTATTCTGCTGAACCCTGGAGTCCATTATGTTGTTGTCCCTTGACCCTACCCTTAAAATCTGTAGGCACAAAATCAAGAATCTGCAGGACGTAATTGGGTTCTTGGCATGTTCAGTGTTCTGCATCTCTGAAGCCTTCAAAGATGACGCTGTTCTTGTGGCTTTTACATTATATTCACCTAGAAAACGGCAAACCATATGTTGAGAGAGTGTCATTTATATATCAAGTAGCTGAAATACAGTCTTGTATATCTCCCCAAAACTGCCTTTTGCCTCATAAGAACATAAGAAGAGCCCTGCTGGATCAGGCCAAAAGCCCATCTAGTCCAGCTTCCTGTATCACACAGTGGCCCCACCAGATGCCTCAGGGAGCACAAGACAACAAGATAACCTGTTTCCCGTTGACACTCCCTTGCACCTGGCACAGAGAAAACCCACTTCTAAAACCAGGAGGTTGCTTATGGCTTGTTGCTTATGCCTCTTGTTCAACTGGCTGATTCTAGCTACAAGGAGTGGAGTTAGTGCAACCTCCAGCTGCCCCTGTTTCTCTTCTGTAGGCTTGCTGGCTACTACTGACAACTTTCAGGAATGTACAGTTATATTTGAAAGGACACTTGCACTTATGAATTCAATTTGCTGGACTTCTGTCTTGGAGATCTCAATCTATCATGGAGTTTTCATGAGTCAAAACGTACAGAAAATGCTAAAACATGTGGACTGTAACTATTGGTAAATCTTTTTAAAGTAATTTTGTTTCCCTGTTTGCTTTAAACCAAGAGAGAGAGATCTTGTGGTGACAAGCTACATGGTAAAAAATAGTAACAAGGAAGGTAGCTTTTTCATCATCTGTAGCATACTTTCCGAATAGCCTTGTAAATGTGATTTTACTACCTTTATGTTGGTCACAGTCCCACCTGTAAGGATCTGATGAAGCATCTTGGTGCAACTTGCATGACCTGGTGCAAAGGTTTCCTAGAGGAAAGGAAAAGCAAGGGAGATGTGCCTTCCATTCCTTTTCGCATCTTTCTCTTTGGAGTTGCAGGTCCCCAATGAGAGAGAAGTGGGGGAGTCTTAAGTGTGTGTAGGAGTGAATGGATGTGCATAGGTAGGGGTCCATGTCTGGTTTGGAAGACTGTGATTCAGACCATTTCAAGATGGTCGTTACTACTGATGCATTCACTTTCCAGTAGAGGTGGGAAATCTTGTTCACACACTACATTTCTACTTCCTATTGACAGAGGTGTCGTTACGGGGGGGGGGGCGTTGGGCCCCAAGCGGCGGGTTGCGAAGTGGCGGGGGGCGTACTTGCCGCTGGATCCGTCGCCCCCGCCGCCGCTTGTTCCTCTTCATGCAGCCATCCTCGGCTGCAGGTTCAGTGCTCCCACCCGTTCGGGTGCTGTTTGGCTCCAAAAAGTGCCGGAGTGTGTGTTTCTATGCCGCAGCAGCATGCAAAAATGACATCACGCCCCCCCAGGGGTGGGGCGTCCCGTGGGGGTGTTGCGGCAGGCTCTCCCACGGGGGTGTAGGACCGCTACTGCCTATTGACCAAGTACCTTTCTACTGTGATCACTTGAACAGCATTTAGCAAGTGTCGCCCAACAGCAGCTGTTGATTACAGAATCTTCCCTACTTAAGAATATTCAACTTGAAGTACTTGCAAGGTACAAACATGCCTAGCCATGTGTCCATAGTTGAGTGTTCCTCTGTATCCTTCACATCTCCATATTCAGGCCAGAAAACTCAGATCATACCTTTAGTTTGCCCAACAGGAAGGTGGGTTGTGAAATAACTGTCTGTACCTGTGCCCTTTCAAACAAATGGCCAGGATGACATCAGGAACTCTCCACTGGGATCTGATCCCACCTCATTGGTTGTGTCAACCCACCTGGCCATGGCTAGGTGGGATAGGGATGGCCCCGTGGCCAGGGGATGATCAGGTTTTCTTGTCTCTGGACAGTAAAGTAGAAACCTAGTACCCCATAAAATGGTGAGGTTGATTTGAGAGGTTGCATATTTTACTTTACCCAGCTTCAAGCAGCTGCATTTGCTTTTTTGTTTGGTATCTGTTTCTTTTTACCTTTTTAATGTTTCCCATTTTTTAAGGTTTTAACTCTTAATAAATGTTTCCTGTTGTATTACAATGAGGTTTGAGCTATTTTCTTCCACTTTTCCACAAACGCTTGGCTAATACGTACAAGTTCGTCTTGGAGATTGTGTATGCAAAGGAGTGGGGGAAAGACTGGGCAAAGGACAGCCCCTTTCACTCCTCCAGCAACTGGTTTCAACACCGGAGAAATCCTTGGTTAAAAGGATGAGCCCAGGCTGGATGAAAGACTCAAGTCAGAACCTTAATCCCTTCTCTGTCGGCAGTGAATCTACCCCCTCCCCTGGATACTTGAGAGTGCATGGGAACATGTGTGTGTTGGACTCTGCCACAAGTGGTGAGACTATTCTGAAGAACGTTTGCTTCCTCGTACCACCGCCTTTCAAGAGAGCAGATTCAGGGGCCACACGATATATCACTGTTGGATACCGTTGGCAGTAATTGGTATTCTGTATCTGTCAGGTCAATATTATTGGTTCTAAAACTGGTTTTATTATTGTGAACCACTTTGAGATCTGTTGTGGTTAAAAAGCAGTATACAAATATCGCCAAGTAAATCAACTGCTACTGTCCTCTGTGAAGACCGTGAATGCTCTGTCTGCGAGCCCTTCTACATGTGCATTATGAATTTTAGATTACAAGTGGGTTGTGTGTGCAATGCTATATTTTTGAAAGAAAACCCCTTAGATTTAGTAAACTAGGCTAGCACTACTGGGAGGCAGGGGCAGATAGGTGAGTAATATTGCCCAGGCAATATTGTGTCACCAGCCAAGCTCTGAGGTGTTGGGAGACCGTCAAAAAAATAACACTCTACCTATAGCTCTAGAGTGGTAGGATCCAAAATTATATCACTGCTATGTATTATGCCTCTCAGTTATGTGTTCAGAATAGGTTGAGAATTGTGAGCACAACATATTTGTTAACACCCAAGTGGAAAAAATTACAGCGAGGCAGCAGAACCTTTGCTCTAGTGAGATCCTGTTTACATTACTGCAGTAGACCAGACCTCAACGGTTAACGGAGGGCTTTTCTCTTCATGGGAAGGAGAATCATGAACAGAGAGGCATGCTGCATTCCCAAAAAAGTGCATTGCCAAAAGCAGCAGCTTACATCATGGTCCCTGTAGCGTTCCCACACATTTTGCTTCTAATTACTGTCCTGCTGGACAGCTGAGCTGTTTCAAACAGGAAGCTGTTTACAGATAACGCTTGCCACTGTAGTGTCTGATTTGCTGGATGTTGGAGAGTAGGAGACAAGTCCGTTTCAAATTAAAAACTATTGGGCTTCTGTAAATAGGAGCAATGAGGCTCATCTGTGCAGCGTCCCTCAAGGCAGAGGCTGTGCTACTGTGCCCGTTTTCTCAGCAGTCTTAAGGTAGGTGATGCTTCAGTGTGCATGAGTGCAAGACCACCTCTGGAAAACAGTGAAGTAGAGAGCGGGTGTCTTATGCTTAGAATGAGACTGGGAATCATTTTGCTGTCTGAAGCCTTTGAAGCTTAGATCATCTCTATGCACAAGTAACACACGCTTTAGTGGTTTTAATTCCCCAAGTATAGAAGAGTGACTGAATGGAAGTTTGAAAATATGTAAGCAATTGAAATGGTTTGAAACATTTTCTGCCGTGTTATAAAACTTGCATTTATAAACTTCCATATATAAACTTGCATTTAAAAGTAGCAAGCATTTCGCTATATGCTTTGCAGCTGGTGTAGTAACTCAAATATTTTACTGCAGACTGTAGGGAATGGGAGGAAAAAAGTGCCATTTTTTTTCCAAAGCAAACTAGCCAGTAAATCTAGATTACAGAAATGCTAAGCATACTTATTTTTTTGCCCAAGAATTGTGTTCTAGAATTGTAAAGGTGGTGGTTGTGTGTCCCATATTACTTATCCACAAAACTATTGTTTCAAATGGGGACAGAAAGGACTATGGAATATTCTAAGTTTAAAGACTGTGTCATGCCACTCTGTCAAGACACACAGGAGATCTGCCCAGAAAAAAAAGTGGCAACTCTTACGTGTTATCAGCCAAGTTTTGTTAGGTTAAAAATACTTTTAAATAAAACAATCTTTCTCCTCCCAGAGGGAGTTATTCATGGCAGCTTACAGTGTATAAAACAATTCCAACTTATCAAAATGAAACACAGTGCAAAAAATACAAACTAATATTGCAGCAGAGAACCAAACAATGCGAAAAGCAAAAATTAAAGTAAACCTCAAATGCAATAGACAATATATTGGTCTTTTACTGCTGCTGGAATACAGGCAGAGAAGGAGCGGTGGCAGGGAGTTCCACATGCAAGCTGCCACTACAGAGAATGCCTTTTCCCAGGTCTTCACCCCCTGAGCTTCTGATGACTGTGGGGAAAGGAAAGTGGTGATGTGTATGAATACAATAAGGTGTAAATATTAGGAGCCAGGTATGAGGGGAGAGGTGGAAACCTAAGCATGCCTGAGAGAGAAGGGATCCTGTTCTCTTGCCATTCCTCCATTGATCTCCTTTGAGAAATTATAGTCTTGGACTTGGGAACCTTTCCTCTAACGAGGGACTGCTCATTGGAATTACCCAGGGCCAAACTACACAATGTTAAAGGTTCAAAAATTATTTTAATAGCTTACCTTCCACTATTTAGGTCATCAAGGTGGCCTACAAATATGCTTGAATACAGATTATGTAATTGGCAGCAAATAGCAGCTTGGGGGAGGCAATTTTCAGTGGAAAACTGGCGCGGGGAAAAGGATTAACGTCCCTCTGCCAATGCCACAATCCCACTCTGGATCAGGGCTCTCTGCAGCTGTTTTTTGTTAAGAAAGAGACGTGGCCGCTTTTAAAAAATGTGTTTAACCTAACATGTAGTGTGGCCCACAGAGCCAAGGGGTTTATTTTTCAGTGGCTCTTCTTGCTAATACTGTTACAGTGAGAATGGAGCCCCACTGTTGAAAGACGTTCTGGAGCTCTACACTGGAAAACCCTGATTCAGATTGAGCTCTGCTTCAAAAGAAGAGCTATTCCTCCAAAAAAAAAAAAAAAAAAAAAAAAAGGGATGTAGGAGTCTGTGGCTGCAATCCTATGCATGCTTTCCTGGCAGTAAGCACCATTGAACACATGGGACTTGCTTTTGAGTAGACATGCATAGGATTGTGCTGTGAGAAAAATACAAGTAATTGGGTAGCAAATAAAGAATAGTGAAGTGGAGAAAGGAGAGGATGGCAAGCAGAAGAAGTATTGGGGGGGGGGGGAGAAGCATGCTAGAAATGTTAAGGGGTGGAAATTCCCAGAGGAGAATTGAGTGGAAGAGGAAGGGAGCACATGAACCAAGTGTGAGATGATGATGAAGAAAAGGGTAAATAATGAAAGGAAAAGAGAAAAAGTGGGGGGGGGCACAAAGAGAAGGCTTAAATTTGAGGACCTTCTCTTTGCAAGTATGTATGGGGATACTGCCTGGCTGCTTTCTCTTAAAAAAGCAAACAAACAATGATTGGAATTTCCCCTGTTCTCATGATTTCACCAAAAATAAAGTAAAATAGGGTTTAAAAGTGTGTGGCGAAGCGACATAAATAATATATAAGACAAAGAAGTTTCCATATCTAAAATAAAGTTTTGGAAGGGGGGGGAAGAGAGATGTCACTTTTAAGACTTAAAGCAGAATCCACAATAAATTAGACAGGGTTGTATCCTAACCCTTCTGTGAATGGAGGAATTTTCATTCATGGGTTAGGATCCCCACATAACCTGGAACCCTCCATGCCCTATAGAATCCTGCTCTGGAGGTCCCTGGGGTTGCAGTGGGCTATTGGGCTGAGGGAGGGGGCAGAGAAATTTGCTTCCGTGCACCCTGTTATGATACAGCCCAGTAGCCCTTTCAGATAGGGATTCCTGGAGGTTTTTCTTTTTTTTCCAGACATGATGTAATGTTCGAAATTCTTGGAGGCCCTGTTAAAATCGCCAGGATTGCTTTCAGTTGTCACCTAGAGATGGATGCTGATTCTTGAGACTTCAGGCCAATCTTGGACTGTTGGCAGCCTTATGTTTAAGGCAGCAGCGCCGCTAGGTTGCCTCCTGCCCGGTGCAGAGTTTACTGTGCTGAGGCTCCGCAGTCCAGAAGTAGTTTGATGGTGTCGTGATGATGACATTTCACGACATTGCGTCACCATCAATTGCTTCTAGATTGGCTCGAAATTGAGCCGATCGCAGCAAGGGCAGGAAGGCGGTCCCATCTAGCACACAAACTCTGAAGTCCGTACAACTGCGGAGCTCTGCTTGTTGCTTGGCAGCACTGACGGTGTCAAACCCCCCCCCCAGAGCACCTCACCCCCAGTGTAGCCCACACCCGTCACATCGGCCTAACGATGCCTATGGTTCAAGGCAAAGCCCAAACCACCCGTCACCCTCTTGGTGCAGAGGCAGAGCTGTTTCTGAGCCTTTGGCAGCCTGAGGTACCTTTTTGAAATGTTTTCCCAGAGCGCAATCCCATCTAACTATCGAATGGCAGAGTGAGTGCTCCACTGTTCGAGAGTGGCGCAAACGTGCCATAAAGCACGTTTGCGATTACTCTAGAGTATGGGCCGCCGGTGCAGAGGCCAGAAGCCCTTACTTCACCGCCGAATCGTCCCTGTGGCCATTGGACATGGTAAATGAAGCACCAGCAGGTGTGGGGGCGGTCTGGGCAGTGGGGGAGGTTGGCCATTCGCTGAGCTGGCCTGGGGGGGGGGCGGTGATGACGGCCGCCATATCCCCGACCCATTCCCAGGCCGGCACGGCCTTTACACTGCCTCCTTGGACTTGCGCCAGCTAAATAGCAGGTGGAAATCCAAGGAGGCCCATTGAGGCCTCCCTGCATTATACCGGGGGAAGGGGATGAATGTCCCTGGGCCGCCTGCTGGATACTTAGGCAAGATTGCACTGTTGGTTATGTGGGAGCTGCTTATTTGTGAGCAGCTCCTGCAGGGTTGGAAGAACATTTAAATCACATGGGGATGGATCAATCGCATGATTCCTTGGGAAGAAGTCATGTGATCAGGCCCTTTCCCCACTCTTGGGTCACTTAAACAACCTTCTAGCTGTGCAGGAACTGTATGCAAATAAGCAGCTTCCACATGCCTTGGAGCATGTCTGAAGGGCCAGGCCAACCCAAGACCAATCTGACATGTGAGGTAGCACATACCACTTAGTCACTTGGTGGTATACCAGCCACCACCTCTGAGACCCTCTAGTCAACCACTCTCTTCTACTGTACTTTTATTAGTATTTCAGTGTCTCGTTTTAGTCCTTTGATAATCTACAATTGAGGGGGAAACGTTAGGAAAACCCAAACTCGTTGAACGTGGTCAAAGAACCCGAATTTTCTACCTCAAGACGAAAGATATTTCAATTCCAACCTCCTTCCTTGCCTCAGTCTGAGTCCTCTGCTACTGGGCTTTAGCTACCATCCTAGACACCACTGACTACAATGGGGCTTACTTCTGAGTAGGCATACATAGGGTAATGTAAACAGATGGCATCTCCCCCCAGCAGAAAGAGGGCCAAAGTGCTGTTGGCTCCCCCCCCCATCTCAAGCAGATCCCAAGTGCGTGCGCGCACAGACAGACACAGAGAGAGGCAGGGAGGGGGGAACAGAATTGCTCAATGGAAGGAAGACATCTCTTTAATGCATCGGTCAGCAGGAAGACCGAGGCAAGGGAGAAGCGGTAGTTTGCAAGACAAATTGTGAGCCTCCTTCCCTGCAACTTGGGCTGCAATCCTATACTCACTTTCCTGGGAGCAAAACACAATGGGACTGACTTCTGAGTGTACACATACCTAGGGTAATATAAGCAGCAGCACCTCCTCCCCTTCTCTCTCTATTGGGAAGAGGATCAAAGTGCTGATGATGAGAGAAGGCTCTGTTGGCTATTCTTTTCCTCCCCCAGATCCCACACAGATAGAGCAAAAGATCAAGCAACAGCTGCTTTTGTTGCTGTCTCTTCTACAAACCACAAGCAAGGGGGAGATGCTATATGGCTGCCCTTTAAAGCGGAGAATGAAAGGGCAAGCTGTAGCGAAGGACGGCTCTGCCAGAAGCCAGTCTAGAGTGCCATCTCGCCTCCTCTGAGGATACAAAATCCATGGATATCTGCAACGTTTTGCAATGTTTAAAAACTCACATGGACGGATCCGAACTCACGGATCAAGTGGGGAACAAGTGGGAAAGAGGTATTTGGATATTCTATGGGGAAAAAAACCAGAGGAGCCTCATGGATAAGGAAACCCACATAGCTTTTGCATCCAAACATACGCTTTGGGAAACACTCATTTTTGGGTTTCTTTCTCCAAGTTTGGTCTTGGCCTCAGCTATGTCTGCCTGTAAAGAAGTAAATAGTTCAGATCCACCTGAGAAGAACTAGAATGGCATCCAACCCCAGGTTGACCTCTCTCATATGTACACGCGCACACGCACACGGGCAGAGCAATACTGCCTAACTATCCAGTGGGTGGCCCAGACCGCCCGCCAGAACCTATTGGCTCAGAGGTCTACTTGGGGGAAGGGGACGTACGTCTCCTTCCCCTGGTGTGGCGTGGCCCAGCCCCAATGGGCCTCCTTGGATTTCCGCCAGCTATTTAGCTGGCGGAAGTAAGAGGAGACCGTGTAAAGGCTGCATCGGCTGGGACGGGGATATGACGGTTGCCATCCCTGCCCCCTCCTGGGCCAGCTTGGCCAATGGCCCCCCTCCCTCATTGCCCGGTCTGCCCTCGCGCCCGCTGGGGGATCTCTTACCTCCTCCGGCGACTGCAGGGGTGATCCGACGGTGGAGTAAGGGCTGCCGGCTTTGTGCCGGTGGCCCCTACTCTAGAGTCGTAGCGAACGTGCTTTACGGCACGTTCACAATGGCTTCCAGCGGCGGAGCACTTGATTCACCGCCGGAAGTTTGCACAGGATTGCGCTGTCAGCCTTGTCATGCCCACATAAACTTCATTTTCTTAATCTACATTTTTAAATCAGGAAGATCTTGGCAGTTTCCTTTCCCCTCTTCAAAGTACAAAAAGCCCTTTTGTTCAGTTTTTCATGAAAGCATGATCCATTGGTATTTCTTTTACCTTAACTGAACTATCTCAGTATGTTTGAAAATGTGAGTTGAGTCTCCCTAAGGAGGTACAGATCGTTGCCAGGGGATCCATGAGATGACCTCTGCCAAATTATGCATTGATTGGGCTGGGAGACTGGCTGCACGCCCATTTCCTCCCAATCAGTGCAGTTGCTGTGTGCCTCTTCTCTTGTGTTGATGGTTTGTGGTAGTGAGAATCTTTCTCTTGTTTTTTGCTTCCCTAGAAGCCTCTCTGACTTTTCTCTTTGATCAGCTGGTCTGGGCTTGTCCCTGGACAGAGGGAAAAAATAAACATTGCTGAGCAAATCTGACCTTTTCTTTTTGGTGCAATGGGGAGATTTAGGGTACTATATGTTTGCCTTGAAAAAACTCATTGGGTGAAGTTTGAGAACCCATGGCATAGTTTTCCTGAAAACTCTACCGAATGACTGGAACCTCCAGTGAACCTCCACTTTGTTTGCTTTTTACATACACATGATACATTTTCTTGTATACACTGCAAGGTAGAAGGCATGTGACTGCCTTGCCATGTATAAGATACTTGTTAACTTTCTGAAACTGGTGGGAGTCTTTGGAACTCCTATTAACTGTTTATTCACTCTTTCCTTTAGGAGTAAGGGACAAGCTCATTATGAAGAGTGATCTGGTTTTCTTTGTCTCTGTAATTAGCCTTGTCTTCCTGGCTCTGCCAAGATCTGGACATGCTCAGCATATTGCAGAAGAATCCTGCTCTGTTCAGATTCTGGTTCCAGGCCTCAAAGGTAATGGGTATAACTTTTCTCATGACCATTTATAAATGTCTTTTTCTTCCTCTACACTCTTGATTTGTTGTGGTGGCTCAAGCAATTGCAAGATGCCTTGGCTTCCCTCAAGTGAAATATGCCAACTTGTCTTTCTAAAACTTTGCTGCTATGGGAAAGAAAATAATAATCCAAAACTGCTTTCTAGGCTCCTGGTGGTGAGGAAACAACTGAAACTTGTAGACAGGACTATGGCAGGTTATGAATAGTTGCGAAGTCGCACTGTACAGAACTCCTGACACACACCAGCTCCCTGCATATAATTTGCTCAGTTCCCAGGCTTTTGCTAATCCTACCTGCCAAAATCGCGAACACTTAAAAAATGCAACAGGAATTGCAACAGGGAGATCAAAAATATTTTAAAATCTGTTGAATTTGGATAATTAATACCATGCAGAATGTGGAGGATTTTTTTCTTACTGCGTTGAGTAGTTTGTTGGCTGTTCTGGAATTACACATACTGTACTACCATAGTATTACTTACTCCATTTTGTGGATTGTCTCAGCTCATTTGTCTTATTGATTTCAGTGGTGCTTAGTCAGGATTCACTTTCTTAGGATGTGGCTCAGTAATTGTATTACTAGATCATTTGTTATGATTTATGAATGATGTGGAAGTATTTCTGTAGATCTGCATTTGAGATATGAGGTTCTTGCCTTCATCACCACTGATGTCTGTTTTCACCAGATCTTGAACTAAAATTGGTGAGTCTAGATCTAGAAATAAAATAGACTTACCCATTGCAGGGGTGTCACTAGGGGGCACGGGGGGGTGCAGTCCACACCCAGACAGTGTGACACCAAAATGACTTTCTATTCTATTTGTTACTGGTGGTGCGAAAATGCACCACTGGTAGAAAATTGTTTTTTTTTCCCCAATCCCCGCCACGACTTGTGCGGGGATCGCATTTCCAAGGAGTCCTCCACATCGTGTGGTCTGGTATGGGAGGAGGTCCATGGGGGTGACAGCATGAGATCTTGCCCCGGGGTGTCACCTACCCTGTGACACCCCTGGCCCTGTGACCAAGGAAAAGAAAGAGATTGGCCTGTTCATGTGCCTTTTAACAACCACCTAATGGGCAGAAATCGTTAACCACATGTACATAAACATCACCTTCTAAGGGCTGCGCAAAAAGCTACTGTTAAAGACAGCAACAATTGCTTTTTGAGCTGACAACATTCATGACGGTACAAGGCAAAACATCTGTCTGAAACATCCTTTTGGATCTACAACCCTGCTGTGCTCAGAGAATGTGATTTTTGGAGAAACAGAAGCTTTAACTTGGCCTGTCTCTTGATTTAATTCTCCCTAGGGCAAGTTCTGGCATGGGTCACTTTTTCCCTCCCTTTCTTGTGTCAGAATGTTATATGGGAAACTCTGTGAATTCTAGGTCGCTATACTTAGAAAAAGAAAAAAAAATCAAGAACAATTGGAATAGAAGTTGCAGCACTGGAATTGATTAACAAATTTGACAGCAGATCTCATCCTTTTGAATACGCATTATGGCTGGGTAGTTTTGTCGCTACAGCAAGGAATGGTCCCCAGTTGGTGTTTCAGCAATTGTTAAATATTCATGTTTTGATACTTCAGAAATGCAGATTATGTTTGGTTGTTTAACATATTCCTGTTTCACACTCAAACCATCAGAACGCCATTTTTGGTCATACAATTTTCATTCTCACCCAGTTCAAACCTAACTATACCTTAGCATTGTCATTTTCCTTATCTACCCCACGCAAATGATGGAACAGGGTCATGCCAATGCAAGGTTATGCCCCAATAAAGTAGCTTATCTTTAAAGACCTCCTGTAGTACTCTTCAGGCATATCTATGCTACAAGCTTATATTGCTTTTATATAGCTATCTTGGATTCCCACCCCTCATGGATCTTGAGACTCATAGTTGAAATGTTGCGAATTTTGCTAAAAAATCCCTATCCACCGCTTCCCATAATTCCCACAGTAACCAGGAAAAAGGGAGTGAAAGCAGTTATATTGGAAGTGGTGTGTGGGGGGGGAGGGGAGAGGGAGGGAGGAAGGAAGGGTGGGTTGGCAGAGGTATGGCCATGTTTGCATTGCTTTTGCCTGCTTTAATGCTTCTTCCCAAGCAAGTGGGTGGTCTTTGCTATTACCCTTCCTGTGGATGAAACCTTCCAAAGGTAATGTCTACATCTGGCGGACTACTTTTAGTCAATTAGGTAATATGGCATTTAGAAGAGAAAACTGAGAGCAGTGTTTTATAACTAGATTCCACCCAGCACCAGGGTTGGCCCATCCATGATGTGAACGATCAAGTGGCGGGTTGCAGAGAGTGGCAAACAGTAGTCTACTTTCACTTTGAGTTTACTGCTCCCTCCTGCCAGCCCACTGTGGATGGAGCTGCCCTGATCTGCTTCAAAGTGAGTGGGTAGTAGACAGAAGGTAGCAATCCGACTTCTATCCCCTCATCTTGCTCCTTCCTTGGGTGGTTCTTTCAAACAAAATGGAGTACTGTATAGGACTCTCTGGGAGTGCTCCCCTCCCGGTGCATTCCGTCATTAAAGGGAATGTGTGAGGAATGAGCGAGGTGAGGGGGGCTTGATCACTACCTTCTGTGCAGTGTTTTCAGTGGTAGCTGCAGCCCCACTTGGAGGAAAGGGGGTGGGGGTTAAGAGGAGGATCACATGGTGCTGGGCCACCAGGTCCCGTCCCCCCAACTGGGTGGACTAGGAGGAGGTGGAGTGGGGTGGCAGCAGCAGTGAATTTTGTGCGGCAACTTGCCCTTGAGCCAGGTCTGCACAACCCATACTTATGAAAAGGAATTGACTATTGATCAGAGCCAATACCAGGCAGGTGAGGATATTAATTTTGCTCTGCTAATGCCTTCTTTGACCTTGAGGAAGCATCTGAAGTTCTCTACCAGTTCTCTACCAGTCTCCCTCTTCTAAAATCGAAGCATTGCGTGTAGATAAACTACACCACCTCACACAGTTGGTCAAAGCAGTTAGCTTATACTTTGCAAAACAAGTTCTTCTATAGAATATGCCACATAAATGCTTAGAATTATGGTTATTACCACGTACAAGTCTTACTGTTTAATGAGTTTCTAACAATAATCTCATTTTTATCAAGTAATCGGGAATACAGAGATATAAAGGGGGGGGGGGAAGGAAGCCTGAAGGAAAAAAATCCCAAATCTATTCATGCTTCTGCATATCCTACCTAATTAGAAGCTATAATCATAATGGTGAGAGAGATTGATGAACAAATCCAGTGAAGCAGAAAATGGCCTGTGAAGGCCACAGCTAATGTAAAATCTCTAAAAAGCCATCAGTGCCTGATATAAACTGTCAGGGGGGTAGCTGGCTAGCTTAGAGGAGCGCTAATGAGATATGGAGCCTTTCATCTGTTGGCTGAAATCCAGCTCATGTCCTCGGCTTCTGTGAGGGCTTGAGTCTTAGTACTTTAAAACAATCATATTTCTTCTTCTGGGGGCTGTCAGTAATGCATCTTTGACCATGGTACTGCAAAGTTTAACATAGGAACTGCCTCACATCTGGAATGGCCCACGTGTATGTTGTGGCTTAAGGCTGCCTTCGTACATACAAAGTTAAATGGTGTTGGGTACCTTTTCCGGTTATTGCTGTGCACGTCTTACTTTTCTAAGGCAGTATGTACGTTATCCATATTTTCCCTCACAAGCGGTACTTTCCCTCATACTTTCCCTCACAAGTATGTTATCAACATTTTCTTCACAAAAGGACACTATAGCTCACCAGAGACTGGAACAGTGGAGAGCTCTGGAATGTCCTCAAATGACTTCATTGTATTTAATGACATCATTTGAGGACATCCCAGAGTTCTCCATTGTTCTGTTCTCTAGTGAGTTATTATAGTGCCCTTTAAATATTACTTATGTTGACTCTGGAGAGCTGGTGTGCTATAGTGGCTAAGGCTGTAATCATATACACACTTTCCGCTATACAAATGCTTATTATTGTTCCATGTTTGGTGCTTTAATTGTGCCTGTGGTATGCACACCTGAATGTTTTTTGCACATGGTTAAGAAAAAAACAGAAGGGAAACTGAGTAAACGCAAAGGTTCTGTTTCTTGTTTTGCTAATCATGGTCTCATTGTATAGGTGAGCAGTGTGCCCGATTGTTTCTCTGTGGGTCATTTGATATAGTGATATTGTTGCATTGACCTCCAGGAAGATGTTTAATGGGAGGATTGTCTTTGGGGATGGGGCCATAACTCTGTGGAAGAGCATCTGCTTTGCATACAGAAGGTCTCATGTGCAATCCCTGGTATCTCTAGGTAGGGGAAGGAAGACCCTTGTCTAAACTCTGGAGAGCCACTACCACGCAGTGTTGACATTGATTTATGGCGCAATCCTGCTTAGCCCAGTGCCGGCGGAGCGAGTGCTCCGCTGGCACAGGGTGACACAAACGTGCTGTAAGGCACGTTTGTGGCACCCGCAGAGTAAGCAGCACCGGCACTGCTTACTCCGCTGCTGGACAAAGCTCGTGCTGGGTAAGTCTAGGTAAGCGGCATGAGGGCGGTAAGCCAGGGTGGTGGTGGGGATTGGCTGGCCAGGCCAGGAGTGGGGATATCGTCATATAAAACAACTTCCTATGTTATCTGAAAGCAAATCTTCTCCTTCCCTCTCCTGTGACCTCCTGCCCTTTCCGATAGCTAGTCAGGTTGCTGTCGGTTGTATTCCCTCCTCATTGATTCATCTGTTATTCCAAATAGCTGCACGTTATGATCTGTAACAACACATTTGTTTGAAATTTAATGTTACTGTCTCTTGGCAATTGTGTGCCACATACAGTCTTTCCTCCTTTTATACATTCACTCTCTCAATGGTTTTGAAAGCCCCAATCCAGCTCTGTTTGAGGGTAGATATTTGCACACACCAATATTCAGTACAAGTTAATTGCAAATGAGCTCAGTGGGGGAACACTGCCGTCTTCTTTGGTGTAAATCTCAGGTTCTTCTCTGTCTCTTTGTATTTGATCAGTAAGCTTGGTGTTTGAACTCCACAATCTGTAAGTTCTCGGAATATAGTCCCCCCCCCCCGAGAATTGGAGCCATTAAAATGATCATGTAGCATTCAAGGAGCTGGATGGGTATTTACATCTCACCTGCATGAAGGAATGATAAGGCACTTACTGAAGAAGGTGCATAGATCTGATGTGCAGAAGGGCGTGTGCACTGGGAACCAGCTCAGTCCTTGCAGTGATGGGCAGTCATTAAGTTACAAGTAGTAAAAAGTACTTTTATTGTAGCTGAATGATGGTTAAAACTATTTGTGGAAATAGTTTAGACCAGTGGTGGCCAACCTTTTTATGACATGTGCCACTTTTAGTTTTTTTGTATCTTGGGCGTGCCACAAAAATAAATAAATAAAGTAAATAAATAAATAATAAATAACCGTGTTTTTATTTTATTAAATAAATTATACTTTTAGCCTTCATTTCAGCGTCACTTTACTTTACTTTACTTTAGAGCAGGAAAGAAGAGAGGCGGCTCCAGGCGGCAACTCAGGCTGGGGCAGCAAAATGCCGCGCCGTCCTGACTTGCCGCCCGCCCTCCGCTCACCACCTCAACTGAGGTGGTTCCGGCTTCTAGTGGTTACTTTCCTAAGAACAAAGCCACACAAAGATCTTTAAACTGTGATTTAAACTCACCCCCCCCCCCAACACACAGACCGCCTCGCATGATGATTTTTACATAGAAGATTCTGCACAGAAATGAATTAAACAGAAGTGTGCCTGGTACTGAACTCAATGGAATTAACAGCGCAAACCACAACCCAGTTAAATCAAATATATACTGTATGTGAAGTTGGATGGATTTAAGCCTTAACCCCCCCCTTTAATTCTGCGGGGGGCAAAAGTGAGCTTCATTGTAACTGGGCTGTGGATGAGCTGTGGCTTCATCCAAACACTCCATTTTTGGGTAACAGCCAAAAATGCCTGTAGACAACACACACCGAGCAACGACAGAACAAGTTGGCGACAGAGCTAACAAAAGAAACTCTACAGACAAGACACTAGTAAGACTAAGAGCAGTCGTAGGGAACCCACCAGAGCCCAGCTGGCTGCAGACAAAGGAGTGTGTTGGCAGCTTCGTTAGCACTGCCACCCGAAGGGCCCCCCTCCCCTCCCCGCTGCCAGGTATCCCCCTTTGCCGCCTCTCTCCGCTGAGGGTAGCGAGGCTGGTCTCCGCGCGACAATGGACGCAGCCCGCGCGCCCGTCTCCCACTTACAGGATGGTGGTCTGTGGCGACACAGCGGGGACGCTTTCCAGCATGAGGTGCATGCAGCGCACCGTGGTGCGAAAGCAGAGGCAGCGGCTGGGGCACCACACGCTCCCCCGCTGAGGCGGCAGCGGCGGCTGCTGGGAGGGACAAGAGGCTCCCGGTCCACAGAAAGAGAGCCCAGAAAGAGAGCCCGCGAAAGGCAGTGCCTGCCTTGCACCGGGCCATGCTGCCGAGAGCCTGAGAAGGGGACGGGACAAATAAAACGTTTAAAAAGCCAAGAAGACTGGCGAGGAGGAGAAGGAGCGGCGGGAGGAGCCGGCGTGATGGGAGGACGCTCTCTCCCGGCCTCCGGAGTAACGCAGACCCGGAGGGAGAAGCCGGGAGGTAGGAGGCGGGCGGGTGGCGTGCCACCCGACGGACGCGTGCCGCGGGTTGGCCACCACTGGTTTAGACTATATGAACTACTTTTGTTACAGTGCAATCCTGTGTAGGCTGCAGCGGCTGACCTGCAGAATGCGGCGGCCCGGGTGGTCACTGGAGCTAGGCGGTTTGACTCTGTTGAGCCGTTGCTTCAGTGGCTGCACTGGCTGCCCATTCGTTTCCGGGCCCAATTCAAGGTGCTGGTAATGACCTTTAAAGCCCTTCACGGTTCGGGCACAGGATATCTGAGGGACCGCCTTCTCCCATACATTCCGGCCCACTCTCTTAGGTCATCTGAGGGGGCTCTCCTGCGAGTGCCACCCCTATCGCAAGTTAGGGGAGTGGCAACATGTGGGCAAGCCTTCTCTGCTGTGGCGCCACAACTGTGGAACTCGCAGCCAGGGGATCTGAGAACCACCCCCTCCCTCATGACTTTTTGGTGAGGGCTCAAAACATTTTTGTTTTGTCTAGCGTTTGGGTGATGGGTCATGGTCTGCCTCCTGTGTCTCAAGATGCTCTGCCATACTGCTTCTCTGCTCCATACTGTCGCCCCCCCCAGTGGATTTTATTGTTTTTAAATTTGTTTATGTATGGTTATATATTGTTTAAATTTATTTTATGTATTATTTTAAATTATGTATTTTAATCTTTGTTGTAATCTGCCTTGGGCATTTGCCTTTCGGCATAGGAAAAGGCGGGATATTTTTTTAAAATAAATAAATGGCCAACCGCCGCAACCTATCAAGTTCCTGGGCTGCCCTGGGGCAGCTCGGGAACAACTCGGGAAAAGGGAACGATCGTCCCCTTTCCCCCGTGTAAGCAGCGGGAGGCCCTATGGGCACAGTAACGTCGGCCGTGTTGGCGTATCTGAGGTCTGGAGGGAGCTCAGGATACCGGGCATCTTGGCCCCTGGTATCCCCGCCCCCTTCAGGCCCCGGGCGGCCAATGGCCGCCCTCCCTTGCTGCCTGATCCGCCTTCCCCCCGCCTCTGCCCTGACTGGCGTATGTCTTACCTGTTCCAGCCGGCGCAGGGCCGGGGAGACAGCGGGGCAAGTAGCGCCGGCCACAGCGCCGGCGCTGCTTGCTCTCCGGGTGTCGCACAAATGCTTTAAAGCACTTGCGCGACACCCAGCACCGGGGCAGCACGTGCTGCCCCAGCGCTGTTACTACACAGGATTACGCAGTGAGCGATTACTGTTGTTTAACCAATAACAATAATAATTACTCTCATCCATTGGAAGGAAAAAGTATTATTTAAATAATTCATTATTTATTAACATACTGAAAAGTTCTGATAAATAGCAAGTTATTCACTGCAATAAGTAGGAGGTATGGAAATCTTCCTTTGCTACAGATAGTTGCAAAGGGCACACTCAGTGTGTGGCATTTTTAAGCGGTTGACTGCAGATTATTCAGAATATTCTAGCAATTCAGCCTGACCCAGCAATTGCACTGGAATGGTGGAACATCTTGAATGCTGTTTGCGGCCTAGAGTCCTGCTACAACTACTTTCAAAAGGACTCAAGTTCAAGAAAAAAAAATTTTTTTTAAGGTTTTAATATTCAAGCCAGAGTGGGGGGAATAGTTTTGTTGAAAAAAACACAAACTAGTTGAAATGACTTCAAAGCACAGAAATGACGGTAGCCCTCCCAGTGCCTGGAGCAAGGGCGGGGCCTGCGTGACGTCACATCGATGCGCCCAGCGCGGCTCCAAACACGCCCCCCCCACCGGTTTTGGTGTCATTTTGGAGCCAAACGGGCTCCAGGGACGGAGGGAGGGCCAAAACGAAGACGGCCGAAGCGGAGGCGACTCATCGCGAGGGTAAGTACGCCCCCCGCTGAATGCGCCCCACGCCCATAGCTGCTGCTCCACGTGCTCCGACCAAGTTCCGCCTCTGTCAAAGCAGTTACAAAGTGGTTCTGGTTCCTGTTACTAGAAAAATAGTTAAAACTACATTTTAGGTAGTAAAAACTACTACTTTTAAAGTAGTTAGTGCCCATCATCGTGTATTTGCACAACTTCAGTTTCTTCCCGTAGTTCCAATTCTGCCCTCCTCATCCTATTTTCAAACTACAGGCTGTAAGGTCCTTGGGAGAGGAATCTACACCCTTTTTAAACATTGAAATTATTTTGGCCAATTCTGTTGAGGGCCTACGGTAGCGGATCTTACAATCCGCTGTCGTAAGCCCTGGGCCGGCATCAAAACTTGCCGTGCTCTGCGGGATCACCAGTGCAAATGGCTGGAGGCCCTGCACACATGCCAGTGGCTCACTCAGCCCGCACCAGAGCAGTTGAGGTGGCAGTGGGGGCAGTTCGGGGGAGGATTGCAGTGGGGAGTGGGCTGAACAGGGGTGGATCTTGGGGCAGGGGGTGGATCTTGGAAGAAAGATTGCTCTTTCTTCGACGCAGGCTCTTTAAACAAAGGAGGAAATGTAGAGTGCTCTGGAAGTGATCCTGCCGTGCTTCACATTTCCTGCTTTGATTCAAGAGTCTATGTGGAAGAATGAGCCAGGTAAGGGGGAGCGGCAGAGCTGCCAGTGGGGCAGCAGCAGAGCTATGTGCTGCTGCCTCAGGCAGCCGGATAGCTTCAGCCAGCTCCATTTCTGAGGAAAATCTCCCGTTTCTGAAAACTTTAAAACAATGTGAAGTTTGAAAGTTGAGCTGCAAGCAAGCAAAAATAAATAAATACAATACCTGCAATTTATACAGAAGTGTCCCCTACTGAGCTCATTTGCAATTAACTTGTACTGAGTATGGGACTGATTACACTACAGTTGGAGCATGCAAAAAAATTCCATCAGGGCTTAATAGGGGCTATCTGGGCTGTTGAATGAGAAAAGACCTCATATATATATATATATATATAAGTGCCAATGGATATTATTAATGTTCATTCCAAACGATGTTGTTTTAGCATAACGCATCTTAGGTCATACAGTTTCATAAAACTTGGAGGGGAAAAACACAACACAAACACTTCCCCTGTTCAAGGAAACCTACTGTGCCCTGTAAATGGGAAGCAGCAGGTGATTTCCATTCTGCTGGCAAGGCTTCAACAGGAAACCGTTGAACAGTACTTCTTTTATGGACATTTTGGTGAAAAGAAAAAGATTGACATTTGCTAGGAACAGCCAGACCACACTCAAACACATGGTAAGTTTTAATGAATTTGAATACAAACAAGGGGGTTGGGGAAGTCACAGTCGAAGTGACCCCTCAAAATAATTCCAGTTACATTCACATCTGAAAGGTACCAAAGTAAATAAGCTTTTTTGTGGTAAACGGAGGTTCATTAGGAAGGGGCAGAATACAGAATGTATATTCTGTATTCTCAGGGGCAGAATGTAATTCTGTTCTGATAACACTGCATGAAGAAATGCTGCATGAGTAGCAAGTACAGTACTATGCACTCTTGTGCAGAGAGGAGTCTGTTTTTGTGCAGAGAGGAGTCTTGTGCAGAGAGGAGTCCCTTCCTTTCTCTGTGAAAATGTGTTGAATGGAAGTATTTCACTATGAATTTATTAAACGGAAGTACCTGAAACTGGTCTAAGAGCCGACCCGGGAGGAGTCCCTGGGCTGTGCTGAAGCGGCCTGGGAACGGCGGAGGATCCTGTAGCCAGACCTATTGGCCGGCCGCGGATCCTTATGCAGGATCAGGCTGCCCAGGACATCCGACTTAAAGACATCCCAACTTTAAGAGCAGCCGCATCACGCTTTCACACAGGCAAGGTCTGTCTGCTCTGATGGTTTCGCACAGGTGCATTAGCACTGGTTTTGGAGACAGAGAGAGACATTGTGTTTTTGAGAGGGAGAGAGATGCTGTGTTTTAGAGACACGTAAGTGCAGGGTAAAGGAGAGCTGGTACAAATGCAATACAAATGCAGCCCCCTGCTCTAAGGCCCATTTTATACATTGCACAACAACAACAACAACAACAACAACAACAACAACAACAACAACAACAACAACAACAAAAGCAGGGTTACCACAGAGTGTACATTCACTAGGGAGTGAATTATTATTTTATTGATCACAATTGAGTTATAGAGATAAATATTTCTAAACTGTTTTTCAACCACTATAGAAAGTTGTTCATAATTTTGTTTACATAAATAAATAAATAAATAAATAATAGTTCAACTTAAGTGCGTTTCAACTTCAGTACAGATCTCTGGAACCTAATCTGTACTTAAGTAGGGGACTATCTGTACTGTGTAAAGTTCTGACAGGACAAAACTAATGAGATTGGTATTATTTATCATAATTGTCACAAGATACTTGTTTGAATCGAGCATCTTAATCTTATTTTTCATTACAAAATAGGAGAAGCTGGAGAAAAGGGTGAAAAAGGTGTCCCAGGCCGCCCAGGAAGAGTTGGACCTCCAGGAGAAAAAGGTAAGATTTGTAAAGCGAGAGAGTAAGATTGTTACTCTCCACTAAACCTTGCTGCGTAATATTATCTACCCTGTTTCCCTGAAAATAAGACCTCCCCCGAAAGAAAGACCTACCGTCATTTTTGCGTGATTTTTGCTGGCACTCATAAATATAAGACCTCCCCTGAAAATAAGACCTAGCTAGGATCATCAGCCAAATGGACGCAACCCCCCGCCCGGCACTTACTTTGACCGATTTAAGCTTCATTCTTTCCCGAGGGTGCAAGGCCTGGAAGGCCTGGAAGGCCTGCACTTGAGTCCTCCACCATAGAGACGACGTGCTAGAGAGGCCTGCAAGGCTTGCAAGGAGGCTCCAACCTTGCAGAGTCTCTCTAGCACGTCGTCTCCATGGTGGAGGACTCAAGTGCCGGCCTTCCAGGCCTTGCATCCTCGGAAAAGAATGAAGCTTTAATCGGTCAAAGTAAGTGCCGGCGGGGGGGGGGGGGTCACGCCACAGGTTGGGAAAATAAGACTTCCCTGAAAATAAGACCACCTGCATTTTTTGGAGCCATTAATATAAGACACTGCCTTATTTTGGGGAAAACACGGTGGTGGTGAGCAGCGTTCGCCCTAAGCTGCGTGGCCATGCAGCTCGAGACAGAGCTCCACGTAGCTCAGTGACTGATGTCATTGCCTAGCATCCGGATACAACACTGCACACCCATGCAACTATGGAAGGGCTCTGTGCAACAGGGCAAAAAGTAAGGGGAAACATTGGTGGTGAGTAGAGGCTTATGGTTTCTTATGCCATCTAGTACTTTCTAGAACTGTACTGTATCTTGATGTTATTAATGCAGAAATCGGTTTGTATGCCAGTCAAACTCAATGTCACTGATGTTTTTGGCCTCAAAGCAATGGCTTAGTAAAATAGCAAGAGTCTTTGTTACAGTAAGCATTTATGTGGAAAAGCTTATTTAGGCAATATGAAATTTCTAATGAGATTTGCAATGATGGGGCACTATACATAACTCTGTATATTTATCTACTGCTTTATGTTCTCTTGGTGACTAGAAATAGGAACAATTAAATGGTGGGCCTTTGGACCCTGTACCCAGCAAAATTTCACCTGTGACAACAGCCTTGTTTATAGCCAAACTTCCATGTATATTGTGTCTGTTTGGTGGACTTCTCCCAAATGGGAAAAATAAATGAAATTGAGAAAGATAGAAATGTAGGGGTGTCAAGAGAAATCTTGAGCACCATATGAAAGAAATGGATATTGTGCAGAGAGAAGTTGTAAACCTTTCCCATTTGAATTTCTGCCTAGATCATCCCAGATTTCTTAGGGCGCAATCCAAACCTACTTAGGCCGCTGTTATAACCAGCGGCCCAGCGAAAACGGGAGGCCCCAGAACGGAAAGGGGATTCAAATCCCCTTTGAATTCCCCCTTTTGGAGGGGATTTGAATCCCCTTTCATTTCTGGGGCCTCCCGTTTTCGCTGGGCCGCTGGTTACAATGGCGGCGTAAGTAGGTTTGGATTGCGCCCTTAGAGCCCTAGATTTCATGGTCCTAGAGAAGCAGAGAAGAATTCATGTAAAGCACACACACCAAGAAACCAGCAGTTCACCGTGGCAACAGCAATACCTTTGCAGGAAATAGAGAGAGTCAGTCAGAGGGGAAAAAAAAAACAGTGGACAAATTCTCAAAGCTTCCAGTCAGTCAAAGAGGTGCTAGCCCGTAAAGAAAGGCACCATTTAACCATCCAAATATGTACTCAGTCAGCTGAAAACTGATCTGTCAGCTGCTTGGCTAAGTGGGTTGATATTGCTACATTTGCAATATTTAGCAGTCCATTTTCTTAGAAGCAAGGGAGCACAGATGATGTCACATGTGAAGCTACCTTTTACTGAGTCTTCCCATTGGTCCCTCTAGCTCAGTTTTGTCCACACTGACTGGCAGTGGTTTTCCGGGGGGGGGGGGGGCTTTCAGTGGGAAGTCTTTCCCAGCACTGGTACCTGTCCCAGGTGCTTCTGGGAAGTCTGAACGCTGAACATATTGGCAAAAGGCCCTCTCCCAGTATCGCTCCCCTGCAACTCGTATTCAGAGGCACACTGCTTCTGATATAGCTATCATGACTGATAGCCATTGCTAGACTTGGCCTCTGTGAATTGATCGAATACCATTTTAAAGCAATCTAATGCGCATGGGACAATGATGGCTTGTGCTTCTAAGCGAAGATGTAATTTCTGAGCAGGGCACACACATTTCATCTTGCTGGTTGCTATTGAGAACTGTTCTGTACTATACAATGTTTACAGGAAAGGGCATTAAGTCTCAGGGAGCAAATTAATTGTTTAGATATAAAATGTTGTGTATATGGGCTAGATACATGCCTGTTTAATTTCAGATGCAGCTGCTTGAAATAACTAATTCAGGCCCGTTAGGAGAAGCAGGGGTTGAGATCTCATATGTACCGGTACTTCTTTTATCCTAACTCCTTAGTGTTCAGTTGCTCTTTATACAACTCTTGATCTGGAAAACCACTGCGCCTTCTCCTTAACAACATGTACTCCACCTGCAACAATTTCTCAGAATCAACATGACCTCACGTTTTCAGTATCTCCATCAATTAAGCGAGCCTCCCCTATCCAATCCATGCTGCTCCTTTGTGTATCCTTGCTATAAAAGAGAGCAAGATAAAATGTTTCCAGAAGTGTGAGGGATAGAGGCAGGAGTTCAGAAATAGTTGTCAAGATGACAGTGTTGGCCAGAAATGTAATTCAGTGTTGTGGTTGGAGGGGAAGTGTTACCCCACACACACTGCCTGCCACACTAGGGGATGTAACAGGGTGGGGAGAGGGCGGGGGGGGGAGATTGAGCCCAGGAGGGGGTGGGATCGGCAGCACCGATGCACCCCAAAACCTATCTTCCTTCCCGGGTCCTTTTTCCTGACATGGGGCTGCTCAGTTCTGCGCCACCAATTGAGCTGGCACAGATCCAAGTAGTCCCATTGTGCAGGTTTACCAGGATAAGGAGAAAAATGTCCCCTTACCCCAATGAGACTTCCAGCCTGCTCCTAGCCAGCGCTGGATACAGCGTCGGCTGCGTGGCCCCACTGCATCGGAGCTGGATATGATTGGACTGCCAGTCAATAATACCTTAATTAGGATCAGCCAAAGTTGAGGCTGCATTGTGCAAGCTTTCAAGTTGCACAGACAGCTTTCTCAGGCAGGATGTTGCCGTGTTAAAATAGATGCTTCTGAGCAAAAACATGGTAGTATGTATGGGCTGCTGGTCTGAATGCCTGCTGAGCTGTATCCACAACCAGATTCGGTGTGCAAGCAACCCTGTATAAGAGCACCAATTGTCCTACATTTAACCATAAGCCTGTAATGTGCACAGATGTCCTGCCCTGTAGGAGTGACCAGATTTTCTGCTGATCTGTGAGCTGCGAGTTCCAAAGTGTCCACTCATGAATTGGACGCTTCTCTTATCTGTTCACAGAAGATTGTGGTGCATCGTGACTGCGTGATTGACGCCTCGTGCACGACTGCTTCAGATGTGCCCTCCAGAAGCGGGTGCACAGAATGACTATTGGAACCTCACAGCAGGAACTGAGAAAGTTTTTCAGTTTTAATGACAATGCTGTGCAGCACTTTATAGCAAAGTTGTGGCAAAA
The DNA here is from genome assembly GCA_026170595.1 of Plestiodon gilberti rubricaudatus. Classification (NCBI taxonomy): domain Eukaryota; kingdom Metazoa; phylum Chordata; class Lepidosauria; order Squamata; family Scincidae; genus Plestiodon; species Plestiodon gilberti. Next base: position 115,665,776 of record JANXHW010000001.1, read on the forward strand.
CAAGTCACTTAAAAGCTGGTTGCCTCAGCAATTTTTAATGAATAAGAAATACATATGCACAATATGGCACAAATTGGATATTTATGTTATTGACAATAGTTGAGCTTTTGTTCATGTCCTTTTCGCTATACGGCTGGACTACACCTAGGTCAGTCAGTCAATTTGTTAATACAATCAAGGACCAGGAAAAACAAAACACAAAAGTAGCAAGAGCAACATTGCTTACATTGCTATATATCTAAACTAAAATTTGGCAAATAAAATACACATGCATATAGGAAACAGAGGGTGAATAGATGTTAACAATTTTCCTTATTACTAACAATACCCTTACAGGCTTTGCAGGTGGCTGCCAGGAAGCTTGGCTGGACTACACCAAGGTCTAAAACCCCTACAGGTGAAAAAAGAGTCTTCATATGGTCAGAAGCCTCCAGACTGCTGTAGCAGCTATTGGTTCTTGTGACAGCTGCTACACTGAGCTAGAAAACCCCACTCCAGTCCTCTTACTGCTCTACCTGCTTGTTCACTCACCCTCCATCACCAATGGGATTCTTCCTCCAGCACCAGAGAGGAACAAGAGAGCTGGGACTGGGTGGTTGGGGAGCTTTCTGAAATGGGCTTTGCCAGCTGACTGTAGCACCTGTCAGAAGAATAAATACAGGTTGATTACTCCTTATCAACCAGTAAGAGCAGTAAGAGGACTGGAGTGGGGTTTTCATCAGAAATCCAGACTATTCCAAAATCCAGACTATTCCGAAATCCAGACATTTTGGAGGCTATGACTTTTCCAGCACCTGGTTAGCATAGAACAAGGCATGCGGGGGCACAAAATTATTAAAAAATATTGTATAAAATTACCTTCAGGCTATGTGTATAAGGTGTAGATGAGACATATATGAATTTTGTGTTTAGACTTGGGTCCCATCCCCAAGATACCTCATTATATTTATGCAAATATTCCAAAATCCAGACAACTACCCATCCCAAGCAGTCCGGGTAAGGAATACTCAACCTGTAGTTGCTATTGCCAGCAGGAGACATCTGATGCTCATCTTGGGCTTGTTCTAATCTCTGGCTACCTTCATGGTAGCAGGTGCTTTCTTGGAATGAAATTGACACAGATGAGATAACTATAAGTGGGTTTTCATTCTTCAGTTCATTTTATATGCTATATAGAATAATAACATTTTCTAAAGGCACACAACTCCTGTGACAAATTCTGGTGCATACTCAATAGAAAGCCTGGGGCAAATAATGAAATAGACAGCCAGATGCTGAAGTATTGTTGACAATATTTATATCTGATCTGTACTGTGATCTGTGTATTTATCTCTTATTCACTAAAAATTGCTGAGGAAGCCCATTTTTAAGTGGCTCGTTTTACCACAACTCTGCTGTAAAGTGCTGTATAGCATTGTCATTAAAACGGAAAAACCTTCTTGGTTCCTGCTGTGAGGTTCCAATACTCATTTTGTGCTATCTTCTGGAGGGCATATTTGAGGCTGTTGTGTGCTCCTCATTAATGTAGGCTTCAAACCTAAGAAAAAAAAGGATGAGCTATACTGCTGTGCTGCTCAGTTTTCATAGCATAAGCTAGACATGGGGCCAGTTCAGACAACACTTTGTGTCTCATACCAGCCCCACAGGATAATGGACATCCGTGCTCATGTTGCACTTCTTCCCTCACTTCCTGGTTAATTTCCCTAATCACCTTGGGGGGGGGATAGTTTGTCTGGGAAGCCAGTGGAGTGAGCAGGACATTTGTGCAGCATGAATGTGCATGTTCCTTATTGTGTGAGACTGGTTTCAGACTTAAAGTATAGCCCAAGCTGAGCAAAGGGAATAATCTCAGAACTATTTGGTGAGGGCACACTCTGTTCATTTCAATGGGGCTTGGGATACTGTCTTTCTAGTCTTTGGCAACTGTGCTCTAGCATCAAACGATGCTCTAATAAGCGTAGACATTGTTTCCCAAACGTTTTAGACCTGCGGCTTCCTTGACCATTGGCGACCATTGGCCACAACTCCCCATTACATTATGTTGATGCCTGCCAATTAGCATTGCACTGTTTTCCGAGAGGATTCCGTGGCACTCCGCGGCTCCCCTAGCTGGTTTCCGCGGGTCCCATTGGAGCTGCGCCTCCCAGTTTGGAAACCACTGCTCTAAGGGTATTGTTGATACATTACCACTCTCAATGCAACACCACATGTGAAGATCATTTGTCGCATCTCAGATTTTAATGTGCTATCTCAACCTTGGCTAAACTGATGCTAATCAAAGGCTGCGTCATGTGCAGCAGAGGTCTTTTTTTGTCTACTGATGCCTGTAGTGTGTTTCCTTACTAGGGTCACCATTGTTTTTCTCCTTTGATATTTTTTAATTTTCAGTATGTACAGTACAGTGCAGATATAATGCTGCCTCCCTGAAAACCATGGTATTCTATTTGGGAGCCAGTCCTGGGATCACAGAATCAGAGTATGCAAGAGTTGGAAGGGACCCTGGAGGTCATCTAGTCCAACTCCCTGTTTAGTGCAGGGAACTACTGCAGTATCCCTGAGAGATGGCTGCCCAGCCTCTATTTGAAAGCCTCCAAACAGGAGGAGCCTACTACTGAAAGATGCAGACTGTTTTAAATGTTGGATTCACAGTCAGGGAAGACTCTCCCCTCTGCAGATCTGACGCCAACTGCTGGAGTCCCTCTTAAGTAGGATATTTGAACCAGGGAAGTTCCTCAAAGGAACTGAGGGATTGGGCATTCTACCTGAACTTGAGGCACAGACCCCCATGCACTGGGTTCCTGCACTTGAGCATGGGGGCAGAATGCTTGACAAAGCCCTGAAAGCTTCCAAGTTCAGATCTGCGCATATGCAGAACTCCGTTATGTGTGCCTGCACAGATAACTACTTGAAGAATACATGTATTCCCAGGAGTGGCTTTTTGTAAACTGTAATTAGCAGGGAGCCAGTGTCTCATCTGCGCCAGGTTTGTAAGAGAGTTACATAAAGCTAGTTTCTAACATGGTCGTCAGACTAAATTGTGGTTTACCTATGCCCTGCCAGACATAAATTCTGTATTCAGATTTCAGCTGGAAATATGTCACCCTTGCATATTAGTTATCGGGTGAAATATTCAAAATTAAATATTAGGATAAGGTTTCCTCATCAGAATCCCAGCAATGATTTTGAAGTCAGCATGTGACCTCTGAAATGTATATATGCTCTCCAGAATCAACATTTCACCCATGGGATTTGGCATCAGATTTGACAGCATTTCTTAAAGCTGGGGACACTGACTACTATTCTGCCACTGACTACTAGTATCATGTAGTTTTGCCAGATTTTGCTTGAAAGTGTTATAAAGACTGATAACAATCTTTAAGCCCATTCAGATCTGGGCCTAGTCTTTTACATGGACATGATTTTCATGTTCATACTATTTCATTGCTTTGTAATTTTGAAATGACCTAGCATCCTGGCATTTGAAATTCTCTGTGCTTGCCAACTGGGAAAAAATAGTATTTAGACCATGTAGACATGCCTAATCACTTACCTATTACATATGCAACAGTTAAGTTCTGCTCATTATATAAATTGAAACCAATGAATGTATTTCAGTTTTATTTTTTTATTTCTGTTTGTTTCTTAGGAGAAATGGGGGACAAAGGACAAAAAGGTAGCATTGGTCGACATGGAAAAATTGGTCCCATTGGTTCAAAAGGTATCTATTTTTCCCCCAGAATATATAACATTTTATTTCTAGTAGACTTTGTTCTTAGTAGAATTTGTTCATAATGAAATGTTATTTGGATTGTTTTAAGGCTCACTCTGGGGGTGTAGGAACGCCTCTGTTACTTCCTTAATCTTAACACGGTATGTGTAGTATGTTAATGTCAAATAGAAACAATAGCCGTGATCTACTTTCTGAGAAGCTTAACTGTATATGTTTTTCTTTTCCTAGGTGAAAAAGGAGATAATGGGGATGTAGGCCCACCTGGTCCTAATGGTGATCCAGGTAATCCATGCTAACACTCACGGGTCATTCCATGTGAAATCAACCAATGCATGAAACCTTAATAAAACCTTTACCAAAAAACTGGTCCTGTAAAAGAATAGAAAGTGAATTCATTCTCTATAAAAATCCTGTTATAAATGTTTGGATTCATTTCAGTTTACCACATAATTTTATCAATGTAAATTGTAGAAAAATGAACTTGAGGGGTTTAATTCCTTGTCACTGCCAACAAGAAAATTTAATTTTTGTATGATACCATTGAGATACCACCTTTGAATTTTTGACTGATTGGCTACAAGACATATACCTTTAAGTGTGATTTTTTTTTAAAAAAATTTATTTGTAAAAATTTATTTGTCTATTAATAAAATTTAATAAAAATTTTATTTATTTATTTGTAATAAATATTATTTGAATATTTTTGAATTTCCTGAAAATTTACAATTGTGTCATGTTTTATATCAAATGGAAGCCCTATTCATTATCTTTAAAATGCCACCTGTTCCATGTATGTAGCCTTTATAGTTGTAAATGGCATTTGAAGGTATGGTGGCAAGTGAATTTTGGCATTTTTAGGCAATTTTGAAAATTCAATATCTCAAAAACGGGTGGACAAAAAAATCTGAATTTTTTTTTAAACATCTCATGGTAAGGTTCAAATGTACTAAAAATGAACAAAATCCATGATATCAAGTTCCAAAATGGATTTTTCATTGGTTGATTTGACATGGAATGACCCTCACCTTAATACCTCAAGGTCCATTCATCGATTTACTAACTATGACATTACTGTATATAAATTGTACATTCCATAACTTTGGATTAACCACGTACATTGACATTACCTGAAAAGGGTAGTTAGAACTTCCAATGGTTGATTTCAGTAGTTCTTTTAGTGATGACTTGCAAGAGGACCTTCTTGGTGGTAGCCCCCCCCCCTTCCCAACAGAACGTCCTCCCTTGTGAGGTGAAACTGGTGCCCTTGCTGTCAGATTTTTGGCACCACTCAAGCCTCCACTCACTGCTTCACTGTTAATATGGTTTTATTCTCTCTCTTCTGATTACTGTAAGTCTTTATGTGTTGCTATTAACTCTTGTATAGTGCCACTGCTTTATCGAATATTGTAAGTTGCCTTGCATTTTTTTAAAAGAAGGTGGGATGCAAATCTTTTAGATGAATGAATGAATATTGTTCAGGTCACATTTGAACCAGCCATTTAGTTTCTCCATCTGGCTGAAGGCTTGCACACTCATGTGACACTGTTGTTTATGTTCTCCACGCAGTTCCTCCCAGGTACAGAATCACATGGAAAAAACTCAAATGCAAACCAGGCTCTATGTAGATATAATGCACAGCAGCCACTTTTGTGATTGTGTTGGAACTGTGACACAAATTATTGTTGGCTGTTGTAGATTTTATCCATGTGCCCAGTTCACACAGATATTTTAACCATGTGACCCTGTATATTGAAGGCGGTGTGTGAAGATCATAAGAAATCAGGTCACAACTAGCCCTCAGTCAGGTCTGGGGGTTTAGCTGTGGAACATGATGGGTATTCTACAGAGGGTTGGAGTGAGAAGAGAACACAGGTTTAATGGGGGCTATGTGGTGAGAGGTTCCACTATTATTATGGCAATGCAACAAAATGTTTTGTTTGTTTCTTGTACTCACATGTATTTATTTACCAATTTATACAGGCATTCCTTGTGAATGTGGCCAGTTACGAACGGCCATTGGAAAAATGGATAACCAAGTGGCTCTGCTGACAACTGAGTTAAAGTTCATTAAAAAAGGTAAGCATTTCCATATCAATCTTCTCCATCTCTGTAATAAACAATTGGGCTTAAAAAAATCTTGCTGCTGTATAGTTGATTGATGTGTCTATTCTACATGGTATGTATTAAGTTGGTTTATAGAAATGCGAGTGCTCACTTTTCAGCACTGCCCTCCCCCGCAGCTGTTGCTGGTGTGCGTGAGACAGATAATAAGACGTACCTGCTGGTGAAGGAAGAGAAGAGGTATATGGACGCCCAACTCTACTGTCAAGGAAGAGGAGGAACACTGAGCATGCCCAAAGATGAAAACACCAATAGCCTGATTGCTTCTTACATCAGTCAAGCTGGCCTCAGCCGAGTTTTCATAGGCATTAATGACCTAGAGAAGGAGGGCAGCTTTGTGTACTCTGACCGATCCCCTATGCAGACCTTCAATAAATGGAGTACCGGCGAACCGAATAATGCTTACGATGAGGAGGACTGTGTAGAAATGATAGCCTCAGGGGGGTGGAATGATGTTGCCTGCCATATTACAATGAATTTTGTTTGTGAATTTGACAAAGAAAATGTGTAAAACTATATACATTAGCCCCTCTCCTCTCTGGTTTTGAATCAAACTTGTGTGCAAGTTGGGATATACCAGCTGTTTTTATGTACCCAAACATACCATGACTAAATGGTGCAATCCAAATATCATTCTTATCAGAAGTCCACTTGTACATTTCTTCGTGTTAGAAGTTTATAACGTGTGGTGTGAGATATTATTCTTTCAGCAATGCTCCTCATATTGGTCTGGGCAAACATTCCAGATTGTCTTTATCCTGCCATTGTTCTGTAGCTCTTAAATCACAAAAGTTCTAAAATTTTGTCTTTAGTGTCAATTTTGCATGTGGTCACCCATGCAAAAATACTCATCTATACCATGTGTGTGTTTGTGTGTGTGTGTGTGTGTGTGTGTGTGTGTGTGTGTGTGTGTGTGTGAGGTACCTTACAACATCCAGATGCAGCATGTCTCAAGCTTCCCCATATTTTTGTGTCTCCATAGGATAACTTTCCCTTATCATCTGTGTAGTACTGTTCATTCTTAAAAAAAATAAAGCTCCAGTTCTTGTGTTATCCTAGCAGCACTCCTCTTCGCATGATGCAGTGCTCACATTCAGTCATATGGCTCTCCAGTACATATGGTCTTTTCCCTCAAAAAATAGGGAGGGGGGAAATGCTTGGATCTGCTGCCCACACAGTCAGGTATTGGTGAGACTTTATACATGAAGTCATGTGAATAGTGGCATGAAAGAGGGTATGCCCATGTTCTTCTTACTTCTCAAAGAGAAGTGCTTCCAGGGAGGGATAATGCTTTCATGTGTGGCAAAGTGACTCAGCACAATTCACTGGGAAATTCTTCTGTGCAAGCCCCACTGAAGTGAACACCGTCATTCGTTTCAACAGGACTTGCACAGGCAAACTTCCCAATGGATTATGCTCTGGAAAAGCAACCCACAACAATCCTGGTAGGGGGTAAGCGCATGTAAACGTGAAATACATGAAGAGTAGCACTGGGGAAGGACAAACCTCAACATGAAAATCTGCAAAAAGGGGTGTTGGTGTAAACCTACCTTAATTATGTTTTGTTGATAAAGTATTATAATGGTGTTTTACAAGTACATGGTATTCATCTTGTACAGCTGTAAATATAATCTAGGTATTCCAAATATCAGTATTTACCCTTCAGAAGGGAAGAGCAGAGTTAACAGAGGCACAGGTTGTGATACTGTAAGGAAACAGAGCCACAGTCCAGTACATAATTAGACATACTTACACCGATTGAAATCAGTGGGTTTAAGCATGTCTACCTCCATGCTAGATCATGGCCTATGTGTCTTTAGGTAGAAAATATGTATTGGATCCTTTGTTGACATTAATGATGTACAAGTACAGTGGAGAGCATATAGATTTTAGAATGTTGTTTTAGAAGTCATATATCCACGGTTTCTTTTTAAAAAATGTTTTATTTTTAATATTAAGTGTTCATATTTGTATGCTGTTCTGTGCTGTTTCATGAATATAAAATATAAACTTGATATTGCAAAAAAAGTTTTTTTTAAATCAGTTTCTGAATGCTAGCAAACCAGTTCCTCAGTTCTTCCATTTGATTTTTTAAAACGTTTGCAGGCATTGGTATACCATTTAGACAAAGTTTAATTAAATGTAATTGAATATTGGAAGTAGAAATGAAATTGAACATTATTTACAGAAAGAAATCTATTTTCCTTTTGTATTCTCAGGCTTAGAGCGGATCTGGCCATTGAGCATGCCCAGATTGATTCTTAAGCCTAAGAATGTTACCATAGCTGGTTTACACAGCAGGTTGGGAGACTTCCACTAAGAATATCCTTTCAAGATGTGGTTATAAAGAAAGGAAATACCGTATTGTCCCGAGTATAAGACGCACCTGATTATAAGACGCACCCTTAAAGTTTGGTGCTATTAAAAATTTTTAATTAAATCACTGGCATTAAATTGCAACAGCCTGATTATAAGACGCACCCCTAGTTTAAAAACTTAAATTAGGAGAAAAAAGTGAGTCTTATACTCAGACCAATACGGTATTTTATTTACAGGAACTCCGTAGTTCAAAAGGCAGAGAGAGAGAGGGGGGGGGGATAGCCTGAGATTGCCAATATCTGCATATCAAAAGAGAATTTATTGAAAAGTAAGGGGGGAAGCCCTCACATTCCATCAGGCTAGCTTACTTGATACATTGCCCCCCTCAGGTGCAGGATCTTTGTGCAGTGTTGTTGCACATTTCTTTACTTCCAGCAATGGTAAAGAATACGCTACAGTATATAAGATACTGTATTGGATGACCAGAATGATTTGCCAAAGTTGAACAAGTTTCCAGCCACTGATCTCTTATGACAGGAGCCTCAGTGACCATAATCCTATTTTAAGCGGCCATGAATCAAATACATAGAAATCAGGGAACATCTTGCAACAGGATGCAGGATAGCTGCCGTGATCTTGTTCAAATATTTTCATGTTATTACATTTTTTAAAAAAATAAATAAATCCCCAAGCAGGTTTCTGTAAGTTATCAAGCAGTTCACAAAATATTTACTATTCAGTCTGAAAATGTCATTAAACTTATGTATCCAGCTTTGAAATTTCTCAGAGTTGGCATATGGCTAAATAAAAACTAACTAAAAAAATGAGTTAAGATTCTCCTTGCAGATGTTAAGTGGCAGCAAATCAACTATCAAGTTAATGAATATTACCCATTTACACCTACAGAGGATATAGCTGGTTAAACCTGCAGGTTGGCCCCTTGTGAAGTTCTGTAGCTTTAATTGTGATTACTGAGGCCTTGTTCCCAGGACAGAAGCAATCCAATTGAATTTCCTTATAGCCTGGTTACAAATCAAGGAGGTAGGTATGAAACGGCTGAAATTAAAATTAAATTTGCATTTTATTTCCCAGTTCAACTGCACAAACAAATCCACCTGAAGTCACATACAAATCCCAGCCCTATGCAGTGGATATTAATTTAGCTGGCTCCTCAAAATTGCTAGTGCTAGAATTAAACTGAGATGAGTATTAAAATGGGCGAGTTACAAGATTAAGGTGGATTGAGTCCGTCATGAACCAGAGTCAAAATTGGTTCACTCTCTCTGCTTGTCTTCTTGAACCAACCTCCCCTTACCTATTTCATACCACAAATAAAGTCATGGGCATGTTGCTTCCCAAAAATACAGGGCAGCATTTTGCTCAACCCATAAACAACTGTTTCATTTTTTTTTATTAAACATTAAAATGTGAGTATTTTCTGTGACCAAATATACTTCTGTGTTAGGCTCACTTTGCTATGGTGTTAGAGAGCTTCTTTATAAGTGTTGTTCTTCTTGTTGGGAAGTTGTCACTTTTCCTGTGCAATTCTAATACGCATTACCAGGCTGTCCCTCCCAAAGTAACACAAGGTTTGCCTTTTCCTATGCATGTTTGCACTGGCGTCACTGCAGGGGGGGCGGAGCTCTAAGTTCTGCCGTGGTCTTGACTTGAATGGCTCCAAAGGCAAGGGGACGGGGGCACTTCATGCTCCCGTGTAACGGAGGGTCTGACCGTGGCGGAACTTAGAGCTCTGCCCCCCTGCAGTGATGCCAGTGCATGTTTGTGACTCTAAAGCTGTTCTGACCAATACAAATAATTCAGATGGGACAATGAATGTGTGAAAATACGAAGCTGCCTCCTACTGGTTAGAGCATTGATCCACCTAGCTCAATGTTATTTACACTAGGTCGTACTCAGAGACCTGCACTTAACTTCACAACCAGGCATACTTAAACACATGTCTGACCAGACACTGCTCTCCAGGGCTTCAGACCCAGCCAAGCCATACCTAAACATGTCAGGGATGAAAGTTGGAGCCTTCTGTATGCAAAGTTTCTGTTCTGCCACTGCTCTGACGCCCTCCCCCAAGCACTGTTCATTCTTTTTGGTATGCACAAATGTTGTTCCATGATAACCTGGGGATAAGTTCATGCACTTGAAAGGTTGCAGCTCTATGCAGATTTACTTGGTAGTGAATTCAATTAAACCAAATGGTAGTTGTCTCCAAGTGAACATCCATGGGATCAAGTTACAATGCTTTAATCCAGGGGTGGCCAACTTTTCAACATGAATGCTCCTGGCCCTTTAATGGTTGTATTAGGTGAGGGCATTTCAGCAGGTGCAGCTGCTTTAGCAGCACCATCAGCAATTGCAGCTGCCAAGATTCTGTCTTCTACACAACTCTTAAGAACGCAGAGGCCCTAATGTTGGAAGGTTGGCCACCCCTGCTCTAATCTTTCCCATGCTGATTTTAATGGAATTTTCTTCCAAATAAGCACATGCAGTATTGCAGCCATAATATAGGTATTTTAATTCTAAAATATTCAGATAGTTTTAACCAAAGCTAAGTGGACAGCATAGCTTGAAACTGACCATACATGTCGTTCCCTACTTGTCAAACTTAAGGAAAAACACTTTCTGTCGTGGTAGAGCGGAAACTTTCATGGCCAGGTATAATCTTACAAGACACAGGATATATGGGTAAAGATGCCATGTATTAAAAGCCAGGAATGCAATTAAAAATATTTAAAAACACTGAATCACAGATCTTCAAAACAAGTTAAAAAACAAGTTTAAAAAACTGCAACAAGGAATAAAATACAAAATCCGAGGCTTAAGTGATTCAGTGTTTTTAAATATTTTTAATTGCATTCCTGGCTTTTAATACATGGCATCTTTATCCATATATCCTGTGTCTTGTAAGACTTTTTGTCGTATTTACATGTTTTGTAGAAAACAAAGTTCTCTTTTGAAATAGTGAAAGTGTACAAAGTAAGAGTGAACACCTGAGCTTCTAATACGTTTTCTGCTGGTAAAGGTAAAGGTTCCCCTCGCTCGAGAGCTAGTCGTTACCAACTCTAGGGGCAGTGCTCATCTCCCTTTCAAAGCCGAAGAGCCAGCGACGTTGTCCAAAGACACTTCTGTGGTCATGTGGCCGGCATGACTCAACGCTGAAGCGCACGAAACTCTGTTACCTTCCTGCTGCAGCGGTACCTATTAATCTACTTGCAATTTCTTGCTTTCGAACTGCTAGGTTGGCAGGAGATGGGGCCAAGACAGTAGCTCACACCATCACGCAGCACTTGGGTCTCGAACTACTGTCCTGCCTACCTTGCGATCTGTAGTTCAGCATCTTAACCACTAAGTCACCGTGGTTCCTTTTCTGCTGGTACACAAATGCAAATAAATAACTAATTTATAGTGACTCAGTTTATAAGGGAGTATTTTTGTAGCATTTTTGCTCTCCGAAACAAAGTAAGACACTTTTGAAATTATTCCATCAGTGTTATGCTTAAGGAAATAGGAAATAAACAGTTTTTATCTCAACTTGTTTGTTGTGAGTGTATCTTGTTTTCTTTTGCTCCTAAAATGACAGACCTTTTCCATAAGAGGCAAAGTTCCTGCAGCTTAACACTACTAGTATTGTAAGAGTGCTCATAATAATAATAATAATAATAATAATAATAATAATAATAATAATAATATAATATACAGTATTTATATACCGCCTTTCTTGGTCATTGGATTTCTCCTCCGACTTTAATCCAAGGCGGTGTACATGGGCAGGCTGACCTAACCCCCTTGGGGGTTTTACAATATATATAAATGTCCAATCTTTCATGAATGGCTACTTTCCAGATGGTATCCTTTTTACAGTCTGACATTCTGCTGGCTGGCGCCTCCCACACTTGACCGACGCAGCTGGAAGCTCTTATCACTCCTGGAGGCTTTCACAGCTTTTTTGGCAGCGTGTTTCGAACTTATCAAGTTCACCGGTCTTCGGGCTTTGAAGGCAGCAGCTTTCCCCACTACGCCAGACTCTTCTGCCCTCATGAAGCATCCTAGTGACGGTCAAATCTGCTGCCAAGACGTTTGATTTCTACACATCTCACCTTTCTCCTTCAAGATGCGAGGGCACTTCAGATGTACATTTATGATGTCTGAGGCTACAGCTCTGAATGTGGTGCTCAGCACCATGCATGGGAAGGCATACCTGAAATGCGTCCAGCCAGATACCTTCTGTGACATTTGAAAAGATATTGCACCACTGAAGAAGGAGCCTGTGGCTTCAGTTGCAGTAGTCTGTTGACAGTGCCTATTGTTCAGGGAAAACCCTCGGGTTGATTTATTCAGCTATGGACTGGTAAAGCTTCAGGGTTAAATCATTTAAGGCTGCAGATAGGGAGTTGCGAATTTGAATATTCTGCTATGAAAATGACTCCATGTGTATGGAAAAATAGCATGTCAGGGAAAATAAGAACATAAGAAGAGTCCTGCTGGATCAAGCCAGGGGCCCATCCAGTCCAACTTCCTGTATCTCACAGTGGCCCACCAGATGCCCCAGGAAGCACACAGACAACAAGATATCCTGTTGCCACTCCCTTGCACCTGGCATTCAGAGGTAGGCTACCTCTAAACCCCAGAATAGAACTCATCTCCCAAACATGCTAGCTTTTTCAGGGCAGGATGCTTTCCCCCTTTCATAAAGAAGCATTCAAACATGCAGAATCTCACCTGTAGCCAGAAATGGTAATAATCCATGCAGAGATTCTGCTAAATATAACTGGCCCATATTGTATGAAGCTTAAGCGTAGGCTTCTCAGAAGCCTTGTGTGGCTATGTCTGAGGATAAGCTTTGCATAGTTTTATTAATTACACTTATATCAAACCTTTATTCCAGATGTTCAGAGCCACAGACTGGGGGCCCAGATCTGCTGCTGCATCTCCTCACTTAAGCTGGGAGAAGATAATTGATAATAACTATTGCTCTCTCTCTCTCTCTCTCTCTCTCTCTCTCTCTCTCTCTCTCTCTCTCTCTCTCTCTCTGTGTGTGTGTGTGTGTGTGTGTGTGTGTGTGAGAGAGAGAGAGAGAGAGAGAGAGAGAGAGCATAAGAATCACTCCAGTCCTTAGTACTGATGTTCAAAGGATAGCCAAGCAGCACTGATGTTCTTTAAAACTTACTTTATGAATTATGTGGTTTTCCAACACGTGTCCATGCAGCGAACACCATAACATTTCAAAGAGAGATGCAAATACATGCCACGTGGGCATGGGCCAGGAACCTACAGTCAACTGCAGCTCCCCACCGCATTTCCATGATGTGTCTCTGTGTATGAGGCATCTGTCTCTCCTTTAGGCTATGCTGCTCTTCACCACAAGACACCTGGCGGATGTGCTGCAAGCATGTCTGCAGCAGAAAGTGTGAAACATCCCTGACTGTTGAAATAAATAGGCCATCAAACTAGTCCAGCTTACAGTTAAATCATTGTGTTACCATGCTACCCTCTAGTGGTGCTGTGGCAAATATATGGAAGCCAGCAACTTTGATTTTGCTCTGATCGTTGGCATTACGGCCTAAATAGTGAAGGCCATTCGTTAAACAACACATAATAGTAACATTTGGCACTTGTTTTGTTTTATGACATAGCATGCTCCCACTCCTAAGACATGGTAAAATATTTGTCAGGACGTGGGACAGGGCAGGAAGGAAACTTTTGCACTTAGTTCCCATCATGGATTCTATCCCAGTCATGCTCCCTCCCCATTTTTTACATTTTTAAAATTTCACATTGTCTTTAACATCTGAAGGACAAATCTAAATGTAGCAGGTGAAGCCCGTCTTGGCACAGAGACGAAGTGATGGCAAAGCCTTCACCTGCTAAATGTCTACCTGTCAAGCATGTATTTAAGAAACTTTTTTTCCTGTCTGGTAAACAAATTGGCAACCCTACTTGAGACCAAGGGGAACAAAGACTGAAAATGGGCTGCGAAGCTTGTGGTGGGTGTGTGGCCTTCCAGTTGGATCCAGGCGTCCCGAATGCCAGGTGGCACTTTCAGTCGGATGGCCCCTCACTCTCATCCATTCTCTACCATCGTTGGTTGGTGGCCGCTGCTGCCACCCTGGCCACGCATGGGCTGCTGCCATTGCCACCGCTGCCAAGGGAGTTGCAACAGGCAACAGGTTATCTTGTTGGCTGTGTACTCCCTGAGGCATCTGGTGGGGCCACTGTGAGATACAGGAAGCTGGACTAGATGGGCCCTTGGCCTGATCCAGCAGAGCTTATGTTCACCTCCTAGCCCACCAGCCACCCTGCTCCTGCCTTTTAAAAAGAGCAGCAGGGCAAAAGGCCAGCAAAAGACAGCAGCGGCCACTCTAGCTAGAGCAGCCAACCCAACTCCTTCCCCAACTTTCCTATCCCATCTTCCCTGCTGTTCTTTTCAAGTGGCAGGAGTGGGGTGAGGAGGAGGAGGAGGAGGACAGAAGTGGCCAGTGCAACAAAGACAATGGTAGGAAATGGGTGGGGTGAGTGTGGCACACTCTGTATGCCAAAGAAACAAAATGGGGGGGGGGCAGGTGGAGGCTGGCAGCTGGGGTTGGGTTGCAGCACCTTCACTTGCCAACTCTTCTTTTTCCCAGTGCTCATGTACTTTGCAGCAGCAGGACAGGCAGAAAATGAAACAGCTGAAGCATATTCCATTATAATTGTACCTCATGGTAGGCAAAGCTTCAACTGCTATGTTTTTTACTTCTCATGCTGTTGTTAAAGGTGCAAGAGACTTGCCCAGAAAAACAAATGGGGACAACCCTAAATGACCCAATTCCATCAGGTGCTACCAGTTCAGTTAAAGCAAATTACTCTGCTCAGCAATAGCCAAAATACAGTATACTCACTTTGGAGGTGCCATGAATCTTGCCTGAAGTATGCTTCTCTGTATCTCTGAGCACCTTTCAAACTCTCAACATACTTGTGCCTTCCACAGAAAGAGAAGTATTGTAGGAATGGAAAGGAGGACAATTTACTAAACAAGACTACAGTAATAATATAAACCCACATATCCCTTTATGTCTGAATCCATCAGACCTACCACCTTAATAGCAGAAGAAACCTTCAAGTTTGACTTAACTTAAGTGCAGGTCTGATGCTTTTGTATGTAATTGTATGGGGCAATATGGGAAGGGGTAGTATATACAAATCTGCTCTTCAGCAACTGTAATCTAGTAGTAGATGGCTTTTAAGGTAAAGGTAAAGGTGACCCCTGACAATTAAGTCCAGTCGTGTCCGACTCTAGGGTGTGGTGCTCATCCTCATTTCAAAGCCGAAGAGCTAGCGTTGTCCGAAGACGCCTCTGTGGTCATGTGGCTGGCATGACTCTCCTTGCTGCAGCACGTAGCATGCAGCTGGAACATGGAGCGCTGTTTACCTTCCTGCAAGTGGTACCTATTTATCTACTCGCATTAACATGCTTTGGAACTGCTAGGTTGGCAGGAGCTGGCCAAGCAACGAGAGCTCACCCCGTCACGGATTCGAACTGCCGACCTTTCGATCGACAGCTCATGGTTCAGCGGTTTAACCCACTGCGCCACCCGCTTTTAGTCAGGGCTAAAGACCTCCTGGCGCCTGAGACAGTGTGCCAGATGCTGCTGCCCCTTACCGGATGATGTGCCAGCCTCTGCTCCTCTCATTCTCCCATATCTTACTCAGCTCCCCCTTCTGCTTCCCTTCACATTTCTTCTTCCTCTCTGTCTCTCTCTTTCTTTTCCAATCCAGGAAGTGGAAGCAGAAGGGGGGCAGTGGGGGTAAGAAGGTGGACAGAGAAGCATGCATGCACCCCTCCCCACCAACCTGCTACTTGAGGCAACTGCTTCAGATGACCTCATCATGAATGGATGGCCCTGCGTTTAGTCTTCACCTACCGTAGATGTGTTTTCCACATTTTTTCAATCTCTCTTCCTAAAATCTACAGTACTTCGTTTCCCCTTCTCAGCCCCAATAGACTCTGAACTATCATACTGAAAACAGGGTTTTCTTCACATCTCTCTCTTTCGGCCCACAAGAACCATCTCTACCGCTGGCACAGAAGGGCTGCTGCCACTGAGAGTTCTTCAGAATCTCAACATGAGTGAGGCATTATATATTGCATAGATTCTTTACTGTACTCTATAGGTTGAAACATAAAATACGAGGAAAAACTGCTAGGTAGAAACTCTGATGTTCCTTTGCTACCCTGTGGCTGCTGTAGGGGAGAACAAGTCCTTTAGAATGAATTATTTGTAGCATTTCTTCTGCACTGCCTTTCTATAAAATACTCAAAGTGGTGGAGTGAAAACATATAAAACCAATTAATTATAGCAATTCAAAACTGACAGAGACCAAATCAAACAGAATCAATAAAACTGTTTAAAATGCGTGAGTAAATAAAAATGTCTTTATTAGCTGCCTGTCCCGTATGATGCAACACAGAAATAATGGTACAACATTTGTGTGAAGCTGGGCTTGTGAATGCATAAATTCAAGAAACTAGATTCTGCTATAGGTAGAGGTTACCTGAGAGTATAAATATATTGTAACTGACTTTCTTGCAATATATCATCTTAAAATAGTTGAAGAATAACTCCTGGGGGTCAACAGGAAGATCAGATGCCCTCAAAAAATTCAAGCTTATTATTAAACTGATAGTGAGGAAATGGTTTTTCATATGGTTTTAAAAGAGATTTAGATGGAGGCTACTTGCACTTGTTATGACATTTCAAAGGATCTGTTAGAGCACGATAGAGATTACCAGGGATGTATCTAAGTAACTAGGTCACGGGTGCGAGTGCGAGTACGAGTACGAGTCATTTTTGCAAGAGTGCGAGTCCGAGTGCAAGTCAGTGTCAAACTTTTTGGGCAAGTACAAGTCAAGTGCGAGTCATTTTTGCACGAGTGCGAGTCGAGTACGAGTAAGGCCAGAAACCACGAGTCACAAGTCACGAGTCGAGTCACTTTGGGGAAAATGGCTTTTTCCCCTGAAAATGGGGAAAAATGACCTCTGAGACTTTTAAATGGGGAAAAATGACCTCTGAGACTTTTAAAGCACCCACTTGGCTCCCCCTATGCCCTTTCCCTCACCTCTCAGTCTTGTCACCACCCATCTGGTTTGGGAAAAACAAGCGTGTCTACATTCAAACCATTTATTATTCCCCCCCTGCACCTTCCCCTTGCTGAGCCGAGCATCCTTTGGGCTTGGAGTTTTGGTCAATGAGGAGGGACTGCTGCGGCAGCTTCACCTTCCCTCACTCCTCCCCACCCCTCGCGCTTGGAGTTGTGGCCAATGGCAAACAGACAGCAACAAAAGGACTCAGAGCCAGGTTTGCTTTCCCACCCCCTTGAAAACCCTTCCTCCCTGCTGCCCTCCTCCTCCGAGGTCTCCACTGCGCCTGCCTGCCTGTCTGCCTGTGTTGATGCCGGCCATTAAAGGAAAATGACTTGGAAATGGCAAGTCGTAACCCCCACGAGTGCAAGTCAAGTACGAGTCCCGTGGGTCACGAGTGCAAGTGCGAGTCAGTGGGTCACGAGTACAAGTACGAGTACGAGTCAGGGAAAAAGTGGCTAAGTCACACTTGCGAGTCGAGTCATTTGACTCGAGTCCCCATCACTGGAGATTACCTATGCATGGCTTATTACTGCGACCATAATAAAAATAAAGAATTAGACAAACAATAGAAGGAAGTAGTATTAAATAAGCCCATTATTATGGATAGGTGTTGCCCAGAAAAGAAGAAATCCAATATGATAAGCTGTTTGGTTTAGCCATATTTCATTTAGAACGGGCAGTGGAGGATATAATTATCTTGATAATTCATAATTCATCAAGGAGGTAGACTTTACATTTAATTGCATTTACCCAGCTTCTGATGAAGTTTTGTTTGTGTTAAAACTTTTCAGTTTGTTTATCTCCAGATGTCAAATATGCCATGTCACACATATAGGCACTTGTGAAGGGAAAAAACATGAGTACATCTCCCTTTCCACAGCTTTTAAACAAGTTTGGGTCATGTCCCTTCAATTTTCAACATTCATCTTTGTTTACACAAATACAGCTACCATTTAGACAGAAGCTGGACATTTTATTTTATTTTAAACGATGATCTTAGACAAAGGCAACAAAGAACTCCTGTAGGGATTAGTAGGCAAGGCCCTGGGTCTCGCTTGCAAAACATTTGAACTCTGTCTTGATCTTAGAATAGAATGGCCCTTATGGCTTCTTTACATAGATGCTTCATGGGAGTTAGTGGGATGGGGCTGCTGCGCCACATTGGCAAAGCCGCTGGAGTGGGCAGGGCAGCTCACCTCCACCTCAGGAAGGTCACTGTCTCTGGCTCGAGTGAGTCCTGATTGGTTGAGTGACATGGAGGGTAGGGTAAGGGTAGGCAATGCATGTTCCGCTCCATAGGTGAAAGGGAGTTTGGAAAGGGGCCACTTGTCTTTACCACTATTCACAGGGTCGGCCCATCCATGAGGCTGACTGAAGGAGCGGGAGTCCTATCAGATGGCAGATTGATGGGAAAGCCCTCCTCTGCTTGCCTCCACCTCCCACTCCGGGGATTTAAAGAGAAAGAGGTGAAGGGAGCAGAAGAGGAAATTTGAAGGAGAAGAGAGTTGTGAGCAAGATCACAGCCCTCCTCTACATTTCCTCTTTTGCGCCATTCCTCTATTCCTTTTAAAATTCAGGGAATGGGAGGAGGAGGTATGGCGCTGGGCACACCACTATTTGTTGTGCTCCCTCAGACTCCAGGAGATCTTGGACTACCCCTGACCACACTGCAGTGGCCACTGGAGTTTGAGGTTTGTGTGTAAGAGGTAAGGGAATGGGAAGCTTTGTAATGATCTATTCTGGGCCCCAAATGCCTGAGATTGAGTTTGACTGAGCAGCTACATGAACATGAAGGCTACACAAGAATGTAGGCTGCTAATGGTCAGTGATACTGCATATTTTAATCTGAAAGAGGTGAGGAGGGCAAATGGAGAATTCTTCCAAACTGCCTCCGACGTTTTGGCGCTCTATACGAAGTGAGGATGGTGCTGCTGTTGGGGCAGAGGGCCCTGGCAAATCCCGAACCCTACAACCTTCTGAAGCTGGCCCTGGCCATCAACATAAAATGGTGTGTAATCAAGTAGCCTATGTATGGGGTAGGCCAGGGATATGCATGTGTTCACACACAATAATTACGGTACTTTTGTCTTTGTGCCAAGGTAGGTCCGTGCTATAAGGGACTGATCATTCTATTGCTGCTGTGCTAATGTTACTGTTGCTGTCTTTTTCAGGGATCGTGCCAGAAGCAGCCTTGCGCAGGCAAGGGTCATGGTTGCAATGTGTGGACATAATGCACCACACTCACACAATGCTTCCTGGTGTTCATTATGTGAATTCAAAATATGCTGCTTAAATTAAAATATGAACAAACTGCACGTGTGCATATTTAAGACCCAGAGAAGGATTGCAAATTATTTTTGAATATTTGTTTGAGTAATAAGGGGGACATTTGGAGAAGCCAGGAAGGGAGGGATCTCTTATTACAGAATCAATAAAATCTAATGATTGATGCCGATTGTGTAACTTTCCTGCTTTGGACTCTGATCAGTCCCTTTCAGACATTAATCTCTTCACGCTCAGGACTGCCCTGGAGCAAAATTACATACAGAGTAAGACTAATGGATTTTAATATAATTCTCTTGGAAATGTTACTACAAAGATATTTTAAACTCAATTATTAAGAATAGCTATAAGAATATGTGTATTTCCTACTTTGCCAGGGAATTATGAAAAGTTCTTACTCAATAATTCTTAACTAGTTTGTTTCCAATTTTGGTGGTGTGCTTGCATGGTACAGGAATTGCCCTTTATTGGGCTTCAGTTTGATGATTATGCTTGTGCTGTGACTGATTAGAGCATATCAGTGAAATATCACTGATCCATGTTGCACTAAAAGCTTATTGTGGCACAATTCATTGATGTCGCAAGTGTTAGGGGCTTTTTAGATTAGAAAAAAAGATTACTGAGAAGGGAAACTAACAAAGGTTTATTAAATTAGGCATGGGGTGGAGAAAGTTGATGGTGAGGGGTTTTTTCCCCCACCCTCTCTAGTAACCTTAGAATTCAGAGTCACCCAATTAAATTGATCAAAACAAAACACATAATTACTTATGGAATTCATGGAGGACGATCTATTAATGACAATTACAACAGCTAGATTGAGCCTCCAGATTTAGAAGCAGTATGCAGCTCAATATTACAGTAGTTGCTGAGAGACATAGCAGGGCTAATCCCTTCATGCTCTGCCTGTGAGCTTAATGAGAACGTCTGGCTGGCTACTTTTGGAAACATGATGTGAGGCTAGAGCTAGATGGACCTTTGACCTGATCTAGCAGGACCATTCTTATCAGCACAATTCCATCCAACTTACACCACCGGTGTAACCAGCGGTGCAGCGAGAACAGGAGGTCCCAGAACGGAAAGGGGATTCAAATCCTCTCCAAAGGGGGGTTTCAAAGGGGATTTGAATCCCCTTAACGTTCTGGGGCCTTCTGTTCTCGCTGCACCTCTGGTTGCACCAGTGGTGTAAGTTGGATAGGATTGCGCTGTAAGACAGGTCAGAGCCAGAGATGTGTCACGGTCATGTAGTTTCACTGATTTGCAGCTTCGTTGCTGGCTTTTGGAGAAACTGTAATGCATGGTGCAAAAAGGCTAGATAGATCCTGAAAGCATACCAAACCCATTATACTGGACAGGTCTTTCTGGTAAGTACTTGTTGATCAGGACTGATTGGCCAATCTCATTAATAGAGCTGGTTGTTTTTTTTTTTAAATGTAATACTGTGTAGAAATTTTATGTATCATGTTAATCTTTAGTTTTTATTTTTGTGTCTTTTTATTTTTATGAAAGCTATAAATAAATAAATAAATAAATAAATAAATAAATAGAGACTGATTGGCCTTTGCTGTTTGCACATCTTTATGATCAGTGGTTATAATTTATTAATAATCATAATGCTTAGCATTTGTACCCCATTTTAGATTGCTGAAGGCACTTCACATATATTTTCTTACTTAGTAATCTTAACAACCCTTTAAGAAGGGTCAGTATTATTAGCCCCATATTGCAGAGCAGAGTAGGTATTAGACACAGAGTGGCACTGCAAATTTAATAAATTAGTCAATCAATTAAGGTGGCAAGCCTTTACACACTCATCTGAGAGTAAGCCCCATTGAATATATATATATATATAAACATATATTGTCGGCGCAATCCTACCTAGGATCCTATCCCCGTTCCAGCGGCCTGGAGGTCTACTGAGGAGGCCCGATGGGCCTCCTCAGATTTCGGCCAGCTATTTAGCTGGCGGAAGTCGGAGGAGGCTGTGTAACGACCGTGCCAGTCGACCGGGGATATAGCGAACGTCATCTCCGCCCCCTCCCGGGTTGGCACAGCCAATGGCCCCCCTCCCTTGCCACCTGGACCGCCCATGAGGTGGCCGCATGGAGATCCGGCAGCAGAGTAAGGGCTGCTGGCCTACCGCCAGTGGCCCTTACTCTAGAGTTGTTGCAAACATGCCTTACAGCACATTTGCGACGGCTTAGTTGGGCAGGATTGCGCTGCCCATCTACTGTATATGTTTATATATACTGTAGGCTTGTGCTGTAAAACTCATACAATTAATTAATTGAGATAACAGAATTTCTTTAATTGAGTGACAGGACCTACTGTTAAGATATACAGGCATGTGTGATGAGGATATGTTTTTTAGAATAATAATATATTTTTATTTTAGCTTTATCTTTTGAAAAATGATGACTGTTCAACTCAAAGAAGGAAAAGAATTTTCACCTGACTTCGTGCATCTGAATGACTTGGCATGTGAAACTATAGGGGGGAAGGTAAATTTAATGCAATTTACAAAAGTGAGATTTAGAAAAACAGATGACACTCTTCAGTTTTGCATAGTAATTCTTTTATGAAATGATTAAAATTGAACCTCCATGCATAAAAAAGTAGTAATATGATGAAAGTGTTGTTTGCACTCACAAGCATTTTTTTTTGCACTTATTTACTCTGGGGCTTGAGTAACATAACTGGGGGGGGGCTGGATGGGGTTATGCAAGGTACACATAGTAGACCTCCCATTCACTGGACTGCCTCTAAGCACACCAGAGAAGGGAGAGAAGAAAACAGGGCTGTGTTGATCCCTATGGGATTCCCTTCATGTGCAGGCACTAATGTGTGAGAAAGAATGATGCCCCAGGTTTTGGTAAATATTCAGAGGCCAACATGGCAACATTTCAGCAACAATGGTGCATACCAATGATGAAGTTGATTTGAGTACCAATATTGGTAGAAAGATGGCATATAAATACTTTGAATAAATAGTAAATAAATAATTCCTGGGTGGGGAACAGATGGATTGTGTCATCATCAGTGAGTGTTATTATTTTAAGTGCATTTTTAAGCACATATTCTGAGCCACTCTGAAACGCACAAATCTTCGAATAGTTTGTTAAGGATAGAAAGGACATATAGGGCCACCTACAATAGACTCGGATTAGCAAAGCAATAACTTGATGATGGCTAAAGATAATATTAATAAAATTCAATCTCCATACACAAGACTAACAAAGCAGGTAAAATGATACCGAGGCCTGTTTACTTGACAGTACATTATTTTAATCATACTGTAGGAACAAACATACTACATTATTAATTAATTTCTAAACTTCAAATAGAAGAGCTGTACAAAATAATTCAAAGGTACGCTTTGCCCACAGGCTTAAAGGTAAAGGTATTCCCTGCTCAAAAGCCAGTCGTGTCTAACTCTAGGGCAGTGATGGCGAACCTATGGCATGCGTGTCACAGGTGACACGCTATGATGTTTTGAGTGACACTCGGTATCCTTGGAGGTCGCTGGTATGGGTGACCCTTTAAAAACCATTTTAAAAAGTAAAAATAAGTCAGAAAAGGCCTTCCCTACTGTTGTGTGGCAAAATCGTGCTGTTTGCAGGCCTTCAGGGCAATCTTCTGCTCTCTGGAAGCCACTTCCAGGTCACGCGATCCCCCTCTCTTTGCCCTTGCTCACCCTAGAATGCATCATGCTGGGTGAGCCAGGACAAAGGGAGGCTGTCATGCAATCCGGAAGTGGCTACAAGAAGATAGTTTCTCTTTTGTTCATGTGTGTGTGTGTGTGTGTGTGTGTGTGTGTGTGTGTGTGTGTGTGAGAGAGAGAGAGAGAGAGAGAGAGAGAGAGAGAGAGAGAGAGAGAGAGAGAGAGAGCATAGTCAAGTTAGGCCATTTCCAAATTTTTGACATGCCAAACCCAAAAGGTTCACCATCACTGCTCTAGGGTATGGTGCTCATCTCTGTTTCTAAGGCTGTAGAGCCAGCGCTGTCCGAAGACGCTCCCATGTTCATATGGCCAGCATGACTAATGGAACGCTGTTACCTTCCCATCGCAGCGGTACCTATTTATCTACTTGCAATTTCTTGCTTTCGAACTGCTAGGTTGGCAGGAGCTGGGACAGGAGACGGGAGCTCACTCCGTCTTGCGGCACTCCGGTCTCGAACTGCTCTGGTCTGCAGTTCAGAGTCTTAACCACTAAGCCAACGAGACCCTGCCCACAGGCTTACTACAAATCCAGGGGAATTTTTTTTTTGGGGGGGGGGGTTGACACACAAGGGATGGCTGGTATGTTATGATGATATAAAAGGGAAAAAAAGTGTACAGGTTCATGATATGAAAAAGAAATATAAACTAAGAAACCTAGAAAAATAATATTGCCCTATTTATATAGATCTCTTTGTAGCTGATCCATTTGGTTCCTTACGCAAGTGCAGCCTTCCTACCATACACATCACTCTCCTGATGCAAGAGAGCTGTAGAGGCACAGGGGAGGTTAATGGTATGGGACTTCTGCATGCAAAGTAGTACACATCAAAGGAGGAGGGAAGGTTGTGGCAAGGGAGTGGGGTTTTTTTCCCTTTTGAAGGTGTGTGTGCTTCCCAATACGTATAATAAAATAAGTAGTAATTTGTAAATAGCTGTTTTAATTCCAATTTATACTCTTTTATTTTATAAAGATTTTATTTGCAACAGACGACTTCTTTGCTCCTGCAGACAATCTCTTAAAGGTAGGCAAAAGTTTGTATGACCTTCCTTTGGATTATGAATCGATTGTGGTACAGACCAATGCTAGGCCAGAAACAATCCAGATTACTTTAAGTTCTAGCCATTAAGGTATAATACATGTTTAATATTGTGCTGGGTGCTCTAGCTTGTCACTGAGTTCAGAGAAGTTCAGGGATATTGTGAAATAATTTAGTTTCCTTTGGATAAGAAGAATGAGCACTGGAGACTTGTGGTGTCCTTTGCAATATTTGTTTGCAGGCAACATATAACCATTGATCCTCGGCCAGGTTCTCCCCAAAGTGACTGCACCCAAGAATGCTTCAGTTCTACTGTCCCAGCTAAATGTTCTCAGCTTTCTGGCTCACATACTCTCCAAATCCAACTTGCAACTACTGCTCCTAACTATTTCTGATGAGTGTTGCATTCCAAAGGCTGAAATCATTAAGAAATATTTAGCTCTGTTTGTTCAGTCCCCGGTTACTTATGTCAAAGCCTTAGAAACAGGCCCGTTCAAGCTAATCAAGACACCCAAACTTCTAACCATACTGATTAATAACAGATCTTTGCAAAAAAAATCCATTATAACGCATTTATACAGTGTATATGACAATTTGCAGTGATATGTCTATTACTTACAACATTAAGATGTCAGGCAAAAACTGTTTTATCACATAAAGCTCTCTTTTACAATGATTGGTCTGAGTTTGATTAAATCTTCCATTTTAATGGCAACTGCTTAAGACGACATACTGGAGATGATCCAGCCAAATTGAAGCACTTTTGGTATTCTGCTGGCGGAAGGGCACATTTTGAACCAATACATTAAAATGCAAGATAGGTTTTTGAGTTATCTTGATCTTCTATTTTTGTTTAGAAACAAAGACCAGTATTTCATGCAGACCTATTCACTGACTATGGGAAGTGGAGGGATGGATGGGAGACCAGAAGGAAGCGGATTCCAGGTAAAATAGTGTTTTTAGTAGCTAAATAGCAAACAGGATTTCAAAGCAGCACAGCATATCCAGAGGAACGTTAAGCATTGAAAAGATTGATGATGTATATTTATTGAGAATTCTGTGATTGGAGGCAGAATCTCCAAAAGAAAAATATGGGACAGCAACCTTTGCAGGCACTTCTTTCAGCCATAGATATTAGTTGTCCTATGAGCTGAGACTAAACGCAATGACAACTTTCAGGGTTTCCATCAATAATTTGTCATTTCACCGCATTGTTTCTTCCAAATACCTAAATACTTGTTGAGGGGGAAAAGCCCAACAATTAATGGTTTGTAATCTTTAATTTAACAGAGCTGACAACCAATTGCCAACTTCTTTCTCAAACCATATACAGTACAATTGTGCTTTTTACCACCAAGGTGCCATCCACCAAATGCTGCTTCCATTTAAGTATTCTTGAAATAGATAGGGGTTGCACATGAGCAGCAGTTGTTAGATTGTTCTGTATATTAGTTCACCACCATAACATAGTACCAAGCTGATGTGACTCATGTTAGGCTTGTCATCTTGTCCAGGTTTGGACAACATGTTTTGTATTTGGCAAAGGCAATAAATAAATCTTACATGCAAACCAATACAGTATATTAGGATGTATTTTGTCATTAGATGCTTTTCCACAGTACCTCATGACTCCATTTTGATTCTCAGTGCCATGATTAAAAAAAGAAAAGAAAAATGCATGCATCTCTGAACACACCTATTCTTTGGGCAGTTGCTCAAATCTTCTGTTGCTCTGAATTGAATTTGGTTTCTTTTTGCATTCATCTCTTAACTCTCTTGGTTATACCATATTCATACTAATAATGTCAACGTCTATCATTTCTGGAATCCATTTCAACCGGTAATTCGTTGCTTTAAAAATAAGGAAGCATACCTTTGTTTTTTTAGGTTATGACTGGTGCATTATTCAATTGGGAGTGCCCGGTATTATCTCTGGGTTTGAGGCAGATACATCTTACTTTGCTGGAAACTGTGCTCCTCGGATATCAATCCAAGCTGCTTGCTTGAAACCAGGTAATTAAGAAAAGAAGATCTTAAGAACTTTCACAAAAAGAAGGGCTTTAAAAAAGGGATCCTATCAAGACTGACAGAGGGAGAAAGAACAATAGTTGACTGTGACCTGGCGTGAGGTGTACATGAGTAAAACACTTTCCTTTAGGTTCTGTAGCCAGGGCTAAAATTTGTGAAAGAAACAAGGCATGCCAGATTTCTCAGCAAGAGCAGGTACAGTGGGCTCTCACATCACAATGGGTTCATTTTACAATCAAATCACTTTATAATGAGCTCTCTATAGTAAAACAAGGTACATTATACAATAAGTTATTCATTTTACAATGGGCTCACAATTGACACCAACAGGACCTCGTGGGTGATGGATAAGCCAATCAGCAATGCGAATGCAGGCGTTTGGTAGTATCCTACCCAATACCAACATTGTTAACATCGTGACTGTGTTATGCAGGGAAGGATATAGCCAATGCAAATGATGATGCTAACGCAAGACTTCTAGGTAGCATCTCAGTGGGTTGAAGCATTTTAAACATCGTGGCTGTGTGTACTGAGGGAAGGACGCAGCCTTGTAATTTGTGTTTTATAATTACAAAATTGTGTCAATTGATAACCATGGCCCCCAAAGAGTGCAGTAGAACCTCTTCAGTCACCTTTTAGAGTGGGAAATAGCTTAGTTCTGTGGTAGAGACTTTAACTTCCAAGGTTTTGGAACGAATTACCTCAAAACGATGTGTTACTGGGTTCACATTACAATATTTTCACAATACAATGGAATCTCTGGAACAGATTACCATTGTAAAGCGAGGGTCCACTGTAGTTGGCCGTAATGGACATGGGGAAGTAGATGTCAGCTGTAGGGGGCATTGATCAAACTCAGATTTAACCCTCCCCCCTCACTTTCCTACTTGGTAGCAGTAAAAGGGGGCTGTGTTTTGCTGTTCTGTTGTTGGAGTCGCCTCCATTCAGGGCCCATTTTTTTTCCACACAGTATGAATTATCCCCTGCGCCTTGCAATATCTCAGCTCTCTCTGTGCCCAATCAGACTTGGCCACCCTGACCGCTTCCTTTCTCCTCTTCCTTCTGCCCCCAGGAACCACCAGATTTTCAATGTTATTCAATGTTATTGCTCTGTTGTTTTTCCCATTGCCACAGCAAGGGGTTGCTATTTTCAAAGTTATTGAGCTGCTCTGGTTGTCTCCAAGCAGCTTCTGTTGTTTGTTTTGCCTGTGTCTTCACAGCTATGCCTGCTTCAAAGCCCTGGCCAAGTCCATTCGGAAGCGGATGTTTGTAACTTGAATGTCTGTAAGCGGAGGACCTTCTGTAATGACAACACTGGGAGGGGATGTGTCTACGGAACATCATTACCATTTTATTTATTATTTCTGAATCTAGTGTTTAAAGTTCAACTGGGGGCATGAAATGCAAAAGCAAGTGTTGGTACTTATGCTTCATTGTACATATTTGTTTACTCTATTTATTACATTGTAATATCTTCCTTCTTCCATATAACTCAGGACAGCATACATTGTATAACCCCCCCCCCCATTTAGTACTTATATCAACCCTGGGGGGTAGATTAGGGTGAAAGATAATGATGGGCCCAAGGTCACCCAGTGAGCTTCATGGCTAAGTAGGAATTTAGATCCAAGTCTTGCCAATCTAAGTTCAACACTCTATCCCTTACACCCCACTTATACATACTAGGTCTCTGTTCTAGTATTCTTTACAGCACTTCCTAATCCCAAATACTGTATTGCACTGACACTGTAAACATGAAAGGAAAGTCTTTCCAAGAGAAACATTTCTTAGCACCAGTACATCTTGTTTCATATAGCCTTAGTACAGCTTGCCAGAGATCTCATGTCCAGTATTAATAAACTTACCAGATCTCCAACCGGGACAGAATGCTAGACCTTTAGGAGAAGGAATGTGGGCAGGTGTAGCTCGTTAAACCTTAGAGCACAATCCTAGGCATGCCTACTCAGAAGCAAGCCCCATTGTGTTCAGTGGGTAATACTTCATTTAAGTATTAAATGCTAGAGCTAAAAAATATAGCAATTCTAAGCACTCACTTTTTGGAAGTAAGCTATGAAGAGAATTTGATTCTGCCCGCATTATCTACTAAATTTCATCATCGCTGCTTCTACCTGCTGCTGCCTCTTTGAAAACGTAAGACGGTGCCCCCTTATAGTGGCGAGGAGGCGGAGAAGAAGGGAAAAAAAGAGCTTATGGTTTTATGTTGTACTGTAATTGCATTTGTAGACTTTTGATGTAAGCCACCTTGGAGGCCTCTTTGGAGGCACAAAGGCGTGGATAAAAATCTCCTAAATAAATAATAGATTTCTGTTGGGTGTACTGTCCTTGCAGAGAAGGTACCATCACTGCCACCAAGAGGGAACAGAATAGGAACCACAGCTTCAGATGAAGAGTTTAAGGCTATCAAGGAGGTACTGTGACCCCTAGATAAGAAAAAACAAACAAACAATAAATCGCTCTGAGTTTTTCATAGTAAAATGGCTAAATTACCGGTAAATTAAATATTTAAGAGCACATTATTTTGGCTCTTGGGTGTACTGCTTCTCAAAACATTTTTGGAATCTTTAAAAGGGCTGCATAAATAAAACTTTATTCTAAATGCCCTCTGAAACATGCAAGTAAAGACACTCATTTAGCAACGATAATGGCAGCATAAAACGCTAATGGCTTGTATCCTAAGCTCTTCTGTTTGTCACATGGAGGAAGCTCCGTTTGTGTAAGGAGGGAGGGGAAGTTTTCACTGATCTCTGTTTCCCTCAGCAGCATCCTGCACCCCTCTGAAAAATC
This sequence comes from Plestiodon gilberti rubricaudatus, assembly GCA_026170595.1. Taxonomy (NCBI): domain Eukaryota; kingdom Metazoa; phylum Chordata; class Lepidosauria; order Squamata; family Scincidae; genus Plestiodon; species Plestiodon gilberti. The sequence continues at coordinate 115,694,953 of JANXHW010000001.1, forward strand.
TGCTTCTGAGGGCTCTGAACCCTCAGGAACCGATTTGGCTGCAGAGGGAAGGAGAGACTGGCAAAAATCATCCCTTCCCTTTGTGTAAACGAAGCTTCTTCCATTTACAACTCAAACAGAACCCCAACCATGCAGTACTGGAATACAACCTAAAATGTATAAGAACACCTTATGATATACTGTATTAACTTTGTTGTATTAAAGAGAAATCTAAACCAGGTTTAGAAATATAAACCTCCATTACTCAGGTACACGAGGTGGCCCCGGTGGCCCCGCCCCCTCGCCTTCGGAGCCATTCAGTGGAGCGAAGGCAACACGCAGGAGACTTAGTGTTCCGCCCCACCTTCAGCGACACAGACGCTGCTGATCTCACAGTAGCCCCACCAGATGCCTCAGGAAGCACACAAGACAATAAGATACCTGTATTCTGTCACCACTCCCTTGCACCTGCCAGCTGCCTCCTCCACTGTTCTGTTTCCTTCTGTCCCCTGGATTCAGACAAGAGATGCTCCAGCTCACCACTCTCCGATTCTGTACATTTCCTCTTCCATGCCGTCCCCCTCTTCCTTTCTGAATTCAAGGAGCAGAAGGAGACAGAGCAGTGGAGGCAGGCATCTCTCACCAATCCACTACCACTTCAGTCAGCCTCATGGATGGACCGGCTCTGATATGAAAAGAATATTACTGATTTGACAATAAGCAACTAACCACTATTTGTTTTTAGATAAGGTCAGATGAATGGACTTCCCTGGTTCCTATGTCAGAGTTAAAATCAGGAAGTCTTGATACTGTCCACAACTATTTTTCTGTTACTTTAAAACAAAAATGGACTCACCTAAGGCTCAACATATATCCAGGTAAGAAATATATAATACAGCGGTTCCCAAACTGTGGGTCACGAAAAACCCACCGCCTGAACATGAAAAAACAGAGCTATTTTTTAAATTGTAAAGAGGACGGACATATGGGATTTCCAGCCATGTCAATTATTTTCAGAAATAAAGTTTAATACTCAAGCCAAATTGTTGTTGGTAATTCCTTCTTGACGGAAGAAGATACATACAGAAACTTGACAGGTCAAGGGAAACAGCGTCCAAGGATTAACTGAGCGACAGGCAAAAACTTTACTCCTCTGCTGACGTTTCACTTCTCTCTCGAAGCTTTCTCAAAGCAAGTCCTGTCAAGGTTCTATATGTATCTTCTCCCGTCAAGAAGGAATTACCAACGACAATTAAACTTTGAGTATTAAACTTTATTTCTGAAAATAATTGACATGGCTGGAAATCCCATATGTCCGTCCTCTTTACAATTTGAAAAAAGCCATGGAACCCTCCACACGACAGAGCTATTTTTCCCTGTTCTGAGGCAGCAAAGAAATGGAGCTATTCTCCAATCAGGAAGAAAGGTGAAGGAGCTTAGTAATAATCTTTTTGAGGGCTGCTGCTATGGAAGAACTGAACTCGTCTCAAAGCCTACAACTCCCATAAGCTCCTTCAACTTTTCCTTCCCCCTCTTCCTTCCTTCCCCCCTCTTCTTTTCTTTGAGGTTCCAACTAGATTCACTGTGCAAGAGAGAGTTGTGGTGCCTTTTTCTCCCCAGGCAGGGAAAGGGGACTTTAGGGCAAGATTTGCTCGGAAGCAAGCCCCAAGGAGTGGCCAGGGGCTTTTTTTCCCATCTCATGCCAGCGAGTCAGCCCTCAATTCATACTGGCGCAGTAAACAAACAGAGTACACAAAAAGCATGGGAATCCTGTGCTGTCACTTGCAGAAGCAGGAAGTTTAATGCCCTCAGAAGGGCAAACCATCAGGGGGACTCCCACCCCTTTTGGCAGGCAGATGCTGCTGGGATACAAGCAGACATAACAAGTCGGCTGAAGGACGATTGGCAGCACCAGAGGAGGGACATGGCTTTTGCCATGAAAAAACCTTCAGATCGAACTGAATCTGTAGCTACAAATCCTATGTGGGTTGAAACTCACAGATGTGACTCGTGAATGTCTTTTCCCACAGAATAACTGCACATTTAGTACAGGCCTCAGTTTCTGCACTACAATAGCGCTCAGCCTTAGCACATGCAATTATATCTGCTTGCATTCATTCCTTGCTATCATTGGCTCTCTCTCCAGAATAAATAATACCGGTAATTAACAAGAGTAGGGGTAGAATTGCCATACAATTTTTATATGCTCTAGAACTATTGTACTAAATTATATACAAGTATGTTTATATGTATTAATTGATCTAATGACCATCTTTTTCTCCCCAGTGTACTCAGAATTTAAAATGCATTTTTTTTATACAGATGGTGGGATTGCACGTTTAAAAGTATATGGCACGATGCTGAGAGACTGGTCACTTTCTGGCCTGAACCACTTGAGTGACTTGGCAGCAATGGTGAATGGAGGCACCTGTGTTGGATATAGTGATGCTCAGTTAGGACATCCCAAAAATATTTTAGGTAAGAATAATACTGGGCCTTATTAGTTTGGTAAGTAAGACATGATGTTACAATGAAATCAAACTACTGGTTCACTGAGAAAACTTTGTTATTCATAGGCACAATCCATGAAGCACAAAGCTATTCACTTCAATGGACCTATTTATTTCAATTAGGTTCTGAATAAACCCAATTGAAATAAATGGGTACTGTGGAGCAGCAGTGAATTGCATATTGAGATGGAAGCGAGGGAGAGCAGATCAGGCACTCGGGTCGTTGCTAAGAAGAGGCAATGGAGTTGGGAGGAGCGGACGATTCCGAAGCTTCCAGCCGCGTTACAGAAACGACAGAGGCATGGGAAGTGCTTGGCTAGAGCGGCCCGACAAAGAAGCGATGTTGCCGCTCTAGCCAAGCACTTCCCATACCTCTGTCGCTTCTGTAACGCAGCTGGAAGCTTCGGAATCGTCCGAGGAGCAGACGATTCCAAAGCTTCCAGCCGTGTTACAGAAGTGACAGAGGTATGGGAATTCTAGCCAGAAAACCTTTGGGGGCCACCAGAAAACCTTGGGGAGGGCCCCGCAAGCGGCCCATATGTTGTGCACCCCTGGATTAGGCGATTGAAAACATTTTGATCAACAGCTAAAAAGATGCCCCCAATTAATTGGGGAACATGTTTACACAGGAAGGAAAGCCTCTTTAAATTGTTGCTTGCTGTGACATACGCATATCTCACCAAAAAACAAATAAAGTATGCCTATTCTTGAAAAACTATTGTGCTATTCATATGGCAATGTATGCAGATTGAATCAATTTAATAATTAATCAATCAATTAAAACATTAACAATTAGCTATTTTTTATGTAATGTTGATGACTCTACTAACTTTAAGAGAAAATGGAGGGAAAGGAATCCTTTTCCACCCTTGCAGAATAGCTAACAATAATTATAGGCAGATAATAGTTAATATTGTTGAATTCCTTAAGAATATAACTTCTTGTTTGGATAGGAATAGGAAGAGCAAAGTCCATGAAAGATGGCTGGGAAACAGGAAGAAATCTGCAAAGACCACCAATTTTACAAGTAAGAAACAAATGAATTATACCGTATTTTTCGCTCCATAAGACGCACTCCCCCCCCAAAATAGGGGGGGAAATAAGTGCGTCTTATGGAGCGAATATTAAAAAAGTAAAAAAAATACTTACCTGTGCTTGTGGGGTCTTCGGGAGGCCTGCAGAGGGTCGCGCAGGCCTCCCTGATCTTCGGTTTGGCGATAAATGGCTCTTTTCAGCCATTTCCGGTTTTCCGGAAAACCGGAAATGGCCGAAAAGAGCCATTTATCGCTGAACCGAAGATCGGGGAGGCCTGCGCGACCCTCTGCAGGCCTTCCGAAGACCCCACAAGCACAGGTAAGAAAAAAATCTTTTTGCCCTATTTTTTGCTCCATAGGATGCATGCGTCCTATGGTGCGATGCGTCCTATGGAGCGAAAAATACGGTAATTCATGGGTAGTTCATATTTATTTACTTATTTTTCACATTTTTATACCGCCCTTCCTCCAAGGAGCTCAGAGTGATTTTGTTCTAAAATTAAAAGATTAAACTTCATGGAAAGGCACACATCTTGTAACGCGGGAGGAGGGGATGTTGCCATGTGTTTTCCACCCCAGGTCAGACATCCACTATGGATATCAGTTGCTTGATCTTACAATGAAAGGGGTTCTCCTGCAAGTGCCTCCTCTGACTCAGGTTAGGCCCTAACCGTTAGGGGAATGGTGATGGCATGCAACGGCAAGACTTCTCCATTGTGGCGCCATCACAATTATGGAACTCCCTTCCAGGGGAGTTAAAAACTGCCCCTTCTCTCATGGCTTTCTTGCGAGGGCTCAAAACATTTTTGCTTCGTCATTTGGGTGATGTGTTGGTGGTTGCCTCCTGTGTATATATGATGTACTGCTTGCTGCTTTCCCTCTATAGCGGCTCCCCCCCTTTATAGTTGTTGGTCTGAACTGCTGACCCCCAACTGTTTTTATTAATTGTTTTATTTATTGCTTCATTTATTGTAAGCCTTGTTGTTTTTTATGGAAACTTGTAATTTGCCTGACCCTTGGGTATTTGCCTTGGCAAGGGAAAGGTCAAGGTGGGATATAATTTTTTTAACTTACTAAATAAAACAGAGAATTTTCCATTTGTGTGTTGCAAGTGAATCATAGGTAAAGGTAAAGGTGACCCCTGACAATTAAGTCCAGTCGTGTCCGACTCTAGGGTGTGGTGCTCATCCCCATTTCAAAGCCGAAGAGCCAGTGTTGTCAAAGCCGAAGAGCCAGCATTGTCCGAAGACGCCTCCATGGTCATGTGGCCGGCATGACTCTCCTTGCCGCAGCGCGTAGCATGCGGCTGGAACACGGAGCGCTGTTTACCTTCCCGCAAGCGGTACCTATTTATCTACTCACATTAACATGCTTTGGAACTGCTAGGTTGGCAGGAGTGAATCATACCTGAGGTTTATCTTGGAAAAGAATGGGGGAAATTCACCACCAAAGATGTTTCTTCATTTTAATTCCAGGTTGATGAAAATGGAACCCTTCTTATCCCAGGAAGTGAATGGGCAGTATTCCGACTGGGGCATTCAGGTGTAATAACACACATAGAAATAGATACTAGTCACTTTAAAGGCAAGTATTTATTGTCAGTCTTATAGCTCTTCTATTAAATTCCTTCAGCCTGGAGAAGTATGTGAGCAAATAGTTTATTAATATCCAAAGTGATCATTAAGAATGATGAAAAAAATAACTTTGGCAGACATTGTTAAAAATAAAATGTTTGTGTTTAAATGTTTTGCTACTCCCTTTCCCCTCCTCTTGTCAAGCAGTTACAGCCAGCTAAAATCTTTAACAGCAGCTCTGTCCTGAGTAATATTCTTGCCCTGTGTTTCAGCTCTGAAAATTTCACAGGGTATTTTTTAGCAGCCATGGAAGCCCGATCCTATTTATGTTTACGGCACAATCCTGACTAAAATGAGAATGGTGGAGCGAGCGCTCCGCCGTTCTAAGCCGTTGCGAATGTGCCGTAAAGCACGTTCGCTACGACTGGAGAGTAATGCCGGCTGGTGCGGAGGCCGGCCACCTTCACTCCACTCCCGGATTGCCCATGCAACCGCTGGAGGAGGTAAGTGATCCCCCAGTGGGAGTGGGGGCAGTCCAGGCGGCAAGGGAGGGGGGCCATTGGCCGAGCCGGCCCGGGGGGAAGGGAGGTGGGGGGGCAGGGATGGCCATATCCCTGTCCCCTTCCCAGGCCGGCACGGCCTTTACACGGTCTCCTCCAACTTTCACCAGCTAAATAGCTGGCGGAAATCCGAGAAGGCCCATTACGGCCTCTCCGCGTTACACCGGGGGAAGGGGACGAACATCCCCTTTCCCTGAGTAGACCGAGGAGACCCTGGGGAATGGGGATAGGATCTGGGGGGTGGGCCTGGGCTGCCCGCCAGATACTTAGGCACGATTGGGCTGTTACTTGGAAGTGAATCTCACTGAATTCAGTTGAGTTTACCCCCAAGTAAGTCTGCATAGGGTTACAGCCCTATTATTATTATTTTTTTGGAAGAAGACTATTGTTATATCACAATTATTTTTACTATTAGGAAATTTTCCAGATACCTTTAAACTTGAGGCCTGTGTTCTGAGTGTACAAGAAGAAAATAACTGCATAGCACAGAAATGGACCCTAAAACTGGGTCCAAAGTGGAACATCTTGCTGCCTGGAAGAAAGGTAAGCTTAGAATCTCTGGAGCAATTGGACACTAATGCATCCTTTTCGTTTTAACATATTTTTAGTGTTAAGTGTTGTCAGAAAAAGTATGCTATAAATTTCAGAAAAACAAAAGTCACACAACATCCACAATTTTACTTAGTGTTCGGATTGTAATTACCAAGTCTTGTCTATAGCTAATATTTCAGCAGAGTTTCTTGTTACAGGGGCAGTAATAAAGTTTATCATCTTTTTTCCCCTCCAGCTTAAACCCCATAAGAGACATTTTTTTGACGGTACTGCCATACAAAAACTGGATGTATTTACTCATGTAAGACTTACTATTGCTCCTGATGGAGGTATAAGCAGGATGCGTCTCTGGGGCTTTCCACGGACTCTGTCACATGTGAGCAAGTAAAACTCTTATCAAAAAAGTCCTGCAAAATTTCACTTACTGTTATAGGAAACGTTATACTGTACATTAATCTCTATGCATATATATTCATTGAATTATACATGGTTTTCTCCACAGCATTGGTTCAAACACAAGATTTTGTGAGGGATGTACAATAACACTACTATTTCTGCTAATAGTAGCTAATAACACCACTATTTCTGCGCATATATATGCACATTCTTGGGGAAGCTGAATTATTTATAATTAAGCAATGATAGGAAGATGCACATGTAGCTGTAGAAACCTCTGGAGAATGTAGAACCTATATGAACATTCAAACCCCCATGCCCATCCATCCCACCAACACAAAATAAGTGTACAGTATTTCTTTTCTCTAACTGGATGATCTTTCAAAATGCAGTGACATATTTTAAAATAATAGTGTATTATTATTAATAGTGTACTGTTCATAATAGCAAATAATAACAATAACAATAACAATAATAAAATGCTGTGTATGTAATTGCTTTGTGTTCCGTTATACTGGAGAAAATAAACAAAAATATGTTGCCATTGTTACAGCCTGATTCTATGCATGTTTACTGTATATGGAACTCATTGCTACTATGTTTGATGGGATGTCCTCCACACAACTGTGTTTAGGATTATAGCTTTAAATTATGCAAATGCAAGGGTTTACAGATTCTGGAAATATTTTATCTAAACTGATAATAATCTGAGCAATATTATACTTTAGTACATTTGGAGTCTGTGCACTGAAGTTCAGGGCACTTCCAGATGGGTGTTTAGTTTGGGCTCTTCACTTTGTTTACTCACTCTTTACAGGGGATTCACACAATGTTGTCATCCATCATTGCCCTTCTGTACTTTTCCCATGCTTAAGTTATTGCATTTATTAATTAACAAAGAAAATAATTAATAATGAGAATGAGTATAGCAGTGAAATTACTGCACATGTGGACTGTCGTTAGCGAGACTGCTAACAGGGTCGAGACTGACCCAGGCAGGCCCAGATTCAACAAACCTCAACAGAAAAAGGAAGGGTTAAGGGCAGGGGTGCACAACTTGGCAGTGGGTAGGGGCCGAAATGAATAGACTAAACTTCTTCGGGGCCGCAGATAGGTGTTGCGGGGGGCGTGGCAAGGAATCATGATGTCACTGAGGAAGTGACATCACAGGGGGGCGTGTCCATGAGCCAGAAAATCTCTGGAAATGCAACATATTAATAAATAAATAATGAGCCACCTGTGGCTCTTTAACATATAAAGTGCAGCTCTCGGAAATATGTTGGCTTCTTAATGCTTCTTAAATATTGTGGCTCTCAAACATCTGAAGTTTATTGTATGTGGCTCTTACATGAAGCAAGTTTGGCCACCCCTGGTATATACCGTATATATACCCATCAATCATCATCATCAGGGCCTTCCCTTCTGAAACCTTACATGGTGCGGAGGTTCCGTGTTGGCAAAAGTATTTCCTAACAAACTCTGTCTTGCACGTTCTGCAGCTCTCAAATGCATAACCGACCAGCAGAGGAAAAACGTGGCCACCCCGAAGTGAGGGTCCAACGGCCTGAAGAAGAGCTGAAGCATCACAGAATCGACCGCCGGTCACCTCGGCGAGCTTAGATGTTCATTCACTCCTCCCAGAGCCTCTGCAGGGCTTTCAGCCAGAGCCCATGCTTACCTCAAAATCCCGGGATTCCTTCTTCAGCAATTCACAGTCACGTTGCTTCCTAAGGAAGTCGCCATCATCATAGCAGCCCAACTTCCCCGGGGATCTACGTCATAACCGCTGTGCCAACACCAACTCCAGCACTTTTGTAATGCAGCTGGAAGCTTCGGAATCGTCCGAGGAGCGGACGATTCCGAAGCTTCCAGCCGTGTTACAGAAGTGACAGAGTTATGAGAGGTGCTTGGCTAGAGCGGCCTGACAAAGAAGCGATGTTGCTGCTCCAGCCAAGCACTTCCCATACCTCTGTCGCTTCTGTAATGCGGCTGGAAGCTTCGGAATTGTCCGCTCCTCGGACGATTCCGAAGCTTCCAGCCGCGTTACAGAAGCACCGGAGTTATGGGAAGTGCTTGGCTAGAGCGGCCCAACAAAGAAGCGATGTTGCCGCTCTAGCCAGAAAACCTTTTGGGGCCACCAGAAAACCTTTGGGGGGCTGCATGCGGCCCCCGGGCCGCATGTTGTGCACCCCTGGTTAAGGGGGAAGATCAGGTTGCTGTATCCCCCAAACACACAATGTCCTCTAGTGACAGTCAGTGTGGAAGGAATGTATGTAGCTATTGTGCATGTGACTACCAGCAGAGACACAATGACTGCCTGGTGCTATGGTACAAGGAGGCCTCTGTTCTGGAAGTGTTGCCAATCTTTCCTTTCAGTCTCTGCTTATATTTGAAGCTGTGTCTGTGTTCTTTTCCTTTGCTCATTTAAAACGTTTTACCTTATGAATAATGCTTTAATAAAAGGATACTATTTACACTTTCAATTGTGTATGTGGCATATATTCTTTTTATGTTGTGGGCTTTCATACTTCATCATACCCTACTTGAGACAGAGATGGAGAGCTTGCATGAGTCCGGGGGGGGTACATCAACAAATGGAAAGACTGACTGCCACTCTCTGCCCCCAACACACTTGGTACCTCTTTTTGTGGCTCCCCCTGCCCACTCACACCATTATATATACAGCTGTGGGAAAGTGGATTTTTGGCAATTATTTTATGAAAAAGCCTCTTGATAGTTGATAGCTTTTGTCTGGTAAGAAAAAAAATGAATTATTTAAAGAAAATAAATGGTTTTTTTTTAGCTCCATAAGGAAGAAAAACTGGGAGGTTTGGCCATTACTTTTTCTTTGGAGAAAGAATGGGGGTGCACATGTGTGTAATAATAAAAATAATAATAGTTAACATTGATAAAGACTCACTGGTTACATTTTAAGACTCTTCCCTGGGGAAAAGAATAGATTGCTGGTGTAGCTGAGGCTATTTTACACCAACTATCCTCGCAACTGCAGCAGAAAATGACGTAGTATTTAGTTAAACTAATTTGATGCTCTCACATTTTCACATTTCTTTCATTCATTCAGGACACAACAGGCAGCGATATTTTTTTTTCTTAGTTCTGCCAGACCAAGGACCTGCAGTCTCCTCACGAAGGCCCTTAGTATTGCGCGCACACATCACACACACAAGATTCCTGGCGACAACAGACTACTTCTGGTCGGGAGGCTTTTTCCCGAAGGCGTTTCTGCTTGCAAGCGTTGAACTGGAGGCATAGCAATTAGCACAACATGAAGCGAGGAGGAGGCGCCAGTCCGTGTTGTGTAGGAAAAGAACCGAAACGGGACGGTAAACGAGGAGAACTGAAGCCTGTGCTGCCAATACTGTATACAAGGAGAGCGGGAAAGAGGGCGTGGGGAAGGTGACAACATTTGAGACGACGGAACACGGAAAGAGCCACCGGACCCGGGGCGATATTTTATTTCATGAAAAGAGACGTGAAGAGGGGAATGCGGGGAGTTTCTGGTTAATGGAGTTGGAAGTCCCTGACTGGGGCAGAGCAGGCAAGTGCTGCATGCATGCAGCCCAGCCCAGCCACCGTTCACCTGAGAAGGAAGGGGTGGATCCGCGTAGCAGGACATTGTCCGACATTCCGCCGCTGAGGGTGCCCGAAACAAGGTTGACGCGAAGGGAAGACCTGGGAAAAGGCCCCGCAGACTAGGAGATCACGAGCTCGCAGTTCCCGCCTTTTAGTTCAGGGTTTGGAATCCCTGGGAATGACTCATGGCTCGCCGCCCGCCCGGCTTCATCATCTCCACCACCTTTGCCTAATAGGTTTCCAGGGAAACTGTCCCCGCTTACACTCGCTCCCACGGGAGCTATTTTGTTTGCTGTAGACACTGAGTCACAATCGTCCTCCTTCACGTGGCTTCAAGCCCTACGGGTACAGGCTAAGAAAGAGAGACAGAGCTGTGCCGTGGACGACTGGCCGAAGGGCTGGGGCTGGGGGTGGGGGCGCCTGATCTGGTGCTACTATGATGAAGTAGTAGGGGATTAGAGGAGTAGCCCCATTTAGGCAGGAGCTCAGGCAATCTCTGAAGCCTCTTCTTCTCTTCTCTTCTCCTCTACCTCAGTTCCCTTACTTTGGGTGTGGATGGGAGGGTTATTTTTGTGTGTCCTGTTTTGTTTTGATCCTGCATGTGCTGTGCTGTTTTATTTCCTGCCCTCTCCCCACTTCCTAGCCCTCAATCTCAAGTGGTGGGTTCATCATGGTGGCAGCAGCACCACAGCTTCGTGCTGTATACAGCCTGACAGATTCTACCCCAGCTCGGACAATTTGGGTGTACCGTAATGGTGATTCCTTTTACTTGGGAAGGAAGTTTGTGATCAACCATCGATATGTGCCCAACTTTGAAGCCTTCATGATACAGCTGAACGAAGGTGTGCCAACACCCTTTGGCGTGAGGAACTTGTACACACCCCGACAAGGGCATTCAGTTATGGACCTGGCCGACTTGCAGCCGGGAGGCAGATATGTGGTTGCCGGGAGGGAAAAATTTAGGAAACTCAAGTAAGTATGAAGACATTGAACACATACAGTCAAGAGGAATGTGGGGGACATGAATCTATCCTTCCTTGTGTACTGTATCAAAACATGCAAAAACTCAAGCTTTTTCTTAAAATTTGATTGATTCTGCTAGTGAAAAAGTTCCAAGGTACACTTATTCCTGACAGTATTAATAAGCTGTTAGCTTTGCACTAAAATTGATCCTGTATTTGCAGAGAATAAGATTCTAAGGTCATACCAGTATTCTGTGTATCAGTGTATGTCATTAGGTCCTTCTACCACACCAGGAGAGTTACACAGTCAATGTAGTTGACAAGGTCACATGGCAGAAAGATGCACCAAATCCTTTGCAACATGGAACCTTTAACTTTCTGTAATTTTTTTCCCAATTTTGCACTGTGTCAAGCCTGATGGCTTCCATATGCCTTGTACAGGGATTGGATTAATTGAATTAGTGCATCTGAGCCTCACCCAAACCACTGTGTAGACAGGCCCCAAATAGGTAGGATGATCTAGGATTTTAGCAAAGCAACTTCATCTTATACCAGAATCTAAGTTTTGTTTAAGGGCCAAACTATACATGCTATACATTGTGTGTTTGGCCTCCCTTTTAAAAATGTTTAGATAAATATCACCGGGGGGGGGGGGGGAAGAGGTAATGCGAAATGGCCTGAAACTGTGTGTGTGTGTGAGGGTAGGGTGACTTTAGTCCATGGTTACAATCATGATCACATACTATTTATAGAAAACAAAATTGGCTTTCAATAGAAGCTTTTTGTCTTTTTTATATAGTGTGTGGGGTGAGGAGCATAATTGTGACTGTAACTGTGGTGGGGGCTAATTGCTAAAGCTTCACTGCCACCCCTGCCATGGTTTTGGGCCATTTCCTCCCCCCCCCCCATGATATTTCTTTAAAAAGAAAAAAGAGGACCAAACACATCTATTGGCACGTGTAGTTTGGTCCTTACTTTTTTCCTTTTGTAACTCCATTCCGGGTTATCTCCACGGCTGTCTCCCCACCCCAGTTGCCACCTGTTCTCTCTGTCTCCATGCTGGTTTTCTTGGCAGTTGCACGTGGCCTTCTGTTTTCCCCTCTTTTGTTGTCCAGGTCGGAAGGATAAAGACATGTAAAGAAGAGATCCCTCTTCCTTATATGCCTCTTTGTCTTTCTCCATCTGCGGAATTATCCAAGAAGAGAGTTACAGAAATGTGTAGCCAATAGGAGGAAGATCTCTTCTTCCCTCACTTCCCTTTCCCTCTGTATCGTGTGGAGAGTTGTGAGGAAGTGGTGGCTGAACGTGACAGCTTGCTGCTTGAAGAGATGGTGAATGCTTGACTTGTCATTCTCTTTTGTGGCCCACTGGTAAAACCGCTTGTTGACTAGAGGTCTTTGTGTACATCCATCACCAGCCACTGCCTACTATGGCTCCAGGAGGTGGAGGACTTCAGTTTTTAATTTGCGATGTAACTTCCCCATCGTTCATGGAAGATGGAAATATGTTGGTTTTCTGATCAGTTCCAGCCATCCAGGCTTCTAATAAGGTGCTAAACACTGCTGTCAGACCTTAGTGAATTTCTGTTCACTAGGAAGCTCCCTTGACACCCAGTGAGACATACAACGCGCTGGTTGGCAACATTGGCTCCCTGACAGTTGGCATTTGCATCTAATGAAGTAGGTGCTGTCTGCTATAGCTCCTATGGTAACCGTAGAAGCACTTTTTGTCTAGTGGCACCAGCATAGCTGTTCTTCCGGAATTTGTGCTGAACCTGCTTTCCAGTTAGTAATAGAGCGTGGAATGCATAAAAATAGCAGATTGAGAGCTCTGTGTTAAAAAGTAAAGTAGAAGTGGATTACCATGCTGTGCCTAGATTCTTTTTTCTTTCCAGAAATATTTCCAGTATGTATTATACTGCACTGGTTACCAGTGAGTTTGTATTCAAAATGTTGGTGTTAACCATTAAGGTTAGAAATAGTCTAGCTGTAGTTTTCTAAAAGACCACATACTGTACTCCTTTTCATACTTTCATCCGAGGAGGGGCCAGCCGCAGCAATATGGACACAACCTTATGTGTCATGCAGTGCAATCCTGTGTAACCTGTGTAACAGCAGATGCACCAGTGTAAGTGCAATTACACTGGCATAAGTGCACTTACACCGGTGCATCTACTTTTACACCGGTGCAAGGTTACAAAGGATTGCGCTGATAGAGTAGCTAGACAAAGGATCTTTTCTGTTGTTTTGGGGAAGGCCTGGATTTCCCTGAGTAAGATCTTCCTTTTTACAAAGCATTTACTGTTTACAGGCTTACGTGTTGTTAATTATTTTGGCTCTTTTACACTGTTGTTTTATTAATATTTATATATTAATGATCATTGTAGGTCACTTTAGGGGGTCATGTTTGAACAGGAAGTGAGATAAAAATATAAGAAATATATAAACTGGAATCATACACGAAAGAAAAAGGCAATATTATTTCAGTGGTGCTTTGATGTCAAAAAGGAATTGTACAACACAATTCACTCTGTGTTTACTCAGAAGTAGGTTCCAGTGTCTTCACTGGGATTTACTCACAGGTAAATGTGCATATGACTGAGCCTTAATAGTCAGACAAAACAACAACAACAACAACAACAACCCAGGAAATGGGGACAATATAGTATTGCTATAATTATAGTAGCCAACCAGTGAAGAAGGCCAATTCCATGCTCGGGATCATTAAAAAAGGGATTGAGAATAAAACGGCCAATATCATTATGCCTTTGTACAAATCGATGGTAAGGCCACATCTGGAGTATTGTGTCCAGTTCTGGTCACCACACCTCAAAAAGGATATAGTTGAATTGGAAAAGGTGCAGAAAAGAGCGACCAGAATGATTCGTGGGCTGGAGCACCTCCCTTACGAGGAAAGGCTACAGCGTCTGGGGCTTTTCAGCCTAGAAAAAAGGTGCCTGAGGGGGGACATGATTGAGACTTATAAAATTATGCATGGGATGGAGAGAGTGGATAGAGGGAAATTCTTCTCCCTCTCGCACAACACCAGAACCAGGGGACATGCACTAAAATTGAGTGGAGGGAGAGTTAGAACAGACAAAAGAAAATATTTCTTTACCCAGCGTGTAATTCATCTGTGGAACTCCTTGCCACAGGATGTGGTGATGGCATCTGGCCTAGATGCCTTTAAAAGGGGTTTGGACAGATTCATGGAGGAAAAGACCATCACAGGTTACAAGCCATAAGCAACCTCCTGGTTTTTAGAAGTGGGTTTTCTCTGTGCCAGGTGCAAGGGAGTGGCGACTGGACACAGGTTATCTTGTTGTCTTGTGTGCTCCCTGAGGCATCTGGTGGGGCCAGTGTGTGACACAGGAAGCTGGACTAGATGGGCTTTTGGCCTGATCCAGCAGGGCTCTTCTTATGTTCTTATGTTCAGTGTAGTCTAGTAATGGATGGAGACTTGACTCAGGATTAAATTCCTGCTTAGAACCTTTCATTCTTTTACTTTTTAAAGTTAGATTCAAAAAGTACCTGAGTTGAAATGGCAAAATACACATGTGGTGACATCCACTGTCACTTGTGCATACATCTGTAAATGGCAGGTCTCCCTGCAATAAACCCAGAAAGATGATTTCCATTTCTGTATGTATTATAGGGAAACCCAGCTGTTTAAAGAAACGTAAACTGTTCGTAATTGATAATCCCACATTTATATTTTGCCATTTTTTATAACGGTCTGAACAATAATGAGTCCGTCTGAGCTCTTAGTTATCAAGTCTCTGAGCAAGGTGACTCTGAGCAAGACGTAGTGTCTCAGTTTTACTTCATGTGTGAAATAGGAATAATATATATTGCTGTATAGCAATAGAACACTCATTTACTCCTGTTCTAGAAAAAGCACTTATGGGCCCATTCCTATTGAACATTTATGAAGGCTAATCTTGCAATCCACAATCATAAAAGCTTCTGTGGCCCCATAAATGGCATGCTGCTGTTGGGCACGTTGGAGCTGTAGGCACAAATGGCTGGAGCTGTAGGCACAAACACGTTGGAGCTATAGGCACAAACAGACCCAGCCTGTGTTGTAGCAGGTAAGGTGCCGGTGGGGGCGGGTCGGGGGTGGTTCAGGGGTGGGGAGAGCAGGAGGTGGATCCCATCAGCAGCAATGCACACTGGGATGCTATCCCCATTTTCCTGGCCCGATACACCCCCTGCCTCTACTCAGACTTTGTCAGCAAAATTGCTAGCATTGGACCGAGGAGACCCATTGATGTTCAGGCGGCCTACGGAGAGGTAAGTAAAAACTCTCCCAGGCTGTCTGGTTACTCCCCTCCCCCCCCTTGCATGCAGCGTGTGCTTCATCAGCACGGCTGCATGGCAGAAGATGGTGAGGGATTGGATTGGGCACTCAGTAGCTTAAAAGTGCTATGTTAACATAATAAGAACAATGACGTTCTGACTCTACCAGCGGATTTCTCAGTAAATTGAAATATCAAGAGTCAGCTTGCACATACCCTATCATGTTCCATTTAGTTCTGAAATTGTTGCAAAACAAGCCTTTGCACGATAAAATAATTTAGCAGTCTGAGTGCCCCAAACAAATCTAATTCATATGATTTTACTAAGAGGAAACTGCCCAGTTTTGCCCCTCCCTGTCCCCGTTACACTCTTTCCCACCCCTCCCCCTCTCCTGCTGACTTACCTGCTCTGGTGGGCAATGGGAGAGCTGATGATGTGGGTGGGAAGGCGCAGACCTTCCTGCCAGCATCCCTGGCAGCGTGCTACTGAGCGCGCTGCTGGAGCACCTTTTACGACATGTTGACTCCTTTATGGCAGTCAGTGCCAGTGAAAGAGGGGCTAGGACGTCGGCCGGTAAGTATAGGATTGGGCCGTAAAACATGTTTACATTTCCTTTTTGTGTGTCATGTGCAAACGTGTTTGATGATCAGAGTTTTGTTTGAATTCATTCTTGTACATACAAAGGGAGAATGACTGCTGTTTGCATAATTATACTTCCATGTGAGCAACATATTTGTTTCTCATGTTCATTACAGCTCATTTGAAATTTACAATTTGTTTACAATTTGCAATTTGTTTTCTAAGTTATGGTTTGTTATGTTTATATCAAAAACCTTGAATTGGAGCACTGATTGGCAAATTCATCTAGTTTCACAGCCTTTGCTGGGCTGAGATAGTAGTAGTATATAACAGTTTTATTGTAGTTGTTTTAATCAATCTATGGTTGCTGTTTGTGCATCAAAATGACCGATGGTGTACTACTTTGGAAATATTTATAGAGGTAATTGTTGCTGTAGTCACCCCAGGATTATTATTATTCATTTATTTATTATTCCCTCAGGGAAGAAGATATAGTAGCAAAACCATTTCCAAGCCTTCTACAGAGTTCAGTAAATTTGAAGTTAATATGAAATGAGAAGTTCTGCTGTGGCTTTTGGGCTTAGAAATAGGTTCTAAATGGTTACATGAGGTCTGGAAACTGTGGGTTGAAATATTGAGTTGGTTCAGCTGTCATGTAGAGCCATAGTTTATCTTTTGTAACTATGGTTTGTTTGATTGTCTGAGATGGGACCTTCAACTAACTGTGGCTTATTTTGACAAACCATAATAGAACCACAGTCTGAACCCATGGTTTGAACTTGGTTTGTTAATGTCGGCCGGTAAGTATAGGATTGGGCTCTTCATTATAGCTCTGTGTTATGTTTGAACCAAGAATCTTGGCTTAATTCTGACTTGTTTCAGCAACTCCATCCTTGCAGTGCTAGTGTCTACAGAGACTTCAGCCTAGATCAGCCGTGAAATGGAGATGCTCTAGGCTGGAAGCTGCTCTTACCTGCACTCTCACCTGACAGTTCCTATCCTCTTTGTCTGCCTAGCAACAGCTTTGCTTGCACATCTGCCCCTCACCGTGAAATACATAGGGTATGCAACTTAGCCATCCCTTTTGCCAAACAAATGAAGGAATCAAAGGCATCTTGTCCTAAGGAGTATGATAAAGTTGTAAATAAAATTGTTTTAAACATTCCAGAAAGCTTTCCTTTTAGCTTTAACATCAGAGTGCTTTCAATGTATTCATTGCAGGGAATGGGCAAGAAACAGTTAACATATCTTGGCACGGGAAGAAGAGTAGAGCTGTGCTTTGTACTTCTCACTTGGCTGTGCCCAGAGCAGGTGGAAATGTCCGAAGAAGTTAGTGATTGGCTTACAACATCCTCTTTCTTCTCCTGACTAAGCATAGCTGATGAGGTGATGCTTTGCCAGCAGCTGGGAAGAATTGAAGCACTTGGGATTTCCTCTGGGAACTTTCTGGGAGGGTAGGTGGTGGAGGTGGAGCCAAAACAAATCAGGATGAGGCATGACAAAGCAGGACTTGGTGATTGTCTGCAGCACCAATCCTGACTTCTTGAGCAAACCAGAGTTTAGATAAACCATAGCTCTATATAACATCTGAACTGGCCCACTGTAAAAAAAAGTATGGTATATTAAAATAACCTGAGGGATAGATCTGCAGCACATATTGTTTACTGATGTAGTAAGGTCCTTATAAAATGGCTGCATCATGTCATTTTTTGGGTAGGTACAGTGTTTTCTGTGAAAAAAGCTGTTGTTAGGACTTAGTAGATTAATACTTAATTTTGCATTATGATTCAGTTACCATGGAGCCCATCTGGTAACAGATGGACTCATATTTACCTGCCTGCCTGTCCCTGCTCTTCAAAAAGGATATCTCTTATACAAGCAGATGTCTATATTTGATGGTGCAGCTTCTGTATTGGAGATAATTTGGATGGACTAAGACAATTCATATACATTCAGCTCCAGTATGATATTGAGCTGCTGGTGTGACATGTTAGTTTATCTGAATTCATAAACTTGAATTAAAATCTTATTAATTGTAATTTTATATTTCCTTCAGTTACTTTAATATAGGGGCCAAGAAACCTCAAGGAAGGAAAAGGGATGAGGTGGTGAGTAATCTGTATAATTTTGGTTGTTGTCAGGAGGAAGTAATTGCTTAGGTTTATTGGATCACTCACTTTAAAAACCAATAAATGGTTGAAAACTACATTATTTTAAATGTTAGCTCAATGTAGACATAACTAAGAGTTTACAGTATTATATTGTATGTCATATTTTACAATTTGTTATGAAAAGTGCTTTGTAATTTTTTTGTTGAAAAATGGTATATACATATTTCTTATAGTCCTTTTGCCATTAGAATGCTGTAAAAAAACCACATCTTACCTATACTTCTACTTAAACTTCTATTTTTGGTTTTGTCCTACTTATCTGTATAGATATAAACATATCTACAATCTTTAGATATAGGGCAGAGCTGTGATTAAACTATGGTCAGCGTTACTAGCATGAGCCTCGTGAGCTCCATCCTCCCCCTCCCATATAAAGGGAGGAAAATTGCTGATTCATAAAGTTCCTGGTTGAAACAAATCAGGATTTGTTGCTGTGCATGAACTGGGAAAATCTCACATTGTTCTAACCACAGTTTGTGAATATTCCAGTGGTATCAAGTCAGGATCAAATTTGCTTTTAAAAAAAATGAAATGACGAACCCTGTGTTCCAAACCTGGAACAGAAGTAGCATATTTACACTCGTTGTGTAAAGGGGAGGGGAGAATGCATGAGCCTGAGTCTTGTGCTTTAGCTCAAAATCAGAATGTTCATGAGATTGAAGCTTTAAATAATCTCAAATAGCTGGGTAGTAACCGCTCCCCAATCAACTTTAGATAAATGTGTATGTGATTGTTAGAGCCCAATCCTATCCTCCCCCCCCCCGCCAATGCAGTCACGCTAAAAAGGTGTGTGCTGTATCCAGCGGGGGGAATCGGGAGGCTTTGGAGGGGAAAGGGGAATTATAAGAAGTACCATCTTCCGCTCCGCGATGGATCTCCTTGGACCTGCGCCACATCTTTAGCTGGCGCAAGTCCGAGGAGAAGAAAGGCAGGGAGATTTGAAAAAAGAAGGGGATAGGATCCAGTGTGCACCATTGCACCCCTCCCGCATACTCCTCACACCTCCTCCCTGCCCCGTTCTACCCTTCCCCCACCCTGTCCCGCTTTTCCTGCTGACTTACCTTCGTTGTCAGGTCCTAATGTAGCGCGCTGTTGGCACGCTATTTGTGACTGCTGTAAGGCAGTTAATGCTGGTGGAACGAGCATTCCACCAGCATTAGAGCCAAATAGGATTGGGCTATTAGTTTCAGATCAAAGTTTTAAAATTGCTTTTTTTATTAACAAGCTCTTAATGATGGCTTTCTAGCTTTTGCAAACGTAAAAGCTCTCAGATAAATATGCTTGGAGACTCCATAGAACTTGCCTCAGAAAGAAAGCTCAGTTTTCTTATTTGGTGTCCAAGGTAGTTTGTATTGTTTTCTATCAAGCATTGTAAATATAATTGCTGTGACTGAGGGCGCAATCCAGTGCATATTTGGCTGGCTTTTTGCTGGCCTAGGAATCGTGAATGTGCTGTAAAGGTTTTATACAACCTTTAAAAACCTTTAAAGGTTGTATAGGTGAGGGCATTTCAGCAGGTGCAGTTGCTTTAGCAGCACCATCAGCAATTGCAGCTGCCAAGATTGTCTTCTACTTAAGAACGCTTAAGAATTTAGAGGCCTTAATGGTGGAAGGTTGGCCACCCCTGCTTTAGAGTAAGCTCTTGCTCAAAGGCAAGATTACCCACCTTGCCTTCCACACAAGCCTACGTGTGCCAGGTTGCTCATGGTGCAATAAGAAGCAGGTACTTGAAAGGGTTAACTGTCTCAGCATCACAGCCCAAAATCAGTCTAAATCTCTCTCTTTCTCACTGGCTTAACACTTCAAAAAACTGTAGGAGAGTATTCACGCATCTACTGTGCCAGTTCTAGTTTGATCCTGAAGCTGAGAACATTATTCTGCCTGACAGTAACTCCTTTGGCTGGTTGAACTGCGTCATCCTGCAAATTGAAGGAGACTGAATATATGGTGGTTGAAAAGATGATATCCAGAAAGTGTAAAGTAGCAAGGGTTTCGGCCTTTAAAATTATGGCAGATTTCTGCCAATTTAGTATGTGACTGCTGAACAAGTATAGCTGTTAAAAAAAATTGTGTAATCTATTTACATACATTGTCGGCTTTAAGGATGAAACCTTACATACTCCTGGAATCACATTATCTCTCTTTTACTGCTTTTACAGATTCGACCAGTAGTCCACAGTAACATACAAGTACCATCCAAATGGCAATCATTCTATAATAAGCCACGAAATATTCAGTAAGTGTACAGTATTATGATTTGGACTTTGTGATTCAATTGTTAGCACATATAAGTTACCAGAAAATCATTAGGTATGGATCCATATCCAGGTGAAAGGAAAGTACCTGTAAAGATGGTTAGAGTGTCAGGTTAGGACTGGGAAGACCCAGGTTAAATCATCCCTCAACCATGAAGGTCTCCGACGGCGAAATCCTGTGTAAGGATCTGACTGGCAGCCCAGGCCGCCCACCGGATCCCATTCTTGCCAGGGACCGCCATGCGGCGGCTCAGAAGTCTCCTTGGGTAAGGGGACGTTAGGGCCTGCCCCGGTTTACACCCGGGGAAGAGGACAATCAGCCTCCTCAGATTTCCGCCAGCTAAATAGTAAATATAGCTGGCAGATTAAAGTAGAATTACTTGAATGTGTACTGTATACAGTATAGCGAACATGAAACTATTTTAATATTTTGCAATCCCTTCTAGTTCCAAAACAAAATATTTATTAACTTATGTCCGGTTGTGGGCAAGCCCCGGGGCCGACGGGCGATTCGACCGTCGACCCCACAACGTAGTAGCCCCCACAACCGTCCTATCGCTAGATGCGACGGACAACAAAACCCCAAACGGGGAACAAGGTGCCGGCGACCAATGGACAGGCTTACCTCCTGGCAAGCCGCTGGAAGAAGAAGCCACAGCGGGGAGAGAAACACCACGAACTGCGGCGCCTCTCAGAAAAGCCCTCCATTACGGCCCGGAACAGGGCGGAGCCGACAAAGCTGAACTGCGGACAGCCGCCCCGACAGGCTCGGAGGCCTGCGGGAGCTCTCCGGCTCCGCCCCCAGGACGAGCGCGGGTCCGCGAGGGAGGAGGGCACAACGACGCTAACAGACAGGCAGCCAGAGTTGGCTGCCTGTCAATCACGCCAGGAGGAGAGCGCAGGGACGCCAACAGACGGGTAGCCAACTCGGGCTGCCTGTCAATCACATAGGGGACTTGGTGGGATTGGTGGCAGGCTTGGGGGAAGGGCTTAAGGGGGCGGGACCAAGGTCATGTAGAGGGATATAAGGAGCTGGAGCAGGCCAGTGAGGAGGAGGCTGCCGGTCAGGCTGGTACACAGGAGCGACAGTCCTGACCAGAGAGGAACAGCCTGGTGGGGCCGGAGGACCAGGGTGCTGTTAACCCCCTCCACCCCAGCCACATCTGAGGCCTAGTCCAGCCACTCCATAGGGCGTCCTAATTACTGGCGTGCTGGAGGTCAACCCCGTGGGAGCTGTGCCCTTTGGGGCGGACCCCGCCTTGTCGACCCCCCTTCCGGGGTCACCCATTGAAGGACCCCGACAACTTAAAAAAACTTTTAAAAACTCCTTTATTTATAATATAGTGGATTAACTAATGTGCTAGCACAAAGAAAAGAAAGGAATTGCTAAAACGACATACAGAATATAGTATATAAGTGTGAAATATTGAGAGTTTTCTGTGAAATAAAATATTATGAAAATACTGTATGAAATTTAGGAATGAAGAAATCTCCAGTCCTTTTCATTGTAGACATAACTTGCTTTATACCAGGGGTGGCCAACCTTCCACCATTAGGGCCTCTGCATTCCTAAGAGTTGCGTAGAAGACAGAACCTTGGCAGCCAGCTGCAATTGCTGATGGTGCTGCTAAGCAGCTGCACCTGCTGAAATGCCCTCACCTAATACAACCATTAAAGGTCCAGGAGCATTCATCCTAAAAAGTTGGCCACCTCCGCTTCATACAGTAAAAGCTGTGTTGTCTGGCGCACACAGGGATCAGAGGTTACTGGTTACCCAAATGCTTTGTTTAACAAAGCTTTTCCACCCACTCTGAGCCCCATCTGAGCTCCCTCCTGTACTTGCCTTTCTTGCAGGGCTCCCTCTGTGCTTCCGCTCCACCCTCCACTAGGGCACTGTAGGAATGGAGACAAATGGAAGGAAGTGGAGGAGTGTCTGCTGTGGTGTGGCGGTGCAGAGGGAAACCTGTAAGGTAGGTAAATGTGGGAGGGGGCTTGGAGGTGGGCAGACCGGCGAGTTGGTTGCTTAAATTAATTTTAGTTAAGCAACCCACTCATTTAATCAGCATATTCACCTACCCCAGTGATGCCAGTTAAATGAGTATTCTGGTATTTAAAGTGCCACATAACACAGCTTTTCCTGTACAAGTATCGCACCGTGTTCTGTTCCGCTGTTACTTATCTAGGAACTTGGATACAGTTTTTCATGACATTCTTACCCTGTGAGATATTTCTCTATGGAGCATGTTCTTTTAAGTTGTAGCCTAATAATTTATAATTGAATTCTGCAGCTCTTGGTAGTAGTTTTCATGTGACATGATGTGGTGAAAAGATTTTTTTTTTAAGCTTTTATTTCTTCTTCAATAAATTTTACATGGCTTCTGAACCCATATACCCGATCACTTTAAAAAAATTCTATTAGCCCGTTTTAGGAAATATCCTGATTGGGATTGTTCATGGAGCCTAATATTTATTTATTTTACTCCATAAGAGTTGACATGTAATTTTTCCTCCTTTTATTTGTGTTGTGATATTTTGTCTGCACCCTAATAATGCCAACTTTTGTAGTTTAATCTATAGTTTTCTAGGGCCAAATTAGATGTTAGGTAGAAGAGCCATAGGTGGCTGTCCTCACATAATTTTCTTCTAAATGCAGCCACAGGGGTCTTATTTGAATTGAAGACTCAGTAAAGATCCAACTGTTTCCACCTGTGCCCTGATGTAAATCACCCTCCTTTGGCCTGTAAATATTCCCTTCTGTGGCTAAAAGCAGCTAAGGGGGTTAATTTGAATGTAGTTTGCAGTGCAAAGTAAAGGACTATTTATTTATTTTTAAAGATTTCTACCCTGCCTTTTCCCCTCCACAAAAAAGGCATCCAAGATGGCTTACAATCCAAAAGTGAAACAGTAAAAATACAGGAACAACAACAAATTAGCAATAATAGACCTCAACAACCCCCCCCCCCAAAAAAAAACCCCAACAACTCCCAAACCCCACACAAACCCAAATACAGAGCATTAAGATAAATCAACAGGGATAAACTAGACTTCAAAAACCTGGTGGAAGAGAAGAGTTTAACAGGTGTGAAAACAGGTGGGGGTTATTATTATTTGTTTATATATTTTAACGTACATTTTATTAAGGTTTTCAAACATTTTAGACACAGCTTACACAGTTAGTTCCTACCCGTCTCTTTATTCCCACCTGCCAGGTTTGTGGGGCGTGTCCTTAGCTGGAAAGGAAAGTACAACCCTTTTTGTTTCTTATTTATTATTGCTACCATCAGTTTGTAAATGTTTACAAACACATTTCAGTGCAGGATCCCCATTTTGTAGCTATGTATTGAGAATTCCACTAGGTGGCTCCAAATATCCTCTAAAATCAACTTCCATTACTTAAACAAAATTCTAAAGAAACAGACAGATATAAATGTTTAGTTTTGAAACCTTGTGGTCCACATCTCAGTAGTTTGTGTGTGCATTGTAACTTGTGGTACCCCATTATACTAAAGATATTTGCATTAATGTTTTTACAAGATAAAATGGCATATATACATTTACAATAACCAGTGTAATCAATGTGAAATAGAAAACAGTATCCTGTGGGGCAGTTTCGACTGCTGGAGGTCTCCTTGGGGTAAGGTGGGCATTTGTCAACATGGTGACATTTGCTATGGGTCAACTTGGACCTGCGCCAGTGATATCTCTGGTGCAAGTCCGTGTTGATCCGAGAAGGTGGATCAAGCCCAGGAAGGGGGTTAGGATTCGGTGCGTGCCGCTGCTGAACTCGCCCCCTCCGAGGCCTGATCTGTCACTGCCCATTCTGTCCACTCACTCCAACCTTCTGTGCATCTGCTATGACGGGTCTTCATGGATCCACCGGTGTGTGGGAGGTCGCTCTGGCCATCTCGCCAGCGGACACGCAGTGTGCACCGGCACAGGCTGCTTTGGGAGTATCATAAAGCAGCCTTTGCTGGCACAGTGCTAATTATGCTGGTGGGGGAGGGGAATATGATTGTGTTGTCAGTTTCTTGTGTCACCTGCTTTTTGGAGTAGTCAGGCCCAGTTGTGAATGTTTTCTGGTTCTGTTCTAATCTTCCAATCCACTGTTCCTGTAAATAGCTTTCTTGGTATGCTTTTGTGGAGGTAGGATGTGAAAGCAGGGGGCATGTGTCAATGTCGAATATACATTCCAGGATCATTTGGTGTTCCTTCCACCTCCCAGCCTGAGTGCCTGTGGGAAGGCCAGAGCCTTCCCACCGGCATCAACAGACCCAAAAGAACCTGTCAAGGCAAGTAAGATGGTGAAGGAAGCGGGAAGGGGCAGAGGAGGGCGGAATGGGGGTGAGGAGGGGGCAAAACTGGGTGGAGACAGGGGAGGAATGGGGGGGGTGGGGAGGCTGCGGGAGGGAGTGGATATGGCAGCAATAGATCCAGTGGCAAATAGATTCCCTTTCTCTTCCAAAGCCTTCTGCTCTGCCTTTTCAGTGTGACTGCACCAACAGGATAGGACTGGACTATTAAATTATTAAGAGAAATCCTTTGCATCAAATTTTATTGCTGTCTTTGATTGCACTATTGTAATTGTGTGTATGTGCGTGCGCGCGCGCGCAGACACACACTCACACTTTTAAAAAAAGAGGGGGAGTAGAGTCATGATATAGCTATACTGCAGAAATATATAGCTTTGCTTTGTGATTTATCCAACTTTTAACTTTTTTTTAAAAAAGAGAGACTTTTGCAGCCTAGTCCTAACCATGTTTACTCAGAAGTAAGTCCTATTGATTTCATTTGAACTTAACTTCCAGGTCAGTATACTTAGGATTGCAATTTTAGTCCCAGAGTGGTTCCATGTGTCCTTGCTGGTTGAGGAAGAACCATTTTCTAAAATGGGCTTCAGTGAAGAAATCAATTGATTCTATTATCTCTTTAAAAGGATTGTACTTTATTTCCTTTGGGAACTGTGAGGACATCTTTGGTTGGTATAGAGAGAAAGTAATTGAATTTTCAAGGGCTATTTCTTTCTTGGGTTCTCCAACTAGACAGATTTCACTTTTGGCTCCCTCATCATGGCAGGCGGAAATTTGTAAAAATATATGATGCTATCAGATTTTTAAACGTTTTATAAAATAGGTTACGATTTGAAACCTATTGCTGAAATCTAACTATAAGATCTCTAATGTAACAGATTACATCATCTTGTATTTGAAAATCATTTTGACATTGTTTTCATTTTTCATAACTTTCCTCACTGAAAAACATTTTTGTATATCTTTGATAGTGTTTTCACAAATGGTGATACATTGATACAACCTATGAAAATTCTCATACCCAAGTTTACATTGAAGAATTGGAATAGTGTCCTTGGACTGATAAATGAAAAAGTAGTGCCTCGCTCTGGTGGTATTCATAGGTAAGTAGTGCACCTTGTGATATACAGCTAACAAAAATGATTTCTTACATTTAATTTTCTATCTCCCTTTCTGTGAGTCAGTCCAATCCTAACCTTTGCCGGAGCTGCGGGGCCAGGCGGCCCACACTGTATCCAGCACTGGCTAGGAGCAGGCTGGAGGTCTTCTCAACCTGTGGAGGCCCCAACCTGTGCAGCGGGGCTACTCAGAACTGTGTGAACTCATTTGCTGGAGCAGAAACGAGAAACCTTGTGCCGGGCTTCCAAGCCTGGAAAGGGGTTTAAATTTGGAGTGCGCCAGTGTCGCCGATCCCGTCCCCCTCCTGGGCCTGTTCCACCCCCCATCTCTGCCCTCCCCCTGCCCCATTATGCTCAACCTGCCCTTTCCCAGCTCCTGTGCCGCTTGGAGCATCTGGATTCAGCACCGGCTTTCCCACCTGCACTTCTTACTCTCTAGGCGTCGAGATGTGCTTTACGGCATGTTTGCGACACCCTTGGCCGGCGGCGCAACACGTGCTACCCCAGCCCAGCGGGGGGATAGGATTGCGCTGGAAGTTTCATACTATACTTCAATGATATTTAAAGAAACTTCAGGGCAACAGTGAAAGAATATCCAAGGAACTGTTAAACTTTTGTTGTTGTTGGCTGGATAAATGTTTTGTTGTTACCAACGTGTTATGTGGAATCTAGAAGACTTCCCTCTAGATTTTTGTTGCTTACTCCGCGGGTGTTGAAAACGTGCCTTATGGCCAATACCGGCAGAGCAGTAGCTACGCTGAATTGCGTTGCCCAATAAATATGTGCACTAGATAGGTGATCGTGTCAGCAAATGCAGCAATTAAGCCACTGTTTTTTTGTAAAACAGTAGTATTCACAGATCCACTTCCTGCTTTGGAAGCTTATCCAAAAGAGCAGATAATTAGGCTTCACTTCAGGAGTAGAATATCATTCATCCTCTCTGTTTTTTGGCATCTTTCCCCAGGACAGTTACGTTTCATGGCTCCCCCCCCCATTCATGCCCATTGATTTGAATCTCTACAAATATGAGCAGCATGAGCAGCAGCTTGCTTAGATACAGCTCAAATACAGCAATTTGAGCAGCCTGCTCAAATACAGTAATAAAATAGAAATAAAATAAAAGACACAAGAAACAAAAGGCTTTGCTGCTTTGTTCTTGCCTGCTCCGTCTTGCCTGTGCCACCTAGTGGTTCAAAGCTGTATATACAGGAAGCAATACGGAACAGTATAGATCAGAGATAAGGAGCAGAAGCAGCTGAGAGAGAGATCGGAATGGCACCAACAATTATTGCAGCAACAATTAGCAACACTGAATTGCAAGAAAGAGGGGAGATCAGAAAACCACTGGCAGTCTCTCAAAGTACCACAGGTTGGGAACTTCTGCTCTAAAGGTTCCATGCCAGTGCGCGAACCTCTTTGGCTGCCATGCCGAAAGCCCTCTGGCGTTTCCAGACATATGGTGATGATGACACATGTCATCGCTGAACTTCTGGGAGCGCCGAGCTATGTGGAGTTTGGCTTCCCAGGGCTTTGAGCAGCACAGCCATGCAGCCACATAGTTTAAAGGAAACACTGGAAGGAGAATGGAGGTGAGAAAATGTTTGCTTCTTAGTGTGCAATCCAATCCTACTTAGGCCGCTGTTGTAACCAGCAGCCCAGTGAAAATGGGAGGCCCCAGAACGGAAAGGGGATTCAAATCCACTTTGAATTCCCCTTTTGGAGGGGATTTGAATCCCCTTTCCATTCTGGGGCCTCCCATTTTTGCTGTGCCGCTGGTTACAATGGCGGCCTAAGTAGGATTGGATTGCGCCCTTAGGCCAGCTTCCAATTTGCAAACCATGGTTTGCAGGAAGTTAGCACTATATCTGTATTGGGCTGTTGTATCACTAGAATATTGCTTTATTGCTTCTAAAAATTAGAATTAATTCAGATTAAGATGTACAGTATATGTTGTGTTTTATCCTATGCCTGTATATAGTATCTTAGTTTTCCAGAAATAAAATTATGCAAAAGTACAAACATGAATCTGGCAATGTAAATGTGCATATGGAAGGATTATGTTCTTGTTGTGGGTATATTGCCGTTTTCAATTTGTTTTGCTTGCAGGCTGTATACTTTAAGAGGTCAGCCTGTACATGGGCCTGATGATTTAGAAGATAACCAATATTATGTTGGATGTGGTAAAGAAAGATTTAAAGCTTTGCCATATTGGCAGAATCCCAGAGTTCCTGAAGGTATTCGACGGTAAGCATGGTCTTGATATCTTCATATCTGAACAGAGTTTATGTGGCTGTGATTCTGAAAACTGTGGTCCTGAGCAGAAAAAACCCTCTTCATTGCGGTTAGGGTAAGAATTTTTTTCTGATTTGGATTGCGGTCCTGGGTCACTGTAGTTGAAATAGAATTCTTTTAATGAAACCAAAGTTCATTATGCACCCAAATTACTTTGAAATCAGTGGGATTTAATGCACATTATAAGCACCTAGGTCCTGTTTAACTTAAAGCTTTTGACTTAACTTTGATACACAGCCCAATCCACTGCAACTCCCTATGTGGCGATGCAGTGGTGCCAATGCGGCGTCAGCTGAATCCCGCGGCAGAGTGTTGACCTCCAAAGGCCTCCTCAGGGTGGACCCTGTTGTCACCCCGTTGCACCCTTCTCTCGCCTCCCTCCAACCCTGTATGCGGCCTTACCTGAGGTGGCAGGCTTCTGGTGCGGATCTGGCCACTCGCCGCTTCCAGCAGCAGCCAGTCTGCACTCTCCAGCAGAGTTGCGTTTGCAACAGCCGGAAAGCACGCTATGCTGACAAAACGCACATTCCGCCAGCATAGCTTGCCCTTAGGATTGGGCCCATAGTGTGCTGTAGTCCAGCTCCCTCTTCTGTGAATGAACAGAAGTCATTTCTGTTTGCATGGAGGGGCACAATTTTCGCTGATGTCTTAACCTGGAGAGCCAGGATGGTGTAGTGGTTTGGGAGTCGGACGTAGACCTGGAAGATCCAGGTTCAAGTTCCTGCTCAACCACGAAGCTTCCTGGGTGACCTTGGGCCAGTCACTATCTCTCAGCCCCACCTACCTCACAGGGTTGTTGTGAAGACAAAAGGAGGGGAGGAAATATGTACACTACTCTGAGCTCCTTGGAGGAAGGGCAGTATAAAAATGTGAAAAATAAATAAATAAACCTTATGTCTTACCTGAGAACTGTTTCAACTTCATTCCTCCAGCCCTTGCTTCTGCTGACAGTGGCAGCCAACACAGGCCACTCTTTCATCTGTGGCCCAATAAAGGAGGAAACCAGATTATTTTGTTTTTAATTGTATGTAAATCGCTTTGAGGGGCCTTGGCATGAAAGAATATACAAATCAATCTGTCAAATTAACCCTAGAACTCTTTATGTCCATAGTCCTGGAGAATCCCCAGCCTTCTGGAACGTATTTTCAGGGGGCTGTTGTGTTGAAGAGAGGGCTGGGAAGATGTGCCTCAGGAAACATCTCTGCTAACTTACTCTGTATTGTGCCCAAGATGTTTAGGATCAGGTTGTTGTAGCAAAGAGCAGTAGTTAAATATAGAATATACCAGGGATTTTAGCTTATGTATAGTGATGTTGATTCATAGAACTGATTGTGCACCTTCCATTTTGTACCAGTGGCATCTATGTTATTGTCTGTCTCTCTTTTCCTTTATTTTAGCTATTGAAAGCAAACATTTTGGTTAGTCTAGCTAGGCTGTAATACTAAACACACTTACCTAAGTGTAAGAGTAAGCCCACCTGAACACAGTGGAACTTTTGAGTAGACATGCATAGGATTTTGCTGTAATACTGTTTACATACTACTGTAATACTTTGCTGCTCTGCATATTATGTAATATACCAGAGGTGGCCAACTGTTCAACATGAATGCTCCTGGACCTTTAATGGTTGTATAGGTGAGGGCATTTCAGCAGGTGCAGCTGCTTTAGCAGCACTATCAGCAATTGCAGCTGACTTCCTTACCATCCCTTGAGAGGCAGTGGAAAATAATACAGTATTTTAAAAAGCAATAGGCAACTTATGTAATACAGTAGGTGTTAATGCTTCGTACTTGGTCATGACATAAATGTTCTCTTGTCGAGATGTACTTGTCAAACTTGTCAGAATTTGAAAGGAATTGATATAAAAGCTTTAGTGCTGTAAACAGGAGTCTGTCTTTTTGACTCCTGTGATGATCTGATTCTTTCTGGAGAGCAGCAGAAACGTCTTACAACTGCAATGAAATAAGCAAGAAGAAAATAATGAAGGGCAGGGACTTGGTCTTGGAGATGGCACAAAAGACACTGTGCAATGACTTACGGCACAATCCTAAGCATGTCTACTCAGAGGTAAGGATTGCAGCCTTAGAGAAGTCCTGGAAAAGGGTTTTACGCCCCAAATGTGCTGGAGTCCTTTCAATACACTGTTTTCTAGCAACTCTTGCAGTCCTCTCTCCTCTGTTTTGTTCTCTCTCTCTCCCCCCCTTCCTTTTTGGTAGTGGCCTCCCATTTCTTCTTCATGGAAGAGACACAAGCAACAGAGTTAAGCCACCCCCACTGCTTGGTCTCTCTTCAGAGCTCTGCTTTGACAGGCTACTGTTGGGAGCTTTAAAAATGGAAAAACAGTGCACAATTACTGTACACTGCTTTTGGCCTGACGAGACCTTCTCTGAAGCTGCTTGAGGAATGGCACCACTCATACCAAAAGCACCATGCAAGAAATGTCCATGTTTGTGTTATCCTGGCCAGTCTCTTCTCCATGCACACCAGGGATATGTTCTGGAACACTTTCTAGGATATTCTCAAGAGTGCATACCAACCCTTTTGTTCTGCTTGGGAAGATCATAACCCCTGCTCTTCCTGTCAAATTTGTTGGGACCTGATATTTATTTATTTTATTTTTATTTACAATATTTTTACCCCGCCTTTCTCCCCAAAGGGACCCAAGGCGGCTTACAACATGAAAAAAGAATACAATACAAAAAGTGCAATACAAAAAAAAAATCACTTTTTAAAACAATAAAAAAACAGTTAACGAAAACTAATATACTGATATAATGATCTTCAGAATCCTTGGGCTAAAAGTTATCTAGTCACACTGACTTGAATTACAATAGTTCAGCTGTCCTGATCTCTTTCATGTTTCATTGTTCTCTCTCAGTACCTTTGTTTCTTCCACTGATAGTTATCTCATCATAGTTTACCTTGTGTGTGAAGAGCAATGTAAAATTAATTGAAGAGATTAACCTTTTTGCATCATCTATAATAGTCTTCTTTCAGTGCTGGTTTCTTTTGTCAGTCTGTGGATCACATTTTTTCTTTTTCCGCTTTCCAAACTGATGCTCCTGGTAGATTAGTGTAAAGTAAAACCATCTCTCCTGGTGTTCATCTCCCAACCTTATTTTTCAAGGTTGTGGCTCGTTGTCATGGGGTAGGTATCATGTGATGATACTGATGCACTCACAGATTCCTTCATCTCCTCCTAGTTTATGGGGTTAGAGCTGAGGGCAGCCCAGTTTCAGGAAACACTTGTCATTGCGCATACTTTAATGTATTTCCATTTACTCTGATTTAGCTCAAGATGTCCATCCCTGAAGGTCAGTAAGATCATTTTATTAGAATGTTCCTGCCCCAGACTCTCTACCAGATCCCTTTAGTTGAAATACATCAGGAGACTGACTACTTGGAGCTCTGCCCACACTTTCATTAAACATTATCTTGATATAGGCCTTGACTAGATAATCCTCTATAAAGGTTATTCATTCATTTTCTTTCTTTCTGCTTTAAATAATTGTTACTGGCTTTTTGTACTCTGGATTGTGTTAGAAGTATCCAGTTTTTGATGGGCACATCTTTCATATCATAGGTAATACGCTCTGAACCTTTTAGAAAGCCAAGTCCGCTGGGGTTTAGTTGTAAAGTTATGCTAACTACAATCTTACTATTTTCAGACTGTGAATAGGGGTGGAAGGGCACATGTACCTATTATGCTCTTGTTTCAGCTAAATCTAGATTCTGCTTTGAAAATATAATAATGAGGAATGTGGAGCCCTGTAAGCAACAGTCTTGTTTTACTGTATTTCTTCGATTCTAAGACGCACGTTTTTTCTAAATTTACCAATTCAAAAAAGGGGGTGCGTCTTAGAATCGATGTTCAAATTGCACCCCCAAAATGCCACCTTTTTACTTACCGGGGCTGGTGGGGGCTTCGGGGAGGCCTGCACGACCCTCTGCAGGCCTCCCCAATCTTCAGTTCGGCGAAAAACAGCTGTTTTCGGCCATTTCCGGTTTTCGCGAAAACTGGAAGTGCCTGAAAATAGCCGGGTTTTGCCGAACTGAAGATCAGGAAGGCCTGCAGAGGGTCGCGCAGGCCTCCCTGATATTCAGTTTCACAAATACTCCCTGATATTTCCGGTTTTTCACAAAAACCGGAAATGGCCGAAAACAGCTGTTTTTCGCCGAACTGAAAATCGGGGAGGCCTGCAGAGGGTCATGCAGGCCTCCCTGAAGCCCCCACAAGCCCCAGTAATAAGTAAAAAAGTGGCGTTTTGGGGGTACAATTTGCATATAAATCCTTGGGGAAAAATTTTTCCCTGCTGCTGGTAGCAAAATTAAAGGTGCGCCTTAGAATTGATGGCGCCTTAGAATGGAAGAAATTAACAGAGGGTTATATCCTAACCTTCTGCAGAGAGCTGCTCCAGCATTGGAAGCAGAAAGAGAATTGTGCTTGTGTGAGGACCCTTATACTCACGGAAGGAACCCTTTCACAAGTAAACACAAGTCTCCTTCTGAAATTTCTTTTTGACAATGGAGCAATGCCTAAGAATATACTGGTCTAACAGCGCAATCCTGTGTAAAAAAAGTGCTGGGGGAGCGCGTGTTCCCCGGTGCTAGGTGTCGCAAAAGTGCTGTAAAGCACTTTTGCGGCATCCTGAGAGTAAGGGACGCCGGCGTAGAGGCCGGCGGCCCCCATACCCGCACCCGCTGGGCAAGGTAAGTATTGCACCGGCTAGTGCAGGGGCGGGTGAACCCGGCAGTGAGGGAGGGCGGCCATTGGTCGCACTGGGCAGGAAAGAAACGGCTTTTGAGACCTGGGATCACCTTATTTGCCCCAACCAAGTTTCCCTTGCTCATGTCAGCGTTAAGTCCTTTCAAGAAAGTATGTAACTCAATAATCTACTCAGAAAATTTCATAAAATGTGGGTGCAAACCTTTTTAGAACAAACTCTGTAAAGGGATATTAGAGAAGCAGCAGTCAAAATTAGAGAAGCAGTGAAACATATTTAGGTAGAGGGCTTCCTATGCTGTCTTACTTATTGATATTATCAGGGTAGCATATGTAGCTCTCACTTTTTAAAAAAAAATAATTCTCACAACAACTCTGTGGGGTGGGTTAGCCTGAGAGATAGGGACTGACCTAAGATCACCCAGTGAGCCTCATGACTGAGCATGTATTTGAACCTAGGTCTCGCGGAACCTAGTCTGACATGCTAACTGTACACCACAGTGTCTTGTTAAGGTGGGTTCCAAAACATACACATTCCGAGTCCTTTGTTCAAACTAATGCTCTAAATCCAAAATGGCTCGGAACATGTCATTTCCATGTTTTCCTGCCCAGCCAATGTGTTTGAATGCAAATCTCAGGTAGAACAGGAAGAGAGCCAGTTTCCTGGGCTCACTCTTCTAAAAATGTTCCAAAGCCCAGCTCCTCCTCTACTTCCAGTGATCATGTTTCCTTTCCCTTGGGTCCCAGAGACAATTCAAATTGTAGAAGGAATATGGCTTGTGAAAAAATAAGCAAGGAGGCTTTTGCTAATAGGGTTGCCATTCCCTATGCCAGAGATCTTCAACCTTTTTCGTGCCATGACCCCAATAAATAAATAAAGTATGAGGCTGGGGTCCCACCATTGATCCCGCACCTCCCGAGACCCAATCCGCCTACCCCCACCCCTGTTACCACCCCGCCCTGGCAGCCTCATCCTACTAAGCTCGTCCAGCCCGCACCACCAGTGGCTGGGTCATTCCGGAATAGGAGAGCTGAGCCACCGTTCCCTACTATCCTGCCAGCAAATCGAAAGAGGGAGGGGAAGGAGGGGGATGAAATCCCTGTGGAAGCTCCCCCTAGCAGGTTTTCCACCCTAGCCACCATTTTGGTTCCCAGAAGTTGCCGCGACCCCACAAATGAGGCTTCGCAACCCCATTGGGGTCCTGACCCCAAGGTTGAAGGATGGTGCCCTATGCTAACAGAAGTAGCAGCAAAATGATTGAATTATAACTTCTGGATCGGTTTGGCTAGTTAATGGGAAATTCCTTTAGAACAAGTCAAAGACATTTGAGGTATTGTAATGGCCTATGGTGAAATGTAATAAGCATGACTTGACACTTGAACAACGGATGGAAAGGGGGAGGGGCTAGGCTTTTATTGTTATAGTGTCAGAAAACTGATCTACAGTATGTACCTTTAAGCGGCTTTGCTAGATCATTAACATAGAGTTCAGGGCTTTTAAAAGTGGAAGACAGAATATCAAGCAGGCCGATGTAAATCAAATTCCTTGCAGCACCGAAGTTTTCAGCTACTGGAGGATATCTTTTAGATGACAGGAAATAGTACAGTATAAGTACCCCATGCTACATCTCTGACTCTTGATTTTTGGAGAACCAATGATTGTCTTGCAATAGAGCTTTTGTTTTCTTTACTCTCAGTATTGGCATTATAATGCACGTTATCCTGCATAATTGATATTTATTGTATGAATTGGACAATACTTTAGTCTGTATTGCCTTTTAAAGATAAGGTTTAGAATATTTAAGCTTTAGAATATTTTCATTCAATTATACTGAAATCCAGTACTGAAATTTACATTGATAAATATTCATATTAGGTAAATTATGTCTTTTATTTTAGGTGTTATACTAATTCAGCTGTACCTTCATCAAAGCCCCAAAAGAAAAAGGTGAGAGTAATTTTAAAATGATGTTAAATGTAATGGTTTCAAAACATTCTGACTTGGATCGAACTGCACCTGAGCAATGTCTCCCTTTTTTTAACATTTTGCATCAATAGCTGCTTGCTGCCAAACTAACACATTTCAGCTGAGTTTCAGTTTGCAAGTCCAGAGAGTCACTGAATTGCTATACCTGGGCCCTGATTCAAAACTTTCCAAGGGCCATGTTAACCTCTAAACACTCCATGTATTTGAAGCTACTTCTATGCATCAAAGGGGACTTTGTGCTGTTTCCCAAAGATCAGCCACATTGCAGAAACTGAGGGGACTTTTTGAACAGTAGGTTGTGATATGGCAAGAGGATCTACTGTTCAAAGAAAAAAAAAGATTCCACTGTGCATTGCCAAGCTTTTGGGATCACCTAAGTAAGGGGCGAATCCTATCCAACTTCCAGCGCCGATGCAGCCACACTTCAGTCCTAAGGTAAGGGAACAAATGTTCCCTTGAGTTGAGGCAGCGTCCATGACTGACTGTCCCCCCACTGCAGGATCATGACTGAGCAGAGTTTGCACCAATGACTTTTCCCTAGTCCACAGCTTATGCTCAAGCACAAAGCAAATAATTGTAAATATGGAATTGAATGCAGAAGAAAAGAATATAAGCAAGCAGAGAGAGGCCGGGGGGGGGGGGGGATGGAAAAAAAGGTGCCATGGATGCACCCCAGGCAGGGAGA
This sequence comes from Plestiodon gilberti rubricaudatus, assembly GCA_026170595.1. Classification (NCBI taxonomy): domain Eukaryota; kingdom Metazoa; phylum Chordata; class Lepidosauria; order Squamata; family Scincidae; genus Plestiodon; species Plestiodon gilberti. The sequence goes on from JANXHW010000001.1 coordinate 115,730,529, forward strand.
GGCAAAGGGGAGGTCACAGTGGCAACTTATTTCCTCAGGCAGGAAGAGACATCTCTCCATGTGACACAATTCAGTAACACAATCCTATGTATATCTACTCAGAAATAAGTCCCACTGTGTTCAGTGGCGCTTACTCTCAGGAAAGCTTTAAATAAGATGGCAGCCCAAGTTGCATTGTGGGGCGCAAACAAGAGTGAGGCAAGAAAAGAGGATACTGACAGCTAATCAGTATGTTCCTCCAGCACCTTGTGGACTTAATCTCTTTTTAAATTCTTGTTACATATAAAAGAAAATCATTTTAGGAATTGAAACGCCTTTGTTTTTCTGACTGTGGGTGTGAAGGGGTGTGGGGTTACCCTTCTGGAAATTGCACCTGATAAAGTAGGCAATAAAGTAGGCACCTGATAAAGTAGTACCCAACTACAGCTCATGTTGCCATCAATGTTTAAATCTGAAAGATGGAAAAAGGGTCTTTTAGTTCTTTCTGTATATGAATTCAATTGAGTGCATATGTTCTTTAAGTTGAGTTATGGGTCAAACTTCGAAGGTAATTAGTACATGGTGTTGTCTATATAGTAATGAGAGCATATTGATCACAATCTAGCACCCTTTCTGGCAACTCTTTTAACGCCCCCCCCCCCCTGGTGTGATACACTAATGTGTGCCACAGTACTGATGCAACTATACTCTCCCCTATGCCTGTGCAAGTAGTCAGCCTTAGACAAACTCCAGGCATATCTGGCAGAAACATAGATGTAAATTACACTATGTTTACACTATGTTTACACTATGTAAACTACATGCTATCGGAGACACTGCCTTTGGCTCTCAGCCAGGAACAACACAACAACAACAACAGTAGTTACACAAAAACCACATGGTGTCGAGCAGTATGAGTTATTCCTAAGATATGTCAGGGCTTATCTGTCTGTGTTGGTGCACGGGAGGTAGGAAGGTAGCAAAAATGTAGTGGACTGCACAAAAATGTAGTGGACTGCACAAAAATGTAGTGGACTGCACAATTTTTTTTGTGTGTGTGTGGACTGCATTCTAACTTGTTTTCTTATGTATTCTAGTTCTGCAGTAGGCATAATGAAACTAGTAGGGAAAGAGGCTTCAGAAACTAGTAATAAGGAATGATTTATTTATGTGCCATTCCTACTTTGTAAATTTCTATGTTAATATTAAAAGCTGTAATTCAATGAAAATAGTTGCGCATGCATTTTTAAAAAACTTTTTTTAATGCATGCATATATTTTTGCCCCAGGCCTTAAAAGCTGTGGACATAAAGTGAACACAATATGAGATACGCACACACGCACTCTCTCTCTCTCTCTCTCAAAATGAACTCATCAGTAATAAGGACTAAAAGTCCTCCCTCCCTTGCAAAACTGCCACAGATGAAAAGGATTGGGTTAAAGAGAGGCTTTTGTTTAAAGCATAACAATTTAAATACATTAGGCCAAATACATAAAAGTTCAGAGAAGGGTGTATGCTTCAGAGCTGACATTTTAGATTAGTAATTCCAGGGACGGCAGTATCTCACAATAAATGTGAAACGTTCTCTGTCATCAATCAAGAACATAAAGAGGCTAAATCAGAGTCCAAGTGTTAGCCAATCTTCCATTTTAATAAGTGTTCAGATTACAAGTGCCTGGAGAACGCAGGCTCTCACTCGAATGATGAGATTCACTTGGGAACAGTCACATGTCTTATGCATGCAGTCTTCAGTTTTGTTATTCCTAAATGTATTGACTTTAGAATAGGCTGGTACATTCCTTCAAGTAGATTGACTGCATGGTTCACTCAGATGGCACATTTAAAACTACATTTTCTGGCATCTCAAATAACTTTGGAATTATTTTAAAAAAGTAGAAATTTCTTGCAGTAAGTCTGTTCATAATTTATGGCCCAATCCTATGGACCCGTTAGACAGCTTACATTCCCTTTCGCTCTGTATATGATGATATATGACTATAGTAGACCCTTTCTATCCGCTGGTTTGGGATACGCGGATTTGACTCACTGCGGATCCCGGATCCGCGAGGTCCACGCTGAAAACCCTGTTATTAAAAGGGGGGAAGCCCCCAAATTGCCGTTTTTACCTTTTTAAATAGCCAAATTGCGCCATTTTCAAGCCTCCACTGGGCTTCTTGAAGCTTAACGACCCACTTCTGGGTCACGCGAAGGCTCTTCCCCCCCAGCCTTTTCCCAGAATGCACCCTCGGGCAAGACTGGGAGGAGGGAAGACCCGGAAGTGGGTCAAGCTTCAAAAAGCCCCTCGGAGGCTTGAAAACGGTGCGCTTTGGCTATTTAAAGGAAAAAATAGCAATTTTGGGACTCCCCCTCCCCTTTTAACAGGGTTTTTAGTGTGGACTCTGGTATCCACGGATCCTCCCTATCCGTGGGGTGTGTGTGTTCTGGAACATATCCCTCGCGGATAGCGAGGTCCGACTGTATATGCATATTCCAGGTTTCAGAGGTAGATTATCTCTAAATGCCAGATGCAAGGGACTGGCAACAGGATATAGGTATCTTGTTGTCTTGAATGCTCCCTGAGGGCCACTGTGAGATATAGGAAGCTTGACTAGATGGGCCCTTGGCCTGATCAAGCAGGGCTCTTCTTATGTTGTAACTGCAGCAGCGATGTTGCAAACTGCATGCTGCTGCACAGATCCCGGGAACCTGCAGTGGAAGCTGCCGGCTTCTCCTGGGGGACAGGGAAGGAAGACATTAGGGGGAGGGAGGGGGTGTATTCCTGAACACGTTTCGTGTGCTGGGTATTCTGGAGCCTCCCGACATGCCTCCTTTCTGTCCTCTGACGTGCGCCAGCTATATAGCTGATACAGGTCCTGTCATGAAATTGTTATGTTTCATGTAGGTTTCCCCCCCCCCCCGTCTTTTGCTAGTAGAGTTTTCCAGTGATCTTTTGCATACCTCATTTACCTGGCTTCTCTTGTGTAAAGCCTCAGGTGATGGTGAACTAGTTTCTAAATGAATCAGTGTTATCTAATTAGAAAGTAGGATGATGTCCTTTTAGTTGGAGGATAAATTCCCAAGAAAGTGGATACCAGATCCGCGGATACAGCCCCCCCCCCCCCGTACTTTGTTTCTTTCTCTGCATTGGGTTCTTTTTGTGATATCAGTGGAATTGTCATCTTCCTGCTTTGCAAGTATTATTGCAAGGTGATCTAAAGGGAGATCTTTGAACTTCTATATTGTTATAGGAGGAGGGGGTTTGATCCATGAAACCCTTGCGGTTATCCTAGTTTCTTGGGCTGGTGGCAACTGAGTCAACTACCAAAGGTTTCTCTCAGTCAGCTGCGTGTTAACTGAAGGAGAAGAGAGGGGAATGGAGGGGAGTGAGTGCCAAGTAGTAGACACCACTACCTTGAGATAGCGTGTAGCTGCTGGAGCCCCCCTCTGGATCCTGACATCCTCTCTGGATCCTGGATGATATCCCCTCTGGAGCCTCCCGCCATGCCCCCTTTCTGTCCTCTGACTTGCTCCAGCTATATAGGAGACCCAGCTATCGAGGGTCTTATGGAGAGGTAAGGAAAAATAGTTTCCGTTGCCTCTCCGAAGACTCCTGATCAGCCTCCCCCACCATAGAATATAGCGCTGCTGTTTTGGCATGCCTGCATGCTATAGCATGGGGGAGGATAGAATTGGGCAGTTAGTTTAATCTAATGTAGAAATATCTTCTCTCCGTGCCATGCAAGTGTATGAATTTTCACACAACAGCTTAAGGACTAGTGTGCTTGCACACTCCCCAGTAGAGAACTGTTGTTATGCTTAGGAGGTGATGAATGGAACAAAGGAGTAACTAAAGAGAATTGGGAATAATTTGTTTAATGGCAATGACTTGAGCCTGTTGCTCAATTACCAGTAATGAGAACTATGTATTTTATTTCATCCTCCTTGGCTCTTGAACCCACAGTGCCTGGCACACTCTGTGCTCAATAACAATCCCTTCATTCTATAAAATCTTTGAACCCCATTGTACCCTTAGCTCAGGGGTGGCCAACCTTCCAACATGAATGCTCCTGGACCTTTAATGGTTGTATAGGTGAGGGCATTTCAGCAGGTGCAGCTGCTTTAGCAGCACCATCAGCAACTGCAGCTGCCAAGATTCTGTCTTCTGCACAACTCTTAAGAACACAGAGGCCCTATAGTGGAAGGTTGGCCTTAGATTAACTGGTGAGGCCTTGCTCGGATTACTTCTTCCACCAGCCTTTTTCCTTGTGGCATCTTTACTGTAGAATGTTCGCCTCACTGTGATCTACCTGGTATGATCTATCCTTCCTATTAAAGGTAGATGAAAGCCCTTTTATTCCACCAGGCTTTTGTAAATGGAGATTTGAACCTTTGTAATAGTACTATTATTTTGCTATTGCCGTTATTTATTTCCAGTACCTAACCGAATTAAGGGTGAAGAGGGAAGGATGAACTATGGTTGACTATGGGGGACCTGCCACTATGTCAACGTGCTACCAACAAAATGAAGGGTGCCTGAATGAATGATGGGCATGCACAGCCTATATCAGTCTCTTTAAGGTCATCTAGGCTCAGCTGAGGAGGATGGCTCCAGGGAATAAGTGGTCCTGTTAATGCTTGCCTCTAGAAGTAGAGGAGGCAGAGGGTGATGTAAACCCAGTAGCATAGTCGGGGGGGGCAGTGTGGTAAGTGCTGCACAGCATTAAAATGGCCCCTCCCACTCGCTATTGGAGCTGGTCCTGCAGCGAAGGCAGCATAGCCTTCACTGCCGGACTAGTCCGACAGCGAGGGGAGGGGGCACTTTGCACCTCCGTGCAATGCTGTGCAGTACTTACCGCACCACCCACCCCTCTGGCTATGCTACTGTGTAAACATTCTCCCTACCCATGGCTGATGCCACTGAGACTTGTTGGGGAAACCATGGAAGAGACCACAAGGTGTGTGGTCATCTGGTAGCAGATAGAATATTGCATTCTGATTTCAGTTTCAGAAATCCAGGCCAAAGTCGAGGGAACCCTATATCCCCAAAGATGTTGCACTCCTCAGGCCGGTGAGTACTGAGTCTCAAGTTTTTTAAAAAATTTTTAAATGCATTTTATGTTAGTTAGCCACTTTACGAACTTTCCCCATGTCTTAAATTAAGCTAAAATGTCTGTCAATAAATCCCCTGTCCAGCATTTTCTTTAATGTTGTTGTTCAGTCGTTAAGTCGTGTCCGACCCTTCGTGATCCCATGAACCACATCCCGCCAGGCCTTCCTGTCCTCCACTATCTTCCTGAGTTCGCTCATTTTCATGTTCGTTGCATCGGTGAATTTTCTTTAATAGGCTTCCTTTTTATCTAGTTGGCTTTTAAGTTATATGACTTGAGTACTGGCAGCATGGTGCAGGCCATGCATTCCATCCCACACTCTCTTTCTTTGGAGTGCAAATTCTTGCTCTGAGTCTTAAATGCATCTTATGTCGATAGTGGGCAGGAGGTCTGGCTCAGTTGGTAGAGTGACCGTCTCATATATGCCTGAAGATCTGAAGGACGGTAGTTCGGGACGGCCGGAAGTTTCTGTGTCTGTCGGAGAGCTGCCGGCACGCCGAGCTGATAAGTTGCAGAGCCTCTGTGGGGGAGATAAACTGCAACTGCACTTGAGTGAGAGTCAAGGTTGCCTGTCAGCTGAAGGGGGGGGGGAGAGAGAGAGAGAGAGAGAGAGAGCTGGACTGTGAAAGTACCTGATTTTTAGTACCTGAATACCTTAGTACTGTACTGAACTGTATTACTTTTTGAATGTTAACAACCATGTTGCTTGATTGGTTGTTGACTACAACACTGTATAGAAATAGATCCCACCATTTGAATGTTCTTGTTTGTGCTTCATTCAGCCTTCTGCAGAACCATTAAAACAAAGGAGAGCAGTAGAAGGAGGAAGAGGAGATATACCTTCAGTTTATTTTGTTAAACCCAAGAAGGCAAGTCCTGAAACGGCTCCTACAGCATTGTCATCTGATGATGGTAACACAAAATACTGTATCTGGTACCTAAGACCGCATAGTAACATAGGCAGACTTGGTGTTGATGTACTGATTCTTGTTGTTGTCTTGTACTTTGTTTTGTTCTGAAAATCTACGCTACAGTTGCTGAAACCAGAATATTTGTATTCCATGTAAATCATGCATCTCAGCAACCAAACCTATTGGTTGTTGTTGTTGAGAAAGCACTTGCAAACCAACAAAATGTTTATTTCATTAACAGCGCAATCCTGCGCAAGTTGCGGCAGCTGGCCTAAATGGCTGGCCGCTGCATCCTCCGCAGGATGTGTGCCGTGCCGGTGCTGCCCAAGCTAACCTTGAGGTAAGGGGATATTTGTGAGCATCAGAGGCCCCAATGGGCCTCCTCGGATGTATGCCAGGAGTTCCCTGCCACCTGGTGAATGCCTTAATTTTAAAGAAGCCCCTTAGTTTCAAAAAGAGATTGTTACATGTTAAAGACATTAAAAATTCTACTGAGCTAGCAGAAGCCCCTTGCATAAACCTAAACAGCTCTTTGGATCTTGGCCTTATCTTAAAATAAGAATGCTTAAATAACTGGATTTTTATTATTGCTGAGTGAGCAGTATATAACTCCAAGGGTTTATATAAGGATATTGAATTGTACTTGCTTTTGTTCGCTCTTCAAATATGTAATGCTACTACGGTTCTTAAACTTAAGTTTGCAATTCTATGCATGCTTACCTGAGATCTTACCTGAAATCTTTCAAACACAGTGGAACTTACTTCTGAGTAAATATGCATAGGATTGTGCAGTAAAATCAATAAATTATCCTTATTTCTTTGGCATCAGTGATGTATCATGTGCTATATAGTACAGAAATGTGATACAATTCATTTGTGGAATGCTTATAGTCTAAACCAGTGGTTCCCAAACTTTTCTGGTTCATGACGCCTCGCAGCCTCTTCTTCCTGGCTCACGATGCCCCCGGTAGCTCCTCCTACTGTTCTCCTGGGCGCCGTCATCTTGGATCTTGCAAAATCTCACGAGATCCAAAATGGCAGCGCCCAAATCTCATGAGAACTGGATGTCACCACCTTGGATCTTGCGAGATTTAGTGAGATCCAAGATGGCGGTGCCCAGTTCTCACGTGATTTGGGCGCCGCCATCTTGGATCTCGTGAGATTTCGCGAGAACCAAGATGGTGACGCCCAGGAGAACAGGTAGGAGGAGCTACTGGGGACATCTCACGACGTCCCTGCGATGGTGCTGTGCGAGGTGCACAGTTTGGGAACCACTGGTCTAAACCCAGTCTCTTCCCAGTATAAACCCATTCCTGAGTCTAAATCCTATTGGTTTTCGTGGAGTTCACTTCCAAGCAAGTGTGTTTAAGGTTGTTAAAGGTAAAGGTATCCCCTGACAATTAAGTCCAGTCGTGTCCGACTCTAGGGTGTGGTGCTCATCTCCATTTCAAAGCCGAAGAGCCAGCGTTGTCCGAAGACGCCTCCGTGGTCATGTGGCCGGCATGACTCTCCTTGCCGCAGCGCATAGCATGCAGCTGGAACACGGAGCGCTGTTTACCTTCCTGCAAGCGGTACCTATTTATCTACTCGCATTGACATGCTTTGGAACTGCTAGGTTGGCAGGAGCTGGCCAAGCAACGAGCGCTCACCCCGTCGCGGGAATCGAACTGCCGACCTTTCGATCGCCAGCTTATGGTTCAGCGGTTTAACCCGCTGCGCCACCCGTTGTTAGGTGAGGCTATTATTGTCCAAGGAATGTTTGCAGAACAGCAGAAACTTTAAAGAAAAGAAGAAATTGTTCTAGGCATAAGAAACATGGCAGAAAGCACAAACAGGGCTGCGAATTAAAAAGATAACACTGAGGAAGTTGAGGAATAAGGATAAACAAGTGCCGCTTGTTTTAGTAGTAGAAGTAAGTCCTGTTGTACTCTATGAGGTTTACTTTGGATTAAACATGAATTGTATTGTTAGACTACAGATATTTGAGTGGCATAGGGGCTGCAGAGAGAAGGGATTGGCAAAAATCACCCATCTCTTTCTCAAACAGAGCTTCTTCTGCAAATGGAAGAAATAGTTACTGTAGGTTACAACCCAAACTTTATAGTTATTTTTTTTAAGTTATTGTTGGGGGGGAGGCAAAGGCGTCGCTCCGGTAGGGTCTCTTGCCTGCTGCTTTCTCCGCAAGGGAATGGCTCTGACAGTGAGGGGTCGGGGCCGCCTCCTGCTCGCTTTGTAAAGGGACTAGGACGGAGCGAAACTTATGGCCCCGCCCCTACCGGAGCGACGCCACTGGGGGGAGGGAAGGTTGTCTCTTCCTTGGCGTCTGAACAAGCACATACTCTAGCTGACATAATTATATCTTAGAATTACTCTAATTAAACATTAAATAAAAGTAGATTTTAAAAAACATAGCAGTCTTCATTCTTATTGTTATGAGCCTTTGACTGAGGCAATGCAATCTTCTTCTTAGAAAAGGAATTGATATGCAACCTGATCCTATTGATGTTTACTTGGATGTAAGTTCCATGGAGTCAAAGTGAGGATTACTTCCAAGTAAGCTGAATAGAACTGTAGCCTAAGCACAGTTACTTGGAAGTCAAGTCCCATACAAATCTGTGGGGCTCATGTCAAAGCTCATGTTGGTCTGTAAGATTGGAAATTCTGTACATCGTTAAGCTGCTTAAATTCCATTATTGAAAAAAGCTTGAATATATGACCTGCCTAGAAGGTGGGAAATAATGAATTAAGGGTGCAATCCTACTCTCCCCTCTGGGTCAGTGTAGGACATCCTGGGCTGGCCTGGAGCTGTTGCAAAAGCTGCTGTAAGGCAGTTACGCTGGCTCTAGGCTGGTGCATGCACCGGCCTCCCCATGCCAGATCTGGACTGCCCACAGCCCAGGAAGGGTGAAGCCGAAGCTACATTGCACGCGTTCGCATTCTGTATGCGTCTGGTGTCAAACAACGGGCTCTGATTGGCTGAACGGAATGCAAATGCACCCAATGTTGAGCTGGGCTCGACTTTGGCTTCGTTTGCGTTACGTTCAGCCAATCAGAGCCTGTTGTTTGACCTGGGGGCAGGACACCAGATGCATACGGAACGCAAATGCGTGCAATGTAGCTCCGGCTTGAGTTTTGCGCCAGTGGGTGTGAGGGTGGGATGGGGTGGGGGAGGCAATGAGGGGGTGTGATGGGGCGGGGGATGGCGGCTACGAGGGTGGGTGTGTGTGGACCGGGGAGGGATTAGAGGCAGCGGCACACACCGAATCCTATTCCCCTTCCCTGGCCCGTTTTCCTTACATGGGGCTCTTGGATTTGCACCACCAAAATAGTGGGCGCAGATCCAAGAAGACCCATAGTGGAGGCTGGTTCCCTTCCCCCGAGGTGAAATCCCAGCTCCCGTTTCCTGCTTAGGATCCAGTGCTGCCTGCTCGCTGGATCCCTGGGCGGAACGTTAGGCAGGATTGGGCTGCCCAAAATCTATTCTGCAATCCATAATCTGTGCTGCAGCAGTTCTTTTAAAGTAATTGTAATGCTTCTGTATAAAATAGGTTGTGAATTGAGGTCCTCATGTTTGAAACATGTAAACACAACTTCTTCAGCTTCTAACTCAGAATATCTAAAGTATTAAATTTGCCAGTATTATAAACATGGTTGTATCATCAGATATATGTATATTTCTCCTTAAAAAAAAGAAAATAAATGGCAGATTTTTTCCATAAGAACATAAGAGCCCTGCTGGATCAGGCCAAAAGCCCATCTAGTCCAGCTTCCTGTATCACACAGTGGCCCCACCAGATTTTATTGATTTTGTTGTAAGCATTAAAACAATTGATATGCTCTTTTTATGGATGAAAGATGAACATTTGGTAATTTTTAATGGGTTGTATCCAGAGTTGCATGAATGGAATGAAGCTCGCACAAGGAAACTTCCCTGCCTCTTCTTCAGCCTCCTCCTCCACTTCTGTCAAATCTACTCCTGAGTGGTGAGAAACTGTTGGAAATGAAGTGGGGGGGATGGAGTGCAGGGACTGGAGGGGTAGGGATGAATTATTAATACATGGGTAGAGGCATTTTCTATGAGTGAAGCTGAACTCCTTGAAGATTTTTCAACCCAATTTTTAGCCATGCCCCCTTACAGGAGAGGCTTTGAGAGGGCACAGGGGACTATTGTGGGAAGGAGCAAGGAGGGTTGGTTCCCTTGCAGACTTCCTTCTGCTTGCACAACTCTGAATGCAGTCCCCATATTTCCAACAATTGACATGTGCAACTTCGTATAATACTTTCCACTGCCTTTTAGTTTGTTATTACTGAAATTCTTTAATGCAGAAATTAAACATTTCAAAATTATGAAATTATTAGGCACTCTGTCATTTGTAAATAGGGTAGTATGTTGCACTGTATACAAATTATGTTCAGCAAACGAAATACTGCTTTTCAACTAAGCCTGAATTATTAATTCCAATAATTGGTTGGAATTATTTGCATTGTTTTTCACATTTTTTGAACAAAATTAATATTCAGTTATTTTTCAGGACGTAGTGTCTATAAAGCTGGTACGCGTCGAACTGAAACTGAAGGGGCTAAAGACATACCGGAAGATAAAAATGTGCAGGTGGACATACCTATTGAGCAGGTAGATTCCAAATAGGCTCCTTATTGCTGAATGGATTAGAAACCTCCTTAGCTAGGAAGCAAAAGTAGGCAGGAAAAACAGCGAAATCTACACCAATTTAAGTATCATTGGCCAGGGACCAAACTGTCTGGTGTGAGAAATGAAACTGGTTCTGCATACGGAATGGGTGGTGGCTTCTGGGATGGGATGTTCACTTCTGGCTACCTCCCCTTGCACAGTGTTAAATTTGTTCTAGAGAGCCCCTGACTGTAATTATTGACTTTTCAGGCTGAACGATGGGCTGTGGTGGAAAGGAGGGTCTATAATAACCTGGGGCATAATGCCCCAGTATTATGCACCATCCTTCAGATCCCAGCTACTGCACTTCCGACAATAAAATCCAGCAGAATTAACCTATAGAGTGTCAATTCTGAACTTCAATATTCTGAGCTTCAATTTAATATTCAGTATTGATAGTGGTAAGAAAATCTGTGAGATACAATGATAATTTTTTTTATTTAGTATGTATTTCCAGTTATTTAGTACTGTGTTTCTTTATTATCAGTTCAGGTTTTCCTTGAATAAATGAGATTTAACTTCCTGTAGGAAAAGAAAAAGCTTGTAAGAAACTACAAGAGAACTAAGTATAGAAGGTGTGAAGATCTTTACATGTTGACCCCAATTGTAGGACTAATTTGTATGTTACATTAAACACATAGTTTGGCATTAAACTCTGTGTTTTTGAAGTTACATATCACAGGAGAGAGTGACCAGGATCAATAACGCAGCACACAGGAAAGAGTTATTTAACCCTTTTGCATTGTGCTGAGGTCCTGACAAAAATTGTGTATGTGTGTCCGTCCGTCCGTCCCCACTACCCTGAATGTAACATCATAGTTATCACAAAGGCAGCGCGATCCTGTGTAACTCTTGCACCAGTGTAACAGTAGATCCACCGGTGTAAGTGCACTTATGCCAGTGTAACTTGCCATACGCCGACGGATGCAGGGAGGACACCAGCGTAACCCCTTCGGACGTTGCACATGCGCAGTTCTGTTGCAGGACGGATGCCAGCGCAACTCCGCCAGTGCAGGGGGCATTCCAGGGGCGTTCGGACACCCCCGGAATGCCCCCTGCACTGGCGGAGTTGCGCTGGCATCCGTCCTGCAACAGAACTGCGCATGTGCAACGTCCGAAGGGGTTACGCTGGTGTCCTCCCTGCATCCGTCGGCGTATGGCAAGTTACACTGGCATAAGTGCACTTACACCGGTGGATCTACTGTTACACTGGTGCAAGAGTTACACAGGATCGCGCTGAGGGTTATTTAGAGCCAAAAATGTCACTGAATCTGCAGTCATCAGGGCTGCAGATGGTGGTGAACTGCTGCAAAAAAAAAAGGTAAGCCTGGTTCTTGCAAACAGTGGACGAAGAGGCCCTCTTAGCTAGAACTCTCCCTAATACCAAGATTTTTTGAGTTCAGGCTCATGTTGATGTGAAGTAACATTCAGTGATGTGAAGTGCTACTTGAACTCTGAAGTGAAACAGATTACCTGTTTTGCTGTTCCTCATCTGTTCTTTGTGAGAACTAGGCCTTAGGTGCTTTGGCTTACAAGCTTTCTCTTAGGCATAGCGGTAGTTAATTTTCAGAAAAAACATGACTGCTTGATTTTGCTGATTTGTTATAAAGTTATATGGCAGCTTTTGTTTTATTTCCTTCTGTTTAATTTATGTAAAAATTATTTGAAATTTCTTACCCTAGGCTCCAGCTGAGATTGTCCGTGATGAGGACATATATTCCAATGTTGAGACTGTAGAAGAAAAGGTTTGTTTGTTTTTACAGTATTACAGAGTAGTGTTCAATTTTTAAAATGGAATCTTAATCCTAAATCCTTGCCTGTCAATTTCTAAAATAGCAAATGAATGTACAGTGGACCTCCACTTTAGAATGGGTTCACTTTACGATCAAACCACTTTACAATGGACTCTCCGTTCACCATATAGTTATTCACTTTACGATGGGCTCACAACTGCCACCAACAGGACATTGTGGGTGATAGATAAGCCAATCAGCATTGCATCAGCATAGAATCTCAGCCATTAGCAGCATTGTTAACCTTGTGGCTGTGTGTATGGAGGGAAGGATACAGCCTTGTAATTTGTGTTTTATAATTACAGCATTGCATAAATTGATAACCATGGTCCCTAAGGAGTGCAGTAGGCCCCTTTAAATCACCTTAGTGCTGTTGTGGGCAAGCACAGGGGCATAATTTCTCTCTTACTGTTTTGAAAATTTTAATGTATTTAAAGTAGAAAATAAAACATTGCTAAATACAGGGAAACAGGAATTCCCGATGCAGCATTAATACAGACATTATTATGAAATCCACTGTAAATCCACTGCAAGGATCCGGCCAGTGGCCCAGGGCCACCCGCCTGATCCTATCTCCGTTCTGGGCTGCGCTGCTTTGGCCTGGAGGTCTACTCAGGGAAGGGGATGTTCGCCCAATCGGCATCTTCGGATTTCCGCCAGCTAAATAGCTGACGGACGTAGGAGGAGGCTGTGTAACAGCCGTGCCGGCTCCGCAGGGACAGGGATATGGCGGACGTCATCCCCGCCCCTTCCCAGGCCGGCTCGGCCAATGGCCCCCCTCCCTTGCCGCCCAGACCACCCATGTTGCTGCTGGCGGAGCCTTACCTTCCTTCATGGCAGCCGCATGGACGTCCCGACGATGATGTGAGGTCGACCGGCCTCCCTTACTCGCGAGTCGTCGCAAACGTGCACCTTTGCGTCGGCTTCCTGCGACAGAACGTTTGTTCCATCGCCGGACCTGTAGTCAGGATCTGGCTGCCTGGCATTCCATTATAAATACATGTATAACTGTAATAGCACAGAGCAGCTTCTGTCACCATAGGTACTGCAGCATCCTGTGTGACTTTCCTAGGATGACTTATCCCAGAGTTTCCCAACTTGTGGTCCGCGTACCATTAGCGGTACGCAGACCACAGTTTGGTGGCATACCGACAAGTAGCAAGATGGTGGCTGCCATTGCAGCAGTGACGGAGCCCTGAAACAACAGTAAGCTGTCCCGGGTGGCCTGTCAGAGCTCAAGAGTGCAGGTTTCCCACTATGGGAAATGCCCTCCTGCTCACCCTGACCTCCTTACCATCATTTTCAGAGCTCCGTTGTGGCTGCAGCGGTGGTACGCACCGCAACAGCAGCCCCGGTAGGTGATGCGCTGCGCCGAAAAGGTTGGGAACCACTGACTTTATAATGGATAAGTCATGCCGTCCCTCAGCTGCTATTAGTCCTGGGTGGGATGCTTCTGCTCCCACTAACTTTGATTGGCTACATGACAGTATCGTTGTTACAAAAAGTTATTTCAGACAAAAAATGTCACGTAGTCTTCAGTCAACAGGGCTATGAATGGTGATGAACTGGTGCAAGTAAAGTAAGGCAAGTTCTCACAAACAGCTGCTGATGAGGCAAACAAGGCTAGAATCCTCAGCAACATCCAAGTTTTTTGTGTTCGGAAAAATGTTTGTATGAAGGAATGCGAGCCTCTCCCTGAACTCTGCTTGGTTTTGCTGATTCATGATAAAATCATATAAGAAGGCTTTTATTTTAGGTATGCAAATCTTATATAGAATTTCTTAACTGCAGGCTCCAGCTGAGATTGGTCATGATGATGAGTATTACCGTGCTGGGAATGCAGAAGAAAAGGTTGGTTTGTTCTTAAAGAACTACAGAGTAAATTTTATTTTTTAACATGGAGACTTGGTCCTGTGATCTTGCTTGTCAACTTTTAAAAAGCAAAAAAAGTAACTATTGTAGCATTTGCAATAGTTTAGGTTTTTGACCTAATTTTGATTTAATGGGTAGTGTAAATGAAAAGTATAGTACAAGCCTGAGCTATGTAGGTTTGTGATTGTCAGATGTGTCTGTCAAAGCCACAATGTCTTTAGGATGGTATGTGGTTGACCTTGGTCCAATCCTGTTCCCCTCCATTTTGCCAATTTTTGGGACTCTAATAGCGCAATCCTAACCAACTTTCCAGCGCCAGTGTAGCCAGAAGCGGGACCAGGGCGGAGCGCGTGGAGCAGCTGCTCCACTCGCGGGCGGGGCGGGGGCGCACTTGTCGTCGCGGGTTGGGTCGCACTTACTGTCACGTTTTCGGCCCTCCCTGGAGCCTGAACAGCTCCAAAATGGGTAGGAAACCGGGGGGGGAGCGTGTTCAGCGCCGCGCTGGGCGTGTCACATCAATTAGGCCCCACCCCTTCCTCCGGGCGTCGGGAGGGCTAGTTGCGCCTCTGGGTGTAGCCATGCCAACAGGGCGCACACTGCATTTTGCAGTGCAGGAGCAATCATGGGGGCCTCTTCAAGGTGAGGATTGCGCTGTTAAGAACTTTGTGGAATACTGCTTTGTTGCATTGGCATTGATTTCTTTACATAGCATTAGAAGTCCTGGACCATTCTTGTAACACCAGGAGAGTCATAGGGGTCAACTCAAGAAGTTGTTGAAAAGGACCAGATTGTGATGATTTGCTGAAGTAGAAGTCATTCTTTAATTTGTGGACGCAAAAATATCTGCAATTAGGATGGGAATTTTTAAAGAGACATTAACCTCTACAAACAAAGCTTGTCTCCGTCCTCTCCTTTATCGTGTCAGTTATCATGATTATGACATCGTATCGGTTATTATGCTGGATTGGAGCAATTGCTACAGTAGTATTAAGGGGAAAGTAACTTCTGTTGCGTCTTTTTAAATCCCCAGCTGTTTCGCGCTAGATAAGGGCTTTGGAGTTTAGCACTCTGCTTAAAGCCTCAGCGCTAAACATCAAAGCCCCTATCTTAAGCCAGACAGCTAGATAAGGGCTTAAATGTTTAGCACTGGGCAAGACTCGCTTAACGACGGTTTCAGTTCACAACGGGGATTTCAGAACGTATCCCCGTCGTTAACTGGGGGACACCTGTTTTCTGAGGGGACAATTGGTAACTGTCTTGTAGTAGATCTAACGTACCTTGGACTAAATTGAGGGCAAAAGTGTAGGGCAAAAATCCCTGACTAAATAAATTTGACATAAGTCATGTGTTCACAGATCCTTGATGAAAATTAAGCACTGAAATGCAGTAGGGAAAATATGCTTTTTTGTTTGATGAAGAATAGTCTTATGACTTGTCAGATATTTGCTTTGGAAACAGTTGCAACACATTAGCTACCATTGCCTTAAATAGGCTATGGGATTTAAATATATGTAAAGATCTATAGTAATAATTTATTTTATTGATTGCTTTCACAATCTACTGCTAATAGAGGAGTTCTCTTTAATTACTAATGTTGAAACTGCCAATAAACTGCAGATTGTGTGATGAAGTATTTTCTGTCCCACTGAAATGTTATGATTTAAAAAATCAAATCTGTATTGATTTTCTAATTGATCTTATTCATAGCCCACATAATATCTTTAAGCTAATATCTCTACTTACTTTCTTGATACTATTTCTGTGGCTACAGTTATGCATTAGAACTTTCCTTGAAGACAAGGTTGATATTGATCAAACTAAAACTATCATAAATGTAGCATTAGCTACCAGTCATACCAATCAGAAATATATTGGAGGAATCTGCAATGAACTGCACCAGCGTTTCTTAAAGTTCTCCCCGCAAGGCGGGGAGAACCCTGAGTGTTTGCGGGGGCGCAGACAGCAGCGGCGGTGATCCCAGTGAAAACCAGAAGCGCCATTTTTTGATGAGCCGAAGATCGGGGAGACCTGCAGAGGGTTGTGCAGGCCCCCCCGAAGCCCCCCAAGACCCGGTAAGTATTAAAACAGCTGTTTTGGGGGCTTTTTCAGTGGGGATCCCTGGGATCGCCGCCGCTGCTGCCATGCTGTCCCCGCCCCTTAAGGGGGCAGGGGGCAGCTTTTGGTTCCTATGGTGTGTCGCGACCCACAGTTTGAGAACCACTGAACTACTCCAAAACTTTGGTTTCTCTAGTGTTGCAACCCTGCATATGGTTAGGCTGCTTCATTCCTATTGAGGAGAATGGGATTTACAGAGCTTAATTTTGTACAGGATTGCAGCCTAGGTCATTATATGGATATCTTTCATAACAATTAAATAAAATTATTTGAATGACATTGTATGTAATGATGAGTTCTCATTATGAGAGATGCTATAAATTTAAGAAATATCAAATTTCTCAGTCACTCTCAAATATTTCAAGATAAAAATTAATATCTGACCCAGGCAATAAGAATGGCATGCCCCACATTTTTGTGTTATTGGCATGAAAACACTGTGCAAAAAGCTTGCCTTAACCCTTGGAATTCAAAATAGGTCCTACCATCTTTTTTATAACTGCAAATATAGAATGAGCTATTGTTCTCAAGCAATCGCAGCCCAATCACTCTTGTACCTCCACTCTAACCTCAACATTTCTTCATTTCTTTATGTCAGTACATTGGGCTTTGAAGAACAGTCTTAACTATTATATAATAAGCCTACGTTAGCAATTTGTCATTTTCTAAGAAAGGAATGCCTCAGTAAATTCTGCACTATTGTAAATCTTATAATTTTTTAAACTGCAGGTGCACCTTGTTTAATACATTATGAAAGTGGATTTATTACAGCAATTATTAAGCTGACATGTATGAAATACACTGAAATTTCATAGGGATTTGACTCACTTGGTTGTTCTAGCCTGTGGTACAGTATGTCACATTTTATCACATTTAAATAAGTTGGTCTTAAAATCCATATCTGATGAATTATTACCGTATATGCCCATGTATAAGTCAAAAAATTAAAGCCTTAAAACTAACCCTGAGAACCTGGGTTGATTTATATACGGAGCTTGTAAGAACAGCTGCTTGGTGAGGTGTGGGGGAACTTGGCTGAGAAGCGGGATGCACAGGGGTGGGTAAAACTATTTTACCTTGTTCTGAAGCAGCAAAGAAAAAGAGCTATTCTCTAAACAGGAAGAAAGGTAAAGGAGCTTATGGGAGTTGTAGTCTTTGTGAGGGCTGCTGCTATGGAAGTATAGTACTGTATTCCTCACAAAACCTACAACTCCCATAAGCTTCTTCATCTTTCTTTCAGCCTATTTGGAGAATTTCTGTTGCTCAGTGGCGTCACTACTGCATGGCAGGGGCAGGGGGCGGGACGTCAGGGGTGACGGGAGGGTGACTCCTGGCGCATCACCCTCCTGGCGCATCACCCCCTTCCGCCGCGTCACCCCAGGAGAGGTGACAAACGAAGAGCCGAAAGAAGACTCAATTGAGTCTTTGTTCAGCCCTTCTGAGGGAAAGGATTCGAGCGGCGTTGTGCGCACAACGCCGCTCGAAGCCTTGCTCGGCCTATTTAGAAGTGGCCAAGCCGCCGAAGGAGATGCGACTCGGCCTGCCGGCGCATCGTATCGCCGTCTCCCGGCATGTGGGCTGTGGGGTGAGTACCGGGGCATGGGGGGTGACGCGGAAGTGGGGGATGGTTGATGCAGCTGGGGGGGGTGATGCGGCTGGGTATGTGTGTGGGTGTGTGACGCGGCTGGGGGGGGTCGGGGTGGAGCGCCAAGTCGGCCGATCCCTCACCTGGGGTGATGCGCCGGCTTGTGACACTGCTGCTGTTGCTGCCTCAGAACAATTTCTGGTAAGTCGTTTTCAAATAATTTCATACACCCCTAAGTTTTACCCTCGACTTATCCATGGTGGGTCATAGCAAATTCCATAATTTTGGCTTAAAATGTGCCCTCGACTTAACCATGAGATCACCTTATACACGAATATATACGGGTAATACACAATTTTTAAAAGTACCTTTTGACTGTAGTCCTGAACCACATTCCCTTCTGACTCTGCTGCTGTGGTGTTTCCTTGGTGTTTTTTCACCAAAGCAAATAAAGGAAATGCTTTTCTTTTGTCCTGTTCATTACACAGGAAAGGCAAAGCTAGCTGTGGTGTAGAGAACACAGCCATTTGGCCCATCCTCATGCTGTACAGACAGTTCAAATTTAAATGTCTCAACTGAGGATTCCTTTCTCCTGTCATGTGTTAACGATCACTGTGACGTGAGTTATGTAAAATTTTGAAGGATTTCAGTACAGAGAAATACCCTCTTCACTGAAACACTCTCAGATAATTGTACTACAGTAAGAGCCCCAGCTTAGTTGGTGCCCTGTCCTGCTGGATACTAAGACTGTAATCCTATACACAATATTATTATGCCATTGTACAAAAGGATGGTAAGGCCACATCTGGAGTATTGCGTCCAGTTCTGGTCACCACACCTCAAAAAGGATATAGGTGAATTGGAAAAGGTCCAGAAGAGAGCAACCAAAATGATTGGTGGGCTGGAGCACCTCCCTTATGAGGAAAGGCTATAGCCTTTGGGGCTCTTCAGTCTAGAAAATAGCGCCTGAGGGGGGACATGATTGAGACGTATACAATTATGCATGGGATGTAGAGAGTGGATAGAGAGAAGTTCTTTTCCCTCTCACACAACAATAGAACTAGGGTACATCCACTCAAATTGAGTGGAGGGAGTATTAAAATAGACAAAAGAAAATATTTCTTTACTCAGTGTGTATTTAGTTTGTGGAACTTGCCACAGGATGTGGTGATGGCACCTGGTCTAGATGCCTTTTAAAAGGGATTGGACAGATTTATGGAGGAAAAGTCCATCACAGTTCTCCAGTGATGCCCCACATCCATGCACTGCTCAGCTTCTCTTCGCTTCAGCTTCAGCTTTATGGAGGAAAAGTCCATCACAGGTTACAAGCCATGTAATAGGCTATCTCTTAATGCCAAATGCAAGAGAGTGGCGACAGGATACAGGTATCTTGTTATCTTGTGTGCTCCTTGAGGCATCTGGTGGGGCCACTGTGAGATACAGGAAGCTGGACTAGATGGGCCTTTGGCCTGATCCAGCAGGGCTCTTCTTATGTTCTTATGTTCCTGGGAGTAAGTACCATTTATTGTAAAGAAACTGACAGCACAATCCTATCCAACTTACACCACCGGTGTAACCAGCAAGGGAGGGCAGGGCAGGAGGCTTTGGGGGGGAGGGGGGATTTAAATCCATTTTGAATCCCCCTTTGGAGGAGATTTGAATCCCCATTCCATTCTGGGGCCTCCTATTCTCGCTGCACTGCTGATTACATCGCTGGTGTAAGTTAGGATAGGATTGCGCTGTCAGGCTACAATCCTATCCACACTTATCTGGGAGTAAGCCCATTGTCTATAATGGAACTTACTTCTAGGTAGACAAGCATAGGATTGCACTGTTTGTGTGACAGTGGAGTTAGTTAAGATGGGATGAAGCATGTAATTCTTCAGCCTGTGGACTGAATTGTTCTTAAGAATATATAAACAGAGTATCCATGACTTCAGAGGCATCGTGCAGAATTCTGGAATTTTTGCATGGTGTTGTCCTTTCTTTTTACTTGACACATTTTTTCAGAGTATGATTTCGTGCAGTAACTATAAATACTTATAATGTTTGGAAGATCTTGCTACTCCATAGTGATGACATGATTTGTTCTCTATGATTGGGAATAGTATCAATCAATAGTATCAATCAATTCATTGTGATTTCTGTTTCAGGAGCAAAAGAAAGGCTCTTTCAAAAAATTGTTTGGATTTCTTTTCGGTTCAAAGAAGAAAGGTATGTTTTTCCCCCCATTTCTATAACATAAATAGTTTTTGTTTTACAATACAAACATACAACAATATAGGTACAATGCAGCCAACTAATTCTGTCACCAAGTCAAGATTGCAGAGTACTTTTTCAAGAACATTAGAATTGCAATGCTTGGTCACAACAAAGCTCTGTCCAGCTCAGTATTCTTTCTCCCAACAGGTGCTTAGGGGGATATCACAAGCAGGGCATAATGCCAATAGTTATCCCCTATTGGTTAAGCTCCAGCAGCTGCTACACAGAAGCTTACTCTTTCTTAATGTGGAAATGATGCTCATGGCTGTTGTGGTTGATAAACCAAATCAAAATCATATATAGTCATTAAATATATTTTAAATGTCATTTATACTAATGGTTGTCACAACAGTCTTTAGTAAAAGAGGTACAAGCCCCCTGTTTTAAGTCTCTCTGTTATGTTACCCCATGTTTAAGTCTTCCACATTTTGAGGACCTGGATGTTAAAATTACCCATATTGACATCCTTTATCTTGTGCATCTTAACCTTTTCTTTCATCTGTGAGCCTTTAAAAGCATAGCCCTGGCTGTACCTGGAGACTCTTTCCTCCTCTAAGCTATTCAACGGACATTGTTGGATATTTACATTTTGCCATTGCCTGGCCTGTGTGCTCTTCTTTCTCCTTCCCACCCCCTCTGAGCTCTTAAAAGAACATCATTATTTATAGTATTATAGTACTGTATTTTCAATTTTGGCACTAGTAGCATTTTGGTATTATGTGTTATTTACTACCAAATCCTATTCTTCTATTCTGTATAGCCTCTGATCATTTAGACACGATTTGCATGGGAAACCTGTGTAAGCCTTATTGAAATTAAACAGAAGTATAGAATCAGTGCCTATTGGATTCTGCTAAAATCATAGTGCCAAAAGAAGCCCCATATCAAGAGTGGGCCATGAGGGGACATCTGCCACCTATATGGCCTATCTTGGAGGAGATCAGGAGAGTTCTCATTCTGGATCTTCTCTTTAAAAAAAAAAAAGAATTGGTTCAGTGGAACCCAGAGCTCAGCCTTCTCAGTACGATGTGGAGTGTCTTTCCCAGAAGGTCTACCAGACCATCTTATTGTGAGACTTAAATGGTTGGGGAATACTTCCTTTTCTCTTGGGCATTTTCTTGGTGTTGGACTCTGGAATTTCCTGTTGCTGCTTTCAAAACAATAAAAACAATAAAAACAATAAAAATTACTACTACACACGCACACACACATGGCCCAGTCCTATGAGGGCCTGGCGCTGCCTTCACACAGTACAAGGCCCTTTACAGCTGTTGGAAAACTCGACATGCCATTCAGCACGGCCAGGCCACTGCTGCAAGCGGCGAGCAGCCGTGTTTCAGTGGCCTGGACAAGAGCCCCAGTGCTAGTAAGTCAGCGTTGGGGGTGGGAGGGAGGTGGGAGTGGGTGAAACAGGACGGGGAGGGGGAGAAACGGGGTGGAGAATGAGGTCGAGTCTAGGCCAGGAAGGGGGCGGTATCAGTGGCAGCAGTGCTGCCAATATACTCTTCTGGGCCTCGATCCTCCTTCACAGGTCTTCTTGGACTTGCACCAGCTTAATCACTGGCGCAGTCTGAGTAGATCCATTCAGGAAGTGGAGACTTACCCTTGGGCAAGGAAACAAATGTTCCCTTACCTGGAGGAGACCTCTGGGACTTCCCCACCCCCGCAGGATGCAATGCATGCTCCAGTGATGCGGCTGCATTGGCGGGGTGTGTGTGAGGTTTGATAGGATTGGGCTGACACATACGTATTAAAAAAAAAAGAGTGTGGGTAGCATCCTGACTAGCATCTGCAGTCAGGAGCTCCTTTTGCAGATGGAAGCTTTCTCTGTGAACGAAGGGAGTGATCTGCTTTTGCGAGGGGTTTGCACTCCCCCAAACTGCTTTTGAGGGTTGAAGAACACTTGATCATGGCATGGGGGCTGAAGCTATGAGATGAAATAGCCAGAAATATGAGATCCTGTGCAAGCAGCAGCACTTTCCACTCATGCGGGGGACTGTCTGGATCCAAGCCTATCTTTATTGTTTTAAATGCATTTTCTTTAAAAAAAATTGAACTTTGTAAATGTTTAAGTTTCTTCTTTTTCATATAGCATTTTGTGCTGTATTGTATAAAATGGTGCTTAATATATTTTGTAAGTAAGTAAATAGTATGCCTGGAGAGCAGCATGTGTTAAATTTGAAATTACTAAAAAATATAAAAATTAAAATACCCACTTTTAGTGACTATGTGAAGTTGTTGGCAGAATAAAGTTTTCAGTTTCATAATTTAGATTCCTCATTGACTAAAGGTTTTAAGTTGTATAAAAATAGTTTACTATTGTAATATTTTCATTGATATGGTTTATGGATACGACATAATCAAAACTTGAAATGAGTTTATATTCCAGTTCATGTTTCTTTCATACACACATGTGCCATTTATTTACATAGGTGGTTATAAAAATTATGTCACTGCATGATTTCTACATACTAGAGGAATATTGTTCCATACACTCTAACATATTGTTGTTTGTAAATTTTCCACCACTGTTAGTTTGCAAAAATGCTGTTTGTGCAAGCAGGTAAGTATTTTGCACAAAATAAAAAAATGGTTGTTATTTTGAATTGTGGTGTTTTTCTAAACACATGCAGTAGGGCTTTGAGTAATTTGTGTTACCTGGAACGTAAATAACAGTTTTTTACAATCCACTCATTTGTAGCAGCAAAATAGCAAGTTTTAAACCACTGTCAAGACAATATTAATCAGTGATGGTAAGGTTCAACTGAAATATCTCTTCTTGTTGTATAGGTTAGCCACTAGATGGTAAAACTCTGCTATTTAGTTTGACTTGCTTTTACTTGTGCATAGACATTTCAAAGTGAAAATGTAATAAACTAATTTTCAAATTTAGCTAGATTGTTCAATATCTTTATAGCAAAGAATAATTTTTATTGCAGTTTACTATATCTTGTGTATGGTACAAATGAAAAACTGATTTAGCCTATTGATTGGTGATTATTATTCAGATATGCAATTATCATGTACAACAGGTGTTGTAATAATGGAAGCATCCTGTAGGAGTGATTACATTAATGACTTCTGATCAACATTTTAAAAAATATGCTTATACTATTTTTTTTAATGTGCCAAGCCGAATAAACACCAAGTATCAGTTATTTGTTTTTAGTATTCTTCCTTTTTTGCCTGTTAAAATAAGATGTCTAAATATATTTCATATTGCTCTCGGGCAGCCCAATCCACCTCAACTCCCCACATGGCGATGCAGTGACGCCGGTGCAGGCTCCGCAGGGGAGTTTCGGCCTTGGAAGGCCTCCTCGGAGTAAGGGAACATTTGTTGCCTTGGGGTAAGCGCCTGCTGGCCAGTGGGTCAACCCAGACCTGTGCCAGCTCTATAGCTGGTGCAAGCCCGCGTTGACCCAGGAAGGAGGATTAGGATTCAGTGGATGTCATTGCCACTGAACCCGCCCCCTTCCCGGGCCCACTCCACCACCCCATTCCACCCCCTGTGTAGCCTTACCGGCTCTGGTGTGAGTGGCCTCCCCATCTGTTGCCTGGCAGTGTGTGCCAGTGGAGGCTGCTTTGCGACTGTTGTAAAGCACCCTCCACCACTGGAATGTGTGTTACGCTGGCAGCCAGCTAGTATAGTATTGGGCCGTAAATTTCTAAAGAATGTATGTATACACAGACACACACACCTTAACTTTAAAAACAAAGATCTTTCTGCTTTTAAAGTGGTTTGAATTGAGGAAAAGACAAGATTACATTCAGACTATAGTCACTCGGCACTGGGAATTTGCTTGAGAGCAAGGATCTACAAATTAATGTAGGGCCCCCTAACGGGCCTCTGTGCATGTCATTCTGGATCAAGTTTTATGGATATCATTATCCCATTGACGGAATTGTAATTGAGCACAGAATTTGACCCAAGCATAGTTACTTCATCTGTAAAGCATTGACAATACTTAACTACCTCACCTGGATTCAATTTTCCTGTATAATCTATGACAGTCAGAGAAACGGAGCATTGATCAGATCATTTTCATGTTTGGGAATAATAATTCTGAAGGAGCACAACTCCCCTGTGACGTCAGAAACTTTACAGAGCTCCTTTTCTGGAGCTTTTCACATTTTTTTTCAGACAATATTAAATTTCCACGTATTAAACAGCCCAATCCTATCCCCCACTATTAATGATGATGCAGCTGCTTTGATGGAGCATTTGCTGTATCCAGTATGTGTGGGGGGGGGAAATCAGGAGGTCTGCTAGAGGTAAGTAAAAGTATTTTCTACTTACCTCTGCATAGGCCTCCTGGTGGCCTATGGGCCTCCTTGGACCTATGCCACCTATATATCTAGCGTTAGTCTGAGAAGAGAAAAGGGGCAGGACAGGTTCAAAAAGAGGGGTTAGGACCTTGTCACACACTAGTGCCATTGGGATCTACCCCTGCCTTCCCCTGACCCTCCTCCTGGACTTCCACCCTGCCCATGACACGCTCCCACTGCCAACTTATTGGCACCAGCAGGACCTCCTGGAGCTGCTGGCATGCGTGCCGCACCTGCCCATATGCAGCAGCAGCACAGAAGCATGTGACAGTGCCTGGCTTTCGCACTGCTGCTGCAGAGCCTTGCGCTGCCGGAATGTAAATTCCAGCAGTGCAAGGCCCAGGTAGGGGGCATGTCATGGGCAGGATGGGAAGCCAGGAGGAGGTTCAGGGGAAGTCAGGGGTGGATCCCAATGGCACCAGTGTGTGCCAAGATCCTAACCCCTCTTTTTGAACCTGTAGGTAGGATTGCGCTGAAAGTCTAGCTACCTATTCAACACAAGGCTTCCATCAGCTATTTGTTCCATTCTTGAGAATTACGATATTTGTTTCTCCCATGGTTATTAAGATCCATTTTGTCAACTGGGATTCTAAACCTCATGCATTTATAAAAAGAAGGAAATTCACAATAGTCAGTAAGGCCATATTAAGAACATAAGAAGAGCCCTGCTGGATCAGGCCAAAAGCCCATCTAGTCCAGCTTCCTGTATCACACAGTGGCCTCACCAGATGCCTCAGGGAGCACAATACAACAAGATAACCTGTTTCCTGTTGTCACTCCCTTGCACCTGGCACAGAGAAAACCTACTTCTAAAACCAGGAGGTTGCTTATGGCTTGTAACCTGTGATGGTCTTTTCCTCCATGAATCTGTCCAAACAGATTCATGGATTAATTAACTAGCACTGCTGAAGATTCTTAATTTTAAAAGCTTGAGAAATGGTTTGCAGATGTGTATCTTTCACAGGCATATACCGTATATGCACATGTATAAGTTGATCTTGTGGATAAGTTGAGGGCAGGTTTTGAGCCAAAAAATCATGAAATTTGCTATGACCCCTGGATATGTTGAGTGTTCATTAGAAATTGAACTAAGGATTGCTGCAAACTGCAGACAAGGAGGCTACAAACTGCAAACAACACTGATAGTAATGATAGTACACAAGGCTGATAGCAGAGCAAACAACTAACAGAGCAAACTAACGAGGCTGCAAAAATGGAAAACAAGAGGGCTGCAAACAGCCAGGACCCACGAAAAGGAGGAACAAGACGTACCAGTGGCCGGGGATAGCCCAGACATCACCTGAGGATAGCTCAGAATAGCTCTGGAGAGCTTTAGGATGGCCATGCAAGACATTCTGGGGCGCCAGTAGTGAAATTGACTAGTACATTTAGAATGGCTGCTGAGAGCTGTAGAGCTGAGGATGCAGTGAAGTAAGTTCCCTCCCCGACATATTGTAAGTCAATATGAGTCATATTGTAAGATGGATGAGTTGAGGAATAAGGAGAAAGGAGGTGGCGAGGGGAAGAAAAGTGAAGTACCTTTTTCTCTTGCTGTCAAAAGGGACTTAATTGCTGTCCAACTAGTGTTGAAGCAACAATAGCAGCTTGTTCTATTTCCCAACCCCAGTAGCCTTTAGCCTCACTGGGTTCAGAGTCATCCTGACCCCTGAAATTGCCATTCTCTTTGGTTTTGGTTACTTTAGTCCTGTGCCTTCTGCACAATCATCTGTGAAAAACCCTTTTTGTTTGATGCTGTGAAAATGTTGTTTTTCATTAGTGCAGGGTTTGTCAATAAGGGGCAGTGCCCAATCCACATTGGTTAAACAGAAAACAGAGAGTAGGAGTAAATGGACGATTCACACAATGAAGGGAAGTAAGCAGTGGGGTTCTCCAATCCTCTGTATTGAGGCCAGTGCATTTTAACTCATTCATAAAGGATCTGGAGTTAGGGGTGAACAGTGTGGTGGTCATGTTTGGAACACTGTCCCTATGAGGAAAGACTGCGGCTTTTTTGTTTAGAAAAGGGACAACTAAGGTGAGGAGGGGGTTATAAAATTATACATGGTGTGTTATTTTCCCTATAAGATGTTCACGTCAGTGCACGGATCCCTTTCTCTTGCTGCGCAGCATCATGACTGCGACACTGTCTCCGGATGCTCAACAATGATGTCATGGATCATTGCCAGACATCCGGGTTGCTGAGCTCCGTGCTGTGTGGAGCTTGGCTTCGAGCTGTGTGACCACGCAGCTTAGCAGGAGCTGTGATGGTGTGAAGTAAATGAATGGAGAGGTGGTTCCTCCCCAGAGGCGTCGTTACGGTGGGGGCGGTGGGCCCCAAGCGGTGAGTCGCCGGGTGTGTGTACCTGCCGCCGGATAGGTTGCTCTGCCCCACACTGACTCCTCTTCGTGCAGTTGTCGTCAGCTGCAAGTTTGGCCCTCCCGCCCCCCCTGGCGCCGTTTGGCTCAAAAAAGGGGCCAAAAAGTGCCGGGGTGTGTGTTCCCATGCTGCGGCAGCGCGCGAGAATGACATCATGCCCCCCAGAGGCAGGGCATGTGGCATCCCGTGGGGGGGGTGTCACGGCGGCGTCCCATAGGGGGGTGTAGTAACACTACTGCCCCCCTCCCCAGTACTAGAGCCTGGGTCATCCAGTGAAACTGGCAGGATGGACAACAAGAAGTATTTCTGGACACAGTGCATAATTAATTTATGGAATGCACTGCAACGATGTGATGGCCATTAGCTTGGATGGCTTTAAAGCTGCAAAGAAGCTTTAAAAGAGGATGAGACAAATTCAGGAAGGGTGTCTATCATTGATTACATTATGACGACGACTGCTGTAGTTGCTGCCTGCAGGCTCAGAGGCAGGATGCCTCTGAATGGCAGGTGCTGTGAAGCACTGGCAAGAGAAGGCTTTTTGCCCACGTTTGCGGGCTTCCCAGAGGCATTGATGAGAGGAACAGGATGCTGGACTGGGAGCTCCCTCCTTATGTACTTCTGCCCCGCTAAATGTTTTGCAAAAATCTTCAAAAAACATTTATGTTGTATTACGTACTGTTATTTGGCTTAAGCTAGTCAACAACTAGCCAATTTATTATAAGATATGTGTGAGATATACACATAAGATAAGATAAGCTGCTATGGACAGACTTAAAACTCCCAAGATGGCTGGCAGTGGACTAAAACCATTTTAAAACACTTAAGTTTTTTTTAAAATCCGAAGCAAAACCAGAATCTCTAATGGAGTAGCAATAAAAATGAAAAACAAAATGAGGACAAGAATAAAACAGCAGTGAAAATAGCAACAGAATATGAGCAAATTGTATTGGTTAGAAGCTCAGAAGAGTACAATTATCTTTAACAGTGACTGAAAGTTAACAGGGTAAACAGTATATGAATGTTCTTGGGAATAGTGTTCCACAACAAGGGTACTACCACAGAAAAGGCCCTCTTTCCAGTTGGCATCTGCCTAACCTCTGCAGGTAGAGCACTTTGTGCAAGTGGGGCACTCGCTTGTGTAACATGTACAGAACTGAATGTGCATGCATGTAACAGATGTGCATGCATGTAACACAACTGCCACCTGGGGAGCACATTAGAAGCCACTGAATTCTTGCATGTTCTTGTTCCACTATAACAGAGGTGGCCAACCTTTCAACATTTATGCTCCTGGCTCTGTAATGGTTGTATAGGTGAGGGCATTTCAGCAGGTGCAGCTGATTTAACAGCACCATCAGCAGCTGCCAGGATTCTGTCTTCTACACAACTCTTA
The DNA here is from genome assembly GCA_026170595.1 of Plestiodon gilberti rubricaudatus. Lineage (NCBI taxonomy): Eukaryota > Metazoa > Chordata > Lepidosauria > Squamata > Scincidae > Plestiodon > Plestiodon gilberti. The sequence continues at coordinate 115,758,940 of JANXHW010000001.1, forward strand.
AGAATGCAGAGGCCCTAATGGTGGAAAGTTGGCACTATAAGTTCACCATGGCCATGAGCCACAACACTTGTATAAGTGACGTTTCCTCATAATGGAAAAGGCAGGATATTGTACTGTGGGTGTACTGTGAATACATGTTTTCATCTTTCATTATGTGTTTGCTACCAATAATAGTGATGTTGGTCTTACGAACAAAACAACCTACAAACAGACCCCTGGAACCTAATCTGTTAAGTTGGAGAGCTTATAGGGTTGGGCTGTAAATCAGATAGAGCAGGGGTGTCAAACTTGTTTCATACAGCAGGCCAAATAGCATTCATGGCGCCTGTTGAGGGGCCGGAAGTGACATCAGCTGATGATGGCCAGAAATAAGCAATTTGTTCTCATGCAGGAACTCATTAGCTGCAAATGACACAAGCGAAAACATGCAAATCTTGATTATATTTTCAAGATATGAGAAAGTTCAATTGTCACATGGGCCACTGACGTCACTGTAGCGTGGCGGGGGGCGGACCACCGGAGGGTGACGCGCGCAGAAGGGTGATGCACGCACCCACGCGCGTCACCTCCGCTGCGCGCGTCGCCCTCCGGAGGCTCTGAGGCCGGGAGAAGGCCTCGGAGCATCCGCCCCAGCTGGTGGTCCAGGGTCTTCTGACGAAGGCCCAATACGTGACCTTTTACCTTTTCGCGCATGCGCAGAACGTTACTGAGGGGAAAAGGGCAACCCTTTGCCCTCAGAAAACGTTGTGCGCATGCATGAAAAAGGTAAAAGGTCACATATTGACGTATTGGGCCTTCATCAGAAGGCCCTGGACTACCGTCCAGGACGGACGCTCCGAGGCCTTTTCCCGGCCTCGGAGCCTCCGGAAGCAGCGGCGGCGCGGAAAATTTTGGGGGTTTGTGCAGGGGGTCATTAGAGTGACGCGCGTGCCCTCACTTCAGGGTGGCGCGCGCCCTAGTGACGCCACTGACGTGGGCTGCCCTTTCAGCAGTTCCGCTTCTGCTGAAGCTTCACAGCTCAAGGCACCTCTCAGTTGCTGAGCTGTGAAGTGACACCTCAGCAGAAGCGGCGCTGCAGAAGTGACCTGCCGAGGCGTCATTTTGTAGCTCATCAGCTGGGAGGTGCTCTGCAAAGTGACAGCCAGAAACAGTGCTGCTGAAAGGGCAGCTGGCGTGATAATTGGGCTCTCCCAGTGCCTCATCAGCATCTCCCTCACTCACCCCTCTTGACCTGCGCCTTCCCCTGTAGTATTCCTTGCCTTCTGAGGCCTCCTTCTGTGTCTCCCTCCCAGAGCCTCAGCAGATGCAGCGCTTATGAAAGGGAAGTACTGGGAGAGCCCAGTTATCACATGGGCTGGATAAAGAGCCTCTGCAGGCTGTATCCGGCCCATGGGCCTTATGTTTGACACCCCTGAGAGAGGAATCCCCAAAACATAGGGGATTGTTACTATCTGTTAACTGTCATAGGGCATTGTTACTATCAGTTCCATGTTTTCAGACATTCATCTGTTCCCAACCCATCAATCTTGAATATATTATGGAGTTCCAACACTAGACACATTGATGTGTAGCATAGCATGCAAGTGAATGACAACCAACTGAACATTACTTAACCAACACCCCTTCCTGCAGAAAGCTGCATCAAACAAGACAATATAAGCACAACCATCCGTGACTCACTGGTTGTGTACTGGGCCATTATGTCATCATAGGGAGAGTGGAACTTCATTCACACCCAACACCACTGGATCATAATTCTGATAGGTGCAGTTGAACAAGAAACCATGTGATCACACTTGTGTGTGCTACTGGGGAGGGGGAATAGTAACTTCTGTTACTATTCTGTATGATCACTGGACATCTCAATATCTACAGTAGGGAAACAAGAATACGTAGAATATGACTGTGAGAGAGCTGCTAGTACTTTGTGTACACAGCGGTGCATAGAACCAGTTGAGACTGTGTGTACATCAACAGATGCAAGCTGAATCCATGTTGAACAGTGTACTGCAGAACATGCAACATAACTGAAAGAGCAACTGGGTTGAAGCTGTGGTTCCACTTACTGCATGATCTACATATTTGAGGACAATGTGATTATTTATAATATTCCAAGGCAACAGAATCTACACTTCAACCAATACATGTATCACCTTTCCACTCTGACAAAGAGAACCCTGAATTTATTTATTTATTTATTTATTTATTTATTTATTTTTCACATTTTTATACCACCCTTCCTCCAAGGAGCTCAGAGTAGTGTACATATTTCCTCTCCTCTTTTTGTCCTCACAACAACCCTGTGAGGTAGGTGGGGCTGAGAGATAGTGACTGGCCCAAGGTCACCCAGGAAGCTTCGTGGCTGAGCGAGGATTTGAACCTGAATCTTCCAGGTCTAACCATTGGATAGAAAATTGTGCATCTTGCAACTGTGTCATGTGGCTGCTAATTATAGGTGACTGTGGTTCTGTTTGCAGGTACTTAAGGAACTGGCCATGTCTTGTTTCCATATGTCTATAGGATTTAGACATGTGTGCTTCAGGGGCTAGGCTTTTGGTCCATGATCCCAGTGCTAGCCCACCATCACTCCTTGTGTCCTTCTAGGGTACCTGTTGCTTGATCACACTTGTGTGTGCTACTGCTGCTATGTGGACACTCACACATTAAAGGGGTGGTGTTTAGTGGTCAGACCTGAATCCACTGTTGATGAAGAGCACACTGCAATTGGCTTGTCAATGCTAACAAAGGCCGTTGTGCCTCCTGGTCTTCCAGCCAATGGAAGGCACGCTCAAGTGGCCTATGCATTCTGTTTGGGCAATGACCAGCACAGACCCCATCTGCAGACATCACTCTTTGGCCCACCCTCTAGTCCTAAGCCAAGAAGAACATCATGCTTAAAGAAATCCATGGAGCCCAAGGGTTGCTCTGATCAACAGCAGTGTCTTCAGACTGACCTTGGGCGATCTGTCATTTTTCTCGGTCATTCTGAATGAGGCTGGACTCCGTCAGATGGTCTCCATTGCAGGGACAAGTGGAGTTGGCTCAAGGGAGCCTTTGCTGTTAGATCTGGAGACGATGATGTCCTCTAGTCACCTGCCTCCACGTTACAGGAGGGCCAAGAACTTCTGAAAGCCTGTTGGGTAACACCGATCCTTGATCCTCATGACCTGGTGAGTTGAGGAACCCAGAGCTTTGTGTTGTTGGTCTATTTAACTAATGCAGCCTTGGGCCTGGACCTCGTCTCATGCATGCACTTGCATCTTTTGTTCCACAGATAGGGAGGAGTTAGAAGTTGGGGCGGCTTCAACGACAGCAGGAAGTGACGGCAACACCAGTGATGTCAATGATACCTCTTCCCAAAAATCATTTGTTTGCTCCAGATGCCAGTCCCTAGAAACGCCCCAGAATGTCTCTACAAGGACGGACAGTAAGGAATCTGATGAAGTCATTGGTGTCACTGATTCACTGGAGGCAAAGGAAGAGGACACATCACCGCACTTTGTAGTTAAGAATGAGACCAGAAATAGTCATCCGCAAGCAAACCATGTAGACTCTGTCAGTGTGCCACAACATAAGAAAGAAGTGTAGAAGACAATTGGAGACTCTGCTTGTCAGTCAGGATGGTGAGTTGTCGCATGGTAGGTTTCTCGGGTTATTGTGCTATTATGCTGTCTGCTGGAGCTTGTATGGAATAACTCTGTCTCCTTATGCAGTGACTTTAGCTGCTATGACTAAGGATATAGTGGATGTTCTCCAGCTGTGTGGCATAATTCAGAGCTGGGATTTCATGTATGGGCATTGTACAAGAAGCACTACTACTACTACAGATGGTGATCTGTTGCACTAGGCTACTCTACTGGCATACCTGCACTAGTGTATATTATCATGTACCATGTTTCATTGCATATGTGTAGAATTTGAACCCATGTAACACTAATATGGGGATGATGTATCTCTCCATGCCAGAACATAAAAACAGAACTTTGTACTTTGCACAAAGACCCCATACATACCATGGCACACCGGGATGAACAGAAATGACTGAGGTGGGCCCATTCCACCACTGTCTAGGCAATCAGACAGCTGTTGTCCTATTGAAACCTGATCCTTTTGGTCTCATTTGATCCATGATGTTCCTACTCTTCCTCTCTGTTTCCAATTGTTCTCCTATTCAATAAACGTTTATCCTAATGGTTCATGTCTTGTTCATCTGGACTTTTTGGGTGTTGTGCGTGCTGTGATGGTGGCCCCTTGTCTTGCTTGTTTTTTCCTTGTGTGATAGACTCTTGATGGCGCTATTACGTAGGGACATGCTGCAGTTGCACAAGTATGGATGGATGGATGGGAGCACATATCTAGTCCTTGGTTGTGTGAACATATCTGTTGCACCTACATCATCACGCTGCTTATTTAATTAGAACTGGCTCATTCCGTATGGCAGGTAATGGCCTCTAGAACAGGATTGATTTTTTCCCCTGTTGTTGCTAATGATAAAATGTTCTTAAAATCCATAAGTGGTCTACAATTCTGGTTCGCCTTTGTCACAAAGCCAATATTGTCTTCAGCCATCAACCCATGGTTACCTTTCTTACTCAAGAGGAGAAGGGAGGTGAGGAAGGATGGTTTATCTAGCTGCTGTTTGCCAGAGGCATTCCTGAGTACTGTGGCCAAGCAGCAACTAAATGTGTCTCCTGCCTCCTATTCCTGTGCTTGAGCAGGAATGGGAAGCCAGGGGTGATCTGTTTGGCTGCTCCTTACCCATAGTGTTCTGAAGCACTGCAACTGAGCAGTAGCCAAGTGCATCCCTCTTCTTCCATTCCTGCTCAAGAGCAAGAATGGGAGGCATGGGACTTGCTTGTTTGGCCCTATGTGGACAAGTCCCCTCTCTGGAGAGTGCTTTGGTGACACAGCAGCCAAACTATTTCCAGTCTTCACCTAAAACTTGGATCTGGGAAAGAGGTGGTGATAACCAGGAACTGTCAAGACAATGCCCACTCCTCCTGCTTCAAGTTTGGGTGGAAGGCTGAGGCTCATCCTGCTTGCCAAAAGGTTGTGCCACAACCAAAGCGAAATTATGGAAATCTATTCATAAAGCAATTTGAAGTTCAATGACTTATTAAAATTATTGCCAACTGTCCCCACGTGAATTTCTTTTGATGCCTATTGCTGTTCAGTGGCGTTGTTAGGGGGGTGGGCCCCCGGGCAATGGGGGGTGACACGTGCCGGGGGGTGCACGAGCCATCGATTTGGCATCAATTGGGGGGTGGGGTGGCAGAAACGGTGTTTCGGAAGACTGCGCCGGCCGCAGGAATTGTCCGCCCACGCCGCTACTGTTGGTTTTCTGCGGAAAAAACGTCGGGGGGTGTTTTTCTGATTTTTTCAGCACAGGCAGGGCTTGTGATGTCACAAGCCCTGCCCCAGCGCACGTGACGTCACAGGGTGCGTGTCATTTCCCCCCCCCCCCCGCAGAGGCTAGCTACGCCTCTGCTGCTGTTGGATCCCATCACTTTGAGATATGTGTAACCTGCTCAGTATTGAGAATTCTATGGATAATACGGGGGTGGTGGTGTATCTGCTATCCACTGATTCAAATCTACGGATCATGGCTCCCCCCATGCCCATTACCTTTGATCTTCATACAGCTGGTGCTGGTCAGTATGCTTGTTGCTTAACCAAAACACCTTAATCAGCATGCTGCTTATAGCGACGAAGCAGGGAAGCAGTGTGCATGCTAGAGAGGCTTCGTTAAACAGGAAGCGGAAGTCACGGCCGCCAGCCGGCCAGAGTGTTCGCAATCGCTCACTGCTCTCGTCTCTAGTCTAGGATGAAGTAATCCGAAGCTTCCAGCCAGCCGCGGGGCGCAGCACAGCCTGCTTCCTGTTTAACGGAGCCTTTCTAGCATGCACACTGCTTGTCATTATAAGCAACATGCTGCTTATAGTGTTTTGGTTAAGCAAGAAACACATTGACCTGGCATCAGCTCTAAGAAGAAAAAAAGAGGTAATTGGAGTGCAGGGGTGTGCGTGCAGGGATAGCATTCCCCCTTATCTGCGGGTTCCCAGTATCCGTGGGGGGAGGGGCCAGGAACCTATCCCCCATGGATACCTAGCCCTACTGCATCACAAAATGGAAGACCACATCTTAATTGTGTGTTGTTTCATGTAGTAGAATGCATTTGCTTATAATGTTCATGAAGTTGGCAATGTCAGATGACATGGTGCTCTTAACTTAGAATACTCTAATTCTGAACTTTATAAATTTTACAAGAAGGGTTTCTTCCCACAAAGGTTTTGCTGATTGAAGCTCTTATTTTCTCTCATATAACTTAATGGGGGCCATTGGTTTGCTCATTTCTGGATGACGAAGATCCAGTAAAAAAATTACTAATAGTAATATTTAGCAGGTTTTATATTTAAATGTTTTTCTTATTTTACGTCTAGTGTTTTGAGTTGAAGAAAGCGATAATAAGGAGATGAACTCCTGGAGTACATTTCTGTGCATCATGTGCCATATTCATATAGCCATTTTCCATGTACAACTCTTTTTTTCTTTTTATTGCATTCCTTGAACGTTTTTCTGCAGTTGGTAATGATTACAGTAGATCTGTAGGCTTATGTGAGATGCTAAAATTAATTTTATAATATTCAAAATCTCACTGCTATGTTACAATTGCCAAATCATGTAATAACAAATACAACCACCTATTTACTCTTCCTCTCACACGTAACTTCCATTTCTTGGTTGATTAGCTTTAGGTGGATAGCTGTGTATCATGAATGTAATGAGCAAAGTGCATTGTGCTTTCAATGACTTCTCATAGTGAAATGGTATAATTATAGAAACTGGCAGGTAAGTCCTGTGTATTGTTTATATTGCAGATATAGCGGTAGTGCTGTGCCATTAGAGTTGCCTAACACTTTACATTATAACAACCTGTTTTCATTTCCTTCACTGTGTTATAGTAAAAATACAGGTCTGCCTCAGGCTGAAAACTTCACCAATCATGGCTATGTCATTTCTAGGAATGTGATTATGTCTATATATCCAGCTAGGCCTATGTCTTTTTCCCACTGAGTTCTAATACTGCCACATATTTGATCAAGGGTGTTATTTATTTCATTTTACTTTCTAGCCTGCTCCATCCCTAAGGTTTAAGGCAGATTACAGTTTAAAAACCAAAGTTGTGTTGCAGTCAGAGTATTTGTGCAAATGTATCCTAAGACTGCAATCCTAAACACACATTCTACAAAGTAAGTCCTGCTGAAATGTGTGGGACATACTGTATCTAAGTAAGCATGCACAGAATCAGAATGCAAGAATGCTAATGCCATAAACATGGAGAAAGGGAGTAAATGCAATTTTGAAGTGCTTTTACCTTCCTTGACTATATGTGCTGTGATAATGTCTGTAATTATGGGATCACCCCTCCCCCCACGGGAACACTGAAATCAACAAAGAATGGAAAATAACCTGAGAATGAATTAGCGGTTTGTAATGAATGAGCTGTCAGTTGTAGGATTCTGCCTCATTTGTTGAACTTGCTGGAAGGTGTGTGTGGCAAATGAAATGAGATACTTTTTTTTTAACATTGGTAAAGAATTTGATTCATTTCAATCAATGCTGAAGCTGTAAAGTTTATATTCCACAATGTTCAGTTCGGAGATGAAGCATAAGGTAACCTGTCATACAAATGTGTCAAGTTTGCTTGAGTATTTGAACAACATATCTGCTTTTTGTTGTTGTTGTTGTTCTAGATACAGAAGAAAAAGATGCAAAGAAACAGAGAGAAATTTACCCAAGAAATGAAAATACCAATGCTTACGATTATCCCTGAAGGGGTCTTTTGAACATCTTCCTATCTGCAAAAGATATAGCGTAAGGTTTTTATATTTAATTCATATTCATTTTCTCATATGTCTACAGCAAATACACATACTGTGCATGCTTTGCAAAATTGAGCTAGACTACAGCTACTAAACTGAAGTTTAGTAAACTACTTTAGCAAACTAAACTACTAAACTGAAGTTTTAAAAAAGCATAGGAATTGGTTCCTTATATACTGTTAAGTGGTTGAGTTACAAAGTGTAGGCTAAATCCCTTAGCAATGACGGCTCTAATAGATAAAGTATTCTCTTGTTTCTAAAACAAGTACAGACATAGTTCAGGACTACAGTCAGATAGTCTATGCTTACCAGATTTTGAGGTGCCCAAACCGGGGCACCCATCTACTTTTTTTCCCTTCCAGATTTTTTAAAAAATTATGTCATTTTGCTTCTCCCCCCCCTTTTTTTTTTGCAGGCGCAGAGCACCCGCTCGCCGCCCATGAGGGCAGCCAAAATTGGTTCAATTATTTAATTATTTTCCCCGCCTTTTCCTTGCCTTTTTTGCTGGCTTGCTTCCTTCTTCCTGCTGCTGCTGCCGTCACTGCCGCCTGATTCCTGGCTGGCCAGCTACTCAGGCCAGCCAGGACTCCTTGCTGGAGTCGACCTGCCACCGCTTCCACAATTTTAAAAGTGTAAAAGTTCTCCTATGCGCCGTCATCTTGGATCTCGTGAAATCTTGCGAGATCCATTATGGCGGCACCCAAATCTCGTTTGGGGAGCACCCAAATCCAAGATGGCGGCGCCCATTTCTCACAAGATTTGGGCGCTGCCATCTTGGATATTTTGCGAGATCCAAGATGGCGGCGCACAGGAAAACGTTTACACTTTTAAAATCGTGGAAGCGGCGGCGACTGGAGGGGGCAGACCTGGTTCCGGCTGGGATGGACCCCCAGAATCCGGGACTGTCCCGGTATTTCCGGGATGGATGGTAAGCCTAGGATAGTCCTGGTCATTAAAGCATTCTCTATCTGGATTTTAAACATCAAGGGTTATGTACCATTAAGTGGTATGTTACTGTATGTTATGACAGTTATGGCTGTACTAATTATAATAGAAATAATATGCACTGGCAATAACTCTATATAATGTCATTTTTTTCTTTCTGTTTATAGGATTTTAATGTTGCAAATCATGAAACATCATGTTACACCACTGCTAAAAACAAAACAAATAACTTCATCTTTCCAGCACAATTAAAAGTGTAAACTTTAATATGTTCTGTATTTGTTGGTGAATGTATACATGCTCCCTATTGAGATTTGGTGAGAATGAAGATGTTAAATTATTTAGTGAAACTGCCACATCTAGTGATTTTTACTATACAAGTTGTTGATGATTAATTCTTTTTGTAATTTCCTGATGAATTATTTCTCTATGTCTGCCTAATCAGCAAGCATGCTGTGAAATATAATTGCACTTGCAAGAAAATTACTGTCTCATGAGATGAATATGTTTGATGATTAAATTTGGTAGAATGAAGTAATAACATTCAAACACCCAAGTAAAGTGGCATGCTGATCCCTTTGCCATGATTTGATGACCTTTCTAAAGAAAAGCATAATGTTTTAGAAACAGTCCAGTTTGACACAAGTCACAACACAGCAGAGAAATTTTTTAAAGCTCTATTCTCTTGGAAAATGAAGGTTTTTCTCCACAGTTAAATTAAAAATACCAGCCTTCTGGGGTCAACAAAACATAATTCACCAAGTTTGAAAAACAAACTTGCAGGCCTGATAACAAAACATATTTGCTCCTAATGTAATTATTAAACTGGATCTGAAGCGTGGTAACAGCCTGAAATTCATATCAGCAGGAGACAGAATTCTGTGCAAGTAACATGAATTATCTGTTGTTTTCTGCATAGAAAACAAATCTTTTCGTACCCATATTTTCCCTAGTGATAAGCACTAAGTTTTTTTCTTCCTGTGTTTTAACAAAGTACATTATTTTTGAACCTGTAGTTTTTTCTTTTTTCTTTTTTGAAATACAAATATTTGATTTAGAGCCAGCCAAATCCTAGATGAGAGTCAAGGCTGCAGATGTGGAACAGCTTTTGGAACTGTTTATTCCTCAAGCACTCTGTGGCAGTGTCCTCAATATCTTAAGAATGAAGTGAGAGCTTATGTGTTTGTTTTCCCAGTTCATTAGATATGCTTAGAGGGAAGAGCCTGATTTAAAGCTTTACACCATTCAGTTCTTCATCATTCCTTCTAATACCAAGCTCAGGTGGTTGAATTGAGTACCTGTCAGTTTGAAAGAGAAACAGGATCTTCCAAAAACAAGGTAGTGGTTTCTACGGTATATACTTGGGAGACTCTGGGTATGAAAAAGTACGAGTTCGTAGATTAAAATAGACATTTTTTAAAAGCAGAAATCAATACTACAGAGGCAAAATGCTTCAGCAGGGCACCTTACTGGAGAAAAGCAGTGTTTTGGGGGACAATATGCTGTCCTTCCCATGCACTCTGGTTCTAACTGAGATTGCCACCCTGCATGGCTGTTTTGAAAAAAAAATTAAAAAAGAAGGCACTATGGGTTGAAATCGTGCCTCAAGAGTTTGTGTTTCCACACTCCTTGTAGTTTGGCTCTTAGCATCCTAGAGTGAGAGACTGGGGTTGGGTCAGCCCCAAAACTAACCCTTTAGTGCTATATAGCACAGCTGGGGAAGGCCTCAAGGGAATGGGGAAAAAAGGGTATCCTGTCCCCTGTTCTGAAACTCCCCTCCTACTGTGAAGCTTGAACATCACTACAAGGTTTCTGTTCCAGCCTGGCTGGAACCATGAACAGGGACTGGGGATATGCTGCAACATTTTATTGCAGGTCTCACTTGCTCAGATTGTGAATATACTACTGTATTTCCAAAGTATTCCTTGTCACTGGTATAGTTGGACAGGTCTTTACCACCTTCCTCACCTGAAGATGCTGACTCTGGTGAGGCTGAATGAACCCTGGTGACTTTTAAAGAAGTGCTTCCTTAAAGCTGTTCCTTTTTTCTTCTTCTTATCAATGTAAACATCTGTTCACTGGGATGCCTCTTTGAGCTTGGACATTTTTGAATTTCTGTGCCCAGTAAATTTTTGCTTCATGTTTTGGACAATGGTTTCAGCACATTCTGGGGTAACGGAGGAGCTACTTAAATGTGGGCTGCTTAAGTTTGAAAAAGCAAACAAGAACAAAAAATGAGCCATTGGAAGACTGCTACATATGATATACCATCTCATATTTGATTATATGGACTTCAACCTCTTGTTGATGGTGTTATCACAAGCATGTGTAAATGTGTTTGTACCGAAGTAGTAAGTCGTCCCGTCCCGTCCCCCAGTTACATTCAGGATCTTTATGGTTCTTATATGAAAAGCTGAATATGCAACTATTGTTTAAAGTTCCGTTTATTGGCAAGACAAAAGCAGAAAAGCTATTAACGTGTCAACCATTACAAAGTAGTCCAAGCAACATGATGCTGCTTGCAGAAGGGAAGAGGTTTCTGACTGGAGGTCACACAAATGAGCCTGGCATTTGTTAATTATTCGTAGGTCATTCAGCTGACTAGCAGGTTCATAACACTGACATCCACAAGTTTGAATGAAGAGATAGAGCCAGCTAAGAAAAAACTGAGTGAAAACCGAGGTGGAAGGCATGGATCAGCATAAATCCTCACTGAATGATGTTAGTGCATTGCAGGGAATTTCCATGCCTTGGGCTGAAGTGAGCCTGGACCTCTGAAGACTTTTGATTTGGTAAAATGAATTTTTACAACTCATTTTCTGTAATTCAGGTAAACGTGGAATAATCTGAAGTTGGATAACTATCACAGAATTTGGCTTTCTGAAAATCTCATTTTAAAAATCATGGTTCTAGTTTTTATAGTTGTGGGGACACACTTGCTAATACTAGACATGGTCACACAAATTCACAGCGCAGTCCTATCCAACTTACACCACTGGTACAGCAAGAACAGGAGGCCCCAGAATGGAAAGGGGATTCAAATCCCCTTCAAAGGGGATTTGAATCCCCTTTCCATTCTGGTGCCTCCCGTTCTCGCTGCACTGCTGGCAGAAGCGTCGCTCCGGTAGGGGCGGGGCTGTAAGTATCGCTGCGGTCATAGTCTCTTTACCGAGCGAGGAGGAGGCAGCCCCGCCCCCTCACTGTCCGAGCCAGTCCCCTACGGAGAAAGCAGCAGGCAGGGTCTCTTCCCTGCCGGTTTCTCCGTAGGGGACTGGCTCGGACAGTGAGGGGGCAGGGCTGCCTCCTCGCTCGGTAAAGAGACTATGACCGCAGCGATACTTACAGCCCCGCCCCTACCGGAGCGACGCCTCTGACTGCTGGTTACATCAGTGGTATAAGTTGGATAGGATTGCGCTGTCACTGTAGTAACCTCTTCCTCTCCCCCCCCACCCCAGGCAGTTAGCAAATGTCGGTTCTGGTATACTACTAGGCCCAGCAGTCCTGGCAGAGGTTGAACCACTGTAGAGCTGGGGGGATGCCAAGGCTCAGTCACTTGTGGTGGCTTGGGTTTGCTGATGCATTTCAGCACACTAGGATTAGTGGATCATGTCATTCAACAACTCCAGTGTTTCATGTCTTACATTGCTTTCTGTTGTTTTGTTGTGGCCTCCAGTCATTCTCCCCCACCTGTACATTATTGCACCCTATTCTACCCACATCTCTTCCATCACCAATTGACAAAAGTTACCTTAGTGGGTTTGTAATAAAAGATGTTAATACAGCAATGTTATGTGAAGCTTACACTTTCATATAGATTTTCATAATTTACGTCACCATTTTGTGTGCGGTTTCCTGGGAGTAAGTCCCATTGAACATAGTGGGACTTCTTAGTAAATATGCATAGGTTTGCACTGCTGTTCAAGAATTTAGGTTAGTTTGGTACAGATTAAGTAGATCACAATCCTATGAAGTAATTCCCATTGTGTTAAACAGGACTTATTTCTAAGTAAATGTGTATTGAATTGCAGCCTTTGGTATGGTATTTCAACAGTCTTACTCTAATTCAGGGGTTCTCGAGCAGTGGTACTAGTACCACCAGTGGTACTTTGGCCGACTGCTGGTGGTACTCGGACTGCCAGACCACAGGAACCCCACTCCGACACGGTGCTTTCGGCGGCGCATTTTTGCTCCCGAGAGGCTCCTGCCTTTGGGAACACCGAGAAGGGCCTTCCCACCTGCCCAGAGCTTTCTACCTGCGTTTTCTGGCCACTGAAAACCCGGAAGTAACTGGCCATGATGTCATCGCCAGTCACTTCCGGTGGTACGCAGCAGGAGAGTGGTGCTGGAGGTGGTAATCTGCCCGCAAAGGCTCTAATTCATATTGGACATATTTTGTAATAAGATGGCTGTTGATATATCTTGATGGTTATATACCATCTGAGAAATGAGTTTCCAGCCAATTCATTCCAGCAAACCTATTCTACAAGTCCAAGTTTTTTAATTCCACTTTTTGATACATACAACGGTTTTACCAGCATGCTTCGCATCACAATGTAGTTTGAGTAATGTTGACTGGGAAGTTCCTTGCTGGAATTACAACTTGCCCTGAGCAAGTGGGTGAGTTGCTAATTGCAGGAAACCTCTAGAGGCTCTACACACTTTGAAATGAGAGAACAAAATTTAGTTATTCTAAGGCAAGGAATGAACTCTGTTATCTTAAACTGCGTTTTGTATTAGTAATCTTTAGAAGCTTTAGTGCTTGAATTATAGCCTCATGAACTTGAATATGAATTCTAGAAAGTTACATTCACTTGAATGTTCACTGCTAATGAATGTGGTAGGGCGTGCTGGGTTTGTTTGCTTTCAAACAAAAATAATATAGAAGAAATTCAGAGTAACAACAAGATCTGGCTACCAATATTAAGGGATGCCAGAACCCGAATGCAGAGGGACAATGAAGTATGACCTTAAATATGATTTCTACATAATAAGTGTGTATGCCTTTAAGAATTCCAACATATTGATGCTACAGGGAATAGTGTGTATGTCTTTAAGAAACTTAGGTGCGCAACTACTTAATGAGGCTGCTGTGGATATAAAAAGGTGATCAGGCAGCCAGAAGAGGTGAGAGCATTTTGGAACTTCTGAGGAAGCCCTGAGCAGCTTCAGGGTGAAACGTAAATGTTTTTACTTTTGTTTGCTTTTAACAAACAAAAGTTGTTTGCTTTTACTTTTGTTTGCTTTTGGCACGGTTGAAGCCCGAAAGACAGATCTGTTTAGATGGAGACAAACCGTGAAACCCTTAGTCAATTTCTTAAAACTACTGTAATATAGTTGAGTTTTGCAGCTCAGATACTACAGTATCTGATGAGGTTGTCCTGAAAACTGAGCCTCTACTTTCATCTTTAATTGACCTGTCTGCTTTTCAATCACATCAGATTTCTAATTCCAAATCAAATCTTGTATTCGATAACCTGTGGTGAGGATTAAAGGTGAAATTCTGCAAATACAAGACACAGATCACTAAGTGCAAAGTTAGCACCTGGTATGCTTTGTTGACATTTCCTATAATCCCATACCCACCCCCTCAAATTGCTTTTTTCTGTTAATTGTCTTTGTTTTGAAGACAAGGCTCTCCTGTGTAGCCTTTCTACCTTGCTATAGTAATTGCTGACAGATCCAGAGACACAGGGCAGGAAAATTTGGTTCCAGAGGAAATAATTTATCAAAACAGCTCCCAGTGACTTGTGAAATGGATTTTGAAATTATGGCTCACTCTGGCATATTAAAGTGTTTTGAAGTATTGATAGCTGTGAAATTGAGTTGCGGTGGTAAGTTCTACATGCTTTTTCCAAGTAATATGATGGCATGTAGGAAAAAAGCAACCAAAACGTCTTCACACACACACACACACACACACACACACACACACACACCACACTGTTTCCCTGAAAATAAGACCTCCCCTGAAAGTAAGACCTACCGTCATTTTTGCGTGATTTTTGCTGGCACTCATAAATATAAGACCTCCCATGAAAATAAGACCTAGCTAGGATCATCAGCCAGATGGATGCGACCCCCCCCCCCCGACACTTACTTTGACCGATTTAAGCTTCATTCTTTCCCGAGTGTGCAAGGCTCTGCAAGTCCTGGAAGGCCTGCACTTGAGTCCTCCACCATAGAGACGACATGCTAGAGAGGCCAGCAAGGCCTGCAAGGAGGCTGCAACCTTGCAGAGTCTCTCTAGCACGTCAAATGTGAAATTCCATCCCAGGATACTTTCCCACAGAACTTAAATACTTTTTAATTCAAATGGCTTCTGGTGGTGGGTAGGGTGGGAGGGGAGAATTGATAGTTGGGGGTATTGGAGGTATTGCATAGTGCCAACATGGCTCTTCTGGAGGACCTTTGGGGGGTATGCAAATTGACTGCTGGTTATGGGGTGTTATTTATTTGGAGATTTCTATCCCTCCTTTCCTTAGGTAACAAAACCTGGCGATCAAGGAGGTTTGCAACATAAACAGATAAAAACCATACTTACATCATGAAATCATACATGATAAAAACAATACTTAAAACCACAGTAGCCTAAAAAACAGCAGCTAAAATATAAAAGGATAAGACTAACAGCAGATAATAAAAACTGCATCAGGTCCCTCCAATACCCCCAACTATCAATTCTCCCCTCCCACCCTACCCACCACCAGAAGCCATTTGAAATAAAAAAAAGTCTTTAAGTTCTGTGGGAAAGTATCCTGGGATGGAATTTCACATTTGGGGGTCCACCACCAAGAAGGCTCTTCCTCTCACCGCTGCCCCCCTTGCCTCAGTCAATGCAATTGTCAATACAATATTATCAATCAATAGTCAATTTTCCATACAGTCTGTTGCTGCTGTTCTTTTGTTGGTGCTTTGTGGGGGTTGTTAGAAATATTTTGTATTAATTCTGCATTTTGTATTTTATTTTTTAAATTAGTTTTATGACATTAGTATAATACAAATACTTTATGTTCTTATCCGCTGCCGCCCCACTGGGTACAGTGCACCTGTTTTTGGTGTGGCTGCACCAGCGGGGTGGTGGTGGTGGTAGAATTGGGCTCAGTGGGGCATCTACTGCAGCTGTTTTCTAGTGAGAACATAAGGTGTTAGATGGACACGTTTATTTCACATGAGATCATACAATTATGTTACTAAATTATTTCAGCAAATGACTGTAAGGATGAAATGCTCATTTATTTTGGCAGTTCTTTCGGTTAATTTATAATTGCAAAGTAAAAAATACAGGTTTGATGCAACAGTCTCTTTATAACGCTGATTCCTGTATATAACATAGCTTGACAATTGTGTTTCAAAATCATTATTTTGGTCATGCCCGTTTTTAATTCATGCTGTCAGTTTCTCCATTGAAGCAATGCCCAGAAACTTCAG
The DNA here is from genome assembly GCA_026170595.1 of Plestiodon gilberti rubricaudatus. Taxonomy (NCBI): domain Eukaryota; kingdom Metazoa; phylum Chordata; class Lepidosauria; order Squamata; family Scincidae; genus Plestiodon; species Plestiodon gilberti. Next base: position 115,775,196 of record JANXHW010000001.1, read on the forward strand.
TAGTTACTTGTGGGTCCTATGCTTTCAAGAATTTCCTATATCTTGCCACTATGTTTGCACCAACCAATGTTTGCAAGAGGATTTTTATAATGGTCTCTTTCAAAAAAACAGCTGCATCCTATGGTGAGGAGGTGGATCGAGAGGCTTCATCAGGGAAAGGGAAAATAAATCCCCTTACCCCTGTATAAGCCTCCCGATCCGCAATGGGTCCCCTTGGAAAGTCCAAAGAGAGTAAGGGGGTGGGGAGGCTGCTGCTGGAGACAAGAAGATCCAGCACATGCCTTTGGCACTGGATCCACCCCTCCCGCAGCCTCCCTGCCCCGTTATCAGGGCCAGTCAGAGGAATTTTATCAGGGGGTACAAAGTTTCTTTTGGGCCCCATCCCTACATATGAATTTGGCTCCTGGGGCCGCCCTGTTTTGCTCCAGGGCCCCCTTTCTGACCCATTTTTGAGGGGGCCGGGTACAAATTACCCCCTTAACCCCCCTCTCAGAGGCCCTGCCCGTTATGCCCCCTCCCTGCCCCTGTTCTGCCCTCCCCCCATCCCCTTCCTCCTATGACATCTTACATCCTTCGGCGAGCAGCAGTCAGTATCAACGCAAGGAGAGGACCTAGAATGCACAGTAAGAGTTGGATTGGGCCCTAAGATGTGAAAAGGGTTTGTGGCTTATTCCAGGGGGGGGGGGAAATGCAGCTAAGGAAACCCACGTGCGTTTTGTGTCCAAATATGCGCTACAACTATGGAAAATGCTGATTTCTGCAAAGGATTTTTCATGTTTGTTCTGGGCCCAAGATGCATTTGGGATATATTTTGACTTATCACGTGTATTACGTCTTTAAACTAGATACAAGAAGAGAGGAAAAATGATCTGAAGTTGTTCCTCTGCCTAAAAACTTAGCAAAATACAGGGGAGGGTGGGGGCTATATTTATTTTTATTTACAATATTTGTTTGCTACAAGGCGTTTACATTTCAAAGCCCTGTACAAGAATGGAAAAATAATATTAAACAATGGTAAATACTTTCCTTCTCTGCCTCCAAGAAAAGCTCCCTGTTTATTCTAGAAGGCTATGATTCTATGCACACTTACCTGGGAGCAACTTTCATTGAAATCAGTGTGACTTACATCTGAGTAGACAGCCATAGGATTGCTGTGTCTGGCACTTTTCCTCTGGTACTTTACAGCTACCACATGCTGCAGCAACTCCGTTCAGAGCTGCAACCCCCTAAGGAGAAGCTAAGTATTGAAAATCATTTTGACAACCTCTGCAACTTCCCTAGAGAATGTGTGTGATAAAATGGAACGTTCCTCATCTCCATTATGTAGGTCACATTCTGATAATATTAAATTAGTGAGGGGGGAAAATAAACATATGAGTCACCAATTACCCAGTTAAATTAAAGAGCCCTTACCACTGTTCGAGTATAAAGAGAAACAGGATATATTTTCATTTTTTACTGTTCCTTCAGTGAACGGTCAATTAATCTTGATGATGATAAAACCGCTAAGTGTAACACATAAGATTCCTTGCTCAATGATGTGTGCATTTCATTCAAACCCAGTTCAAACACAGGCTGTTTTGTGACTGATAACTCTGTCAGTTTGTGATTAGGGCCAGATACATCATCACATACTTAATGACAAGTTATCTAGCTTAGTCACAGACAAAACAAATATTTCAGATTAATCTAAACCAAAATCCTATCAAAGAAGAAAAATACACGAACGTGAGAAAACTGTTTAAAAATAAAACCATGAGAATCTTGGGAAATGACTACGGAATTGTCTATTGATTTGTCCAAAAGCAGTAGCAACTCCACTGGTTCCACTGTGGGGAAATTTCAGGGGAATATATGACACAGAGAACATAACGGTATAGAAAATGCTGTGTTGCCTTGTCAAGTCATGTGCTAGACAGGTTGTGCCCCTTTTCAGAAGCGTGGGGCACACATATATCATGCTCTAGAAAACTTGTACATCAGACTCTTCTCCTTGACATGCTAATTTTCCATGGGCAAGGGAGTTTTCTGGTGCAAGAGCATTCTCGCACACATGACTTCACTTGCTTACGTAAGTGGTACAGTCCTACGTAGACTTTATTAATAGTTATTATTCATAGTTCAGTTCTGAGACGTTCTAAGGTGTGAAAATGTGCCTAATCTGGAGCTCGTTACATACTAACTTTATTTTGAGTTTTACAAGGTTCTACAAGTGATATAATTAGCAGCATTTCTAACTGGTTTTTTTTCCTTTTTATGAAGCACAAATACGAATGTAAGGTACAATAGTAATCACTCCTTTTGTTTAACTTGAAATAGATTTGGTAGCTACACAACCAATTATATACGTGTTAAACTCCACACATACACACAGAGGCGCACAGAACCTTTCTTGCATAATCACTTGGGGGATCAAAAATCTAATTGTGTTTCCAGCCTATTGGTTTGATTCTTAGAAATAATGACAGTTTAAGGAAAGCTCAGTTCTTATGCTTTAGTGTAATAATGGAGCCATTGACAAATGAGGCTAATCCAGCTTCCAAAGGTCAGGACTTTGATGGTAACCCATACGACCTATGGCTTTCTCTCTTCATTGTGGTTTATGGGAATTCAGTGTGAACGTGGAAAACTATGCATTTTAGCTAGTTTGTTCCAAGGTGTGTGTGTGTGTGTGTGTGTGTGTGTGTGTGTGTGTGTGCGCGCGCGCGCTTTTGAAACCAGGAAGTAGCTTGCATGTGTTGGCATTACAGTCTTATGCTAATAGAAAACGTTTTTGGCTAGTCTTAGCAAGAACTTCATAAGTTAAAATACATTCCTGAATAAGAGTATCTGATGATGTATCCAGTTGAAATATACGTCTTCAAAACATATTGCTAGGCCATAAGATAAATAGAATCAGTCAGTAGTTTATGCACATAGTTGCCATGAGGACACAGACTAGCCACACACCCTCACTGCAGTGCTCCCTTGACAAGCTCCCTGAGCACCCTGTGTCTAGAGAACCCTGGGGTTCTAAATCGCAGTGATGATGACCTCTCCCTTCAGCACTATCCTCTGTAGACAAGAGCAGAGCAGGGGAACACATGTGGGTGTGCAGCCAAGAAACATGTTGGCCACCGCCTCTGGTGGCCACCTGGTGTACTCTCATTTGTCTCTGCACATAGTTGCAGTCAGCGGTGTAGCATGCCGCTGCTGTGCCTGGGGCAGTGATGCCATGACGTCACTTCCGGGTTGTCTCTGCAAGCCGTGGCGGCTCTCCTTCTCTGCTCAGCGTAGAGGCCATTCTCCCTCTTTCCTCAGAGCGGAGAGGGCGAACACCATAGTTACGGCTCTGGTTGTAGTTCAATGATGACAAACATCTGCATAAGGTGTAATGCTAGAGTGTTCAACTAAGACCAAGGCAATCTGGGTTGAAATATCCACTAGCAATGAAGCCTACTGGCTGACCTTGGGCTACTCGCTCTCCTTCAGCTTAACCTACCTCACATGGTTGTTCTGGCGAGAGGCACGGTGTGCACAACAGCAGCAGCTCCTGGAGCCTCCGCTGGTGCCGGTAAGTTGGCAACAAGGACATGTCATGGGCAGGGAGTTTCAGGGTGGGGAGGGCAGGGAGAGGGTGGATCTCGGCAGCACCAGCTTGCACCAGGATCCTATCCCCTTTTCTAACCTCCACCGCTTCTTTTCTCTCCTTGGACATGCCAGATATATAGGATGCCTATACAGTAGAAAATATTTTTACTTTCCTCTGGTAGGCGTCTTGATCCCCCCTCCCCCATCATTGGATGCACACTCTGTGAGTGCTCTGCATCGTTGGTAATGATGGGAGATCGGATTGGGCAGAAAGGTAGCATGTGCTATAGATTCTAGAAGACATGGAGATTGGCAGCCCAGGCCACCACAGCTACCTATGCAGCGATGCAGCAGTGCCAACGCAGTGTCTTCTGAATCCTGCGGGAGAGGGGTTGGCCTCCTCGGGGTAAGGGAATATTTAAGGCCTTTCTCAGGGTAAGAGAACAGGTAAGCCCCTGCAGGCCCGGTGGGTCAACGTGGACCTGCACCAGCGATATCGCTGGTATAAGTTCACATTGACCCATGCAGGTGGATCAGGCCCAGGAAGGGGCTTAGGATTTGGTGGGCACTGCTGCCACCAAACCCGCCTCCTTCCTGGGCCCAATCTGTCCTTACCTGGGGCGATGGACATCCGTGATCCATTGCCACGTGTGGACCCAGCCACTTGGTCCTTCCGGTGGAGGCCAGGCTGCAATCTCCTGTAGAGTCTGTTTGTGACAGCTGATAAGTGTGCCATGCTGACGGAACACATGTTGTACTAGCATAGTGTGCTAGCATAGTGTGTCCTTAGGTTTGGGCCCTGAGATGGGATTTGATTGAAGATTTCAGTGGAAGCTAAGAGAAGGAATTGGCAAACATGCTAAAACAACACATGTAGCTGATGTTACATGCAGGAGCATGCTACCAAACCATCTACACTCAAGCCTGTATGTTAATAAAGCAAATACTACGAAGATGCCGTAAATCTCCAGCGATTTCTTATCCAAAGGAAGCCAGAATCCGAGTTGTCCCACAACTCCTGAAATGTCTCACTGCTCAGAGAAGTGGGTCATGTTGATATAACAGTGGTTTTTCTGAAGATAAATCCATTTTGCAGCTTTTGTAGAAGAAACAGGTGAGACTTTTAAGTCTTCCTTCCCACAGCTTTAATTTATGAGGGCGCAATCCAATCCTACTTACGCCACCGTTGTAACCAGCGGTGCAGTGAGAACGGGAGGCCCCCAGAACGGAAAGGGGATTCAAATCCCCTCCAAAAGGGGAATTCAAAGGGGATTTGAATCCCCTTTCCGTTCTGGGGGCCTCCTGCTTTTGCTGCGCCGCTGGTTACAACGGTGGCGTAAGTAGGATTGGATTGCGCCCTAAATCACTTAATTTATGAATAACTGTATGTTCTCTCCTTTGACTGAGAAGTGCAGTGGCGACATACGTTAATGCAGTTCTCAAGTTTACAGACTCAGTGCTCTCTTGGTCTTAATTTTCACTGATGTTCCCACTCCCCCAGCAAAGCCATAATCCACAAGACAGTTGCTCAAGAAGAGTCTTCCTGCAGACAAAGGGCTGACACCAGTTTGAGAAATCTGAGGTTTGCAACCTGAGTGTTTCCCCAGTATATCTCCACACCCTTTCACAGTTACACCAAGCATGCAAAAACTGTGGAATTGTGCAATCTGATCTGTTGTCAACGTATGTTCAAGTTAGCTTTGAGAAATCTGTTGCGATCATGTTGCAGGAAGAGGCTAATTGGTTACCTCAGTGAGGAGCATGACTGTAAAAAGAATAAGGTCAGGCTATTAGATTATGACTCACAATTTCTGTGCTGGCTTCAGCATTTTTGGACGTACATCCATCAATTTCTGGAGCTGTGAACGTATATAACCACAGGGTGCGCAACCAGTTTATCCCAATTTATTGCACATTATCTTTTGCTGCCACTTATCGTCCAACTCAAAGAAACTACACATTACCTATTCATATAGTTTTACATTTATCCTACTCTATTTAAGAATAAACCAGATGTCCAGGAAAGTCACTTCTCCAAATATTTTGAGCTTATTTCAGTCTCTGAACATGACATGATATACCATAAATACCCTCAAAGTACTTTGGTTCATCTGTACTATTAAGTCTCTTCTGTGTCAATCTCCTGTGGAAGGTGTTCACATACATTAACAATTGCAGTTCTAAGAATCTTTTTGCCCACCTTCTGATATCTGAGGAGAGCTGGAATGCAACTATCATGCTCAGAACACTTCCTGAAGAGAAACAGACTGTTCTTCCTCAATATTCAAAGGCCAGAATTACAAGTTGATTATATACCTGAAGAGGATAAATAGTTGCATCTACCTTAGGTCCTTCAGAATAGAGAAGCTCACCTCCACAGTTACCACACTATACCAAGGCAAATTTCAAGATCTTGCAAGCTAAAATATAAATATCTGCTTCTCTTACAGCCCAATCCTGCCTAAAGATCCGCCGGGCGGCCCAGGCCGCCCGCCGTATCCCGTGCTCTGCTGTGGAAGGCTTCCGCCGGGCGGATACTTGGGGAAGGGGACATGTGTCCCCTTCCCTGAGTGTAAATGGCGCTGGGGCTGATCGGCCTCCTTAGATTTCCGCCAGTGAAATCGCTGGCGGAAGATGGCAGCCACGCGGCGGGAGTCAGGATTTGGCCGAGGCCGTGCCACACGGCGGGGGTCAGGATTTGGCTGAGGCCGTCCCCCGCCCCATCCCGTGCTGGCTGGACCTATGGCCACCCTACCTCCCCTGCCGAACCGCCCCCGTCGGCTGGATTCTTACCTAGGTCCTCGGGCGGGTGGGCGACGACGGCTCCGTTGGCGGAGCAGGGGAGGCCGGCCTTGCGCCGGCCTTCCCTGCTTGCGAGTCATCAGAAAAGTGCCTTATGGCACTTTTACGACAGCTTAGGGTGGTGGAACGCTTGTTCTGCCGCCCTAGACTTCCGCTGGATTGCGCTTTTAGCCACATAATGAACAAGGAGAAAATCAGAATCACACTAATGGCTCTATTTTCCCCATGACATCGATAATTTTGAGACCTCCTGTATATAAGTGCTGAATTACATCTACAAGTACAGGCATCTGGAGGCAAGAGCTTGTATTTCATCGGAATCCATTCACATTGAGATAAACAACCTGGCTTCACCGCTGTGAGTGTTGTGAGTGTACTGACAGTTCCCTTCCCAGGTAACTGACACTGAAAAGAGACTCAAGAGCAGTACGGATTTTCCAACATGCTTTGAGGGTATTCATATCATGTTGTTTTCAAGGATTGGAACAAGGTCACAATATGAGTTCTGAGAAATTATATTTCCAATGAGCTGCCTCAAGGAAGAGACCAGGCACAAGAGAGATTAGTAGGCCAGGCCTAGGCCTGATAAGCCTCAGCATGGAGCTTTCTTGACCGGAGGCAGCGGGAAGCATCCTGTATTTCCTTGGCAATGCAGTTTCCTACTTGCTACTATTCTGCCATTCATCCTAAACAGGGAAAATTCTTCTTAGGTTTTTGTGAAGTATAGCTTTTTGGAAGAAAAGAGCCTGTGAAGTTGCAGGTAAAGGAGACAATATTAAAAAAGGAAGGTTGTAAGATTGAATAGGAGGGGAAAGGAAACTTAATTTAAAAGTGGAGGGGGGTAGTAAGTTTTTAGCTAAGAATTAATTAAATCTACTTGCCAGTTCTGCCACCGCCACCATTGCTGTCCCCATTGCTGTGCTGCCCGTTGTCATGCCGCCGTTCATTGCTGTGCTGTGTCACCCGTCGTGCCCGTCGCCGTGCCGCCTGTTGTGCCAGTTACCCCCATTGCCACCATTTTGCCTCGTTGTGCCGTTGCCACCCGTCATGTGCCTGTGCCCGTGCCACCACCACTGTCGTGCCATGGCTCTGTCTTCTGACTGTGCCTGTGTCGCCGCTGCTGTCGTGCTATTGTTGCCGCTGTTGTGTGCCTGTGCCTGTGCCATTGCCGCCGCCTGGGTTGCCCGCCATGCATCCGCTGCCGCCACCCGGGTTGCCCGCCATGCATCCGCTGCCGCCACCCAGGTCGCCCGCCATGTGTCCGCTGCTGCCGCTGCTTTTAAACTGCAATTAAACTTACTCCCCCCCCCCTTTGGCTATCTTGGATCTCGCAAAATCTCATGAGATCCAAGATGGCGGCGCCCAAATCCCATGAGGGCCTCATACCCTCATGAGATTTGGGCTCCAGTATCTTGAATCTCGCGAGATTTCGCAAGATCGAAGATGGAGGCACCCAGAAAAAAGGTAAGTTAATTCACTTTTTAAGAGGCGGTGGCGATGGAGGGTTCCATCCGGCCTGGAACAGTCTGGGACGATTCCGGGACCCAATCCTGGATTCCGGGACCGGGACTGATGGTAAGCCTACTGTTACACCAGTGCAACGTTACACAGGATTGCGCTGTTAGTCAGCTTCCTGCTTAGGCAGGGTAAGGGGGAACTCTGCGAGGAGACAAATGGGCAGTGTGTTCAGCAGTTTTTGTGTAATAAAGCATGGGGTGTCATGGATCTAAAAAAATCACACAATGTACAGCACTTTCTAGACATCCTATGATGTATGAAAGTCATTAGTGGCAAAACAAAAGCACAGAACACACACTTAACATGCACAAATGGAATGCTGGCATGCGTTTTGGGTTGTATACATCCTGGGTTGTATTGTATGAAACCTTCTGATACAACCCAATGCCTTTTGCTTGATGTAGGAAGCAGAAGAAACAATCATTATTTAGGGAGAAAAATGCCACCCACTAACAGTTTATCTTGGTAGGTAAAATGAATGAAAAGGGTCCAATTGCATGTTCTTAGACTCCATCTTCCTTGAAGCCAAACAAGTGCTCAAATGAAATACACAAACCCTTTGCTAATGGCACAGTTTGAAATAATGCATTAAATGATTTGCTTGAATATCCTCGTCTTATTAATCCACTCCTTTGCATGACATTAGAATAGTTTGACTTCAGAATTTCTTAATATAGTCATAAAAATGAAATCAATAGATCTGAATAAATATTGTGAGGATTGAGCTCTTTTTCTTTAATCATTCGTTTTAAAATAATAAAATAAAGAATATTCTATTGAAGAGTGGACCAGATTTCCAAAAGAGTCATTTCTCCAGATAAAGCTGGAGCAGAAGGGAGCCCTTACTGCCCTTCAGAAGAATCTCCCAAGTGCCTCTTTCTTTCTTTCTTTCTTTCTTTCTTTCTTTCTTTCTTTCTTTCTTTCTTTCTTTCTTTCTTTCTTTCTTTCTTTCTCAACCTGTGGTATGGGTACCCCTAGGGGTACACAGACGTATTTCTGGGGGTATGCCAACCCCTGCCCCTTATCTGCCCCATCAGCAGCTAATTAAGTGTTAATTAACATGGATTTTAAATTGTAATTATTTTCGGAGCCCTTCTGTCTGTCTGATTTTGGTTTTGGGCTTATTTGGGCTCCCCTGCTAACTGGGCAAGAGGCACTTTTTCAATTGGTGCTCCTCTTATATTTAGCAGGGGGAGAGTAACTGCCCCCCTTTCACCCCAGCACAGTGTCCTTCTGGTGGCTGTTTGCTGGTGGTGTTCTGCATCTTTTTTTAGATTGTGAGTCCTTTGGGGACAGGGAGCCATTTAATCATTTGATTTTGTCTGTAAACCGCTTTGAGAACTTTTTGTTGAAAAGCGGTATATAAATACTGTTAATAATAAATACTGTTAATAATTTTTGTACTTTGGAAAATGTACTTTGGTGGGGTGGGGAAGGGAGGAGCTGATTTTGGGAAGTGTGACTTGGAGAAAAAAAAAGAGATCCTTGCATGTGTGTCTCTCCCCCCCACACACACACAGTTAAATCAGACATTTTTTCACGTTTAAAATTGTTTTTATACTTTTTTATTTAACAATTAATTACCTAATTGATTAATTGATTAATCCAATTAATTAGCAGTTAATTAGCAGGGGGTACTTCAGAAAATTCAATTATGATAGGGGGTCCCAGGGCCTCCAAAGGTTGAGAACCCCTGATCTATCGGTTACCACATTTTTAGCGCAATCGTGTGTAACCTTGCACCGGTGTAACAGTAGATGCACCGGTGTAACAGCAGATGCACCGGTGTAAGTGCTTTTATACTAGCAAGGTTACACAGGATTGTGCTGTTTGTGTTTAAGAAAATTCTTTCTGAACCAGATTTGGGACTAAGGTTTGGGTCTGATTAGACTCCCTTCTTATGGGAGGGCTTCATTAATGTACCCCTCTGCTTGCCATGCGGTATACTAAAGGAAAGAGCTTCTCCTCTCATTCAGCAAATTTAGTTTGAAGCTATGTGAAAATGGGACTGTGGTAGTCTGTGCTATTATTGTTTGTCCTTCTGGCTAAGGATAACATATTTAATGTTGAACTGTTTTTCTTATATCTGAACCTTCATTTTGTTTAATAGATAGAGCCCTGAGGAGTGATGACTTGAGCTATGGTATATACACACAAAATTAAATTCCATTGAAGCCAATGTGATTGTCTACTGAGCAAATGTGTTGAGGCTTGAGGTGTGGAAGTTACTTGTCATAAGGCTTCACTCCCCCCCCCCCACTGCTGAACCTGGTTTTTAGAATTATGACTTGAAGGACACCCTGACAAATTAAGGTTTATTTTCCCAGAGTTACAGTTTTGTTAATGAATGAACCTTCTCAGTAGTCGGTATGAAGGGACATTGATTAGGAAAAGATTGCACCGAGATCTGATACCAACTTCAACACAGGAAGATTAATGGGAAAATCATTCCTCCAGCACACTTCATGTTTTATATGGACAGGAACTCTGTATGCATGGCAGCAGAGGCGTTGACAGAGCCTGGCGGGGGGGGGGCGGACCGCCAGGGGGTGACGCGCGCGCGACACGCGCAAAGGGGTGCAAAGGATTGCTGCCTTGCTGAGTTAGTAAGGCTGCAATGGGGGGGGGGGGAAGAAACTGACAGATATCCATTGCCACCGTCCCAGACTGAGGAAACCAGGCACTTTCAAAGCGGCAGTCACATAGGATTAGATTGGGCTGTAAGGAACCTTTAATGTACGGAACCTTTTACTATCCTACCTCTGTTGGTTGCTGAAAACTGACTGCAGTCAGCGACAAGCATTTCAGTGACTGTTCTAGGCATCACTGAACTAAACCTTCTTATGCATTTCCAACAGTATTTCCTGAATACTTACACAACAGAGACATTCATGACCCACAGAGTACCTATCTACCCTTCCAGTGGGGCCCCTGTACACCTTTGTACTTCCAGAAGACCTTCGTAGCAGTGTTAAAAATTATCAATAACAAAGCAGCCTGAAGCAGGAACTGAAAAAAACCTGGTATAATTTGTTCTGACATTTTTACAAGTGACTACATAATATGAGGTGGTTGTGAACTTGTTTAATTCAGGCTGGTATCTAGGGGAGGCAATTGTTTAATATAAAGCAATCAGGAATAAATGTCACTTCTATTTTGTTGAAGGAAAACATAAATACAAAATTAACTGGCTGAGAGAAGCAGGGACCTATGACATCCTCAGTGCTGCTCTGTTTATTTTTTTAAAAAAAGTTTAATATGATCCATTTCAAAGTTTCAAGAAAGGTTTTTGACATTACTGAGAAGTTGGATTATTTTGGATAGAAGGAAAGAAACAGGTGCACCTACTGTTGTGCTTGATATGTGTCCATGTACCATGCTGGACATGAGAGCCATTCACAAATTATGCTGTCCATACCCAAGAACAGCTGTTCTATACTACACAGTTCCCTGCGAATAAGTCCCCCATTGAATGGAATGGGTCTTACTTCTGAGTCGATATGCATAGGAGTACACTGTATGTAAATGAGTTGTACCCAGTCGATGTGAGGATAATTGAAGTCCCTCATGACTACAATCCTGTCTCTCGTTGACACCTCCCTGATTTGCTTCCTCATTTCAAGATTCCCTTCAAGTTTTTGATCTGGAGGACGGTAGCATGCCCCTACTATTACATCACTCTTTGAGCCTGGTAATCTAACCCACAGTGATTCTATGGAGGAGTCAGAGCCCCCCTCCAGCTCTACTCTGGTGGATTCTACCCCCTCTTTGACATAGATGGCCACCCCACCTCCAACACACCCCTTTCTGTCCCTCCTATAGAGTTTATATCCTGGGATTGCAGTATCCCACTGGTTCTCCACATTCCACCAGGTTTCTGTTATACCTACTATATCAATGTTTTCCCTAGCCACCAAACATTCCAGTTCTCCCATCTTTGCCCGTAGACTTCGGCCATTTGCATAAAAGCACTTATATACCAGGTCCCCCAAGGAGAGCTGCGTGTTTGCACCTTTATCCTTGCAGCCTTCTGTCCTGCTAGATTGGCTGTCGTGTCCCATCACGCTACCACTCCTAATTCTTACTCTGTTATTACTTGACTGTTCCGAATCCTCTGCACCCTCATTCCCTAGGGATGAGGAGTCCCGAACCAGATGCCCCTCGGCTCCTGTCGGCTTTCCCCCAGGGGTCAGTTTAAAAGCTGCTCTGCCACCTTCTTAATGTTTCGTGCCAGCAGTCTGGTTCCGTTTTGGTTCAAGTGAAGCCCGTCCCTCTTGTACAGGCCCGGCTTGTCCCAAAACGTTCCCCAGTGCCTAACAAACCTAAACCCCTCCTCCTGACACCAGTGTCTCATCCACGCATTGAGACCCCTGAGCTCCGCCTGCCTAGCTGGCCCTGCGCGTGGAACAGGTAGCACTTCTGAGAATGCTACCTTTGGCGTCCTGGGGTCATACCTAGCAACCTAAATTTCGCCTCCAGGACCGCCCGGCTACATTTCCCCATGTCGTTGGTGCCAACATGCACCACAACTGCTACCTCCTCTCCAGCACTCTCTACCAGCCTATCTAGACGAGAGGTGATATCCGCAACCTTCGCACCAGGCAGGCAAGTCACCATGCGGTCCTCAAATCCATCACAGACCCCCCTCTCTATGTTCCTGACTATAGAGTCACCCACGACAAGAAGTCCCCTTCCCCCCCTCCCCAGAGGAGTATCCATAGTGCGACTGGATACGGGCCCATCACCTGAAGAAGGGGTCCCCACTGGGGAATTGTTTCCCTCTTTTCCAGAGTGACGTCCTCCAGCCCTGAGACTCCCTTCCCCGGCAGTTGAGGAGCTGGCCAACTGAGGGTGGGACGACGCCTCCACGTCCCTAGAAGTCTCACCCTGGTCTTTTTCTTCCTGTCTCTGCTTCTCCAGGTCAGCAACCGTGGCTTCAATGGAGCGAACCCGTTCCATGAGAGCCTGGAGCTCTTTGCACCGAGCACACACCCATGACTTATGCCCAAGAGGCAGATAATCATACATGTGACACTCGGTGCAAAACACTGGATAGCCCCCACCCCTCTGCTGGCTGTCTGACTGCATAGCTTTTGTGTGTAAGGTATGTGTTTATCTAAGTTTGGGTACCTTAATGTTGTTGGAGCTCTCCTCTCTTCAAGGGAAGTGCTGGGCTGTGTGTGGGGCCTGGCTTCCTCGCCCTGCTGCTGAACTCGCACAGCTGCTTAACTCGCTGTGTCTTCTTTTACCTTGGCACTTTGTCCCAGTGAGGCACTGCGTCCCAGTGAGGCCACTCGCTGCTCCTGAAAATGGCTCACTCGCAAACCAGCCCCAGATTTAAACTGTTATGTAGCTCCTCCCCCTGCCTACCTGAAAGTTTGAAAAGACTAATAAAGATCTGATTTATTTTGGGTTTATTTAAATAAATGCAACTGTAAGTGCTAATTGGATAAAGGAAGCAGCATGCAGACTATAGCACTTTCTCCCTGTGTCATTTTCCTGATCCAAATCGTCTAATTGACTCAAATTGTAATATGCTGGCATATATCAAGACTGCATAGTAAATGTTTGTCTGGTTTTTGATTCTGTTCTGTTTTGTTCATTGGTCTACCCTTAAATTGAAACTGAGCTTTAGCAAACTTACAGCCCAATCCAGCATAACTTCACTGGCACCAATGCAGCCCCACCAATGAGGCTGTGTGTGTGCGCTGTATCTCACAGGGGAGTTTTGAGTCCCAGAGGCCTCCTCAAGGTAAGGGAACATTTGTACCCTTGCCCTGGGGCAAGCCTCTGCTGCCCCAATTAGTCTACTCAAAGCTATGCCAACAACTTTGCTGGCGCAAATCCAGTTGGACCCAGGGAGGTGGATCGAGGCCGGGAAAGGGGATAGGATATTGGCAGAGCTGCTGCCTCTGATAAGCGCCCCCTTCCCACCCTCGGCACACCCTCATCCCCGCCCTCAGACAGATCATTTTCCAAAATTGCAGCTCCAGCTTGAGCAATGTGGCTTTCATTTTTCTTCAGATGGAGCATGAAACCAACCGTATTTCAGTTTATTTTCTGTTCTTGTTTCTGAAGCATGAGCCATGGTATGGCATTTCTTTTCTGCAATATATCTCTGTTCACGGACACCTCTTCAGGGAGTTTTACTGAGCAACTGACATCCTAATTTTTTAACACTTGAAGCTTGGTGATTTTTTTAAAGCATCTCTAAAGCTTTTCCATTACTCTGCTCCCAGACCCACTCCAGCATCTTTTAAAGAAGTATTTCCCTTAGGAATGCTGCATGTTCTGATACATTATGCTTTCATAGATAGAGCAACTCTCCTAGAAACCGATCCTATTTCCAGGGATAGTGCTATGCTAGCGTCAATCTTTTTTTTTTTTTTTTAAGATCACATTTCAATCTAGCATAGAATGTACAACTGGGTTATGTCATTTTACTTCTTGAAAAACCTATCCTGCTTTTACTCAGGACTACCAGGACCTGGCTTTTGGGAAGAAAGGGGGAACCACCAATGCTTTTTTGGAGATGGGTAACGGGTAGAAAGGGGGAAGGTATGTGGATGAGGAAGTTGCAATGAATATTGAGACCCTTGAACATAAGCGTTTTTTATGATTGGCAATTAAGCTTTGAAATGTTGCATCCTAGCATACATGAACACATTTTAAAGTATATCTCTTATCTAATTTTAAATAGCTTCAGTCTTATACACACTTACTTGGGAATCAATGGCCGGGAAACAACAGTAACAAAGAGACTCATGATGCGTTATTTTTCTAGCACACCTGATGTGAATGTGACAGTCCAGTGCCCTGGCAAAATTACATTTCCCAGGGTTCCTGGTGCCTAGAACACCGTCATCATAATCCTCCAGGTGCCAAGAAGGTATCTCATGTGTCATTCACCGAACCACGAGTCATCTTGTATGTTTGGTGGGGCAATGGGCAACTCAATGTAACACACACACACACACACACACACACACACACACACACACACACACACACACACACACACACACCGGTATATGTGGCATTATAGATTGGGCACTGGTTGAGAGCCTACATGCACTTGAGTGCACATAGCCAGCCCCTGACAACGCTTCTAAGTTTGAAAATCTGTAGTTGTGTTTTGACTCTCAATTTTTGTTACTCTGTATGCAAGTTGCAAACTCATAATGCAACATTTTTGGGAGAGGTTCTCAGGATATCTTTGCAGAGGGAAAAATCCTGATTGGCCTCTGAGGGAGGGAGGGAGGGCAGATGCCTACTCAGAGGAACTCCCTCTTTGCCAGCCCAGAGGCCAATGTAGCCAGGGATGCTGCAAGTGGCAGGTATACTTTGTGTTGCATGATATTGTATGTTCAGTGCGCATGTGCCCATTTCTTTAGGCGGATTTCTTAAGCCTTTGTTAGGCAGTTTCTTGATTCATTGACTGTGTGAACCCACTCTTAGAATTCCTCCCAGAGCCAGTGGGCTGCAAGCATAAGAATATTTTGTCTATTTTGTCTATTCCATTCTTGCTTGTGTAATCTATCTTGACAATCAGACTCCTAAAGGCTGATGAACCAGGATGGTGTAGTGGTTTGGGAGTCAGACTTAGACCTGGAAGATCCAGGTTCAAATCCCCGCTCAGCCACGAAGCTTCCTGGGTGACCTTGGGCCAGTCACTATCTCTCAGCCCCACCTACCTCACAGGGTTGTTGTGAGGACAAAAGGAGGGGAGGAAATATGTGCACCACTCGGAGCTCCTTGGAGGAAGGGCGGTATAAAAATGTGAAATAAAAAAGATGAATCCCACTAATTTCTTCCTTGGGGGTTATTTTTCTTTGTGCACCATTTTCACTTCTTCTTGATAAGTGGGAAGGATTAAACATTTCCTTTCAAAGCTGCAGATACGTTTATTATTTTATGTACTAGTAGCCACTCTCCAATAAATATTCACAAACACGATAGTCCATCAAGGCCTACCAGACGTTTATCCCCACTGGAGTTATTTGCCATAATTGCTCTTAACAACAGTTGTACTTATCCTCATTGCACAATACATCACTATGTCAAAAGATCTTCCTGTTAGACTCTGAGCTGAACAAGGACTCATATCTTTGACAAATAATTTGCCTGCAGTTGTCTTCTTGGAGACTTGGCACTTGAGTACGTTCCTTCATTATCCTCCTTGATTGCTGATTTCCCATGCATGGATCTGGTTTTTCTCTCCAGTCGCTTTGAATTGAATGGTACTTGTCAGTGTTGCACATCATTTGTACTTAACTTCAGACAGGCTTCGCTGCCTTGGAGACGCTTATGGTTTATTCAAGGGCGAGGTGACTTCTTTTTTTTCCAAGAACGAGTCTCTCTGCCACAGACAACACTGCTAGAAGTTGTTTTGAACTATCACATATTTTGCTGTAACCCACAGACATTGTTCATCTCATCACTGTCTGACTGCAGGCTTAGTTCAGAGTTATAAGAACTCCATTAAGGAAATGCATGTGAAGTGTATCCAGGGAATATTTGGAAGTGCGACACAAGTACTAAGTATGATTACCTTTTGGATCTCATTTCTGTGCACAATGCTCTTCTCAGACGTATAATGTGACACTGATTCTGCTCTTCAAAATTGCATACCAAAGACTTTTACCTCCATAATTTTTTTTACCTCCGTACAATTTTTTTTTACCTCCGTAAATCTTTGAATATTTGAAACTTGGCTAGAGGTGCAATCCTGTGTGTGCTTGTATGGGGGTAAGTAAATCCCATTGAACTCAGTTGGGCTTACTTCAGAGCAAACATGCATGAATGAATGTAAATAGTAGTTAAAAACAGGATGCTTTTTTTTCCTTGTGGAAGTAAAAACTGTGACTAGATTGCCTCTTCCTGACTTCCCCACTGTAGTAAATGACAGCAAGTTCTTCAAAATTCCAGTCATGTCTCTAGGAGCATTTTCAGTTTCCTGGCACTCCGTCGTGTGTTGCTAAGGTGAGTTCACAAGATTCTTGAAAGGCTGTAGCTTACTGATTGGAGCCATGGAAATTCTCCAGTAAATGTTTTGAAAGCAGACACCTGGATGCTTTTGATTAAATATGGAAAAGCTGTGTTCAAGCTCTGGAGAGAAATGTGTGTAAGGGAAAAGGAATCCAGGGAAAATGGAAACACATACCTGTAAACAACTAATAAAAGGAATAAAAAGGCTATTGGGCATCACACGAGCATAGGCTTCTTTCCATTTTGGGTACTGCAATCCACTCTTGAATTAGGAAACCTTGGGTCAGTTTTATTGCAAGCTATGTGTGAATATTGTAATTATTGCATATGTTGCCTACTACTGTCCATATGTGCATTTTCCAAAATTGCAGTTCTTCAACTTGAGCAATGTGGCTCTCCTTTTTCTTCAGATGGAGCATAAAACCGACTGTATTTCAGTTTAGTATAATATAATAATATACAGTATTTATATACCGCCTTTCTGGTCATTGGATTTCTCCTCCGACTTTAATTCAAGGCGGTGTAACATGGGCGGGCTGTTCTAAACCCCAAGGGTTTTTTACAATATAATAACGTTCTAATCTTTTGTAGAACCCTTCATTCTATATGTTGCTTTCACAGTCTCTCTCTCTCTGTCTCTGTCTCTGTCTCTCTCTCTCTCTGGCGTTCGCCTCAGCACGCTTCAGCTGACACAGGCAACCTTGACTGCCACTCAAGTGCTTCAGCTGCAGCTCCACTCCCCCACAGAGGCTCTGCAGCTTATCAGCTCGGCATGCCAGCAGCTCTCCGACAGACGTCCGGCCATCTTGAACTGCTGTCCTGCAGATCTTTAGGCATTTGTGAGACGATCGCTCTACCAACTGAGCCAGACGTCCTGCCCATTTATTTATTTTCTGTTCTTGTTTCTGAAGCATGAGCCATGGCATGGTATTTCTTTTCTGCAATATATCTCTCTTCACGGCCACCTCTTCAGGGAGTTTTACTAAGCAACTGGCATCCTAATTTTTTTTTTAACACTTGAAGCTTTTTAACACTTGAAGCTAGACCATCCTATTTAAACCAACAAACAATGCCACATCCTGGGAGATTCCATTGCTGAGATAAACAGAGCCACTTGTGGGCACAAAAGATGTGTCTTTGGCTTCCCTCACCAGCTTCACTGACAATTCACTGCGCAATCCTGTGTAAGATGTGGCGGCTGGCCTAAAGCCTAAAGAAAAATGTCAATTATTTATTATTTTTTCCCGCCATGTTTGGACCCGCTGCTGCTTACCTTTTTTGCCATTGCTCTGGCGTCCTCATTCCCGCGGTGCTCTCGCTGCCACCAGTTTTCACGGCCCCACCAGGACCAGGACTGCACCTGCTGTCGCTGCGGTGTCTTCTTCCCGGCCAGCCGGCTGCATCGCAGCAGGCTGGGACTCTTCTTCGGGTGCATTCCAGTCAGCCAGGACTCCTTGTGCACCTGCATGATGCTTGTGCAGGTACACAACGCTTTTTAACTTTTTTTTTTTTTGCCAGCCAGTTGGGAAAGGCCCGGGGGCAAGCTGGCTGGGATGGACCCCAGAAACCGGGACTGTCCTGTTTTTTTCTGGGATGTCTGGTAAGCCTATCTGAGGAGACCCATAGGAGCAGCTGGGGCATTACCCAGGGGAAAGGGATGAATATCCCTTTCCCCCGAGGAGGCCTACAGCTGCACCGGCAGTGACCCAATCCTGGATAGGATCAGGCGTAGCATGCTTTTTCACACTGTGGCAGGCCTAGACAGGATTAGGCTGTAAGTAATATATTGATCTCATGGGTAAGGTATCATTGGGCATTATAATAGATGGATTTTCTTACTATATAACTTTGCATAAGAAAATAATTAAGTACTCTACCCCCAAACAAGTCACCAAGCAGAAAAGCAAATCAAAAATAACTTACAAATCAAGCACTAGCCATTCACAGTCATTTTGGCGCT
Source organism: Plestiodon gilberti rubricaudatus (assembly GCA_026170595.1). Taxonomy (NCBI): domain Eukaryota; kingdom Metazoa; phylum Chordata; class Lepidosauria; order Squamata; family Scincidae; genus Plestiodon; species Plestiodon gilberti. Next base: position 115,794,034 of record JANXHW010000001.1, read on the forward strand.
GCTGCATTGGCGGGAGGGAAGAAGAATAGGATTGGGCTCTAAGCATGGGCGTCACTGGGGCGTGGCGGGGGGGCGGGCCGCCAGGGGGTGACGCGCGTCATGGGGTGACGCGCGCACCCCCTCGCGCGTCACCTCCGTGACGCGCGTCGCCCTCCGGACGCTCCGAGGCCGGCCCGGGAGCCGGCCTCGGAGCGTCCGACCCTGTCGGCGCTCCAGGACCTTCTGAACGAAGGCCCAGGCAGCGTGTCAATCCGGGTATTTCCCGGATTTTCGCGCATGCCCAGACCCGTTTTGAGGGCAAAAAGCCCTCAAAACGGGTCTGCGCATGCGCGAAAATCCGGAAAATACCCGGATTGACGCGCTGCCTGGGCCTTCGTTCAGAAGGCCCTGGAGCGCTGACGGGGTCGGACGCTCCGAGGCCGGCTCCCGGGCCGGCCTCGGAGCATCCGGAGGGGGGCGACGCGATGTGGGGGGGGGAGCCGGATGGCCCCCTCCCCCCGCGCCTATAACGTCGCGCCCCTGGGGGGGGTGATGCGCGTCCCCGCACCAGGGTGACGCGCGTCTAGTGACGCCACTGGCTCTAAGATCTGCACCATGGGAGATATGAATACTTGAGGTTAGTTTATGCATCTACCCTTTTGTATGTTACACTAGAAAATGAAGCTTCACACTTTCTTTCCCTCTCTCCTTCTGCACAACTACCCTTTGGTTCTGTGCTTAGGGTGAACTGTTTCACCAGGCACCTGGAATTGTTTCCTGCTCCCTAGTATACTTCAAGTGTAGTGCAAATCAACCCTTATTTGGGTGATTTTTATGCAACTATCCCACTGCAGTGAGTGCAGTTATTTATGAGAACAAGGATTAAAATAGGCCTAATCTGATTCTGGGGTGAATTAAACTATATGGCCCAAACCATTCATTCATCTTTCTTTTACTAGCAAGGTGAGTCTCCCTGTGAGTTATAGTGAGGAATAAAGTCCAGGAGATCTTACCCTGGACCTGTTATTCTCTCCACCTCAAAGTCCAATAAACACTGTGTCATCTATAAGTTTAGAATTTGGCCTCCAGGAATTTGGCACTCTCTTAAAACTGACAGAGGAGAAGATACGCAGTTTTGCCTTCAGAGTAATTACTTTTTTCATTTTGTCCTTCTAGAGTAATAAGGTTCTTCATTTCCTCAGCATTGCAGATAGTAGCCGCAGGTATTGACGCGATCCATATTGCATTCCACTCTATGCACCTACTGTATATCAATCCTAATTAATATTGACTCAGCCTGCCAGAAGCCTTCCCTCTTGGAGAATTTATTCATTTTCTGACGCAGAATTTCAAACTTGTTGGGTTTAGAAAAGTGAAGGCCTTAGACTTTAGGTGCATGCTGAATTCCTAAGCTTGCTTTCTCCTCCTGTTGACTTGAGCTCCAATGTTATAAGCCATTAACTGTTCCTGAACTTGGCAGTGTAGGAGCTGTTGAACTGCAGAAGGAAAAGTTCTGCCTTTTTGACTATGTCACTGCTTCTCGTCCACTGAGATCCCTGGTGGTGTGTTTACCGCATTCTCCATTGGCATTGCATTCCTCTGCTCAGCCACCTTCATATAATCAATCTACACCAGCTAACACATCTTCTCTACTGAGATTTTGGGAGAGAAAGACCTTTTGTCCCTCCATTTTTTCAAACATCTCCAGTGAGTAATTTAGCTCTGATGCGCTGTTGACTGAACGCTTCTATTGGTGCAAAAAAGCAACAGTTTGTCTCCTGAGATGAAGACGTTACTAGGAGGATCCCAATGTCTTCCTTTCGCAATTTAAGGTGCATAATTTTTGAACCATAAAGGCCATTATGTTTGTCTCCTGCATGAAATCCTCCAGATCAGGATTGCTGTCTTCACGCAGCACACAGATGGTTTGATTAGAACATCAACAGCACAGTGAAGTCTCCAAACCATACACACATCCATCATAGCATGTTGAACACAATTGAGTTGATGCTTTGGCAAGGTACAGAATGAAGTGTAGTCAGTGAAGCTGATTTTCTGGTAAGTGTGCATAAAGTGTACATATACAGCGTGCATATTTGCACACTGTAGCTGGCCCTCAATCCAGTGACTGAGCTTCTTAGAAGGGGGTGGGGTGGGGGAAGCCCTCAGACAAACACAGCCCTCAAACAAACACAATTTTTTAACACAGCCCTCAAACAAACAAACAAACAAACTCTCCTTGAGAATGATTCTGAATTTTCTTATTATTATTACCGTACTTGAGACTTACCTTTTATTCCATTTATTAAAAAATGTAGTAAAATATACAGTACATACATTCTCTCAACCAACACAAGCGTCTTATGCTTCTGAAATATACTCATGGTGCAATCCTTGCTTACTCAGAAGTAAGTTCTATTGAGTTCAGTGGGACTTACTCAGAGGTAAGTGTGTAAAGGATTGAAGCCCTAGGCTTTGGAAAGTTTCCTTGGAAAGGGAATTCTGTTGATCTGGATCAGAGCCAGTTCACACATTCAGAAAAATGAAAGATGTCAGATTACTTTGAGCTCAGTGTTTAGTTGTTAGTACCAGTTCTTTTAAAAAGGTGGTTGGAGCATTTCTATGGGTAGGCTTACCAGATCTCCAACCTGGACCAGAGTGCTAGACCTTTAGGAGAAGGAATGTGGGCAGGTGTAGCTTGTTAAGCCTTAGAGCACGATCCTAGGCATGTCTACTCAGAAGCAAGCCCCATTGTGTTCAATGAGACTTGCTTCCAGGAAAGTGTGTATAGGATTGTGCTCTAAGGGTTTAACAAGCTTCACCTGCCCACATTCCTTCTCCTAAAGGTCTAGCACTCTGGTCCAGGTTGGAGATCTGGTAAGCCTATCTATGGGGCCTTTAATATCCATAGGTTCACATCCAGTTCGCATCCATGGTTCTACATATGGAAGCCACAGGTGATATTCAAATGTGTACAGTATGATATGTGTACAGTAGGAGAAAGTCTGTGCGCCTACCATCTGTACAGCCTATACGTTGGGGCCATGTGTGAAACCAGCACACAGACTCTGATCAAACCAGATTTCCAGAACACTTCATTCTGTACCTTGCCAAGCATCAACTCAATTGTGATCAACATGCTATGATGGATGTGTGTATGGTTTGGAGACTGTTATGTGTGTGTATAGGACAGTGCCCATAACGAGTGATGCATATACCCACTCACTCCCATGTCTGGGGCACATTTGGAACTGTTTTCAAGGATATTTAAACAAAAAGAGTTTTGCACATGAGTATGCACAGCTATGCACTTACACAATCTTTTCAAAAGAATAGAGTGTAAAGGTTTTCTTATTATTGGGGTTGTATGCTAGCTTTCAAGCGAGGGGAACCTTGACCTTGTTATCCTAATTCCCTCTTCTGTGAATGGGAGGTGATTTTTGCCAAACTATTTCTACTCCAAGGGAGTGGATTTGGGGGGCTCAGGGGCTGCTGTGCTGAGATGGGGGTGGGGAAGTTCACTTGCATAAGCTTTCTTGCATACACACTTGTTACAACTTGTTCATTATTTAAAGGAGTATACCCACCGGTCAGGTGAAAAGTCTCACAAGGCAGCTAATAATATATTTTCAACCAATAGTGTAAAAACAATAATAATGAGATGATGATCACTCCTTTGGAGTGAAATTGTCTGGACCGGAATCTAGTCATTTTCACACCTTCACTGAAGTTTATGGGAACAGGGAGATTAGCTGCAATTAGAAGTTAAAGAACTAGAATTAACAGACTTTTAATTTTTGTTTTTTAAATGCTTCTCTCTTACAATACATTTGTAGAAGAATTAGGCTACCTATGCTGGCGAAGGGCTAATGCCCATGGTATTGGATAGGGGTGAAGTGTTTCCTTTGCTCCCCACAAATCATACATACACAGCCTAAGGCTGAGAATTAGTGCCATTTCAGGGCAGCCAGATCAACACTTCAAAATGAACGAGAGCTATGAAAACAATAAAAGAGTTTTGTGGCACCTTAAAGACTAAAGATTTATCATGGCATAAGCGTCTGCTGCTGTATTTTATCTCCGTGACAGAAACTAGGCATTGTACATATGGAACATATTAAAACAAGGGTACATGCTGATTTTGGGAGGCCTGGAAATATTGTGATTGACATGGTGCTAATATGATGTGCATAAAGACACGGTCATGCCACTCCTTGCCCATTGCTTCTTCTGCCCACTGAAAGTTCCCTGCCACATCAGCTGCATGGTAGTTACAGAGTTTCCCCTTGTGAGTTATTCCTCTTTTGTCATTTCATCAGAAATACAGGAGGAGGAACCAGCAGCTTGTGTAGCCACCTATTGCCCCCCTGTTGCTCTCAGCTGGACTCTGTCAGCTGCATTGCAACTTTTTCATAAGAGAACATTGGCTTTTTTGCTTTCTGAAAGGTGTCTTCAGGAAGCCACTGTACTTGAAATGAACTTAAGAACATAAGAACATAAGAAGAGCGCTGCTGGATCAGGCCAAAAGCCCATCTAGTCCAGGTTCCTGTATCACACAGTGGCCCCACCAGATGCCTCAGGGAGCACAAGACAACAAGACAACCTGTTTCCCGTTGACACTCCCTTGCACCAGGCACAGAAAAAACCCACTTCTAAAACCAGGAGGTTGCTTATGGCTTTTAACCTGTGATGGTCTTTTCCTCCATGAATCTGTCCAAACCCCTTTTAAAGGCATCTAGGCCAGGTGCCATCACCACATCCTGTGGCAAGGAGTTCCACAGATGAATTACACGCTGGATTACAACTTGGATGTGGGGAGCAGGGGAACGGGGAAGGAGAAAGAACATTAAGAGTGTAACTGCTCAATCCTATCCCCCACCACGTTACAGCATGCAGCCGTGCCAATGGAGTGAGCGCTGCATGCAATGGTGGGGTGGGAGTGGGGCAATCGGACAGTCTACAGGAGGTAAAACCTATTTCCTGGTAGGCTACCCAATCACCTATGGATCTCCTCGGACATATGCTAGCCATTTTGCTGGCGTAACGAGAGCCAGAAGCATTCTAGGGAGAGGTTTAGGGGATAGGATCTGGGTGCAAGTCCCTGCTGCCAGATCCACCCTCCCCCCAACACGCCTCCCAGTTTGTTCCCCAACATGCCCCATTACTCCCCCTCCCCATCCATGGTCCGTCTCTGATATCAACTTATCAGCACCAACGGAGGCCTCCAGAACTGCTGCTACGCATGCCGCTGCCTGTTTGTGGCAGCGACCCGGATGCATGTGATGATGGTCTGGCTTTTGCGTCACCATAAAGGACATTGTGCTGCCAGAAAGTTCTGGCAGCGTAGGCCCCATTAGAATTGGGGCCCTAGTATTATACATGCAAGGTTATACAACAGAAGCTAGCATTCTATTTTTAAACATTGTTACATTTATATGGTGTTCTTCCAGTTCAGAGCGGCATACAGTACATGGAGACCCTGTTACCAGCAGACCCAGAACTACTGTGCTTCAGAGATGGAATCTGAGTTAAATATCACTCCAAATGCCATACAAATAATGGCTGGGAATTTCTAATAGCAAAACATGATTTTATCAGGACTCTTAATGTCCACTCTTAGCCTTCGCTTTTTGCAGGGTCTTAAACAATCTTGTGGTATTTTGAGTAAGAGAAGCTTGCAATATTTCCCAGGCTGCAATGTATGTATTTATTTTAAAATATTTATATCCTGTCTCATTCTCAGAGACTCAAGGTGGCTACCAACATGTTTTAAAATATAATAAAGCATTAAAATATAGCATTTTAAAAAAAACAAATCATGAAAACAATACAACAGAGGAGTGAAAGCAAAACTAGAAACTATACATTATTATCTGGAAAAGTCTGAGAAAATAAGTAGAGAGTGACAAAATGAAAATTAACTTCTTGGGGGACCAAGTTCCACCACCAAGAAGCCACCACCAAGAAGGCCCTTATACACCCCTCCATTTCACCTTGGACAAACATGGGACAACCAAAAGGATCCCCCAAGTAGATTTTAGGGTATGAATAGATTCATATGGGGGGAAGCAGTGTTGCAGGGGAAGCTGCATGGTCGTGTGGTTGTGTGGGTCAAAACTGAGCTCCATGACCTGGATGTTGATGATGATGTCATACAACATCTGGAGATGCCACCACGCAGTCAAGGAAGGGCTCCATACAATGATACAAAAAATAAGGGGGAACACTGTCCGTCAGGTTCAACTTGACATTTCAATAAACCAAACTTGTCCAGAGGTAAGTAAGAGTTGGGAATATGCTAGCTCTGGAATTCTGCTACAGATCAACTTGTATTTGGAAACACTTTAGAAATCACAGGTTGTATCATCTGAGTTTTTAAAATGGCTAACTCAATGAAATCACATGGCATTTATCAGAAGTTTCTTTTACAATTTTTGGTAAGAAATTCAGAAGGAGGCATTGCATGTAAAGTGGGAAAGAGAAATGTTTGGAGAGGATAAATTCTGGTTCTATTCATATGTCTTTTTAGGCTAGAATGTGCCTGTGATTTTGATCTTAATTTTTTAGCATTTCCAAGAGGCATCGCAGATTGCCAGTTCTAGAGACAGAATGTAGGCTTCCATGGAGTTCTGTTTCAGATTTCCTTTTCTGAGGAATATGGGTTTTACTTAGGGTCTGCTTGATTGCCAAATGGGCAGCCCGATCCTGCTGGGCAGTGCAATCCTGCCTAAGGATCTGCAGGGCGGCCCAGGCCACCAGCTGGATCCCGTGCTCTGATGCGGGCAGGCTCCCACCTGGCGGAAGGTCTACTCGGGGAAGGGGATGCTCGTCGGCAGAGCAGGGAAGGCCACAGAGGCGTCGCTATGGTGGGGGCAGTACCGTAAGTTGCGCCCTGTCCTAGTCCCGTTTACAAGCCGGCACAAGGTGGCCCCGCCCCCTCGCCATCGGAGCCATTCCGTGCGGAGAAAGCAAGGGGCAGGGAGTCTTGGCGAGGGGGTGGGGCCGCCTCGTGCCAGCTTGTAAACGGACTAGGACGGGATGCAACTTACGGTACCGCCCCCACTGTAGCGACACCTCTGGAAGGCCGGCCTTGCAGGTCGGCTGGCGCAGGTCGTTCCAGATGGCAGAGTGAGCGGTGCCAGCCTCCGCGCCGGTGCTGCTTACTTCAGAAGAGTCGCAAAAGTGCCATAAGGCACTTTTGTGACACCTTAGGCTGGCAGACCGCTCACTCCACCAGCCTAAGTTTATGCAGGATTGTGCAGTTAGGGTATTAGAAAGGTATTTTCTTGTAAATCAGACCAGATAGTGATTCAAGTCCCTTACTTTGCAGCATGAGGTTTTGCTTTCTTGCTCTGCTGTCACATTTTTAGAAGTGTACCTGTTCACTGTGTGCAGCTGAGCACACTGTTTTGCTGTGAGGGATTGTTGGATAGATCATGGCCTGGCTCACAACAGGTAGTTGGGTTAGAGAGCAGGTATTTTCAGGCTGTATTTTAGGACACGGAGAGGGTCTTTGGAAACTAGTCAAAGGTGCTGTGATAAGGAGACCTGGCTTGTCTGCCTTTAGCACAGTGTCCCTACAGTAATTACAGAAGCAGGTTGGGCACTTCCTGAGGTACACTTTCAGGCTGGTTCACACTGATGGCGCCCATTCAAATGGCTGCTGGGCATGCATTCAAATAGCACGTGCCAGAGGTACTGTTTGCAAGAGCTGGTGTCTTTCTCAGGGGTTGTAGAAACAGCTGCCCTGATTTGCATGAGCACAGCAGGTCCCTTTTGGGGGGACCACCACAATTGCACAAATTATAGGTACTCCATGCATGAAGACACTGCTTCTCACAAATGATGCTTCTGAATGAATGCTGTGCAGCTCAGCTGTATGCCCGGTCGTGGCCCCTGTGCCTCTGGTCAGGGCTGCTGTGAGTATAATCTATCCTTCAGTTCTTGTGGGTCAATGGAGAAGCTCAGGAGGCCTTGCTGGTGTCCCAAACCACAAATATGCCCTGGAACAATGTCCCAGGATCCTCTGCAATGTGCCACACACATGGATCAATGTTGAAACAGTTCCTTGAGACAGAAAGAACCAGATATAGATCATTTGAGTTCTTCTATGAAACATTGGGTTCAGCCCACAGGTGTGCACATTTAACTCCTGTTGCGTACTGTATATACACCCTTGGGTAAAAATGCCTTCAAGATGGCAGTAGTGGTGAGAAGGTTCAGCTGTGAACTGGAATGTCCCCAATTTGAATTTCGCCTCTTCCATGAACTCTGTAGGTAGCCTTATGCAAGCTCCTCCTTTGCCTCAACTCCCCAACTGCAATATGGTGACTTACCCTACAGGGGCGTCGCGACGACGCGCGACACCCCTGAGCGGGGGCGCGCGTCACCCTTAAGGGGGAGGCTCCGCCCCCGCGCGTGACGTCACGCGCAGGAGCGGAGCGCCCTCCCCGCTCCGTTTTTGGCTCATTTTGGAGCCAAACGGACCCAGGGGAGGGCGGGCGGGCCCACCTCCACCACAAAAATGTAAGTGAGGGGCGCCGCGCGTCACCCCTATACGCGCGATGCCCCCCGGCGGCCCGCCCCCCCGCTTCCCCCTGTCGACGCTAGTGTTACCCTATACAGGGATGTTTTAAAGATTGCATTAACATAATACATCTGAAACGTTTTACACAGTATACAATGCTTGTTACTACTGTAAATGTAACTGTTGTAGGTCCCTTCCATCCTGCCCCTTTATGCAATTGCCATCCTTCCAGATCCTCTGCCACAAATAGCAGATGACCGAACTGTCAGCTAGCAATAGGAAGGTAGAGGGGAATGACTGTATAGTTGCTTTCTAACATAGAGACAACTCTACAATCTGTAACCTAGGCATATGGCTGGGCCTCTTGGTAGATCTGGGGTTCTGACCATCCTCTTGCATCCCCAATACTCTGTCACGGATGCTGGATCTCTATTTCAAATAGTCAAGAGAGGGGGGTGTTGTTACGTGATACGGTCACAGGATGTCAGTGTTTCTCCATAGACCTTTCTCCCTGTGCCTAGCCATAAGAAAATATTTTTCGAAGGAAGTTCAGACATGTCTATAGAATTGTGTCAAAACAAGTCTTCTAATCATTTAATTAGGGGGCAAAGACTCAGTATAGTTCAGAATGCTGCCCTTTCTCATTTAGAAATAAAAAGAAAGGTTGAGATTGCTGATCAGCACTTACCCATATTTTGAAAAAGTCTATTTTTTGAACTACAAATTCTTTGAAAAACCTAATCAGTAAAACTCATTTGCCATAGTGTGCAGTACACTTCTTTATAATTTTAAAGAAGTAACCTCTCTTTAAGGCTAAGAAATAACAGAGGTGAGATGTTATTTACAATCTAATTATGACTGCAGCATAACTTTCCTTTAAAAAAAAAAAAAGGACTACAGCATCAAATGTCAACCATTTCACTCCATAGTAGTCAACTCCAATTTCCTACAACATCCCTTGACAATTGTGGCTATAACTCGAAGAAGAAATGTACCGTGGCAGCCTGCAGATTGTTAACTTTCTTCCAAACTTGTGTCTAAAGTTTCTATGGTTAATGGGAAAACCATTAGTAGTAGTAGGTTCAACCAGTGAAAGATGTTCTCTTCTCTTGATTTCCCAAAGGGTGATGGTTACTGACTCCTAAAGTTTGATTAATTCAACGAACGCGTATGACCTAACGTAGGCAGCAGGCTCACAATCACTCATCCAATACTTACTTATAGTAGAATGAATTCTATGTAATGTACTTCCGTGGAAGTGATGATGAGCCTTTGACCCGCTGAGGGCTTCGTTCCACACCGGCAAGAGCGATGAGGAGGTTACCGGGATGGCAAAGACAGAATGCAAATCGCTTAGCTGAGCAGCAATTCAGCTCTTCGATTTATTATGAAGAATGGATGCAGCGCTTTCAGGATGTTTTTGCCCCAAAGCCTTCAAGCTCTTTCCCTTCTATGCTAGGAGTCCATGAGTACCCGTGAACCCCTGCTGCCTCCATCGCCTTCCCTCTCCGCTCCTGCTGTCTCCTTTGTGTCAATGACTGGGTTGTAAGCCCCTTGGGACAGGGACCTGTCTTGGCTCTATATAACATGCCATGCACACTGCTGGTGCTAAATAAATCATAACAACAACAGAAGCAGGATCCTGGGACGTTGTGCCTCCTGAGAGCAAGAATATATGGGTGTACAAACCTGCCTTTAGTGAGTCAGCTTGTTGATCCATCTTGCCCTCTGACTATCAGTGATTCTTCAGAATTTCAATTGGAGGCCTTTGTCAGCACCTGCTACCCGAGATCTTTTAACCCTCAATGACAGGGATAAAACCATGGGACTTTCTGCATGCAAAGCATGTGCTCTGTTGGTGAAAACGGCCTTTAGTTCACCTGACTGCATCTGTGGTGATAGTCCTATAAAGCCCATCTCTATTTTAAAACATTCTACATGGTCCATTATACAGTGTTTACCTTGTTATATCAAAAGGCCCAGTGAGACATGTGCTTATTAATCACATGACTTGCCTCAATTGGAGTGTAGGTTTAATTATAAATAGCAAGAGGGGGACAAAACTGCTGCAAGGTTATGGGGGCGTCAGTAGTTTGTCCCCACTGCAGTTTAGGTCCTGACTGCAAACCTCCCCCCCCCCACCGCACTATTTTTAAATTTAAAAAATATTGAAAGACAACAGAAGTTTTTTTAAAAAAATAAACAATGGCACGTGGGGAGCATAATCAGAATCAAAACTGCATCAGGAACAACCTGATAAAGCCCTCTGCTCCCTGCCAGTTTTGCCCCATTTCATGCTCCCCACTTGCTATTTATACTTAAATGTATACTTAAACGATTGGGGCAAGTTGCACAATGAAGCCCACGTCTAACTTAACCCTAGTTAGAGTAGATTACATTTCATTATCTTAAATCAACATTAGTTGCTATGGATTCCTTATCCATTCCCAGAGAATGGGTCTGGGAACAGGTTGACACAATTACTTTGAGCTAATAATGGATATTAAAGTTCTTCCATGTGACATGTTTTGATGTGGGAGTGACTTGCAGGAGCACTTCTGTGTCATCAAAATGTAATTTGAATTGAGTCCTAGTATTTTACTTAGTGTCATAATTTATATATTTTTTCTGTATAGGCACATTTCTCACAGTCCTTTTGATAACCTTCCTTTTGCCACGCATATGGTTAGGCTTACCATCCATCCCAGTATCCGGGCTCCGCTCCTGGGTCAGTCCAGGGCTTTCTGGGCCCAGGGAAGCCACCACCGCTTGCAAAGTGCCCAAAAAGCACTTTCCCCCTGGTGCCGCCATCTTGGATCTCACAAAATCTCACGAGATCCAAGATGGCGGCGCCAAAATCTCGTGAGGGCACATGACAAAGACGAAGACAAAGATGAAGGCAAAGATGACGACAACAACGGCGGTGGCAGTGGTGGCGGTCGCCGAAGACGACAACAATGATGGTGGTAGTGGCAGCCGCCAAAGACAGCTATGGCAGCGGTGGCACCAAAGACGATGATGGTGGCGGCGGCCGCAGCCGCAGCAGAACGTCTGCAATGGCAGCGGCGGCGGGACAGGTAAGTAAATTAATTAATTAATTTGATTAAAATAAATAACTAAATAAAATTTTCGGGTGCCCTTCGGGTGGCAACTGAGCGCTTTGCACCCAAAAATTGTTTTTTTTTTAATTTTTATTTTTTTAATCTTAATTAATTAATTAATTGTTGGGGGTGTCCCGGTTTAGAACCGGGAAAATCTGGTAAGCCTACATATGGTGCTTGAGTGCCAAAGTATTAATTGCAGACAATTACCTACACTGAGGATGAAATCCTGAACACACTTACTTGGGAGTAAGTCCCATTGAACTTCATAGAGCTTACTTCTGTGTAGACATGCATAGGATTGTGTTCAAAACAGTGATAGCTGTTTCTTCAAGGAAAAAGAAAAACTTTGAGAGGGATGATTTTCAATAGAAAAATGGTGATAGGAAGAGGGATGCTTAACCTTCCTGCTGCCACCACTCCCTTACTATAACTCCTGCCACCCTTGTTGCTTGCCACCCAAGGGGTTCCAAGCACATGTTTGCAGGGTAAACACATGTCTTGACCCCATGAGGGGCGGTTATGGCTTGGAGAAGGGGAGTTGCAGCAGAAAAGCAATGGGTAGAGGAAGAGTTTAAGCACCTCACTGCTTCTGTACAGGAAATTGTCCTTCCCAAAGCTGGCTTTCTCTAGAAGAGGTGGCACTGGAATTTGAATACATATACTGTATCTGTGTGATAATGTGGCAATCTTGGGTGGTTGTTATTGTAAGAATAACCAGTCATAGTAGTTATCTGGAATGTAGTCTGGTCTACTCTTGGAAGATCCTGGGTTCAATTATTTGCTTAGCCCAGAGATTCCCTGCTGTAAGTAGTTGCAGGGGGCTTCAACAGCAGCTCCCCTGGGATTGAGCCTGGAAAAAAGTGCTTTTTTGATGTCCCTGAGGGGTGTGCTGGTCCTCCTTTTCCAACATAATGGGTCGCGATTTTTTAGGAACCTCATCCTCAGGAGGCAGTGAACATAGTTGACTAAGGCTGCAATCTTATGCACACTTTCCCAGAATGGGCATCTCAATCCTACCTAACTCCCCACATGGCGATGCAGTGGCGCCAATGGGGTGTCCGATGTATCCTGTTGGGGAGTTTGGGCAGGTTGAGGCCTCCTCGGGGTAAGGAAACATTTGTTCCCTTGCCCCGGGGTAAGCCCCAGCAGTCACTATGGGTCAACTCGGACCTGTGCCAGTGATATTGCTGGTGTGAGTCCACATTGATCCATGAAGGTGGACTGGGCCCAGGAAGAGTTAGAATTTGGTGGACACTGCTGCCACCGAACCCACTCCCTTCCTGGTCCTGATCCGTCCTCCTCCCCACCCCATCTCCTCCCCGTTCCGCCCACCCCTGCCCTCCCCCCACCCTGTTCCACTCCCTGCACGGCCTTACGGACCTGACTGTTATTAATCCATTTACTCCACGGCATGGACCCGACTGCTTGCCACTTTTGGCTGCAGTCAGGCCACTCTTACTGGCATAGTCATGCTTGTGACTGCCGTAAAGCTTGTTATGCAGGCAAAACACATGTTCTGCTGGCATAACATGCCCATAGGATTGGGCCATAAGGCTGATTCAACATACTGGAACTTAAATTCTAAGTAACATGCAAAGGATTGTGCTGTAAAACAATGAGGCGAGTTGTGGGTAGGTTGCTATCTCAGATCCTCGGTTTCCCATCTCTGAAATGAAAACAATAGTGACTTAACAGTTTTGCTATGAAAATGAGTAAAATTAAGATTTCCATACCCATTTCCCCTTTAAAAGTATGACACAAGTGATTATCAACATGAGATGCTTCAGGGTTTTGGTAGGGTTCCTCTACAACCAACTGGATGTTCTTAGTTGTACTGAGTGACAAATAGCATTGATATTCATAGAAGGTTGTAAAGACAAGCAAGAACAATTCAGGATGACCTTGTACAAAGGACACTTTCCTCTTCCTTCTGTGGAAACGTGCTCCTCTGCATATAAACCCACATAATGTTATTAATCCATTTAACTCCATCATCCTTTTATTTCCTTTCCAGGGACATTGCTGAAGGTGGTCAAGAGAGAGTCCAACATTTACCTCGTAGCTTCTTGCTTGAGCACCCCATGCCAATAAAATGTGTTGCTATTTATTGCCCTTTTGTGTTTACTGGCTGTTAATAGGTCTGGCAACCACTTCAAGATCTACCATATTGTCCTGAGTATAAGACACCCTGATTATAAGACGCACCCTTAAAGTTTGGTGCTATCAAAAAAAATTAATTAAATCACTGGCATTAAATTGCAACAGCCTGTTTATAAGACACACCCCTAGTTTAAAAACTTAAATTAGGAGAAAAAAGTGAGTCTTATACTCAGACCAATACGGTATTTCAGTCTAATTTATCCAATATATCCTATGACTTCCAATATACTATGCGTTGCTGAAATCCAGTCCCCGTTAGTTTATTACATTCCCTGGGCAACCCAATCCTGTGTAAGGATACCTGACCAGCCTAAAGGGCTGGCTGCAGTATCCTGTGGCCATCCCGGACTGCCCTGGGGATCCCCTTCTCTGGGTGCAAAGCGGCCCATGCCCCACGGGCCTACTCGAATGTATGTCAGCTCTGAAGCTGGTGTACATTTGAGGCCGGGGAGTAACGCCGAACCGGGCTGGGAAAGGGCTCGAGATATTGACGGAGCTTGCTGTCGATATCCCTGCCCTCTCCCCACCCGGTTCGGCCAATGGCTGCCCTCCCTTGCTGTACGGTCTGCCCTCCCCCTGCCCTGGCTAGTGCAGGGCTTACCTTGCCAAGCAGGCGTGGGGACAGTCTGCTGGGGAGTGAGGGCTGCCGGCCTTCACTCAACTGTTTGCGGGGATGGGCCAATGGTGGCGGCGGCAGCACTCCCGGAATTGTGCTGCCACTGGGAAGAAAAGTGTTTTTTTAACTTGCCAGGGGTTGTGCTGGCCCTCCGGAGGGTACAGGGGCCCCACGGCCCCCTCTGTGGGCCTCCCCATGCTTCAGATCGGCTCCGTGAAGCGATCGAGACTCACTTTCAGTTTTTGTCTTTTTCATGCTGTGATGGAGGCTTACTTGTCCAGGCATAAATCTCCACAACCTGAGGGGCGGAAGCACCTGGAAGGTAAGTCACTAAAAGGCCAATGCGACTCCCCTTTCTGAGGACCCATTGGCCAGCACTTGTCCTTTGTGCATTTGTAAATTGCTGTGGCTGTGATTACCTGTTGTTACATAGGGGTATGACACTTGCTTTGTGTGCATTTGTTGTTATCTATTCCTGCTTGGAACTCACTAAACACATCACTCAACATTTCTTTAGGAATGTGTATTAACAGGTAAGATGGCAGAGAACTGCTTTAAAAAAGGCCTTGCTTGTTCTGCCCCCCCCATCTCTTTGTTTGAGTCACAGATTAATCCAGCACCTCACTGCTCCTCTTAGCTGTAGAGCAACATTTTTCAACTGGTGGTACGCGTACTACCGGTGGTATGGAGACTCATTCCATCCCCCCCCCCCATTCTTACTACGGGTCTGTATGACTCCGATGACGATCCCCTCCTTTCTCCTGCCCAGTGAGCAGAATATCTCCGCAGGGGAAGAAGCATTGTGGCATGGACCCAGCTGGTGGGTCTCACCGAGGAAAGCGGAGAGGGCAACGTAAGGTGCAAGTGAGGAACTAGCTTATCTTATCTGTTTGGCACACCAATTTTGAATGCAAGTTCAAGTATCTCATTAATAATATTTTTGTCACTTTCATTCTATTCACAATTAAAAAATACAATATGTATAACTTACTTACAGCCCAATCCTGCGTAGCATTCCACTGCAGTGCACAAAGCGTGCTGCGCTGGACTCTGCATGGGATGGGGCCTGCGCCGGTGGAGCAGGGGCACACCTCAGGAGAAAGGAACGTTCATCCCTTTCCCCCAGTGTAAGCCCAGCGGCCCCAATGAGCTTCCTCGGATGTGCGCCAGCTATTTTGCTGGTGCACATCCAAGGGGCTGGTCTAAGGCTGGTCAAGCCGGGGAGGGGGCGTTGGATATTGGCGGAGTGCGCCGCTAATATCCCCCCCATCCCTGGCCTGGCTGACCAATCGCCCCTCCTCCACCACCCCGGCTACTCCTCCCCACGCCCTCCCACCACCCTGTGCAGGACTTACCTGTGTTCGGCAGCATGGCCTTCCTCTGGTGCTGGAGTGAGCGGCGCCAGCCTCAGCGTCGGTGGAGCACTTGCTCTGCCGACATTAAGATGCGCAGGATTGCACTGTTAGTCATTAAGCTTGAATATTTTTTTCACAATACAATTCATACTTTAATAAATTATTTATTGTTAAAAATATGTACATCAGGCGAAAAAAGTTCAAAAACCGTGCTGTAGAGAGTGTTCCTGATCCATTTAACAGAATTTGTGCAGATCTAGCAGTCCCACCCACCCTGCCTGTTAACCAATCAGCTCCCTTCCTTTTTTCTAGCTGGGGTAGGTTGTCTTGGGCAACTTACAGTCAGTGGGCTTGGGGAGAACACACTGGTTACTAGGAAGGTGTCGCCCACTGAGATATTTTAGTCAATTTATAATGTTAATTTTTTTTGCTAGGCATCCTGGAACATAGCTTATCCTCGGAAACTTTTGCTTTTAAAACTCTCAAACATGTGGGATGTGCACTCCCCCCCCCCTAATTTCATCCTTTTGCCCATGTTTCTCCCATTCTCTGTTGAAAATAGCCTCGGTCTTGCTGCAGTTCTGAGAACTTAAACTATTGGCGAAGACATGTGCTTGGCTGGTTGCCATTTGGCTGAAATGAATTGTGTGGTTGGTTGGTTGACTGATTGATTGATTCATACAGAGTTGCTAGCAGGTTCCCTTCCCTGGTTCCAACCAGGGTGGGTTGTCCTGGGGACCAGCATTCAATTGGCTGTCCGGCACTTCTAATCAATTTATGAGGAACCTCCCTACTTGGAAGCAGGAAGGGGAGTCATGTTTTTGGGAAACAACCCGAGGGGAACCCTGCTTTCTTGGTTAAAGAACAGAATAGAACAAGGGAAAACACTTCCCTGTGAAAGTTGGAGTGTTGAATCACATGATCTGCCTGACCCAAGAAATTTGCTCCCTACAGAAGTGAAGGGCAAGCCCTTAGGGGGGAACCTCCACCCCTTTTGGCAGGGAAGTGCTGCTGGAATACCTCCTGATACAGAGGCTGCGTTTGTTTTTCAACTCCGAAATAGCAGGAAGTGACTTTCCTAGCATGCTTGAATATTGCTGCTACCAGGGCTCCCCAAAAGAATGGAAATGACCGAAAATAAAAATGGCTGCTGTTGCTCCTTGTCCTTCTCACTACATCTCCCAAGCTCCTTTGCTGCCAAGCAGCCTTCCTTTTGATCCATGAGGCCACCATCTTTATTTCCTCATCCCTCATACTACATATCCCAAGCTCCTTTGCAGCCAATCAGCCTTCCTATTGGTGCATGAGGCTGCCAACTTTTCTAGCTTTGAGCTCGCAGTTGAAACTTCTTGCGTGGCGAGCAGGCTGGAAGGAGGAAAAAAAATGACCTGAGCGAGGTAGAAGGAGGAAACAAAAAACAAAAAACAGCTCTCCAAGGCTCCTATGCTGGAAGCTAAAAAACAAACGCAGCCAGAAAATTTGCTGAAGGATGATTGGCAGCATGGGAGGAGGGACTTGACCATTAAGTAACCCCCAGAATGCAAAGAACATGTGATCACAAATCCAGTGTGGGATGACACACACAGTTGTGACTCACTGATGCATTTTGCCATGGTATAACTGCACGTTTGGTCTGAGCTTCAGTTTGCATCCGGCTGTTTTGGTGTGTGTAGCTTTCAAGGCTCAAAAAACAGCCTTACACAGTCTTACATAAATTACACATTTATGCTCTTCTGTAAACCTAGGGAGCCCCTTGAGTATGTAGAAATAAGTGCCTTATTTGAGATGACCCTGTTTTGCTTCCAATCTGATAGGCACTCAACCACCTGAGTTTGCTTTTAGTACATACACTGATATAGTGTCAGAGTTCAGTTCACAAACCTGTTTTTTTCTCCCCACTGACAACAGTCTGTTTAGAGCAGAAATCCTGAACTTGTCTTTTTTCTTCAGTTAATAGGCTAATAACAGGAGACTTTTGATGGAACAAACAGAATAGTATTATTAGACTTACTAGGGACAGTGTCATAGCAACCGTGATCTGTGTAGGATGGTAATGTACACTAAAGGTTGAGGAAAAACACACACACAGGGCCCAATCCTATCCAACTTTCCAGCGTCGATGCAACTGCAATGCAGCCCTGAAGTATGTTCCCTTACCTTGGGGAGGCCTCCGTGACTGCCCACCACCACCACAGGATGCAGCGCATCAGTGCTGGAAAGTTGGATAGGATTGTGCCCACACATTTGTACTTTTCGAATATGCCTATCAAGCTAAACAAACCACAAACCAATAGTTTTATTTCTTACATTTATCTCCTATTCTTCTTCATGGATCTCAAGGCCGCATCATGTGATTATCAGGAAATCTCCCACTCAGACCCTCACCAGTTCAAGACCATCGTTCAGTTTCAGACAATATTGTGGGTCAATTTATATCAAGTTATTTAAATCCTTTCAGAAAATTGGTTTATTGTCTTCACCTTATGTTTGAAAGTGTGTATTGCCCCAAGGTCAGATTTTCCCAGAATTCCCAAATGTCAGTGCGTTCCATATGTTTAAGGGACCCCCAAAGAGAGATAACCACCTGCAAAAAAATTCCCAGGTGTTCCATATACCTGTAGCATAGGCATTCACCACTCATTGGGATTTAAGGCATAACAAATTTGTCCATTCATTCCTATGTAAAGCATAGACCTGACAACACAAGATCTCAAACAAACACATAGTTGTGTTGTGCACACAGCTTCTGTGCTTTAGGGTTCTTTAGGGGTATGTCTCAGCACAGTGTACCCCAAGTTACATGTCCCTGCCTGCCAGGGTTTTTTTTATGACCCTTCAAATCCTTGAAATGCTGCAGCTTTAGTTGTGAGTTCAGCACAAAAACGCTCCAAAAACGTAGTTGTGATGTACACACAACTTCTGTGCTTCAGGGTTCTTTAGGGGTATGTCTCAGCACAGTGTACCCCAAGTTACAAGTCCCTGCCTGCCAGGTTTTTTTTTATGACCCTTCATACCCTGTAAGTGCTGCAGCTTTAGTTGTGAGTTCAGCACAAAAACGCTCAAAAAAACGTTGTTGTGTTTTACACACAACTTCTGTGGTTCAGGGTTCTTTAGGGGTATGTCTCAGCACAGTGTACCCCAAGTTACAAGTCCCTGCCTGCCAGGGTTTTTTTATGACCCTTCAAACCCTGTAAGTGCTGCAGCTTTAGTTGTGAGTTCAGCACAAAAACGCTCCAAAAACGTAGTTGTGTTGTACACACAACTTCTGTGCTTCAGGCAGAGACGTATTTAGGGTGGAGCGGAGGGAGCAATGGCTCCAGGCGGCAACTCAGGCTGGGGCGGCGAAACGTCGCGCCGTCCTCAGTTGCCGCCCGCCCTCCGTCCGCCCGCCGTGTAACTACACGGCGGGTGAGACAGGGCAGCGGGAGGCCGCCCAACCAGCCCCCGGAGGCTCCGCCGGGTCCGCGCAGCTCCGGAGGCCGGGAGAGAGCGTCCTCGCGTCACGCCGGCTCGGCTTATACTGCCCAGGCCTGAGCCGGCGATTTCGCACATGCGTACAACGCATCGGCGTTGTGCGCATGTGCAAGATCACCGGCTCAGGCCTGGGCAGTATAGGCCGAGCCGGCGTGATGCGAGGACGCTCTCTCCCGGCCTCTGGAGTCGTGCGGACCCGGAGGGAGAAGCCGGGAGGGAGAAGCCGGGAGGGAGGCGGCTGGCTGGCTGGCGGGCAGGCACCCGGAGCATGGTCCCTCCGGGTCGCCCCCCCCAATCACGGGCGGTTATGCTGCCCAGACCTAGGGGGGTGTTGGCCACCCTCAGGCATAACCGCTAGCCTCGCCTCTGGCTTCAGGGTGTTTTAGGGGCATGTTTCAGCACAGGGTGTACGAAGTTACAAGTCCATGCCTGCAAGAGTTTTGTCGTTATAGCTCTTAAGAGTTCGTTTTTGCAAGTTGTCTTGCAAAGATTGTTTTTGATGGGTATTTAAAAATTGAAAAGAAAAGAATATTTGCCCCATGAGAAACCAGAGGTCAGCGTCTATGGCAGAAAATAAAATGCAATCCTGTGCTCCGCTGCTTACAGCGCGTTTGCAATGACTTTGGAGTAAGGGCAGCCGGCGAGGTAAGTCCTGCACCAGTTGGTGCAGGGGTGGGGGGAGGGCGGGTGGGGGCGTGGAGGGAGGGGGCCATGGGCCAAAACTTGCCGGGAGAGGACGGGGATATCAGTGGCTCGCTCCGCCAATATCCTCAGCCCTTTCCTGTCCCGGTTCAGTAGGCTTACCAGATCTCCAACCGGGACAGAGTGCTAGACCTTTAGGAAAAGGAATGTGGGCAGGTGTAGCTTGTTAAGTCCTAGAGCACAATCCTAGGCATGTCTACTACTCAGAAGCAAGCCCCATTGTGTTCAATGAGACTTGCTCCCAGGAAAGTATGTATAGGATTGTGCTCTAAGGGTTTAACAAGCTACACCTGCCCACATTCCTTCTCCTAAAGGTCTAGCACTCTGTCCTGGTTGGAGATCTGGTAAGTCTACGGTTCAGCCTTATTTAATTTATTTATTTGATTTATTTATTTATTTAAAGAATTTGTATCCCGCCTTTCTCCCAGCAAGGGCACTCAAGGCGGCTTACAACATTAAAATAACATATACATTAAAATAATTAACAGATAATTAAAACAATTAAAACAAGCAACCCCAGTGGGTCACCTATATTTACATTTGTTAACAGCCATTTGTTAAAAGTTAAAAGTCCCACCACCTTGGATGTACATCAGCTTTAGATCTGGCGTACATCCGAGGAGGCCCATAGGCCCCGGGCAGCCCTACACTCGGGGAAGGGGATGAACGTCCCCTTCTCCCGAGGTGTTCCTGGGCTGCACTGGTCCAACCTAGGAATGGGCTCTCAGGATTCCGTGGAAAGTTACGCAGGATTACGTGGTTTGTTAGGATTGGGCTGTTAGAAAGGTAGGTGCCTATCTGTGAGCCCAACCTACTGCCATTTCCCCCTTCTAGGGGGAGGAGAGAGCTGGCAAGGGAGAGGAACTACGCAAAAGTCATTCGTTGTTGTTTTTAGTCTTTTTGAATGCTTGGGGGGAGGGAAAAAAACACCTTGAGGTTTTTCAAGCATTGAGAATATTTGAAAGCTCAAATGGTTTTTGTGCAGCCTAGTTTCACATCACTATGGCTGATAAGAAATAGTGGAAATAGCTGTGCATTTCTGGGAAAAGAGAGAAAGAAAGGTAAATATGTTTTATAACCGAGCTTCATGCCCCCTGGTTCCTGGGAATCAGCTACTGTGCACTTGGCTCCTTAATTTTATGAGCACAAAAATCTTACCAAGAAGGAAACTGGGAATGTTAAAGTGATTAAAACAACTGCTTCTTTATTAGTCTACATGGTCCTAGTTTTGTATAATGAGCTGCATAATTACACAGTGCAAAGCCCCTGAAGCCTTATATTATATGAATTAGATGCTTAAATTGTAAAATAGGTCTGATCAGCGTAAGAAAAAAATACACAGAATTTGCAAAATAGTCTTGTTTTTGTTTTTAAAAAAGACGCTCTTCAAAATGACAGCTTTGTAGAAATCTAGTGGGTTGAATTTGGGTGGGTTCCAGCCATTTTTGGATGCCACCGTTGGAATTCGTCCTCTGTTCAGTATGCAGCTGTAGTTTCAGGATGTCACTCAGGAGCACTGAGCAAACTACATTTCCCAAAGCTCCTAGTGTTTTTTTTTCACTGCCAGGGGGTGCAGACTTTCTTTCCTCCTGTAACTTCTAGGGCAAGAGCAACAAAGCAAGTTGGTAAAAGAAGGGGAGGGGTTGGATGCAAGTAGGTGGGAGGGAGAACTGAGTTCTTTAGTTTTGATGAAAATCTGAAATAGAGAAGAACTTGGAGGGTCATAATGTTCACCTTGTATTTCAGGCAACCATTTTGACCTGCCAGTGTAGGTAAGCCAAGTCCAGAGATGATGAATTACATTGGCATCTCTAGCAACCTCTGTCTCAGAACTGATTAAAACAACTCCCTTACTCATACTGTATTTCTATTAAATCACCACTTTTGGCAGCTTGGTGACATATTTATACAGGGTCTACTTCTCACCCTTGGGAAACACTAGGCTAAATCATGAATTAATGCTAGTTTGGTGCTCAGTTTTACTGAGAATGTGCCGTCCTCGCAGGAGTGGCAAATTAAAAATAATTGTTCACAAATGTGTGGGAAGTGGGTGTGTATGTCTTCCTAGGGATCCCTGCTTCTTCCTTGTTATCGGAGATTGCCATGTGAGAGCCAGCCTACTCTCAACCACAACAAAGGAAGTACAATATACAGTAGAACCTGATTGTTTTGGGCTTGGCTGATGGAACGAACCCTTGGCACGTTCTCATAGGCAACTTAAAGCACTTTGTGAGGCCCATCTGCTTTCACTCTAAGGGCCAAACTACGTGTTATGTTAAACCTGCAATATTGACCCTGTTTTAAAAAAATACATAGTAACCGCAGTGAACTAGGAGCAGGACCATAGAGCTGTGGGGGTGCATTTAAACCTCACGTTGCAGTCCTGACAAAAATGCCCCACCCCAGCTGCTGTTTCAAACAATGGCAGATTTACATCTGAGGACCACAACACCTTCGGACCGGGAAATTATTATTGGAACCATGGATGTGGCAGGGATGCAGTATGTATCTGAGAAGTTTGAAACACATTTCTGAGGGGCGTGTTTCAAAGTCAAAAGCAGCCACTTCAGGAAGAAGACATACCGTAAGTTATGTCACATCCAGCATCTTCCGTTTTTCCAATTGCCTTGTAACTTCCTGGCCAATTCAGGCACCTAGAAGAACAAGGCATTTGTTTGCCATGCTGCCATTGTTTCCTTTTTTAACAACTGCAAACAAACAAACAAACAAACAAACAGGCAAATAAGGGTGACATCATCAGTCAGGGGCTGCACTGTGAACTTCAGTACAGGTGATCAGTTGTGCCCTGCCGTTCTGGAGGAAGATAATTTGCATTAAAAGGAAACTTTTGCTGTGCCTCTTTAAATAAAATGTAGTTCACCTTCATCAAAGCTGATTCCCTGTAGTTCAGTCTTGGGGGCAGGGGTGGGGGTGGGGAACCAGAAAGAAAAAGAAATGAATAATCTGGACACAGATAAGACCTTTGACAGCAATCAAAGTAAGTACTTGTGGTTTTTGCCCCTGGAGTCATAACCAGCTACATCTGCTATTTGAGCATGGCACCACAGGAGCAATTATGCACAGGCCCCCTGTGTAATGCTCAATCTAATGACCACTCACAGGGAACATTACAATGTTACCCTATGACATTACATTTCAAAACCGGGCAGGAAACATTTTCTTTATATTTGCTGTAATGTTTAATGATTTGTGAAATCAACAGCCACAAAAAAATCAGCTTCTCTCTCTCTCTCTCTCTCTCTCTCTCTCTCTTTTTGCAGGTAGCAAGTTGAGATGATTCTTTTTATATTCATTGCCTGGCCTTTTATCTGCTCCGTTTGAGACTTTTGTGGGCATGCTCTTGGGTCTAAGAACTGAAAACCCTGGGAGAAGGACGTGCTTTAAGCATTGCTGAAGGCAGGGTGGGGAGCCTTTCCTCACACTTTTAAAGGCTATAAAATGTCAAAAAAAATAGGCATACAGCAGGGAGCGCAGTCCTGGCTTAAGAGAGTCTATTTTGATAGCTTGGTACCACAGACTGTTCTCTACATTTTTGGCTCATGCTCTACTTGTGTGTGAAAAAGGACTGTAATTTTTCTCTTATGAGTTAAGTGAATGGTGTTTAAAAAACAGTAGACAGGGATACTGAAACAAACTCAACACTGAATCCTGAGCAAAAGTCTAGAAACAGAAAAGCAAATGGGACAAAATTGGAGTTGCCACTGAAATTTCACCTAAAATGAAATTCATAGTGAATTTGGGGTGGTTCTCCACAGGCAAAGTATGAGGAATTTTGAGGAAACCCACAAGAGGTCTGGTAACTAGTGAAATTTCTCAGGGACATTCATCACATCCCTACATTTATCACCAGATCTCACCTGAAGCAAAGTTTAACATGAATGTTGAGTTTCCTGGTCAAGCAAAGAAACATTTGCAGAATATTAAGGGAAACTGAAAGTGTTTGGATGAGACAAGCAACGTTTATCGGGTGAATCTCTAAGCAAAAAATCATTCAGTGTGGAACCTACTGTTAGATCAGGGGTTCTCAACCTGTGATATGCAAACCAATGGGCGGGGGTACACAGTTGTGAGTCAGCATCAGTTTTTTAAACTTCTGATTACACATCTGACAAGGCACAGATTCACAGAGCTCCCATATACCAGTATATACTATATATATATATATTAAAAAAAAAATCTCTGCCAAATCTATATATAAACCTCTTTCTAGCATTTGCATCCAAGTTAGGGCGACATTAACTGAGTAAGTTCTCTCTGACTAAATAGTTCCTAATTTCTTACTGAAAAGAGAAACATAATTGACAGTGAACAGAAGAGATTCTTGTGCAACAAAACCACCCCTTCTCTCCCCCCAGACTGTGTTCCCAAAATGCTTTGAGTGGAATGCAAACTAAGTGCTTTCCTACTGGCTGGTTCAATTTATATGCTGGGTTTTATATGCTGGGGCTGCAGCTAGCTAGCTAGCTGCTCTCCTGACTTTCACTTCCCCCCTGTCAGCTGTTATTCTGGGCTGTGGGCTATTTTGAGATCAATTTTTTTTGGGAGGGGGGAATCTGCTCATGGGCTCCTGGCTGCTCTTCTTGGGGCTTCTGTGCACGTTTGCCTCCTTCTCTGGCCTACCTGGGGATTGAATTTGGGGCCATGTGAATGTCACTGAGTTGAGGCTTGTTTTGTCAGGCATTTACCCTGACTTGAGTTGTCTGCCTAGGTCTAGTCATTAATTTTGAAATTTTGGAAAATTGAACTTTTTTAAAATTTTCAAAAACATCACACTTAAAGGTATATGTCTTGTAGTCAATCAGTCAAAATTTCAAGATGGTATCTCAATGGTATCATACAAAAATTAAATTTTCTTGTTGGCAGTGACCAGGAATTAAAACCTTCAAGTCCATTTTTCTACAGTTTACATTGATAAAATTATGTGGTAAACTAAAATAAATCCAAAAATTTATAATAGGACTTAGATTTATAGAGAATGAATTCACTTTCTATTCTTTTACAGGATCAGCTTTTTGATAAAACTATCAAAATCATGAGCTTTTTACTTCTGTTCGTAGTTTTAAATTTTCCCTTTAGTTGCTGAATAATTTCTGAATCAGCACAGTGACATTTTTCCTCATCTAAATCATCTTCAGAAGTAAAAAAATAATTCTTTGTAGGTCCTTTTAATCTTCCCCATCTTTTCTTTGATTTTCCAAAATTTCAAAATTAATATTATTTGAATATTTTTGAATTTCTTGAAAATGTACAATTTTGTCATGTTGTATATCAAATGAAAGCCCTATTCATAGGCTAAAAAACTTGTCTCATGTCTGTAGCATTCATTGTTATCCTGTAACTGGTGTTTGAAGGTATGGTGACAAGTGAATTTTGGCCTTTTTTGGCAATTTTGAACTTTCAATATCTCAAAAACGGATGGACAAAAAAATCTGAAAAAAATAATTTTAAAACATCTCATGGTAAGGTACAAATGTACCAAAAATGAACCCAATCCCTTTCAGTTTATTGATGGAAAGGAGTTGTGTGCATTTTTTGCATTTTGTTTGAGGCCAAATTAGACAAACAGCCCAATCCTAATTAACTTCCCATGTGGCATGTGGTCCTGTATTCTACAGGGGAGTTTCAGCCTCTGGTGGCCTACTTAGGGCAAGGGAACATTTACTCCCTTGTCCCCGGGTAAGTCCATGCTGGGCTGCAGGGTCTACTTGGACTTGTGCCCTTGATATCACTGGTGCAAGTCCCCCCCCGTTCTGCCCACCCTTGCTTCCCTTCCACCCCCTGCGCACACTTACCCATGCTGGCGGGCAGAGCCAGCCACTCACCACGGCAGCCAGGCCACACACTCCAGTGTGTTACCTTTGGCTACAGCCAGAAAGCCCCTAGCACCGCCTGAACACTCATTCCAGTGGCACTAGGTGCTTTTAGGATTGGACCAATAATGTGGTAGAGTTGGGTTTGAATTTCTTACTCTTTTCTCTGGTTAGAAGCCATGGTCTTTGTGTGCAGGGTTTCGATCATGGTCGTAGTGCTGGGGGAGACAGATTTCACCTCTTTTTTCCCCATGTCATTTCCCTGATGGAAATAATCTCTCTGAAGCTGCTATCGGCAACAAAGGAGAAAACCAAGGTACCTATATTGTTCCTATCGTTTCTTCCCCTTTGATAAAGAGGGCTTGGTGATGGTGGTGAGGCAGTGGAGATTGTGACTGAAGAACCAGTGTGGAGGAAAAGCAGGGGCTATCCGAGCAGCTCTTCTCCCAGAATAGGTGAACTCTCTGCCACCCCTGCCAGCACACTCACCCCATGAATTCCTTGCTGCTGCCTCCTCCTCTTTGCCTGCCCAGCTATGTAAGAAAGCAGCTAGATGGGCAAGGAGAGGGGAGCACAGCACAGCGCAACAATCCTCGGGTGCTCCCCCTTCCTCCTTGTCTTTGCTGCTGCCGCTGCCTTCCGCTTGTTCCTGCCCAGCTGCGTTGCAACAAAGTAAGGAGGCTGGGTAGAGCATGCTTGGAATGGAAGAGAACTCTGACTGAAACAGGGTTTCAGATGCATGCTTAGTTATTAACTTTCTCCCTGCCATTTCTCTGCTTCAAATACTCTCTCCCCAAGTAGGTTTTCCTTTGAAAAACAAAATAGCTGTTGCAGTTTTGTCATAAGTATTTTGAACGTAAGGTATAGTAGGCCCTGAGGATGCCAGCTATGCCGACCACGCTTCATTTCTTTGGAAATGCAGAACTCTTGTGCAGACAGTCTAGCCAGCCACCCCTCCCCATTGTTTGGGTGTATCAAAGCTCAGTGGTAAAATACGAAACTCTTATCCTTTAACTTCTGAGGTTGTTTCATTAAATACGATTTCCCCCCCTATGAAATGTTTCCTGTTAGTCCATCTGTTTTCTTTAGTTTTCCACCCTTATTGTTAATTATACATTCTTGGGCTGACCTTGGTATTTCTGAGAAATCTTTGGTGTCTCCATTCTTCAGATGATTTGTTGCAATTATATTCCCAACTGAAAAGTGAGTCCATAAATTCAATGGCTAGTGTGAATCAGTAATATAAGAACTTCATTAAAAATAACTGTCAGGGGTTTTAGCTTCTGGGAACAGCAGCCTAAAATGTGTCAGTTAGGTTGTCTTTATTCTTTTGCCTGACTACACTTTTCAATGATTATTAGGTTCATTAATGTAAAGCCTGTTATTAAAACTGCTAAACTAGTGTTCGTGCTTTTGACAAAGTTCTTTTATTCATTTAAACAGAGTCTCAGCCAGTGGACATTTTAGAACTAGCTTAGCTAATATCCTGTATCTGAACCTGCATCACAGGAGAAACATTTTTTTGGAGAAACTTTACATATAGTCTCCACCATGTGTATCTTGACTTTAAGGGCGAAATCCGACCTGGCTCTGGGCCAGCGTAGCACATCCTGCGCCGGCCCAGAGCCATTGCAAAAGCTGCAATATAGTAGTTGCAGCAGCTCCAGGATGGCACAGAGGCCTTACACCAGCCCCAAAGCACCGGATCTGTGTGGTGGGCGGTAAGGAGCCGGTAGGTCTGTGATGCTCAGCGTGGAGATGTTCTGGGGTGGGGGCAAGGGCAGGGGGAGGCGCAGTTCCAGGACAGGGGGAAGGTAGTGATGGGGGTGGACCGGACCAGGAAGGGGGCAGGATCAGCAGCAGCATTGCACCGAATCTTACCCCCTTCCCTGGCTGGTTTGCCCTACAGGGATCTCCTGGATTTGCACCAGTGAAATAGCTGGTGCAAATCCCAGGAGATCTGTTCAGACGGCTGGGTCTTTACCTGGGGTAAGGGAATGAATGTTCTCCCGAGGAGGTGACCTCCAGCCTGCCTCTTTGCATCCTGGATACCGTGTTGGCTGCATCGGCCTTGCTGCATTGCAGGGCATAAAATTAGGCAGGATTGGGCTGTAAGTGTATCAATTTGTAAAAAATATAAACATAATTTTTTTATATTGTCATTTGCACTATAAATGCTTTAATTAGATGAGAGAGATGAAAAATGTGTTTTCCTGTGAAGTCAAAGCATTTTTCAAGGAGGATGAAGTCTTGAAGATGCTTGCTAGGCTTGCAATTCATAATTTCAGCAAAATATTAATTGTGGAAAAAAAACGAGGACAGCAAACTTTAATAAAGTACTTGGTGCAATTAATCAACTAAAGCTTTAATTGCAGATTAAAATTTGCCCCACGATTAATCAATAAAGCTGATGCTCTGCGATGTAGGACTTAAGAAGGACATGTTACCATGTAGGTGACAAGCCATTCATTGGCTCACTCCCCTCATGGACTCGACTGCCGTGCTGCTTGAAGTTTTGGCTGCAGGATACCTGTTCAATCGCAGAATAGGGAAAAAAAACTGTTGGTGTGCAGTTCGTAGGCAGATACGTAGCTTCACTTTATTTATATTATTGTACTTAGTGGAACACTGAAGGTGTATGTTCTTTCTATTAATGTTTCTGATAAAATGCTAATGTATGCAAATTGAGCAATTAAAATCAATTGTTTTTACAACCAGATGATTAATGGGCTGAAAAAAAATCTTCAACTGGTAGACAGTCTGAAGAAAAACTGCTTTCACTTGGTTCATAGGTGAAAGACAGATAAAAGAGGAAAGCCCATTGTCTCAGCCGTCACTTTTGTTCTTCTAGAGCAGGGGTCTCCAAACTACGGCCCGCTTGCTGATTTTATCTTGCCAATGGCAGGCCATCCAGTGCTGCCCACGGCGGCATTCAGGCCCCCCCCCGGCTCCCCACGCCTACTGTGAAGGGCGGCTGCGGAGGCCAGCGAGCAGCTCTCCACCGGCTGCTGCAGCTGGCGAACAACTTCCCATTGGCCACTCGTGTTTCACTGACGCAGCTGGAAGGGGCAGGGCTGCTGGAAGGGGCGGGGCCGTGGGCGTACGGGCCTGGCAATCATGCCCATCTGGCCCACGGCTGGAAAACTTTGGAGACCACTGTTCTAGAGGGTAAAGGGCTAACAACATATTATGCACACATGTAATTGATCGCCAGTGCTTCAAGTAGGGGCAATTTTGGGTGGCAAAGTAGCTTAGCTCTTTTCCAGCCTTCATTTTATCTGCTCTGAATTGCCTTTTAAGTAATTTTCTCATAATTTCCTATAGGGTTTTAAAGTTAGGTCAAGACTGTTATAACCAATGCCCTGGGTTTGGAGGCTGACTTTGGGGAGAGAACAGCTATGTTGAAAGGACCAGCCCTGGATCCAGTCCCCACCAAGGACCAGCTTCAACACCAGACTAGAACATAGACCTGAATCCCCCACCCAGGAGGCCCCAAAACTGGAGACCCTGGAACTAGCACCCACTGAGCCAGAGCCCTTCCTATGCCCTGAATCTCACAGTCCCATTAGCCAGCCGTAAGCCAGGAGGAACACAATGAAGGAGTGCAAGACTCCAGTTCAAGGGCTGCACTTTTAAATCTCTCTGCTCTCCAAGCAGGGAGATGGAGTCTGGGAAGGGTAAAAAAGGGGAGTCTGGGAGGGGTAAAAAAAGGAAGGATGTTAGGGTTTCCTTGTAGGCATTTTCACATAATGTGTAATTAGTCCATGTTATTTTAGATTTTAGATTTACTAGGGTTAGTCCGTCTTGGCTACAAAGGAGAAACCTGTTCTAGTCTGTCTTTAGAGAGCACTACTGTAAGACCAATAGAAGCCAAATATAATCATATTTCGTTGGTGTCAGGTTTAGCCAACGAGAAGGAAGAAAACCCATATTTATATGCACCTTGCTGTAATGAGACCTAATTTATGGCGCAATCCTACCCCCCCCCCCCCGTGCTGCTGTGCTGGCCTAGGGTGTCACAAACACGCCGTGAAGCGTGTTGCAACACCCAGAGAGAACGCTGGTGGGATGGCCTTTGCCGTCTATCCGACTCTGGGCCTACAGGACTGTGCCGTGGAACAGGTAAGTCCTGCTCTGAGCAGCATGGGGGTTGGGGGAGAGGTGTGGGAGGACAGGGAGGTGGCATTATGGGATGAGGTAGGGTGAGGTAGGTGGATTGGGCCTGGGAGGGGGAGTCATTGGTGACGCCATGGTGTGCTGCATTCTATTCCCCCCCCTCCCAGGCCCTTTCTGGCCAGGCTAAAGAGCTGGCAAAAAACTAAGGAGCCCCATTGCAGCTGGGGGTTTACCCAGGGTAAGCAGAGATATGTCCACATACCCCAAGGAGACCTCCAGCTGGGCCCTTCCCTAGATAAGATGCAGCGTGGGCCATATGACCCACACTGCATGGCCCAGGCCCGGGGGCGGGGGAAGGAGGAATAAGGTTGGGTTGTTAAAATATAGACTGAAGTGCACTTGCAGAGCATCCCTGTCAATCTTTACTCAGGAATAAGCCCCGTGGAGGCTAGCACAGTAAGTGTTTTCAATGGAGCTTCTTTTGCAGTAGAGCCTCTGTCTCCAGTGTTTCCAGTAGAGCTTCTTATTCCCAAGAAGTGTCACTTTAGATCCCCAGATCCCTTTAAGCCAGGGGTGGGGAACATTTAGAACGCCAAGGGCCATTTTAAATATCTAAAATTTGTTTGCGGGCCGGCCGTCACCTTTAATCAATCAATTAATTAATTAATTTAGGGGAGCCCCCCCATTGGCCTCCGGAGGCTCCGTGCTCACCGTCCGAAGCCTCCGGAGGCCGGGAGAGGGCTTTTGCACGTCCCCCCCCGCTCGCCGACTCGGCCCGTTCTGACCAGGCCCTCGTCGGCGATTTCGCACATGCGTACAACGCCGATGAGGGCAAGCCTGGGAGGACATGCAAAGGCCCTCTCCTGGCCTCTGGAGGCTCTGCGAAGCTTCCGGAGGCCGGGAGAGGGCCCCGCACGTCCTCTTCACTCGCCGACTCGGCCCGTTCTGACCAGGCCCTCGTCGGCGATTTTGCACATGTGCAAAATCGCCGACGAGGGCCTGGTCAGAACAGGCTGAGCCGGCGGCCCGGGAAGACGTGCAAAGGCCCTCTCCCGGCCTCCAGAGGCTTCGCGGACCCGGCAGAGCCTCCGGGGGCCGGTTGGGCGGCCTCCCGGCAATCTCTCTGGGGGCCGGACCCAATGGCCTCGCGGGCCGGAACCAGCCCGCGGGCCGGAGGTTCCCCTCCCCCGCTTTAAGCTTTTGGTCAACGTACCATATACATTATTTGTCCCCCACTGTGGTTAGTATGTCCCATTTTTGGGAGTATCCTACATAAGAGCTCTTCAATATTTGGCTGAAGGGTGATTAGCATCTACGCATTTTCTGTGCGTCTCGCATGGAGTATTATGTGGAGATTGTTCTAAGTTGCTGCACAGCATGGATGTGTGTGGATTGAAGGACTGAAGCCTCCTTCTTCAAAGATGGCTTTGGTTGCTTCTCTTCTTATGTTCTTATGCTTCTGCTGCACAGTTCTTTCTAGGCACAGCGGACTCGATGGACGGGATTGCTTTGCCCTTTGGCAACTGTATTATGCTTTTGTTAAACAACATTGTTTTATTGGTTTTGTTCATTGTTTTTATGTTTCTTACGTTAGTTGCTTTGGGCATCTCTTTGAGAGGAAAAGTGTGTCAAATTTAAAATAATATGGTAATTTAAAATAATAATCATAATAAATTTAAATAAAAACAGCTTAAAGTCCATGCTGAGGAGAAAAATTGCTGACTTGAAAAATTGCACAATGGCTATGGGAAGGTCTGTACAATTTGTAACCCATCAAGCTAAATGCAGCTTGCCAGTCATATATTGTGACCTGCAAGGTTCTTGTCACATACACCTATTCTGAATTCCTAAAAAAGCACCAAAAATGGGATTGCCTGGTGGACTACTCTATCTGGCTGATGATCAGCTGCAAAGTTGTACAGACCTCGTTTAGGGTAAAAGGGATACGTGTATTTACGTAGCTCAGAGGAATGCTGTGAGGATAAATATTATTTTCTGAGGTGACTGTATATTATAGCAATGAGTACCACATAAGTGGCTTTCTTAGAGGGGAAAAACACAAATAAATGGTGAGATATTGTGACTGTCTTCTTCGTTAACGTTTCCTCTGCTATTTGTAGGAGTACTTATTTAAATTTTTTTTTTAAAGCCCATAGGCCATAAAAATTAAATTACGAATTGGCCTGTAGAATATAGGGATAATATATCGGAGGAACAAATTGACATTTACTGTTTTAATCATGTTATCACCCTAGTGGTAAAACAAACAGGAGCGTAAAATTATAATCTTGATTGTTCAGGTCTCAAGCCTTCTATAAAAACACAGAAAATATGCAGCTGTGTTAATGGCTTTCGAATGCCAGCAGACATTCACAGGGGGAGCCAGAGGAAGAAGGCACTACTAAATGTCAGTTTTATTGACAAGAAGGAAATAATATCTTTAAACACTCCCCAAAATGCTAGACTTCAAAGACTTTAATTAATATGCTGCAGAGGTGCCACACTGAAAAAGTTTCCACAAAGAACAATTACTTTTATCCAATTGTCTCATAAAAAATTCACTCCTTTAATATCTACACTAAATTCCGTTTGCACAAGGGGACATGCGCTCACTGAGTTAACCGTGAACTTGGATTGAGTTTGCATTTCAGCTTCTGCCTGTGCTGATAGCTATGAATTTGTTACAATGATGGTCTTATTTATTGCTACTTCAGAATGCGTAAACCAGGGATTCTTAACTGAGGGTATCCATACCCCTTTGGGGGTATGGGAATCAAATGATGAAAGTATGGGACTTGCAGCCCAATCCTGCTTAAGATCTGCCGCAGCACGCTAAGCATGCTGTGCTGGATCCTAGCCCGGAGGCAACCTTGGGGGAAAGGGACATTCGTTCCACTATGGGCCTCCTTGGATGTGCACTGGCAAAATGGCCAGCGCAAATCCGGGGAGGCCGTGTAAGGCTGGCCAGGCCTGGGAAGGGGCTTTGGATATTGACGGAGTGCACCGCCAATATCTCCACCACTCTCTCAGGCTCGGTGGCCCAATCTGGAGCCGCCTTCCCCATGCCCCTGTCCTGCCCAGCGGACCTTACCTGTGTCAGGTGCTGTTCTGCTGGTCTGTAGCTGGAGGAGCAGCAGCGCCAGTCTCACCGCCGGCACAGCTTACTCCATGTTTACTTACTGCCTTACTGCATGTTTGCAACACCTTCCCATGACGGAACTATAGTTCTGCTGGGGCAAACTTGCTCAGGATTGCGCTGTTGACCTCTGAACAATTTTTTTTAAAATGGGTGTTCGATTAGTTTAACTATCAACATTACCAATATGGATTGAGGCATTCTGTTCTTAGCTATCCATATGTAAAGTAAAACCAAGCTATTGACATCTTTTGAAGTCATACTGGTACCTAATAGGACTGATGGTGATGACGATGATAATTTTGACAGTCTGACGAAGGGGGTATGGGGACATATTGGGCAATCCATTGGAGGTCTATAATTGTGAAAAGGTTAAAAACCCCTGGCCTAAATGATATGGTAACTTATGTTTACTGGCCTCACACTGCAGGTCTTGCTTCATCGCATCCTGGAGTAGATTCTGATTGGCCCGAGGCATTGCTCCGCGTCCTACCCCCACAACACCAAACGTGGCCTCTCATTGGTCGAAGATTTATTCAACTTGGAACGCACCAGAACGACATTTTTTTGGGGGGGTGTTGTGGGGGTGGGACGCGGTGTTTGGTGTCGTGGGGGTGGGACGCGGAGCAATGCCTCGGGCCAATCAGAATCTACTCCGGGACAAGATGAAGCGAGATGCGTGCGGTCTGATACAGCTTTAAGCCTCGCTGCTTAGAAGCCTTAGGGCCACTGTTGCCACCTAAAGTGTATAAAGTACTCAACTGCGCATTGAAAGTAATGGGAAACCTCTTCTTGATTTTAAACAAAATGCATTTTGGCATTTCTGTATACTGAACTGCAGACCGGAAGGTCAGTAGGACAGCAGTTCGAGAACCGAGTGCCACGTGACAGAGTGAGCTCCCATCTCCTGTCCCAGCTCCTGCTAACTTAGCAGTTCAAAAGAAAGAAATTGCAAATAGATAAACTGGTAAATTGGTAAACTGGTTAATCGAGCAAGGGGAACCTTTACCTTTAGGGAGGGGAAGGACAATGGCTCAGTGTCAGAATACATGCTTTGCATGTATGCAGGCAAGGTCCAATATACAGTCCCTAAAATTGCCAGTTAAGGGTTGGAAAAGGCTGGAAAGGTCCTCTGACTGGTAGATCTGGAAAACTGCTGCCAATAGATGGACCATCAGTATAACAGCGCAATCCTATCCAGCTTATGCCACTGGCTGAGCTCTGCTCAATCCTATCCAATTTATGCCACCGGTGTAACCAGCGGCGCAGCGAGAACAGGAGGCCCCAGAATGGAAAGGGGATTCAAATCCCCTCCAAAAGGGAAATTCAAAAGGGATTTGAATCCCCTTTCTGTTCTGGGGCCTCCTGTTCTCGCTGCACCGCTGGTTACACCGGTGGCATAAATTGGATAGGATTGAGCAGAGCTCAGCCGGTGGCATAAGTTGGATAGGATTGCGCTGTAAGGCAGATTCATATACACATTCTTCAAATTTGAGAAACTTTGCCTCCCATGCCATCCATGTTGGATTAGCAACATCACCAATGCAGACTGTGAAAAATATTCTGTTTACTGTAGTATGAAATTTCTATAGGTCCAGTTTAGACCGCACCATCTGTTGGTCCCACCTATTTTTCAGTAGTGAATATCTTGCCCCTGCTGCTCCACGTAGAAGTAGCAACTGTTCAAGATACAAGCACTCAAATCTCAAGCTGTGAATCAGTCCTCTTCTCTCAATATCAGTTCAGATGATGTTATATGACTCTTCTGCAGTCACCAGTTGAGGCTCTGGCAATCTCTTTCGGAGGCTCTGGCAATCTCTTTCAAAGTGCCAACTGAGGAGGGGCTCCGATCCACTGGCACAGCACGTGCTCTGCATGCAGAAGGTTCCAGAATCTTCAGGTAGGGCAGAGAAAAATTCCGACCTGAAAACCCTGGAGAGCCATTACCCGTCAGCACCACCACAGTACTGAGCTAGATGGGCCAAGGACCTAACTCAATATAAGGCAACTTCCTAAAAGCACAATTAACACACAGCAATTGGGGCAAATGGCCCTAAAAGCTAGAAGAACCTCGGAACAATCGCCAGTGTACGATGTGTGCCAGCTCCAACTAGAAAAACGTATCCTTGTGCAGCATGCCCCTTCTTATTTCCCAACCTGCATTTTACCTGAGCCAAGCCATTCAGAGTTTTAAAATAGCTCTCCTCCTGTAAGAGAATGTCCCCTTTTCTCTTTGGGTGCCCCTCAGCTCCACAAGCCATATGTGCAAAACACCAGCCATGAAATAAGAAAGGCCCTGCTAACCACATGCAACTACGAGGTGATCCTTCCCTCTCGCTTTTTTAAAATTCAAAGGACTGTCAGCCAAGGTTACAGGGACATAGGTATTTTTTTTTAAAGTGAGACAAAAGGCATAGTCACAGTCCAGGTCATAGTCACAATCATTCTCTTTTCGCATGAAATCCTGGGAAATGGAATTCTGTGAGGGAGGGACTAGAAGTCTCAAACAATTCTTAGAAACTTGCCAAATTATGATTATAGGAGCTCATGGGGTATTATGACAATTAAAATGGTAAAAAAAGGATATGTTTTGTAGCATAGATATGGCCAAAGGTAGATGTGTCCAATCTCGGTATCAATGTATGTAATTAGGTCTTTTTTTGTTTTTGTTTTTCAAATCAATAGATGTTTCTTCTTTTAAGTCACTAACAGCGCAATCCGACCCAACTTTTTTGCCATTGTAACCAGCGGCCCAGCGAGAACGAGAGGCCCCAGAACGGAAAAGGGATTCAAATCCCCTTTGAATTCCTCTTTTGGAGGGGATTTGAATCCCTTTTCTGTTCTGGGGCCTCCCGTTCTCGCTGGGCTGCTGGTTACAATGGCAATAAAGTTGGGTCGGATTGCGCTGTAAGAGCGCAATCCTGTGTAACTTTACACCAGTGTAACAGTAGATGCACCGGTGTACGTGCACTTATGCCGGTGTAAGTGCACTTATACCAGTGCATCTGCTGTTACACCGGTGCAACGTTACACAGGATTGCGCTGTTAACAGGTTAAAGAATGTACGATTCATTGGGCGAAAAATGTAGGTCATGTTATTTTAATGGACCAATGGGAACAACTATGGTTAAAACAGTTGAAATTTACGTTAAATGTTAATATTAAAGAAAATATGTATAAAATGATGTATAAATGTTATATAACCCTAAGCAAATTAGCAAAAATGTATGAGAAGGTGAGAATAGATGTTGGAAATGTAAAAAGCAAGAAGGAACTTTTTATCATATATGGTGGACATGCCCCCAAGCAAAGAAGTATTGGACTCAGATTCATAAACAGATTGAGTTGATTTTAAAGATTAAGGTTCAAATGAAACCGGAAACCTTTTTGTTGGGTATGAGGGATGATCATGTAGGCGAAAAATTTCAAATTTTGTTTTTATATATGACAGCTGCAGCATGAATTTTATATGCACAATATTGGAAGAATTCGGAGATACCTTCGCTGGAAGATTGGTGGCTGAAAGTTTTGGACTATGCTGAAATGGATAAACTTACAATTTTAATTAAGGAAAAATCTGTTAACCTTTTCGTGAATAATTGAAAACCATTTATCGATTTTTTAAGAGAGAGAGAGAAGAACGATGTGATGATATGCGGATTTAATGAATAGAATGTGGGTGTTATTTTGGCTTAGTTGGATATTATATGTAGAAAATAGTGAATAGTATGCTAGTAGGATGTATTGCTTTGTGCTTGCTATAACTTTATGAAATATGTATTGTTTTTATGTTTTAATATATCAATAAAATATAAATATATAATAAAAAAAAAAAGGATTGCGCTGTTAACCTGTGACTGGGCTCAAGCTTCTTGTATATCCCAACATAAAATACTTGAGAGATTTGCTTGTATTTATACTGACAAGTTTAACACATCACACCCAAGGTGTTCTCATGTCTGTATGTCTTTAAAATCCCACAAACATCACCTGAGATGAAATATCATACAGTTTTATAGGAAGGGTACACTAAAGATCCACGATAGCATTTTTGAGGATTATGATGCTGAAGCTATAGGCTGGTGATTTATAAGGCTCTACCACATTTGAGCTCATAATTATATTTGCCAATAAATTTCAAAGGCAAGCATCATTCGTAATTTTCATGTACATTTTATAACAAGTGTTGTCATAAATGGCACTTCTCCCCACCTCCCAAAATGAGACATTGCCTTGTCAGGATGATCTAAGGTAATATAAAAGGGAAAACCACCCCCAGGAGACAATTACTGCTCAAATGATACACAACAAAAGTCTTTTTGGCCTTTATCAGGGTTGTGAGATATAGGAAGTTAAGCTTGTCTTTAAATGCCAAGATGGCTTTGTTATTGCTACTGCTTCTAAGGCTTTCACTGGAGTTATTAATAAGAGGTAAATATTTCCTCTGAGCATGCATGCTTTTAATGGAAGAGAAAACGAAGCATTTGTGAATTATTTGTACATTTCAAGATCTTTAATTACCTCTGAAATGTAATCCTAACCGTGAAAAGTAGTTATATATTACATTTCAGGAAGAGTTTAATTTTTTTTAAAAAAAAAAAAACCTGTGAATTTGAAGTAGGGTGGTAATTGCATATTGTTTAAAAGAACAATTGTTTCTAAATCAGGAGACACTTTATCGGGTGCTTAGAAGGAGAGCCTCTTTAATATACATGTATCATATTACTGCATTTGAGCTGAAATATCAAGTTATAAAAACCCAAAGTTGTAATCTCATTAAAAACTTGCATAAATTGAAGAATGTACAAGGTTTAAACTGTGGCATCTTTTTAAAGGCAAGTCCTCTAGACTCTGAAGAGTATCAGGATCATCTCAATGAAACCGATCAGCAGTAGGGCAGGATGAGGCTGCCGGGGTGGGGGTGGCAATAGGGACAGCAGATTGGGTCCTGGGAGGGGGGCAGGATCAATGGTGGGTCCTCAGCCTCATACTTTATTTATTTTGGGGGGTCATGGCATGAAAAAGGTTGAAGACGACTGCACTACATGACTGTGCTTAATATTCACCCATAGCCCCCTTTTTCCAACACTTGGAACATTCAATATTCCTGCAACAGAAATACAATCTTAAGGTTAGAGATATGGAGCATGCAGCACACATAAGAAGCAAATGGTCGTTTCCTGCACAAAACCCCCTAATTTCATGGAGAGGCTCTAGAGTTAATTAAGCACTTGGAAGCCAATTTCTACTTCTAGGAAATTTGGCCCATCATCAATCTTTTTAATGAAAACCTGTTGACATGGTGGACTGCTTTATTTTATTCTGAATTTGAAAAACAAAACCCTTGTTTTGCACCCACACAAACTTTGCCTGGTAACATGTTAGGTGCTTTGCACCCTAATGCCATTATGTGTGGTAATTATGTAATTACACATCATTACACATTTTGGTGACATGATCATGCCTGGGTTCCACTAATTGTGTAATTAGACCTAATTACAGCAATTGTGAAAATATATGGTAATGAAGTTGGGTAAAAAAGCTTAAAAGGCACAAAAAAGTGAAACCCAAAGCAAGATGTTATGAATATGTATATCATGAATGCATAAGAAAGAGAATCCCACCCCAGAAAGGGGTTCAATTCGATCCAGGTTATACAGCATATTTTGGCATATAACAGGGGTGGCCAATTGTGGCTCCTGAGCCACATGCGGCTCTTTGATGTATAATGTGCGGCTCTCAGAAAGATGTTGGCTGAGCTCCTTTTTGCATCACAATTAATATATAAAAGATAAATAAGAAATTTTCAAGCTTTATAATTATTGACCAGGTATAAACTGAGAGTCCACTGGATTAAAACATAAATTTAAAGTTCATGGTGAGTAAATATAGTTAAGAATTTAAATGCTTCTTAAATATTGCTGCTCTCAAACATCTGATTTATCATATGTGTCTCTTTAACTGTGCAATCCGACTTAACTTTTGTGCCGGTGTAAGCAGCGGCGCAGCGAGAATGTGAAGCCCCGGAACGGAAAAGGGATTCAAATCCCCTCCAAAAGAGGAATTCAAAGGGGATTTGAAGCCCTTTTCCGTTCTGGGGCCTCGCATTTTCACTGCACCGCTGGTTACACCGGTGGCATAAGTTGGATAGGATTGCGCTGTAAGCAAGTTTGACCACCCCTGGCATATAACAAGGACTTTGGTGCCACTGGCATTTTGAACATTTGCATTTATTAACAGATAGAGAGGGAAGCTTCAGGATTGCTTGTTCAGAGGAGAGCACAGGCCAGACCTTAATTCTGAACATTTGGGTTAGGGTTAGGGTTGGGTAACATTTGATCTTGACAGTACTTGTTGTGGTGTTGTCTGCTGAATCTCGATTATTGGCTTCAGCTTCCAAATAGGTGTTGGCGGTGGCTGTGATTCAGGTGAGGCCACCGTGGCCCACCTTGTGGGGGAGGAGGAGGCAAGCCATGCAGCTCCTACACCAGACCTTCCTACGCACCATCTGGAAAAGGAGTAGATTCTGCCACCATGAGGGGAAAAAATTCCTTACTGCTTTAAGAGGGGAGCCCAATTACCAGGGTTCACACAGCACAGAAGCTGATTGCTATAGATGACTGCTGTCAGAGAGCAAGGGGCAATAGCTCTAAACTCTGGTCAGGAAAGTAACTTTTTTTTAAACTATATATTTATATTTTATTAATATATTGAAACATAAAAAACAATACATATTTCATAAAATTATAGCAAGCGCGAAGCAATACATCCTACTAGCATACTATTCACTACCAGTATTTTCTACATATAATATCCAACTAAGCCAAAATAACACCCACATTATATTCATTAAATCCGCATATCATCACTTCGTTCTTCTCTCTCTCTTAAAAAAATCAATAAATGGTTTCCAGTTATTCACAAAAAGGTTGACAGCCCATTCCAACCCAACTCCTCCCCAAGTCAGGCCTAAGTGTGGCCTAAGTGTAGCCTAAGTTAGGCACAAGTTAGGTCTGAGTTAGGTCAGAGGTATGCCTGAGTTAGGCAGGCTGCAGTTTCTGTGGCCCAGCACCACCCCAGGATCCAGGCAACACTTACCTCCCAGGCAGGCAGGCTCTTCTCCAGGCTCCGTGTCTGGCTCAGGCATGTGCAGGCCAGTGTGTCTGCACGTGGCAGCGTCCATCCATGGCAGCTGCTGCAGTGTCCGTCGCAAAGGGGCAGGCCGCAGGCAGGGGGGTCTGCCAGTCATGTGGGGGGCGCAGGGCAGGTGACAGGGGAGCGCTGGGCTGGAGCCACCTGCCACAGGGCACCCTGTGCATTCGCCACCTGCTGCAGGGGAGAGTGGCCGTCCCCGCCCTCCTGCAGCAGGTGTTGCCACCCCCATGCCACGGTGAGGCTGCACATGGGATTCATGGGGGGGGGAGCGGGGGAGGGAAGGGAAGGTGGGGGGTGGGAACGTCACACACAAGGGGGGTCTTACCTCCGCCGTTTGGACGTCGCCTTACCACCTCGTGGGGCGGGGGTGCCGCGTCGGCCCCTCGCCCGGCCACGCCCCCGGGGGGCAGCTGGTGCTGCTGGAGCTGGGCCAGCTGCTTCTGCTTCAGGGGCATCATCAGCAGGTGCGGGGGCACGGACCGGGGGGCTGCGTGCCCGCTCTGCGGCAAACCGCTCCCGGTCAAAGGCTAGGCGCTCCCTCTGGACAGCGACCAGTTCAAGGATCGCTGCCGTCTGGGCCGCCTGCCCTGCCTCCCGCCGTGCCTCCTGCCTCTCCAGCCGCTCGTCCAGGCGCTGGAGCCCTGCAACCATCTCCCGGCCGACATGCCGCAGCTCAGCTAAAGCATCCAGAAACTCGGCGTGGCCTTGTTCGCCGTCCTCCAGGCATGCCTGCCACATCTGCCCGGCCTCGAGACGGGACTGTTCAAGGGAGCGATGCAGGTCCCCCACGCTCCGGGGGAACTGCCGAACAGCCTGCGGCCCGCGGGCGCAGGGCAGGATGTTCTGGCCCTCCTGCGCTGCCTCAGCCGCTGCATCCCCTGCCAATGCAGCGGCCGCAGGGAGGGCCTGCCCCTGATGTGGCGGGGAGGGCACCGCAGCCCCCCCTCACTGGCTGACCCCTCCCCTGGTGAGGACACCTGGCGGGGCTCCTCCTCAGCCGAGGCAGAGGGCCTGGGGAGGACAGCTTCCCCCTCGTCAGAGTCGGACAGAGGGAGGTTTCCCTCCGGCTCCGCCTCACCTGCATCGAGGTCGTCCCCCGCCGCCCTGGTCAGGGGAGGGAGTAGAGATGGGCTGGGTTGTCTGGGCCCCGTGCGGCGGCGCGCGGGGCCCGCCCGGGGGCAGGCCTCGTCGGAGGAACCGTCATCGTCAGAGGGGGCTGTGAAGGGGGAAGACATTGGGGTCAGGCTGGCAGCCGAGTTCCCAGCCCCTCCCCGCCCCAGGGAGGGGGGATATTTACTGGCAGGCTGGTGGCCTGCGGCCACTCCACTGGGCCCCGGTTGGGCTTGGCAGGTCCCCTCGTCCGCAGCCTGGTCGCCTGGTGGGAGACGGTGCACGGGTTAGGTGGATGCAGAGCTGGGGGATGGCTGGCCAGGGCCCCTGCCCCCGAGCACATACCAATGACAAAGTCCAGGCCATCACCCTCGACTACCTCCTTGCGGACAAGCGGCGCCAGTATGGCGGTGACGCTGCCCCTTGTAGCACAGGCGATCGCTGCATCCACGGCCATGCCCTGCCCGGTGACCAGCTGCCGGACCTTACCAGTCAGGGCCCTGACTGACTTGCTGAAGCGCCGGGCACATGCATCGCCCGAACGCTCCTGAAAGCCCCGCTCCTGCAGGGCCGTTGCAATGCCCGCAAAGAAGGCAGATCGCCGTGCTGATTGCTCTGTGCCCCTGCCGTGCCCACGGGCAACCCGGGGTTTGGCGGCTGAGAGCGTGAAGAGCACTTCCAGCTCATCACGCCCCCAGTTGGGGCCACGAGGTCGCTTTTCGGCAGGCGCCCTGGCAGGGGGGGGGAACCACCTTCCATCACCAGGGAGTGGGAGGGGACACAGACAGACAGGCTGTGGCACAGACAGACAGAGGGCGCTGGTGGGGAGGGGGGAGGGAGGGAGGGAGAGACACAGACAGACAGACAGACAGACAGACAGACAGACAGACAGACAGACAAGGCTGCTTGGAGTGAGAGCAAGGGACCAATCCGCAGAGAACAAGAGGGAAGAGGCTCCGCAGATGGTGGAGAAGCTGCAATGGGTGCCTCTAATACAGACGGAATTTGGGCGGAGCTGGCGACGTCAAGGGCGCACGTTGGGCGGAAATGACGTTACGGGCGGAGAGTGGGCGGAAGCCCCTCCGTCAAGGGCGCACTTTGGGCAGAAATGACGTTACGGGCAGTTTGGGTGGAAGTCACTCCGTCTAGGGCGCACTGTGGGCGGAAATGACGTTACGGGCGGTGTTTGGGCGGGACACTTTAGCAGCCGGACCAGCCAGGACAGACACCAGAAGGCCGTGCTGGACCGGTGGAAGATGCGGACAGCGGGCAGACGGCGGGCGGAGCATAGGCGGAGCACACCTCCATAAAGGTTGGGGTCCCTGGCAGCCCGCTGGAAGGGGGCCAGGCCGGACGCCCTCCAGGCGGAGACGCTTGCTGACACAGCTGGATAGAGGCCCGATGCACAGGGGAGGCCTGTAGGGGAGGGGAGTCAGTCCAGGGTCAGCCACAGCATCCCAGGAATGGAGGCAGGCCAGCCACAGCGCAGGGGCCGGAGGAGGCGGCTGCCATGGCCACCGGT
Organism: Plestiodon gilberti rubricaudatus; assembly: GCA_026170595.1. Lineage (NCBI taxonomy): Eukaryota > Metazoa > Chordata > Lepidosauria > Squamata > Scincidae > Plestiodon > Plestiodon gilberti. The sequence goes on from JANXHW010000001.1 coordinate 115,836,821, forward strand.
GCCATGGCTCGAGCGGTGGCGGCAGTCACGCCTGCGCCAGTGGCGGCGGCAGAGGGAGAGGGAGAGGGAGAGAGAGAGGCGCTGGGCCCAGGAGCATCCACAGCTACACGCTGAGCGGCAGGCGCAGGAGCGGCAGGCCCGGCTCTTGCGAATGGAGACCGTTCCCCAGCGGCGCGAGCAGCGACGACGGTGGCGACAGGAATGGCTGCGGCTCCAGCAGCAGCCACGGCACTTGGGCCAAGAGCCCCAGCTGCACCTGCCCCAGCTGCCAGGAGAGGCGGGCACAGGTGAGTGACACAGCGCCTGCGGGAGGCCAGATGGGCGGGGGCCGTGCAGTGGTAGCGACAGACCCAGTAGATGGGGTACCTGGTTCCAGGACGGTCATGTCCAGATGGCGTGGCTGGCAGGTGCATGCAGGTCTGTGTCAGTGCATGCAGGTGCATGGAGCCCTGGCTCCCCTGAGGGCCTGAACAGGGAGGGAACCCGTCCTTGTCAATGGGGAGGGGGAGCCCACACGTGCCAGCAGAGGACTAGGGCCCCGCTGCTACGTGCTATACAGGACCCTGGCCCCCTCCATCCACAGGACCCCAGGAGCTGCGACGGCCCAGAGGCCCCATCCTGCCTTGGACGCCCTTTCCGCCAAGCCTCCAGGACCCCCACACAGGACTGGACCTGATGCTGGCATTTGTGCTTGACCAGCGCCAACGCCGTGCCCGCCCCTGGCACCCGGTGGTGAGAGAGAGGCTGTACAGGCTCCCGGGATCGGATGTCGACTGCATCCAGGCCTTCCGCCTGGACAGGGGGGCTGTGGAGGAGCTGTGCCAACTGCTGGGCCCAGCGTTCCAGAGCCAGGTCCGCACCCACCGGGCCATCCCTGTCCTTCAACGGGTACTCATAGCCCTGCACTGCCTGGGGACGGGGAGCTTCCTGGGGGTCGTGGCGCGGCAGCTGGGCGTTGCCCTGTCCTCTGCCAGCCGCTGCCTGGATGCGTTTGTGGATGCTATGATCCCCCATTTGAGCGAGTTCATTGTGTTCCCGACCAGTGAGGCGGGGCGGCAGCGGGTCCGGGGGGAGTTTCACGCCATCGCGGGCTTCCCCAATGTCATCTCAGCCGTGGACGCGACACATGTGGCCATCCTGGCCCCCCATGAGGAACCAGCACTGTACCGCAACCGCCATCGCCAGTACTCTATCAACGTGCAGGCGACCTGCGATGCCAGGGCTCGGTTCACCAGTATCACGGCAAAGTTTCCGGGCAGCGTCCACGACGCTGCCATCTTCGATGCCTCTGCTGTGAAACGACTCCTGGAAGGCTGGCCTGAAGGGGCTGGCTGGCTCCTAGGTGCGCTATGGGGGCCTGGTGGGGAAGGAGGGGGCCATGGCCCACGGCTGTGTTTCACACCACCCATTCTCCTGCAGGTGACCGGGGATACCCCCTGCGCCCGTACCTCCTGACGCCCTATCCGGTGGACATCCCGGGCCTGGTGGCGCGCTTCAACGTGTCGCATCGTGCAACACGCATGGTGATCGAAAGAGCATTCGGGCAGCTGAAACAAAGGTTCCGTTGTCTACACCTGACTGGGGGCCGCCTGATGCGGACGCCCAATAAGGCCGCCCGGCTGTTTGTGGTGTGCGCCATGTTGCACAACCTCTGCATTCGCAGGAACACCCCACTTGTCGAGGCAGAGGGGGCAGGCCAGGCATCCATGGAGGTGGCAGCCCCGGATGAGGAGCCAGTGCGGCGGCCAGGGCAGGACCCCCGTGGCATCGCGTGCCGTCAGGCGGTTACCGCAGAGTACTTCGGACCGTGACATTCAGGTCAGTTGGCAGCCTGCAGGGATGGGGGGGGGTCAGCACCTGGATGTCCCCACACGGGCCGACCCACCACTAACGCTGCCCATGCCCCTCCCTCCCCAGGGACCTGGCACGTCCACGACCGTTGGTCTCCTCCCCCGGACCCCCGCCCTGCCTGCTGCAGCCCCCACCTGGAGCCGTCCCAGAGGGCCCGCAGCATCCCGTCCCTGACAGAGAAAGAGGCCAGACACATTGGAGCAACGATTGAAATAAAACGCTTTACTTTAAAACAGCAGCAGATGCTTTGTTAAAAATGGCCATACAACTGGCCTGTAAACAGGCCCAGGCCCCAACAGGGGGCACAGGGCAGAACAACAGGGTGGTGGAGGTGGAGGGGAACGGGACACTGTCCTGGTGGCAGATGGGGGGCTCAGGGGGGCGGGTGGGCAGGAGCCATGCCCAGGCCGACGAGCAGGGCCGAGGGGACAGCCAGCAGGTCCCTCTGCCTGGCCAGAACCTCCTCCAGCTGGGCCACAATGGTCCCCTCCAGGACCAGCGAAGGGCGCCGCTCCACGTGCCGGAGGTGGCTCACAACGAGCTGGACCTGGCCATGGACGGACCAGGCCGCCCCCTCGATGTTGCGGAGGCGTCGCCGGACGTCGGCCTCCCGACTCGCCGCCTCCCGCCTCCCCAGGTCCACGTGCTGCTGGACCCGCCGCAGCGCACGGTTCAGCCTCGGCGCCAGTGCAGAGCCTGTGGAATGCAAGGGGGAGAAAGGGGCGTGAGACAGGGGTGCCAGCAGGCACGCTGTGCTGAGGGTCCCCTACCCAGGTGAACCTCCGAGGCCCCCTGGGCCACTGCCCCACCCATCAGCTGGAGGCCCTCCGGCTCGCTGAACCCCTGCCAGGGCCAGACAGACGCCCACAATGCCGCCAGGCCTCGGCACCACTACACTGCTCCCCTCGGGCTCCCCAGAGCCCTGACCGTGGCATCACCATCCCTGGAACCCACTCAGCAGTTCCCCGCCACCCTGGGCTGTGGGCCTGGACCGTGGCAGCTCCCACGGGCACCGGCTGCCTGGCATGGAGGGGTCACATAGGGGCCAGGGGACATCCCCTTCAGGGCAACCCGCTGGGCTCCAGCAGCCAGCCAGCCAGCCACCATGCTGCAACGTGCCCTGCCAATGGCAGTGGCCTGCAGGTGTAGCGCATCGTGGCCTCCAGACCCCATTCCCGGGGTGCCCAGTACAGCGTGGTGGGGGGGGGTCGGGGGATACTTACAGTGGCACTGGGCCATGGCAGACCGACTCCATCCCGTCTGGGTGGCCTGGTCCCGCAGCGATGTGGCCACAGATGGTGGTGTGGGTGGTGCCGCCTCTGCCACCGCGGGGGTTGAGGGCTGCTCCCAGGTGTCGTCGTCCTCCTCTTCCTCCACCGGGTCAACCATGGCCACGGGTGGGGTCTGCACCTCCTCCTCCTCCTCCTCCACCAGGTCATCCACAGCCTCAGGTGGGGTCTCCTCCTCCTCCTCCTCCTCCTCCTCCTCCTCCTCCACAGCAAACACTGCAGGGACCTGAGGTGCGGCAGGGGAGGGGGGCCCAGATGGTAGGGCCACCGCGCCTCCCTCAACCCCCTCCCTGGAGGAAGGGGACGAGGAGGTGGACGACACCACCCGCAGCACACGGCGCCGCAATGGAGGGGTGGATGGCGGCAATGCAGCTGCTGGTGCTGGTGGTGGCGGTGCTGCTGCTGCTGCTGCTGGTGGTGGTGGTGATGCTGGAGCAGCTGGCGGCGATGCTGGTGCCGCTGGTGGTGGTGGTGCCGCTGCTGCTGCTGCTGCTTCTGCCACCGCCTCTCTCCGCCCCTGTGCCTGGCGTATGGCCGCTGTGGGGGAGACCGGACATGCTGTGAGTGCCCCCAGGCCCACGGCACCCTCAGCCCCCTGACCCCCGTCCACCCCTGTGACATAGGCAGCCCCTTCCACCCCCGCATGGCCCCTGCATGGCGATGTTGCCATCTGACCTGGCATAGCCCCCCCAGGCCATGTGGTCCCATGTTCCCACAGTGGCACCTCTCCCCCCACAGCCCGTCTGCCACCCATGGGCCACCAGGTGCCCGGTACAGGGCAAGCCCTGTGCCGAGCTGGCATGTTCGGGAGGGCGGCCCTGACAGCCTGGCAGCCTGCATGGGATGGAGCAGGGGGATTGTGGTAGGCTCCGTGTCCTCCAAGACCCTGTACCAGGCCAGCTGTACCTGGCAGGTGAGGTCAGTGAGGCAGAACCGACGCTTTGCCCGAGGACCATACGTCCTGAGGCTGGTGCCTGTGGAACTCCCAGCATAGGGACGGTGGTGCGTACAGCTCCAGGGACGGGGTCCTGTAGGCTGCCCCAGGTCGGAGGCCTGGCATGGCCACCTCTGTGGACCCTGTCGGGTCAACCCAGTCGGGTGACATGCATGCACAGGGGGGTGGGATGGGGGGTCCGGTGCCCTGTACTCCCATGCCCTCCTGGCGCCCCGTGGCGGGGTCACTGGGAGATTCCGGAAGGGATCCTGCGGTGGGGCCAGGGGGGCCAGCCAGGCAGCAGGCACAGGCCTATGGCCAGGGGCCTTGGTATTCAGCCATGGAGGGCGGGGGTTGGCGTGGGAGGCACCAGGCGTCTGCCCCTGTCCTGCGGCCCAGGGCAGCCCAGGGAGGGGGCTGCCGCACACAGGGCCGCAGCCTAGGCCCCACCCAGCCTGCACTAGCTCCTGGAGAGCACTGAGCCATGCCAGGCAGGGCCCACAGTAAGGGGTGTCTGTAACAGCCGGCCCTCAGGGGCCATGGAGGGGTCCCCTCCTCCTCTGGCAGGCCTCCCGCACCACACCCGACCCCCTCTCCCCCCAGGCCCCCAGCGGCTCAGTGTTGGGTGCACCCCCCCTGTGAGTTCCCACGGCCCGGGGCCCTCCCTGGGTGGCAGTGCGGCTGGTGGGTGCCCCTCTGCCCCCACCCTGCCAACGCCCCAACCCCAGGACACAGACTTACCAGTATGGAGCCGGTTCCCATAACGGGGCCGCCCTGCTCGCCTCCAGAGCCGCAGCATGGCCCCATACAGGGGTGGGGGGTGCCTGCTGGGGTGACCCTCATGCCGGTCCCGGTGCCTCCTCTCCTTGTAGAAGGCCACCTTGAGGGCCTTCCAGCGGGCCCTGCATTGGCCCACGGAGCGCTGAAAGCCCTGGCCAGCCAGGACCTGCAGCACCTCTGCCCACGCCTCCCTGTTGGGGGCAGTGCTGGAGGCCATGAGGGTGGGTAGGTAGGGGCTCTGGGAACTGCTGCCACCATGGCTGCCGTCTCCTCTGGAGACCACCTGCGCCTCCACACAACTGGAGCGGCCGCCATTTTGCGTCGGAATGGCGTCCGTCGCCCGATCGTGACGTCACGGAGAGCGCGGCCGTGGGGTGCACTAATGGCGGACGGACGACGGAAGGGCGGACCAAGTGCGGACGATAGTCGCCACGGCTGGGGCACCCTGGTAGGCCTGCCTGTAGCCGTTCCGGCGTTCCCTGGCTGCATCAGCTATGCTCCAACCCACCTCGTGTGCCACGGCGACCGCCCCTGTATGGATGCCAGGCCCGTCCCCCCCTCCCCTCCCTGCTGTGCCGGGCAGGGCTGCTTTGCCCCATGCTGTGTCCTCTCAGGGCAGCTCCAGCGGTCCCCTGACGGATTGGATTCATGTAGGGGTCAGTGTGTTGCTGCCTGTATACATGTGTGTGTGTGGGGGGGGTGTTGTGCTTGTGTGACATTGCATGTGGGGATCTCATTGGGGCTCTGCCCCAGGGTCATTTTTATTGTGCTGGCAGCATGACCTAGGTGCCTGGGCAAGGCTGCCATGGGGTCGTCACTGGTCACGCAGCCAACCCTACCCTCCGTCGGCTGGAGCACTTGCAGTCCTGGAGGCTCCGCCTCCTCCCCTGTGGCACTGCTGCCTGCACAGTAGGGGGGTGGGTGGGGCAGCAAGCAAAGATGCCTGGGAGTTGGAGAAGGAGCAGCAGAGGGGGTTGCAGGGTTGGCCCCTAGGCCTCTGGCAGCATCGAGGCAGACGACGGTGGACCTTGTTCCCTGCGGCCCCTGGGGAGCTCGCAGGCTGGTAGGTGGCGGAGACAGTTCCTGGGGGGACAGTCCACGAGGGGGTGCTCCATGTCAGCTGGTGCATGGTAGCAATTGCCATTGCAGACCAGCCACTGTATCAGTTGCAAATGGCTGCCTGCCGGGAGGGAGACATCAGACACAGCTGAGAGGTGTGCCACACATAGCTTGCTCTGGGCTGCTTCCCTGGGTTGAGAGCATGATCCTGTAAGGGGAAAGGGTCAAAGAGAGAGACAACTACCGTGGCTACCCTTGCAATACTTACCTGTCAGTTGACCCTGTGGGGAACAGGGGGGTGGGGAACAGCTGGTGTCTACATTGGGCTCACTGTTCCACAGTTGTGGCGTTGTCCGCTCACATGACTACAGGCAGCTATCAGACGCACCAGTGCTACCGAGGCATGTAACCTATATATCATGGCAGGCATTGCAGGCAGCTATGAGACAAGACATTGGTACAGAGGCATATCATGGCTGGCATTGCAGGCAGCTATGAGACAAGACATTGGTATAGAGGCATATCATGGCAGGCTATGCAGGCAGCTATGAGACAGGACATTGGTCAAGAGACATATCATGGCTGGCATTGCAGGCAGCTATGAGACAAGACATTGGTATAGAGGCATATCATGGCAGGCTATGCAGGCAGCTATGAGACAGGACATTGGTATAGAGGCATATCATGGCAGGCTATGCAGGCAGCTATGAGACAAGACATTGGTACAGAGGCATATCATGGCTGGCATTGCAGGCAGCTATGAGACAAGGCATTGGTATAGAGGCATATCATGGCAGGCTATGCAGGCAGCTATGAGACAGGACATTGGTCAAGAGACATATCATGGCTGGCATTGCAGGCAGCTATGAGACAAGACATTGGTATAGAGGCATATCATGGCAGGCTATGCAGGCAGCTATGAGACAGGACATTGGTATAGAGGCATATCATGGCAGGCTATGCAGGCAGCTATGAGACAGGACATTGGTCAAGAGACATATTATGGCAGGCATTGCAGGCAGCTATGAGACAAGGCATTGGTATAGAGCAGGGTGGTCCAACTTTTCATACCTTGAGGGCCGCATGCAGACTTTGACACCGAAGCCGAGGGCCGCACCACGAATTAAATTAATAATTAATTAATAATGATGACCAATGCACAAGCAGAGCTAAAGACCCACACTGGGATATTTTTTTAAAAGATAAGTAGAGTAACTAAACGAAAAAAGAATGGTCTGTTGGCCTGTGATCTCTGCAGAGATCACAGACAGCTCCGGCTCCTTCCAAAGCCCAAGCACAAATGCAGCTCCACTACCAGAGATTTGGGTGGCCCCAACTCTTTTTCCCATTTCAGTCTCTCAGTTTCCATTTGTGTGACAATTGCAGCACAATCCTTTGCATGTTTACTCAGTAGTAAGTTCAATACTGTTTAATAGCACTTCCACCCACATAAGTGTGCACAGGATTGCACTGTTTTAAAAAAGTACGTACAAGTGTATGCAAAAAGCATTGTTCACAAGCATACAAGGGCAAGGTACTCGACTCCTGAACAACCCCTAGTGTAGATGCCATTTCTTTCACTGAAGCAGCAATTGCCACCATTCATAAGAAGCATGGTAATTCAACCTAAGAGTGAAGTAGTTTTGGGCAGAAGGGAGTAGAAAAATCAAACACAAAAATAAACACTACTACTTTGAAAACCAAAAAGCAAAGGAACGTTAGCTCCATCCCTGACTTCTCTCAGAGCTTGCAACTGTCTCTTGAGACTGACAAGGAGTTTGCAATTGTTTGCTTTCTTTTATTGTTCTGGAGCAGCACTAAAGGGAAACAGTGGAGTGGGGGAATGTGGCCACAGAGTGTGGCAGATTGAACTTGCAGGTTGTGGTTGGTGGAAATACAAGCCATCTCTCAACTTCATTCTCCCCCCCCCGCAGCCACACAGGACAGTTGGAACACGAACACACACACACACACACACACACACACACACACACACACACACACACACACACACACACACACACACACACACACAGCGCCCAGGCAGACGCCTCCCCCATTCCACCGTCTTCCACTCACTCGCTCGCTGCTGCAATCTCCGTGCGTTTCTCTCTGTGTCTCTCCCTCTCTCTGCGCGCCCCAATTGGGGGGAGGAGCCGCTGGGAGGACACGTTCCGGCTGCTGGGAGGGGGTGGGGAGATCAGCTTATTAAAGAGATAAGGCCTCTCTGTTTTCACAATTGCGCAAGTGAAAGTTGCTGGGAAGGCAACAGAAAAGGGGTGGGGGAAAGCCGACCTCGGCGCCGAGCTTGCTCAGCTTTGCACAATGTGGAGCAACAACGTGGAGTCCTGTTCTCCTCCGGTTGGTTCCCTCTCTGCATCCAGCAGCAAACCACTTTTACTGAGTACAAAGATGCAGAGAGGCGTTGATCCCAGCAACTGAGGAAGCGAGCAGCCAGCCTTTTCCAGCAGCCAGCGATCTTTCCTTCTGAGAGGAAAGCTAAAGTGACTGGACATAGAAAGGGAGGCGGGGGGGGGGGAGGAGGAGACTGTCCGGAGCACAGGAGGCGAGGCAGCTGCTCAGGGCACTGACAGGCAGGAGGGGAGCAGCCGGCCCCTCTCTCTGTGCACGCTGGGGGAGAGGAGCCACTTTCCCTGAGCGAACGCCCAGGTTTCTGCTGCTTGGAAAATCTCCCCGAGGATTCAGCGTTCCCCTCCCCAGGTAGCGGCCGGCCAGACACATCGTTCCCGGCCGTCCATCAGTATGAACTGAGAGGGTTGAGAGGCTGCGCTTGCGCAAACTTGCTGCAGCCTCTCTAGCCCCCTTGCGCCAGCGAGACAGATGCGAGGGGGCTAGAGAGGCTGCAGAAAGTTTGCGCATCTGCAGCCTCTCAACCCTTTCAGTTCATACTGACGGCTGGCCGGGATGGACATGCCTGGCTCGCCGTGGCCCGGGAAGGGAGGGAAACGCTGAAGCGGAAGGCCGCCGCCGCTCGTTAGTATGCCTCTCCCACGCTCCCATGATGATCGAAAAGGCGGCTGGCTCCCGACCGCTTTTCCGATCATCAGGGGAGCGTGGGTGACTGTGGAAGGGGGGGAACTCAGAGATTGTCCGGGGGGCCGCAGAAGAGGCCTTCGGGGGCCGCATGCGGCCCGCGGGCCACGCGTTGGACCACCTTGGTATAGAGGCATATCATGGCAGGCTATGCAGGCAGCTATGAGACAGGACATTGGTCAAGAGACATATCATGGCAGGCATTGCAGGCAGCTATGAGACAGGATATTGGTCAAGAGACATATCATGGCAGGCATTGCAGGCAGCTATGAGACAGGACATTGGTCAAGAGACATATCATGGCAGGCATTGCAGGCAGCTATGAGACAAGACATTGGTATAGAGGCATGTATCCTACCTATGTTTCTCTATGCAAAGAGGCAGACATCAGACCACATGAAGGCATGAACCCTGCACTTACCTGCACTTACCTGCTGGTGTTGTTGCCTGTGGGGGGGGAGAGGGGCTGGGAGAAAGACATGGGTTAGCAAACACTTGCATGGAGACAGCTGCCCAGGCACAGGAGTAACCAGTTTGGCCACAGGCAGAACAGCCCTCTCTGCCCTAGAGGGGGGCAGAGAGGAGAGAGGAGATGAGAAGAGAGAAGTGGGGTGTTAGAAAAGTTTTCAAAGTCCCACTTTGTGGCTGCTGGGGGACAGAACCCCACGCCACGTGCTCAGAGAGAGAGAGAGAGAGAGAGTGACTGGGGGCCTGGGGCTGGGCTTTTGTGGGAAAGAGGCTGGGTGGGGCTGGGTGCGGATAGGCTCCCTATCTTAGGCATAACTCTGTCGGTTTCCAGACCTAGCAGGCCCAACTCCGTCCTAACTCTGACCTAACTCAGGAGTAGGGTGTTAGAAATTTTCAGGAGAGGGCTGGCTTGGGTAAGGTAAAATGGCTCCTATGGGTCTCCTCTAATTTGGGTCCACGTTTTTGGTCGACCTAACTTTTGTGTCAGCATTTGGGTGGGAGGGGGCGTGTCTGTGCTCGCCAGGGTCTGGAATCCGACGTTAATTGGTCTCCGCCCCCGTTACGCCCACGTTCCGCCCATGGTCCGCCCACTTTTAGGTCGAAGTTAGGTCCGAGTTGTGCCGGCGTCTGTGGTGCGCATGTGCGCCGTTTTTGGTCCGGGCTTGGTCCGTCGGTCTCAAGTTTGACCTAACTTCGCCCTAACTTCGTCCTAAATGGTTGCGTTCCAGACCTAACTTCGACCTAACTGACTTAGGCTGACTTTAGGTCTGACTTGGGCTGCTTAGCACTTGGGTTGGAATGCGCTGTTAGTGACTTTTCCTTAATTAAAATTGTAAATTTATCCATTTCAGCATAATCCAAAACTTTTAACCACCAATCTTCAAGCGAAGGTATCTCTGAATTCTCGCTGGAAATCCCATATGTCCGTCCTCTTTACAATCTCTGAATTCTTCCAATATTGTGCGTATAAAATTCTTGCCGCACTTATCATATATAAAAACAAAGTTTGAAATTTTTTGCCTACATGATCATTGCTCATACCCATCAAAAAGGTTTCTGGTTTCATTTGAACCTTAATCCTTAAAATCACTGTATCTGTTTATGAATCTGAATCCAGTACTTCTTTGCTTGAGAATAACGCTGACCCGCCCGTCGGCGGGTCGGCCCGGTTGCCCGGCCCCGCCCACGCTCGCCGGAGCGAGGTCCTTCCCTGGCCTTTTGGAAGCCCCCCCCCAGTTGCCCTGCGGGGGCTTTCCTTTACCCCGGCCCGCTGGGGCCATTCCCGTTGCGCCCTCTGGGGGCTTCCGCTTAGCCCAGTTTACTTGTTTGGCCCCGGTGGGACTTTGGGCAGTTTTGCCATTGTGTTTTATAAGGCCTCTCAGGCGTGAATACGTGCCTTGTTATGGTTATTTATGCTTTGTTCTGTGTTTTTTCAGATGCTGCCTGCTTACCTCCGGCGAGTGTTCTTATCTGTGGCCACTCGATAGTATTCTGGGCGAGAAAGAGGGCGGCTTCGTCCGAGCTTGGAACCCAGCTGGGGTTGGGTACCACCGCCAGAGTATGCTGGGTCGGCAAGAGGGGGATGCGCTGGGGTCAGCTGCTCCCTTCTTTTCTTGAGTTTGTGCACTCCCACCCGCCTCCACAAGTATTGGTCATTCACTTGGGCGAAAATGATTTGGGCCACAGGACTTCCGTGTCCTTGAGGCACCAAATTCGTAAGGACATTGCCACAATTAGGTCATGGGTACCGGGGATGGCTATCCTCTGGTCCTGTTTACTTCCCCGCAGGGTTTGGAGAGGGGCGATTCACCCACGTCGGGTGGATATTGCACGGCGGAAGGTGAATGACTATATAAAACGTTTCATTTTGGAGGCGGGTGGAGAATTCATCTCACATCCAGGCATTGTTTATAATGCCCCGCAGCTGTTTCGGAGCGATGGCGTTCACCTGTCGGCTGAGGGCGCTGACATTTTTCTGTTTGACCTGCAGCAAGGCATTTTGAATTTTTTCGCTAGGTTGGGCGGTGGGGGTCAAGCTCTAGGCTGACCCCCCCTGGTGGCAGGTAAGCGTGCGGGTAGGGTAGCCAGGGAGGGACCTTGGTATACATCATGAGGTGGGCAAGGCCAAAGGGTTAGCCAGGACCGCTCATAGGATGCCTTCCGGGTCGGTGAGGCTGGCTGGCAAACCCTTGGGTTGGGTAGCAAAGACCACCTTCAGGAGTTCCTGGGGAGGCCTGCGCTACCCAGCCGCCTCAACCCTTAAGGGTTGGCAGTGATAGGCCAGCACGGTCGTGCACCGAGCTGGCCTGGAGCCAGGATGTCATGCCCAATGAGATTGAGGGGGAAGTAGACGGCTAGGGCCGTTTCCCTCATTAGAGAAACCCGCACGCTGGGTTAGAAATCAGTTATAGCTTGCTGCAGGTTTTTTATATTGTGTTTATGCTAAATAGTTTTAATAAAGTGGCCCTTAACCCAGACCTCGGTGTGGCGTGCTTTATTTGGGGGGTGCACAGGTAACATGTCCACCACATATGATAAAAAGTTCCCTCTTGCTTTTTACATTTCCAACAGCTATTCGTCACCTTCTCATACATTTTTGCTAATTTGCTTGGGGTTATATGTCATCTATACATTTTATACATATTTTCTTTAATATTAACATTTAACATAAATTTCAACTGTTTTAACCATAGTTGTTCCCATTGGTCCATTAAAATAACATGACCTACATTTTTCACCCAATGAATCATACATTCTTTAACTTGTTCTTCTGTCTCAAACTTCAAATGCAATTTATACATTTTTGAGATTACCTGGTCTTCAGATTTTAATTGTACCTCCAGTATTGATTCTTCTTCTACAAATCCATATGTCTTCTTATCCACTTTAAATCTCTCCAACATTTGAGCATATACAAACCATTGGCAATTAAAGTCTTCTTCCATTAATTTTTCTCTTGACTTCATTGTACATTCTCCTTGCGAAAAAATTAATAAATTTCTGTATAATAGTCCTTTCTCTTTCGGCACGTTACTCCCACCAAAATGCGCTTCATATGGTGCAACCCATAATGGTATTTTCTCATAAAACCTGATTTTTTATCTGTTCTAAATTCTCCATAATGCATGTCTAACATAATGATTTTTAAATTCTAAATTTGCTTTCACTTTGTCATACCACATATACCCATGCCAACCGAATCTCAAGTCAGAGCCTTCTAACTCCAATAATCTTCTATTTTGTAAATACATCCACTCTTTCAACCATACAAAACAGCATGCAGCATAATATACTTTCAAATCCAGTAGTCCTAATCCTCCTCTCTCCTTTGCATCTTGAAGAATCTTATATTTCACTCTTGGTTTCTTCCCTTGCCAGATAAATTTGGAAATGTCTTTCTGCCATTCTTTAAATGGTGCATCAGATATAATCACTGGTATCGTTTGAAATAGGAACATCATTTTTGGTAATACATTCATCTTAATCACTGATATCCTTCCTAATAAAGATAATTTCAATCTTTCCCATAATTTCATTCCATACTTTAACGTAATTATTTTGAAATAACGTACAATTCATACTCAATACAATTCCCAAATATTTAACTTTTTTCCACCTTAAAACCTGTTTTATTCAGTTGATCTCGAGTCTTCATGTTTTAGTCACTAGAAGAACCTCGAAAAGTAGTCAGGAAAGTAACTTGTAAACTCTTGTATCAAGAATTTATTAAGGAAGACAATGGACAAAAAGGGGAATAGAAGAAGATTTAATAGGCAATAACAGGCAGTAACAGGCACTTAGAGGCAAGGGGCAGCCCAATCCTGCGTAAGGATCCGCCACGGGCAGGCTCCCACTGGGCGGAAAGTTTACTCGGGAAGGGGACGCTTGGATTTCCTTCTTGGATTTCCACCAGTGAAATCGCTGGCGGAAGTAAGGGAGGCCGTGTAAGGGCCCAGTCGCACGGTGGGGTCAGAATACGGCCGAGACCGTATCCCGCCCCCGCCAGGGCCAGCTGGGCCTATGGGCACCCTCCCCCCCACCGATCCGCCCCCCTGCCCGCTGGATCCTTACCTGGGTCTGGCGGTGGTCCTTCAGATGGTCCGTTGGCAGAGCAGGGGAGGCCAACCTTGCGCTGGCATTCCCTGCTCATGAGTAGTCGCAGATGTGTTTTACAGCACGTTTGCGACTACTTTGGTGGCGGAACGCTCATTCTGCCGCCCGTGTTTTCGTCAGGATTGCGCTGTAAAAATAGTAACACCTAACATGCGTACCTAAATATCAGCCCTGCCTAGAAAGCACTTGTTTCCTTTGTTTGTCTGGTTCAAATTAGCCAGCTCTTTTGATGGGATTTGGGGGAATCAAGATACTACCCTTCTGACTGGACAACCCAAGATGGGAGACCTGAGATTGGCCCCTTGAACCCCCCCCCCTTGATGTAACCGGTGGGTGTGGGGCTTTTGCCGTTCCGTGGGGGGGGGGCGACAGAGAGGCTAACTATGCCTCTGAGAGCAGGCAACTACTTTCGGCAGCTCATCAGCTGAGAGCAGATAATGGCCTGGTAATTGAGAGAGCCCAATTATCACATGGCCAGCCGAATAATTTAATGAGCTTCCACAGACCTGATCAGGTTTGACACTCCTGCTCTAAACCATATAAGGACATTAGTAGAGGTAAGTAACATTTCTCAGGCTGCCAGTTTCTGCCCTAAATTGGTTTGATCTGGGTCTGTCTGTTCAAGTTCACCACTAGTTAGGCATGCCTAATCTTGCAGACCATCCAAGATGGAGGCACTTCATTTTGTCTGACAGCAGGACCTGGGTTTTATGAGTTTTCTAGTCTCCCAATATGAAATACTGGCTCCAAGTATTGAATGAATGAATGGATGAAAAGATTTCTATACTGCTTTTCTAAAATTCAAAGTAGTGTACAACAAAAACATATAAAACAAAACAACTAATACATCATTGAAACCCATTAAAACCATCCACAACTAAAATTAAATGTTGAAATAAAACTACTGTACAATTAAAAGACAGTACAGAGCAGAATAAAAGTAAAAAACAAACATATAGCAGCAACAGAAGTGAAAAGGGTCCCAAGATAGCTCCTAGGTAGTTCCTCCCTCCTCAAATGCCAGATGAAACAAATAGATCTTTAAACCCCGCTGAAAACTATGTAGCGAGGGAGCTGTCCTCAATTCCTCTGGCAACCGATTCCAGAGGCATGGTATGGGGCTGCTTGGGAAATATGCTGAATTGGTTAGTGGTCTCCCCTCCCTGAATAGCTCCATCTCCTTCCTTAGTCCTGATGGGTTTAAGTTTAGGTTTACCATCCGTCCCAGAAAACCCGGGACCGGCCTAGTTTCCAGGCTTCGGTCCTGGGTCGTTCCCGGGCTTTCCGGGCCTGGATGAAGCCTCTGCCGCTGCTGCTTCAAAAACGTAAAAAGTACCTTTTTCTGGTGCCGCCATTTTGGATTTCACGAGATCCAAGATGGCGGCACCCAAAAAGGTATTTTTTACGGTGGCGGCAGCATCGGAACGTCGGGGGGGGGGAGTCCTGGCTGGCCGGGATGTGGTTGGCCAGACACCAGAAGTCTAGACCAGACTCTAGAAGACTTGCAGCAGTGGTGGCAGGAGCGGCGGTAGCACCGGCGGCAGCAGAGGGGGCATTTTGGAGTCCTGGCCTGAATGGATGTGTCCGGCCTGGCTCCAGAATACTTGCAGAGGTGGCGGCAGGAGTGGCGGAGCGGCAGAAGCACCAGCGGCGGAAGCACCAGCGACGGCGGCCAAGCGGCGGTGGCAGTTTGGAGTCCTGGCCGGCCTGGATGCGTCCGGCCAGACACCAGAAGAATGGCGGCGGAGCGGCTGCAACAGTGGCGGCGACAGAGGAGCAGCAAAGATAGCAAGGTAAGTGGCAGCAGCGGCAAAAATGGCAATTTTTGTGGCCATAAATAAATACATAAAATTTTTGGCCCTTCGGACAAAAAAACCCAATCAATTATTTAATTTATTTATTTAATTATTCTGGGTGTGTGTGTCCTGGTTTAGATCCGGGAAAATATGGTAAACCTAGGCTTAAACCTTAGTCAATAGCAGCTGGATTGGGGTGTGTGTGTGTGTGACTTTAATCCTACCATCTACAGTCCGAATCCATAGCAGCCCTCATTCCAGCTGCTGTTTATCTCCCATGTTTCCAGTGGGATTGAAGTCCCTTCTCTCCTCCTGACCGAAGCCTGCCAGGGCTAATAATGTTTTCAACAGAATCTGAAGTGCCTTCTAGAATCGCACTGTAACATGCGCTGTATTATTAGGGGCATCACTTATTCTCAAATGCTACAAAATTTACATTTGGCCCCAAATTAAAGATGCATGATATTATTTGCTTTAAAAAAGAATTTATTCAGCAATCCTTGTGAGTTTTTCTAATGTCATATATCTGGGGTTTTTATTTTAATACTTTATATTAATTTTCACAAGAGTTATTTTAGAATTTGCCTATTTCTCTCTCTCCCCCCCCCCACTGCAGTCATATACAAAGACCTTTTTATTTGTAGTATGTTTCTAAAGATAGCTAAATAATTATAACAATAATGGTACAGATAATCGTTTGCAGAAGTTCTGGGCCTCTTCTCCCTTCAGGTGTGTTCTGGCAGCCAGACATGTATTCTCACAGAGGTTAGAATGACTTTCTTTCTTTCTTTCTTTCTTTCTTTCTTTCTTTCTTTCTTTCTTTCTTTCTTTGGTAATCTAATTTTAATTGCATCTTCTGTTGGAGATTCAACAAAATAGTTGTTTTAATTTCCTGGAGGAGCATATCCTAACTCTCCTAGCATATGGAAAATGTCTCCTGCCTGATTGTATTGGCTAGGAAATGAGAAGATTTAATTCCTCTGGTAGTAGCTTTCTTTCTCTCTCCTCATTAAGCTTAGTCAGGAAATCTAGCTGTGAATACCTTGGCCTCTCATTTGTCCACCCTAAGCAGGTGACATGGTAAAATCTATCAGTGAGGAAATGTAACCTTTGCAGGGCCCATCATTAGGCTGCTCTGTAATGTTTTTGTCCTGGTTTCCATTTTGTGTGTGTGCGAGACAGAAAGTGAAGGGTGGCTCTTCCGCTTCATTATAGCCGGAGGAGAGAATATCACAGGCCAAAGGGCCTCTGTGGTGTAAGCCCCGTGATGCTAGTGGAGTTATACCAGGGATTAATTTAGCTCCCTGTATGTAGCCTCACTCCCTACTGTGTAGGAGTGGAAGTTCTTGGTGCCTTTATTTAGAAGCTGCAGTTAAATTTAATTACTTCTCCCTGTGGCTGTAAATAGAAGGTGACTCTAGTTACATTTACAGCCCATTCCAACCCAACTCCTCTCCAAGTCAGGCATAAGTGTGGCCTAAGTGCAGCCTAAGTTAGGCAGAAGTTATGCCTGAGGTAGGTCAGAGTTATGCCTGAGTTAGGCAGGCTGCAGTTTCTGTGGCCCAGCACCACCCCAGGATCCAGGCAACACTTACCTCCCAGGCAGGCAGGCTCTTCTCCAGGCTCCGTGTCTGGCTCAGGCATGTGCAGGCCTCTGTCTGCACGTGTCAGCGTCCATCCATGGCAGCTGCCGCAGGGTCTGTCACAGCCCGGTCGCAAAGGGGCTGACCGCAGGCAGGGGGGTTGCACCAGTCATGTGGTGGGCACAGGGCAGGTGACAGGTGAGCGAGGTGCCTGAGCCCAGCCACCACAGGGCACCCTGTGCATCAGCCACCTGCTGCAGGGGAGAGTGGCCGTCCCCCCTCCTGCAGAAGGCGATGCCACCCCCATGCCACGTTGAGGCTGCACTGGGGGGTGAGCGGGGGAGGGAAGGGAAGGGGAGGGGGGTGGGAACGTCACACACAAGGGGGGTCTCATGAGGACTGGAACTGCCTCTGACATGACTCGCCCGTGCGCTGCCTGAAGCCCTGGGCCTCCAAGGCCGGGGCAATGCCCACAAAGAAGGCATCCCGGCGTGCCTGCTGCTCTGTGCCCCGGCCAAGACCAACAGATGCCTTGGGCTTGTCTGCTGCGAGCGTGAAGGGCTCACACAGCTCATCACACCCCCAGATGGGGCGCCTCACGGCAGGCGCTCTAGCAGGGTGGGGGGTGGCCAGCAGCCATCATCAGGGAGTGGGAGGAGAGGCAGACACACAGGCAGGCAGACAGGTGGTGCTGGGGAGGGGCATGGGTGGGTCAGAGACAGACAGACAGACAACAAGGCCGGTGGGAGACAGATTCCGAGAGAGGGGTCTGCAGAGACCAATAGGGACACAGGGGGCGCTCCGCAGATGAAGGTGATGCATAAACAGGCGCTTCTTATGCAGACAGACTTTGGGCGGAAGTGGCTGCATTACGGGCGGACCTTCGACGGAAGCGCCTTCATTACGGGCAGACCTTCGACGGAGGCGCCTGCATTACGGGCGGACCTTCAACGGAGGCGCCTGCATTACAGGCAGACGCCCTGGCTGTCACTGTTTGCCTGCCTGAGAGGCCCCCCTGACTCCCCCTCCCCTCTGTGCCATGGGGGTCTTGCAGCGCCCCTGCTGGGTTCTCCCAGGGAAGGCCGTGGCAGTCCCTGGCTGGGACTCATGTAGGGGCTTCGGTGCTGGGGGCTGTGTGTGTGTGTGTGTGTGTGGGGGGGGGCAATGCTTGTGTAAACACTGGGCACATATGTTTCACTGGGGCTCTGCCCAAGGGGCATCTTTATTGTTCTGGAACATTAGCAGAGATGGCCAGGCGAGGCTGCCAGAGGTAGTCACAGCAGCCAATCAGAAAGCAGCAGCAGCACACCTGCCCCATGGACCTGGACATGCAGGCTCTTCCCCTGTGGAACCACAGCCTGCTCCATAGAAAGGGGAGGGGCAGCAAGTAGGACAGCCAGGGAAGTAGAGCAGCAGCAGCAGCAGCAGCAGCGCCGGCAGCTGAGGAGGGTTGCAGGGCTGGCTCCCTGCCCTCTGCCAGCTTGAGGCAGACGACAGTGGGGCAACCAGACTGCAGGCCCAGGGGTGCTCCCAGGAAGGTAGGTGATAGTGGACGTTCCTGGGGAGACAAAAAACAAGGGGGAGTTACATGTCAGCTGGTATGTGGAAGCAGTCACCATTGACGACAAGCCAGTGTGTAGGTTGCAAAAGCCTGCAGGGAGAGAAATCAAACACAGGTGATAGGTGTGACACACATAGCATGGTCTGAGCTGCTTACCTGGGTGTAAGGAGAGCATGATCCTGTAAGGGGAAAGGGTCAAAGAGAGAGACAACAACACAACTTGGGGGTCACAACCATGGCAAACCTAGCAATACTGACCTGTCAGTAGACCCTGTGGAGAAAAGGGGGGGGAGAACAGCTGGTGTCTACATAAGGCTAACAGTTCCA
The DNA here is from genome assembly GCA_026170595.1 of Plestiodon gilberti rubricaudatus. Lineage (NCBI taxonomy): Eukaryota > Metazoa > Chordata > Lepidosauria > Squamata > Scincidae > Plestiodon > Plestiodon gilberti. The sequence goes on from JANXHW010000001.1 coordinate 115,855,636, forward strand.
CACTTGTGGCATTGTCTGCTCACATGACTACAGGCAGCAATCAGACACAACAGTGGTAAAGAGGCATGTATCCTATATATCATAGCAGGCAAAGCAGGCAGCTATGAGACAACACATTGGTAAAGAGGCATATCATAGCAGGCTATGCAGACAGCTATGAGACAAGACATTGGTAGAGAGGCATGTCATGGCAGGCTATGCAGACAGCTATGAGACAAGACATTGGTAGAGAGGCATGTCATGGCAGGCTATGCAGACAGCTGTGAGACAACTCATTGGTAAAGAGGCATGTATCTTTCCTATATTTCTAAATGCAAAGAGGCAGCAGTCAGACCACATGTCAGCACAAACCCTGCTCTTACCTGCTGGTGTTGTTGCCTGTGGGGGGGGGGGAAGAGGGGCTGGGAGAAAGACATGGGTTAGCAAACACTTGCATGGAGGCAGCTGCCCAGGCACAGCTGTAAACAGGTTGTCCACAGCCAGAACAGCCCTCTCTGCCCTAGAGGGAGGCAGAGAGGAGAAGAGAGAAGTGGGGTGTTTGTGAATTTTGCCCTCCACCGACAAAGTCCCACTTTGTGGCTGTGAGGGACAAAACCCCACACCACATGCTCAGAGAGAGAGAGAGTGACTGGAGGTCTGGGGCTGGGCTTTTGTGGGAAAGAGGCTGGGTGGGGCTGGGTGCTGATAGGCTCCCTATCTTAGGCATAACTCTGTCCGTTTCCAGACCTAGCAGGCCCAACTCCGTCCTAACTCTGACCTAACTCAGGAGTAGGGTATTAGAAATTTTCAGGAGAGGGCTGGCTTAGGTAAGGTAAAATGGCTCCTATGGGTCTCCTCGAATTTGGGTCCACCTTTTTGGTCGACCTAAATTTTGTGTCAGCATTTGTGTTGGAGGGGGCGTGTCTGTGCTTGCCAGGGTCTGGAATCCAACGTTAATTGGTTGCCGCCCCCGTTACACCCACGTTCCGCCCATGGTCCGCCCACTTTTAGGTCAACTTTAGGTCTGACTTGTGCTGCTTAGCCCTTGGGTTGGAATGGGCTGTTCTTAGTCTATTGGTCGTAACTTCGACCTAACTTTGACCTAACTTTGCCCTAAATGGTTGCATTCCAGACCTAACTTTGACCTAAACGACTTAGGCTGACTTTAGGTCTGACTTGGGCTGCTTAGCACTTGGGTTGGAATGGGCTGTTAATTCCTTTCCTTGGCAGTTGTGTGATAAAGGTGTGGCTGGTTACTAAATGAAGGTGCCTTCAAAATGAAAACAGCAAATATGCACCAAAAGGTATCTCATGTCTAGCGAAAGCTGAAACTGTGATAGATAGAAACCCAACTGTAACAAAAAGCTGATACAGGCCAGCGCTTTGTTGTGTAAACAATAGACTGTTTTTCCCCCTCTCTCCACGTGAATCAGATGAGAATAAGTGGCCAGCCTGTATGTAGAATCATGATCCTTCTTATCTAAATTGGTCAAAAGTTATACAGAGCAAGTCTAGGCAGATGAAATGAATACCCAACACCAATATGCATAAATATGCACCCACACAAGGGATTCTACACAGAAGCGTTGTATGCTGCCAAGACAAAATGCAGAATCGGAATCGGGCCTTGGCTGATAGACTGCCGGTGAGTGAAGAAAAACAACATAATACAAAACGAATAAAAATATTTTTGTCCTCTTGTATGGTTGTAAAAATAACTGAGGAATTAAATGCATGCACTCTATAGCACAGGACAGGGATGGCTCTTGTATTTCTCCAGAGAAGCTGGAAACAAAATACAGTACATAATTAAAAAATGAACACAATAAAGGTTTCTTTTCACGTCTGTTTTCATTGTCTCTTTTGTATCAGCTGTTTACAAAAGGTTTTACGAATTGTGCTAGAAACTCTGTCTGGTCTTTGATCTGATCTGATCTTGGTCAGTTTAGGTATAGGATGGGCAGAGGCATCGCTGGAGTGGGGGCGGTACCGTACGTTTCACACCGTGCTAATCCCCGCTAACGTTCCAGTAAGAGGGGGCCCCGCCCCCTCGCCATCGGAGCCATTCAGTGCGGCGAAGGCAACGGGCAGGAGACTCCCTGCCCATTGCCTTTGCCGCACGGAATGGCTCCGATGGCGAGGGGGCGGTGCCACCTTGTACCGAAGAGTTAGCGGGGATTAGTACGGTGCGAAACTTATGGTACTGCCCCCACCGTAGCGATGCCTCTGGGGATGGGATCCTGTGAAAGCTATGGGCATAGTGACTATTTAAAAAAACAAGTTTAGGTACCTCCATACAAGCAGATTGACTTGTGGGTAAGCTTTCCAGCCTGGCCCTCAAAATGGCAGTCTGGGGTGCCTTCTTGCAAGTAGATCTTGCTGTGGACAGATATTTATTATGCCTTTTATTTGAAGGAAGCTGCTCACTACAGGTGTCCCCCGCTTAATGACGTGGATACGTCCTGAAATCCCCATCGTAAAGTGAAGCCGTCATTAAGCGGGTCTTGCTGTGCTTTAGCACTGTGCTTTAAGCCCTAGTGTTAAACATCCAAGCTCTTATCTTGCCTATTAGCTGTTTGGCTTTAGATAAGGGCTTCAAAGCCCTTATCTAGCACGAAACAGCTGAAGAGCTGGGGATTTTAAAAGATGTGTCTTTTTAAATCCTTTGCTCTTTTTTACTGGGGACCTCTGTCATATATCTGGATTGTCGTTAAGCGATCTATCATTAAACGGGGGACACCTGTACTTGTGAGAAGGCCTTCCAGGCTGCAGTTTGAAGTGGAAGGTTGAAGGGGACATCCTGGAAATGGAACCCAAATCAGAGGGGACTTCAGAACAAGTTCAGACTGCTTCAGTTGTGTTTGCTATCTTCTATTGGCTCATGTGCATTGGATTGACAGGGTTCTAGGAAAACCAAAAAAGCAGACAAACAAAAAATGGTAGTGTATGAAATTTATTCAGGAATATACCATGAGGTTAACTACCAGGTTGGACAAAAGCCATCTTAAAAAACTCTAACTGGACAAGAGAGATGACAGAGTTAGCCAGGTGTTGCGAAACCCATATTTAATTATTTGTGATTTTTTTCCCTGAATGCTTCAGAAGAAAAATGTGGCCATGTGGCTCCAAAGGTTAGAGCTTATGCTCTGATCAACTCAGCCTTGAAGTGGGCATTAGTGTAAACTCTCCTTCCTTCCAAGCTTTATCTATTTACATTCTTAGGCCAGGCACCTCAGGGGGTTTTGTAATAGGGTTTGGCTTGTAAAGTAGCCAGTGGTAGTTGAATTATAGTTCTGCCGATCCAGACAAAATTGTATTGCTCAAAACTGAATTTTCAGTAGTAAATCATCATAAATATTCCAAGACCAGCTATCCACTGGCTGTAATATACGGTAATGTAGTTTATGATATATATATATATATATATAAAATTACACATAGAGTTTAAGACATGGTTCTTTGCTGGTGAGAAACAGAAAACATGGAATTATTCTTTGTTATAAATTGTGCTTGAGTTGATTGACATCTTGTCAACTCTGAATCCATAACATGCAGTAGCTGAAACATTTATAACTGATGCTAAAAAAAGAAATTATAGAAGTCTATTTCACAAATTTTATATAAACCAACTTCAGTGCTAGAACAAAAAAGTGCCTGGGGACTCCTTAAATATTTATTATGGCAGCAGTGTTTATAGGCAAACAGCCTACTTCATTAGATGCAGTATAGCCATTTTCCATTTAAATCATGCAGAGGTTGATGTCATAGTAAGTACAAGAAACGGACCCTCCCTGAATTTCTAGTTTAGATAAACTTTGAATATTTATGTCAAACAGATTTATTGTTTGGCCAATTAGGTTGCTACAAGACTTTCAGCACAATTCTATGCATGTCTCCTCAGAAGTAAGTCCCATTGTGATCAGTGGAACGTATTCCTAGGAAAGTGTGTACTGTGTAGAATTGCAGCTTTTACCACTATTTATTTGGGAAATTATTTAGCAAATGCAGAGATGGATTCAGGAAGATCCGGCTAGCTAAGCACTTTCTACACAGGCACCCAGCGGAACAAGGATCTTTTAGGTCAAGGTACAAACACCAATGTTGACGAAAGCCAGTTCAAGAGAATGAGAAGGGAGCATTTTTAAAGATACAAGGGACTTATTTTAAACCTCACTAGACAATAACAAGGAAAAGGATACAATAAAACAGTCTACTAACCAGTATTCCCTCTGATCCTTGAGGGCGTGTGCGCGAAGCCGTATGTGGCTGTGCGGGGCTGGCTCCAGAGTGCTCAGCGACGATGACATCATCATTGCCAGACTTTGGAGCGCCAGCAGCAAAGCTGTATGGAGTTTCAGTTCCAGCTGTGCAACCGCTGGGAACGGTGCTATTAACCCTGACTGAAATGTACATGCGCCTATTTCACGGTGGGTGAGTCTCTGTAGCATGTATTTAGTACCTTGGAGAAATGAGGAAAAGGAACAGTACCCAGGGAAAGAGTTTTAAGGAAGCCCTGCCTTTACCCTGGTCTGTAGACTAGCAGCACAATCCTAACTAACCTTCCAGCGCTGATGCAGCCGTGCCAATGGGGCACGTGCATCCTGTGGTTGTGGGGCAGTTACGGAAGTCACCTCAAGGTAAAGGAACATTTGTTCCCTTACCTAGGGGCTGCATTGTGGCTGCATTGGCACTGGAAAGTTGGTTAGGATTGGGATGTAGGATGGGAGAAGGAGGGGTAAGATAGAGGGAGAGAAAGAGAGAGAAAGAGAGAGTTTCAAAGCGTGAATTCAGCTACCTGATTTTGTCATGGTATGAGGGAACCTGACAGAGATCCAGAGGTTTCAAGCAGCTTGGGAGACTCTAACTTGACCCAACGCACACAGAGGTTGTTGCACCAGGTGGAGTAACACCAACCTTACTGACTGAAAAGCCCCGATATTTATGGGAATTTAGGAGGATGCCTATGTGTAGCACTGAGGGTAGGCATCTAATCCTAATTGCTGGGTTACTGTTTTCAGGATACTTTAGCTAGCTCTCAGACAGCAGTGTACTGAAAGTATGAAGTAGCTTGGCATATACTGATATATGTATCCTATATATATGAATCCTATCACTGTCATAATTATTGAAGTGACTTGTGATTGGATTTTTTTGAATGAAGTTTGTAATGGAATAGCTCCTGAGATGTCCATGAATGTGAATCCCCACCCCAGTTTATACTACAAAGTATGATGTTTTTGCTATACGATGGTGTCGTGGTTTGGGAGTCGGACTTAGACCTGGAAGATCCAGGTTCAAATCCCCGCTCAGCCACAAAGCTTCCTGGGTGACCTTGGGCCAGTCACTATCTCTCAGCCCCACCTACCTCACAGGGTTGTTGTGAGGACAAAAAGGAGGGGAGGAAATATGTACACCACTCTGAGCTCCTTGGAGGAAGGGCGGTATAAAAATGTGAAAAATAAATAAATAAAACCGCTTTTCAAAGTCGTCCAAACAGTTTACATAGCTAAAGACATAATAATACCTATGTGATTCCGAGGATCTTGGCCAGATACCGATCTGCAGAACATAACCGGTCCAGCATACTTGCTTAGGCTGTGATAAAGTATGGAATAATAATAATAAATAATGAATAATGGCTCCCTCTGCCAGAGGGGCTCACAATCTAAAAAGAAATACAAGGGAGACACCAGCAAAAACAGTCACTGGGAGAGTCACTTCTCACTAAGCGGTTTCTCATGTTGTATGCTTGTAGAGTTAAATATATGAATATGAATATTTTTCTAAATTTCAGAGGATGAAAATCCCAGCAGGTTTATTGCCAGTGTTAATTTATGCAGCTCAAGACTTCTTAATAATAGATCCACATGGCTCTTCTTTCTTTAATTGAACTGACTTGCAATGTACCTGGAAGAAGCAAATATTTGCATTGATGTGTGTCTGTTCTTTTAATAAACTTTTAATACCATTCCTTTAAAACAACTGCTAGCACAGTTCATAGTTTGACTTGCTTTTAGAATTTTAATCCAAAATCTGAAACTATTTTTCACATGCAGAATAGCACTTTACTCCTGGGTAGCTCTGCTGGAAAATAAATGCAGTACTCCTAGACTAATATATTATTTAGCTAGCATGCATATTCAACTGTTGCCCCACCCATACAAACTAACATCCCAATAAACGGATCTGAAAATAAGCTAAAAATGTTTTCTAACGAGACTTAATTCATATTTCACATAACCTTTTTAGCCAGGTAGTACTTATCTTCTGCTCCTTCCAAACACTATCTAGGAAAGCAATTAAATCTGAAACCTTATAGATACTGGATACAGTATATAATAAAACTGATATTCCATCTTGTTCTAGTGTGATCAAGAAAGAGACCCAAGGGAAGTGGCTATGCAGATAAAAGAGAGCTTGACTTTTATTGGCTTGGGAAGTGCTATAGGACAATTGGACTGCAGTTGGCAAGACTGTAAAACTTGCTCCCCCAAAGAAACTAGGGTCATCACAGACAGGGTCCAGATTTAGCACCAATTCCAAGCTTGCCCCCAAACATGCCCCTTTGTTTTATCTCATAGAAGTGAGTTGCCACCGTTGGAAAAAGTGAAGAGTTGCATTTGAGGGCAGTGGTGTAATAGGAGCAAACCTGCTCCCTGGCCCTGATTTTTTTGCTAGCTTAATATAAATGCACCGTTGCTTCCCTGGAAGCTTATTTGCACCCCACCCTGTTATGCATAACCCAACATTATGCAAAATGTTGATTATTGAAAACCCTGGCGTTAGACATTATGCAGTTAAATATCCATAACTCTGCCCTCTTTTGACAGCTACAAATGTATGATTAATTACTGGTGGAGAGAGAGAGAGCTATTCCCTGATTAAATTATTTGACATTTTCTCATTTCCTGCCTTTTTAAATGCAGATTTCTGAGTGATTAATAAACACACAGAATCAAGTAATTAAATAATGTTTTATCATTCACAAAGCATTTGAAGCAGGTGCAAAGCAATTTACAAATACTGTACTGTTTTGCTAGCTAATAGGGTTTCCAGGGGCAAATCGAGAGTCATTGTTTGTCATTTTAAGAACTCAGCAAGAGAAACAGGAAGACAGTATATAGCAGTAGAACATGTTCTCCTTGCCATGTATGGAGGAAAGAAGGGCCATTAGAGAAGTGAGCAGAGGCAGTCTTGCTGCAGCATATTGTATTTTGTCGATTTTAAGATGCACTTTTTCACATTTTAACATCTCTGAAATGGGAATGCATCTTATAGTCAATAGCGTCTTACAGCTGATGGCGGCCATGTGGAAGTTGCAACATAATTGTCATTGCCTGCACATTCGCAAACTTGGTCATAGGTGTTCATATTGTCATCACTACAGAGTCAGAAGATCTTAACCAATTTACCATACAGGAAGTCCTCACTTAAAGTTGTAGATAGGTTCCTGGAAACTGCAACTTTAAGTGAAACAACTTATAGCAAAACCAATTTTATGTTAGCCTATGGTAAACATAAGTAAACAAGAGTTAGGTTCTTATGACATATTTCTGGTCACAAAAACATCACCAAACTTCTAAATAAAGACTCAAAACACTTCTAATAATACACTTTTTCTCTGTTTTGTGGGGCGCAGACATCAGGGGGGCATGGTGCACATTTACCACTCATTGCAGCAGGGTTAAATCAAAGATTTATCAACAATGACAAGTGGCAGGCTCACCAACTTTCAAGTGGCAAGCTCAATAACGTGCAAGTTGCAGGATCAATATCATAGTTTCCACACTGTTCCTGGAGCTGGAGGGGTTAATTGGCTTCAGCTTCATTGCTTTAGCTGTAGGGCTTTTGTGTTCAGCAGCCTGCTAGAGATAAGAGGCTGGAGCAATAATTGTTATCAGAGCGAGTGTCTGGGACTCCTTTGTTTTTAGCATGAAAACAATGCGGAAGTGATTAAGTGATTATAGCTTGAAGAACAATGTTAAAGCGAAACATGTAGTGAAACAACAGTAAGCGAGGACTTATTTTGCTTATACAGTGGACCCTCCTTATCTGCGGATGACCATCTGCGGAGGGAGGGATCCCACTGGGGGCGGGGGCGGCAGCACAGTATCTTATTGAAGAGCCGCACGGATCCGCCTCCTGCTTCTTCCCTCTGGTGACATGTTATAATCTAAAATGCTTGTTAAAAGAAAAAACTGCAATCGGAAGTGACTTCTGGTTGTGCACACAACCAGAAGTCACTTCCAGTCGCATTTTTTCTGAAGGTTGTCTCTGAAGCTGGTGAGTGTCCAGGGAGGCTGTGTAAGGCCGGCCCACCCTGGGAGGGGCATAGGATATCGGTGCAAGCCAGCGCCAATATCCCTGCCCCTCCCAGGTCAGGCTGGCCAATGGCTCCCACCCTCCCCACGCCCCTGCGCCGACCAGCGCAGGTCTTACCTGTGTTGGCCGGTGCAGGTCCAGGTAGGTGGCGGAGTAAGCTGTGCTGGCCTCTGTGCCGGCACTGCTTACTCCAAAGGAGCCACAAATGTGCTTTACGGCACATTTGCGACCCCTTAGGCCAGCGGAGCACTTGCTCCGCTGGCCTAGTTGTAGGCAGGATTGTTCCATTAAGTTTTGGCATCCTTCATAGTGAATACAACAACACAATTTTAGAAAAGGGCAGACGCTATGTAAGTGTCTAGAGAAGTTCCTCCTAAACAACAAGCCATGCACCTTAGAATGTCTGCAGTAGCTCTCTGTTTCTCTCTAAGGGTTGAGTCCTGCACCCAAATCCTCTGATGGAAATATTAACTAACCAAAGTGTTCTTCTAGAACCACATGGGCCATTTCTAAATGAGGCTTTCCACTGCAAGTTAATTGGATGGTCTTATGTGAAGTGTGGATTGCTTGAAAACCACCAAGGTCAACTTTGTGAAAAGTGATATAGGGAATCTGCTAAAATGGGTACAAGCTTTTAATGCTGACACCATTTTGTGGATGTTGACAGTGGAAACTGCTATTACAGTGGAGACAAGGAAGTTGGACATGTGTTACATATGTCCCAGATTACCACTGACCCCAGATAAACACTGTAGCTGGCACTCACATGTCTTCTCTGTGAAGCATCATTGATATGGCTAGTAAGGGCATGGGTTTAATGGGTTCAAAAACTGAGCACCGGGAAAGTGATATTCCTCAGAAATCTCAATCCTAAGTGCTCTACCAAGTGCCATCCAGTGCCATTGCTTGCCCCAGTTCAGTTTTGTGTTTCTGAACCTTTGCAGATATAGAGATGTGTCTAAAATGTATTGCCAAAGATGCTGATCTGCTCCTCTATATAATTTGGCATCTAGTTCACGCAGCAGATTCCTGAATACCCCAGTTTTAATATAAAAGTGGGCAAATTTCTAGCCCCCATAAGCTACAACTGAGTTTGACTGCAGCAGGAACCAAATTGAAAAGAGTTCCCTGTGCATAAATCCAGTTCCATAAATATTAAAAATTAGAGAATTAACATAAAATAAAAACCTCCTATTTATTTCTCCATCGACCATGTCGGTTTTTTTTTAGTCTTTAACATATGACTAGAGATCTTGGGACTGTATATAAATAAATGAACATTTTGTGTACATGAAGTAAATTCTTCAAAAACTAGGACATTCAATTACCAAGTAAGGGAGATGGAATAGTCTGTCAACAGTTAAGTTGTTTGAAGCTGTCGAATAGTTTACAGTCCAACTAACTAAACTTTTCTGCAGTCATTTCAGAAACCTAGGTTTGGAAAACACTTCAATTTGTGTTTCAACAGTCTTTCAACAGCCATAATTTCAGGAACATGTGCTGAAGTCTCACTTCTACTAGCAATGATGATATCGCTAGTAGATATCATCATCATTGAGATCTACTTTCCTCCTAATAAATCCAAATTTTCTTAGAAAGGATATTTCTTTTTCACACACCTACACCAAAAGGCACAAAACTTCTTAGAGTTTTTTTTAAAATGATTTCTTTCCTCTATGTTTAAAATTCCTACTTTTATATTACTGGAGGAGGAATTTGAAGATGTGACACAGGAGGAAATGGAGAAGAGACAGTAGGACTGTGTAGTTTGCTCAATCCTAAACTTACATTTCTGTACCTTTGCAGAAGTCAAGCAGACCTGATATGAGAAACTCCTCCCCCCTCCTCCTTGATGCTTTGACAGTGAAAAACAGTCCGATATGATCACTGCCTCTGGTACATGGCAGGAGCCGAGATGAAGTACCTGCTGGAAATTACACAAATTAGGTATGTTAATGTAGCATATCTGAGTTCCATAATTAGTGTTATCTGGATGCATTTAAGGGTCTTGGATGGCAACCCTGCAGGCTGCATTTGGACTGAACGTGTTTTTGCAAAGAAGAAAGTAGTTAATAGCATTGGTTTGTGTTAGGGACACACCCCAGTCTGCTACACATGGAGGTCTCCTAAGCAAGGGACCCATTTATGTCCTCACCCCCAGGCACTTGCTTTGGGTGCAAGAGCTAAACCTAGAACCGATTTCCCAGTCATTTCAATGGAAGGAGGAAACCTGCATGTGTATTACTATCCAGATAGGATTCCTCTGCCATACAGTACCTTGATGTGGCTTCTGCTGTGGCCATGTATGAAATTCTATGAGCCACAAGCCAACTAAGGGCATATAGAACAGCTTCCATGGGTAATGCCTTAAGGCAGTGTTTTTCAAACCTTTTCGATCTGCGGCTCCCTTGACCATTGGCTGCGGCTCCCCATTACATTATGTTGATGCCTGCCAATTGGCATTGCACTGTTTTCCAAGAGGATTCCGTGGCACTCCGTGGCTCCCCTGGCTGGTTTCTGCGGCTCCCCTGGGAGCCACGCCTCCCAGTTTGGGAACCACTGCCTTAAGGGTAAGTTGGCTTTACTAAAGATCAAAAATTAGTCAATTAGGGGTCATTCCATGTGAAATCAACCAATGCATGAAACCTTGATGTCATGGATTTTGTTCATTTTTGGTACATTTGTAGCTTACCATGAGATGTTTAAAAATCTTTTTTTCAGATTTTTTTGTCTATCCGTTTTTGAGATACTGAATTTTCAAAATTGCCTAAAAACGCTAAAATTCACTTCTCACCATACCTTCAAATGCCATTTACAATATAACTATGAACGCTACAGACATGGGACAAGTGTCATTTTAAAGCTTTCATTTGATATACAACATGACACAATTGTAAAATTTCAAGAAATTCAAAAATATTCAAATAATATTTATTTTGAATTTTTGGAAAATCGTTTTTTAAAAAAAAAATCAAAATTCACACTTAAAGGTATATGTCTTGTAGTCAGTCAAAATATCAAGGTGGTATCTCAATGGCCAGCGGGTGGCGCAGCGGGTTAAACCGCTGAACCATAAGCTGTCGATCGAAAGGTCGGCAGTTCGATTCCCACGGCGGGGTGAGCGCTCGTTGCTTGGCCAGCTCCTGCCAACCTAGCAGTTCCAAAGCATGTTAATGCGAGTAGATAAATAGGTACCACTTGCGGGAAGGTAAACAGCGCTCCGTGTTCCAGCCGCATGCTACGCGCTGCAGCAAGGAGAGTCATGCCGGCCACATGACCACGGAGGCGTCTTCGGACAACGCTGGCTCTTCGGCTTTGAAATGGAGATGAGCACCACACCCTAGAGTCGGACACGACTGGACTTAATTGTCAGGGGATACCTTTACCTTTTTATCTCAATGGTATCATACAAAAAATAAATTTTCTTGTTGGCAGTGACAAGGAATTAAACCCCTCAAGTCCACACACTGCTGTTTCTATGTTTTTGCGTACCACAGGTTGAGAACCCCTGTTCTAAGGGCAGCAATCCTATGCATATTTACTTGGGAGCAAGCCCTATTGACCAAAGAAAATGAGCCCTGACTATGCACCATTGGAAATGAGACAATTTAGTTGTGATTAAGTCCCATTAATCAGTGTTAATGGACTTATAGTGCAACCCTATGCATGTGTACTCAGAAGTAAGTCCTATTGAATTCAATTGGACATATTACCAGGCACTGTAAGTGTGTGTAGGATTGCAGCTTTAGTCATGACTAACTTCTTTGGATACAACCCCTAGAGCACAGCGGAACTTACTTCTGATTACATTTCAATAGGACTGGGGTGCATGTCAGGTTTTGAATTATGATATTCATTTCTGTCCAGATTTGACTAGTGGCTCTTGAAATGAAAGGGGTTTCTGTGGCCACAGACCCTCTTTCTGGTGTTTTCTGCTCTTTGTACAAAATGTATATAGAAATTGTAGTAATTGGTAATTGCAGTGCAATTTTGAGTTCCATTACATAAACTCTATTAACCATTACTGCTTGCATGCTCCTCAGTTGATTACAGTCTTGGGTTTCAAAGCCCCAGAAGCTGGAAAAAAGCTATTAACATGCACTGGGTTTTTTCAAATTATGAAGGTGAATAAGCTGCAGTACGCAGCCAGAAACATCACTAATTAGATGCAGAGTTACTAATGGGCCACCGTCATAGTTCATAGTGTTCTGAAAGACTCCAACCAGAACGTGTCTGTGTGTGCTAAAGATGCCTTCGCTCATATGTCATCCCTTACTCATGTAGAGAGTTTCTTGAGGACTGTCAGATTGGCAGCCCTCGAAGCACCAATGAGGGGCCGAGGACATGAAGAAAATCCTGTTTTCAGTATGAAAATTCAGAGTCAGTTGGGGCAGGGATTTAAATAGGGGGAGAGAGAGAGAGACCGAGACCGACCTATGGATGATCATTAGTGAAGATCAGAAACCATCCACAGCTGAATTACAATTCTGGGACATACAGTGTATCCACGGATCCAGCATCTGCTGATTTGTCTCAACAGATCCGCGAGGGTCCACTGTAGAAACGCTTTAAAAAGTGAAAAAAAGCCCTCTGATTGCCATTCCTACCTTTGCGCGGGAAAACTGCACCGTTTCCAAGGCTCTTAAGGACTTTTTCAAGCAAAAAGACTCACTTCTGGATGTTGCAAGTACACAAACAAACATAAAATTATGAACAGGTGAGTAATGAAAGGCTTCACTTTGTTTGTTCAAGAACGTTACAATTTCTGGGTTTGTGCTTGACATTGAAAATGGATTCTAGGCCTGAGCCCTGACTCAAATGACAGAGGCGTAGCTAGCCTCTCCGGCATTCCCCACACGGAATGGAACAAACCCCGTCCCTGCCCTGCCGCGTCACGTTGAGAAACGCCCCTCCCGGGCGTTTTCTTCGTCAGATTAGGAGCCTGGGCGGGCGGGCGGGCAGGCAGGGAGGCAGATCTTGCGAATCGCGCGACCATTTCAAACACCTCCACGGTGCACTTTTTACCCCCCTCAGCCTGCCCTGCCCCCCCAACCCCCCGACTCATCACTTCTTCCGCTACTGTCAAATGAATCCCTGGTATGTCTTCCATAAAAACACTCCAGTCAGTTTCCTGGCCATTGTATTAAGCGGGGCAGTTAATCAGGCAGAATTCCTTCCCCTGAAACAGATATCTAGCTGGATTGGGGTGATGTGATTATACATTACTGTATACATGGGGCAAAAGATATCTCTATCTATCTATCTATCTATCTATCTATCTATCTATCTATCTATCTATCTATATATATATATATATATATATATATATATATATATATATATATATATATATGTATTAATCTTAAGAAGGAATGAAAATGTATTTTTGTTTTGTATCAGCAATGATTCCCTTTGATGGACAGAATTGTTTGCTGAGTTTTGGATACATAAATGTACAGTATTATAAAATAGACCACATCATTTTAAATAATTAAAAAAAACAGAACAGAAAGTAGAACAGGTGCCCAGGTGTCATGGGCCATTAACATTAATCTCTAGTGCATTATGAAGCATGTGGCAAAGTTGGATGAGTTCATTCACCAGTAACTGCAATTATGACTCATTATGTCAGCATGAGAAAATCGTCACAAAATATTAAATAACAGCAGCATCACAGACTGTATATTTACCACCTGGATCCAAAAATTAAGGTTTTGCTGAAAATAGTCATGTTTTCATTTTGTGGGCTCTGCAGCAATAAAACAATGGTGAGATGAAAACCACCGTTGACATTTCTCACACATGCATAGTGAAACCATTCTTGCAACAGATTAATTCCAGGCAACATCAATGCACCTGCTGTACAAGGACCTTGTATTGTGATTGGGCACATAAATGCAGCCATGATAGCCTAGATATGAAATATTCATAAACAGCACAATCGTATCTAACACCCTCCTGCTGATGCAGCTGCGCCACGAGAGTGCGTAAAGCGTCCGGGAGGGGGGAGGCAATCCCAGAGGTCTCCTCCAGGTAAGGGAACATTTGTTTCCTTGCCTGGGAGTAAGCCTCCACTGTTCTGATGGGTTTACTCAGTTCTGATGGGTTTACTCAGCGGTTATGCTGGCATAGGTCCTAGTGGACCAGGGAAGGCAGATCCAGACCCAGGAGGAGGATGGAATATCTGTGGTGGTGCTGCCGCCGCCAATACCTCCCCCTTCACAGCCTTGACACACCTCTCCCCACCCTGGTCTCTGTCCTATTCCGCCCCCCCCCCCGACTTACTTCTTAGGAGGCCTCTCTGGCACACAGCTGAAGCTGCATGCCACTTGCATTGGCGGCCCAGTTGCACAGAATGGCTTGTCACCTTTTGCGACTGCCATAGAACATGCTGTGCTGTCAGAATGTCCCTTTGTCCAGCAGCTTTCATGAGAAATGTGACTTTCAAGCGCTGTAACTTTCAAGTGCTTCCTGTTACTTTTTCTTTTTCCTCACATATCTGAAATGTAGGACCATTACGTCCACTTTTCCTTACCAGTATACCAGAATCTTGCCCTGTGTCTTAAACAGCCACCAAAGCACTGCTACTGATGGCTGGTTTGTCTCTCTCATTTGTCTTGTAGTTTAATTTCTTTCCTATGGCAGGTATGATGCTGCCATGAATGCTGGAACCAGTTTCCCCTGTGTGGTGATCAGCCTTGGGTTTCTCTGGCATTAGTTTTCCAACCTTTCATTTCAAAACAGATCTTACAGACCACAGAGGAGCAAAACTGTTGGAACCACCTGTTCAAATATGGATCTTAGTTCCTTAGTTCACCAAATCTAGTTTGAATTACATGTTTACATAGTTTAGATCAGGGGTGGCCAACCTTTCAACCTGAATGCTCCTGGCCATTTCATGGTTGCATAGGGGAGGGGAGGGCCATTTCATGTGACTTTGGCTCCTGCCCCCCCCCTTTTGACTCATTTTTGACCTTGGGTGACCTACAATCTCACCAATGATTGTACCTCCTTAACCCCCCTCTTAGAGGCCCTGGGTGAGGGCATTTCAGCAGGTGCAGCTGCTTTAGCAGCACCATCAGCACCTGCAGCTGCCAAAGATTCTGTCTTCTACAACTCTTAAGAACACAGAGGCCCTAATGGTGGAGGGTTGGCCACCCCTGGTTTAGACAGTTAAGAAAGAACTGTAGAAGAAGGCAGAGTACTCTACATGGCTTTTTTGTTGGTCTGGATTTTCTGAGCACTGACCATTTAGTGCAGTAAATTGTTTTTTCGTTCCTGTGCAGAAGAGCTCATTCATACAAAAAGCCTCAGATTCAATTTTCTGGCATCTCCACGTAGGGCTGAAGCCCATCTGAAGCCCTAGAGAACCAATACTGAACTTGGTGAGCCAATGATCGGATCGAGTATAAGAGAGCTTCGTTTGTAACCTATGACCTCTTTAGCTACCCTCGTACTCTACTCAGCTAGCTCTACTCAGATTCTCTGATTGCTAGTTTTTTCTGTTGCTATACACCTTATGCAACCACATATGTGGTGATGATGATGGGCCGGAGGTGTGGTCCAGAGGTTTGAGCTGTCACCTTGCCTGAAAAAACTAAGCAGGATCAGCTGCTGGATGGGAGACTGAGAACACAATCCTGACTAAAGATCCACAGGCGGCCCTAGGGCTGGATCCTATCCCCATTCTGGGCCAATCATGATCAGCCCAGAGGTCTCCTTGGGGGAAGGGGCTTGTTCATCCCCTTCCCCTGGTGTAGTGCGGGGAGGCCTCAATGGGCCTCCTCAGATTTCCGCCAGCTATTGAGCTGGCGTAAGTCTGAGGAGGCTGTGTAATGGCTGTGCCAGCCTGGGAATGGGAAGGGGATATGGCGGCCTCCATCCACGCCCCTCCTGGGCCGGCTCGGCCAACGGGTGCCCTAACTCGCAGCCTGGACCACCCACACCGGTGCATCTCTTACCTTTCTCCGGTGGCCACAGGGACGATCTGGCGCTGGAGTGAGGGCTGCTGGGCCTTGTGCCGGCGGCCCTTACTCACAAGTCGTCGCAAATGTGCTTTACAGTACATTTGCAACACTTTCTTTTTTTTATATATATATATATATATTTATATTTTATTGATATATTAAAACATAAAAACAATACATATTTCATAAAGTTATAGCAAGCACGAAGCAATACATCCTACTAGCATACTATTCACTATTTTCTACATACAATTTCCAACTAAGCCAAAACAACCCCCACATTCTATTCATTAAATCCGCATATCATCACATCATTCCTCTCTCTCTCTCTTAAAAAGTCAATAAATGGTTTCCAATTATTCACGAAAAAGTTAACTGACTTTTCCTTAATTAAAATTGTAAGTTTATCCATTTCAGCATAGTCCAAAACTTTCAGCCACCAATCTTCCAGCGAAGGTATCTCCGAATTCTTCCAATATTGTGCATATAAAATTCTTGCCGCAGCTATCATATATAAAAACAAAGTTTGAAATTTTTCGCCTACATGATCCTCCCACATACCCAACAAAAATGTTTCCGGTTTCATTTGGATCTTAATCTTTAAAATCAACTCAATCTGTTTGTGAATCTGAGTCCAATACTTCTTTGCTTGAGGGCATGTCCACCACATATGGTAAAAAGTTCCTTCTTGCATTTTACATTTCCAACATCTATTCGTCACCTTCTCATACATTTTTGCTAATTTGCTTGGGGTTATATACCATCTATATATCATTTTATACATATTTTCTTTAATATTAACATTTAACGTAAATTTCAACTGTTTTAACCATAGTTGTTCCCATTGGTCCATTAAAATAACATGACCTACATTTTTCGCCCAATGAATCGTACATTCTTTAACCTGTTCTTCTTCTGTTTCAAACTTCAAAAGCAATTTATACATTTTTGAAATTATCTGGTCTTCAGATTTTAATTGTGCCTCCAATATTGATTCTTCTTCTACAAATCCATATGCCTTCTTGTCTACTTTAAATCTCTCCAAAATTTGAGCATATACAAACCATTGACAATTAAAGTCTTCTTCCATTAGTTTTTCTCTTGACTTCATTATACAGTCTCCTTGTGAAAAAATTAATAAATTTCTGTACAGTAGTCCTTTCTCTTTTGGCACGCTACTTCCACCAAAGTGTGCTTCATATGGTGCAACCCATAATGGTACTTTCTCATAAAATCTCATTTTATATCTATTCCAAATTCTCCATAATGCATGTCTAACATAATGATTTTTAAATTCTAAATTTGCTTTCACTTTATCATACCACAAATACCCATGCCAACCAAATCTCAAGTCAGAGCCTTCTAACTCCAATAATCTTCTATTTTGTAAATACACCCACTCTTTCAACCACACAAAACAACATGCTGCATAATATACTTTCAGATCTGGTAGTCCTAATCCTCCTCTCTCTTTTGCATCTTGAAGAATCTTATATTTCACCCTTGGTTTTTTCCCTTGCCAAATAAATTTAGAAATGTCTTTCTGCCATTCTTTAAATGGTGCATCAGATATAATCACTGGTATCATTTGAAATAAGAACATCATTTTTGGCAATACATTCATCTTAATCACCGATATCCTTCCTAGTAAGGACAATTTCAATCTTTCCCATCGTAACAGATCTTTCTTAATTTCATTCCATACTTTAACATAATTATTTTGAAATAATGTACAATTCATACTCGTCAATACAATTCCAAGATATTTAACTTTTTTTTCCACCTTAAATCCTGTTTTATTCATCAGTTTCAGTTGATCTTGAATCTTCATATTTTTAGTCACTATTTTTGTCTTCTGTTTATTAACTTTAAATCCTGCAAGAGATCCAAATTCTTTTAATTTACTCATCAACAACTCTATATCTTTTAACGGATTTTCCAGCATTAGTACCAAGTCGTCTGCAAAGGCTCTTAACTTGAATGTTTCTTTCTTAATCTTCACACCATATATTCTTTCATCTTGTCTAATATTTCTATTCAAAACTTCTAACACCAATATAAACAGCAATGGTGATAACGGACATCCTTGTCGCGTACCTTTTTGAATTTCAAAAGTCTTAGTCAGCTCACCATTCACTAATACTCTTGCAGTTTGTGTCACATAAATTGAATTTATCCATTTATTGAAGTTTTCCCCGAAGTCCATTTCTTGTAAAACTTCTAATAAAAAAGACCAGTTTAAATTATCAAAAGCTTTTTCAGCATCTATAAATATTAATGCTAATTGCTTATCTATATGTTTGTCAAAATATTCCAACATATCCACAACAATTCTTACATTCTCCCTCAAATGTCTTTTTGGTAGAAAACCACATTGATCTTCATGTATGAATTTTTGCAACATCTTCTTCATTCTCTCCGCTAAAATTGATGTAAATATCTTATAATCATTGTTAAGCAAAGATATAGGTCTATAATTCTTTATACTACTTGAATCTTGTCCTTCTTTTGGTATCAAAGTTATGTTCGCCTCTTTCCATGAATCTGGCATTTTTCTATTTTGTAAGATATCATTCATTGTCTGTTGTAATGGGATACTTATTACATCTTCTAAACATTTATAAAATCTCCCAGTCAAACCATCTGGACCTGGTGCCTTATTCAGTTTAACTCTCTTTATCGCATCTGCCACTTCTCTAGGCATGATCCTTTCATTTAAAATTAATTTCTGATCTTCCAAGACTTTTGGTAAATTTTGCTTTACCAAATATTCCTTTATTTTTGCTGGTTCTACCTTCTGTCTTTTATATAAATTTGTATAATAATTTACAATTAATTTTTGTATATCTTCTTGTTCTGTACATATTTTATCTGTCTCTTGTAACTTAGAAATAATTCTTTTCTCCCTTTCTTTCCTCAGTTTATAAGCTAAAAATTTTCCTGGTTTATTAGCATGTTCAAAATACCTTTGTTTCGCATACTTCATTTTAATTTCTATTTCTTTTGTTATCATCAGGGATAGTTGACTCTGTAAAATTTTAATTTGTTGTAAAACGTTTTTGTCACCAGGTGTCCTCAACTCTTGTTCTTTCTTCTTCATCTCTTCTTCAATCTTTTGAAACTTAATTTGTCTCTTTTTAGTCCATTCTGCATTTTTTTGTATAAAATATCCTCTTATGAATGCTTTACTTGCATCCCAAACCATTCTTACTTCTGTTCCTTTATTCATATTTAACTCAAAAAAGTCTTTTAGTTTACTCTTAGCTTCTTCTATTATCTCTTCTTTCTGTAATAACAGTTCATTCAGTCTCCATCTATAAGTTTTAATTTTCTTCCTTATAGCCAGCGATATCGGATTATGATCTGAAATAGATTTTGTTAAAATCTCTGCTTTGGAAGTTCTAACAGCTATATCCTTTGACACCCAAAACATATCAATTCTTGAACTTGATCCATGTCTCTCTGAATAATGTGTGAACTCCTTAGAGCTCCCATTTTTCTGTCTCCATATGTCCAAAACCCCTAAAGTCTCCACCATTTCAAAAAAACTTTTAGGTAATTTCCCTTGATTGTGTTTTATTTCTTTTTCGGAGCCTTTATCACTCAGCGGGGAGACAACTCCATTCCAGTCGCCCAACAAGCAAAAACTACTATAAGAATAATTTGCCAACAAATCCATCAAATATCTAAAAAAATCCCCTTTTTGTTGATGTGGTGTATACACCCCCAATAGTAACGTTTTTATCCCATCTAGTGTTACTTCCACTGCCACCCCTCTTCCTTTGTCATCTGCAAATATTAATTCTGGCTTCAAATATTTTTTAACATATAAAACCACCCCATTCTTCTTCTTAATATTGGTTGAAAAAAATTCTTCTCCCAAATTTTTCTGAATCAAAAATTTTGTATCTCCCTTTTTTATGTGGGTTTCTTGAAGGCATATCACATCTTGGTTAAGTTTTTTCAAATAATGGAATACTCTTTTTCTTTTTTGCGGAGCATTAGCTCCATTAATATTCCATGATAAAAATTTGTAATCCATCTTTATTATTCACAGCTTGCCATTGCACTGTCCATCCCTTCATCATCTTCTTCTTCGCTTCCATCCTTGAATCTTCTCAGGAACTCTTTTGCTTTCTGGATTGTATCCAATCTATAGGTTTTTCCATGCAGTTTAAGAGTCACGCCTTCTAATTTTCCCCACCTAAAGACAATCTTCTGTTTCTTCAGCACCTCCACCAGGAATGCATAACTTTTCCTTTTCTGCAAAATTCTCAACGGAATCTCCTTTAGCACAATGATGTGCGCTTCTTCTACCTTGAGTCTTGATTTAGCATGTTGCTGTAGAACTTTATCTCTTGTTCGTTGCCTCACAAAATGCACCAAGATATCTCTTGGCACTTTCTTTGCTACTGCATATCTTGTATTAATTCTATATGCCTTATCCAAATCCAGATCCAATTCATCTCGTTCTATTTGTAGAAATTCTGACAGAATGTGTACCATTCTATCTCTTGTATCTTCTGCTTGTTGTTCTGGAATTGCACGAAACCGTAGGAAGCTCTGTTTTCTCTCTTGTTCAGCCAGCGCCAACATATCTTGAATCTTGCAGCTCTCCATTTCAAAATGCATCACTTTATCTTCCTGGGTTTTCATCTTAATATTTATCTCTTGCAGATCACCTTTTATTTCTTTCACAGCTACATCAAGCTGGTATATTTCTTGTTTCAGCTCCACCTTCATCTTTTGAAATTCTTCTTGCAAAGTTCCCAATTTTGCATCGAATTTATTTTCCCATCTTTTAAAGCATTCTTCCAGTGTTTCCGTTGGTCTTTCTGTTCCAGGCGATTTTGGAGGTGATTTTTTTTCTAATGTATTCCCTCTTCTTCTTGTAGCCATATTTCTAATTTTCACCAAATGGCACTCTTTCACTTACTCAGTTCAACTTCTTTTCCTTCTCTTTGAAACCAAAAACAAAAACTCAACTTCTTAAAATGTGTGCAGGCGGCAAATACCAACCAACATAATATTTTTCAATCTTTTTTCAATCCTTCATGATGACCTTCTGCCCGGAAGGAAATTGTTTGTCTGTCTTTGTACAGTTCCAAACCACAGGAATT
The DNA here is from genome assembly GCA_026170595.1 of Plestiodon gilberti rubricaudatus. NCBI lineage: Eukaryota > Metazoa > Chordata > Lepidosauria > Squamata > Scincidae > Plestiodon > Plestiodon gilberti. Next base: position 115,877,024 of record JANXHW010000001.1, read on the forward strand.
CAAAACAAACAATTCAAAAGCAAAACAAGTCTCTTTCTCTCATTAAAACAGTTATAGATATCTCCCCAACGTGTTTCTTCACTACTTCAATCTTCCGTAAGTACCAACAAGTTACTTAGTATTTTCGCTTAATATTTTCACTGTAGTATATTATCTTCCTTCCAAATTATATCCTTTTCACAACAAATCTTCTGTTCTTAAATTAACTCGTTATCTTAGCTTATTTCTTCAATTCTTATTGCAGTCCCTCGCCACTTGCATAAGCAAAGCAAAAGTATAAGCGGGAGGGGGCTTGGCTTACATTCCGGCTGATTTTTTGAGCTCGTTGTTGATCCAATTCTTCCACGCTCAAACCAAAACAAACTCGAAAAGCCTACGCTCTCCGAGAAAGTAATGGGAGCGATCCGAAGATATGTGGTTTATCTCATCGCACACCCTTTTAATCCAGGGGTAGAGTAATTAAGTCCATCAGACGTGCTCCGTCGGTGTAGAGCAACCGACAGAGCTGTCAGCCAGCCATTCCTCCCAACCGGAACCAGTCTACATTTGCAACACTTTCGAACAGCGGAGCACACACTCTGCCGTTTGAAAGTTGCGGTGGATTGCGCTGCCTGAAGGCCGCTCGTGTATCTGTGTGGAGGAGATAGCTGGCAAAAGGATAACATCTTTGAGAAGCCGGTCTGAAGCATGGTTGCAGTTGCTTGCGAGAGGCTTGGGAAGTGCAAGAGTTGGTTAGCCAGGATGAAGGGAAACATCTTGAGAAATTAAGGTTTCTCTGAGATTTCTCATGGAATAATCTCATTGAAAAATGGATTTATATTCAGCCTGCCTATGTAAACCACCTCAAGTCTATTCAGAAAGGCGGTGTATAAATGTTGAGGAACCAAGTAATTATAGCTCCCTCTCTCAACCATTTTTGGTCCCTCAAGCTGTCCTCCACACCTGTTCTGTGGTGACTGGGCACCTTACTTTGGGAGACTTTGCACCAGCCTGTTGTAGTGAATATTTATCTTTAATCAAGTAATTTCATCCCTAAGTACAAATGCACATACAGTGCTAAAACCTGAAGGATCACCAATGGTTATTATTAAGCATCATTATGGCAGTCTGTTTCCTGCATTATAACTACAGCTACATTGTTTCACAAGGCCGCGAATGAGCATTTTTCTTGACCATGGCTAATTGGCTGTCAGAAAGTAACGAGGAGTCCTAATGAACATGACTTGAGCTGTCATTTGTCTTAATTATTGGCGTGCAAACTCTGGCTGGAGGGTATTCCATGGTAGGAGTGGGTTCTTTGTGTTTCTCTGTCTTCACCAGTATCACCCCACTATTTACAGCATTTTGTTTTGACAAGAAGCTCTCCAGCCATGTATGGACACCAGGTTGTTATTGCCCGACGCTGGAAAATCAATACTACGTTCACCATGCATGTTTAGATTACTAGTTCTGTATGGTTGTCATGGCTACGCTTCAAAATATTGATTCATCCATAGGGTTGGATAGTGCTTGTATTGAGGCAGGAACCTTTTGTCCTGAAAAGCCAAGTATGCATTTTCCACAAATTGCTGCATGAGCGACTTTTCTTTCTCAAGTGCCTGCTCTGAAACCCAGAATGTCTTGTTACTATTCTCTAGTACTTTAGGTAGGACACACACAACCTTTTAAAAACTGTATCACCTTATCCATGTTGGTATGTTTGGGTAAGAATATATTATCAAAGGAATGGAATGCATTCTATACACTAAAAAGAAAATGTAAAGAGAGGCCACAACGACAGTTGCCATAGTCACCATGGCGACCATGAATTTCTTTCTGGCAATCAGAAACGGGGAGCATCGTCCAGCGAGAAGTGGCTGGCTGCAGTATTTTGCTCTTAAAACAACTCCCAGCATTTCCCCAACTGAGCAAGTACACTAGGCTGCCACAGCTGCTGCTGTTATTCGTCCCATCAGACCTCCAGATCCTCTGAGTGATGGATCCATCCACACCCTTTTTAAACTCCATTCTTCTGTCTGCTTTCATGCACATCCTCCCCTGCTGCTCCCCCTTGCCTCTCCACTTCAGCAGAGTCCTTCTCCCATGAGTCACTCATTTTGCCCTCCAGGGCAGAGTACACATGCAACTGCAAATGAGGGGCTTCTCTCTTCCTCCCAGCTCTCCCTGCTTCCCACTTATCTCAGAAAAGGAAAAAACAAAACACAAAAACATTTTCCACCAACTCTGTCCAGCTGCCATATCCTGCTTCAGGGCTGATTAAAAAACAACACCTAGTTTAGTTTGTGAAGAATGAAGTTTCTGCAAGGAAGGGAGGTTGACAGAAATACCTGGAGACGATTGATGTGGAGGAAATGGTTGTTTACTGGCATTTCTTGCCTTGGTAGTGAAAATGGATTTCTGCTGGGCTATACTCAGAAGCAAGCACCCACCTGAACAGTGCAAGTGCAGAGAGCAAGTCTCCGGCAAGGGAAGAAGAGTAGAGGATTTTTTTTTTTTAATGAGCTAGAGTTAGACCAATCTAGAGTTACGAAAAGGTAAAGTTTTTACAGGTTAAAAAGTCATGTAAAAATCTTTTTAAATATTAAACAAATATGAGGAATTCCAATGTTTTATTCTTGTTGGAACTCGTTGGAATTCCTCATATTTGTTTACTATTTAGAAAGATTTTTACATGACTTTTTAACCTATAAAAACTCTACCTTTTCATCATTATGTCTGGTCAGGAAAACATCCATGCTACAATCTAGAGTTAGATTGAGAAAACTCAAGACTGAAGTAAGAGAGAGAGAGAGAGGCTGTGTTATTTATAATGCAGGTATATTTGCAAGTTTTAATTTCTAAAAAGATAAGTTTAGGGACTCAGACTAGGGAGAAAGCAATGCCATTTGTCCTGGAAGTGATTATCGTACATTCTGTGATGATGGGAAGGGCCACATTGCACATGCTCCGCGGCACTTTTAGTATATTCTTGCTGGCTGGCAGAAATAACTGTTGGCTACCAAGGATAGCTGCAATTTGTGGATTTGTGTAAGCAGCACTGGACAACCTAACACGAAATCGGGGAGTAAAAATTTGGAAAGAAAACATTCAGAACAGCCTGGTTCCACAAGCAAAACACAATATATGTTTTTCAACCCCCTCTTGTTCACAGATGAACTGCTAAACGAACCTCTTAGCTAAAGAATCACCACCATAGCAGTGGGATTCAACTGAAAATTAGAACATATTGCAAATTTATTACATCTTACATGGCAGGAAGTTGAGAAAAATATTTTCCAAATACTTTAAATATTAGGCTAGAAGACTTGAGAAGTAGGATTGACAGTATAGTGTGGTACTCCTATTTATGGCTATGACAGATGAAAGTCAGTGAGTATGTACATACTGCTCATTTCCTTCCATACCCAGCAGTGAGGGACAAGGGAGTACCTGTGACTCTTCAGGGCTCCTGTTTCATGGTCATAACATGCAATAGTGCCAATATACTCAACTTAAAAATGAATCAACATTTGCGCCATGCCAACTGAAATTCAACAACTGGTATAAGTTATAGGTTGGATCCAAAGGTACCTTTCCACACTTAGAAGGCACCTTCTGCTCATGTCACAGCCCTCTCATACACGAGGCTACCATATCCTCTGAAAAATTAAACTAATGGCTCAATCCCGTCCCCTGATATGTGAACATAAGAACATAAGAACATAAGAAGAGCCCTGCTGGATCGGGCCAAAAGCCCATCTAGTCCAGGTTCCTGTATCACACAGTGGCCCCACCAGATGCCTCAGGGAGCACAAGACAACAAGATAACCTGTTTCCCGTTGACACTCCCTTGCACCTGGTACACTGGCGCAACAAGGGCCCAGCTGTCATGGCAGGCCCTCCGCCAGCAGCTGCTGCACAGCCGTGGGTGCAGCAGCCATAAATCTGCATGCTGCCAGCAGCACATCACAGGCCAGCTGGCAGCAGGGTTCTGCTGGCGGAGGGGTGGGATAGGGGCAGATCAGGGTGGGGTGGAGCAGGTTGTGGCAGAGCTAGTGGCTGCCCAATCTTGAACCCCCCACCCTGGGCTAGACATGCTCCCAGCAGGCTCCTCAGAGTTATACCAGCAACAGAGCTGGCATAGCTTTGAGGAGTCCCATTGGGGACCATGCAGAAGCTGATACGAAGGTAGGTGTTCCCCTTCTCACCACTCTTGACTGGCCTCTCCACTGGGGACAGAACGTAGGATGCAGCAGGCACTGCACGTATGGCCCTGCATCCTACGTGCCATTGCTGGATAGGATTGGGCCGTAAGGCTACAATCCTATGCATGTGTCCCTTGGAGTAAAGCCCATTGAGGAGTAAACCCCATTGAGTTTAATGGAACTTACATCCAAGTAGGCATGCATAAGATTATGCTGTAAATCCAGTTGTGTTCCTCCATTGGTGCAAGGGCTTATGCAACAAGAACTGTTCTAGGACTCACATATTATAGTACTACACAAATGATCCCTGGGGAATTAGAATACCAAAATCTCCCTACTGGTTTTGGGACCACGATATGACCACAGCAATGAATTGCAGTCATACAAATTTCATAAATTCATTATGCAAATTGCCTGAAGGGTGGGTGGGGGAAAATCTCTCAAATAACATCCAGTTTTCAGGAGTTCTTGTAGTTTCACTTTTAAAAAGTGTCAATATTTTTCAGAAATAAGATTTGCCCAATAGAAAGAGCAAGGGACATTACAAACACCTTACAATCAATAGACATTCATGTTCTATAATAAACCTGATTGTTCTCTGAATTTGCCAGGTCACAAGCATGATCTAAATGTAGGTCTTGGTCAAATACAAGCAGGACAGGGGTGGGAGGAGCTAGAGATCTGAGTGTCAGAATAATTAATGACATTTTTCAAATGCACCCTTCCACTGTGAATCAATGTTATTTCGTGTCGTTCATGTTGGATTGCATCTTTATGCATCCATAGTAATGTAGTACCTACAAAAAGCTTTTACAAAAAATAAAATAAAAAATACACTGGTTTAACAAATTGTGTTCCGGTGTGTTCCTTTTCAGAACATCACATTACTATTCTGCAATGGGTTTCGATACTTCTGGTAGCAAGTTCATTAAGAAATCTTTGTTGACAAGATACCGATAAATCATTTTAAATTCAAACCCGTCTGCTTATGTTACGTACAACCAATAATGAGAGAAAAGAATCGGCTTATAGAGCACTATCTACCTATCTTTTGCTACCAAGAAAGATACTCCAAACTATGGTGGTGATAACCCCTTTGAAAAGAAAATGCAGTGCATAACTTCAGATCTAACCAACCACCATTTGTTTTGCTTCTGTCTCCTTGACTTCAATATTTGTGCATTATTTGGTTGATGCCATGCCATAAGGTACATTCGACTGGACCTAATGGAGAGGGAGGTGGAGAAGTAAGATTGCAGTGGTGGATCTCGGCAGTACCTGTACATTTACCTTAATGTCTGGTTTGACTTGTGACCTCTCCGCTCTCCTTTCTGTTTCTTCCTGGAGTAATTGAATCACTAAGAGATGAATCCTATCCCCCGCCACCCTGTAGCATGCAGCTGCGCCAAAAATGGTGAGGGAGGGGGAACCTGAAGGCAAACGGGAGGTAAGTAAAAAACTTTTATACCTATCTCCATGTAAGCCTACAGGCAGAGGCGTAGTAACGTAGGGGGCCCTGATGTACAGGGCCCCAGGTGCCGAGCTTCCGGGGGGCGCTCTCCTCGGACTAGAAGCTGGAGCGCGGCGCCTGCCCGCAGCCATAACGGGCAGGCGGCGCTCCAGCTTTTGAGTTCGAGGAGAGCGTCCTCGTCGTCTAGGCAACGCGCACAGCGCGCCCGCAGCCACAGGGTCTAGGCACGCGCTGCGCGTTGCCTAGACGACAACGCTGTTGCTCACCTCAGACTCGAAAGCTGGAGCGCCGCCAGCAGTGCTCCAGCTTTCAAGTCCGAGGTGAGCAACAGCGTCGTCTAGGCAACGCGCAGCGCACGCCCAGACCCTGTGGCTGCGGGCACGCGCTGTGCGTGTTGCCTAGACGATGAGGACGCTCTCCTCGAACTCAAAAGCTGGAGCGGCTGCGGGCGGGCGCCGCACTCCAGCTTTTGAGCGTCGTTTGACGTCACGTGACGTCACACGTCACGTGACGTCACATGTCACATGACGTCGGGGGCGCTTGGCCAGCCCCCGCCCTCCTAGCTCCAGGCGGCAGGAGGGCTGAAGACGCCACTGCCTACAGGCTGCCTATGGGTCTAATTGGACATACAGTATGCCAGCCGTTTTGGTGGCGTACGGTATGTCCGAGGAGAGAAAAGGGGGGGGAGGTTATAAAAAGAGGGGATAAGATCTGGCGTGTGCAACTGCAGCCAGATTCTCCCCCTCCCTCCAACATGCCCTGTTTCTCCCTCTTCCCACCCACAAATGCCCCCCCCCCCCACACACCAGGTTACCTGCACCAGAGCAAGTTGCTGGCCACAGCTCAAAAGTGTCTGTATGTTGTAGGAGGCCTCTTTACGACAGCTGGTCAGTGACAGTGCCCTTATGCCAGTTGTCGGGGGGGGACAGAATTGTGCCACAAGTGCCTTCTTTCATGCAAGGAATGTGTAGACTAAGATTCAGATAACATTCTCCCTATAAGTAGGCTTACCATTCGTCCCGGTTTCGCCGGGACAGTCCCGGAAATCGGACCCGATTCCCGGTCGTGTCCCGGGGGACGAATGGTCGCCGCCATCTTTTTTTTTAATTTTAAACTTACCGGGCAGCATCTTGGGTCACGAAATCTCACATGATCCAAGATGTTGGCGCCCAAATCTCGTGAGGGCATGATGCCCTCACGAGATTTGGGCGCCGACATCTTGGATCACGCGAGATTTCGTGACCCAAGATGCCGGGAAGTTTGAAATTAAAAAAAAAAAAAAAGAAGATGGCGGCGCGGCGAGCGGGTGCTTCTCCCGGTCGTCAGCGGCACCGGGAGAAGCACAGTGGTTGCCCGTGTTGCGCGAGCCTGCTGGAGGCTCGCGCTGGCCGGGCAAGCAGGCTGTGCTTCTCTGGTCTCCCAGCGGCTCCATGCGGTGCTGCTGGGAGACCGGAGAAGCACAGCCTGCTTGCCCGGCCAGCGCGAGCCTCTAGCAGGCTCGCACAACGCGGGCAAGCAGGCTGTGCTTCTCTCCGTGACGCTGGTCTCGCAGCGGCACCGGGAGAAGCACAGCCTGCTTCTTGTCCGTGTTACATGGAGCCGCTGGGAGGCACAGCCTGCTTCTCAACCTCGGGCCGACCAGCGACCACCGACCAGCGACCAGTGACCAGCGACCAGGTAAGCGTATTTTTTAAATATATATTTAAAAATATATATTCGCGCCCCCTTTACTTTATTAATTAATTATTTAAAAATTAATTATTTATTTAAAAATTTCTGCCGCGCATCGCGCGGCAAGAGGGGGCGCTTTGCGCACCCTTTACTTTATTAATTAATAATTTAAAAAATCCGGACGCGCTTCGCGCCCCCTTTCTTCGATAATTTATTCATTAAAAGGATTTCTTATGTGGATTTCTGCTTTATTGTGACATTTATGCTTGTTTTTTCTGCTTTTTCGTTGTGGTTTAGAATTGCTTTTTCGTAGTGGAGGGTACTTTGCGGTTGGTTTGGGCTGTTTCTGATTGCTTTTTCGTTGTGGTTTAGATTTGCTTTTTCGTGGTGGATGGTAGTTGGGGGTTGGTTTGAGCTGTTTCTGATTGCTTTTTCGTTGTGGTTTAGAATTGCTTTTTCGTTGTGGAGGGTAGTTTGCGGTTGGTTTGGGCTGTTTCTGATTGCTTTTTCGTTGTGGTTTAGATAGCTTTTTCGTGGTGGATGGTAGTTGGGGGTTGGTTTGAGCTGTTTCTGATTGCTTTTTCGTTGTGGTTTAGAATTACTTTTTCCTTGTGGAGGGTAGTTTGCGGTTGGTTTGGGCTGTTTCTGATTGCTTTTTCGTTGTGGTTTATGATTGGTTGTGGTTCTTTGGCCTTGCTTTTTCGTTGCTTTGACATTAATTAATTATTTACCTCGGGGGGGGTATGGGGGGTGTCCCGGTTTGAAGTTTGAAAAATATGGTAAGCCTACCTATAAGCGAGTATGAATCACTTTTGCTGAGCACAAGTGTCCCCAGTTTAAACAAAAATGCTGAGATGTGCTACGATCATGTGCCGGGATGGTAATGGTAAGAGCTCCTGCACATTTCCCATCCATGCAATGGGGCCTCTGCAGGAAAAACTCCCAGTGGGATGTGCCCATTAATCCAGTAAGCTAAGGAAAAGAGCATCTGTTAAATTGTTTTAAACAACAGCATTCATTTAATCCAAATCGGTTCCTGAGAGAAACTGTTAAAAGTTTCATTTTTTTTTTTTGGCATCTGCATCTGCTGAATGATTTATTTCCAAGACATTAACTGAGAATTATAGAGGGAAAACACTGTTTGACCTCAGGCAAGCTAGTGTGAGACACAAGCCTGTTCCAGGTTGAATGTTCCTTTTTAAATTTTTCATGAAGTTCTCTCAGCAGGGGCTCTCTTTAAGCTCTGTAAAGAAGGGGAGCCTAATATCCTTAATGGTTGCAGCCCAGCTATCAGAAAAACATTTATTTCGTCAACTTCCTCCCCCACCCCTTTTAATGCAGCATAATAAAGCTGAATTGGTCTAAAGCCCATCAATTGCAAAATAATCATTTTTCACCAAAACAGTGTTATATTAAATGCTTAATTATTCATTACTAACGCCTGTCATGGTGAAATATTGGCTCTGGTAATATTTAAAGCACCAGGCCGTGTTTTCTTCCCTTGAAGGTTAATGGCTGAGCCTTTGCTTTCATTAGCCTGCCTACATGTAGCACACTTCATATTGTCACAGACAGTTTAGCTTTTCTCTTCCCTCCTTTAAATCCTTCCGATTTATCCAGAGGCCTGCTTCTTAAGACCTCTATTGCTCGGTGTTAGTTTGGCTGTTTAGCCTTGCTCAGGGATGGCAGGGAGATGGTCCGAATCCTAGGTGTGGGATAAAGGGGCGAGGAGGATGGTGGCACCAGAGAAATGGAGGCATGGTTTTAAAGTGCAACACTTAGCTTTAAATGGGACATAAGGCACAGAGTTAATAAGCAAATTACGCAACTTGCAGAAAGCTATTTACCCCGTATTTCTTCGAGTCTAAGGCGCCATCGATTCTAAGGCGCACCTTTACTTTCAGTACCACCAGCAGGGGAAAAAATAAATAAATTGATTGTAAGACTCACCTCCCTTCATTGAATCTACCCGCTCAGCACCAACTCTCCCCAGCATGTCTCCTGCAGCTGAGGATGACTGAGTGCACTGCCTTTGCACAGCATTTCTGGCCCTGCCAGAAAGTGCCATTTCCTTCGTTACCTGGGCTTGGGGGAGCTTCAGGGAGGCCTGCGCAACCCTCTGCAGGCCACCCTGATCTTCAGTTTGGTGAAAAACAGCGATTTTTGGCCATTTCTGGTTTTCGCAAAAACCGGAAATGGCTGAAAATCACCGTTTTTGGCCGAACTGAAGATCAGGGAGGCCTGCAGAGGGTTGCGCAGGCGTCCCTGAAGCTCCCCCAAGCCCCAGTAAGTAAGAAGATAGCATTTTGGGGTGCTTTTTGGAGACCTTCGATTCTAAGACACACCCCATTTTTTGAAATGCTTAATTGGGAAAAAAACATGCGTCTTAGAATTGAAGAAATACAGTACTTATCTGGAATTGCATGCATAAAATATTGATGGAGAATCAGTTATGTGATGGGGATGAGTGTTGACTGCATTTGCCTCACTAGAGAGAAGCTAGCAACCTGGAGCATTTCAGCTCCTGAGGCCTCTATAATTAGCAGCCAAACTGGGGTGAGCAGACGGGGCGCCTGCCCCAGGAACAAATGCATATACCAATTGACGAATGAGGGAACAGATATCTGCATGTTTTTCTCCATGGAGATAATAGCAGCTTTGGGAGTGGGGGGTGGGATTTCAACTCTGAAGCAGCGCAGGGGGAAAGAGTGAAAGGCTGCATGGAGAAGCTTATTCAAAAAAACAAAAAACAAAACAAAAACAAACACCACAAAACTGCCAGAAATCCCAATCCTGGACCGTCCATCGCATGATTCATTTGACCCAAGGGTGATGTGTTTTTCAAAAAGGGGTGTGTGTGTTAAAAAAGCTCAGGACCCATTTCAGGTGAATCCAGATCTATGCCTGGATTGATCCTCAAAATGAAGTGCAAATGTTCTGATCCCCTACTTCACCAAGCTAAGGGAAGAAGAAAAAAGAGCAAACCCTGTAATTTTTATGCAACAGGACAAAAGTTTTATGGGTAAAAAAGCCATGTAATTAAAAATATAAAACACGGGGAACTCCAGACAGCAAATGCTAAGAAAATTAGAACAGTGAAAAAGGAGAGTCCGATATTTACAGGAACCAACGTTTCAACTTCCAATCTGAAGTCATTTTCAAGGTAAAAACAGCAAGGCTGCAAGGATGGTATGAAGACCGATTCAAAACATTGCATTAAATAGATTAGTTCTGCTTCACTTTTGTTTGTGAGGTGTGGGGAAACCTGGTTCTCCTTTACAAACAAAGGTCAGATGTTTGTATGTTCACCTCTCCCTTTACCCGATCTTATGAAGATGGAAGGAAGAGAAACAGTTATTATTTTTTATATTCTTGGTGAGCATTGTTTTTGAGTGCTTGCAAAAGCCCTCAAGCGTTCTTATGGGAAGTTGAAGGGAATGCTTACAACCCCCCCCCGCCCCCAACCTGTCGTTTCACCCTTACTTACCGAGCTTCTCAAAATCAATTTCCAAAGCCAAGTCTCAGCATCTAGGAGGCAGGGTCCTAGGGACATGATGTGCAGAACAAGGAACCAAGGAAAGACATCCTTGTTGGAGAACATGTCTCCAAGATCTTGTCCCAAGATTGTCTCTGTACCAGCTTTTTAGAAGAAGTCCATCCATCAGTGCTGATGGCTGCTCTTCTATTTCTGGTTGAACAGCTGGAGCATGTCATGGCTGAGCAACTCCAGGTATTTTTGAATGACACATCTTTCCCTGATCCTTTTCAGTCTGGCTTCCCCCCAGATATGAGACAGGGTCAGTTGGGTAGCCCTAGTGGAGGAACTTTATCTGGAGAATGACAAAGGAAATACTTCCTTGCTCATTTTGTTGGACCATGATATCCTTTTGAACCACCTGGGACACCTGTGGGGGCTATCTCAGGGATAGCACTCCAATGGACTTCCTCCCTTTTGTCTCAAAGAGTGATCATGGGGCAGGATAGGTCAGTTCCCTGGGAGTAACTGCATAAAGTCACACAAAGCTCGGTATCGTCATTGATGTTGTTCATAAGATCATAAGAACATAAGAAGAGCCCTGCTGGATCAGGCCAAAGGCCCATCTAGTCCAGCTTCCTGTATCACACAGTGGCCCCACCAGATGCCTCAGGGAGCACACAGCCAACAAGATAACTTGTTTCCTGCTGTCACTCCCCTGCACCTGGCACAGAGAAAACCTACTTCCAAAGCCAGGAGGTTGCTTATGGCTAGTAACCTGCGATGGTCTTGTCCTCCATGAATCTGTCCAAACCCCTTTTAAAGGCATCTAGGCCAGGTGCCATCATCACATCCTGTGGCAAGGAGTTCCACAGATGAATTATAATTATTGTTTATTATTATTATTATTATTATTATTATTATTATTATTAATAACAGTATTTATATACCGCTTTTCAACAAAAAGTTCACAAAGCGGTTTACAGACAAAATAAAATGATTAAATGGCTGAATGGCTGATTAAATGGGTGAATTACACGCTGGGTGAAGAAATATTTTCTTTTGTCCGTCCTAACTCTCCCTCCACTCAATTTTAGTGCATGTCCCCTGGTTCTGGTGTTGTGCGAGAGGGAGAATAACTTCCCTCTATCCACTCTCTCCATCTGTATGAAGCTGCTGTTCAACATCTGTATGAAGCTGCTGATAAGGTACCATCCATAGCTCTGGAGTTAGGTGTCATCAATGCACTGATCACTCACAGCTCTGCATATCTTTTACCGAGGACCTGTTATGTTAACATGCTATGGAGAAAGCATGAGTTTGGCCAAGTGGTTTTGTAGTTTTTAAACGAGGGACAAGTGAAACACTGCAAAACTCCTCTCTCTCTCTCTCTCTCTCTCTCTCTCTCTCTCTCTCTCTCTCTCTCTCTCTCTGTGTGTGTGTGTGTGTGTGTGTGTGTGTAAGGGGACTTTAACTCTTAGCTTCCACACAGTTCGTATTCTGATCACACACACCTATGCCCAATTTACATTAAAACAAAGAAAAGCTTCAATTGCCTTTTAGCTTATTCTTTTTTATATAAAACTGTAAATAACGCACTAATTTAAGATGCTGATGTTAATCTTTGAAGCCTTGCATGGTGCTGGATTATCATACTTTAAACACTGTCTCTCCACATATGAGCCCACTTGCCAACTGAGGCAACTATTGGCTTAAACTACGTAATGACCGTGGTTGCTATTCCTATTGATTTTAACTGTGGTGGATTGCAGCACAGAAGAGGCAGGATCAATTCATTCAGGGATCTGGCTTGGGGGGGTACAAAAGAAGTATGATGTACACCGAGCTCTTATACATAAAACAGTCGTGTTATCCTGGAGAAATCCATTCATTGCCTTGATCTATGATTTATACAAAGGGGACGGAAAAAGCAACGCTTACGTTAGAAGTGTAAATCTTTTACAGAGTGTTTGCCATACATTTTTAAAATAAGAATTAAATATATTCTTTGTTTCACTCAGAATTGTTTTCTTAATCACCTATCTGCAGGCTTCATAATTTATGGCCTGCGTAATGTTTAGGAAATGGCTGTTTTTTTATTGCTAATTATAGAGTGGGAAAAAAAATTATCAGAGGAGCATTTTACCATTTTTAGTGCATACACATCCTGCTTTAGAATTGCTTTGTGAATGTTATTTGTGTGACAGCCAGGCATGCTGGGAAAATTTCAGTTTCTCTGTGAGAATTTTTCAAGAAGTGATCGTCCAAACAAGACTCCCCAGAAGTGGTCAACCAACGCAACCTACTAGTTAAACCAGGATTAAGCCAGGTTTAAGCATTTTCAACCCTGCTCTTGTAAATGGAATTCATATGTGTTAACGTGAAAGACAACTGCTCAGTCAGTAATTCCCAAAGTGTGTAATAAGGGCACACATGCAAGGGAAAGTGGCATGCATTGAAAAATGAAGCCACCGTGTTGGATGCCTCCATCATTACCCTGTGGTCCTCAGAGTAGAGAGGCAACACACAGCACCCCATCTCTGCCAATATCTGAGAGCCAGGATGGTGTAGTGGTTCATGTGTTGGACCTGGAAGATCCAGGTTCAAATCCTTGCTCAGCCACGAAACTTCCTGGCTGGGTGACCTTGGGCCAGTCACTAGCTCACAGCCCCACCTACCTCACAGGGTTGTTGTGAGGACAAAAAGGAGGGGAGGAACTATGTACACCACCCTGAGCTACTTGGAGGAAGGGCGGTATAAAAATAAGGCAAATAAATAAATAAATAAATAAATTTTTGAACATAAGCTCTCATGGCCAGCAACAATTTGTAGAGAAGTAAGAGTCACGGGTATAGAAGCCATGTAAAAAGAACTTTAAAATCCAGCCGAGTAAAAATAACAATCAATCAATCCTGTCAGCAGTCTCCGGGTTTCTCCAGCAATGCGGACAGGCAAAAAATCGTTAAAATCCGAAGCTAAGACAAAGTATAACCTGACGTTTCGTTTCTTACAGCTAGAAACATTTTCGAAGGATAGTCAAAAGACTGGTAGATGGTGTCTGGAGCCAGCGCAACAGTTCGTCATTTTGAATGGTGAAAGCGCGGGAAACGGAGCGATCACAAGCGGAACTGACGCGGAAGTCTTCAATCAGTACTACAGCTCATCCTGCAAATAATACAACTTTGTACTGCCTTGCTGTCCTATTAAATGAAGATATATTTATCTAAACTGATGTTCTCTCCTTATTTATAAATAACCAGCTGTCCTTATCCTTACGTTATCCTGACGTGTCCTGAAATGACCCATGCTCTTTGCTAGAACTATTCAAAAAGGTCTATGGATGATAATATCAAAACAATTATAAATATTAATTTCTTGTATTCTGTAAGGACCTGATAAATAAATAATAACCTCTATTTTTCTAGTCCCTATTGACAATTGTCCATATTGTCGCCACCTAGAAGCTATCTTCAATTCTTCGCCACCTAGAAGCTATTGAGTTAAGCAAGAGACCTGTACAGAAATTAATTAATAGACAACAAGACTTAAGTTTTATTAACAAGGTATGGTTCCCTATTATTCGCAGACAAGCACCAAACACAGGGGACATCCTAGGACAAGGAAGATATATGGACAATTGTCAATAGGGACTAGAAAAATAGAGGTTATTATTTATAATTTATTATTATTATATTATTATTATTAATATATTAAATATTATTATTATTTATTATTTATAATTATTTATAATGGGCTCCAGCTGGCAGATATGGGAGAATCCCAGAAGCATCATCACCAATGCCAGAAAGTGCAGCCCCATCCCTGAGTCTTGTCTAAGAGAGCACCCAGGTGGTTAGGCTGCCAGGAGGCCATGTTAACTGAGCTGTCTCACAGTTACAAGGGGAAAACCTGCTCATTGTTCTAACATGAAAAGCATCGAAGTATCTCTCTCAGAAAGCCAAGTCAGAAGAATGACAGGAAGAAAAAGCATCAATACTGTTCCATGGCCTAGGCTGCAATCCTGTAAACACAGAACTCAATGGGTCTTACTTCTGAGTAGATGGAGAGGGGGGTGGCTGCCTTGTGTGAAGGTGCCTTTCTGCTTGCATAAGAGACCTGTGGATTCAACCCAATGGCCTTTATTATTTGCTTCTAGCATATATTACATAATTCTTAAGGACACGCACTCATACAGAGTAACACTGGATGTAACTTTGAGAACAGCAGCTTGCTGTGTTAGAAGTGATGACTGCCTATTGCACAATTCACTCTCTGTTTTTGATAGCTTTTTTTAAAAATCACAGATGGCAATCCGTAAAAGTGCTAAGATGATTACATATGTTAAACTGTTTCATCTGAAAACCCCCCCCCCCACTAGAGATGACATCACTCTTTTGAAAGGGGAACATTGAATAAGAGAGAGAGAGAGAGAGAGAGAGAGAGAGAGCAATTCTCATAGTACAAATAATTACACCGGAAACACATGCTAAAAGCTCCTACAAATTGCTAGTTATGCTAGTTGCTATCAAGGAAAAAAGACTTACAGCCCAATCCAACCTAAGTCTTATTCCGGCCTAAACGGCGCTATTCCGTCCTAAAATCAGCGTAGGGCGATTTAGGACAGAATAGTGCCGTTTAGGCCGAATTTATGCTGAGTTTGTGACGGACGTAGGACGAGTTTAGGACGGGTGGACCAAAAACACCGCGCATGCACACAACGGGCGCCGTGAGCTATTCTGTCCTAAGTTCGACCTAAGAGTGGGCGTGTCGGGGTCGTAACGGGGGCGTTCCTGATTTTAGGTCCATATCCAGACATTGGCGAGCTCCGACACACTCCCTCAAGCTCCGAAATTGACCTAAAATTTAGGTTGACCAAAAAGGTGGTCCTAAATTTGAGGAGACCCATAGGTGCCATTTTACCTTACACACTCCAGCCCTCTCTCCCAAAAATTTCAAACACCCCACTCCCGAGTTGGGCCACAGTTAGGCCAGAATAGCAGCAGCAATGTCTGGATACGGCCGAAGATAGGCACCCAATCAGCACCCAGCAGCACCCAGCCTCTTTCCCACAAAAGCCCAGCCCCAGGCCTCCATTCTTCCTCTCAGAGAACGTGGCGTGGGGCTCTGTCCCCCACAGCCACAAAGTAGGACTTTGGTGGTGGAGGGGAGCACTTGGCTCCAAAATTCACAAACACCTCACTTCTCTGTTTTCCTCTGGACTTCTCCTCGCTGCTCCCCTCAAGGGCAGAGAGAGCTTCTCTGGCTGCGGCCAAACTGTTAACAGCTGTGCCTGGACAGCTGTCTCCATGCAAGCTCTTGCTAACCAATGTCTCTCTCCCAGCTTCTAACCCCCCCCCAGGCAACCCCTGGCTATGGTCACAACACCAGCAGGTAAGAGCAAGGGGGTCTGTGCTGAAATGTTATCTGATATCTTCCTGTAAGCAAATTTGTGATAGGATATCTGCCTGTTAGCTGGTGCTGGTGCTGCGTGATAGGATTTCTGCCTGTAGCCACTGTGTTCTCTGATATCTGCCTGTTTGCCATGGTAACAGAACCCTCCATGTTTGTGGAAATGTTACTTGCCTGTAGACAACAGCTGTCTCTCTCTCTCTCCCCCTTGCCCCCACAGGGTCTACTGACAGGTGAGTGTTTGTGTATTGCCATGCCATGTTCAATGCTCCACAGTTGTGTTGTGTTCTCTCTCTCTCTGACCTTTGTCCCTTACAGGATTATGCTCTCCTTACGTCCAGGTAAGCACCTCAAACCAGGCCATGAGTGTAACCCTTAGCAGCTGTGTCTTTTTTCTCTCCCTGCAGGCTTTTGCCCGGCCACCAACACGCTGGTGTAATCTCAAAGGCTATTGCAACCAGAACCAAGCGGACTTTAAACTCCCCCTTGTTTTTTGTCTTCCCAGGAACATCCTCCACCACCTACCTTACTGGGAGCACCCCAGGGGCTGCAGGGAGAGAGCCCCATGTTTGCCTGCCTCAATGCTGCCACATAGGCTTACCACATCGCCGACCGGGACACTCCATTTTGCCCTTAAGGGGCGGGGTGGGGGAAGGGGAACATGAGCACGCCCGGGCGCGCTCATGTTCCCCTTCCCCACCCCGCCCCTTAAGGGAAAAACGGAGCCTCCCGGTCGGCGATATGGTAAGCCTACTGCCACATGCCAAGGAGCCAGTCCTGCAATGTTCCTCAGCAGCTGCTGCTGCTACACCACCACCCCCTGGCTGTCGTACTTGTTTCCCCTCCCCTTTTGTTCTGCAGGCTGCAGTTCCACAGGGGAAGAGCCCATGCCTCCAGGTCCCTGGGCTGCTGCTGCTGCTGCTGCTTTGAGATTGGCTGCTGGGCCTGTGACCACCCATGCCAGCCTCGCCTGGCCAACTCTGCTCTGGTTCCAGAACAATAAAGACGTCCCTCGGGCAGAGCCCCCTTGAAACACATGTGCCAAACATTACACAAGCATTGCCCCACACACAGAGACAGCCCCCACCAGTCCCTGCACGAATCCCAGCCCCTGCACGAATCCCAGCCAGGCGCTGCCAATACCTTCCCAGGGAGATTGCAGCAGGAGGGCAACTAGACCCTCAAGCCACGGAGGGGGGGAGTCGGGGGTGGCCCAGACAGGCAAACAGTGAAAGCTGCTATGGCGCCAGTAGCGGGACCGCTCACGGCAGCCGCACCTGGGACACACCCATTTGGCAACTGGGGTTCACCCGCGCGCCACACAAATGGCACATGTCGCGCATGCGCCGTGGGGGCCACCATTAGGTTCCCCGCTCCCCCATATGACACCCATGTGCAACCCCCCCATGGCATGGGGTTGGCAACACCTGCTGCAGGTGGGGGGGCGGGGACTCTCCCCTCCAGCGGTGGCTGAGGCACAGGGTGCCCTGTGGCGGTTGTCACAGTCTTCGCGACCCTCCGGCGACTGTCCTGCGACCGTCCCGTGACGGGTGCGAACAGAGTGCCGGCACCGGTGCCCAGGCCCCTAGCAACCGGGTTGCTACGGACGCGGGGCAGCTTCCGGCGCCTACACCCGGGCCCTTGCCGACCGGGCTGCCAAGGACGCTGCAGCAGCTGCAGTCGATCAGCACTGACAAGCGCGGGAAGGGTGTGGCCAAAATTGGGGCCACATTTTCATGTCATTCCTGGCCTGGGCGAATTTCATGTCACTACTGGACGGGACTCAGAGCACAAGGGTAAACTTGCAGGTTCCAGAGATTCCTTGTGGTCAGTCACGTCGCTATGACGCGCGACACCCCAGAGCGGGGTCGCGCGTCGCCCTTAAGGAGGAGGCTCCGCCCCCGCGCGTGACGTCACGCGCAGGAGCAGAGCACCCTCCCCGCTCCATTTTCGGCTCATTTTGGAGCCGAACGGACACAGGGGAGGGCGGGCAGGCCCGCCTCCAACTAAAAACTGTAAGTGGGGGGGATCGCGCGTCACCCCTATACGCGCAACGCCCCCCGGCGGCCTGCCCCCCCGCTTCCCCCTGTCGACGCCAGTGCTTGTGGTGTCTTTAGGCATTCTATGGCCTACTACACAGTGGGGAATTACATAACCCCTACTGTCCCGAGAAGAAATACTTGAGGCTTTGAACCTGCACATGCAGGTCATTGTCTTTCCAGTTGTGACAGTTACCTTCTGGAGCTCCGTATAGAAGCAAGCCTGTGCTCATCCATGCAGGTTTTTAGGGGTCAAGCAATAAAGGCCCTCCTTTTTGATCGAAAGCTTTCATGGCCAGCAGTTATACTCAGAGAAATCAGGAAAATTAAACACAACGTTCCAGCCGAAGTAAAAAACAATATCCACTTTATCCGGGTTTGATCACGTCAGAAATATCCCAGACAAACAAAAAATTATTAAAAACCACAGCTGGGCGCACATGAGCCCGACGTTTCATTTCCTATCGCGGAAACATCTTCTGGGGCGATCCAAAAAGAATTGGTAGATGGTACAAATCCAGGCGTCTCGCTTCGTTCTTTAAACTTCAAAAGCGCGGGAAAGCCCCGCTGCAAACAGACGGAGCTTGTTCCGGAAATTATTCATTAACGAAAAGCCGGTCCTGCAGAAACTTAGCGAACAGATCTACTGTCCTCTATTTAGTTCAATTAAAACCCAGAAGAACAGTTCATCCCTTTGAGTCTTTAATGTTTAGTTAGTCCCTGTATCATCTGTTGAATTCTGTAATGCTACATTGTTGCTGGATTGTCCTCTCGTTGCGTGTCTTCGTATAATGGGAAGCCAAATGCGGTTTGCAAAACTCAAATCCTGCTGTCTGTTCATCAGCAAATGAGCCGGTTTTTACTTATCTCAAGTGCCTCCAGATTTTTCAGTATATTTCCTTTACTTTCTGTTCTTAAAGATCTAGTTTCTTTAAATTGAATAGCGTGTCCTGTGGTAAGAGCATGTTCGGCTACTGAAGATAATTCTGGGTGTTCCAACCTCACAGATCTTTCATGTTATTTCAGTCTGGTGCCAATAGATCTCTGGGTCAGACCAATATATTCTTTTCCGCAGGTACAGGGAATATTGTAAATGCCAGGATTAGAGAGAGGCCGTCTCTTGTCTTTGGGATTATTTAATATTTGTTCAATCTTCCTAGTTGGTTTAAAAATTGTTCTGATGTTACCCTGTCTAAGAATTCTTGCAATCTTATCTGTTACCACTTTAATAAAAGGCAAACATGCCCAATTTTTTCTTCTTTGTCATTTTTGGGTGTCATTTTTTGGAGGCATTTTTTAACGTTTGGTGGGGGGTTACATTTGATGAGTTTCTGTTGTACATCACCATGGGTGAAATGTTCACTTGAGAAAGATGGCTGGTTTTAAAAGCAAGGGACTCACATCCACCTTCCAGTCCTGCCTAGCAGTCAGCTGTTTGGAGGCTATGCTAAGAGCTTCTTTGGAAGACTGATTGGATCTTGTGGTGGTACTGGGCTTTTCTGTCTGTTGCAACCAAATGATAAATACTCAGCGTGTACAGTAACATTTGTAAGCAAATAAAGAAATCATCCCACAAGCCTCTGAGGCTCTCTCCTTCCAGGGAAAATGTTTCCAGGAAGGCTTTGAATAAGTCTTCCATTCAATGAAGGGGAGCATGATTATATGTGCTCAAACTGGAAAATCTTCCCTTGAATATGTATGCACAAATTTCATTCTAAAACATGTTCTTTTTTCCTACTTGTAATGTACGAAGTAGGTAGCATACACAAAAGTGTTACTGGGTATGATCCAAGACATGCATAACATGTTAAAAATTGACTATGTGTGCAGTTTTGCTCATGGAAAAACTCAATTCATGGAATGAAATGAAGAGGCGGCCATGAAATGGGTGCAACAATATACAGTACTGTATAGCTTTATTGTGGGGATAGACGTACAATAATTGGGAAGAGGAATCTAAAAGATAATGCAAAGCAATATTTGCATGATAGCATGAAAAGGAAGGGGAGCAGGACATTAGCATCCTAGGGAAATCAGAGCAATTACTGAGGGGGACCAATGGCTGAAGAACAGGCAAGGGAGGAGGGGGAAAGGTGGAAGACCTGAAAAGACAGACAGAAGAAATAGGAAAACACCAAACATTTTTTTTAAACGGCATGAGACCATGGCTTGGGTCTGTGTTCTCTGTCGCCTGAACCAGGGCTGCAAGCCCTTTCTGGCTGTGTGGGGAAGCTTGTCATGTTTCAAGCCTACAAGACAGAAGTCAACAGGAAGCATAAATCCATGCTCTCAGAGGCTAAGGGGAACCATGCATTGGAAGCCTGGGGCTAATCCTCCCCTTAAATGGTAAAAAACAGACCAAGTAGTCCTTGACTCCAAACCATACAACACTCACAAAGAAGGAAAGAATAGAAACACTAAGCGTTTCATCAGTTTGACTGCACACAAGACACAGAAGATGGCGAGGGTTTGGGGCCAATGATCAGGAGACCCAAAGGCCAAGGATACCTAGGCTATACTTACTGTATCTGCTCAGATGGGGCTTGCATTGCTGCAGGCATTGTGGGGCTAGTTTGCCAAGACACAGCAATCTCCTAGTTCAGAGGGCCAGTTGTGTTTGCCGGGGGTGGCGACGATGGTGCCAGCGCTTCTGGGATTGCGCCAGCACCGCCACCGTCAAGCAAAATAAGGGTGTTTTTTCACTTCTCTGGGGGTCAGGCCAGCTCTGGGGTGTGTGGGGAGCCTGCGGAGGGGTCCGTAGGCTCCTTGCACCCCCCGGAGACCCGGCCTGACCCACAGGGTTGTGAAAAAAACCCTTATTTTGCTCGGCAGTGGCAGTGGCAGTGCGATCCTGGAAGCACTGGTGCCATCACCGCAGGTCGCCATTCCCCTTAAGGGAGTAACCCCAAAACTATTCTTTGAGAGAAGGTGTCGGGATCTACTGCAATAAGGGAGTAACAGTTGAGTTATAAACTGATTGTTGGGCAAGGCTCTCTCAGCCAACAACTTCACACAAGCAAACCATTTGGTTCTAATCAAAAGAGCACTTGGCTGGCAGTGGCACCCCAGTCTGAAATGCATTCACTTGAAAGCCTTCAGTGGAACTTTATTTATTTTTATTTATTTTCTGTATTTATATCCCGCCTTTCTCATCATCAGATTTCTCATCAGATTTTATTCAAGGCGGCTTACATAGGCAGGCTATCTTTAGACCTGATAAGGGTCTTTACAATATTGTTCTATTCCTATATAGAACCTTCCATGCTCGAGATGTTTTCCCTTCCGAATGCAGCCCTCCTTCTGGCTTGTGCTCTGCACTTCCAAGCTTCACAGTTCACCACAGTTCACCCTCAGACAGTTGTCTTAGATGTTCTCTCTCTAGCTGACTCCTCCGCATTCCACCCTCTCACGATGCCTTCTCAGTGTCTTTGCGAGGTTTTTCAGCAGCTTCCGTCTCCCATCCAAGCAGGAACCGAGGTTGACCCTGCTTAGCTTCTTCAGGCAGGGCACCGGCTCAAACCTCCAGGCCACACCTCCTGCAGCCTTGTGTTCTGAATTCCTGCCTTAAAATGTGTGTCGCTTATGTACACAAAGAAAGACAAGCAGACTACAACCACATCCCTTCTTAGACAATCTAGGACAAGCTAAAGAAGGAATCTTTTCTGCTTTACTAACTGTCTTCTCTTATGCCCCGCCTCATTTGTGAAATTTATCTATGGAGTTATTCCTTTCCAGAAGGGCTTGGCACCTGTGAGTTTGCTTCCCTCACAAAACCGTTTTGCATTCCTGTTTGTTCCATTGACTTTTTTTCTTTCTTTCATCAGCTGAGATATGCAGCCGTTTCCTCCCTCTGCTTAATCCCAGAAGAACCACCTTTTTTCATAGTTGGAACCAGCCGGGGAGCCTTTTGTTAAATGCTCCATTCTTCTTAGCACAAGCACAGCTCCTGTCAATCCTGCTGGGATGCCTGTTACAAGAATGCCTCTTACTTCATGACTGGCTCCATAACTGGCTCCATAGAGGTTTGCCTCCTTAACGAGATCACATTTATTCAAGTCGGTAGGTATTAATCCACTCTCACCCAGGCCCTTCAGGTGGCTTCTCACAACAGCAGTGGTTGCTCCAGCGTTTGTTTGGTTTGGTTTAGGGGTGCACAGAGTTCTCACCGTGCTGTGGAATTCTTCTGCGGGTTGGCTCTGCCTCAGTCTTTTGATTTCACATGGAGAACATCTACGATCTTGGAAATGGAGCCCAGTGTGCTCTTGCCATGCTTGCTGTTCTTTACATACACATGAATTCACAGGAAATTTATTTTGTATTAATCGGGGAAGGGGTTGTAGCTCAGTGGAAGACCACCTGCTTTGCATGTAGAACATCCCAAGATCCAATTTCTGGAATCTCCACACACAACAGAAAAAAACAATTCAAGTCTGAAAAACCCTGGAGAGCCGCTGCCAGTCACTGTAGACAATGCTGAGCTACTTGACCAGTGGTCTGACTCAATAAGGCAGCTGCATACATTCAATTCATTTTTTTTTCCTTTTAGGCAATAGGACCATTGTATGCATTAGAACACAGGTTTTGGGTTTTTTTCAGCGTATGATGGTGCACAAGATGACATTAACAGTCCTTTTAGTTAACCAAGAGACACCAGTTCGTTAGTTTGCAGGTTAGTTGGTATCCTTATTTACACTGTTTCCCATTGCAGAGACCATTTCAGAGCATGTGCAATGTGTCCTTTCTGTTTTTTTTTTTAAATGACAGGACAGCTCTGATGATGGAAGAAGAGTGGCTTAACTGTGCATAGGGCCCCATTTAAAGCTTGACTGACTTGGAAATGTCTGTCTAGTAGAAGACAGAGGCATCATATATGACTTTCTATTTATTTATATAGCTTGTCATAACCTCCAAGAATCAAGTAAAAGCCCTATCAATCAGGTCCATATCTGCATGGTGGCATCAGAGGTTGGCCAAGTCAGGCCCACCTGGTCCTTTATGGTCATCAGTGGTGTAGCAATGCACTTGATGGAGTGTGTCACTCTGCGGTTGCCAAGGATGATTGGCTGGGGGGGGGGGGAATAGGAGACGCAGACAGAGCCAGGCCAATTGAGTTGTTCCTCTTGGACCTTCTGCATCCAGGAACAAGCCTGATTGGCTAAAGGGCAGGGAAAACAGGAATTTTCTTTCTTTCCTTCCCCCTCCAGCCAATCAGGTTGTTCCAAGGATCCACACCCACCTGCTTACTCATTAGCTTTACCAAATGGTAGAAAACTAGGTAGCAGGTAAGCTAACACAGGGGGCATTTTTTTGGGGGGGGGAAGGAGAACCTGGTAATGGAAGGGGGTATGTCTGAGCAGGTGTACACTTTGCATGCACACAAAGGGCTGCCTGGACAAGCTGATGTCACTCCTACTTTTAAGTTAGGAACTTATTATGCCCTAGAAAGCCAGTCAAGTTTTCAGTGGGACACCAAGCAAACTTAGGCTGCAATCCTAGCCACACTTACCTGGGAGTACGCCTCATTGACTATAATGGGACTTACTTCTGCGTAGACGTACCGTATTTATTGGCGTATAAGACGCACTTTTTTGTCTACATTTGTGACCCAAAATAGTAGGATGTGTTTTATACGCCAATACTAAAAATCCCTTTCCCCACTTGCCCGTTTTAAAGCATTTTCGGGCTTGCCGCGTTTTTCCGGAGCCAGAAAGCTCCCTTGTGCTTTCTTCCCTAACTAATCTATCCGATCTACAGCTGTTTGTCGGGTTTAATTTATGCATGTGCATGAGTTGAGCTTCTCAGCAGCCAGCAGAGGACGCTGTGCTCCTCAGTTAAGTTCAGCTGAGCTGCAGAGGGCGTTGTCTTCCCAGCTCTCTTTGGAAGGGTAAGCTTCTGAACTGGGCCTAGTTGGGGAGGCTTTGGAAACTGCATAGGTGGGGTAAGAGTTGAGTCTGGGTTTTTTTTTGTGTACTTTTATGTTTACTTTGGAAACTGTGCATGGGTGGGGTGGGGTGGGGTGGGGTGGGGGAAGGGAAAAGAGTTGAGTCTGGGTTTTTTTTACTTGGGGTAAATGTTTTTTACTTTGGAAACTGTGCATGGGTGGGTTGGGGGGAAAAGAGTTGAGTCTGGGGTTTTTTTGTACTTGGGATTTATGTTCTGGTGCATTTTGTTCATGTGTCTTATTGCTGTGTGTTTTAAAAGAGATCCTGGTATTTTTGTGCAATTTATGTAAATTAGCTAATTAAGCAGCCAAGCAGTAAATGGCCAAGTGGCCCAAAAATGCTTTAAATCTTTTTTTCTTGAAACCCAGGGCCAAAAGGAAGGTGCGTCTTATACGCCGGTGCGTCTTATACACCGATAAATATGGTACATAGGATTGGGCTCTAAGTTTCCTATCTTTCTAAAAATGCCCTCTTATTTACCATCAAGTCATCTTGAATAAAAGTAGGGCCAGTTCTGCAACTACCACTGTAATAAACTTACCTGTTCCCTTAGTGTTTAGAAACTTGTATATAAGTTAACCAGAGCATGGCCTCTCCTATTTCTTCCCTGGACTAACAACTATATACAGAATGGAAAGTGAAACTAACTTAATGCAATTGCTATGCACATAAGGAGTCATCATGTAAAATAATTATACATTTCAGTGAAGGAACATCAGTAAATTCAATTCACAATTGCCTAGAACATATATTTCCCATTATATAATATCCCCTCCTTACCTAGTAACCCCAACAAGTATTTCCCCCTCCTCAGACTCCCTGGATTTAAAAAGGAACATGGGAATTAAACCGAGGACTTGTGGGGTGGTTGGCTAGAGGAGGCAGGGTAAACGCATTTCACCAATGCTCCACCTGAGGCAACCACCTCAATCTGTCTCATGGGTGGGCTGGCCCAGAATAAAAGGTACACCGCAAAATAACCATGCTATCCAGATGCTTTTGTAAGATGCTCTTCAGTTTTTGCTATAACAAAGCATTTAGGCATCAACCTTTTATTCTGAATGAGCACATAATAATATACTCTCTTTTATTCCCTCACCAGGCAGACTTAGATTTTCTCCTTCTAGTGCTTGCTTTTCAAAAGTCTCAAGACTAGGAATATGAACTCAAGCAGAATCTGCTTAGATAGACACATTGAGATGTAACACCATCAAGGCAAAGACTTTCAGAGACAGCAAGAAGCATGCAGTGTCATTAAAGCAGTGTTTAAGTGTTAGAGAACCAGGGAAAGTGTTAGAAATCTCTCTGTGTTCTTTCAAATAACAATAACCAGCAGAGTAAAGCATTTCATTTTTGCTCCGCTAGAAATACTGACTATGTAGCCATTAAGCCAATAGCTTTGGCACATGAAAAATTTATGCTGACCACCGTGTTCTTTTTGTCAGTTATTTAACTTTAACACACTGCATATATAAATCAGTTTGCTGGATATAATGATTCATCTATCCTTAGGGTTACCAACCCTCCAGGATTGGCCTGGAGTCTCCAGGAATCGACATCAATCTCCAGGTGACGACGGAAGCAATTGTGGAGATTTTAACAGGGCCTCCCTTGTTTAACATTATGTCATGGGGGGTGGGGACGTCAAAATCTCCAGGAATAGATTCAGTCAAAGCTGGCAACCAGCTGTCCTGTTTTTATTGCTTGGCACTTGCATAGCCATGGATGATAGAATAAATACTCAGAAGAAGAGAACGCTTCCTTTCACATTTGTGAACCTGAGTTTTAATAACTGCACATGGCTTGGCTTTCCATGCAGGGGTGCATTCTGGGACAAGGCTGGGAGGGAGGAAGAGCTTTTGCGCAACTCGGACGTGGGTTGATAAGCCTTAAGAAACCCCATGGAGGCTTGAAAATGATGCGTTTTGGCTATTTAATGGTAAAAATGGCGATTGGGGGCTTTTCCCCCTTTTAACAGGGTTTTTAGTGTGGAACGTGTGGATCCGGGATCTGCGGTGAGTCAAATCTGCGGATCCTGAACCTGCAGATAGAAAGGGTCTACTGTATAGACATAAACCTAAGTCTATACAATACAGGGAGGGGGCAGGTGGCAAAATGAGAGAGGGGATGGATCTCGGCTGCACCAGCATGCACCAGATCCTAACCCCATTCCCTGTCCCCAGTGGTGTCACTAGGGCGCAAGCCGCCCTAAAGCGAGGGCATGCGCGCTGCCCTAATGATTCTTTGGCGGCGCGGAGGGACCACAGGCCAGGGAGGATGTCGTCTGAGCTGGCAGCAGCGGGGCCCGGGGGTAAGACTTGTGCTGCGGAAGTCTTACCCCCGGGCCCCGCTGCTGCTGGCTCCGAAGACATCCTCCCCAGCCAGTGGTCCGGGGCCTTCTGACGAGGCCCAATGCGGCGACATGGTATTTATTAGGTTTTTCGCGCCTGCGCAGAACGTTTCTGAGGGCAAGGGCTGCCCTTTTGCCCTCAGAAACGTTCTGCGCAGGCGCGAATAACCTAATAAATACCGTGTCGCTACATTGGGCCTCGTCAGAAGGCTGCAGACAGCCGCCTGGGGTGGACGCTCCAAGGCCTTTTCCCGGCCTTGGAGCCTCCGGAAGGGTGATGCGCAGCGTGCACGCGCGTCACCCTTTGCGCATGTCACCCCCTGGCGGTCCGCCCCACCACCACGCTCCAGTGACGCGCGTGCCTGTCCCCTTCCCTCTTCCTTACTCTCCTTAGATTTGTGCTAGCAAAATAGCTGGTGCAGATCTGAGGAGACTCATTCGGGCAGCAGAGGCTTGCCCTGGGGTAAGGGAAAGTTCCCTTACCTCGAGGAGGCCTCTGGACTGCCTCCCTCCTACAGGATACAGCACATGCTCCATTGGCACAGCTGCATCAGCAGCAGGAGGATTTAGTTAGGATTGGTCTATATCTGTGCAACCCTATGCAATAGTGTGCTCAGTGGGACATACTCTCAGGTAAGTGTATAAAAATTGCAGCCATAACCTACTTGAGCATTGGTCATGCAGTGTGCAAGACCTAAGATATGGAGGATTTCTGGGTTAAAACCAGAGGCTTGAATTGGGAATCTTGAAAAGAGCCAACATGATGGGAAAGCAGTCCCCCCCCCTGAAGTGCTGTGCTTCAGTGACCCATCCTGTCAAGAGACTGCCAAATATTATACCAGCTGAATCTGAATCTAGATCCTTTTGAAGAACCATGCCATGTAGATCAAGGCTTCTCCACCTGTTCTAGATCCTTTTGAAGAACCATGCCATGTAGATCAAGGCTTCTCCACCTGTTCTAGATCCTTTTGAAGAACAATGCCATGTAGATCAAGGCTTCTCCACCTGTTCTAGATCCTTTTGAAGAACCATGCCATGTAGATCAAGGCTTCTCCACCTGTTCTAGATCCTTTTGAAGAACCATGCCATGTAGATCAAGGCTTCTCCTTTTGAAGAACCATGCCATGTAGATCAAGGCTTCTCCTTTTGAAGAACCATGCCATGTAGATCAAGGCTTCTCCACCTGTTCTAGATCCTTTTGAAGAACCATGCCATATAGATCAAGGCTTCTCCTTTTGAAGAACCATGCCATGTAGATCAAGGCTTCTCCACCTGTTCTAGATTCTTTTGAAGAACCATGCCATGTAGATCAAGGCTTCTCCTTTTGAAGAACCATGCCATGTAGATCAAGGCTTCTCCTTTTGAAGAACCATGCCATGTAGATCAAGGCTTCTCCTTTTGAAGAACCATGCCATGTAGATCAAGGCTTCTCCTTTTGAAGAACCATGCCATGTAGATCAAGGCTTCTCCATCTGTTCTAGATCCTTTTGAAGAACCATGCCATGTAGATCAAGGCTTCTCCACCTTTTCTAGATCCTTTTGAAGAACCATGCCATGTAGATCAAGGCTTCTCCACCTGTTCTAGATCCTTTTGAAGAACCATGCCATGTAGATCAAGGCTTCTCCACCTCTTTTTTTTTACTCATGGTCCCATTCTGAGCCTCATTTCATCATACGCCTGGCAGTTAGGTTTGGGTGGCTCCCTCAGAAACAACACATTGGATGGCCCCCAATCTTTTGTTTTTTCCCATGTGGCTCTCTAGTAGTATGTTGTGCCCCCCTGGGGGGGCATATAGCCCATGTTGAGAACCATTGATATAAAATCATTAGAGCGTTGCCAGATATTACAATATATTACAGTAGCTGGCTTGAAATTATGAAGGTGATTTCTGGCTGCCTCCACAGCCTGAATACCGAGAGGCCATGATGGATGGGTCCAGAAACTGTTGATTTCTATAATGGCCATTCCTAGAAGAACTGGTAGACCTCACTACATATCTGAGGAGGCATCTAGTGCGTCATATATGGTGCAGGAAAATGACATGGAGGATCTTTGTCTCTTACAGAGCTGATTGCTTATGATCTGCTAGACTTTGGCTTTCATGCATCAAAAAAAAGGCACCCAAGGCAGCTAAAAATATTAAACTACAATATCGGTTAAAAAAAGCAAAGCAGTAGGCAATAACTTGAGAAAAACCAGATGGAGATGCTATAATTTTAAAAAGGGGAGTGTAACAGTAGTACAGTCTTCAGGCTCCACCAGAACACGGATGGGAGGGGCTGATCTCAATTCAAGGGGAGGGAATTCCACAACTGTGGTGCCACAACAAAAAAGGATCTCTCTTGAGTTGCCATCAAATGACCTTAGGTCATGGTGGCACTTGCAGAAAGGCCCCTCCAGATAATCTTAATGAGC
Source organism: Plestiodon gilberti rubricaudatus (assembly GCA_026170595.1). NCBI lineage: Eukaryota > Metazoa > Chordata > Lepidosauria > Squamata > Scincidae > Plestiodon > Plestiodon gilberti. Next base: position 115,905,981 of record JANXHW010000001.1, read on the forward strand.
AGGTTTTCTCATATGGGTAGCTTTATATAACCTGGCCTTATTAAAGGTTAATACTAGCACCTTGAATTGCAACCAGAAATGCACCCAGCACAGTTGGAAAAGCAGTGGTTTGACACAGTCAAATTGCTTGGTCCTGGCCACAACTTGTACACCTGTATTTTGCACTAACAGTAGTTTTTGTTATTGTTCAGGGCAGCCCCGTATAGAGTGCATTATAGTAATCCAGGCTTGATGTCACCAATGGTTAGATCTGAGTGGCTCAGATAAGGAGGCACTTGGGGCACCATCCCAAGCTGGGTAAAATACCCCCCCCCCAGCCACTGCTGCCACATGATGATCCAGGAGCACTCGCATAATAAGTGACATAAAATCAGTGGGGAAACTAACAAAGTAGAGGTGAAAGGCACATTTGGGACAGGTGTCATATTGAGTAAGGTCAAAAACTTCGGGAACAATTTCAGCAATGTCCTTTTGTGTGCTCCTGAGGACTTGTGGGATATGACTCCTTGAAGCAGCTTTTTAAAAAGCAAGACTGCTGCAGTAACTGCATACAATAGTTTGAAAATATTACCATGTGGGAACACATTAGATGGTGGTTTTGTTGCACTGTATGTAACTGAGTACACATGTGGCCAAATATTATACCAATCATCCCCTTCCCAAATAATGACATTAGGATGTGCAATTAGGACTCGGTTTCAGTGTTGGCACAATCTGGATGTGTGCTGAACACTTTGCTACACTGTGTGTGTGGTTCCTCTTGAGAGTTGGCGTTCCATTTCCAATATTGGATAAATTGGTTGAGAGGCTTTGCTAAGGAGTTTGTTGTACAGTTAGGACCGAATATAAGACTCCAGTCAACCTAAAGAGAAGAGAGATCAGATGGCAAACAATCTTTTGTTTGCAACGTGGACAGAAATACACTCCGTTCACCTGAGTCTTTCTGCCAGAGACGAAGGTGAATGCTCCTTTCCCCAAAAGGACTGTGTTCAAAAGCAATCTGAGGTCAACCAAGGGACAGGCAATTGCAAGGGTTATTGGCAGTGTCAGCTGAAAGTGATTTGCATCAGCGCTGCACTTCAGAACTAATACTGGGAGGGATTCTGTAACCTAAAAGGGTTGGGGAATCTCCGGGAAGCAATTAAGGTGTACTGACTCCCTTAAAGCATCACACAGACAGTTCTTTCATTTTGTTAGTTACGTTTAAAAATGGTAATGGCAGTTATGTTGCAAAACGTTTAACATTTCTTCCATCATTCCCATTTTATTAGACAAAACATGTTCAATCAATGAACTTCATCTTCCCCAAAGCCATAATAAAAACTGAAACCGAAAACAAAAACATTGGTCCAAAGAGGAGATGATGGTCCTCAGGACTAAAATGTATACAGGTGCAATCCATGGATCCACTATTCACTGTTCACCATGCCCCCCCCCCGAAGCTAAAGAAAGGATGGATACGGGGGCCACGGGGGATAACGTACCTCCTCATCCGTGGTTTCTGGTATCCACAGGGGCCCAGGAACCTATTCCCTGCGGATACCGGGGCCCTACTGTATTTCAGAACATAATGCAAAGCGATGAACATTCACGAACATATAAGAAACAAGTAGAGGCCCGCAACAAATGTTGCAGTACGGTATGCATACTTCCCTGGGAATAAGTCCTATTGGATTTGATAGTGTTGAATGACATGCACTGGATCACATTGTGAGAAGACAGTCCTGTGCTCACTTTCCTTTGGATAAGTGCACTGGCTTTTGTGAGGCTTAAGGTAAAGGTAAAGGTATCCCCTGACAGTTAAGTCCAGTCGTGAGGCTTACTTCTCAGTAAATATGGCCAGACTCGCACTGCTAAGTCTCTCTAATTGTCAATTACTGCAAGGGTAGGCTGCAGTCATGTGACTTAGCAGCAGTAGTTTCCTATGAATACTGTACAGAGAAACTTACTTCCAAGGAGCAGTTTGGCAAGATAAAACATGTAGGCTACAATCCTAGTTGTTTAAACATTTACTAGAGCTAGAGTTTGACCCTTTAAAATAATTTGGTCTTACTGTTGATTAACAACAAAAACATGCTTAGGATCCCTACGTGTAAAAAGAAATCTTAGGAAGTTTGAGGGAACTTTGGGAGAGACTGTTTAAGTCTCCTAACACACAGCTGAGCAAGGAGCTCTTCCTGCCTACAGGAAGAGCTGGTAGTGGAGCTCTTCTTGCACCCTGGGTCAGTTCTGTCCCACCTGTACAAAGGACACCACTCAGTGAGAGAGTCACCCAAACATTTGCTAAGGCTTTCTTTGGGGCTGCAAGGTTTATGTTTTGCTTTGCCTGTTGTGTTGCATGAGAGGAAGCCAAAGGGCTACCAAGGGCTACTATGTACTAATGATAACTATGCACTGTCTGTATAACTCTGGGGAGCAATGCCAGGAAAGAAGTACTGTATACATTTCTCTCCTGCCTGTGGGCTTCCCAGAGACAGCTGGTAGGAAACAGGATGGCAGACTAGATGGGTCTTTGGCCTGATCTTTCTTATGGATTTTTCTTATGTTGTCATGAAACCTCCACTCCTTTGTGGGAGTGGCTTGGCCTGTAGGCACAGGCTGATCTCCCATCCACACTGACTGGCCCAGCCTGGTCAATTACCATATTGTTCTGAGTATAAGACTCACTTTTTTCTCCTAATTTAAGTTTTTAAACTAGGGGTGCGTCTTATAATCAGGCTGTTGCAATTTAATGCCAGTGATTTAATTAAATTTTTTTAATAGCACCAAACTTTAAGGGTGCGTCTTATAATCAGGTGCGTCTTATACTCGGAACAATACGGTATTTTCCATCCCTTCTCCTCCCCTCCTTCTTTTGAGGCCAGTCCTTTCAACAGTGCCCCAGATTCCCCCCCCCCCTTTTTCTGGCTCTCCTGTCTTATGGCATCATAGCAGGATGGGTTTATTATGAACAAACAAGCACACACACACATGTGCCCTGCCTTTCAGTGCATGATGAGCCACAACAAACTGATAGGCAAACCTACACAGGGAAAACGAGACTGCAGCGCACATGTGTAGTTCTCAGGAAGTGAACTTTTAGGGGGACTTTTAGCCCCCATTGGGTGGCCTATGCTAAAAGGTTTTGAACCTTTGCAAATTAGGGGACTGTCCTGAGCATCTGAACTCCTCCCTCTTCCCTGTGGGTGGTTCCATTTTGGCTACAGACTCCCAGTTGTCCTAATCCTATCTTGCATTCAGAAGAACAGAACAGATGCTCTGTGGATAGAACAGGTAATTAAGTTACTACCTTGAGCAATGAATATATATATTTTGAATACAAAGATCCTTCATATGCTGAGTAAGCAGGGAAGGCTGAAGTGAAGAGCACTTAGGTAAGCAATTCTCAGATGACAACTTTATTTAATAGTTTTTCTTCATTGATGGCATTTAAGAGTCACATTTCCCATGTGTATGTTATCAACTGATTATTTATATGCAAAGCATCTATTACAAATCATGCACCTTCACATCAAGATATTTTTCAATAGAAACTGTGCTTGTAGTCAGTAGTTGTTAACAAGTGATGTACATAGTAAAGAATGGATGAATTTTACATGTCCACAACCAATGACCATCACAGTGTAAGAACATACTGTGACAGTAGAGGGAACAGTAACAAAGTTAATAACTTAAAAACATATTTAAAATCAAAATATTACCATTAAAGCACCATGCAATGCATGTTTACTTGGAAGTAAGGGCCAAACTAGATTACCCTATATCAAGGGTGGGGAACCTATTTGCGGTGGAGGGCCATTTTCCCATGGGGAAAATTTGTTGCGGGCCGGCTGTTAGGCCGGGTGCAATTTTGGCACCCCCAGTGCAAATTTGACCCCCCGTGAATGTAGCAATCCCCGTCCCCCGAACCCTCCCCACCGCTCTCCAAACCAACCCACCCACCGACCGCTCTCCTTACCTCAGGCTCCGGGCCGCTGCCACCGCCGCCTTCCTGCGTCAGCTCCTTTTGAAAGCGGTCTTCCTGTACATGCGCAGATCACCGATGACGCCGAGAGGGCAATCTCTCGGCCTCAGTGGCGCTCTCCGCATGTACAGGAAGGCCGCTTTCAGAAGGAGGAGGCGCCGAGGTGACGCCCTTTCCCACACACACACACACACACACACACACACACACACACACACACACACACACACACCCTATACTGCATCCCTCTCCAGGTGTCCCCCTTTGTTTTTCACTGTGATGCTTTGGTCTCTTTAACTAGGTGTCATTTGTCATTTGAGAACCTGATACATTTCTACTCATCCCTGGCTCAGTATTCCTTCCCATTAATTTGTGACCTGCATTACTGAGGAAGTAAGCAGCATCATTTTTGGAAACCTTCTTGGAGCACCTATACTTCAGGATGGCATTGGGAACAAACAGGCACTAAACCTGCCCTGTCTAGATGGTTTCCATAGGCGGATACAAGATCTCCAGTGCCGTTTGCCAGCTTCCTTTTAATAACTGGGAACTAACTTGTCAGAGTGAGCAATAGGCCAGAAAACAGCTATCCTACTAGCTGTGAATAAAAATCTTCACATTATGCCTGTTTACCCATTCCTGTCCACCACACCACAGCTTTTTATCACAGCCATTAATCTCAGTGGCAGTCGGGGAACATTTTCAAGTGCTTATTGAAAATGTCAGTATATTTCACTTCGCTGAATTTCTTTTGTGCAGCATAGCAAGGAACACAAAGCAGGCTAGTTATGCATGACTTCCCCTGTCTGATTCCCTTTATCTGCTGTTTTTTTTCTTTCTTTCTAGGGTTCTTCCACCAGAGTTGTTGAGATTCTTCCTATAACTGCTCTTAACTTCGCTACAGTCTTAACTCATCACCGTTTTTAAAAAAGCAGGCAAATGTATTTGCAATTCCTCAGTCCATCCTAAAACTACTGAACTTTCATAAAATATAATTTAAAGGTTCACTTGTTTCCTGTCTCCTTTTCCTATATTTGCTGATGTATGCAACTTGGCTCTTCATTAGCTTTAACAACATCAGCATCTAATATTTTATAGCCATTATTTTCAGTTATCTTTATAGATGCTGATCCATGACTACACAGATCTTCAAATTCTTCTGCTTAGTTATTTAAAATATTTATACCCTGCTTTTCTGACATAAAAAGCAGCTTATAACAGTCAAATCCACAAAATAAAAACAATAAAAGCACAATACAGCAACAGAGAAGATAAAACAAAATAAAACCATAGGCATATACAGTATGGTCAAATTGATAGACATGACCCTGAATGCATAATTCTTAACTAGAACCCCGGGGCCAGAAACAGTATGAAACCACAGGAGGGGAATGGAAGGGAATGTAGAACTTCGCTCCCAATGTGGTTCCAATCCTGATCATGTTCTCCCCGTGTACTATCTTTATGGGGGGTGGGGGCGGAGAAGCCCTTCCACTGAAAGCCAGCAGCCTCACTGCTTGCCCAGTAAGGGACCTTAGATGATGCATAATGCTACACTGACAGCGCAATCCTGTGTAAGGATCCGGCCAGCGGCCCAGGGCCACCCGCCGGATCCTGAGCCCAGGCAGCTGTTCTGCTGCCGGGCCAGAGGTCTACTCAGGGAAGGGGACGCTCGTCCCCTTCCCCGGGTGTAAATCCAGTCCGGCCTGATCGGCCTCCTTGGATTTCCGCCAGGTAAATAGCTGGTGGAAGTAGAGGAGACCGTGTAACGGCCTAGCCAGCCCGGCGGGGATGGGGATAGGGCCGAGGCCATCCCCCGCCTCCTCCCGGGCTGGCTAGAACAATGGCCCCCTCCCTCAACCGCTGAACCGCCCCCGCACCCGCAGGATCCCGACTCACCTCCTCCAGTGGACGCACAGGCGCTCAAGCGACGGAGCAAGGGAGGCCGGCCTCCCTTGGTCCCGAGTCGTCACGAACATGCTTTATGGCACATTCGCGACGTCTTCCGGCGATGGAACACTCGTTCTGTCGCCATCACAATCCTCAGGATTGCCCTCTGAGTCTATTATAGTTGGATACATAATGGTATAATATAGAGGCACCATTATAGGTTGACCAGGTCAGGCACTGGCTGAGGGCCTGCATATTCCCAGACCCAATCCAGACCCCTTTCCAGAGCTTCCATGGGATCAGAAGATCATTGGGCCACAAAAGAGTGGTCTTTTCCCCTCGGCAGATTGCAGTGGCTGCTAGAGGTGGGATTAGTTGACTACTGTGCCATGATGATCTCCCTAGAACGAATGCAGTAGGTCACGTTGTGTGGGCCAAGTGGCAGTGGTGGGAGCACGCGGTTGGTCTGCCATGCCAGTCCTCCTTTGGGAGTGTTAACTCAAGTCAGACTAATAAATGCTCAGGTTCATGGCTCCCCTTCGTACTGGCCCCTGTATTAATTCAATACATTCGTGGCCTGTTCATATTCCAAACTTCAGTGTTTTGCCTCTTTAGTTTATCTTTGCATACAGCAAATTGTGGCATATTACAAAATTGCCTATACAAACTAGACATGGGCAGCCCAATCCAACACAACTCCCTGCTTGGCGATGCAGTGACACCAATGTGGCACATGAGTTGCTGTATTGCTGGTGCAAGTCCATGAGGACTCGGGTCAAGGGATCAAGGCCAGGAAGGAGGTTAGGATTTTGGATTGCACCACTGCCGTCAATACCACCCTCTTCCTGGTCCTGATCCATCCTCCTCCCTGCCCCTGTTGCCGCCCCTTTCCACCCACCACCCACCTTCCTCCCACCACCCTTCGTGAACTTACTAGCGCTGGTGGGCATTCACAGTCCACTGGTGTGCAGAGCTGGCCGCTCACTGCTTGCTGCACAAGCTGGGCTGCATTTGCGCGCACCAGCATGTCATTTTTGCAACAGCCGGAAAACACCTTATGCCACCTGAATGCTCATTCTGGTGGCATAAGGCATGAGCAGGATTGGGCCATAATAGAAAAAGCTTGTGTTGGCGAAGTAACATTGTGTTCAGTTCCATTGTCCTCATTCCCAGGAAATTGTGCTCCTTGTAATATATACTGTATAGCTTTTTAAAACATCATGCTTAAACGCTTTATACATTTTGATAGTTTAATAATATCTGCTCTTCTGAGAACATCTCTATCGTCATTATATCAATCATTTGCCTTGAGCAGCTGCTCATTGATGTTATGTGACCCTGAGGAACATCACAATATTGACCTTGAGATTGTTTTGTATTTTAATTAAGTGTATTTGTTTCATTCCTTTTACCATGCATTGCCCATTTTATTCAGCTCTTTGTGGTCAGTAAGGAAGAGATCAAATGAACTTTGCCTTTGAATCTCTCAATAAAAAGAGACTACAAGCCAATACAGAGTTAAGCGCACCAAGTGTACTGAAATCAATGACCTCAAACATGCTTAACTCTGTGTTGGCTTGTGGCCAGTTTGATTCGAATCAGCTCAGCTTGATGGATATTAGTTTGGTTGTGACTGTTCAGCTGAGGTCTAGTCAGTAGGAATCAGACTAATGCATGATTGTTACAATTTCCTACACTCAGTCCCAGGGGCGTATTTTAAGTTGTTCTCAAAATGCTCCATCAGCACAAACTTCATACTTTCCCCCTAAGGCTTGTTCCAGAATGGCATTTTGAGGATCATGCTTATCTAGCAATATAATGTTTACTCTAATTATACAGCAACGCTGCAAATGCTGTAGCATCATATTTAAAAACAGAGGTTTCTTACCTGGTGGGCATGAACATGATCGATGTAAATACTAACCACAATCTTGTCTTAGTCTGAATTACCATCTTAACTTCATGATGCATTTAGCTAACTTTTTTTGTGGTTCAGAATCCTGAGTAATTTAGCACCATCACATTCTTGGTTTTTGTGCAGGTGTACAGTACCATGTTTGTGTGACTAAAGCAAGGCATGCACTTGCAGTGGTGTAGCTGAGGGGGGCCTGGGCCTCTGGGGCTGTGTGTGCCCCACAGGGGTGCCATTTAATAATAATTTATTATTTATTATTTATTGAATTTATATCCTACCTTTCTCCTTTCACCAATTTTTATTAAGGGGGTTACTGTACTGTAAGGTTCTGGGGAGGATGAAATGTTACATTTCTGTGAATGTTTTGGGATTATTATTAATTATTATCATAGTTAATATTATACGTAATGAGTTTGTCAGGACTCGAGGGGGGTGCAAAAATTTCATGGGCACCGGGTGCCCCCTAGCTCCTCCTCTGTGCACTTGACTGAAATTCATTCTTCAGTCTGCCTTCTCTCTGATTTATTGGGCATACGTTTGGAAGAAGGCAGAGAATTAAAATATAAGATGCATTTTGACCCGCTGGATCTCAGAGGAAGAAGCAGAAGACGTAATATTTACCACCACATAACATTTATATAATGCTTTTCAAGACCCCAAAGCACTTCCCATGCATTCTCTTCGACACTGTTACAACTTCCCAGTAAGGTAGGTCCAATATTATTATCATCCTGCATGTCATCCTGCAAATGGGAGACCAAGGCAAAGAGAACAGTGTCTGGTACCAGTAGCTGTACATAGAAAAAATGGCTGATGTGAGCTTTGAATAGAGATTTAAAGACACAGCTTTTTACACATGCCACATTGCTTTTCCTGAGGGAAGGGATAGTTTGTACGCTGGAGCCAAGACAAGGAGCCTTAAGATTCTTACAGCCCAGTCCAGCCTAAGGCCTCAGCGGCACAATTCAGTCACAAAAGCAGCCTAAGTGCCTTAGGCTGAAGTTAGGACTGAATTGTGCCGTTGAGGCCGAATTTGTGCTGCAATTGTGACAGACATAGGACGGGTTAAGGAAAGTTGACCAATTCCGTCCTAAGTTCGGCCTAAGAGCTATTCCGTCCTAAGTTTGGCCTAAAAGTGGGCGTGTCGGGGGAGTGACGGGGGCGGTTACGAATTTGGGTCCAGGTCCAGACACTGGAGAGCTCTGACACGCCCCCTCAAGCACAGCTACGGAACAAAATTTAGGTCGACAAAAAAGGTGGACTCAAATTTGAGGAGACCCATAGGAGCCATTTTACCTTACCCACTCCAGCCCTCTCCTGAAAAGTTCTAACACCCTACTCCTGAGTTATGCCTGAGTTAGGACGGAATAGCTGTGGCATAACTCTGGACATGGACACAGATAGTTACCCTATCCGCAGCCAGCCGCACCCAGCCTCTTTCCCACAAAAGCCCAGCCCCAGGCCTCCATTCTCTCTCTTTCTCTGAGCACGTGGCGTGGGGTCCTGTCCCCCAGCAGCCACAAAGTGGGACTTTGTCGGTGGAGGGCAAAATTCACAAACACCCCACTTCTCTCTTCTCCTCTCCTCTCTGCCCCCCTCTAGGGCAGAGAGGGCTGTTCAGGCTGTGGCCAAACTGTTTACAGCTGTGCCTGGGCAGCTGCCTCCTTGCAAGCATTTGCTAACCCATGTCTTTCTCCCAGCCTCTCTCTCCCCCCCCCCCACAGGCAACAACACCAGCAGGTAAGAGCAGGGTCTGGGATGGCACGTGTTATGACTTCTGCTTGTTCATGCCAATATATGTTTGACTTCTGCCTGTGTAAGCCATACCGTAGGACTTCTGCCTGTGTTTGCCATAATGTTGGACTTCTGCCTTTTCATGCCAATATGTATTACTTCTGCCTGTGTTCGCCTTTATGTAGTACTTCTGCCTGTCAGCACACATATATGATAGCTGCCTCTTTACCAATGTGTCCTCTGATAGCTGCCCGTTGCCATGTGAGCAAACAAATATGTGTTTGTGTAAATGTGACTTGCCTGTTAACAAAGGTGTGTTTACTAACCCGCAGCCTTGCCCCCATAGGGTCTACAACAGGTCAGTTATGATGTGCTAGTCATGTATGTAGTTGTGCTGTGTTTTCTCTCCTTCACTGTTGTCCTTTGCAGGATCATGCCCTTCTGACGTCCAGGTAAGCTCCTCACACTGTGACAAGCTCGTTATACCTAGCAGCTGTGTAATCTGACCTCTCCCTGCAGGCTTTTGCAACCTACACACTGGCTTGTCTTCAATGGCGACTGCTACCACACACCAGCTGACATGTAACTCCCCCTTGTTTTTTTTGATTTGTAGGAACGTCCACTACCACCTACCTTCCTGAGAGCACCCCTGGGGCTGTAGGCAGGGTGCCCCACTGTTGTCTGCCTTGATGCTGCCAGAGGTCAGGGTGCCAGCCCTGCAACCCTCCTCAGCTGCTGCTGCTCCACCTCCCTGGCTGTCCTACTTGCTGTCCCTCCCCTTTCTATGGAGCAGGCTGTGGTTCCACAGGGGAAGAGCCTGCATCTCCAGGTCCATGGGGCACGTGTGCTGCTGCTGCTTTCAGATTGGCTGCTGTGACTACCCCTGGCAGCCTCGCCTGGCCATCTCTGCTGCTGTTCCAGAACAATATAGATGCCCCTCGGGCAGAGCCCCCTTGTGCCCAGTGTTACACAAGCATTGATCCACACACAGAGAGACAGCGCCCAGCACACAAGCCCCTGCATGAATCCCATCCAGGGACTGCCACTTCCTTCCCAGGGAGACCACAGGAGGGGGGCTGCCAGACCCTCAGGGCTCAGAGGGGAGTGGGGAGCTATCATATATATGTGTGCTGACAGGCAGAAGTACTACATAAAGGCAAACACTGACAGGCGACATGGCACCCATACTGGATCCGCTCGCGTCCGCCACGTCCGTGAAGAGCCCTTTCGGCAAGCGGGGCTCTCACCCGCCCATGGTCCACCCGTCAACGGCGTCCGTTCCGCCCACGGTCCGCCCGTCAACGGCGTCCGTTCCGCCCAAGGTCCGTCTGCATAAGAGGTGCCCATTCCTGCATTGCCTTCATCTGCGAAGTGACCCCTGTGTCCCTATTGGTCTCTGCAGACCACTCTCCCTGTATCCCTCTCCCACCAGCCTTGTTGTCTGTCTGTTTCTGACCCACCCGTGTCCCTCCCCAGCACCCCCTGTCCGCCTGCCTGTGTGTTTGCCTCCCACTCCCTGATGATGGAAGCTGGCCACCCCCACCCCGCCGGAGTGCCTGCCGCGAGGCGCCGATGTCGCCCCATCTGGGGGTGTGATGAGCTGCGTGAGCCCTTCTCGCTCGCAGCAGACAGGCCCAAGGCATCTCTCGGTCTTGGCCGGGGCACAGAGCAGAAGGCACGCCGGGATGCCTTCTTTGTGGGCATAGCCATGGCCCTGGAGGCCCAGGGCTTCAGGCAGCGCACGGGCAAGTCATGTCAGAGGTAGTTCCAGCCATCATGAGACCCCCTTGTGTGTGACGTTCCCACCCCCTCCTTCCCTTCTCTCCCCCGCCCCCCCATGAATCCCACGTGCAGCCTCAACGTGGCATGGGGGTGGCAACACCTGTTGCAGGTAGGAGGGCTGTGGCACTCCCCCCTGCAGCAGGTGGCTAATGCACAGGGTGCCCTGGGGCAGCTGGCACTGGCACAACCTCTGCCCTTCAACTGACTGTCGCACACCCAGTGCCTGCAGGCCCACCTGTGGCTGCCCATCTGCTGCGAACGCTGCAGCAGCTGTGGTAGGTGTACACAGACGAGCTCAGGAGGGGGCTCTTCGCTTCCACAAGACTGACACCTCACCACAGGAGCCTGCCTGCCTCTGTGGTAAGTCTTGCCTCGATCCTGGGCTGGTGCTGGCCCACTGCTCTTGCCTCCTGCCTACCTCAGGCATAGTTGCAGCCTAACTCAGCCCTATCTTAGGCCACAGTTACGCCACACTTGGGCCTCAGTTGTGCCTGACTTGTGCTGAGTTGGGCTGGACTGAGCCCTTAAGCACCATGCCATAATGACTCAAATGGAGGTAGCAGCTATAATGGAGGAAAAACTCCCTGCCAATCAGTCTTAATTCTCTAGCATCCACCATCCACTTTAGCAGTGCCTGGTACCACCAAATTCATTTAACTTAATGAGCTAAATCCGCAAGGCAATTTTTGCTTGCGTGCGGTAATCTTTTCTTTAATGGACCGTATGTCTGGACTTCACATTACATTTGTGTAGGTTTAATGTACCAACATGGGGTAGTTGATTACAAAAAGCCGTGGGTGTGCTTAAGGAGATTTACGGTTCTGGGAATTTAAGGATACACTTTGGAGCTAGCAACAATAAACTTTGTTTGGTACATCCAATTAATCCAAAATTCACTTGCATTGACCAAGTGGTAGAAGCACCAATAATTATGAGACCCCATGTATATGTAAGTCTAAAATGAAGGGCAGGCAGTTGATGAGGACTCATTAAGTTGTGGTTGACACAACCATCATTTTACATGTTAATCTAATATTTCAATGAAAGATAAGCAGTTTAAATTGGCCTGCTCAACCTTTTCTTAAGCCCTTGTCAGCATCTATCCTGTGGACCCAATTTCCTGGTTCAGCAGGGAGTGTTTGTGCATGGCCAGCTCAACAGCAGCTCTTCAACAAAGAGCTTCAATAGATGGTTCACAGGTGGCTCTAATCATGCCAATTAAAGGGTTGCACAAAGGCAGTTGGGCAGCTCTCAAAAACACCTCACTGGTCCAGCCGTGATATCTAAACAACACAATCATTGCCGTCACGAGCCCTCTTCAGCTAACTAGGCAATACGGGTGTCCTGCATGGAACCATCTCTGCTTGTGCTAGCTAGTGAATACATGGGAGGGGGGGGAACACGCACTTGCACACACACATGCGCACGAACACGCACGCACACAGACAGAGGTATTTCATTACAATAATACTTAACACATTATAGTGAGTGCCAAGAGTTCTTCATGGGTATTATCCTGCTGTAATCCTTGCAAAAGCCCTGTAAGGTGAGTATTATGGTCCTCGTATGGTAGCTGGTCACCTCATGGCAGAGGTGAGATTTGAACCAAGGAAGTCCTGACTCTAAGCTGATATGCTCCTCATGAAAGGAGACCTATGAGGTATTTTTAATTGAGTCTATAGCAGAGGTTCCCAACCTGTATGTGGACCACAGGCTGGTGGTATGTGAGCTGCCGGAGATCAAGATGGTGGCCGCAATCTCAGCCATGTGGTGCTGCTTCAGAGCCCGAAAAGCAGCGGCTCAAGCTCTGCCGAGCCAGTAGAATTCGAGCGTGCGGGCTCCAAGCACAGGGAATGGCCCTCCCGTGTGCCTTAGCAATGATGTTTTCGCTCCGGTGCAGCCGAGAATCCGGAAGTAAGTGCTGATTATGTCATTAGCACTTACTTCCAGTGGTATGTGGAGGACCGGAGGCGTGCCAAATTGGTACGCTGAAGATAAAGGTTGGGAGTCTCTGGTCTATAGCATCACCTTTTTTCTTGCCACAGAGCCAATTAGGGGGGTGGCATCAGCTACTGGTTGAATATGTAATAATAATAATAATAATAATAATAATAATAATAATATACAGTATTTATATACCGCCTTTCTGGTCATTGGATTTCTCCTCCGACTTTATTTAAGGCGGTGTACATGGGCAGGCTGTTCCAAACCCCAAAGGGTTTTTACAATATAATAACGTTCTAATCTTTCATAGAACCCTTCATTTGAGATGTTACTTTCACAGTCCAGCTCGCTCTCTCTCTCTGGCGTTCGCCTCAGCACGCTTCAGCTTCAGCTTCAGCTCCACTCCCCCACAGGGCTCTGCAGCTTATCAGCTTGGCGTGCCAGCAGCTCTCCGACAGACTTCCGGCCGTCTTGAACTGCTGTCCTGCAGATCTTCAGGCATTTGTGAGAGACGAACGCTCTACCAACTGAGCCAGACGTCTGCTCTACCAACTGAGTCAGACGTCCAGATGTAGTAGTTGGTTCATATTCAGGGCTAGTGGCAAGAGTCAAACAGGTTGGCTCTGGCTGTGGGATACCTGCAGCAGGGAGTGGTGACACAAGTTACTGAACAAAGCCCTCGTCAACTACGAAGATATAGTTGAATTGGAAAAGGTGCAGAAAAGAGCGACCAGAATGATTTGTGGGCTGGAGCACCTCCCTTACGAGGAAAGGCTACAGCGTCTGGGGCTTTTCAGCCTAGAAAAAAGGCGCCTGAGGGGGGACATGATTGAGACGTATAAAATTATGCATGGGATGGAGAGAGTGGATAGAGGGAAATTCTTCTCCCTCTCGCACAACACCAGAACCAGGGGACACGCACTAAAATTGAGTGGAGGGAGAGTTAGAACAGACAAAAGAAAATATTTCTTTACCCAGCGTGTGATTCATCTGTGGAACTCCTTGCCACAGGATGTGGTGATGGCACCTGGCCTAGATGCCTTTAAAAGGGGTTTGGACAAATTCATGGAGGAAAAGACCATCACAGGTTACAAGCCATAAGCAACCTCCTTTTTTTTTTTTTTTTTTAAAGAAGTGGGTTTTCTCTGTGCCAGGTGCAAGGGAGTGGCGACTGGACACAGGTATCTTGTTGTCTCGTGTGCTCCCTGAGGCATCTGGTGGGGCCACTGTGTGACACAGGAAGCTGGACTAGATGGGCTTTTGGCCTGATCCAGCAGGGCTCTTCTTATGTTCATGTTGAGGCCATGGGTCAGAATTTACTTACACACACACACACACACACACACACACACACACACACACACACACACACACACACACACACACACACACACACACACACACACACACACACACACACTTTACAATGAGCAAAAAGACCCTTTTTGTCAGGATCTGCAAGTCTATGTAATGCATCTCCATGCGCCTTATTTGGAAATCGGAGATTGCCCAAGAGACCCCTTCATCTCTAGGAAAATTTCCCACTTCCTGACATAAGTGGTACCCAGCAGTAGCGCAGCATTGCTCTTGAGTGCCGCCAGTGTCTATCCCATCAGGAATGGTTTTCTCAGAGTTCTCAGTATCATTGCAGAGCTGCGCTGTGCCCACCAGAATCTGAAGTGGTCCTGACCCCTCCAGTTTTGCACATCCGTGAGGCAGACCCATGTCTAAGGATGTGAGTCTGCTGCTCTCCCATGTAGTTTCAGCCAGAGATTTTGGTAATTGGAGGCTTCAGGACTTGAACTGAGGACTTTCTGCATGTAAAACAAGTAAGTGGTCTGCCACTGAGACCATAGTGGTCTGCCCCTTGCCTTTTCAAAGGCATGCCAAGTATACCTAACGTGTGCTGAAAAATAGGTTTGGCTCCATTATAAAAGCTGCACTCTTTGATGTCATTTCCAAAAGAAAGGAAGATAGTCAACTGGAAAGATTTGCTAAGAGACTAGATATTTCTCACTTTCTCCTCCAGCCATCCCCAGGGGAGCAGCATTGTTGGCATCGGTACAATCAGACCGTTTGCACTCTAGGCTGAAAAGCCACTGCTATAAAACGATCATCAGCAGTGTTTTCATCTGTTTTATAAAAGGCTCAGCAGCATCCCACCCGTTGTGTAGTGGCAGTAGCTATACTAGGAAAGTAATTCTGCCAGTGATAAGTGATACAGCTGCTGTTCCTGAAACAACGAAGGAAGGAGGCTGTGCAATAAGGTGGAGAGGAGTGGGATCTTTTCCTCAACCAGAAGCTCAAATAGAGAGAAGTAGCCAATGTGACAGATAAGTCTCTGGCAAACTTTCCATCAGTGGCACATTAATGCCTTTAACAATGTATTCAGTCTAACAGATTTTGATATGCTGCTGACAAATAGGTCATTTAATCAATGTAAAAGAATAAGATAATAAGCCTTGGTGTAGACTTGCAGTAAATTTATACATTTCATGGACATAAGTATGAAGTCTTTTTCCATGAAGCTTTTGACACAATTCCTGAGTCCTATAGGCTGTCGTAACAAAGCCTAAAGTAAAGGTTCCCCTCACTTGAAAGCCAGTCGTTACCAACTCTAGGGGTGGTGCTTATCTCCATTTCAAAGCCGAAGAGCCAGTGCTGTCTGAAGACTCTTCTGTGGTCATGTGGCCGGCATGACTCAACATCAAGGCACTCAACATCAAGGCACACAGAACTTCCCGCCGCAGCGATACCTATTTATCTACTTGCAATTTCTTGCTTTTGAACTGCTAGGTTAGCAGGAGCTGGGGCTGAAGACGGAAGCTCACACCGTCATGCGGCACTCAGGTCTCGGACTGCGGTCCTGCCTACCTTCTGGTCTGCAGTTCAGCATCTTAACCACTGAGCCACTGCGGCACAGCGCACTAAGCCTAAGCACGTGTAAATGAAAAAAATCTGATATTTATCCCTAGTTTCTTTCTGCCTCCACTTCCCTAAACTTCTTTGGTTCTTTCCCTTGTGCCAGTTTTTGATTGTGAGCCTTTTGACAGGAACCTGTTTTCTGGACAGAAACCAGATGGTGCTGTGTAAAGAAGAATAAGAACGATAACTAAAACAATAGACTCAGGTTTGTCACTGATCCTGACTTTGGTGAGTTTACTTTTACGATCCACATGATTCACTCATTTACACTGTACATTCTTAAGTACAGTGTACCTAACGGATCAAGAGGAATCCTGACTAGACTAAGTGCAATCCTAGGCATTTTACTCAGAAGCAAGTCCCATTGATTTCAATGGGACTTACTTCCTGGTAAGCATTTATAGGATTGCAGCCCAAGACTGAGATTGCCCTGGAAACTTGCATGAAGATGCACCCTAAACATTTGCTTTTTATTTTGCTTTTCTATATGTTTGATTTCTTCAGCAAGAATTTTTTTAAAATTTAGCACCTACAGATATTTGATATTAACAAAATATTTTTCCAGAGCTTAAAAATGCCAAATTTTGATGAAGTTTAAATTCCTTTATCAGAATATTAACTGTCCAGGAGGACCATCATCAATTTGAAAATGATTGTACAATTGAGCTACTGAATTTTAGGCAGGAGGTTATATACAAAAAAACTCTGAATAACCTGCAGGTACTGTGGAATTCAAAAGATGAATTTGGCATGTCATCACAGATCAGTTAATAAGACTGTTGTCTAATTATGTAATTAGACTGAGTATCCAAATACCATTAAGGATTAACTTAATTACAAAATAGGCTTCCACTAAAAAACAAGGATGTCCTTGAAAAAGTGAACTTTTATTCTGCAACACTTGGGTCACCTTGTCAGTTGTTCTGGGTATGGCTGTAAAGTATTTGAAGATGCCACTAAATTCAAACAAAAGAAAACATTTTGTAGACCATCTTTCCTTGATAAGAGTGTAGTATGTCCCGTGTCCCCCCCCCACCCGCCCAGTCTCCTCCCTGGGGGTAGTTCAACATCGCAAGGGTTGAGGATGGACATGGTGGTGGGGCCACCCCCAGGGTTAAAGCAGTATAAATGAAAGACTCGCTGCAACCAGGATGCTGCTGCTCAGTAGGGGGTTATTTGTGGGGTAGGTCTGTTAGCTTGCGGTCTGTTAGCTTGCGGTTTCTTCCCAGTATGTTAGCATGGGGCTTCAGAGTACTTCTTTGGATGCCCCTTTTCCCTGAGTCTTCAATCATGTATTGGTTTATTTTGTGATGTAACCCACTTTGTGAAATACATTTTATTGAAAAGCAGTACAGTCTATAAATATTCTTAATAATAATAATAATAATAATAATAATAATAATAATAATAATAATACGGACTGTCTGTGCCCTTTGGACTTCCTTGCTGTGGTCCTTCAGAGAGAGTTTCGCCACTTCATTGACACTTGGTTTGGACATGCGCTTGGTTTGGGAGTCAGCTGTGTCCCTCTAAAGGACCCCAGGTGGGGTTTGGAGATGAGCTCTTGTGAGACTGTGAGCTTGAAAATATGTGGGGGGGGGGGCTGATGGCAGAGGGTGTGCCAATGCCCTATGGCCCCTCCCCAGAGATTAGACATAGTCAGGGAGCAGTTGCTGCATTGCCTTTCTTCCTTGTCCAGCCCCTTCCTTGTGCAGTGCTTCCTGGTGCTCCTTTGTTTCCTCTTGCTCCCGTCCCGAGAGGACTTTGCCCCTCCTCGTCCCCCGACTCCCCTCCATCTCTTAGTGTAATGCCTCCCTCTGTCCTTGGCTTTCTCCGTTCCACTTCTCATCTACCTTTCTCTGGTGTTCACTGTTTCCATCCACCTCCTCTCTTGCCTCCCCTTCTGTCTTCTTCCCCAGCCTTAAATTGCCCAGCCATGGCCCCTCCCTTTATGGAAGCTGGCTGGGGTTCCCTGGCTCTGCCAGCATCTGTCAGCACTCAGCAATGACATCATTGGCGAGTGGCTGAAAGAGAGAGGCGTACCGCTTCCCTGCACCTCAGGACACTGCGGCAGCACACAGAGGTATGTCAGGTGACATATTTACAAGTCATTCATGCATCAGTAGGGTTGTAGCCAGCCATCCTTATGTGGATCATCAGAAACAACCCTCTTATCCAGCCCAAGGATCACGTAAGCATGATAACGTGTGACAATGATCTTGAAACACGTAATGGGAAACCTTGGGTGGACAGAGTGATGGGTGTGAGTGTGCAGAATGGGTGGAATCTGGCGCACTAGAACTTTGGGGTTCACCCAGTGTCATTGGTTTTTTCAACCAGAGCTTCTTCTATCCCCCCCCCCAAATAACATTTAAGTGGTAGTGTCAAAGATTAAAAAAAAACCTTAACAAATTTTAGATAGAGCAAATCATTGCCACATATGGAGAGGTATGATTGCTGGCCCCATCTTGCCTCCCCAAATATGTGTTGGGAATTCTGCAGTGAGAAAAAATTACAATTTGGAGTGGAGAAACTGAGAAAAGATAAAAGCATCAACGGTTCCCCTTGCTATTTTTCTATTTCGAATCATTCCCCTCTCTGGCTTTTGTCACATATTTATGTGTATAACATGTAGTTTCTCCCCGAGGAACCATATTTTTAATGCAATCTTTCAGAGGTGAAACACAATGATAAACAGCCCCCATTATAATCCTGGGGTGTACCATTTCAGATTGCAGGTGGAGGCACCAGTTGTTTGAATACTCTACCAAATAAAACACTCGGCACACATACAACACTATCAACATCATGGGCAAAGTTCTGCTATGACATGTTAGTTTTGTGTGCATAGGCAGCCTTTTATGTAGGCCTTTTCTGCATGAGCTCTAACAGTATTTCAAGCAGAACGCAACCCAAGGGATATGACGACAACCATGATGATTTGTTGATTTCTACAGAAGTATTTGAGCAGGCTTGCAGTAATAAAAATTAATACAGTACATCTTATGTAAACCGCAAAATAGGAAATAGTCAAAGATCCCTAAAACCAATGCATCAAAAACAAACCAAGCCTGTACAGTTACATCATGGGTCTGCATCTCATTGAACACAGTCAGACTTACTTCTGAGTAAACATGCACTGCGGCAGATTAAAAAGATATCAAATTGCACAGCAGTAGTAGTTTCCTTTAGCCCTTATGATATTTGACAGAAGCTGGAATAAAATTGTCTTCACTGCCTTCCGTGATCCTTGAGCTGGATAAAAGCATTCCATGATGTAAAGCTAGCATAATGTTTTTGCAGCACTGAGAGAATGCATGACAGCAGAACATCGCACATGCATAGAAAACTGGGGGCTTTTGTCATGGTTAATGTGCGCTGAAACCCCCAAGTTTTCTCCCAGCACGCACTTGATGACTTGGGCTCTCATCCTGTACTCAGGTCCTGCATGCTTATAATCTTCCTGGAGGATACATTTCTGCCCACTTTCTATCCCATTATTTCCAGTAATCCCATCCAATTCCATGGCTGTCTGTCACAGGGCACTTGTTGAAGATGACTATAAAAAGTCAGTGCGAAGGAGAGGAATGAGGAAATGCAGTTTTCACTCTCAGAAACATGTCCCATTTCACAAAATAATTTGTCATGGTGATATACGAAAGAATATTACACTACATAAATATAAAAAAAAACCTGCAGTGACTAAAGTATAATTACAGGAACGATGAACAGAAGGAATCCTTTGTTTTTATAGAGGCTTATTAAGAAGTGAAGAGAATCACAATCACAGCATGATTCTGTATCTTGCTAATAGGCAGTGCCTGTGCCCAGCCACTGGGGGCCCTGGGGCAAAGCCCATCCCTTGAGGTCACACTGGGGACTACCACTGCCATCAGTTCTGAGGTTTCAGCGGTTGGCCAGGCCAGGTGGACCCTCTGATTGGTGTTGGCCCTTGGCTCGTGCCGGACCTGGCAGACCTCTTCCACCCCACCCACCCCCGGTAGGGCTTGCTGTATTTCTTTGAAAGCCTGCTTCTCTCTATGTCTATCAGACCTAATTCATCTGTGGAACTCCTTGCCACAGGATGTGGTGATGGCATCTGGCCTAGATGCCTTTAAAAAGGTTTTGGATAGATTCATGGAGGAAAAGACCATCGCAGGTTACAAGCCATAAGCAACCTCCTGCCTTAGAAGTAGGTTTTCTCTGTGCCAGGTGCAAGGGAGTGACAACAGGAAATGGGTATCTTGTTGTCTCTGTGCTCCCTGAGGCATCTGGTGGGGCCACTGTGTGATACAGGAAGCTGGACTAGATGGGCCTTTGGCCTGATCCAGCAGGGCTCTTCTTATGTTCTTATGACCTGCAAAATACACAGTGCTAATCATTAGAAATTCTTTGGCATCTCCCAGGATGCCCTTAGTCCTATCTTTTCAATAAAACCTTTCATAACCTCTCTTATGTACCACACTCCTTGCAGTATCTTTGCTACTGAGAATTCAAAGAGGTTGCTTTATGGCTACATTATTTATGTTCACAATCTATTGATAGCCTCCAGTAACTCAAGAATGGCAGAGCTAGGAACAGCAATAAATGGGCAGGTAAAGATAATTAATAACGAAAGGGAAGGCCCTCAGAAAATCTGAATATTTTCCCTTAAATAAATGCAGCACAAATTGTTGAAATTTTGTCCGCTGCTTAATGGAGCACTCGAGGAGGTAGGACTATAGAGTTGGGCCACCCGTATCTGCAGGGAATATGTTCCAGCCCCCCCCCCCCAATACATGAAAACCGCAGATGAGGTGGTTTGTTACCTTTATTTCTTGCTTAAACAAACAGTTCCTGCTTAAACATAACTCTATAAGCCGCATGTTTGCTGCTTATAGCACAGAACCAGAATGATTCTAGCAAGCAACCTCGGTGCTAGAGAGGGTCTGAACATTAGCAGGAAGCAGTTTACCCTTCCTGTTAATGTCCGGAGCGTCTCTAGCACTGATGCTCCTTGCTGCTGCGTAAAGCGTTATGTTTAAGCAAGAACTTTTTGTTTAAGCAAGAAATAAAAGTAAGGGGTGCAGGGGGCTGCGGGGAGGTGCGGATCCCGGATCCATGGATAAGATACCAGATCCGCAGATACCGGGGGAGAGGGGCTTTAGCCCTCTCTACCATGCATTCTTCTATTTGTTTTAAGTTGTGTTAGGTAAATGAACCTCCTTTGGGCTGCTGCTTCCCTTCTGACTTCATTGGACCTTTAAAGTGTTTTCAGCTTGCATTGTTCACAAGTAAAGAGTCCAGATATTCTCTAGGACAGACTGCTGTAACATTTACAGTTGAGCAAAAGGAGAGTTTGACAGGTGCCAATTTACCATTCATGGTACTAGAGTGAGTGTGGTTGGAGGAGGGGAAGAGAAATCTCAGTGGCAGTGTGGACTAATACTTAGCCCAACCACCTTTGCCTAACCACCTATGGGTCTGGCACGTCTTTCCTGCTGTTCTGGCCTTTCTCCTCATTTTCTGCTTAAATTTGTAAGTAGGTGGAGGGATGGCTCTTTAAATCTGTTCCTATACACGTACTACTAACAAACCAATCCTACCTGGGCTGGGCGATGGTGGCGCTCCTGTTCCGCTGGTGCTGACTGCCATAAAGCAGTCAGTGCCAGTCGTAAAAAGTGCTCCAGCAGCAAGGAAGCAGTGCGCAGCTGGGGCACCAGTGGGAAGACCAGACCCTTCCCGCACGCTCCAGAGCAGCGTGAAGACAGTGACGACGGAGGTAAGGGGGTGGGGTGGGAAGGGGTGGGCGGAATGGGGGCAGGGGATGGGTGGATCGGGTTCAGGAAGGGAGCGGGTTTGGCAGCAATGTCTGAATCCTAACCCCCTTCCCAGACCTGATCCCGCGGTGCAGGTCCACACGGACCTGAATCAGCTATTTAGCTAGTGTAGGTCCAAGTAGACACTGGCTTATCCCCAGGTAAGGGAATGATTGTTCCCCTTACCCAGAAGAGACCTCTGCAACTGCCCCCACGCAGGATGCAGCGGTAGCCATTTCGGCGCTGCTGCATCAGCGGTGGGGAGAAATAGGATTTGGCTCTAAACCTAGTAGGTTAAGCAGCACGTTTAGAGAGGTGGTTCATGTGAAGCAGTGTCCCCCATGTGATTGTGGAACTACCCCTGGAGCAAGGGGAGGGGCCAGGACATGCATGCATATTTGTTATCATGTGGGGCTGGTCTAGGAGTTAAAGTATCGTCTGCATTGGCCCACTGTGCATTTGGTTTTGTTGCTCATAGATTTAACGGCAATGCTATTTTGTTTGTTTTGGTTGTTTTCATTTTCATGACAAACCATTTTTAATACGAAAACCACTTTGGGATGATAACTGCAGGAAAATCAGAGTATTTTTTTTTAAAATTATAATTAAATTTATGATTGCTAAAACCTGTATCTCCATGGCAAATTCACAACATGATGATAATTACTATTATTATGAATATTTTATGCCACATTTCAACAAAAAGTTTACAAAGCAGTTTACACAGCAGAAGAAATCTAAAAAATGATTCCCTGTCCCAAAAGGGATCAAAATCTTAAACATACAATATGGAAGAAAAAGATCAGTAAAAACAGCCACTGGAAAAGATACTGTGCTATGCTGGGTTGAATAGGGATAGGAACGTAGCAATAATACCACCAGCCTTGAATGAATTATTTTGGACTCAGTGTGAATTGAGCCCCAGATAATTTATTTGCGGCAGCCACATTTGGAATCTAGCCAGGTGGCTTGCCAGTCAGTACTTGGGGACATTGCTATGGTGAGGGAAAAACCTGCCTGACTCCTTCTGACAGGAACCCTGCAAATGGAAATTGTTCTTCTCAGCTTTAGAATATGAAATCATTTTTCCCCCCAATTATAAAGTAATCCCTAAATGCTGAGAGGGAAGCATTGATTAACTGGGAGGGGAAATGTTAAACTTCTGTGCACAATAACAGACTTTAAAGTACAGAGGGGGCCCTGTATCCGCGGATCTGGTATCCACGGATTCACTTATCCGTGGATCCAGGATCTGCGCCCCTGTGCCCATTACCTTTGTCAGAGGCGTCGCAATGGTAGGGGTGGTACCGTAAGTTTCGCGCCGTACTAATCCCCGCTAACTCTCCGTTATGAGGTGGCCCCGCCCCCTCGCCATCACAGCCATTCCATGCGGTGAAGGCAACGGGCAGGGAGTCTCCTGCCCGTTGCCTTCGCCGCACTGAGTGGCTCCAACGGCAAGGGTCGGGGGCCACCACGTACCGACCGGAGAGTTAGCGGGGATTAGCACAGTGCGAAACGTACCGCCCCTACCGTAGCGATGCCTCTTCATGTGTGTAGCGCTGGCACCAAGCCAGCACGGGTTAACGTTTGTTAACAGGAGGTGCTTCCTGAAATGAAGCACTTGATCTGCATATGTTTGGAAGATTTAAGTAGGGCTCTCACTCTCCTGCCCTGAGGGTGAAATGATATGAGACTATATCAATGGTCCAAGAAAGGGTCTCCCATCTCTTGAAATGTTTGCAGAATGCAACTGCAGGGGAAGGAAATTCAGATCAGAGTTGGAGGATGAAAGGTTAATTCTTTGCTGTTTTCCTGGTGAAAATTGCCCCTTTCCAGCTGTTATTTGCCCCCATGGGGAAAACTTTTGGAACTAGTTAGGCACCAAATTACACAGCATAGATAATTTAATCTGTCTCGTAACATGATGATAAAGTGGGATACAAATGCATTTCTTTCTGTCTAATAACTTCCAGGTTATTTTGTGCATCTTGCAGTGCAGCGGTTATCAATAAAACAATGTGTTGATGCCCTTCACACAGTTCCTAATTTCAAGGTGTGCAGCATCTCTAGTTTCAATGTCCTTGGTGGCTGAGAAGTATATCAGGTGGGATCTATAAACAAAGCAACTCTGTTAAGAACACAAGGCCAGCAGTATGAGGTCAAACCAGTGATCCATCTAGCCCAGCATTCCTGTGCACTGAAGGACAAATGCTATTTCAGAAAGATGATCTATAAGGCTAGACTAGGAAATGTCCATCAAGTCAAGTTGCTGGTCAGTGTAGAACACTGACCAGACTTGTAGTGTAGTTAAAGCTGCAGAATATATCTTTTTTTTTTTACTGGATTTGACATTGGAGAGCTGTGCAAATATATGTTAATGTTAAGAATACTGTACTTACATAATGCTTTTCAACAAAATGTAATTCACAAAACAGTTTACATAGCTAAATAAATTAATTAACAAATGGTTCCCTGTCCCCAAAAAGCTCACAGTCTAATTTTTTTTTCATCATCCATATAATGTAGACCATTTTTATTATTATCTCCATGTTATTCCTGTTTTACCATAGTTTGCCAGTAGTTCAAGAACCGTATTAATCATTAAATTTTTTTCTCTTACATTTATTAAAAATGTTCATTTTTTTACATTCGGGATGGGGATGGCTTATAACATATTATAACATGTTATATTAACAATCCTTACGACATACAAATCCACATGGCACATTTATTTACTTATTTTTCACATTTTTTTACTGCCCTTTCTCCAAGGAGCTCAAGGTGGTATACATAGTTCCTTCCTGCCTTCTGTCCTCACAACAACCCTGTGAGTTAGGCGAGGCTGAGAGATAGTGACTGGCCCAAAGCCACCCTGGCTCTTCCAGGTCTAAGTCCCACTCCTGAACCACTACACCACTCATGCAATATATATTGCTTATATTGTAATACATGTAATCATTTGAATTCCTAAGAGAACATGTTTGAGAACATGTGTGAACTACTTCCACACAAGCTACAAATCCACATGGCACATGCAAATGCATGTCAGAGCATGCCACACAGATTTGTACCACAGGATGCACATACACACTGCAACAAGCTGTATGCAAACAGGTGCCACAGTACACCATACATGGATGAGTGCTGCAACATGCCCTACACATGTTGCAAAATGCCACACATGCCCAATACACTGTATACAAAAGAGTGCTGTAACGTGTCACAGGATATGGTGATGGCACCTGGCCTAGATGCCTTTAAAAGGGGTTTGGATAGATTCGTGGAGGAAAAGACCATCACAGGTTACAAACCATAAGCAACCTCCTGGCTTAGAAGTAGGTTTTATCTGTATGCCAGGTGCAGGGGAGTGACGGCAGGAGACAGGTTATCTTGTTGGCTGTGTGCTCCCTGAGGCATCTGGTGGGGCCACTGTGCGATACAGGAAGCTGAACTAGATGGGCCTTTGGCCTGATCCAGCAGGGCTCTTCTAATGTTCTTATTATGTACTGTAACACGCTGCATGTAAACAAGTATTGGTGCATGGAGGCTTAATTGTAAGTGAGCATTCTAAGTGACCCTGAAGACCTTTCTCCTACGGGTGGCCTTCTGGGGGTTGGGTGGATGTGTTGGCTGTGTGTTATTACTGTTGGATGTGTGTTATTACTCTGGCATTGTTTTACTTTTATGATGCTGGATGATGGTTTTATTGCGCTATGTTGTTTTATGCTGCTGCTTCGACTGTTCCTTTATCTGTTTCTGCTGCTGCTTTATTTTTTTACTTTTGTGCTATGTCTTTTGATATTTTAATTAATTTTTATTGCACTGCTGACAGTATGTGATTTGATTGTATTTTGCTGTTTTTATTGTATGTAGACTGTTTGTACTGTATGTAGACTGTTTTATATATTTGGGTCTTGGGCTCCCCTTTGTTGGGGGGGGGAAGAGAAGGCAGGGCAACAATTGATTAAATAAAAATAAATAAATGTGTGAGCCTGTAGAACACATTTATAGCTTTCATGGCACAGACGTTAAGCTGGACATCCTAACTTACAATTTCCATGCTTTTTAGTGCATGCATGAATTGGAAGCACCTTAATTATCTCTTTGCTTTAAACCAAAGGTGTGTATGTGTGTTTTTAATCCTAGAATACAGTACTATTTTGATTGAAAGCAGTATACAGTTCTTACAAATTATGAATACATAAATAAAATATGTGGTATTTAGAGGTAAATGAGCGAACTCAGGAAGATAGTGGAGGACAGGAAGGCCTGGCGGGATATGGTTCATGGGATCACGAAGGGTCGGACACGACTTAACGACTGAACAACAACAACAATTTAGAGGTATCGTGAACATGGAGGTTCTGGTCACTAGCGCATGGGTAACAGGATACATCATGAGGGCAGTTGGTGGCTCTACTGGCTTGAGGGAAGGAGGCGCCAATCTCAGCTGGAGAAATGGAAGCATCAGGGGGAGATAACATTTTGTCTCTTCTTTCTCCTCCCCCTCACAGGGCAGTTGGTGCATCTAGTGGCTTCTGAGGGGAAGAGAGTCCCTATCCAGCTGGAAAAGCAGCAATATAAAATTGTTGATAAAGAGGTTTTATTTGAGAGAATGCCCTGAAAAGACCTGTGTAATCAAGGAATGTTGAATGAACATATGCAACTCGATTCAAAAGGCAGTTGACCAAAATAGGCCAATAAACTTTCCACCTAGTCATCTGCTATGGAACCATTGCCCATTGTGGAGGATTCTGGGACACATTTTAGAGCATAATTTCAATTCACAATAAGCATTCATAATACTTTTCTTTAGAAAAAAAAATGGCTCGGGAATATATCTTTGTTGTGCTATAGTTGGCATGGATTCAAATCTGCCCTAGCAGTAAAGTACACAGCTGGGATTTCTCTCTGTGAATTGCTCAATCATCTCCAACGCTCTTTTCTTTTAGCCTGGTCACGCTACATGGAATATAATGTAGTGTGGTTTCAGTGTGTGGAAAAGTAATCCAGCGTCTTGTAACTTAACTTGAAAAAAGGATGGTACTGTAAGAAAGAAGGAGCATCTGCACAAAATGAGGTACTTATGGGATATTGGAAAGCAGATTACAAATAAGCCATCTGTCACACATTTATTTGTATAGTACCTTTTCTGTTCTTCCACTAGCATATTGTATCGTGTACTAAAGACACATTTACAAAATATTCACATACCTAGGCAGCAAGTGTTGCCTGTCTTTCTGTGGCCAAGGATTCTTGATCATACGTCTTGGAAACAGTTGCACTGGTGTGCGCTTACAGAATTGTACTCAAAAAAAAAAAATGGCCTGCAGTCAATACATAGTTTAAGTTAACCAAAGTTGCTCCGTGTCCATGGAATTAGAATGCTCAGGTCTCTACAGCCCCACTATCTAGGGGCAGTGTCAGGGGCTGGCCAGGTTAGGCATAGCCAAGGACCAATGCTCCACAGAGAGCCCACTCAAGCAGGCCAACCCCTGAACTCCCCAGGACTGGTGGCTCAAGTCAGCTGAAAGACTCTTGTCATTGCTGCTCCTCATCTACAGATGAGAATATCCTCTGGAGGCTCCTAGTCGCTATGCAGGATCGAGGGTGATGCTCCCATTGGCTGGTGAGGAGAGTGGGCAAAGCTGTCGCTGCTGCTGCTGCTGCTGCTGCTGTCTATCATGCAGCAGTGGAAAGATTGGGATGGTGTGAAGGCTCAGAGGGGCCTAATGCAGGGTTTTGCCCCAGAACCTCCAGCAATACGGCACCAGCAAGGCTCATAGTATTCACCTGCCTAAGCCAGATCCTTTGTAAGAGCTGAGCAACTGTGCCTGCAGCAAGCAGAGAGGCCATGACACCTCCGCCTTCTGAGCCCTTCCTATGAATTTGTAGACCAGCCGTCGCTGCTAGATGTCTCTGGGAACTTGTAGAATGTGAATGTGGTCCTTTCTGTGTGTTGCAGTGAATGCTAACAATCTCAGGCAAACTCAGTGAATGTCTGAACATTCAGCAGTGTATTGTGCATATTGACAGTCACCTAAATGTGACAGTCAGCATTCACTGGTGTATGTCTGAAAAGCGGATATTTATTCAGACACTCACAAATTCATATGTGAACGTCAACACCCAAATTAACACATATAGCAGGGGTGGCCAAACTTGCTTAATAATGTAAGAGTCGCATACGATCAACTTCAGATGTTTGAGAGCCGTAAGAGAGATGTTTGAGAGCCGTAATATTTAAGAAGCATTTAAATTCTTAAATATATTTACTCACCATGAACATTAAATTTATGTTTTAATCCAGTGAACTCTCAGTTTATACCTGGTAAAGAATTAAAAGGCTTGAAATACTTTTATTTACCTTTTATAATAATTGTGATGCAAAAAGGAGCTCAGCCAACATATTTCTGAGAGCCACACATTAAACATCAAAGAGTCGCATGTGGCTCAGGAGCCGCAGTTTGGTCACCCCTGACATATAGCAATGACATCCGTCCTGAAACCATAGGATGAGCTATGTGATTGTTCTGCCACTAAGACAGATTCTCTTGTATTCAGATTTGTTTTTAAATAAGAGCCAATTGGAGAAGAGAACAGAGTGCTTGAATTCAGCCATGGAGTTACTCAGTGCTATTGTGTTTCTGGCTCAATTCTCCATCATGGGAAGACTAATGGCCCATCTCGGAGGTGTTGCGAGGATAAATGAAATAAGGAAATGTTGTTGCATGCCTGAAACTTTATGGATCAGGTGAGCCATAAATTTAAGTCAGGACTGAACTTGTGAACTCCAGCACATTTTAGTGGGGCCTAGGTTCGCAGGGCTGCTAGGTATGGAGTCGTGGTGGGAATCACCCTTAACAGCTTAGGTTTAGAGGCATTTCTTTCTGCTAGTTCATGACTTGTGCTTGAATTTCAACTTGATTTTGAGGGTTCACATGAGTTAATGCTGATTTGAGAATCATTTGGAAATGATGGAGAGTGCCTGATGCGGGGAGGGCGTCTCACTTCCTCTTCTGCTTCTTTCCTTTTCCTGCTAAGGCAACAAGGTCACATCAAGACATACCATTTCCTGTGGTTCCAACTGACTCTTGTATGTGATAAACAGGAAGTACAGGAAGCAAACAAATTGAATATCTTCGGGGAGAAAAAGTACCGCTCCTTCAGGGATTTGTGTGCAGTTCATGTTCTCCTCTGCACAGCTTGCACTCAAGCTTGCACAGCTTGATCACTGCTGCCATAAATGTGGCCCGGCATAGAAAAGTATAGGGTGGTCACTTCTTCTGTTGCTCACTCTGTCAGTGGGGCAGGGTCCACAACCCTATCTGAGAAGTTAACTTGGTTCCCAAAGGATTTGATAAGGGCGCAGGACATAGCAAGGTTTGGGGGTTCACAATAGGTTGATGCTCTTTTTAAGGGTAGGCTGTTCAGTTGTACGTGCTCTGTAGGAATTGAACTGATCACTTGCTGCTGACAAGTTGAGGCTGAGCTGATGTCCTGGACCACCTCCTGTTGGGGCTGCATGGAGTGCTTGTGGTTGCCTTAGCAATGAACATCTCTCTGGGAAATCCTTGTTGTGTCTGTTCCTCCATGGGAACGTTCCGCCCCTTGCTTCCCCTAGCAGTCTCCTGCAGCTCTTGAAAATCCAGACCTGGGAGTCAGCAAACCCTTTGGAGTGAGCAGAATGGGATGTGGCACAGGAGCTTCTAAGGGAGAAGGATCAGCAAAGGTGCCCTCTCTCGTGCAAATGGAAATGTCTTCTGTTGCGCAAAACACCTTTAGGATAAATTCCTTAGTCTTTTTAAATGAATTGTTAGATTGTTTCTTAAAATATTTTCACCCTACGTTTCTTTACAAAAAAGAAATTCAAGGTGGCTACCAATGTTGAATTAAAAATAGTATACAAGAACAAAAGATAATCAACACAGTAATAGTAACTTTCCTTACCCACAGCAGCACAAATAACATAACTTGTAATCATAGGCTTACCAGATTTTTCCGGCTCTAAACCGGGACAACCCCCCCACAATTAATTAATTAAATTAAATAAATAAAATATTAAATAATGTAAGTAAAATTTTAAAACCTTTTTGGTGTGTGTGTGAAGTGTTCTTTTGCCGCCCGAAGGGCACCAGGAGGTTTTATTTATTTATTTATTTATGTTAGCCAAATTAATTAATTAAATTGACTTGCCTGTCCTGTCCCGCTGCCGCCATTCTGCCGCCATCTTTGCCACCAGCCACAGCTGCGGCGGCCACCACCATCATCACTACCCCCGCTGCCTCCGTCATCAGTAGCCCCCAGTAGTTAGCCCCCAGCCTGTAGCAGCCCGCAGCCTCCAGCAGCAACCCCCAGCCACAGCAGCCAGCAGCAACCCCCCCCAGCCCTAGCAACCCCCCGCCCCCAGCAGCAGCAAGCATCAAGCAGCAAATTTTAAAACGTACCTTTTTTTCTGGTGGCGGCCATCTTGGATCTCATAAAATCTCACGTGATCCAAGATGGCAACGCCCAAATCTCATAAGGGCACATAAGGCAGTATTGTACTGCTTCATGCCCTCACAAGATTTGGGCGCCACCATCTTGGATCTCGCAAGATTTTGTGAGATTCAAGATGGCCGCCACAAAAAAAACATACGTTTTAACATTTTAAAAGCCTCCAAAGCAGCTGCGGGGGCTTGCACCGGCTTGGAAACATTCCGGGACAAATCCGGGACCCTTACACCTCCATAAAAGCTCCTCGACTGCCAATGAGTCTCCTCGGACCTTTAGCTGTCAAGCCTGAGGAGATAAATGGGCCATTGTTGATTTGCTCCAGAAGGGATAGCATCCGACTCAAGTTGTTCACTCCAGGTGCCACCCCCTCCTGCTCCCAACATGCCCCCAGGTCTCCCCCCATTCCGCCCACCCCTCCAACTTACTGAGGTCAGGGGGGCTTCTCCACACCCCTGCACATGGGGCCTCTGTGGCGTCCCCAACGGTGGTCTGGAAGGGTGGCATTAGAGGAGGACAGTAAGAGTGTCGTATGTCCTAGATGTGCATGTGTTTCTCTTCAAAAACTCCCATAGACATGTGGGAGAAGGCCTTAATTGAAATGAAAGGCTATGGTATCGTATGTGTTTTATTTTTAAATGACACTAAATGCCAACGTTCATACTGAACACACCAGTTGTAGCTCTTTCAGAGTGTAACTCCATAGAACCACACAGAGTGTAAATGGAATGCTGCCGAGGAACTCCAGCCAAACCATCTGCTGCTGTATTTTTAAACTCGACTGCAAAGTAGCGAACTGGTTGGTGATGAGTTTGTCGCTACCCAGTAGCATTATTATTACCTGTATCTTCAAGTGTTCAGCCAGGTTTGTTCCAATTAACTATGCATTAGGAAAAGAGAGACAGAGAGGCAGATGATGACTCGCACAGCCAACGTTTCCCCTCCTTCTTCCAGGAGCAGCGGCATTATAAAAAAACCCCTATATTTTTACAGCTGAATGGGCAGGGATTTAGATTTGACTCTGTCTGCACTTTGTCTCTGAAGATTAGTTGAGCATTTTTGTGTGCATTCAATTTTCTACAGAGCTTTCCAGGCAGGTATCAACTAGAAATGTGTAGCTCTCTTCTCCTGCATCCTCCCCCTCTCCCCACAACTAGCCCCCTTTAAGTCTGTGTGTGCAATTAAGGTGAACGGAAATGATTTTCTGCCAATGAAAAATGCTGTATGAGGTGGTTTCCTACAAGCCTCTGTTTTGGTGCGGAAGGAATGTTAAATCTAGTAATTGGACTGAAGATTTCTGTGTCCTTTCAGAGTAGCGAAATATATTGATCTCGGTAGTGTTTTTGCATCTGCAATAAATTCTTCAAAATCAGCACAATTGTTACTGTTCTGTAAAATTTGTAATTGGGCTCTTGGGGTTTCATAAATGTTGAGGCTTAGCTTATTAGTGGACACCTGGAAACAGTGTGTGGCTATTGCAAATGCCACATTTTTAGAAAATATCTGAATTGCTATGATTAGGTTATCATGCTGCTTTTACTGTTCCTAGCAAAGATATGCTGCCGACTACGCCTGAGAATGCAAGCATGTCATGTTGGGGAGAATGACATATGCTATTGATGTAAAATATATGCCACATATACAAATTATTCACTATTCACTTTGCTTTCATCGCTACCTCGTGCACTTACAGATATTGTAAGCACGACTGCCTTTGCCTTCTTCCTTCCTTTAGGCACTATGATGACAGAATAGCTATATGATGGCACAAAGAGATGGTTTCATTATTCTGTGATTGGAGGAAACTGGAGAATGCAATGATATATAATTAGCTTTGGAAACAAGCCATGCTTGAAAAAAAAAAAACCTCTTAGAAGCTATGCCGACTGGCAGCATAAGAAGGTGATGACTTTGCTGCTTTGAAGACGTCTCGTGTACCTGTTAGGGAGCTAGCTTCTTCATGCTCATTTTCCCACTTGCTCTTTGGACAATAAATTAATGGCTCATTTTAGGGAGAAAAATAATTCCACACAGAAGTGCTAGGTTAACATAACATATAATAATTGCATGTGTGGGCTTTTGTTTTCACTCTGTGCAATGACTGGGAAGCTGCAGTTGCCCTCAGTGTTCCAGCATGCATTCACCCAATGCATAGCCCTCAAGTATGATTGTCATATTCCATGACCGTGGTCTGAAGGCAGATGGTACAACAACATCGCTGAAGCTGAGCAGGCCTCTGTCTGGTCATGCATAGCTGGGAACCCCACGTATCTGCCTTCCACAGAAACAAGGAACGATAGACAATACTGTATGTAGTAAATATGCGTGATGGCCTTTCACACATTACAGCGCCTATGCCAAGGCCTCCAAAATTGATTCTGTGTGAGGATGCTCCCTGCAGTGGCTATACAAAATTTGTACTGTGCTTATTATGTGAGCAGGTGATGGCTTTATGTGGTTTGGCTGACTTGTGGCGTCTCGGGCCCTCAGGGTTAAAACGGAGAAATATTTGGTTCTGTACAGGGCTGCCCTGTGTGATGAGCCTCCAGGCTGGAGCATTTTGGGGGCATTAACACTTACAAGTTCTGTATGAACTCTGCCTATCCCAGCTGGCCATTGGACCTTCCCACTATAAAGACTTCCTGTTTGTACCTTGCCTGAGCAACACATCTTCCTGGCTCTGATATGCCGTAAGTGCAGCAGAAATGCTAGGGCTATTGCATGGCTGTTTGCTTTTAGACACTCATAACATGGTGCCAGGCTAAATAGCTAGGCAATAGAGTTCACTCACAAAGTGCAGTGGCTAAATTGACCTTCCAAGTGTCACAACTTGTTTGTACATGTTCATCCTCAACATTTGTGTTGATGCGTCTGCCTGAAATGCAGATGTAATGCCATGCTTGGTTTGCATCATTGCACTGGCTTCAGCAAGCAATTTGCCCCATAGTAAGTACTTTCTTTGATTTCTTAGGGAGGGTGGGCAGAGTGGCGGCTACGAAGAGCTCCTGCCGGCTGCTCTCCTGCAAGGCTCCCGTTTGGCTCACATTTTGTGAGAATGTGTGTGCGCGTGCGCGGGTGGAAAAATGGCTTGAAAGGGAGTGAAAAAAGACGCAATCCTCCCATAGCTGCCGCTCCATCCACCCTCCCCAAGAACCATGCGCGCACACACAGTCACACACAGACACACACAGACACACACACACACAGAGCTTTGCCGCCACATGCTCTCGCTGTCTCGCAGAATGCATCACTGGGGCGAGCCTCGGTGAAGGGAGGGGGGAGTCACATGACCTGGAAGAGCGCGATTTTCATCTCTGCAGCAAGATAAGCAAGATGATTCCAGCCCTGAAAAGGGAGCAGTTTCAGAGATAAGTTAAGCAAGATGGTTTAAAAAACATTTTTAACTTTAGGGGACTGCCGTCGTATATCCAGATCGTCATTAAGAAGAAGTGAGTCTACCAGGGGATACCTGTATTTCCCCCTATAGTCTGCATGGTTTCGAGAGTTGGACCATAAGGAAGGCTGTGCGCTGAATAGATGCTTTCAAATTGTGGTGCTGGAGAAGACTCCCGAGAGTCCCTGCTAGGAGATCAAATCAGTCAATCCTAAATGAAATCAACCCTGACTGTTCCCTGGAAGGACAGGTACTGAGGCTGAAGCTCAAATACTCTGGCCACCTAATGCAAAGAGAGGACTCACTGGAAAATACTCTGATGCTGGGAAAGATTGAAGGCAAAAGGAGAAGGGGAAGGCAGAGGATGAGATGGGTAGATAGTATCACTGATGCAATGAACATGAATTTGAGCAAACTCTGGGAGGCAGTGGAGGACAGGAAGGCCTGGTGTGATATTGTTCATGGGGTCACAAAGGGTCGGACACACTTAACGACTGAACAACAAAGCTATAGTCTCTCTTTGGATTCTAACCACTTTTACTCTGTGATCATACAGTTTGCAGAGTTGCCAACATTGTAACAGAAATTAAATAGGTGGTTTCACATTATAGCCTAAATGGTTACATGTGAGGAAAATTAATGAAGAAATATGGCATTTCACTTGGTATTGCTTCCAATCAAATTGCTGAAATTTTTGCAGATGTCATAAAGTCTACTGCGGGTTCATTAGCCAAAAATACAGTGCACTGCTTTTATGGGAATTTTTATGTAGTATCATAGGCTTGTTGCAGTAAACTTTCAGGGTCTTTAAATTAAATACTAATTGGCCAGATTCATTAAGTTCTAATTGGCCAGATTCGTTAAGATAGCAAGGTAATGCTAGTGGCAGTAGTACTGTATTGGGCTAAAACAGGACTGTATAACACAAGGCCTGTGGCCTGAGCCAATCGTGCCCTCTCATTCTTGGCTGGGGGAATTCCAAATACCCACTGACTATGTACAGATGTAATACAAATCCATGCTTAAGAACCCACACCATGCTTGAATGTTCCAGGCATACAATTGACAAACTGTTGTTTTGAACTGCTTCTCTGTTTTTGTTTCTCATCTGCCCAGGACTCAGCTTCATAAAGTTGCCACCATCTCCATGGTACAACAGCCCTCTTGAGGTGGAACAGTGGCCCTAACTCTGGTTTGTCAGTGCTTTGTAAATGAGACATAACTCTGAACCACTGTGAGCACAATCTGTAATCTGCAAACCATCTTCAAACCTTGGTTTCAGACCCTGGCTTGTTGACCTGAAACAAATCAAGGTTTGTGGGCAGGTTCGAATTAAATTATTAAAACAAACCATGGTTTAGCTGAACAAGTCATGGTTTTGTGTTCTGTCTGAATTCAGCCATTGTTTGCTATCTTCTCCTACTTCTTGGTGGAAACATCTAAGACCCATACAAGCCCATGAAAAGCAGGGACGTGTGCAGGGTGGAGTAGCAGGTGAGGCAGAACCACCCATTAGGGGGTTTAGGAAGCCTGCCCATGTACACCGCCTTGGATTAAAGTCTGAGGAGAAATACAATGACCAAGAAAGGTGGTATATAAATACTGTATATTATTATAGTAAGAGTGGGATAAAATGAAGAGTGGGATAAAATGAAGAGTATTATAGTAAAGAGTGGGACAAGGGTACAGGTGGATTGGTACAAAAAAATTGGAAGTATGAGAAAATTCCTCAGTATCTAAAGATCATAATTCTTTATTTTATTATTTAATTTATTTAAAGAATTTATACCCCGCCTTTCTCCCAACAAGGGCAATCAAGGCGGTTTACAGATAAAAACATTAAAATACATATATACATTGAAAATTATTAAAAACAAGTAATTAATTTACAGACTTTGTTTTTGCTAATTGGAAGTATTGTGGTACTTGAATACTAGGTTTCTTTCTGACCTTTAAGGAGAAAATTTTTCAATAGAAATACTGTATCTTAGAAATAGCAAAACAATAATAATAACCTTTTTATGGTTGGAATTTGTGATGGTGATTTTTTTCAGCTACAGAAGTGCGTTAGACTACTTGTGTATGGTAGATCTTTATAGGGAATTGAATCACATTGGATATAATGCTCATTTGAAAGTTACATGGATTGGCTTTTAAAACATATCATCATGGGGACTGAAACTTTACTGGGTGTTCCTGTGAATGAATAGGATTCTAGATTCCTGTTTTCTGCTATATTCCATGCAAACATGCAGTTCCAGAAAAGAAACTAGAAAACTATGAAAGTAGAGAGGGTAATAAAGGAAGCTTATTAAAGCTTACTAAGATTACAATTTGCTGTCTAAGGATTGAGAATATTGTCTGTAAATAGCCAGTGACTGAGAACATGACAATAGTCTAGTGGTGTGATAAGAATGGTGATTATATATATATATATATATATATATATATATATATATATATATATATATATATATATATATATATATAACTGTATTCAAAATGTAGGAACACATTGCATAAATAAAATGCCACAGTTGTATAACACTACGTTGAAACAAATGGATAACTTTACCATATATTAAAATATTTCTTTTCATCTGTTTTCACATCACAAACATTTTGCATTTCATACTTCACAGATTGGTGCCTGCCCCTGAGTCCTTTATTTTTGCTATCTGTGAACTAACCGCTCACATCTAATGGATATGCAAATCGCTGAAATGTTTTTGTGGCGAAGGCCATCTGTTCTATAAAGCATGCTTGTCATGTCATGTATCATTATGTGTGTGTATTGCATGCATGTCATGCAATCATAAATAGGTAATCTGTGTATTAAAATTAGATATATTTGCTTGGTACCTGTAAATGCAATCTCTTGCGAATGCTTCCAAAAATTCAGGCCTTCAGACCTATCGTATGGTGGGTTAGACTGAGGGTAAAATGGGATGTATTTCTAATTGCGTAATTCAGACTGATGGGGTGTTTGTGTTTATAGATGAAATACAAGATTATTCAAAAAGGATGGTGCAAAAGTAAAGCTGATTTATTCTTAAATGAACTGGCATACCACAACCGTCATGACATGAAAAGACAGAAAAACTCCATGTTTCACATGCATATTACAAATGTGTCCCAGCATATCCATGGATATCGATGACGCCCTACCGCAGCGGTGGCCAACCTTTCAACATGAATGCTCCTGGACCTTTAATGGTTGTATAGGTGAGGGTATTTCAGCAGGTGCAGCTGCTTTAGCAGCACCATCAACAATTGCAGCTGCCAAGATTTTGTCTTCTACACAACTCTTAGAACGCAGAGGCCCTAATGGTGGAAGGTTGGCCACCCCTGCCCTACCGGGACATTGGACCAACCATATTGGAAATGAGGATTTGCCAATGGAGCCCTGACCTCCACGATTGCTAGATTTAACACCCTGCAACTTATTTTTGTGGGAATTCATCAAGGGTGCTGTGTATCTGTCCCCACTGCCACAACAATTGGATGACCTGAAACAACACATCTCCAATGCAGTGGAATCGATATCCAAGGATATGCTGGAACGCATCTGGATAGAACTGGACTACCGTCTTGACATCTGCTGTGTCACCAGTGGCGCCCACATCGAATATTTGTAACTTGCATGTGGAACTTGGACAGTTTTTCTGTTTTTTCATGTCATGACAGTTGTGGTATGTCAGTTCATTTAAGAATAAATCAGCTTTATTTTTGCACCATTCGTTTTGAATAACCCTGTATAGCACATGGGGGCCACAAAATGCGGTGAAACCATGGGGTATAAGGGCTTTGGCACTTTGCTCCACTGCAGTTTAGAAATGGTGTGCTATTTTTAGTGGAAAAAACACTTCAGTTTAAAACCAATTAAAGTTTTTTTCCACTAAAAATGGCATGCGCTGTGTGTGTGTGTGTGTGTGTGTGTGTGTGTGTGTGTGTGTGTGTGTGTGTGTGTAAGAAAGGGACAATTGGGGTCAAAGCCATGGCAGGAGCAAAGAACCAAAACTCAACTATCCCTGCTGAGTGATTTCACCA
Organism: Plestiodon gilberti rubricaudatus; assembly: GCA_026170595.1. Classification (NCBI taxonomy): domain Eukaryota; kingdom Metazoa; phylum Chordata; class Lepidosauria; order Squamata; family Scincidae; genus Plestiodon; species Plestiodon gilberti. Next base: position 115,943,870 of record JANXHW010000001.1, read on the forward strand.
TGTTTTGTTGATTTACTCATGCTATTTATCTATAAAACTAACCCCCCCCATTGGGCCATGTTATGCAATTATACAGTATGTCTAGTTTCACCTTTAAAGCTGGAATCATACCTCCATTTTCATGCTTGTTATCACCAAACATGGTTGGGAAAACGTCAAGTTACATTTTGAAATGCTATTTTGTTTGTTTGCAATTGGCCCCTACAGCTTGGTAATGAGAGCTTGTGAGATCACTAATCAGTCATGATAGTCTAATTCCATGGTGTTTGAGTATTCCATGATTCACAGCGAAATCCTATGTTGATATCCGGCGGCGGAATGAGCGCTCTGCCACCGGAATGTGTCGCAAATGTGCCGTAAGGCCCGTTTGCGACGACTCGGGAGTAAGGCCGACTGCCCTCACTCCACTGCCGAGATGTCCATGCAGCTGCCGGAGGAAGGTAAGAGATCCACTGGTGGCCGCATGGGCGGTCCGGGCGGCGAGGGAGGGGGACCATTGGCTGAGCCGGCCTGGGGGGGAGCGGGGATGACGTCCGCCGTATCCCCGTCTCCCGCTGAGCCGGCTTGGCCGTTACATGACCTCCTCTTACTTCTGCCAGGTATATAGCTGGAGGAAATCCGAGGAGGCACATTGGGCCTTCCCTGGTTTACACTGGGGGAAGGGGACGAACTGGCATAGGATCTGAGCATAAGATCCAGACATAGGAACGGGCATCCGGGCATAGGATCCGGACATAGGAACAGGCATAGGAACAGGCCACCCGCCGGATACTTACATTGGATTGCACTGTCAGTGTCTCGGGCTCAGTACTCATGGATCTCTGGTGGTATGGGAGTCAGAGGAGCAAAGCTGCTTCTTCTCATGCTAGTGATGTACAAGTACTCAAACTGCTTGCATTGTAGCTGAACGATAATAGATAGATAGAGCAGCATCTCCAGCCTGTGAGTGGGTGTTTCCCTTGGAGGCTCATGATGTGGGTTCTTCTCCAGCAGCTGAAACGAAGTCCACCCTCTTCTGGTGCACTGAGAGTTTTTACAGTTGGCGATAGCAATGTCATCAGTCTACCTGATTGGAGAAGGGAGCTCACCTGGGCACCTCTCCTGGAGGAGAGCTGGTGGGAACATGAGCCAATCAGCATGTTCCTTCCTGCCTCTGGTGGGAATTCTGACTCAGAAGAGAAGGGCTTTTCTCCCCCTCTCCCATGGCTTATGACATTTTACCAATCAAAGGGACAAGGGCTGCCTGCGAATGTTTCCAGCAATTGAATCCACAGAAGTTAAACTTGTCCCAAACATGGGAAAAATAGCTACAAAATACACAGAAAGAAACAGGGGAACTTGGGCAAACACAGGGATTCATCACAACTAGTCAGGTGCAACAAAGCAGTCCTGTGTGATTTTTGGCTGAACTGACTTGTTTTGCATTTTCATATGCTTGCATAATAATAATAATAAAAATATTTATATACCTCTTTTCAATGAGAGTTCACAAAGTGGTTTACATCACAGTAAGTGAAAAGTTGGTTTCCGGTTCCCGAAGGGGCTCGCAAACTAAAAAAAGGTGCAAAATGACAGCAGCAAACAGCCTGGAGAAAAGGTGCTGAGCCGACTAGTAGCAACAATGGCTCTTCCTTGCTAAACAGGACAGTCACCACTTGAAAGGGGGCTCCTGGTCCAGTTAGCAGGGGTGAATCAAAGAAGAACCAGACCTGCTTGAATGAACTAAGAGGAAGGGGTCCATTTTCCCTTGCATCTCAAACCACCTTGTCCTTTTAAGTCTTTCTCTTAAATATTTCACAGCTCCACCATTGATTTAAATGATGTTTCCAAGGGATGGCAGGAAGCAGCTTTGGTGTGAATCCAGTCATTAATGAACACGTGAACCAATCAATGGTCAAACTCTAAAGGTCATTGTATTTGCCTTTAAGGTCGATGCAGGGAATGAAACTGTTATAAAAGTATCCAGAGTTCAGAAGTCAAATATTTATTAACACTGAAGGGAAGATTGAGTTGATTACATAGCTTCCAATAGGAAGGTGGTCTCTTCTTTCAAATAAAATATAATCAATATCTTCCAACAAAGAAGTCCTCAATTTATTAGATTTTTTTCCACTTACGAGGCCTCTGCAAAGTTCAATTTGCCTTATTGGCTCTGTGTTGATGCGCTGAAGCGGATCTCTGTGCCATAGTTATTTGCAATTCCAGCCCACAGCATTGCATTAGTGACCTTCCTATTTCACCAAGAACCTCATGGTAAAACAAACAATAGTGCTGGTTGTCTTTTTTCTTTTTCTTTTTTGTAAAATCTATTCATGGCATAAGATCATTGTTAAAAATAAGATTTCTTACAGTGCTTCTCTAATTCTGGATTCTTGGACTACTGCACAGCATTTGTGTGAAATGTTATGAAAGAAAAGACCAACTGAGTAAGGAATTTTGAAGTTCTGTTTATGCTTTAGAATTTGGAAGTGAAGTTTATCCTGAGAGCATTTAGGAGATTGCCTAGCACGACTCAATTAAAACTGTAATTATACTTTGTAATAAAATATTATTATGTAAATGCGCATGTGCTAATTACATGATTAGGCCTACATTAATTGTGTTATCTACAAAAGACAACTATATCAGTGCCTTTTTTTAAGCCAGCAACAAACCCAAGACAAATTATGTTAAACACCAAAGGCATGATCCAGTCTACTGCAGGCACAGCAGTAACAACAATAGAGTGACATTAAGCTTAATGGTTAAATCCTAAATTATAACTTGCAGCGGAAACACCTCCTTATCTCCATATTTGTTCAGTGTCTCTTTTCTTTCTCCGTTAGGAACTCTGGATGTTCGGAATCAGTGCCTGCTGCAGTCAACAGCTGGATGTGGTTTATTAAACCGAAACTCAACTCAGGCAAGACAGAGGTGTTCCCAGTGGTGTCGCTGGAGGTGGGGCAGAACGCTAAAGGCCGACCCACACCGCACAATTTCCGGCGCGTCCCAGACGCGCACAGAGCTGTGCTGAGCTGTGTGGTCACCATTCTGGAAGAGAGCAGCTGAACACGGAGCAGCTGTACTCTCCCGAGTTCCAGCACAAGCGAAATTGTTTGTTGCCCATCTTTGAGGTACACAGAGCTACTGGTACACGGAGTATGCGGAGCTACTGCAGCCACCAATCGGATGAGAGGGCGGGATGAAAGGGGTTGTCAATCAATCGGAACTCACTTGAGTCTCCGATTTCTCTTGGATCCATGTCTCCTTCTCACAAAAGTTAGCAAGATGAATTCTATTCATCTAACAAATTGTTTTGTTAGTTTTCTCTCCTTCCTGCCCCTCTCTCTCTTCTCTCGTGTATCAGACCGCACTTGTGCTTAGCAAATCACCACTGTGCTTTCTAAGAAGGCGGGACAAAAGGAGGGACTATTCGCTGGGAGACACTCGTGGAGACGAGGTCAGCATGCGGAGGCAAGCGGCCAGGTACCTACACTTGCTCGCCTCCATGCCAGAGCTCGTGTGGTGTGTGTCGGGCTTACGTTCCTTACCACGCTGACTTCCGTTACTCACCGGCACAAGGCAGCCCCGCCCCCTCGCCTTCGGAGCCATTCAGTGCGGCGAAGGCAATGCACAGGAGACTCCCTGCGTGTTGCCTTCACCCCACTGAATGGCTCCGAAGGCAAGGGGGTGAGGCCGCCTTGTGCTGGTGAGTAACGGAGGTCAGCATGGTGCGGAACATAGCGTTCCGCCCCACCTCCAGCAACGCCACTGGATTACAACCTGTTCTGGACTCCCCTTGAAAGATGAAGTTCACAGCTTGGGAGTGCTCCTGGACCCAGGCTTAACCTGGTGTTGTCAGTGGACAGGAGCGCTGTTGTCCCACTTGTTTGCCAGAGGAAAGCAGATCTGGCTGCAGTGCTCCATGCCCTAGTCACCTAGCATATGGGCTATTGTAACATGCTTTATGGGAGCTACCTTTGAAAACAGTTGAAAACAGTCAAGGAAACTGCAGCTGGTCCAAAATGCAGCAGCCTGGGCCTTTCGGAGGCCCTTTGGTCTGACTGCGTTACTCCTTGTTGTCTCCCTCAACACAGTCGACCATGTGGCTTTGAGGAGCTGGAAGCAGTCATGTGACTGCTCCTGGTTCAGAGCCAGGTGGTTCACCTGAGGAGGAGGAGCCTGGAGGCAGTCCTCTCAGTGGCAGGAACTCTGTCACCCACCCTTTGGGTGTGCATCCACACTATAGTTCAGCAATAGTTGATGTGTTATGCTGCTAATCTCTATTTGTGTATTAATACAGTTGTGGCTTGAGTATAATCCAATACAGTTGTCCTATGTGGGTGCAATGCCCAACCCAACCTGTTTACCAGTTCGCTTTACTCACTGCTTCCCTGTCATCTACAATCTTTGGTGCAAGACTGCACCATCCGAAGTGAAATGTGCAGTTATTAAGCCTCTACCAAGACACGACCATCTCTAATTCTTCTGGGCATCTTTCCAGCTGCAGAGCTGAAGAGGAACTTTGATTTATGTTGAGATACTCTTTATTTTACTGAATGCAGAGGTGTTTATTTTTTGATCTATAACCACACACCCAGCATCTTGAAGTCACAAATCTTGTTTTCCAAGGAGTCATGGCACATACACAGAGGAAGCTGAAGTCATTCGTTCAGCTTCAAAAGCTGTAAATTTATCGAGTGCCATAACCATATATGGAGAAATTAGCTTGATGCAGTTAATGTGTTCACCTCCACACAGCTCAGGCACCTTATGCAAAGGTCATAGGCTGCAATAAGTCAGATTTACGATATCTAGGAGTATTGACTTTAATATACATGATCTGCTAATTTGGTGATGGAGGGGTGGAGGCAGGAAAGAGGCTTGCTGATCCAAGGGGAGCTTTTTCTTTAGATATACACTGCAGACAGTGCATCAAGTGAGAGGTTCTTTATTTTTTAAAAAGGTAAAGGTGACCCCTGACAATTAAGTCCAGTCGTGTCCGACTCTAGGGTGTGGTGCTCATCCCCATTTCAAAGCCAAAGAGCCAGCATTGTCCGAAGACGCCTCCGTGGTCATGTGGCCAGCATGACTCTCCTTGCCGCAGCGAGTAGCATGCAGCTGGAACACGGAGCGCTGTTTACCTTCCTGCAAGCGGTACCTATTTATTTATTTTATTTTAAAAAATTATATCTCGCCTTATCCTATGCTGAGGCAAATGCCCAAGGCGGCTTACAACAAAAATAAAAAAAACATAGTTTAAAATACATAAAAGTTTAAAACAATACATTCTTAATTTAAAAACAATAAAATCCACGGGGGGGGGGGGGGACAATATGGAGCACAAAAGCAGTATTTATTTATTTATCTACTCGCATTAACATGCTTTCGAACTGCTAGGTTGGCAGGAGCTGGGCCGAGCGACGAGAGCTCACCTCATCGCACGGATTCGAATTGCCGACCTTTCGATCGACAGCTCATGTTTCAGCGGTTTAACCCGCTGCGCCACCCGCTGGCCCATTGTTTATTTTTTACATAGTTCCAAATCCCAAGGCCGCAGATTTTTGGGAATAGTAACTAGCTGGGAAGAGTAGCATAGTCTATTCAACAACAGAAGTAAAAATAATTCTCATTCTGTAGAGCTAGTTAAGCTATTTTTTTTCCTTTTTCCCCTTCCTCACCTTTGTACAAGGTGCAGGGAAAACGAAAGGGAGACCATCATCACACTTCACGGAATCATGCAAATGTACGACAATTTATTTTGAGGAGCTTTTCTTCATGTAGATCACATTAAGGTGTTAGAAATGCAGAGCTTAGTATAGGAATGTTCATGCAAGAGTGCAATATATGGCAATAACTTGAAATTCAAAATGAGAAGGTTAAATTGTAAATACCATTAGTACTCAAGGAACTGTTACTGAATTCGCTTGCTTTGCATGTCAAATGGAATTGCATGCTGTGGCTTTTTCATCGTTTTTCCTTTGACAGTCTCCATAGAGTCTCTCCCCCCCCCCCAGTGTATTGTTATGTGGCCAGCCAATCATCTGACTGTTCTTTGTTAATGACCCTAGAATACAACGTCCTCCTCCCCACCCTTCTCGGATTGTGCCAAGTGGCACAGGACAGCTGCTGCTTGCTTGCTTGCTCAGGAAAGTGGGCAAGTGTGTGGTAGCTCTTGTAATGGTTGCTACTCCCTCCAGTTGTTCACCTGCCCTTCCACTCTGAGCGGTATGATAGTAGTTGAGCCCACTGCGTCACCCAGTTCAGGTAAGGGCCTGCTCCTGCCTCTATCCACTTGTCCTCTCTGCCTGGGTGGCATGGTGGGAAGAACAGGGTCAACAGGAATGCCTAGAATAATGCTCCCCTCACTTGCTTATCTTCCCTGCGTGTGTGTGGCAGGGAAGATAGGGCCCCATGGCACTGCTCAGGATGAGGGGGCTGCTCCTTATACATAACTGAGAAACTGTGATTTGTGATAACCATAGTTAAGAACCCAAACCTTGGTTTAAGCTTCTAGATGTACAACAGGCAAATAATAGTTTACTTATTTTTTTCCACATTTATGTACCTCCCTGCCTACATGGTTCCTCCTCTTTTTATCCTCACAACAACCCTGTGGTGTAGGTTTGGCTGGGAGATGGGGACTACTGGACCAAGGTCACCCAGCAAGCTTCATGGCTGAGCATCAATTTGAACTTGAGGCTTCCTGGTTGAAGCCAACAGCTACATCACCCTGGCTCTAGTTTACAGCTGTTCCTCTGCTTTCGCTTCCCACCTGCTGTCAGGGCTAGGCTTTGTAAGTTCATAAGTTTGCTCTTGTCTTGATGGCACAGCAGCCCTCTTGAGATGGAGAAATGACCCTAACTGTGGTTTGTTAATGGCCCGTGAACTCAGACATAACACCAAACCACTATTTGTACAAACTGTGACTTGCAAACCAGCTTCAAATCCTGGTTTCAGATCCTAATTTGTCAGCCCCGAACAAACCAAGCTTTGTCAACAGGAGTGGGTTCAGGCATTAATACAAACCACTGTTTCACATTGCACCAGGAAGAACAGGTTTCAGAAGAGTTCAATGTCAATAAAAAACTATATAAGTCCATAATTTTGAAGTCAATAATTACTGTATAAACATGGCATGATAGGATCATATACTACATTGTGCTATGGACTTGAGAGCAGGATCCCTGACAAGTGACAAGTGATAAGCACATGACATGGTCCGTACCAGAGGGAGTCATTGGGATTCCATGTGACACAGGGCATCTACTGCAGTGGCCTGCTAATCTAGCCACATCCACCCTGTCCCCTTTGTGTGAGAATTATTGTACCCGAGAAGGAGCAAAAAGCAGCAACAGTAGAATGAAGTATACCTTCCTAGATCATACAACTGCTCTATTTAGTTGTAAATTAACATGGCTTAGTGGTTAGATTAATCAATTAGCATGCATCATTGCTTAGGAAATATATGAAGTACCAATGGGAAACCTTGATTTAAATCAATGATTTAAATTGACCTTTTCTAGGTGATTTTAAATTGTCTTAATTTAAATCAGCCCACTGTGACAGAGACTGACTGGGCTTGTATACTGTCCCATAAAGGAAATTTGTTATGGAGACATGGGGGGGGGGGAAGGAATAATCGGTGTAGCTGCTCACTAAATATTTAGACTCTAGACTAGAACTACCGGTATATTTGTCATCTAGTGTGGTCTTTCATGAATGGCTGCATAATGTTAATACCTTTGTGGTGGGAGAATCTATACTACACACATAGCACAATTTCTGATATATTATGTGCTATTGGGCTGGTGGTGGAAAATGCCAGTAACAGTACCCTGCAATATTATTTGTTAACAGTAATTACCAAGTTTAGGAGTTTGTGTATCTCACCTAAACTGAATATTTAGTTGAAAAGAAGTAATTATGAAGAAGTGTTCAAGAACGGTTAATATCTGGCTGCTCAAGTGTTCCTCCCCTTTCAATAGGTAATGGACAATGCATATCAAATGCTCATCTTGGGGGAAAAATTGTTCTCTTTAGCTGAACTATTTTTAGAAAGATTAATTAAAAATCCATTCAGGAGGTTGAAAAGAGAACTAACACAGACAGATCACCCGTTATGCTTTTAATTTCCACTGAAAGTTGTCTGATACTGTGTATTAACACACTTCTAGCAATTTATTTTCATGACTCAACACACAGACAGCCCGGGAAATTTTAATGATTTAAAGATCCGCCATGAATATGATAAGCTAGAATCAAGATTTTGCACTTGGATAACTGGCTTTTCCAGATTCTCATTGGTCTATTTAGTGAAGTGTGTGGACTCAGTGTGTACGTGTGCCTCAAATGGCTGCCTTAATAAAACAATTTTGAATAACTTTGAGAAGATGGTTAAGTCGTGACTTCGTTGGACTTCTAGAGGCAGAAGTTCCAAAGCTGAAAAAAGTTATTCTTTCTTTATATGTTCTTGCCGTTCAGACTTGGCAGATGGACAACATGATTAGGAGGGTCTTTTGCCTCACTAGGAATGTGATAAAAATGTTGGAGGTGACAGCGTGTGAGCTGAGCCACCCAGTGTATATAGACAGTGGGTGTGTTAATGTTGGCCTTCACCAGTACAGGGAGCTTATTGTTTGTTTAAAGCAGTGGTCTCCAAACCGTTGCCCGCAGTCCGCCAGAAAACGCCATCTGGGTGCAGCGCGGCGGTGGCGGAGCTTACCGTTCCGGCCCGCAGCCTCCTATTGTCGCAGCCGATCTTTGCAGAAACTTGTGCTGGGCAACCACTTCCCCCAGGAAATCGGCGACATGCAGCGGAAGTTTCTGCAATGATCGGCTGCGATGATAGAAGACTGTGGGGTGGAACGGTAAGCTCTACCACCACTGCACTGCGCCCGGACGCTGTTTTCTGGTGTGCCGAATCTGGTCCGCAGGCCAGGGTTTGGAGGCCCATGGTTTAAAGCAGCAGTTCTCAAACTGTGGTTCGTGACCCACCTTTGAGACTTTTAGCTGTCCCCCGCCCCCTTAAGGGGCGGGAACAGCATGGCAGTGGCGATCCAGGGGATCGCCACCGCCGTAAAATGGCCTGAAACCGCCGTTGCTGCACTTACTAGGGCTTGGGGGAGCTTCATGGAGGCCTACGTGACCCTCTGCAGAGCTTTGAGAAACACTGGTTTAAAGACTTGTGGGTTGCTCTCTCCTACTGATACTAGACCGCTCCTTTGACTTCTTTTCCTGTCTTGTTGTTTTCTGCTTTTATAGCAATGGCTGCAGTGCTCTCTATGTTCACTTAAAAGCTCTTAAAGTCAATTTGCTGTGTGTGGGATTGCTTTTTAATCCCTCAGCTCTGTTAACAGAAACAACAGGTAAAGGAAATTGTGTTGGTTACCTAGAGACATGATAGCTGAAATGTATAGTCATTAGAGCTGGAGGTGCCTTTTTCCAGACTGACTTTGTCATGCTAATAATAATTGTTTTGTACATGTTAGAGAATGCATCTTAACAATGGAAACAATGAATTAATTAATACTTGCTGGCCACAAGCTTACATGGTTGTGTTGGGGTTTCCACCATGGACACGGACAGCGTTATTGGGAGGGCTGTGCCAGTGTGGTGTTGCCTGGGCTCTGGTGTTTCTCCTCCCCTTTTTGCAGGATGGGCTTAGCATTACAGCGGTTGTTGTACTGACATTGCTGTGCTGTTGGCCTGGCATCTGTATAGGATTGGACCATAAATCCAATAATTTTTTCATCTCATTTTTTCAGAAGAGCTGCCTATCAAAACAAAACAAAAAAATCCAAGCATAGCTGTGATTGGGTAGCAGCCCACATTGTGCTTCCAAAACAAAAGGGAGCAACAAAGACAGTATTTCCTGTCTTTGGAGTTCAGCGTGAACCTGGGAATTTTGTTCCCAGATAACGAGATAAATTACACTCGTATTTTCTCTGTTCTCTGTATAGCTGTTTGCTCCCAACATTCCACAGTTCCTAGAAGTTCACAGGGCCATTCAAAGGTTTAAAGACCTTGCAAATACATCTGTATGCTTCTGCATATTAATGGAGTCCTATGACTATGTACAAATCATGACTTTATTTTGCTTCCAGAGTGCCAGGCACTCTTGACCACCCAATAGTGATATAATTTGCTGCTGGAATGAATGATAATACTGGACAAATTGAGAGTGAAAATACTTCATTATAATTGAACGTATTTTAGTTGGTTACTTTAATTTTGTTATTATATAGAGAGATTAATTAAATTATAGTTATTAAACAAGACATTATAGCACTGGTCCCAGAAGAGCAGCCATGGGAGGGCAAATTCACATAATCATTGTGTTTGTGGCAGGATATGTTTTGTCATTGTCCATTGTCAGTGGGCCATTTGAATACAACCACAGAGCAGAATCCATGCCGCTGCTCAATCCAATTTGGATGAACCCCCTCCATTCATCATTGGCAAAGACAAGTCTTTTGATTACAGCCATGCCAAATAGTTGTGCAAATCGGCTTCCATCACAAGAATATTAAAAATGCTCTGGCTTCTTTTTACAGACTGATGAGGGTTATTGTGGCATAAGCACTACCTGCCCAATTCCTGCCCAATGAAAAGTAGGCTGGTTCGTGCAAGCATGCTCATCACTGGATGACCGCAGCATCAAGTGACACCATGCTTGTGTGAATGGGCATGGTTCTATTCACAGAGTGATATTTCACCACACTGTAACTGAAACACAATGCTTTTCCATTAAGTCAATTCACACATTCAGATGCCAATTCACATACTCAGATGCCAGTTATCAAGTGCAGAGAAAGAAAGTGATCTACATGCATGTGTGAACCAGGCTTGTGCTATCTGCATATGTGAGTGGACTTTTATACTTTGATGAGGATACACCATCAGGCTACGGTTCTGAATTCAGTTGTGCATATTCTAACTTTATACACATCATTGGGAGTTTTGGAACAGGTCTGTAATTTAACATTAGGCAAGGAGGACAGACATAGAGACAGATGCCAGAGATATATAATTTAATTTCTAGCTCAGTAGGAGATTGCACGAAGCAGCTGTCAGGAAGGCCTAAGCAGGAAAAAAATAAAATAAAATAAATGAATGTACTGACAGAATTCAGGCTCACAGCAGACTCACATTTAGTGGAATCCTGGTATATAACAAGAATTCCTGTAACGAGCACCTTGTGAACCCACTATGATAGCTATGAGATACAATTTGAAGATTCCATTCCTTTCGATAATTAGAGCTCATCCTACTTTCCCTTCTAGAAGGCCTTTCGTGAATATAATGAATCCTGGAAGATATTTAGAATAACCAAGGACTGGTAATTTAGAAATTAAAGTGCAGCCTCAATAAATGACATACCACAGTGCTAATAAGATTAGGGAGTGTGAGCCAATTTTCATATGCAGAAACATGTGGAAAATAATTTCTAATCCACAGAATGCTAGGCGGGCATATTTAGCATAATGAAGATTTGTATGTATATCTGCTCAGTCACATAGTCTGTTGTCCTGTTAGCACCCTTTGGTTTCTGGACATAATTAAATGAGAGAGGAATTTCTAGCTGGTTGGAAACAGACTTCTAATTGTGTGTGTGCATGCTTAGCCAGGCACCCCCTTTTCCAGAATAGCTATTAAATTTAGGACACATACGGACTGGTTTTACCCCAGGGGTGTTATATGTTGTTGCGTATGTGTGCCACAGATATATCTCCCAGGGATGAGTAGATGTGTGTGTCCCCCGTACTGTTTTGCTGATGTTCTTTGGATTACTATCCACTTGCCTTCTGGTTTACCTTGGAGAACTTCTAAAATTAATTGTGGGATTTGGTCACGCGCCATTTGTGTCTTCCCCCCTTACAGGTTGCTAGTGTGTACAAATGCATAAGTGCACCAATTAAAACGCTGCACTAAAAGGAATCTTGATGCAGTTGTGTTGCTAACTGGGTCACGTGGGGGGGTGACGTTGCATTTTGTGTAATTGCCCCGCCCCATGCACTCCTGGAAGGCTTCAGTTGAAGCCTTCAGCATGTTTGTGCTGCAATTTCAATGCGATTTCAGCGCGTTTGTGCTCTGCGGCTGCCCACGCAGCCCTCTGGCTGCAAAAAAGCAGCTGCGGAGCTCAAAAATTCCATCGTGGCTCCTCCTTGCAAGGAGACCGCGGTTGTCACCTGGGGCATTTGCTCCCCCCGACCCCATTATAGTGATGCTACTGTCTTGATGTGATCAAGCAACCATATCAAGATTCTTTCTTGATAGGAAAATTCCTTCTTGGGCAAGAGGTCTGGTTCGTCGGTAGAGCTGCAGCCTCATATGCCTGAAGAGAATCCGTGTCTAGTCGAAGAGCTGTTGCCGCTGACAAGCTGCAGAAGACTTTGTGTGAGAGAGAAAGCTGCAGCTGGCACTCTATGAGAGGGAGTTGCCTGTCAGTCGAAGTGTGGGAGGTGAATGCCAGAGAGAGGCCAGGCCATGAAAGGAAACCACCTAGAATGAAGCGTTCTATGAAAGACTAAAACATTTATTATAAAAACTGCTTGGTTTAGAAATTGTCTGCCTGTGTGAACCGCCTTGAATTAAAGTAAGAGGAGAAATTCAATGACCAAGAAAGTCAGTATTTAATATTGGTATTATTATTATTATTGTTATTATTGTTGTTGTTATTATTATTTAGCATTTTAATGCATGTGCCTATGCACTTACTGCCCAACCTTTCTGTTTTCCCCCACCATGGCATGTAGCAGCGCCAAAACGGGCTACGCTACATGCTATGGTGGGAGGTCAGATTGAGAGGCTTGGAGAGGAAAGGGAATTTCCCCCCCCCTTACCTCTCTGTAAGCCTCCCTCACGCCAATGGGTCTCCTCGGACCTGTGCCAGATGTTTAGGAAACAAGTCCGAGAAAACAAAGGGCATGTGTCAGATGCTGCCAGAGGGACTAGCATCTGGTGCAAGCCACCCCCTCCTGCCTCCAACACGTTCCCAGCCCTTCCCTTATTATGCCCCATTATGCACTCCCGCGCCCCATTCCACCCACTCTGCTTATTTTACAGGAGTCGGTGGGCCTTCTGTGCCCTGCCGACACGCATGGGGCCACTTCAGCCTCTCTGGCGGAGGTCCAGAAGCACATGGCTCAGCATGTTTCCGGAGGGCCATTCCAATGGCTGTAAAGCATCTACAGCTTCCAGAACACGAGGTCCAGCAGTGGTAGAACCCAGAAGGATTGGGCTGTCATTTGCATTGGCAACCTGTAAAGAAAAAAAGACAATTGTGGCAAATTGCACATGCGCGCGTTGGGGACTTTAAAAAGTCTGGAGATAAAAAAATGGGTGGATCTCTACAAAAAAAAATCAGGTGTTTGGAATGTCAGAATCAGATTAGAAATTCATGTGTGTTACATTTCAGAAGCATGTTCAAATACCTTCTTAGCTTTTAACATCGATGGATCTGGCTTTGCTTTTTACAGAGATCAACAAGCTCAAGCACAGGGCAGGGCCTTTTCCTTTGTGGTGTTCATATCCTAACATTCCCTACCCAGGTAAATCTATTTAGGCAATCTCCTTCCACAGTTTATGCAAATAATTAAAAAAATATTGGTTACTAACTATAGGTTACTTTTTTATATATGCTGTTGATGGAATGCTGCTGATAAATTACTTTGTACTGTATTGTTGATGATCATGTTTGTTTTTCTTGACAGTATATTTTAATTATCAATCATTGTTGCTCTTACAAAATCGATCCAATTCTACTGTTGCAGAAAAGGCGGTTGAGGGGGGACATGATTGAGACATAAAATTATGCATGGGATGGAGAGAGTGGATAGAGAGAAGTTCTTTTCCCTCTCACATAACACTAGCACTAGGGGACATCCACTCAAATTGAGTGGAGGGAGGATTAAAACAGACAAAAGAAAATATTTCCTTACCCAGTGTGTGATTGGTTTGTGGAACTCCTTGCCACAGGAGGTGGTGACGGCACCTGGCCTGGATGCCTTTAAAAGGGGATTGGACAGATTTATGGAGGAAAAGTCCATCGCAGCTTACAAGCCATGATGGGGATAAGCAACCTCCTGGTTGTAGGAGTAGGTTTTCTTTGTGCCAGGTGCAAGGGAGTGGCGACAGGATACAGGTATCTTGTTGTCTTGTGCTCCTTGAGGCATCTGGTGGGGCCACTGTGTGATACAGGAAGCTGGACTAGATGGGCCTTTGGCCTGATCCAGCAGGGCTCTTCTTATGTTCTTATGAGCTGATCATGTGAGGTTACAACTATGCATTCTCATATGCAGAGGACTGGCTGGCAGTCAGGTAATCAGAGGTATGAACAGCTCAGGACGTTACTTAATGGGAACGTTCTGAGGTTCTGTTCACCTCAAGCAACCTCTACTGAATTGGAGGGGCTAAGGTTGAGAGGTAGAAAGTGATTCCTCCCCGCTCCCTCTCTCAGGTGGTCAGTGAAAGAAGATTCAAGGCAGTGTTTCTGGGCAGTGGGCAGGGCTGGCCCATCCATGAGGCCAACTGAAATGGTCACCTCAGGCAGCAGATTGGTGGGGGGCACCCATCTCAGCCCATCTACTTGCCGGAGAGTGGGAGGAGCAGAGGCTGGCACATCATTTGGTAAGAGGGGCAGCATTTGGCATGCTGCCTCAGGCATCGAGAGGTCTTGAGACAGCCCTGGAAGTGGGTATTCTGAATGAGGGTGAGACTGGATTTGATCAGCAGAGGCAGGCAGAGCCTGGAAAATGGGAACTGAGAAGGAACAGGCAGCCAACAGCTACAAAAGATCCCTGAAACACATGTAGCCTGTTTTTGCTTCCAGGAGTGTGCCACTTTCTGATTTCATCCAATGCTAAGCTTGTATATTTGTAAATCAAGCTAAAATTAGAAAGACGCCATAAGTCTCTAGTGATCTCTACTTCAAGGAAGCCAGAACCCAGGTAATGCTATGCTCCTGGAACTTCTCACTGCTTGGGGACATGGCCATGAGCACATAACACTATTTAAAAAATAAATAAACTAACTTTGATTTTGTTTGTATGAGAAAATAAAGCTAAACTAAACATAAATTGTCTCCTCTGTGGTAAGTTCTTTCACACTGACTTCCTGTTACACAAGGTTCAGATACTGTGGTAGGGAATTAGTATTACACCCTACATTGCTATTATTTAGATGGTTGCTGTTTGGTGTGGCAGCTGCTTATGGTACAACAGGCTACCAGGTCAATATTAGCGTATCATTTGTCCATGTACAGTGGATTAGCCTGGGAAAACTGGACTGTGCCTGTGGAAATGTGGCCATGGCTTGATATCCAACATTCAATGACATGATCACTCTTCTACACACACAGCCCTGGATGTTGTAGTGTGTTTATTGTATTTCACTTTATGAAAATTTGTGCAAAGGTTCAAGAAGTAATAGAAATGGGAGACGTACCAACTATTAGCTTTGTCGTTTGGTTCAAGAGCACAGGAGATGGGGGATTTCCAGTGCATATCTTTTTAATATTGGGGGAACTAGGCCCTTGCATCCCTCTGGAAACTCTTGCAAATTTTGTCATGGATTTAACTCTGTTACTATACAGGTTCCCATGTGTTGTCAATATAGGTGTGTGCTATACTGCAAGGGAAAACATAACCACTAATTGTGTGACTGTCATGTGAAAGTGTTCTATGTGGCATTCCAACCACAAGTGAAGTTGGCCTGCCTGTCCCTGCCATATGATGCACTCAGCACACAACCATCTTCCTCCTGCAACTGAGCAGGGCATATGGTTATGCTTGGCTCATGTTGTAGTTGGAGCCTACAGATGTCTGGCTGCCCACATGGTTTGAGCTGCTTCATGGAACATTTTCGAGTGCCAACTATGTGCTAAGCAGTTTCACCCTGGGCAAACTGTTAGTAGATCTTTCCATCAAGAACAAATAGCAAGGCAGGCGCTGATGACTTTTCTTGCTCTGCATGTTTTGAGGCCCAGAAGTGGAATATTAGGGTGTGTGTTTTCATGAAATTCCATTGAGGCAGAGACAATGTTCATTTGTTTCTTGTCAATGATGAGCTGCAATTTGCTGGATTCATTCAAACTACTATTGTCACACTGCAATGGGATCTGGGTATCCTTATTGGTATCTGGGAATGGAAGAGGCCTGTAGTGTTGCCACTCACTCATCTTCCACCTGAGGCAACTAACAGCTGCAGGGAAAATGAGACCATGGCTATGGTAAAAGGTTATGGTCTCTCCTCTCATGCCACAGTCTGGATTGTCCCCTGGTGCAGCTGCAGTTGCAACCCCGAGATAAGGGAACAAATGTTCCCTCACCTTGAAGAGGCCTCCATGACTGCCCCCGCAATGCAAAATGCAGTGTGCACCCTATTGGCACGGCTGCATCGGTGCTTGAAAATTGGTTAAGATTGCGCTGTGAACGTGTTAGACGTTCCTCCTCTAGCTGTGTAGGTGGGCCATGAAACTGCTTCAGCACAGTATGGCATGATCGGCAGGGAGACATTCCTTTCCCTCGCTGCCTCTGGATAGGTGGACACGTTTGCCCCTGTTCACGTCACCTGAAGAATTATTGAAAGGGGGCAAAACCTTTTCACCCTTTTTTTCCAGCCTGGCTCTCCTGAGAACTCCAGCATCCTTATGCAAAATAATCCGAGTTGCATGGCACTCTTGCAGTTACCTTGTCACTGTTTGATGTGATGCTCCTCCATCCTCTCTGCCCGACTGAGTTTGCTGCTGCTGCTGCCTCTTTCGGCAGAGCCCTTTTTGGAGCAGCGGCTGTAATGTGCCTGGCTCAGTGGTTCTTTGCTCTCAATTGGTCCCCAGATGCAAGCACAGTAAACATGAGTAATATGCTTAATAAAGTGGCAGTTGGTGCCCATTAGCCCAAACTACCTTCTCTTCAGGCTCTTAGATCCCAACGGGTTGTGCAAACAGTTGAGGCTGACCAGCCAGCCAGCAGAGAGGGAAGGTGTCAGCCAGAGTTGGAGGGGCAAAAATAGCAAGCAGAGGATTTTACAAACAGAAAAGACAAGAAACCAAACTTCTGAGCTTGGTTAACTCCTGGAGAGAGGTCATGGGCCAAAGCAATGTTTTGAATTATTGTATAAGCAAATTACTGTATGCTGAAGGCCCCAAGAAAAGTTGCTTTCCTTTAATGAAACCTGTTTAATCTCCACATCTGTAATTACACAAAATTTGATTAGTTAAACCAAAGCTCTTAAACTCGATAGCAAGAAGCAACACCGGCCTGGATGATTCTGGCTTATCCAGGTTCTTCCCATAACTATATACGCCTCTAACTACGTTCCTGGAGAGAGAACATGGACCAAGGTTATGTTTCAGATTACAGTATAAGCAAATATGTTCAAGGCTGAACGACACAGCTCTGTGTTGTCTTTGTGGGTCTCAGGCTGCCTTTGATAGGATCAATCAGAATATTAACACGTCTGTTCATGTTAATTAGAAGAACTCAATATTGACAGAAGGAGCGTTAGCATAGGAGTAGAGGGGCAATTTGGTATCAGAATTATAGCAAGAGGCAAATCAGTGTTGGGTTGTCTCATCAATTACCCATTTTCTTGTCTACTGACAATGAGGTTTTCTGATCTACCACTCAAACTAAACCAAGACAGCTACTGATGGATTATGAGACCTTAACGTGAAAGAGAAAGTTTAAATGTAAAATATACAAAGACTCACAATGCAATCATATGCATGTCTATTCAGAAGTAAGTCCAATTGAGTTGTGGGATTTACATCCAGGTAGGTGGCGCAGTGGGTTAAACCACTGAACCATGAGCTGTCGATCGAAAGGTTGGCAGTTCGATTCTGCGCGACGGCTCCTGCCAAACTAGCAGTTCGAAAGCAAGAAATTGCAAGTAGATAAATAGGTACCGCTTGCGGGAAGGTAAACAGCGCTCCGTGTTCCAGCTGCATGCTACGCGCTGCGGCAAGGAGAGTCATGCCGGCCACATGACCACGGAGGCGTCTTCGGACAACGCTGGCTCTTTGGCTTTGAAACGGAGATGAGCACTGCTCCCTAGAGTCGGACACGACTGGACTTAATTGTCAAGAGATACCTTTACCTTATATAGGGTTGCAACTTACCGGTGTTGGCTTCTCCACGCTGCTGCTGCAGTGCACAGGTTCCTCCTTGGTGTCTCTTGCGGTGATCCGAAAGCACGCAGCTACACACACTTCCGTACGGGCAACTTCCGCAACACCACAAAGTGTATTCTGCCACCGGAACACTAGTTCTGGCAGCAGAGCCAAAGATTAGGATTGGGCCATAAGAGGTGTATGAAATTAGGAATGGTATGATGAGAATAGATCAAACTTTTCTTTCTCCTAGAACAGTGATTTTCAACCCTTTTCGTCTCACGGCACACTGACAAGACGCTAGAATTGTCAAGGCACACCCTCAGTTTTTGACAATTGACAAGACTTACCACACTGCCAGTGGGGGACTCACATCCTCCAATAGTCCTACTAATAAATGACCCTCGCCCAAACTCCCACGGCACACACATGGATCATTCATGGCGTGCCAATGTGCCATTGCACACTGGTTGAAAATCATTGTCCTAGAATATTAGAACTCAGGGTCACTCAATGAAGTTGGCAGAAAGGTCAGAAAAGATAAAAGGAATTACTATTTCACGCAATGTATGGTTCATAGGCAGCCCAGTCCTGCCTAAGATCCGCCGCAGCGTGCTAAGCATGCTGCGGTGGATCCTAAGCAGGATCAGGCCAGTGCTGGTGCAGCTGGGGCACACGTCGGGAGAAAGGGGATGTTGAGAGCCCCAGCAGGCCCAATGGGCCTCCTCAGATGTGCGTCGGCACAAGTCTGAGGAGGTTAAGGCCAGGCCCAGGACAGGGTTTAGGATATTGGCAGAGTGTGCTGCTGATAATCTTTCCCCTGTCCCTTTCCCGGCAGGCCAATCATCCCCTCCCATTCCTCCCCAGGCCACCCTCCCCATGCCCCTGCCCCGACCAGCGCAGGACTTACCCGCGTTTGTTGGCGGTGCCTCCAGCAAACTGCAGAGTGAGCAGCGCTTGGCCTTATGGCACATTTGTGACACCTTCTCCTGGCGGAACTATAGTTATGCCAGGGAAAACTTAAGTAGAATTGCACCATTAGAGAATTAGCCACCAGAGGATGTGGTGATAGCCAGATACTTAAATGGCTTTTAAAAAAAGGATTAAAATAGGGTTCATGCCTACCATTGGCCATTAGCCTTGATAGCTAAATGGAACCTCCATGTACCTCTGCTGGCTCAACATTGTGGGACAAACACTGCCCAGACTTCATGTCCTGCTAGTACGCACCTGGAAGGCCACTGTTGGAAAAAAGGACATGGAACTTGAGGACTCTTGTTTTCATGCAGCTGTTCTTATGACCACACATAATGCATTTGCTGTGGGGAAGCCAGTGTAAGAAGTTACTGCTCTTTCACTCTCAGTCCCCCACCTCTCCAATACCTGTATAGTCTTACTGAGATAATATATGTGAAAACACTTGAACTGTGCTATATAAATGCTAAGTATGATGATTATTTACCCCATCATCTCCAAAAAGAAATGCATCTCACCGCCCTCCCCCTCAAGCCACCTTATTCTGAGAGAAAGCATCAATCACCCAGTGAAGCCCCACATGTTCTACGTAATTAAAAGCACAAGTCTGGAAAGCACCAGTAGCAAAAGCATTCACAGACCAAAGAACATATGCTGAGCATGACTAAACCACTCGCAATCTAACCTATTCAATGACAGGGGGAATGACTTTCACCTTCCACAAAGTAGAAGCTTATAGCAAATGTATGTGCAGAACGAATGTCCCAGGGAAATTTACTTTAAGATAAAAAATAAAAAATCAGGACATGAATGTCAACTGTATGTATGACACAAATGTATGTTGTTAATGTATGTTAATGTATGCTGACACAAATGTATGTTGTTAATTCTGGTTACCAAGAATCACTTTGTGGTAAATCATGTAGCCAAGGCCAATAACATCGTAATGAGCTGGTATCTGTTCAATAGCCTGCACATATGACCAACCATGGGACCAGATGGATCTTTCAAATTCCATCATCCCTCCCTCCCTCCCAATTATTTTTGTTATTAACACTATTAAGTTATTTTACTAAATCTACTTCCACAGAAACACTGGAGTAGGCTTTGCATGAAACATCTGTTGAAATGGTTCCAGACACACCTATAAAATTCAGCATCTGAGCTTCACTGTAGCTATTCCTGCTGTGACAGCTCTCTCAAGAGCATAAGGCAAGCCCTGCTGGATCAGACCAAGGGTCCACCCAGTCCAGCATCCTGTTTCCAACAGTGGTCAGCCAGATGCTTCTGGGAAGCTCACAAGCAAGGCATGAAGGGAACAGCCTCCAGTGTCTAGTATTAAAAGTTATGCTGCCCTACACATGGATGGTCCATTTAGCTGTTGTGGCTAATAGCCATTAATAGACCTCTGTGAATTTGTGTGAGGCTGCAATCCTATGTACACTTACCCAAGAGTAAGTTCCATTACTAGAACTTACTTCTGAGTAGACACGCAAAGGATAGCACTGTCATCTTTTTTTTCTTTAAGTCATATACCGGTATGTCAATTGCCATCCATCACTACATCTCGTGGTACAAACTCCATTAAGCTAATTATACATTGTGTGAAGGATTTTTGTCTGTCCCGGCTGCACTGCCAACTACTTTGAGCACGTGACCCCGAGTTCTCGTATAATGAAAGAGGGAAAAGGTTTTATTGAATTGCTTTCTCCACATTATTCATCATTTAGTAAACCTTGATCATGTCTCTCCCCACCCTTGGAACCTTTTTTTTTAAAACCAAGAAGCCCCAACTGCTTTAGCCTTTCATTGTAGGGAAAGTGTTCCAGTCCCTTGATGATTTTGGTTGGCCTTGCTTTGCATCTTTTCCCAAGTCCACAGTATCACAGGTTTTTTCTAGGTCTGCAATTTCTCCCAACATCTTCCACAAGATGGAAATGGAAATTCTGTTTCCCACAAATGGAAAGACCTGGAATAAGGAAACGTTGTTTTTTTGTTCCCAAAATTTATTCTTTGCTTGTGTTCTTTATCATTAACTTGCCAGTCTGTGCTCTTGTACATTTTTTTTTTTTTGGGTAGTTTGGGCATCACTTCCACTTTTTAAAGGAAGACTTTGTGCCTTTTATGACTTCTTTGACACTGCTATTTAATCACTCTGGCATCCTTTTGGATTTGTTCATACCCTTTCTAATCTATAGTGTACATTTTTATGTGAGCCTCTATTATAGTGGTTTAAAATAACTTCCAAGCTTCCTGAAGGGATTTGACCTTCCTGACTCTTTCCTTCAACTTCTTTTAAAGTAATCCCCCCATTTTTGAGACACATCCTTTTCTGAAATTGAATGTGACCATATTGGACTATACATATGAATTAGTTAGTGTTGTGGCCACTGTTCCCAAGTGATTTGGTATCAATTACATCCCTAAACAGATCCTGGGCCCTGCTCAGTATTAAATCAAGCAAGGCCTCCTCACATGTCGGCTCCATGGCTAATTGGTCTAAGGCACAATTGTGTATTGTATCTAGAATTCTTGCATCTAGAATTCTCAGCTGTGCCTACCAGCACCTATGTGTGTACAGTTTGTACCTCCTGGGTGGAATGGGAGAAGCAATGGCGGGAGAGGGGTATGGCATGATTTCCTCTTCGTTGGCTTCCCAGAAGCATCCTTTTGACCACTGTGTACAACAGGATGCTGGACTAGATGGGCCTTTGGCCTGATCCAGCAGGGCTTTTCTTATGTTCTTAAGAATTTTTTAGCAATCTTTAAAAAACCCCAAAGCAGCAAAAAGCAGTCTAAAATCACA
Source organism: Plestiodon gilberti rubricaudatus (assembly GCA_026170595.1). Lineage (NCBI taxonomy): Eukaryota > Metazoa > Chordata > Lepidosauria > Squamata > Scincidae > Plestiodon > Plestiodon gilberti. The sequence continues at coordinate 115,965,742 of JANXHW010000001.1, forward strand.
TAAAAGCAGAGAGGGAGGGAGGGCGAATAAAAACAAGGGGGGGAACAGTAGCCAGTAACCAGTGTTTCCTAAACTTTTTCAACCTGTGGCTCCCTTGACCATTGGCGACCATTGGCTGCAGCTCCCCATTACATTATGTTGATGCCTGCCAATTGGCATTGCACTGTTTTCCGAGAGGATCCTGCAGCTCCCCCTGGCTGGTTTCCACGGCTCCGCGGTATTCCGCGGCTGGTTTCCGTGGTTTCCGTGGTATTTGCCTAAAATTGTTTCACAACGAATAGTCATGCCAATTGGCTGGTAGAATGTTCTAGACCAGGAGTTCTCAACCTTTGGAGGCCCAGGTACCCCCTATCATGGTCCAATTTTCTGAAGTACCCCTGCTAATTAACTGCTAATTAATTGGATTAATCAATTAATTAATTAGATAATTAACCGTTAAATAAAAAGTACTAAAACATTCACAAGTTGTCACAATGTGACCAGATTGCAGAATTAAAAATTCGCATGCTGTCGGGAAACTCCGTCATTGAAAACATTTATTTTTAGTAAAATAAACTCAACAGATGTTATAGGCTTTTGACGTTTCACCAACATACATTTGTGGCATCATCAGAAATCATCAGATCATCAGATTTCTGATGATGCCACAAATGTATGTTGGTGAAACGTCAAAAGTCTATAACATCTGTTGAGTTTATTTTACTAAAAATAAATGTTTTCAATGACGGAGTTTCATGGCAGCATGCGAATTTTTAATTCTGCAGTACTAAAACTATTTTAAATGTGAAAAAATGTCTTATTTAACTCTGTGTGTGTGTGTGTGTGTGTGTGTGTGTGTGGAAGGATCTCTTTTTTCTCACATGCAAGGATCTCTTTTTTCTCCCCAAGTCACACTTCCCAAGATCAGCTCCTCCCTCCCCCACCCCACCAAAGTACATTTTCCAAAGTACAAAAATAAGCCCAAAACCAAAATCAGAGAGACAGAAGGGCTCCGAAAATAATTACATTTAACACTTAATTAGCTGCTGATGTGGCAGATAAGGGGCAGGGCTTGGTGTACCCCCAGCAAAAGGTCCGCGTACCCCTAGGGGTACCCGTACCACAGGTTGAGAACCCCTGCTCTAGACGTTAGGGCTCAAATTTGTATTTAAGCCTTTTCTTGAATGTTTTTCTATATATTTTTTATATTTAGGATAGTTTTTAGGATTTATATTTAGGATATTTAGGAGAGCAGGATAGTTTACTGAGCGAATTGTCTGCCAGTTTATTATAGCACCTGAAACTCCTTAACTGGAATTAGCATTCTTTGTATGAGCCTTTTAAAATCAGAAGAGTGTGAAAAAAAACAATGTTTTCCCACTCAATGGCTAGAGAGCTGAAAAAAGAGAGAGAAAATCCTTGCTGCATCTTTTTTCTCAATGGAAAAAGCAACATGTGGTAATCTTCAAACTGCTTATTTGGGCTAGGTGTTTTGATGAAGGCGACCTTAATTGATTTTGTCCTGGGTCCTCACACTGTTATTTGGAACTAAAACCATTCCCTCCAAGACCTGTGCTGCTTCATTGGGTACCACAGACAAAAGACAATCAATTTCTCATTCATTGAGTTTTACTGTAGATATTATTATTATTATTATTATTATTATTATTATTATTATTATTATTATTATTATTATTTGTCTTAAACAGGGCAAGCATTGCAACTGCTCCTTCTTTTCTATAGCTTGTATTGACTTATGTCAGTTGTAATCATCTCCTCTTCAAAGATGCACATGACCTTTTAAGCGAATCTTCCAGGCAGAAAAGAGTGAGCAAAAGGAATAATAACCTGGGTTCCTTTTAAAAGCAATGCAGAAAGGTTTCACGCAGTTACAAATGGTCACAGTGCAGTGGTACATGTCATGTGGACCTTAAGATCACATATCATGTGTGTTAGTTAGTGATGCTGCTCCTATGCAGCCTAGGGCACTGATATTAAATGGGTGAATCTTTTTTTGGCATGAAGATATGTGAGAGGAGTAGCACTGTCTAAATATCTGCATATTTAGCTGCTGTTAAAGGCCCAGGAGGAGGATTTGTCCTCCCATTATCTCAGGGATGGGGCTTTCTTGGTAGTGGCACTACAACTGTGGCACTCCTTCCCCAGGAAGCTCTCTTATGCCCCCTGGCCTGAAACCATGTGTTAAAAAGTGTACTTTGAAGGCTTGACTCTTTCACAAAGCTTTCAGTACGTGATTGGGCTCTTCTGCATGTTAACATTTTAACCACATGCTGTGCAATTCTGGTGTTTTCCCCTCCTTTATTGTGATTTTATTGCTGATCTTTTTGTGGCTTTATTTTGTAAGTCACCTCGTGAGAACCTGGCTCTGAAAGGCAGGTTATAAATTCGTATAATTATTATTAATTATTATTAACAGTATTTATATACCACTTTTCAACAAAAAGTTCACAAAGTGGTTTACAGACAAAATCAAATGATTAAATGGCTCCCTGTCCCAAAAGGGCTCACAATCTAAAAATAAATGAATAATGATTATAATAAATGAATAATGATTCTTCACGTCTTCCATTCCTATCGTCTTTTCCAGCAGGAGAACGGAAGACGTGATGGAAGGCTTTCTCCCCAGTAGAAAGGGAACAAAGGGTCCAGGATCTCTGCAGTAGCATCTCTCATAGTCGTAATACAATGACAGCGCAATCCGACTTAACTTTTGTGCCGGTGTAACCAGCGGTGCAGCGAGAACGGGAAGCCCCAGAATGGAAAAGGAATTCCAATCCCCTTTGAATTCCTCTTTTGGAGGGAATTTGAATCCCTTTTCCGTTCCGGGGCCTCCCGTTCTCACTAGGCCACTGGTTACACAGGCAAAAAAGTTAAGTCGGATTGCGCTGTGAATGTCTTAAATTATGAAAATACCTTAAATTGAGTTAGAGTGTGGACCCATCTAGCCTAGCCCAGTACTGTCCAATTCATTCACTGGGAGCGACTCTCTAGGGCTTGATGCAAAGGGATTTCCCAGCCCTGATTTCATACGAACTGGAGATTCCAGGAATTGAACATACACAGGACTCTATGTATGCAGAGCCTGCAATCTACTGCTGAGCAATAATCCTTCATTTTGCATCCTGTTTGCCCAGCAGGTGTTGGAAACATGTAATCCATATCCTTTTTAGCTGGTTTACTTTGCTTTATAGCAGGGGTGTTGCCTTGATAGTGATACTTGATAGTGACACTATCCTCTGTGCTTTCTTTTTGCACCTTTTGTCTAACAATGCACAGATGTAAATGAATCAGAAGGATTTTATGAACATGGAAACAAACATATTTAAAGGCTCTGTCTTTGCACTTCCTTTATGGAAGTGCAAAAAGGCCTTGTATGCTATATTATTTACACTGGGAGAATGACTTATGTTATGGCCTAAACAATTATCTTCCTGTTGTCTGGGCCATTAAATTTATGAGAGCATTAGTATGAGAGGCTTCCATTGTGAATATAAGCATAGCTTTGTTTTATTACGTAATTTTACCATGTTACAGTTTTTCAACTTGCTGAGGTTTATGTATCTTTAACTGAAACTTCTGTCCTTTCCACAGTTATCTCAACTATTTTGCTTGCACCCTTGGATAGGACAGTACAGTAATCCAAAACCTTATACTATAATGTTAGTATATACTGTACATGTAGCATAACTATAATTCTTCCAGTAGAAGGATCAGTGTTTTATTTGCTTCAGGTAAAACTCAAATGTATTCTGCATGACAGCGGCTAGCCGTTTCTGCCCCCTCTGCCATCCAGCATTGGTGTCATGTGATGTGGACTTGCGGGGACTTCTGATTTCATGCAATTCTCACATAAAGAGAACAACTGTACAAAGGGGTGTCAGTGCAATCAGGTGTGTAAGGCTGCAACCTTATGCACACTTACCCAAGAGCAAGTTTCACTGAACATAGTGGAGCTTACTCCTGAGTAAATTGGCATAGGTTTGCAGTACCTGTCGAATACCTGAGGTTCTCTATACAGATATTATCTGTATTGTGGGGAGCAAGTTTTGTGTGTTGTGGAAACCAATTTAAGCAAGTTTTTGCAAATATTTTCAAGAGTCACTGTGTAATGAGTAAAAATAGAATATAGGAAATGGTATATGCCCATTCAAACATGCTGACGCACTGCGATTATGAGGAGGCACTCCACCATGAATGTATGAGACCCTTTTTTTGTTTTATACTGCCACCATCTTGAAAGCTCTCTGCATGTTGAAGGTCTTTTCCTTGACATATTGGCTTTCTACATGCAGGGACAAACAAATGATGTCAAACAAACATACCCCTGATATGCATTCTAGAGATGGCAAAGTTTCAAAATCTACAGTCAGGCAAGCTGAATTGCCCTTATGGCGCCACCGTGGGCTGTTCCATACACAACACGTACGTAACACAGCAGCGAAAAGTATTGTAGCAGTGTCCACTCAACAGAGAGTAGCTCAGCCAATTATGACTCTTTGAGTGTACCTATGTGATATGAGTTTAGAAACACTTTTTTGTTACATTCACGTGTTACATTTCTAGGTGTTCGCTTAAAAACGTGTCAATTGCTACTGAATCATGTAATGTCTGAAGGAGGTCTAAAAGTGTCTGCATTATGAAATAAACCTGTTCTGACTTTGAAGGCTGGAAGCAGCTGCAGCCCACCATGTGTAGCTTGCAATGCAGGGTCATCCTCAAGGGTGCTCCAAGCTGATCCACTGCCCAAAACGGTGGTGGATCTGCCACCAAATGTTGCTGCTCCCAGTGGCGTGTGCACATGCTCCAGCCCACCACCACACGTGCCCAGCACCTTGTCTGTAGCAGCCAGCATGCACACCCCCACGCACCCTGCACCAGCACTCACCTTGTTGCTTGTTGTCATTCACCACCACCACCACCTCCTTTGTGGCTTTTTGTGAAGTGACAGGCTGGGAGGATCCTGTTCTTCCCCACTTTACAAGATGCCAGAAGGGGAGAAGGCAGCAGCCCTTTCCCTGAGGTGATCTGTAAAACTGATCACCTGCACCTGAGGTGTTGGAAACAAAGTGGGTTCAAAAGCCAGGGCCCTGGCCATGAGAAAAAAGCCAGAAATCCACTCACAGAGTATAGGAAATGATGCAATATGATGAAAATGGCTGCATAGGTCTATCCTGTTACCCATATAACCCCAATGAGTGCTTTGAGCAACGCCTGATGTTGCTCCTGCTTACAGCTGTGTACAGCTGCTCACCTGCACCTGAGGTGCTCCAAACAGGGTGGATTCAAAAGCCAGGGCCCTGGTCATGAAAAAAAAAAAGCCAAAGTTTCATTTCTAATTTCAGTGAGGAGGGGGTACCCTGCAACCAATTCCTGCACCTCATTTCCCCTAAAAACAGTGATCTTTGCACTTTTGGGGGAGTCAGTGGGGTGACCCTAACATTCTGAAAAAATCTTTTAAAAAATAGTTTCACCTGTCTAATTTCAGAAAAAAAATCCAGAAAAATTGGGGGAAGCCCTTTTTAAAAAAAAAACTATTTTATTTCAGACGTTGCTCGAAGCACTCATTGGGGTAAAATGATGGAACAGTTATTGTTAAAGAGCAAGCCAGAGACCCTGAAAAGGCCATAATGTGAGAGGCACTCATCTTTGATAGAAAAACTAGGGCAGCTGCCTGCTAACGTCAGTATTCTCTGAAGGCTGATCTACACGACAGCGTCGCGGAGCGTTTTTTAATCCGGCGGAGCCGCCGGACCTCCGCCCCACTGCCGCGTACTCCAAGTCGAGTGCTCTATTTTTTAGGGGGCGTACGGCAGAGCTTGGAGGTGGCTCGCGGAGCTGCTGCAGCCTACCAATCACAGAGAGGGGGGGAAGAGTTTAACCAATCACAACTGCGCTTTCTTAGGAAGGCGGGACAACATGAGGGGTAACAGGCTTGAAGACACTCCCCTGCTTCCAGCGCGGAGGCGACAGGCAGAGGCGACGGCGGAGCCGCGACGCTGTCGTGTAGATCAGCCTTGAGGCTAGACTGGGTTCCAGAAGGAGAGCAAGGGTAAGGAAAGCCAGCTTGCTCACCCTCACACACTCTGCCGCTATCGCTTGGGCCACACTTTATTCATAGGACAGGATTTCTTGGCAGAAGGAGTGGGGGCAGCCAAGTACATTGAGCCAAGGGGTATTTCCCAGCAATCTGTGTCAATATGGGGCTATTACAACCATCATTAGAGAGGATTCTGGATCTTAGCATGGCAACAACAATTAGATAGAGCTTATCTGATTCGGATGGCTATCAGGAGGGAGAGGAAAAACACAAAGAGTGGAAATTAATTCACAGGCTAATGATTTTTTAATCAGTATTTAAAAACTCAAACTTCAGCAGTATATTTCCCTGTGGGGAACTGTATAGAATAATCCAGGTAATTAGCCCAAGTGGAGATACTAAAACAAACGTATGGCTATAATGTAATAAAAGCTGTTTGAAGGTCAATAGCAACAATCAAGCAAGGGTATGGAATTATTAGGTGAAGGAGAGCACTTGATAGCACAAAGGTTTTCTGTTTTCCAACAGAAAATATTGTAAAGCTCACAACAATGAAAATAAAAGACGAAAAACACATTATTTCCTATTTGTCCAGTTTGGCCAAGGTTTTGCTGATCTTTAAATGAACATGGCCAGTGATCCTTATTTTAAAACATTTACTGTTGTGAATTAGTTTCCTTCATCGCTTTTGGGAATACTGGGGAAATACTGAATATGTAATTGAAATTATTTGCTTCTATTGCTTCTATTCTAGCAGTATCTTCTATTCTTTGACTGGGACAAAATTGTGTGTATAGTTTGTGTGTACTGTATTAGCCAACTGAAGGTGGTCAATAATAAGGGGTTTGAATATGTTAGTCCCTTATGGCCAATCAACACGATGGATGGGCAGCCCAATCCTGTGTAGGATACGGTGGCCAGCCTAACAGACCGGCTGCCATATCCTATCAAGTTCCTGGGCTGCCCCGAGGCAGCCCGGGAACAACTCGGGAGAAGGGGACGATCATGGATTATTTGCAGGCTAACATTAGGGTTGTTTGTATTACTTCAGCTAGGATTGGAAGCAGGGCTGGCCCAAGACCTCATGGCTGAGGTGGCGTACCAAATGCTGCCCCCCTTACTTGATGATGTGCCAGCCTCTGCTCCTCCCACTCTCTGGCTCAGCACTCTCTTCCCCTTCATGTTTCCGCTTCCCCTCTGTCCCCCTCTTTCTTTTCCAATTCAAGGAGTGGGAAGAGGAGCAGAGGAGGCAAGTAGGCAGACAAAGTTGGGAGTCCCCCACCAATCTGCTGCCTGAGCTGATGGCTTCAGTTGGCCTCCTGGATGGGCTGGCCCTAATCAGAAGTTTTGTTAATGGACTCATCCAGTTGCTTCTGGTACAACAGGTTTGGGGCTTTTCATATTATCCAACAGCCTAGTGCTAACCAGTGATAAGAAGAAATTTTATTTTTAGAAATGCAGATGCATTGCTCTCAAAGGAAGACCTGCTAACAGTACTTGTATCCTAGTTTTTTGTGTCCTCTTGTCCCCCTCTCTGCGGTCTGTCTTTAAAGTAAAATGATAGTCAAATTGAATGAAAAAAGGAAGTTTAAAGTGTTCAGTTTCAGATTATACTCCTTGGAATGTCTAAAGAGCAAATAAAATTGCCAGTTGAAAATGTTATTCTCATTTAGTACCTCAACATATGATTCTTTTTGCACTTCTAGTAGATGTTCATGCAATGGTTGAAGGATAATTCTGTTATTTTAGGGGGGGGGGATACAATTAGCATTTTCAGAGTAGAAAGGAATGAGCAATTAAGAGAGCTCTGATCTTCCTTTCTCTTAAGCAGAAAATAGTTCAGTGCTGAATTAGTGAGATGATGACAATCAGTAGGGTGGAAACAACTTTAATGCATCTTTTCTTTACATTTAAGCCTATGAGATTGTAATTATTACTTCCATTTTCGAAGATAAAACTGAGGCTGAGAGGGACAATTTTTATAGGCCACCAAATAAGTTCAAGGGTGGCGAAGATTGAAATCATGTCTCCATAGTCCAAACCCAGAACCAATAATTCATCTGATCTTGCTGACTTTCTGTGTGACGTATATTCAATTGTGAGAGACAAACAGCCTGATCCTATTCTGGATTGGGCTGTCGTGCACAGCCATTTATGTCAATGGAAGAGGCTTCTGCTGTTGTAAAATGGCTGCAACAGAGCAGAGAGGCAGCAGTGCTCTTGGGGACATTTCCAGAGCTGCTCGGACCTGCTGGAGCAGGTAAGGCAGCAGCGTGGGCAGGAAGGGGGCGAGACGGGGTTGGGAGGGTGAGGGACAGGGCAGGGAGGCTGTGGTAGAGGGTGAATCTGGCAGCGATGTTGCGTGCCCTATCCTCCCTCATTGCAACTTCCCTGCCCCTTTTCTTTCCTTGGACTTGCGCCAGCGACAGAGCTGGCACTGGTCCAAGGAGATTGCAGAGATTGCCGGCATTGCAGAGTGTGGGAGACTTATGGAGGGGTAAAGGGATTTAACTCCTCTTCCCCCTCCGAAGCCTCCTGACCCGCCTCCCCTGCTGGATACAGTGCATGCCTTTTCAGCATGGCTGCACCAGCAAAATGGGGGGGGGGGGAAGAGATAGGATTGGGCTCAAAATGATTTTTATAAGCCCAGGGAAAATAATGAAATACAGCAAGTCCTCAAAGTCATTTTGTTTAAAGTCATTTCATTTTAAAGTTGATGGGAAAATGCCATAGGAACGTTTATGTTTATCAATTGTTGTTGTTCAGTCGTTAGGTCGTGTCCGACCCTTCGTGATCCCATGGACCATATCCCGCCAGGCCTTCCTGTCCTCCACTATCTTCCTGAGTTCGCTCATTTTCATGTTCGTTGCATCGGTGATGCTGTCTAACCATCTCATCCTTTGCCTTCCCCTTCTCCTTTTGCCTTCAATCTTTCCCAGCATCAGAGTCTTCTCCAGAGAGTCCTCTCTTCGCATTAGGTGGCCAAAATATTTGAGTTTCAGCCTTAGTACCTGTCCTTCCAGGGAACAGTCAGGGTTGATTTCATTTAGGATTGACTGATTTGATCTCCTAGCAGTCCAAGGGACTCTCAGGAGTCTTCTCCAGCACCACAGTTCGAAAGCATCTATTCTTTGGCGCTCAGCCTTCCTTATGGTCCAACTCTCGCAACCATACATTGCTACTGGGAACACCATCGCCCTGACTATACGAACTTTTGTTGGCATGGTGATATCTCTGCTTTTTATTATGCTATCTAAATTTGCCATAGCTTTCCTTCCAAGGAGTAAGCGTCTTTTAATTTCATGGCTGCTGTCTCCGTCTGCAGTGATCTTGGAACCCAAAAAAGTAAAATCTGTTACTGCTTCCATTTCTGCTCCTTCTATTTGCCAGGAATTGATGGGACCAGATGCCATGATCTTAGTTTTATTAATGTTGAGTTTCAAGCCAACTTTTGCACTCTCCTCTTTCACTCTCATCAAGAGGCTCTTTAGCTCTTCTTCACTTTCTGCCATTAGGGTGGTATCGTCTGCATATCTGAGGTTGTTGATGTTTCTCCCGGCAATCTTGATTCCGGCTTGCGATTCATTCAGCCCTGCATTTCTCATAAATTAGCCAATAGTTTAGCCATTAGCCAAATTAGCCATTAGTTTTTCAATTAGCCTATGGTAAAATTAGTTTCATTATAAGTCATTTTGCTTAAATTCACCGTTTCCAAGAAGAACCTATCGACAACTTTAAGTGAGGCCTTGCTGTCTTGTATGCTGACTCTAAGCCATAGATGTCCGCTGACAAGATGCAGTCAATCCTCGCTACCATCGCACTCTGTTCCCGCAGATTCACCTATCCACGGGGAAAAAGAGTGCAACTTACCTTGCATCATTTGTGGTCTGTTCTTAGCTGTCTGTGGCCATTCTGAAGGTATCTGAAGCATCCGTGGCCATTCTGAAGCTATTTCCATTTGGAGGCTATCCACGGTGGCTATTTGCTATCTGTGGTGGCCATTTGGAAGCTTTTGAAAGCTATCTTTGTTGTTCTGAAGCTATCCACAGCCATTCTGAAGCTATTCTGCAGCCAGTCAAGTACTGGCAGGGTTCCAGAATGCCTTTGGGCAGCCAGGTAACTCCCCAGAATGTTTTGCAGTACCACAGCTGGCTCAGGCTGTAACGTTTGGAACTGCTGAACTTTTGGAACCACTGAAACTTCAAAGGTGTGTTTTTATATACTGTTCTGTATTTTATACCCTATAGTATACAGCATAGAGCGGTGATCTTCAATCTTGGGGTCATGACCCCAGGGTTATGTGACAGATGTTTGTCCCATTAAGGGGAGTGGCAACTTGTCCGTGACATCAGGACGGCGGCGACATCACTGCTGAGTTCGCGCCGCTACCAATTAAGTAAAAAACGTTTTTTTAAAACTTACCCAGCTGTGGCTGGAGATGCCACACAACTCAGGTTCTCGCCACCTCCGCAGATGATCCAACCTCCCCTTTTTTTACTTAGGCGGTGGCGGCGTGAACCCAGAAGTGATGTCACCGCCGGTACTGTAGAGTTGTGAAGACTTACAGCGAACTTTACCTTTGGATAAAGGTTGACAATCACTAGCATAGAGAGTCCGCGGGAACGTAACCCCATTAATCCCATAGGATGATTCAGTAACTTCAGTTTCCGTATCCGCTGGCTCTTCCAAGAACCTAACCCCTGCAGATAGTGAGAATTGACTCTACTATATTCCAGTAACAACTGGAAATCAGAAGGTAACTGGAAGCATAGACCTATCTGTAATAAGAATGCGCACATTTTAATATGCTTTGAGTCACTTTATGCAGAATTCATTTGAAAAACAAATGTATTTTCAATCAAATTTTGCACTAAGAAGTCTATAAAGCTAAATTGTCAATATCAATCAAAATAAACTTCAAAAGTAAATCTCTTGAATTTACTGGGAGTAACGGGTGTAAGGCCATGGCAAAAAAGTTAAATGGTACTAATAAAAATGAGGAGACTAAATAAAACGTAAAAATGTAGGTTAAAAATATATATTTTTAAATATTTTAACCTACATTTTTACGTTTTATTTAGTCTCCTCATTTTTATTAGTACCATTTAACTTTTTGCTATGGCCTTACACCCGTTACTCCCAGTAAATTCAAGAATCATTGCGGGCCATGAAAACCTTAAAACGTAAATCTGAATGCAGTGTACAAAACCAGGTATTCTATCAGTTTTTGAGGTCCGATTTTGTTTTATCTGACTCCAGTGCTCACAGATACAAAAAAAGAAGGGGAGAAAAAAGGACTGTCTGTATGGAAATGACTGAGATCATCAGTTCAAGGTCAGTTATCTGAAATAGCAAATGCTCCAAGGCATTAAAAGGAGATGAAAGGCCAATTAAAAGATGAAAACCAGAAGTAGTCTTTTGGCTGAGAAGGAATAATTGCCTTTGAAAGTGTCATCTTTAGGTATTGATTCAAGTCACACAAGTTTAGAAGGCATCTTCCAGACCTCATGGATATTTATATTATGACAAAAACCAAAACTTTCCCCCCATTCTAGTAGTATAGAACTTTCTAGGGCTGCAATTCTGTGCAAACTAACTTGTGATTAAATTCCAGTAAATTCCGCCCCCCCCCACCAGTTTTGGTACCTTTTCGGAACCATTCGAGCTCCAGGGAGGGTAGGCGGGCCGAAATGAAGATGGCCGAAGCGCAGGCGATGCATCGCGAGGGTAAGTACGCCCTCTGCTGAATGTGCCCCCCGCGCCCACGCCCGGAGCAGCTGCTCCGCATGCTCCGCGAAAGTTCCGCCGCTGTTGCCAGGACCAAATGAGGGGGTTTACCTGACAGCAGTGGCCACAGCAGAAACCTCTTCTTTGGTAGCGTCAGAGATGCAGCAACAGAGCTACTTGCTAGGCTGAGCAATTTGCCTCATTATCATCTTCTCCCACCCTCTGCATCTGAAAATGAGCTTTCTCCTGGGGTTGCTGTGTCATCACAGGGGTGTCCAGAGGAACTTCATTGGCAGATGGGAAGGGTGGAAGAAGGTCACAATGCAGCAACTCTCTTGTCTGAGAAAGTCACACTGCAATTGCTGATACAATAGGCACTGGGACTTCAGGGGTTAATTATATGTGGAACTATGTGGTGCCTGCCCAGGCCACAATTTGGCTGATCCCTGAAGCCTCTGTCTACCCTTTCTATCTAATGGATGAGAGGGAGAGGAGAAGGAAGAAGAGGAGGAAGAGATGATATTGGTGACAGTTAGTGAGGTGCCCCCAAAGGGCATCTGTTGCAAAGTACCCTCTCCAAGTCTAGAGCCAGTCCTGAACTAAGGCAATTCAAAGAGCACCAAGAGAGTCTGGGCCTTACAATGTTCAAGACCTTACAGGATGTTTTGTCTACACACTGCATCTTGTAGAGGTTTCCTGACCATAATCAGAATGCTTTCTTTGTAGTAAACATCAAAATGTATTTTCTAAATACCAAACAACATAATCCCATACCAAGTCTCTGGAAAGAGAGAAATATAACCTGTTTATGTTATAAGCGAATGCTCACATATAGTCAGAAAGCAAGAGCACCATACTAAGCTGTACTTTTACTTTGCAGTAAAATGATGACATACACAAGTTAGCCTTCTGCTAACAGATAACATGCTGGTTGGGTGTGACATGGGCAGAAGCTTGCTGGCAGGGTAGAGCTGGAGGCCAAAGGGAGAAGCAAGCATAACTTTGGGTCAGCCCTACTCCTGTTCCTGATAAAGTTAACTGAATACGTAAATCTAAGTCATGAGAATACGTAAATCTAATTCCAAGAATTATGTATGTCAAACCTCAGAGAATGACCAATATGATATGTAACTTGTCTATTACGCAGTGGCGTCTTCAGGCCTCCCGACGCCTGGGGCTAGGGGGGCGGGGGCTGGCCGAGCGCCCCCCGGACGTCACGTGACGTATGACATCACGTGATGTCAAACGATGCTGTCGTTCGAAAGCTGGAGCGCGGTGCCCACCCGCAGCCATAACGGGCGGGCGACGCTCCAGCTTTTGAATCCGAGGAGCTTTTTTTGAATCCAAGAGCGTCGTCGTCTAGGCAACGTGCACAGCGCGCGCCCGCAGCCACAGGGTCTGGGTGCGCGCTGCGCGTTGCCTAGACGACGACGACGCTGTTGCTCACCTCGGACTCGAAAGCTGGAGCGCCGCCCGCCCGCTATGGCTGCGGGCGGGCGCCTCGCTCCAGCTTCGAGTCCGAGGGAGTCCGAGGTGAGCGCCCCCCCGAAGCTCGGCGCCTGGGGCCCTGTACATCAGGGCCCCCTACGTTAGTACGCTACTGCTATTACGTATGTTCCTGTATTTCTGTAACCAATAAGAATTAGATCTGTTTTTTCAAACTGCCTGCCTTCTGAAAGTTGTTTTCTGTTGGCTATAAGAAGCATTGTAATGGAGAGCTCAGCACTGCTCCTCATGTCTTTAGGACAAGAGTCCTATGGGAAGCAGTCAGCACATGTGCTTAATAAATAAAGATGTCCAAGTTTTTCTCATACCTGGTTGCTGATTTATTAATCAACGCGTAACAATCTGCACACAAACTATGTGCGACAGCAGATCTGTCAATAAAGGCAAGAAAGACAGTGGAAGTAGTTCAGCTCAGTAACACAGGCAACATTTGCAGTCGCTGGAGGAACAGACCAGTCATGTTACAAACATGTCAGCCAATGGGGTGTGTTTTCAATTTTTTTTCCTCCAGGATTGCCATTTTCAGCCAATTCTAATGCACATTTCAATGAAAATTATATCAGCAAATGTGAATGTCTGCACTGCAATCTTTATGGTTCTTGGACAGGTACCCTGAACAGAAGGTTGGAAGAAAATGAAGAAGCAAGGGCTCTTCATCATATGAGTCATTAGTAAATATAAGCAAAGTCTAGCATAGCATTACTACTATCCTCTGGCTTCAAGAGAAAAGGTACTGTGATCTTGGGCTTTGGGTGGTAATGAATTGGATCCTGAGCCCGGATCTGCCGGATCCTGAGCCCGGGCTGCCCGTCCGATGGTCTACTCGGGGAAGGGGACGCTTGTCCCCTTCCCCGGGTGTAAACCGGGGACAGTCTGATAGGCCTCCTTGGATTCCATCAGCTAAATAGCTGGCGGAAGTAGAGGATGCCGTGTAACGGCCTAGCCTGCCCGGCGGGGACAGGGATGACGGGTGCCATCCCGGGCTGGCTAGACCAATAACCCCCCTCCCTTGCTCACTGGACTGCCCATGTGGCCACCAGCGGGAGCTCTTACCATCTGCCAGCAGCCACATGCTGGTCCGGCATCGGCGTGAGGGAGGCCGGCCTTGCACCGGCCTCCCTTACTCTAGAGTGACGTTGTGAATGTGCTTTACGGTATGTTCACGACGACTTCTGGTGATGGAACACTCGTTCCGTCGCCAGATTCTTCCGGTGGGTTGCGCCCTGAATGATTTTACCATATCAGCGATTGAAACAACTAAGGTATAGTAAACAAGTATTCTAAAGTTACTTTATAATTTTTTGCTTTAGCTATTGCAATAATTATAAATAAATGACACAGACTTTTTGTTTGTTTGAGCTTTTATTCAGTAAAATGATAGGTAAATGTGTTCTATGAGCAGGAGTCTGGAGAGATGTGTTATGAAATGAAACTCAGCCAAAGAATAACGAAGTACCTGCGACTTAGCAATTAATAAAAGTACTATTCTGTAACATGTTAATGCTTTTTAATCAATTCTATGAAGTATTAAATGTCTGTCTACTTGTAATGGGTCTCCCATAATGCTGAAATACTTCAGCTGGTTATTAAATCTGCCAATGGAGTGGTGACTTTTTAGTACTTTTAAATGTTTTTTGTTTTGTTTTTGTTTTGCTTCAGGTATCCTCCTTTCGGATAACTTTCTACTTTAATGTTCTTAAGACAAATTCTGAACATAACATGCTTTTATGACATTCTTTATTGCCAATTAATCAGCCTGAGTGCTAAAGGAGGCTCTCATGGCTGTCAATATATCTCCTCCTTTATCCAGCTTTGTGTTTTATGTTTCCCTTAAATTGTCAGATAGCTTTTCCTTAGATCAGCTTTTCTTCAGATCTGCTAGTTACTAGGTAATGAGAACATATGAAGCAAATTTTTATTTCGAATTGATTTAATCTAGATGGAATTAGTTCAGAGGTATTCCATAAATCTAATTTCAAGCTTGTTTATAAAAAGTAAGCATATTTACATCCAGTCCAGAATGTGCTATACATAATGTCATTTTATATCCATCTATCCATCTAGATAAGTGTTTCCTAAACTTTTCCGACCTGCAGCTCCCTTGACCATTGGCAACCATTGGCCGCGGCTCCCCATTACATTATGTTGATGCCTGCCAGTTGGCATTGCACTGTATTCCGAGAGGCTGGTTTCCATGGCTCCTCTGGGAGCCTTGCCTCCCAGTTTGGGAACCACTGATCTAGATAGATAGATAGATAGATAGATAGATAGATAGATAGATAGATAATAGAAACCCATGTCAAAAGATTTCAAAGGGCATATGGTGTCAGTGCTATGCCTGCTTGCAGTCAGGGACCAGCATAAAATTACATTATTTTACTCTTAGGAGTCGGTTACTCTGTGGTAGGCTTACCATTGGTCCCGGTTTCGCTGGGACAGTCCCGGAAATTGGGCTCGATTCCCGGTCCGGTTCTGGGGGACGAATGGGCGCCGCCATCTTTTTTTTTAATTTTAAACTTACCGGGCAGCATCTTGGATCACGAAATCTCGCGTGATCCAAGATGTCGGCGCCCAAATCTCGTGAGGGCCCTCACGAGATTTGGGCGCCGACATCTTGGATCACGCGAGATTTCGTGATCCAAGATGCTGCCCGGTAAGTTTAAAATTAAAAAAAAAAGATGGCGGCGCGGCGAGCGGGTGTGCTTCTCCCGGTCTCCCAGCGGCTCCATGCAGTGCCGCTGGGAGACCGGGCCAGCCTGCTTGCTGGGGCGGCGCGAGCCTCTGGCAGGCTCGCACAACGCAGGCAAGCAGGCTGTGCTTCTCCGGTGCCGCTGCGAGACCAGCCTGGTCTCACAGCGGCACCGGGAGAAGCACAGCCTGCTTGCCCGTGTTGCGCGAGCCTGCCGGAGGCTCGCGCTGCCCAGGCAAGCAGGCTGTGCTTCTCCCGGTGCCGCTGGGAGACCGGGCCAGCCTGCTTGCCCGCGTTGCGCGAGCCTGCCGGAGGCTCGCGCTGCCCGGGCAAGCAGGCTGTGCTTCTCCCGGTGCCTGCTTGCCGCGGCCCCAGCACCAGCAGCAGCAGCGACCAGCGACGACCAGCGACCAGGTAAGCATATTTTTTTAATATATTTTTAAATATAAAGATTAATTATTTATTTAAAAATTTCAACCGTGCTTTGCGCGGCAGCCCCCTTTCTTATATAATTAATTCATTGAACTGATTTTTTATTTGGGTTTCTGGTTTGTGTTTGCATTTATGGTTGTTGTTTTTTTATTGCTTGTACTTTGTGGTTGATTTCTCTTTGTTGCTAGTAGTTTGGCGTTCGCTTTTCTTTATTGCTTGTACTTTGTGGTGCGTTTTTCTTTATTGCTTGTACTTTGTGTTGAGTTTCTCTTTTTTGCTTGTATTTTGTGGTGCGTTTTTCGTTGTGGATTGTAGTTTGGGGTTGGTTTTGGTTGTTTGTGCTTGGTTTTGCGTTGTGGTTTATAATTGGTTTTGGTTGTTTGTGCTTGGTTTTGCGTTGCTTTTACATTAATTAATTATTTACCTTGCTGGGGAGGGGGTTATGGGGGGGGTGTCCAGGTTTGAACTTTGAAAAATATGGTAAGCCTACTCTGTGGCCTTATGGCACACTAACATCTATTCTGTGCTCCTTTGGGGCGTATCTTGGGTGGAGCCTGAGGAGGATCTGCTCCGGGCGCAAGCCCAGAGGGGGAGCAACCCTCAGGCCCCACCAACAGAGCCCACACCACTGTTTCCCGGGCTGCGGCTCAGTCAACAGCTGGAAATATTACTGACTGGCATTAAATAATTGATACAAGTCTCAGCCTGAGGCCTAAGTATCAACTAAATATTGACGCAGTGTGTACAATGTTCCTAAAAGCACCGTTGTTTTTTTTGCAAATCTGATATTTCAGTAGTCTGCAGTTGTTTAAAATTTCAAAAAATAAAAATAAAAATAAAAAGTGTTCCAAGTGCCCCAATAATAATGGGGATCACCTTCATGTGTTTTGTCCATAGCTGTGTGATTTCAATGGCCAAATCTCGATATTTTGTCATTTCTTTCTCAATGGTACCCAGTTTCAGCCACGCCCAAGTTGTTATCACTTTTTTCTTTTCTTTTTTCATGCAGTAGTTTATTTTCCCAGCTATTTAACATATACTTGCTATCCCAGCTATTTAACGTAACATATAACATAAGAATTTGCTGCTTTTTATATTGAGCTTTGGTTTCTGTTATTTTTAAAATGTTCTGCATTTTTACAGCCTTCAGCAATTTTTCCACACTTTTGTTGAAATACTGTACTCACTCAGGCTTCTTTTTTCTTCTTCCACTACCTTCTTGTACTTGGAGTAGTCCTCGGCCTCCAATTTTATGTGGTAGATAATAATCTGTCTATATCAGGTTTTGGGTGAAATGCATGATGCATGCTCATTAACTTTTGTGTTTTGCGATCCAACGGTGCAAACCTGTCTTGTCTTAGACTGGCGGAGCAACCGCTCTGCTGGTCTAGGGTGTTACAAATGTTCTGTAAGGCACGTCTGCGGTGGCACCCGTTGAGTAGGCAGCGCTGGCGCCGAGGCTGACACTGCTCTACTCGCCGCAGACAGAGAGGAGCGCCCGCGAGGGAAGGTAAGTTCCCCGTCAGGTGGCAGAGGGATGTGGAGTGGTGGTGGAATGGGCATTCTCGGAGTGGGGGGATCGGTCAGACAGACCTAGGCAAGGGGGGGAGGATCGTCGGTGAAGGCTACGCCAAAATCCCCTTCCCCTCCCTGGGCCTGGCTTACATGAGGCTGGCACACATCCGAGTAGCCCCATCAGGGCGGCTGGGGCTTTACCCAGGGGAAGGGAACATTCCCTTCCCCCAAGGTGACCTCCCGCCTGCCTGCTTTGCACCCCAGATGCGGTGGAGTTCTTGTACAGGCCTCACTGCATCGCACGGTACAAAGTTAGACAGGATTGGGCTGTAATTTTTCTAACTTTTCCTAACTCATCCTGGGCCGCCGGTCGAATCCTTAGTCAGAATTACACTGTTATTGTATTAAGAAAGGAAAGCAAGCAAACAGTCCCTCTCCCACTTGTTTAGTACATTAGCCCTGCTTGTCAGCTCCTCTGCTTAAAAATTAAAATTGATCTCTGTAAAAGCTTTTTGTGCAAAAATGTTGTGTTTCCCTTGTGGAATGCCTGTCAACACTTTAGTCTGGACCTAAATCTAGCTATAATAATTTTTTTTCTCCAGAAGACAGAAGTTTAGCAGTGGACATCTATCAATAATCGAGTCATTGTGTCCACTACCTTCTATTGTAATTACCCAGTTCGGAACATTACAGTAAATGTGAATAGTGATGACAAGCGCCACCCTGCTACTGTGCTCCAGAGCTTTGCCTCCTTCCCACTCTTCCCAGGGCAGTGTTTATGTATGAAGAGGCCCCCAGGATGAGAGTCTCTCCCTGAGGTCGAATGTTTTAAAAGCTAACAGTGCCCCCCCCCCCGAGATCTACCAACTGCCTCTGTGGGGAAGAGAAGAAGGTAGACCAGCAAGGCAGAAGCCATCTGCTGTGTCTTTGAAAAGCTGTGTCCCCTCACAGGAATTCACCAACTACTTCTTTGGGGAGGAGGACAAGATGATGGAGGAAGTATCTATTGCAGGGTTTCTCAACCAGTGATACTTGTACCACCAGTGCTATTTCGGCCGACTGCTGGTGGTACTCGGACCACCGGAACCCTGCACCGACGCAGTGCTGTGAGCGCCATGTTTTTGTTCCCGAGAGGCTCCTGCCTTTGGCCGAGCCTCATGGGAATGCTGAGAAGGGCCTTCTCATCCGCCCAGAGACTCCTACCTGCATTTTCTGGCCTCCAAAACCCGGAAGCAACTGGTGATGATGTCATTGCCAGTCACTTCCGGTGGTACTCAGCAGGAGAGTGGCTCCAGAGGTGGTACTGGGAAGAGGTTGAGAACCCTTGATCTATTGTATTGGTAAACAAATGTGAGCTGCATTAAGGGCCTCGTAGGAGAAGGAAAGGTGGCATATGCAGATGTCTAGGTACATAAATAAATGCTCAGTGCTCCAAATCATGTGCCTCTTCAGGAAGAGGAAGAGTGGAAAGAAGAATGGGATGAAGAATGTGAGTGGGGAGAGCTATAGAGCACAGTGGCAAGGCAGGCTTAGCAGTGCACTCCTGTCAGGATTGTAACTGTGTCCATGGTTAGCATGACTTCCAAATAGCGGGCTAATGCACTAAGGGATTTTGAGGAACGGAAGCCTTCAGCACCTATTGACTGAGTTAATGTTCATTCCCACCATTTTAAGTGGTTGTTCAAAATGATCACAGCATAAGAGATTAGCCCATAAAAGCTTAGGTAATTGGTCGTCAGTGAAAGAATAACACTAACATGATGACTCTGAATTACAAAACGTCATGACACTCTCGATTTGAAAAAGGCAGCATTTGGGGCAGGTGCAAACCTTCCATTGCCCTTTTGTTGTACTGTTATTGGCATTTTGTCTTGCACAAAAGTGATAGCAAGCCCATTTTCCACACAGTTGCTGATATTAGCATGTTGTTGGTTTTTTTTAATTATGTACATTGTTTATGCATTTTTCTGGATGTTTTTTCTATGTATTTGCATAACTAACAGCCCAATCCTATGGGCGTCTTCTGCTGAAGAAACTAGCATTTTGTCAGCAAAATGCCCCTCACCATCAGTGCTGCAGGTGCAGCAATGATGTGCACAGTGGGGCTGGTGACTGTGCACATGTGCCTACAGAGTGCCCCGCCACCACCAGAGGAGGTACGTTTGTGGTGGGGGTGTGCAATGGGTGAGGAGGGGGAGTAAAGTGGTGGAGTGGGAGAGGATTGAGGTGTGGATTTGGGCCACACAGGGGTGGATAGCAGCAGCGGCGGTGCCGACATCCTATGCCTCCCGCCAACCTTGCCATGGCCTCTTGGGTCCACTTGGACTTGGGCCAGCCAAAGAGCTGGCTCAGATCCAAGTACATCTTTGGGGACCATGGCTTGGTGGAATAGGTAAGTAAACATTTCTTTTGCTTACCTTCCTATTGCGTCATGGTCCTTGGCTGGCCCATAGCATATAGCAGATCTGGAGCCAGCGCCGCTGCACACTATTTGCTGGCCAAGGATAGGACTGGGCCATATGCAATCCTAGTCAGTTTAAAACAAATGCAAACCGCTGAACCATGAGCTGTCGATCGAAAGGTCGGCAGTTCGAATCCGCGACGGGGTGAGCTCTCGTTGCTTGGCCAGCTCCTGCCAACCTAGCAGTTCCAAAGCATGTTAATGCGAGTAGATAAATAGGTACCGCTTGCGGGAAGGTAAACAGTGCTTCGTGTTCCAGCTGCATGCTACGCGCTGTGGCAAGGAGAGTCATGCCGGCCACATGACCACGGAGGCGTCTTCGGACAACGCTGGCTCTTCGGCTTTGAAATGGGGATGAGCACCACACCCTAGAGTCGGACACGACTGGACTTAATTGTCAGGGGTCACCTTTACACCTTTTTAAGACATTACTATGGTATGGTATGGCATATTAACAGCCTTCTGCCGAGGACTGGGGAGACAACCATGCCAACAAAGCCAGGAAATAGACATTTTGTCCAAGGGCAGCTTTCTTCCCATGGCAGCCAACTGCTGTGGAATTTCCTTAG
Source organism: Plestiodon gilberti rubricaudatus (assembly GCA_026170595.1). Classification (NCBI taxonomy): domain Eukaryota; kingdom Metazoa; phylum Chordata; class Lepidosauria; order Squamata; family Scincidae; genus Plestiodon; species Plestiodon gilberti. Next base: position 115,986,678 of record JANXHW010000001.1, read on the forward strand.
CCAGACTGGGGCCATTGCATGCAGAAAGACTGAATACTAACTTCCCCCTGCCACTGTTCAAACCTGCAACAGAGGCTTCTGCAGCTGCTATTTTACTTACGTGCAGATGCAAATGCAAACAATGTGATTAAAGTTACGTCTAGTTTGGATCTGCTTGTAGTTCAACAGCATCACAAAAACAGATGATCAGATATGATAGCAGCACAAGCCCTGTGATCCAAGACAGTGTACATTTTCTTTGTGGTTGATTGCTGTGTAGATATGCCTTCATCAGCTAGTAGTATGCTTCTTTCTGTTGTATTTTAATTTCCCCAAACAGAATGTAGTGGAAATGAAAAATCCCATCTAGTATCATCTCATTCCCTCTCTCCTCCAACTTGTATCAGTGCAGTACAAATTATTTAGTTCTGTTTAATTTGATATGGCCATTAAAGGGATGATGCACTGTTGTAGCTTCTTTGAAGTATACAGAATGATCCCACAGTAATGGTTATTAAATTATCCCAAATGAAATGAGCTTGAAAAGTACTGTCTTCGTGATCTTTAAATGTTTGGAAATCCTACATGGTACCTCTTTGATCTAAGAGGGCTGTGACCCTAAGAGACACTGGAAGTTCTCCAGCCAAGCTTAATTCTGCTGCCATTTTACTTCCAATTAAATGTATAATGTGTGTGCTTGCAAAACATTATTGGCTTAGTCAGGGCATGTTCTAGTATGGAGGTTTTGTAATATGAGAAATATTTGATCTTTATGGGGAAAAAAATCATGTGCATATGTCAATCACCCCTTTCCGTAATCTCCTACAGCAGCAATGCTTCTCTAGCACTGCCATACCAGCTGTGGGAGGCAGTGTTGAGGGAGAATTGCTCAGCCTTCTCTAGGCCCATCACCATCAGGGAGAACCTTCAGCTCATGCCACTGGAGAGCTCAGCATGCACCAAGGGGAGGGTCATTATCCATTGGGGGCCCAGTGCAGGGCTTTGCCCCAGGGTTCCCTGCAATCTGGCTGGCAGCCCTACACCTGAGCAAATCATGTAACAACATGTATCACAGAATTAAAAATTCGCATATCGCCGGGAAACTCCGTCGTTTAAAACATTTACCTTAAAACAATAAATTCAACAGATGTTATCAGCTTGACGTTTCGCACACATACATCTGTGGCATCATCAGAAATCTGCAGCAATAGCCTGAGACAACCTTATAAACAGTTCTAAAAAGCCCGGATGTGTAGCAGGCATTCTGTATTCAGCTGATGAACCAGACCAATTAACGTTAATTGAATGGTTCCGGGAGAAAACCTGGAGCCAGTGGATCGTCCTGTGCTGGCCAGACACCTGATTAGGGAATCTTCTTATAATTAAGTATTGTACACTTCCCCTGTTAAAAATCCACAATCCAAAACATATAAACAGCCCATAAAACACCCGATAGATCGCCAGCAACAGTAAACTAGATTACAGCAAGGCACCGAAACCACGAACCCCAGAAAATATTTTAAAATATTTTAAAATTTAAAATTGTTTTAAAATAAATGTTTTAAACAACGGAGTTTCCCGGCGATATGCGAATTTTTAATTCTGTGATCTGGTCACGTCGTGACAACTTGCGAAAATATTTAACAACATGTAGTTTGGTTCTGTGATTTTGTTGTCTGTGGTGTCATTATTAGGACTCTTGTCCTGAGCAGTACAAGAGATTCTGAGGTAAAAAGTTATTTTGGGTTTTTTTGACAACATTCACTGAGTTTAGGTCTTCCTAACGTTTCGCCCTCAATTGTGTAGATCAGTATCAAAGGACTAATAATTGATGATGAAATGTTAGGAAGACGTAAACTCAGTGAACATGGTTAAAAAACCTAAAATAACTTTTTACCTCAGGATAACCCTGACCACAAAAGCCTTAGTTCCTACAGTAAAAGAGAGTCATGAGAACAACATATTTGTCATTTGCTAGCCAAAGAAAACTACTCATACAACAAGATGTTACCTATGGCTCATGATCCTTTTTGCTAGCCATAACAAGACAAAACAGTTCTTTTCTGCTTTTTTCTGATTGGTGGGCCAGGCACTCGACATTATGGTAGTACCTTTATGCAGTCAAAACAAAGCAGAGTTTCAGCCAAAATGTGTGATTACTCATTTGTGGACATGATAAGGACATGATGGTGACTTATATTGTGTGGGTGGCTTTGAGAGCAGTGGCTGTAGCTCAGGTCTTCAACCAAGTGCTGTTGAAATATTGTTGTCATGTTTTTCACCCTAACTCTGTTTCTGGGCTAGTCCTTTCCTGATCTTCAAAGAAAGGGAAATTTGTATTGATTCTGTAGATTTGCCATATATTGTATCTCTTACAGTCACAGATGCTGGGGCTATTAACTCACCCATCTGCCCCTTCACTGTTTTGCTAGTTTTGCATCCTAAAAATGTGTCAGATTTTTTGCATGCCTCTGGAGATGAAGCAGCTGGTTAAGTTTAAGGAGGGTGAGTTTGTGGTTGTAAAGTAAAAACAAGTGTAGTCACTCCCTAAGGTAGGTGCTGGCAGAAGCTCGATGAGGTAGTAGCAACAGTGCTGGCTCCAGATTTTAGGGCAGGGGTTGGCCAGGCCAGGCACTGACTGAGGGCCCGGCCCACACTCAGCCTCCAGTACTTGTGACAGTGGTAGCACCCAATGTGCCAGCAGGAGGTGCAATGGATGGGGAGCCCAGTGCAGTGCTTTGACCCAGGACTCCCAGCAACCTGTTTTAGGTGCATTTGGGTGAGCCCTCAGCATGGGCACTCTTCCTTCAGTGGGCTCTTATCCTCCTCATTGCTGTTGCTGCTACCTGCCTTCTTGCCAGGAAGAGAGCTTGGTGAGGAAGCAGGTGGCAGAAGGATTCTCAGTCACATGGAGAGAGCCCACTGTGTGTTCAGTTCCCCCTTTGGGGAATCTAATCCGAGCTTGAAATGAATGTGTAAAGGCTGGGAGCAGGGACAGTGCGAAGCTTGGTCCGAGGGCCCATGGAAATTTTCTGGTCTCAGCTACCAGTTCTGAAAATATAGAGGGGCAGGTGTATGGTCAAAAATACTCACCTGCCACTTCTCTCCTCCAAATGACACCTTTTCCTGCCCCAGACACTGTGCTGTGATCTGGGCTTGAGATTTCAGATTTGACTCTGCTATCAAACAGCTAGTTTGATCCTGAAACCCCAAAGGTTGAGATGCTGCTGTAGACTAGAGTACTGGAGCTGTTGAGAAACAATTTTTGGAGTAGGCGAGATTGAAAATGTCCAGCATTATGAATTCTCAAGAGTTTGCCATGCTGAAGTCTAACACCATGAAGTTTGATAGGACAAACATGAAACATATGAGTGGAATCCATGGAGTTTTTAAACTTTAAGTGTATAAAATAATTCACAGTTGTTAATGCATAGTTGAGACTGAGAGTCATTTGAAGGCTTGCTAATGGAATTTTGCTCTGGTCACTACTATCAGTGTGGGGACACTGGCCACAATCCAGAAGCATCTGTGCACTCAGTGAAGTAAGTAAGTCTACTCGTATTAGCAGTAGTAGTACTGTGTTGAAAAACTGAGGACCCCTAAGATTGCTTTTGTATGTATGTTGAGTATCAAAGTTTTAATTGACTTGACTTGATCAATGCAGTTTAGAGAAACTGTCCAACCCCCAAATTGTGTAGCTGGAGAAGCTGCAGAATTAAAACTTTTTACTTCCTTGGAAACTTGCTTTTTCCTGAGTCGGACCATTGAGCCACCTGGCTCATTGTTGTCAACATGAAGAGGCAGCAATTCTCCTGGGTTTCAGAAGAGGGTCTGTCCCCACCTGACCTGGAGATAGCATGGAGTGAACCTGGGGCTTCCTGCAGGCAAAGCATGTTATGGCCTTCCCCCTTGTGCTTTTTAATTGCTTTATTTATTTATTTATTTAAAGAATTTGTATCCCGCCTTTCTGCCGGCAAGGGCACTCAAGGCGGCTTACAACATTAAAATAACATACATTAAAATAATTAACAGATAATTAAAACTATTAAAACAAGCACCCCCAGTGGGTCACCTATATTTACATTTGTTAAAAGCCATTTGTTAAAAGTTAAAAGTTAAAAGTCAGCCCGCCATGTCAGACATCGAATGCTCGTCTAAATAAAAATGTCTTATTACACACTCATAATCTGTCTGTGTTTCAGATGCTCACAGATTACGTCTGATTGTGTTGCGTATCACACTGGCCTCTGCATGGCAGTAGACTGAGGACACTTTCTGATACACAAGATCCTTATCACATGGACATAAATATATGTATGAATGAACACAGCGGAGAATATCATCAATATGATCTGTATGAAACATGAACACAGCCAAATCAAATTAATATATTTCCTTCAGAATAATATATACAGAGTTCTGAAGTTGTTTGCTCAGATGCATTGCCAATTGAAAGGACTATTCATGAGCTATTCTGGAGAAAAACCAAGCTGCAATCAAATTTGAATTTCTCTAAAAGAAAGTGAAGTCACTGATGATACAAAATGCACTGGACTGAAACTAAGCTTTCACTCGTTTGTAATTGAATGAGCTTAGATCAGTTCTTCCGTTTACTCAGCTACATTTCGGCATCTCCCAATCCAACTGATTAATTCAATAACTTCAAAGAATAAATATTAAAAGTAATGGAAAGCAATAAGGTTTTATGTATATAATTAGAACAGATGAAAGACCTTAGCTCTCTTTCTTACATTTTTCCCCTGGATAAAAGCATCCTTTAATGATGGAAATCAGTAGAAATCACATTGTATGTACTACCTGTTTACAAATAGCCTAATGCAAGTAGTCTACAGTTTTAAACCATTTGGCTGTTCACCCACAACCTCTTTCTGGGCAGGAGCCTGCATTAATTCAGCAAACAAGTGTCCTGAAGGCACTTTTGCTGAGATGTTTGCCATGCAAATGTAGAAATGGGGATGAGCTTGTTGAGGTAGGAAAGAATGAGCCTGCACATGCTGATCCTCCTCTGCAAAATCTCCCTTTAAACATTTTTTTAATCTGACCTTATGTCCAATGTCCACACCTACTGGAGGTCTTCTCAGGGTAAGGGGACATTTGTTCCCTTGCCTGGGATAACCCCCAGCAGCGGCAATGGGTCAACCATTTATTGATTTATTTTACTATGTAAACCGCTTTGTGAACTACTCCTGTTGAAAAGTGGTATATAAATACAGTATTCTTAATAATAATAATAATAATAATAATAATAATAATAATAATAATAATAATAATAATAAATAGTTAGCACCCCTGCTAACTGGGCGAGAGGCACTTTTTCAATTGGTGCTCCTCTTATATTTAGCAGGGGGAGAGTAACTGCCCCCCTTTCACCCTAGCACAGTGTCTTTCTGGTGGCTGTTTGCTGGTGGTGTTCTGCATCTTTTTTAGATTGTGAGCCCTTTGGGGACAGGGAGCCATTTAATCATTTGATTTTTGTCTGTAAACCGCTTTGTGAACTTTTTGTTGAAAAGTGGTATATAAATACTGTTAATAAATAATAATAATAATTTATTATTATTATTATTATTATTTGGAACTGCGCCAGTGATATTGCCCGTGTTGATCTATGTTGGCGGATCAGGCCTGGGAAGGGGAATACGATACAGTGTGCACCAGCCTTTTAAAGACATTCTGCTCTGCTCTGGGTTCAAGATTTGATCCAGGCCCTCCACAATCTGCCCACCAATTGCAGCCCTCCCCCACCCCGTTGAGCCCCCTGTGCGGGCTTACCCACTCTGGCGAGTGTCCCTGCGGCCACTGGCGCCAGCAGGAAGGCGCCGGCCTTCCCGCCAGCGCTCCTGGCCTCTACACTGTTGCAACAGCGCGCATTGGCAGAACCCTTGTTCCGCCAGTGCAAACCTTCAATAGGATTGTGCCATTAGTTTTTTCAGTCAATAGCAGCTGAATAGCAATCCTCCCATGGATTGGGGCCATGGTGGGGACAGGGGCTTTAATACTACCATGCCATAGTCCCAATCCATGGGAGAGTCCAATCTGGCAAACTGCGGGAAAAAGAAAAAGCTTTCATTGGTGTCAACAGGGAACCTTGATACAGTCACATGTATTATCATTTCCTTTTTCTCATATTTTATCATTGAATTCAGGTAAAACACAGCACAAAACAAGCCTTGATGCAGTCATGTGTATGGTATAATCAAATCAAGATTGTTTTTATGGTGTTTTATCAAGGGGCACATCTGCACTTCTAATATGTGGCATGCACATTGAGGGAAAGACAGGGTAATCTGTGGCAAACTCTCCCTGCCTGCCTAAAATGTGAAACTGCCTAACGGAACAATTGACAATTCCCAAGTCACCCATTTCACTTCAGCAGCAGCACTTGGCAATTTGAAGTGTCAAAATCTGAGGAGAAATTTGGATGAGGAGAATTTTGGATGCAGCCCTAGAAACTGGCAGTCTACATGAGTAAGGCTATATTTTCGCCTAAAGTTTACCTGACCTTCCGTCAACTGTCCTGTGTTTCTGAATCCCTTCCATTTTGCATCTCCATAATGTGTGCACATTATTGTTAGGGCTTTAATATGCTCATTAGCTTGCTGCTTTAATGCGGAAGGATTAAATCCATTACAAGGCTATGCAGCTTTGAATATTAAATTTGGCCATGAATATTGATTTCCCTTTGTGTTTCCAAACAGAAAAGCACAGCAAACCTATTTTGTTTGTAACATGCTCTTTTTATTGCAGCAAAATTACTGCAGAATGATACTACTGTTTGATGGGAAGATTATAGGACAGCAGATATATTTGGATGAGAAGGGGGCAATTAAGCAAATACATTTTTCCAAGGCACACTATAACTGCAGATACAATATGTTCTTCTGAAGATTGAGAACACTGTGAAAGGTTAACTGTCATGCCCTTTACTTAGGCTTGCAAGACCTTTAGGAGAAGGAATGTGGGCAGGTGTAGCTTGTTAGACCTTAGAGCACAATCCTAGGCATGTCTACTCAGAAGCAAGCCCCATTTCAATGGAAATTTTTAAGACCTACATTTTTAGGCTTATACATAACTATATACAATAGTTTCTAAATAATGGAGAAAAAAAAGTTACATTTTTCAGCCTCTGATTGTTTGGGGTGGGGTATCCCCTGACGTCATGTAGCCGATTGTCCCTGTTGGATGAAGGCAAGTAACAATGATTTACAGATCGGAGATGAAAAAATTCCAGCAGGCACAGTGAACTCTAAGTGGAGGAGCGATCATTTTTGTAACCATCTTCCACCAGAATGGCGGAAATGTTATGCCAATCAGCATACTTGTAATCAGTCACAGGGTACTGAGCATATTGTCATCTTCTTGAATCTGAACTGCTAATAAAAGGTGGTATACTGATAACTATTTTCTGCAAATAACTAGACTTTCATAGAGAGACAAATCATTCCTGAATGTAAAAGGGAGAATCTTCCCTTACTTTTTGTGTATGCCTGAATTCATGTATTTCTGTTTCTGTTTTTGAACGCCAAGAACAGAGTCATGTTTCCTTGCTGGGTTTCTGAATTTGCCGGAGATGGAAGATACAGGGGAAAATTCTGAATAGGTTTTCTCTTTCACTGAAAAATATTGCCTGTCATCACCAAGCATGACTGTTGTGTTTGGATGACTTCCTAGCCAAAGTTCCTGTGAAGCAGAACATTAACCTGTGGCTTTACCCAGCCAATCTTTCTTTTTGCAACAATGAATGCACAGTCCTTCCTTAGGTGATGTGTGGGATCCAGCTGCCATCTAAATGTTAGTGTGCTCATTGTAGGAGAAACAACATTATGCTATATTTTGATACTGGGAAAATGTGATTTTTTTCTCAGTCCCAGTGAGTGCCTGCATTGCAATAATGAGTGGTGTTTGGCTGGTAGCTGCAGACACACACACACACACACACACACACACACACACACACACACACACACACACACACACACACACACACACACACATTGTACAGTACCTGTGAGCACACTTTAATTTTCAAGCTTTTCTAACAGTCCAATCCTAACCAACATTCCAGCGCTGATGCAGCCCTGAGGTAAGGGAACAAATTTGAGGAGGCCTCCGCAACTGCTCCACATTGCAGGATGCAGCATGCACCCTGTTTGCATATAGCTGCACCAGCACTGGAAAGTTAGTTAAGATTGGGCTATAAAAAACTGAACATCTTCTGTTGTTGAGTATACCACCCTGCTGCCAATGCAGCACTGGAGTTACAGGATAACTTCCCCGCCAGAAAATTTACACACCTGCCTACTGTCCCGTCCCCCCCCTTCATCCCATTTGTGAAGATTTGCCACAAGAAATGACTGTTAAGAAATAAAGAAATCAAGGTTGGGGCACATCTCCATAGGATAGTACAGATAATAGGGTTGGCTCCTGTCTCTATCTTGCACCTCCAAGTTGTTGGAATTTGGATGCAATGCCACCTGCAGGACTCTGGAGGGCAGTGTATTGTCCACTCACCTGAGACCTCTTCACCTACCCCTCTATGGTTCCTGCAGGAGGAGTGGTCCTTAACACTATTTCCTTCCTCCCGTCTTTCTCACATTCCTTTCTTCCTCTCCAGACTATCGCAGGAGAAAAATGTGCTCTGCCAGGGCTCCATGCCCACCAGGCCCATCCTCACCAGACTTCCAAACAAGGGAAAGCCCTAGGGTTCTCTGTTCCAAGTAGTATGGCTTCAGATCACATTAGAAGATGCATATACACAACGATGAACTGTGAGTAAAGTATTTCTTATGAAACCTTAACCAAACCTTCGCTCTTTCTATTGATAGCAACTAGCCTTGGTGGTGGGATATTTTATCACAGGAGGGGGGAGGGTGTTCACTGATTACTCTGCTTTTTTCCCCTCCCTTCCAACACGTGTCCCCCAACAGCTGAGAAACAAGGAATCTCCAACAATAGTATGGGGAACTGCCAACAAAGGAGGGAGTCATCACAAATCCTCTCCCCTTGCATGAACAGAAATACTATTCCACTGATACGAACACTAGTCGAGATCACACACATTTTATTTTTTATTTATTTATTTTTCACATTTTTATACCGCTCTTCCTCCAAGGAGTTCAGAGTGGTGTGCATATTTCCTCCCCTCCTTTTGTCCTCACAACAACCCTGTGAGGTAGGTGGGGCTGAGAGATAGTGACTGGCCCAAGGTCACCCAGGAAGCTTCATGGCTGAGCGGGGATTTGAACCTGGATCTTCCAGGTCTAAGTCCGACTCCCAAACCACTACACCATCCTGGCTCATAGTCACCAATATGTAAGCAAGGACTTGCCAGCCATCACTGTGTAATTAACACACACATAAAAATCAATATATGGAATCTGCTGCGCTGGGATGTGGCAATGGTCACTAGTTTAGATGGATTTAAAAGGCAGTTAGAAATGTTCTTCGAGGAGAGGTTAAAGATGAATTTAAAGAGCTGGTGCGCATCCGAGGAGACCCACTGGGGTCTCGAGCACTTACACTGGGGAAAGGGGATGAACATCGCCTTCCCCCAAGGTGAGCCTAGGCCACGCTGGCGCAACCTGCATCCTGCTTAGGATGCAGTGGCCGGCTATTTTGGCCGCCGCATCTTAGGCAGGATTGCACTGTAAACTACCTGTAATTTCTATCAGTTCTGAAACAAGTATAAGTAGTTTCTAGTTTCTAAGCTTGTCCTCTTCCCAGTAGATAGCTTTCCATACACAAACACTTTCAATGGAGAGGATCCAGTGGAACAAGCAGCAATCTCCTCATGTACGCTCTGAGCTGGAAGAGCCACAGTGGATTAGACTGAAAGCTCCAAGAGCTAATTCCAATGTCACTTTTGAGACAATGAAATCGGTTTGTGTTGAGCAAATGCATTTGGCCTGTTACTCCTTTTCACATGTGACAGAGTGGTCATGTGACTTTTTAGCATCATCTCAGGACCCACATGTGGTTGCTGCATCTTACCACACCACTGCCCGAGGAAAGGTGCTTACAATCTCAACCATTCAATGTGCATCTTTCCACTAACGTCGCAATCCTGCGCATGCTTGCGCGGCTGTCCTAAATGGCTGGCCACTGCATCCTCTGTGCATTGCAGCTTCCACCAGCGTGGCCCAGGCTCACCTCAGGGGAAGGGGACGTTCATCCCCTTCCCCTGGTGTAAGCGGTGTGGGCCACAATGGACCTCCTTGGATGCGCGACAGCTCTGAAGCTGGTGCGCAACCAGGGAGACCGTGTAAGGCCGGTCCAGGCTGCGACGGGGCATAGGATATCAGTGCAACCCAGCGCCGATATTCCTACCCCCTCCCTCGCTACCCTTGTCTGCCCTTTCCACGCCCCTGCCCGCCCCCTGCACTGACCAATGCAGCACTCATCCGAGGCAGCTGGCACGGGTCCGGGGCAGCAGTGGAGTGAGCAGCACAGGCCTCCACGCCGGCACCGTTGTTCACCAATCCACCAGCCTATAGTTGAGCAGGATCAGGCTGTAATTATTCAAAATGGCTGGGTCACCGTTGTTGTTGCTGGGATTGGCGCCCTCTGAGGGTGATCTTGGACTGTTTCTTAAGCAGGGCTTTCTCTGTCTAGTGTCAGAAACCTTCTTTTGTATATGCCCTATGTATGTACCCCAGTTTCTCATACTTTCTGCTGCATACCCCTATTAGCTAGTCGGACTAAATATTACGCTCTCTAGCATAATATTGCCTGTCAAGGCAATAGAATAGACTTGAGGACATATACAAAGGTGGCCTCCACCCATCACAGTAGCAATTGCCTTCAATTTACTGCCAGGGTGATTCTTCCTTGATGCTCCTGAATGTGGCTCTTGGAGTTCAGAAACCTCAGAAAGGTTTGCCCAGTTAAATTAGTTGTGAATTGGCCTTTGTCTGCTTTTAGAAAGAGAGATGACATTCCTTGGCCATTTCCCCAACCCTGCGAGTTGCGGGCAGCAGTTTTGCATAACTGTGTATTTTGTTTCATTTGCACCCCAGTTCACTACAATCATAATGAAAATACCGTACGTTGAAAAAGCAGCAAGCCAAGCAGGAGAATGTCTTCTGTGATGCTTCAGGATATTAAATGACAATTTGGGAAGCCAATGTGCTTTCTACTGCGTGTAGTAAATTACAAGACGTTGTTAGTATTCTAGGCACAATTTCTTGTTATTTGAATAATGCAAAACCTTGAGAAGAAGCCGAGTGTAAATCATTCATGAATAGAGCCTTTCCTGTTTCCCCTTTACTTTAAGCTATTTACTGTAAATAGGATAGTATAATCTCTCATGTAATGTGATCAGTGCTTAATTGCAGCACAAAACAGCAGTGCTGGAGCATAATGTAGTTGAAGTTATGTTAACAAAACAAGATCTTCTCAAAGCAAATTGTTTTACATAAAAGATCTGCCTTTAAATAATTTTGCTACTTAATGCTCTTATTAAAGTTTGCTTCAAGCAGCAATCCAGTGGTTTAAAAAAAAACCTGGAAAGATATGAAATTGTTTTTTTGCTTCTTGCGGGAGCAGATCTTCCTCTTATGGGCTGTAGCAGAGTTGTGTAGCTAACAAAGTGCCCTCATGGCATTAGTGTAGATGGTTCTGGGGCGATTCCTGGAGGCTCGTCCATGATATAGTAGCATCATGGGGATGCTGCTGATGCTGCAGCTATAATTACATTCTCTGGAGTACTGTATTATGTGGAGAATAAGTGACCATCAGCACAGCAGGGTAGAAAAGGAGCTGTGATGCTTCATGCAGAACTATCCTTGGGGTAGAGACAGCCCAAGCCTTGGTAAGAGTCCTTGAATTCAGCTACAAAAGTATAGCAGCACTGGTTCCACAACCCAGGCCTCAGCACATGAACTTTTTGAGGTTCTCAAATGGGCTGTTCGATGCACATCCAGCCCCAACTAGATTCAGCCAGTGGGGGGCAGTGGGTTGGCAGCAGTGGCTAATGGAAACCTGGGCTTAAGTCCTCACTCTACACTGGTTATCTAGGGTGAGTTGCTACCTCTCCATCTAAAGTGAACAGTACAATGTTCGTGCGATAGTGATGTGAGGATAAAAAAAATGGGATGGCACCCCCTGCCCCAAGTATAATGTCCTCAGGTCCTTGGAGGAAAGTGGAGACGCAAATGCATTTTGCCACTGCCTCTGTGTTCAATAGGATCGATGCCCATAAGAGCATATAGAAGGATTGCAGCCTAACAGTCCAATCTGAATCCCCCCCCCCACTGATGCAGCCATGCCAAGGAGGTGCACAATGCATCCTATGGTAGTGGTGGGGGCAGTTGGCGAGGTCTCCTCAGGGTAAGTGAACTTTTGTTCACTTGCCCTGGGGAAAGCTTCCACTGTCCCTATGGGACTCCTTGGTCCTGCACCAGTCATTTTGCTGGTGCAGGACCGAGGCGTGTAACGGCGATAGAAGGGGAGAGGAAAAGCGATAGGATTTGGCTACATGCTCATGCCACCAACCCCCCGTCTCCGCTCCTCATTCTGCCTCCCTCCCCACCCAGCAATCCCCCCATTCCACCCTTCCCACCCCAATTCCTCCCACCTCCTGCTCCCACCACCACCTTACCTTGTGCCACCGTAGGGTGGCCTGGCCGCCAGCCTTCTTGCACAGCCTGGATCCTGCTGGCTCTGCTGGCGGAATACACAGTCTGCCGACAGAGTATTTAGTTTGGATTGGACTGTAAAAAAAAACTTACACGGGAGTTTCATCTTACGCAGCGGTTAGGTTCTAAAGCCCCAGCCTTGCTTGTACTGTATCCCAAAGTTCTGTCAAGATCAGCATTGTCTACACACTGACTGGCAGCAATTCTCCAGGATTTTCCCAGCCCTACCAGGGACCTACATTTTTAGACTTACTAAAATTTAGACTTACTAAAATTTTTAGACCAGGGATTGAACCTCCTAGGACCTTCTGTATGCAAAGCATGTGTTCTTCCACTGAGGTAGGAGTCCCCCCCCCCGCACTAAAACCAATATGCATACTTGGAGTAGATTGATGAATTCATACTGGTGCTTTGAGATCCTAGAGATCTCTTTGGGGATCTCTTTGGGAATGTTAGGGATCCATTCCACTCTCCAGGAATACTTTTTAGAGTGGAACCAAGTAGATAATGAAATCTACTTAATGCTACCCTGATGTGTCATTGGAACTAAAGAGCCCACCCCATTTACTCGAGAGTTAGCCCTCCAGGCTCTGATTCCCTCCTCCTATGCCAGGAACTAGCTATGCCATTAATCTTCCACGATTGGTTCCTTCCTCATCTTTCCTGGACTTGCATGGTGTCTACTCCTACCTTCTCCCTGTTTGAACTGCAGCCCCATTGATCCCTCCACAGTTCAACCTGAACCCCATATTCCCACCTGACTATTGCTTTGGCTTCAGGCCAGGTGCCAGCTTCACCTGCCACAGTGGTACTCTCATGGAAGTACTGTAACTGTTTTTTTCTCTCTTATTCATAACAGTTAAAAGCACGCGAGCCACATCCCAGACTCATTCTGGCCACTCTTGTCCAGGTGAAGAGGATTGGCAACTTTTGGTTGCTAGGCAACACAAAGTTGTGCTCTCTGCCAACCCCTGAGTTGCTCAAGGGTGGCAGAAGTGATGGAGTTCAGCAGCTGCAAAACCAATATGTTTGCAGTTCACTTAATCCAATCTATAATCACTATTCAGTGTGCTGAATGAAAAACCACCATTGCCTTCTGCACATATACAGAAGGGGGGGGGGAATCTATCTAGCCAAGAATTTAGGTCAATCAATTTTTTACAGTCTTTTCTTAAGCCATCCAAGAGTTATAGCCACTGAGGAGGCCAGTAAATATACTTTTTTAAAAATTAAAATAAATTGAAACCACTGTGTGCAAATCTATCTGTTGATATTCTGCAACCAGGATTTAAGAAAGATCCTTACTTGAGGAGTGACGTGGTGGATTAAAAGCAGATACAGAATGAAGCAGAAAGAAAGAAAGACCGACATGAGATGCGTCCGACCAACCATGTTCTTGACAGTCTGATGTTGTCATCCCGTGGCTTGTTTGCATTGGTGGATTGTAAAACCGTGTGGGATTTGACCATGAAGGACATGTAGGAAGTTCAGTATCTCAGACATGCCTTTCCCATTTCTTAGTTCAAGAGAACAGTGAATATAGCAGCTGCACTCAGAATATTCCAACTAGTAATTTCCTGACAGACTGGGAGTGGGGAGGGGGGGCTCTTATATTGCCAGGATTCCTTGGAGGGGGGGCACAGTGCATCTTTGTGGACTGTGCACAGCACAGGGGGTGATTGGAGCCCCCAGTTTCAGGGCTGGAGACATGCTCCCAGAGCAACGGTGTTTCAAGTACAGTGGTTTTCTTTTCCCATAGGAGTGAAGGGCAGCCATTCAGCAAAATGCAAGAGGGTAAAGTACCTCAGGATTTGGGACACCATTAGAATTAGTGATGAAATATCACCAAAGCTGACCAAGCCTTAAAGCTTAGCCCTGCGCCCCAGGTGACCACAGGTTTTGTTTCAAGGAGCAGATGTTGTTACTTGGTCTCGGATAACATAATGGGATGCAGGGAGCTGTTGGAGATCTGTAAATCCTGGCAGTGGGCAGGTCAATTCATCGAACCACTACATTGGACTTATTTGAGTTTCCAGGAACTGCTTTCATTTTCTTTTACTTTGTGAACTTATTGAATATGCCAATAGCAAGCCAGGTGTGATGGGGACATAGCTCAGTGGTAGTGTACCCGCTTTACATGTAGAACGTCTCGGGTTCAAATCCTGGCATCTTCAGAAAGGACTGAATGGCGGGGATGCTTGACAGTGTAATGCTTGAGAGAGTCAACAACGCAGAGCTTGAGGGCCAAATGATCTGAGCCAGTAGAAGGCAGCTCCGTGCGTATATTCAAAGCAACATTTATGGGGGAAAATCCTCATGTTTGTGACACATCGACCCACACGTTTTGCTTAGTCACCCCACAGATGCATTCGGTCCTGCAGATAAAAGGGGAAAAGAGTCTGCAAAGACTGAAGAAGCCCAACGGGTAGTGATGTGAATCAGCCTGAGTGCATGTTTTGAATAGGTTTGCACTATGAAAGTGGCAGTTTCAGTAGATCAATAGCAATCTAAAAGAGCAGCATTGTTATTGACAAACATATCCAAGGGCTTTTTACTTCCATCATGAGCAGCTTCTGTAAGAGGAGCTGTTTAACAGAGCAAACAAACTCCAGAGCTTGATCTTATACTCTCGTTCTTAGTAGCAGTGGAAAATATTAAGGATGTAGGCTGAAATCCTAGACCAGAGGTTCTCAACCTGTGGTACGCGTACCCCAGGGGTATGCGGACCGCAGGTTGGGGGTACGCGGGATGGTCCCCATTATCAGTTGCTGCGATCAGCAGCTGATAACGGGGACCGGAAAACCACGAAATTGCCCCATTAGCTTCCCTTACTTTGTTTTCTGGTTGCCTCCATGTTGAAACTCGCGAAAATCTCGTGAGATTCAAGATGGCGGCGGCCAAATCTCATAAGGGCACATGAGGCAATCTCATGCCCTTACGAGATTTGGCTGCCGCCATCTTGAATCTTGCGAGATTTTCGCAAGTTTCAACATGGAGGCGACCAGGAAACAAGGTAAGGGAAGCTAATGGGGCAATTTCGTGGTTTTTCCCAGGCTGTAGCACGTCCGGGCGGCTTCTCCCGATCTCGATTCGGCAGGGCTGTAGCTTCACCCTCCGGGGTGCAGAGCGTTTGGGAGAAGCCGCCCGGACATGCTGCAGCCCAGGAAAAACGGGGGATTTTTTAGTTTTCACGGGCTTCCGCTGCGGCAGGAGTGGAATTTGGTGAGTTTTATACGTGAGGATTATGTTTTTAACGTGGGAAAAGTGGTTTTTTGGGGTGGAGGGGAGTTGGGAGAGGAATTTGGTGAGTTTTATACATGGGGATTATGTTTTCAACGTGGGAAAAGTGCTTTGTTGGGGTGGGGGGAGTTGGGATTGGAATTTGTGGTTTTTTTTAAAGAAATCCTGGCATTTTTGTGCATTTTGTGCATGTATCTTATTGCTGTGTGTTTTTTAAAAGAGATCCTAGCATTTTTGTGTATTTTGTGCAATTTATGCAAATTAGCTAATTAATTATTCTAATTATCTGGAGTACTCTAGCAATTTTGACCTTCATTGGGGGTACCCGGGTCTCCAAAAGTTGAGAAACCCTGTCCTAGACACATTTTCCTGGGAGTAAGCCCCATTGAGCACAATGGGACAGTAGACATGCACAGGGTTGCGCTGTAAATTGCACTCTAGATTGCAAAATATAAACTTTAAGCCATACCACTGACACATCTGTGGATATCAGGATGGGGAGGAGAAAAGTTACCTGGTACAGAAGCTTGAATAATCCTATGTAGCCCATTGGGTGCCCTCAATTTTTTAGACAACATGTGATCATTATTTCAGGAACATCTATATTTCTTGCTAGCTAATTGATTCTATATACTATTGTGTACCTCACAACAATAAAATGGGCTTATGCTATAGCTATGCAGTCAAATGCACAAATCTTGTTACTCCAAAAACGGAAAAAGTGACCATTTGTCTTGTTTTGATAACACTGCTCACATTGTGGTGAGATCTAAATGAGATGACCACTCGTACAGCGGCGTAGCGTACCTTATTTGTGCCTGGTGCGGCGCACCAGCTGAAAGCCGGAAGTAACTGGCATGGCGTGATGACGTCATCACACCACGACAATTACTTCTGGGTTGCAGAGCTGTGAAAAAAGCCAAAGACAGCAAAGGGATGATAGCCTCTCCGCTGCCTTCAACATTCTTTGCGCCTCCTGCCTGTGAGCCGAAGGCACACGAGTCGATTGCGACTCGCGCGGCTTTTGCTCACAGAGCACAGGCAAGTGGCCAGATGAGCCAAGAGTGACAACCCCCGCCCTGGCTTCTTTGGCTTTTTTCATGGCCCTGCCTGTGAGCCGAAGCCAAGACTCAGATTCAGCTCAGCTATGAGCGGTGAGTAATACCGCTCACAGCTGAGCCTGCCCAGCCGTGGTGTCACCCCCACGTGACACCCAAATTGGTGTCACTCAGTGTGGGGCACACCACCCTTAACAATGCCAGTGGACCACGCAACACCTCAAGAATGCTCTTCTGCAATGTAACTTTGTATCCAAGAGTGTGCCTTTGGACTTTGCAATATATGTCTCTTCTCCCTTAAAATCCACTTTGCATCTCCTCCTGAACCTGAAATTGTGCTTTGTGTGCAGCAGGGTATTTTTTTTCCTTGTTTTGCTGCCCTCATATGAACTTCACTTTCCCTCCCCAAGTAGTCAAAACACACCACCACATGCTGCAGTGCAAATCTAGTAAGGATTTACTCAGCTGACCCATATACCTCCTGCGTTGTACAGCTGTTAGCAGAAACGTTCCTCCAATGCAAAATACTGTATTTGGGCCTTTTGTCCTTGTCAGCTTTCCTTGATCTACTCTCCTGCCCTCCCCCCTCATGAGAGTTGTGGCCCAAACTTTAAGCTTTACCTTAACGCTGACCTGTGACCTGAACCTCCAGATTAGGAAGGCCAATCACCAGGCTATTAACAAGCTTTTGCTGCCTGCCTGGGACTGCAAAAAGAGATGTTTATCAAACACCTGGCAGGCCACAATGTTTACATACAGGTAGGCAATGTTTAGCTTATTTAGATATTCCCTTTATTTTCTCCCTTTTTTCTGTGCTGGAACTCAAGCTGAAGTTTCTAGGGTTCCTAGGCAGTCTCTCAGTCAGGCCTTGAGGCGCCCCAAACCTGCTCACCTTCAGTAATGTGGCTATATTCTGCTTTCAGACCATATTCTAGAACCATGTTTGGTGGGTGACAAGTTTCACAACCCTGCTGCAGTCTAATCCAGACTGTAGGGTTGTCAACATCGACTGCAGTTATTCCTGAATGTCAGACATTCCTGCAGATCCTGTTACAATCTCCAGGATGGCTTTCCGTCATCACCTAGAAATTGATGCTGAATTCCTGGAGACTCCAGGATAATCCTGGAGGGTTGGCAACCTAGCAGACTGCCTGGCATATTGTTTTGGTCTGTGTTTTATGTGCCTTTTGGCTCTGTTGTAGAAGAAGATGGGACAGGTTTTGTAAATGATGAAGCTTAATTGGAGCTATGAACTCTCTCTTATTTAGAAGTGTCCTTTACTCAAGTACGGCAAAGCAAAACACAGCAGGCACCAATTGCCAATTGCACAGCACAGGATACCCAATGTGAAATTATCATGTTAATTATCCTTGACATTTTCTTCCAACAACCCTGTGCTATCATCTGTCTAGAGCCAAAAATGTCATCTCGAGAGTGCTGTTGCTTTAATCATCTTTGGCCTGCCCCTCTTGCGTGGACAGATGTTTTGAAAGCCTGCCCTTTGCAGAGTGCGATGTGCATGCTGCTCTAAAAAGGGAGGGACAATCAAGCAATGATGATGTGCTCACGGACTTCTGCATCGCAGAGCACTTTATATAGATGCAAAGAGAGGGTGAAGTTATGTGATCAATTTCTGAAGGGAAACATCACCATGACGCATGTACAGAAACGACTCTTGAGGCACTGCAAAGGCTAACAGATTTATTGTGGCATATGCTTTAGTAATTAAGGTGCCACAAGGCTCTCTTGTCGTTGTTTGCTGCTACAGACTAACATGGCTGCCCCCTTCTGGGATTTATCACCACGAAGCAACATCACCATTTCATTCTCCCGTAGCATTCTCCCGTTTGTTTTTTGTTTTTTAAATGAAAGTGCTGTCCATTAGTGACAACCTCATGAAATGCACTCATTTTCAAAGGCAGGATTTCAAGTGCAACATGCCACGTGGACAAGGAAGACCAAAGAGCACCTTGGATGGTGATAGCCTATAAAAAAAGTAACTGTATAAACTCTCCCCTAATTCATGTGATTGAATTTTAAATTGGAAGGGGGAGAAGAGAGAGAGAGTTATGGTCACTGTTCCATATCAACAATGTGAAACATATGTTCATTCTGCCTACCTGAAAATAGGTATTGGCGCTATTTGAAGAGTGATTTTAGCAACACTCCTAACCTCACAAAACTGAATGGTTCTGGTTATATGTCTCTCACTTGGGGTGGGTAGGCAGGAAGTGGAATATTTTTCTATGACAAAAGTAAAATTGACTGTTTTGTTGTTAGTGATTATTAATATATTATTGTCCAGTTAAGAGAAACCCAGTCAAACTCTGAGAAAAGGAGGAAGATAGCAGACTTTTAGGCAGTTGTGTTGGAGCCTTGAGTTAGAGCAGGGGTGGCCGACCTTTCAACATGAATGCTCCTGGCCCTGAAGTGGTTGTCTAGGTGAGGGCATTTCAGCAGATGCAGCTGCTTTAGCAGCACCATCAGCAACTGCAGCTGCCAAGATTCTGTCTTCTACACAACTCTTAAGAACGTAGAGGCCCTAATGGTGGAAGGTTGGCCACCCCAGAGTTAGAGTGGTCCTCTGCTTAGGCCTTTGTTGAATTGTGGGGGTTGTTCATTAATAAAAGTTTTGTTTTCTTGACTCTCCCTGGTTTGGAGTGTAACACACAGAAGTTGCGGTCCGTTATTCTTTGCATGGCCCAAGAGCATTTCAACATGCATTTCAACATTTGATGTTAAACTAGTAAGTAAAATCCTTTATTGGCATATAACACAACAGATCTAAAACTATATACGTTAATCAACCAGATGTAAAACTATGATAAACCGTGATATATTGGATTATACAACTCTGGCCCCAATCCTATTGGGACCTTGCACTGCCAGAACTACTGTTCCAGCAGTGCAAGGTCCCTTACAATGATGCAAAAGCTGGGCCACTGTCACACGCTGTTGGGCCACTGTTGCAAATGGCGAGAGGCGTGGCATGCATGGCAGTGGCTCCAGGAGGCTCCGCAGGTACCAGTAAGTGGTTTGGGAGTCAGACTTAGACCTGGAAGATCCAGGTTCAAATCACCGCTCAGCCACGAAGCTTCCTGGGTGACCTTGGGCCAGTCACTATCTCTCAGCCCCACCTACCTCACAGGGTTGTTGTGAGGACAAAAAGGAGGGGAGGAAATATGTACACCACTCTGAGGTCCTTGGAGGAACGGCGGTATAAAAATGTGAATAAATAAATAAATAAGTTGGTGGCTGGAGGAGCAGGCCATGGGTGGGGAGGGGGAGTAACAAAGCATGTTGGGGGAGGAACCAGGGGTGCGTTGGGGGATGGACGGGGTGGATCTGGCCACAGTTGAGCACGCCGGATCTTATCCCTCATTTTTCTGCCTGCCCCGCCCCCTGACTCTCCTTGGACATACTCCAGCAAAATGGCTGGCATATGTTCAAGGAGACCCAGAGGTGATTGGGCAGCCCATTGGGGGGGGGGATAAGTAAAAAATACTGTTTGATCACTCCCCTTCCCCTCCCCCCACACACCATAGCATGCAGTGTAATCTTCATTGGCACGGCTGCATGCTATAGTGTGGCGGAGGATAGGATTGGGCAGCTTGTAAAATAAGAACATTATTACAGCCCAATCCTATCTAACTTTCCAGCGTCCATGCAGCCGTGCCAAATGGGTGCGCACTGCATCCTGGGGTGAGGGGCAGTTATGGAGGCCTCCTCAAAGTCAGGGAACAAATGTTCCCTTACCTCAGGGCTGCATCAGCACTGGAAAGTTGGTTAGGAATGGGCTGTAAGGAGAGGCTTGCTAGACCAGACCAAAGGTCCATCTGTTTAGCAACTTGTTTCTGACTGTGGCCAACTAGAGGCCTCTGAGAAGTCCACATACAGGGCATGAAGACAATAGGCCTCCGTTCCCCAGCAACAAGTGGCATTTCAAGATATTCTGTCTCTGAACGTGGAGGTTCCATATAAGTCACATGACTGATAGACCTATTTCCATGAATTTGTCTGTCCTTTAAGTCACTTTCGCTAGTGGCCGTCACCTGAACCTATGGCAGCGACTTCCATTTGTTAAAGAAAATGTAGGTGAACAAATGTAATGTTCACCTGAACTTTTCTTGCACCAGCCCCCATCACACAGCTCTCATTTCACATGCCCTCAGTTTTCGGAGGAAATCACAATTTGCTAGTATTAATTTTTCAAGCAGAAAAATAGCCCAGAATTCATCAAATATACTACTCACTGTGAACTACTCATTTGGTAATGTTACTGTGGTTACAGCTGTGTTGCATGCTCTCAAGTTTTATTTATTACCCTTCCCATTATTTATTTGTATTCATTGTTGCCTCACTACGAACTGTGCTTATTTTTCAGAGCATGCCTGTTTTTGATGCAACTACAATATGTCAATGTTGATTTCATATTCAATGTGTTTTGGGCACCAACATTAATGTTGCTCTTGCGTAAGTAAGTACCACCCGGCGACCCCTTCACATGGGAGAGCCAGGCCTCCATTCCTTCACTGCTATGGATTTCAGCAAAGAAGGTAAACTAATGAAGGAACCATAAAAATACGATCCACTCTTATTTTGCCACCCTTTGCAAGCATACATTACCATTAATAAAATATATAGTTTCAAAGTGGAATTTCTGCCAGCTGCATCACATAGTAAGTGCATTTCCTGGAAATATTGATTGGTGTGTGTGTGTGTGTGTGTGTGTGTGTGTGTGTGTGTGTGTGTGTGTAAAATTATTTTTCAAGTCCATACTGAGATTGCAAAACAGACTTTTCCAATTAATTCCCATTTTTCCATTACATATTTTTGTAACTGCATAATGACCTCTCTTCGGTTGATCAGTTAGCTTAATATCCAATAATGGAAGACTAGTCAGCCAGACATAATACAGGGCACACAGAAAACAAACACAAAAATATATACAGCAACAGGCTATTCATCTAACTCTCAAGTGTCGAAACATCAACACTGAATCTTTTCTAATGCAAAAATAAACACAGCCACAGCGCTTGTTTGAACATACTGTTTTGAGCTTCAGCCAGTGAGACAATTAGCACTGAAAATGACTGTGATTTGAGCATTTTTGAATGCATGTATACTAAACATGCAGTGAAGGAAGCAACATTGTTTCCATCCCCTGCACGCTCCTGGGCCTGTTCTCCTGTGCCTGCCACCTCCTCCCTTGAAGCTGGCGCATATTCCCACATTGGACATGATGCATAGCGGAGATACCTGTGTGCACAAGGTCCAAGGCGTGTATGCCTAGAATCAAGCAATCCTTGCACAGCAGTTGGAAGCAGGGGGTAAAGGGATTGAGAGCGATCAGGACTACATTTGTTGACCTCTCTGCATGCAGCCATCACTAAGCACTGCTTACAATTAGGGCTATTGCCCAGTTAAAGAAAGCTCAATTGATTAATCCATATGCGTTTAAACAATAGTATTGCTGTAGATCCATTTAATGTGCATAGATATGCATATGAGTAACCCAGTAAATCTGAAGAAGCAAAGCATATTTTCTTTGGGTTGTGTGTATGTGTGCAGAGCTGTCGTTAGGGGGGGGCGAGGGGGCGCCAAGCGGCGGGGGTGGTGTGCTTGCCTCCGGATCCATCGCCCCCCTCTGCCACTTTTTGTCTTTGTCTCGTCATCTTTGGCTGCAAAATTGGTCTGCCCGTCTGCCTGGGCTCCATTTGGCTCCAAAATGCGGCCAAAAAGCCATGTGTGTGTGTTTTCACGCCACACCACCGCTGAATTTTGGCTGCGACAGCAAGCGAAAATGACATCACTCACCCCAGGGAGCGGGGCTTGTGGCATCACGTGGGGGGTCGCGTCGGCGGTCCCCTGTTGGCTGTCAGGCACACCTATAGTTCCTTCTCTGGTTCCACCTTCTGCTTCCTCTGTCTGTCCCTTTTCTGGGGATTCTTGGTATGTGTAGTGGAACCACATGATCAAATCATAAAACCACGAATGACTAAACTTATTCTGCATTTATTCAGCCTTCTAGTCATTGCCATTTGCCTAGGTTTACCCAGATGTTTCCAAAGTTCATGATTCCATCGTAACAGATATAAGTTAGAAGAAAACATGATGCAAACTCATGCATATACAACTGGACCTTTTTATCCATGGTTTTTGCATCCATGGATTTGATTCAACATGGGTGGCAAAACTGTGGAAGAGGGAGTCCGACCACGCCACATTATCCCTTTTTTCAGCGTTGTCGGGGGCCTGCCAGCCACTTCCTGGCATGTTTAAACTGCTAAAAAAAGAAGAAATGTAACTGGGAGTCTCTGGCGCCATCTACAGGTTGCTTCTGGTAGCAGTTTTTCTTTTTTTCCAGTCAGTTTAAACAAACTCAGGGGGAGAGAAGTGCCGAAGATGCTGGAAAAGAGGTAATGTGTCACCGCTCCCAACCCGGTTTTCCTATAACACTGGTTTTTTATCCACTGGAGTTCCGGGAACAGAAACCCAGTGGTTTAAAAGGTCCAACTGTATTGAGAAGTTGAATACAGCAATGCCAGAAACGTTAATTCCAGTAATATCCTCTTTCATTCAGCAGCTCAGCAGATCATCAAACAATGATCCGGTGGTAAAAACCTGATATATTTCCCCATGATGGCAGCCAATATCAGATGATAAATTGGAGTATGCGCTATTAGGAAACAGTTGTACATTATCTAAAATTGACAAACATCTGAGTAAGAATTGATTGAATGGGGAAAAGTTGGAGAAAATCTTATAGGAAGAGGCCATTTAAATGTGAAATTCCAGATTTTTCACTTTATAGATTCTTTCAGAAAATGATTAGCAACTTCAGTGTGAGCTGTAGTGATTTTTTAAAAGTTATTTTTATTTTTTGCTGAAGCTGGAGAAACATCTGAAAACCATTGGAAGAGAAAAATAGCATTCTCTGCAGTGTTGAGCAGAGAACATTTTTTTACAATACAGATTTCCACAATGAGAAGCAAAAGGAGAAATTTAAAGCCCTATACAGCTTGGGGCCAGGATATTTGAGAGACCGCATACTTCTATATAATCCGGCTCGTCTCCTTAGATCATCAGAGAAGGCCCTTTTGTGGGTGCCGTCGGCCAGGGAGGTACGAGGGGCGGCGGCCAGAAACAGGGCCTTCTCACTAGTGGCACCAACCTTATGGAATTCCCTTTGACTTACGAACTGCTCCCTCCTTAGACACTTTCCGGCGAGGCCTAAAAACCTTCTTGTTCAAAGAAGCGTTCTGAGCCCTTGCCTTTTTTAACATCTCGCTGGTACAGGTGGGGGTGCTGCTGTTTTTATTCTCCTCTTTTAATTGTAGCTATGATCTTTTTAATTGATTTTTAGATACTGTTTTTATTAATTTTCATTAATTGTTTTTTACTGTTTTAAAATGTGATTATTTTTGTATTGTATTTTTTGTATTGTATTTTATTTTTGTTGTTGTTGTAAGCCGCCTTGGGTCCCTTCAGGGAGAAAGGCGGGATAAAAAATACTGTAAATAAATAAACTAGTGCAGATGCTTGGTCATGCCGGCCACATGACCACAGAAGCATCTTCGGGCAGCACTGGCTCTTCGGCCTTAGAAACGGAGATGAGCTCCGCACCCTAGAGTCGGACACGACTGGCTTTCGAGCAGGGGATACCTTTACCTATGAAGATCTTCTACACTGCTTAATGATTGATTCTGGTTAGTGATTGAGGGCATAATCCTGTGTATGGATCTGGCCGACGGGCCAGGGCCACCTGCTGGATCCTGAGCTGAGGCTGCCTGACTAATGGTGGGCCAGAGGTCTACTCAGGGAAGGGGATGCTTGTCCCCTTCCCCGGTTGTAAACCGGGGCCAGCCTGATAGGCCTCCTCGGATTTCCGCCAGCTAAATAGTTGGCAGAAGTCGGAGGAGGTTGTGTAACAGCCTAGCTGCCCGGCGGGGATGGGGATATAGTGGGCGCCATCCCCCTCCTCCTCCCGGGCTGACTAGGCTAATGGCCCCCCTTCCTCGCCTGCCGGACTGCCCACGAGGCCGCCGGGGGAGCACTTACCTTCCTCCGGCGGCCGCGTCCTTGGTTCGGCATCGGAGTGAGGGAGGCCGGCCTTGCCTTACTTGCCGGCCTCCCTTACTCCCAAGTAGTCACAATCGTGCTTTACGGCACATTTGCAACACTTTAGAATGGCGGAGCGCGCACTCCGCCGTTCTAAAGTTACCCAGGATTTCTCTGTGATTCTGGTTTGTTGTATTATGTAGATGTGTTGAGCCTGTGAGTACCTAGATCCCATAATAATTATCTAGGTTTCACCACCATCTTTGCTGAGTAAGGTGTGGAGGTCATGTTCTTACAAACAAATTTATACTCTTTGTCATGAAGGTTTTACAAGCAAATGATGAGTAATTGGAGTAATTTGTGTCTTTTATAGTAAGGGAAACTTCTGAACACGACTGCAAATGAGACAATTTGTCACAGCAGTAAGCCTGTCCCATATAAACTGTACTGTTAATAATGTTGCCACTGGTTGGCTGAAAGGAATAAGACTTTCCGTAAATTCATGCATTAATTTTATAGATGCACATTGAAAGTAAAAACATTGTGGATTTATACACTGAGTTTTGGGGATTCTTTCATTAAAAGTCTAGCTCTGAAAAGCATCCACAAGCCATACATTCAGGCCCAAACTTAATGTTCTGATAAATACGTAGCCTTCACTGACCCAGATTTCTTTCTGTGTTTCCTTGCGTCATTTTATTTAACAAAGACATATGACATACTGTCATTTTTATTTTCTTATTTATTAGAGACATTTGTATCCAGCCTTTCCATTCCAGGAATGCCCAAGGTGGCTAACAACATATTAATAATAGTCTTACTAATATTCATAGAACATTTTTTTAAAAATCACAAAATACAGTATAAAATCAAATAAAAGCATCATACCAAAAAAGAAGCATAATAAGAACAGCAAAAACCATCTATAGAGTAGGCATTTGTTGGGGGGGAAAATTGGTTGTGAAAGGCCATCAGAGAGGAGGTGAGATGTGCCTCCCTAGGAAAGGGTTACCTGGAGGCACAGTCCCAGAGAAGCCCCTTGTATGCATCCCTGCCAAATGCACATCAGATGTTGGTGGAACGTAGAAGAGCTCCAGCAAATGGTACTGTCCAGGTGGGGAGAAGGAGGTCTTTCAGGTAGCTTGGTCCCAAGGTGTATCGAGCTTTAAAGATCCAAGCTAACCCTTTGAATTGTGCCCAGATATGATTCAGAACTTAAACTGCATTCAGCAGTTCCCCGTCCCTACTCCAATTGACTGGCTGCCACGTGCTCAGGGCAGTGAAGGGCTGAGCACATGGGAGCCAGTCAATGTTAGGCTTTCTTTCAACAATACTTGGAGGTGAGACTTGCTGGCAATGGTCCGGCATGTGTTGCAGCATACATTCATTGCAACAGCTCAAGACGGAGCTGCAGCCAAACCCAACTTCTATAATAAAACATGTATTTGTTTAAAAGCATTGTATGCCTCGGGTGGCAGCGGGTGGCGCAGTGGGTTAAACCGCTGAACCATGAGCTGTCGATCGAAAGGTCGGCAGTTCGAATCCGCGACGGGGTGAGCTCTCGTTGCTTGGCCAGCTCCTGCCAACCTAGCAGTTCCAAAGCATGTTAATGCGAGTAGATAAATAGGTACTGCTTGCGGGAAGGTAAACAGCGCTCCGTGTTCCAGCCGCATGCTACGCGCTGCGGCAAGGAGAGTCATGCCGGCCACATGACCATGGATGCGTCTTCGGACAACGCTGGCTCTTCGGCTTTGAAATGGGGATGAGCACCACACCCTAGAGTCGGACACGACTGGACTTAATTGTCAGGGGTCACCTTTACCTTTTTATGCCTCTTCCCCCCCCCCTTTTTTTTGCCAAATGGCATTCAAGGCATCCGAATAAAATTTCATAAAATCATCAGGCATCGTAAAAGAGAACAGCAAACAGAATAAAAACACTGCATTATCAAAAAATAATAGATAAAATAAGTACCGGTAATTATCTAATTCAGGCAATCACAAACTGGGCAGACAAGCATAATGAAGCAAACTCTGCAATAAATTAAATTAAACCACCAACATTAACTACTCTCACAGCCCATTCCTAACCAACTTTCCAGCGCCGGTGCAGCCACAATGCAACCCCAAGATAAGGGAACAAATGTTCCCTCACATTGAAGAGGCCTCCATGACTGCCCCTGCAATGCAAAATGCAGTGTGTGCATTCTGCACGCAGTGTGCACAGCTACACCAGTGCTGGAAAGTTGGTTAAGATTGCGCTGTAAGTCTGAATAAACAGGACGGACATTGTCTGGTGCCTCGAAAATCGTGAAGAAGGACCCAGTCTGTTGCGTCTGAACCATTGGAGGAGGTCCGTGAAGACAAAGCAGCTCAGAGTCACAGTACTCTGATCAACTCCAAGGGAGTAAGTTGCTCTGCTGAAGATCAGACGACCACTCCTGGACTCTGCCTGCCAGCCTGGAAAGTGGAGACCTTTCCGGAGCAGCTTTTCACCTGGAGCCTTGCACTTTGCTCTCTCTGTCACTGTTGCTGGCACTGGTGTCCAGGCATTGGGAGGTGTGAGGTACCTGTCATAGGAGAGGCCAATTCTTCTGGAGATGTTGGGAGCTTGAGCACTGAGGGCTCCTGTCCCAGGGACTCTTCTTGCTCTGGTTTGCTATCAGGACCTGGGTGCAGTGCTGATCCTGACACCTTGGGCTGGGACCTGGAATTGCTACTCAGGATGAGGGTCATAGGCTAGACTTTGCTGGGAGGGAGTTCCACAGTTGAGGTGCAACCACAGAAAAGGCCATATTTCCAGTTGTCACCCACCTGAACTCTGCAGGCGAGGGCCTTGATGATTATTTCAGCTGCTGGACAGGTTCATACAGACATAGCCTGGAATCCAGGTGGATCGTTCAACACAATGCAAATTCCTCAACACAATGAACACCCAAACATGTGGAGAGGACAGCTGTCACTTCAAATGTAGTAAACATGTACCAAGTGACAGTGCAGACCAGTGTTTCCTCTTCAAACACAATATGGGGCTACGTGATGAGCAAGCTGCAAACAACTCTCTTCTTCCATACTATATAGGCAGTGGCTCTACTTTTACATGGGTAGTAGTAGTATTTTCGCCTCATCTTGTTCAGTGTTGTGAAGCAAAGCTACTATGATTTTATGGGCTCCAGGAATTCCTTCAGAATCCTCTGGTCTTTTCCTCCATGAATCTGTCCAAACCCCTTTTAAAGGCATCTAGGCCAGGTGCCATAACCACATCCTGTGGCAAGGAGTTCCACAGATGAATTACACGCTGGGTGAAGAAATATTTTATTTTGTCTGTTCTAACTCTCCCTCCACTCAATTTTAGTGGATGTCCCCTGGTGTTGTGCAAGAGGAAGAATTTCCCTCTATCCACTCTCTCCATCCCATGCATAATTTTATATGTCTCAATCATGTCCCCCCTCAGGCGTGCTCCACCCCATGAATCATTTTGGTTGCTCTTTTCTGCACCTTTTCCAATTCAACTATATCCTTTTTGAGGTGTGGTGACCAGAACTGGATGCAATACTCCAGATGTGGCCTTACCATCAATTTGTACAAGGCCATAATGATATTGGCCGTTTTATTCTCAGTTCCTTTTTTAATGATCCCGAGCATGGAATTGGCCTTCTTCACAGCCGCCGCACACTGGGTCGACACTTTCATCGACCTGTCAACCAGCACCCCAAGATCTCTCTCCTGATCCATCACAGACAGCTCAGAACCCATGAGCGTGTATGTGAAGTTTTGATTTCTTGCCCCAATGTGCATCACTTTACACTTACTTACATTGAAGCGCATCTGCCATTTTGTTGCCCATTCTCTCAGTTTGGAGAGATCCTTCTGGAGCTCTTCACAATCCCTGTTGGTCTTCATCACCCAGAAAAGTTTAGTGTCACTCGCAAATTTGGCCACCTCACTGCTTATCCCCAACTCCAGGTCATTTATGAACAAATTGAAAAGCACCAGTCCCAAGACCGATCCTTGGGGCACACCACTTTTCACCTCTCGCCATTGCAGATGATTAATCATCTGAGAGGCCGGCACATTTGTCATTTTGCTTCTTTTCCATTGTTTCTGATTGCATTTTCCATTCATTTCCATTCTGTTTCTTTTCCATTGAGATATTCTGGTTCCGTTTCTAATGCAATATAAACCTTGTTGCGCAAATGTCTGAAGCTTCTGGAAAACAGTTACACTTCTTGATTAATAGCCATTTAATCTCCATGCAAACCTGCATGAGTTGTCTGGTGTGCACACTACTAACATAGAAAAGACACATAGCCTGTAGGTTGGTCCTTTTTGTTATTTGTCAGATGTACATGTTGCCTGGTACTTCCCCCCCCCCCCCCGGCAGCTCTGTGTGCAAATTCTTCTAAATACATTTCATTTAACAGATTAAAGATCTTGAATTTGTGGGGGTGGGGAGTATATAGTTCTCTTGACAAGACTGACGTTTTCATCTTCAGGGACATAGGAAAAGTTGAATCAAGTCTGAACCCCATGCATTCTGGGTGGAGTTCACTGAACACCTTTGGTGGGTTGACTGGGCTAGATACCAACAGGCCGGGGCTGACTTTTTGTCACAGCTACCATGTGCTGAAATGGTCATGAAAACGTGCCCCTGCCTAGTACATCAGGCCAAAGGCCCATCTAGTCCAGCTTCCTGTATGATGTTCATATAGTGTTCATATAGTGACATGTAGCAACATTCGGATGTCACTCAGAGTAAGAATAATGGCAGCTACCAACTCTTGGGATTCTCAGGAGCACTTCTGGTGCCATGGTCCTTAATATGGAGGCAGTAGTGAACAGTGGCGTCGCTCCGGTAGGGGCGGGGCCGTAAGTATCGCTCCGTCCTAGTCCCGTTTACCAAGTGAGCAGGAGGCGGCCCCGCCCCCTCACTGTCAGAGCCATTCCCGTGCGGAGAAAGCAGCAGGCAAGAGACACCCTGCCTGCTGCTTTCTCCGCACGGGAATGGCTCCGACAGTGAGGGGGCGGGGCCGCCTCCTGCTCACTTGGTAAACGGGACTAGGACGGAGCGATACGGCCCCGCCCCTACCGGAGCAACGCCACTGGTAGTGAAAAAAGATGTGCTGGGGGGGCAGTTTGGGGAGATCTTTTGCCATAAATATGTCCTTCACCCAATTGGTTCAGCCTTGATTCTGTACTCAGAACATGTATGGATAGATAACACAGCCCAACAAAAAAAGATATTTTTTTCTGGTGCTTCGGAAGTTAGACCTATTCTTGGGTATATTTGGAGTGCTTCCTCACGTGGAAGTTGCTTGAATTGGCATATAAAGTGGCTATGCCATATCTCCAAAACTAGAGCTGATAGGACAGAACTAGTGTCATATTTTTTTTGAATCAGTGCCCCAAATATACCCAAGAATAGGTCTAACTTTTAAGGCATCAAAATGTGCATTGGGTTGTGTAATCGCTAAAGTACCTTAGTGGTACACAGGCAAGCATGAATTTGCTCTAATTTCATTACTATTTCACACTATTCAAAACTTCCAAGAAAGTATTTCAGAGAGTTCAGAATCCTAAGAGAGAAATTAAAAGTGTAAAATGTTGAGAGAGTTCCCGTTGACATGTACATTCAAATTATAATGCAAATCTGTGGTAAATGCAGGAAGTTAATTATGGTGACAGTATCTCAGAAGGTTATGATGTTTTCTGAATATCCAATCATACAACTATTGAGCAAACCATGTAAATTATTGGCTTCTTTCAACCTAAAGGGTGATTTTTGTGTTTGGTTTTTTTTTGCAGTTAAGGTTTCTTCAGGAACAACTCGTCTTCATTACATCACCTGATTCCAGTGGGATGCTGTTTCACTCAATTTTCCAGCCAGCTTGACTGATGCACAAGAAGGTCAAGTGATTATCCCAGGGTCACCAGTGGTTTGGTCAGATAAGAAGGCAGCATCCTGCATACATGGCATTATGTGAAGATAAAGATCATAATGGGACAGAGATACATTTCAGCACATACTAGGTTTTCTTTCTTTCTTAAAAAGCTCTATCCCAGCTTTCCTTTATCTACCACAAACATATTTAGGATTCAACTCCCTGTAGGCTGTGAGTGTTGCATTTGCACAGAGGTACATGGACACTATATTATCAAAGGGTGCTCAAATATTGTTGAAAAGTAGATTGCTATAGTGCACTATACCTGGCCCATTTTCATAGCCTCTGTTTACTAAAGATTATATTGGACTTCACTATGGCTAATCAAGTGATGGTGCAAATTTGTATTACAAGAGGCTATCAATGACCTGTGTCCTGAAGCCATTCGATGATAAATAGCTTATAAATTAAGGTTAAAAAATTGCTTCCATTGCCTCCCAGCACACACCATTTTTATGGCAAAATTGGTAATTAAACTATTGCTGGGAAGATACCATGGTGAGTAACTAGCCCCAAATATGAAATATGTATTACTCTTTTAAAATGACTCTTTTTTCTCATCTGTGTTTGCCTGAGGGCCCATTAATTAAAAAGCCACTTGCATCCTCATAATCCCGTGTTAGTTTTTTGTTTCTTGGCAGCGAATGTCCACACATGTTGAAATGATGTTCACATGAAGAACTTCCATGAGAATAAAAGCTTCTAATAATCAGCTTGTCATTGTGATAATTATCAGGGAATGCTTAGAACTCCACCAGTCAGCCATGTTCTAATTATCTCAAAAGTTACAAAGATCTCTAAGAAAGGCACATCTTCAGCTCAGCCCGAAATCTGACAATAAAAGACAGTGCCATCTAGTGGTTAAAGCCCAGAATTATCTCTTGCTGCCCTTCGATTAAAAACTACCAGGACAACTCACATATTGCGACGAAAAAATACAATAAGTATTTCTTATTGTAAAAAATACAATACAGTAATTAAAATGTAATATTAAAATATTATAAAACCTATGCAATCTGCTACTTGATTATTAACGAAGAATGAAATATTCTTGGTTACTGAGAACAAGTTTCTGAAGTATTACGAAAAATTCTGGGTTGGGACTTAATGAAAAAAACCTAAAACTATATTTGGTTATATTAAAAGTACTGTATTGTATTAAAGGATGATCTAGAATGAACTACATATCTTCTGACAACAGCCAGGATAGTAATTACAGCATTTTTGAACAGATGCATCAACTGTTACAGATTTTTTAAAGTCTGGAGGATTGTAGTATATCTGGTAAGGTTAGCTTACAATAGAGAAAGAAAAAAGGAAAAGGACACAGTCAGTAAATTTGTAGAAAGGTGGGTTTTATTTATAACATACTGGAATAACAACGATCAAGATGCTATGTATCCACACAACAGTTTTCTCCACTGTAAATTGATATGTTGATATAATTTATGTAATAGTCACTGGATTGTACAAGACTGGGAATTCTTTTGCAATTAATATTATAATGGGGACAATGTTTAAAAAACCACAGGGGCACAACAGAATACTATATTTCTGAATAGACTGGTCAAAAATACTTGGTCTTTAGATTGTGAGCATTTAAAATGGATCCATATTTTTTTTTCAATGTAACATGGCTACCCTTTCTAAATTATCAGTGAGGCTAACTTGCATGTTTTAATACGTATATGTCCCTTTTGCTCATAAAAATAGTAGACTTTTCATGGTATAGTACCACAAAGTATGAGAAGGATGGGGTGGTGTTTTGGGACAGCGTTCTGGGAATGGAAGAACGTCTGTTTATCGAAGCAGGGTGAAGGATGATTTTGGCCCATCTATCCTTTCCCCTGCATCTCCCCCAAAATAGGTTCCAGAGAGTTGGGATATGTAACATGGACACTATATTATCAAAGGTACTACCATATTCCTAGGGTCTATAGCAGGAAGGTAAAATCTCTCCCCTTTGTAGTAGAATACCACTTCAGGATACTGCCCATGGTGAATAAGGAAGATACAGAAGCTGTAGCATACAAATTTTAGTGTATAAAAAACCCCATGTTGGCATCCAGGACCCTGGAGCAGGCCTCGCTGGCAGCTTTTGTACAGGGTACAGCTGGGTAAGACAGCGAGGTGCACTCCGAATGCAACTCCAGCAGCAGGTTGAAGCACAGCAAGCTTGTGTCCAGGCGGGTGGGGCTTGGCGATTGGTCCAACCTGTTGCGGCTGCCTGAGCAATGGCATAGGTCTCTGATAGGCCAGTATATCCAATAATCTGGAACCACCTACAGCCCAAAGGTTCCAGATTTCTCAAACGTCTATTGCAATATGTTTTGGGATAGGAAACCACTTCGGCTTCTTAAAAGTTACAGACAAAAAGATACTGCGGCTGGGTTCTTTAGCAATACATTTTGACGTTTTTCCATTCCCATGCAAAATTGACTGGAATGGGCTCTCCATGTATGTGTGCGCACTAAGCTGCTACACTCATGCACACAGAGCCGCTTACTCTGCTCCAGAGTCTTTGCTCTAAAATTGTCATGCACTCCGAGAAAGCCAGTAGATATTTTGTTGAGATGACAGCTTTGCCAGAGGCACTTTCTCTCCTTGAGCAAGCAACAAATATTAAAGCTTGAATCTCTGTTCCCAATCCTTAAATACAGGTGGGCCCCCATATCCACTGGGGATATGTTCCAGGCCCCTCCGTGGATACTTGAAACCGTGGATAAGAGCGAACACCCCCTCCATGGTTTCCTGAGGGCCCCCCCACCCTGCCTCCCCTGCAGGCAGGCATGCTTGCCCCCCCCAGCTCTTATTTTTCTTTCAGCAAGCTTTGTTTCTTCCTTAAAACAAACAGAGAAGCAGCCTCCATTGCAGGCAAGTACAACGAGACTAAGTCCTAGAGAGGATCTGCAAGGTTTCTGTTAACCTTGCAGAGCCTCTCTAGGACTTAGTCTCGTTCTACTTGCCTATAATAAGCAACCAGAGGCTGCTTCTCCTGTTTCTTTAAGGAAGAAACGAAGCTTACTGGGAAAAAAGTAAAAGCCTGGGGGGGGGTCCCCAATATCTGTGGATAACTGAAACGGTGGATAGCGAATCAGTGGATATGGGGGCCCACCTGTAATATTTCTTTATGTAATCCCATTCTGTAAACATCCTGTGGTCCCTGGACCAAAAAGTGACAAGATCAATATTCTAGAACTGCAGTCCTAGGCACACTTACCTGGGGGGTAAGCATCATTGAATGCAAGGGGGCTTACTTTTGTGTAAACATGCATAGGATTGCTCTGCTCTGCATATCTCCTCTTGCTTTCAACAATCTACAGTGTTCCCCATCTTTCTCCATTATCATCTATGACATGCTAGAACATGTTATTCTTAGAAAACCAAGCCAAGGTAGTCATATTGTTTATTATCTCCACATTGCTATCATACATTTTTTTAATACCTTCTGCCTGGAACATTGATGGCTGCCCAGTTCGCGACACTATGCAGAGCTCTCCCCCAACTTCTAACAGGCACCCATTTTATGCTTTATTACACAGTTGTAAGCAGTTCATCCAGTAGGTGGAGCTCTTGCTCAGAGACATGAAGGCTGGTTTGATCCCTTTTCAGGGAAGTGGGATCCTTTAATTACTGCTAATTTCAAACCTGTTCTGTTCTGCACTTCAGATGCAGCCTTTCCAGGGAACAATTGCATTACAAAGTGAATGTGTTCTCTCTCTCTCTCTCTCTCTCTCTCTCTCTCTCTCTCTCTCTCTGTGTTTAATATATTGAACACATGGTGGAGGGGCTACAACAGTATGTCTATAATAAACACAAATGGCTACAAATAAAATTTGTAATTTAGTGTCAATTTAAGTGTTGCAGTGTTGAGCAAGTGAGCTGTTGTGAAGTACATTTCTCTTTTCAAGAGTTGCATTTGAATTTTCTTGGAGGGTAAGCAGCAGCAGCAGCATCTGGTGTACAAAACCATGTAGTGATTGAGTGGAGACAATGCTTCGTTTTCTTGAGGGCCAGCTGGGGATATAGATTTATCTATACTAATCGGAACATTCTGTAAATAAACAAGGATTGTGCCCTAGAAGTGGCCTGACATTTTGAAAATGCAAATTCAGCGGAGTTGAGGAAAATATGCAGTGCAGAGATAAATTTCCGAGTTTAATTTGATCTAGCTCCTGAGCTTTCTGGAGCTTGGCATGAAGCGCACAAGGTAGCAGTTTGAAATAAAAAGGCAAAAGTCTGGACAGCCCTTTTTCCATGAACAAATACGATAGAAGTGTGTGACTGTGACTGTGTCTGTGTTGCGTGTGTTTAAAAAAGACAGATTTTTTTCCTTTTGGAAATTTTACAGCCTGACTCCAAGGAGAGGGGCCTTGGTAAACCTGTCACCTGCTACCAGACTGAAAACAGCCCGTCAGCCAGGCTTTCTGAGCTGTGTGGTCTTAAGACCTTTTTGTTCAGGATGGCTTTGGATGGAATGGCATTTTAATTTTAATGGAATATAATTGCAATTGTTTAATTTTATGCGATCCACTGGGTGTTTTTGTCTTGCTTCTATTGTTTAATTGCTTTTTAATGTTTTATTATTGCTGAATGTTTTTTAGGCAGCAGTCCTGTGTAACTCTTGCACCGGTGTAGCAGTAGATCCCCTGGTGTAAGAGCATTTATGCCAGTTTAACTTGCCGTACGACCGACGGATGCAGGATGGACACCGGCTTAACTCCCCTCGGACACATCACATACGCAGTTCGAATGCGGAACAGACACCGGCACAACTCTTCTGGTGCAGGGGGCATTCTGGGGGCATTCAGACGCCTCTGGAATGCCCCCTGCACCAGCAGAGTTGTGCCGGCATCTGTTCCGCATCCAAATTGCATGTGTGAGGCATCTGGCGGCACAATCCTATGTCTACTCAGAAGTAAGTCCCATTGTGTCCAATGGGACTTGTTCCCAGGAAAGTGTTATAAGATTGCAGCCTGAGGGAGTTAAGCCGGTGTCCATCCTGCATCCGTCGCATAAGTACTCTTACACCGGGGGATCTACTGTTACACTGGTGCAAGAGTTACCCAGGATTGGGCTGTTACTCTTGTAAGTCACCTTGAGTGCCCTTATTGGGAGAAAGGCGGGGGATAAAGACAATAAATAAATAAGGGTCATTCCATGTGAAATCAACCAATGCATGAAACTTTCATATCATGGATTTGGTTCATTTTTGGTACATTTGTACCTTACCATGAGATGTTTTTTTTTTAAAAAAAAACAAAACAGATTTTTTTTTGTCCATCCGCTTTGAACCAAATCTATGACATCAAGTTCCAAAATGGATTTTTCATTGGTTGATTTGACATGGAATGACCCATAAATAAATTCCTCTCCAGCCAGGTTTTTTTTTTTTTTTTTGGTAGTCCCAGGCAAGTCTCCAAACCAGGACAGGTAGTGCTTGAGAATGCATTCTGGTGGGCTGACACCCAATGGCTGATTTGGTTTGGTTTGGTGGGCTTTTCATCATTTCTTTATTACATTTGATATATCCTGCCTTTTTTCCACGATGAAACTCAAGGTGGTGCACTTGCGGTTTCCAGGTGGTCTTCCATCCGGGACCTGAGAAGATCCAGACCTGCTTACCTGCAGCAAGGGGGCATTGCTTTGGATGAGCAGCAGCTCGTTGCTTGAGGAGACGTGGAGGCACACCACTCCTGCCCCACTCACCCAGTGTGCCACTCCATCTTCACATGATCATGTGGGGTTTGAATGCCTGAGCTAGCTGCTAATTCTGTGGTGTAAATTCTGTTTCAAAATACTGACTACTACACAATAGGGTTCGTATGGATCCTTCAGCCCCAGTGATCATGTGATCTTAGTGCACCAGGTGAGCAGGGGAAGGGGAACAGCACACACTTTCTCTCATCTGGACTGGCCCAGGGGCTTGGTCATGCACCTCACCACCATAACCAGTTGCAGGTTGTTCAAACCTGGCTTGCCCTTGTTTTTCCTTTATAATCAATGCAACTAGATCACACTTGAGCTTTATTGATCATCTTATTTCAAATACTGGCTTGGCAGAGCAACCTTCCCACTTGTGTAATTGCGTTCTGTTTTTCTATTTCTCTGAAACCAGATTCAGTAAGGCCGTAATTGTTGGGTTTGGTGCCTGAAGTCAAAAGGATTTTGAAAGTCAAGCTGGTGTCTGGGCTGAAAGAGTTACAAAAGATAAAATAGAACTATGTGCTGTACTCCTGAGGCTTCCAACTCTGCCTTCTGTGTTGATGAGATCTCACCCTGAGCTGCATAGTACCGGTATATTGGGGAAACTGAGCTGCAGTTCGGTTAATCATTGAGGCACGTTCGAGTGTTAAAACACCTCAAGGAATATTATACATCTGTACTAGATAGGTGTCAGGATTAAGATGCAGGTGGTCCAGTATGTTAATGGCCCATTGCCTTTTCTTTGGCTAGCCTCCTTTCTTTTATCTGTTGATAGGCAACTGTCCCTCAGCTCACCTCAAGAATCACACTTTGTTTTTTTTAGTTTTCCATGTGAATATTAAAACAAAATGTTGTGGTTTTTTAACCATTTGCATGGAAACTGAAAACAAATATTTTAGTATACCCTCTTCCCAAACAAAAACAAGCCTTTGAAAGAAAGGAGGAAATAAAATAACTGATGGCATGGGTGGGGGGAGCAGTAGTGTACCTGGTGTGGGTGGTGGTGTGGTCTGCTTCCCCATGGCGTTCTGGTGATTTTCTGCGGTCTCTGGGGGGGGGGTGCTTAGCGCTTGCCACTAGAAGTGGTAAGTGCAGCAAAATGGGCCTCCCACCTGCCCGTGGCTCCGTTTGGCTACAAATGGAGCCATTCTAGAGGTGAAGGGTGCCGTGCAGGCACAGGGTGTGTGTGTGGGATGTGTAGGCACGGGTGGTGACTTTGTGATGAGGGGTTGACGTGAGGCGTCGCAACATCAGCCCAGAGCTGGGCTGGCGATGCCTCTGGGGGTGAGAAACCTGCTACAAGCAGAAGAGGCCACCCCAGCTTCTCCTGAACTGGAAAGGACACTCTTGACCATGTTCAGGACCATCATTGTGAGCCCGCTTGAGTCCTTTGGGAGTGAGACAGGGTATTGTTGTTGTTCAGTCGTTAAGTCGTGTCCGACCCTTCGTGATCCCATGAACCATATCCCGCCAGGCCTTCATGTCCTACAGGGTCTAAAACTTTTCAAATAAAATAAATAGATTTCCAGCTGGGGAACAGAGGGTGTTTAGTTTTATCTGCATCCCAATTTCCCTGCCAGACCTCTCCTGTCTCTTCGAAGTCTTTTCTGCTGCTGCCAGGTGCCTCTGTTCTTCTCAAAGATTTTTTTTGTTTCTTTGAGATGGGAAGGGTGGCGTGACGGTTTCCCCCGCTCTTCCACTAATTTTTTTTTAATCTAACGTACTTTGTTGCTTGAGAAGGCAAGGCTGGCTGCAGGGATGTCTAGTGGCAGAGGTGGAGGGAGGAAACCCTGTTTTGAGTCACAGATTCAAAGGGCTCTGAACTGCCCAGTAACCATTTGCACTTCCAAGCATATTCGGGTCATGATCCGAGGGGCTCTCCATGTTCCGCTGCCTGCAAACAGGGGCTTTTCTGCTTCCCCCATCTAGTAGCAGGGCCTCTTCCCCCACTGGACATGTGCACGGGGGCCTCTGAATCCCAGTTGGCATGTCTTCACTGAGTAGTGTTGCCACAGATTTGCCCCACACCAGGGCCTCTGAGAAGGGGGTGCAGAGGGTACATTGTACCTGGGCCCAGGGTCAAAAAGGGGCCCGTTCCAGGAGCCAAAGGAGAGGAGCCAGACATTTCCTGGATAAAAACAGAATGCCTAATGGAGAAGGGAAGGGGCCCAAAAGAAACCCCATGATAAAATTTCTCCCAGAATCCCTGTCCCACACCATATTGCTTCTGTTACTGAAGGACTGACTTGTTTTGCTATCACTCTTCCTGCATTAACCAAGTGAAAAAGGTAGACATAGCCTGCTATTAAATATAACAGGTTGCCTATGTCAAGTCAAGCCAATGACTATCTAGCTCAGTGCTCTCTAATCTCACTCACAGTAACAGTTGAGAGTCTCAACATTTTCATAGGTTATGTGGCAATTGTGGTTGCTGGAGGTACACTGGTGTGTTACACTGGCGTCTCTTATAGTAAGGCTGCAAAATGTGAACAACAGATGTGTCCTCAAAGATAGGTGTTTAGTTTATGAACACATCCCTGCTGTTCCCACTTTACAGCCTTGCTACAGTAGTATTGTAACACCTATTCAAAGACCGAGGTCTTACCCAGCCAGGCTGTCTGAGATTCTTGAAGTGGAGATGCCTTCAACATTTTATGTTCTGTGGTTTTCCTCTCCAGAGATGAATAAATAAGGCCTCAATTCTGCTCCATCTCTTTTCTGCCTGACTTGTATACTCTCCCTCCTGGACCCAGAGGAAGTCAAGGAATCAGATGCTGATTTTAGGTTCTCAGTAGTAAAGAAAAAAAAAACACTCTGTTTATGCTCAAAGATACTCTTCTCTTTATTCTTATTCCACTTACTTCCGCTGGTGATGTCACTGGGGGCCTCATAGTGACGCCTCTGTCTGGCAATACACTGTAGTGGCACCTGGTTTTTTACTCATGTGTACGATATGCATCTTTGTGATGACACGTTCCAGGGAAAGTGTCACTGAATTCACTTTCTTTTGGATGAGTGGCCACTCGAGATGTTCGGTGTCTGCAATTGCTGTTTTATTTGCAAATATATAAGCAAAGTGTGTTGGAAGCAAATATGTACTCCTACAGCAGGCAGCAAATCCACTAATCCCCTATCTATCCAATTCACAGAAAGCAGATATTGCAACCCCCTGAAGGCTGGTCCCAATTTAGCTAACTCCAGCTGAACCTGAGTCTCAGCTTTATCCATCTCCAAATTCAAACTGGAAACTGGCTTCCAACTGTTTCTTTGCCTCCTTTCACTAGTGGAGGGCTTTACTTTCTCAAACTCTGCTGAAGGGCATTACTTTCCCAAACTAGTGGAGGGTGTTACTTTCCCAAACTCTGCTGTGCATTATATCCCAAAAGCTGACAAGAGCTTCCCAACGGTCAGAAGAGCATTTACTGTCATTTGCTCCCATTGGTGAAACATCTGCTAATTCTTTCTGACTATTAGCAAGAGATCAGCTTAACAAAGAACGGTCAGCTGCATCTGCAACAATATGCTCACTCTGTGCAGTGACACAGGATGCTACATATAAGCAAGGTCTGAATTTTGAAAGAAGCTATTGATCAGATGTTGCTGTTGCTGTGCTAATGCACTAAATAACTAGATCAATATCTGTTTATAAATGTACTATAGTGTAGAGAGAGGTTCAATCAACTTCCTCAAATATATAGTTTTTCTGCTTATTCAGGTTACTGCTGCTCCCTTTGTACCTTTTTGATTACTAAGGTATCCATCTGTAGCCTTTTTGTTTTTAGATTCCAGTTGAGCATCCCTAATCTGGAAATCAGAAATGCTCCAAAATCCAAAAACATTTTGAGTGCCGACATGATGTTCAAAAGTGCCCCAGCCGGCTTCTTCTCTGTGTGGTCTTAGTGATGCCAACAGGTCTTTGTTCAGATCTATGGAAGGGCAGTCGCAGGGACCTTCCTTCCTCCCCCTCATCACTTTACTGCTACATTCGGCACAGCACTTGTATTCTGCAAAATAGTGGTCCGCTGCCCGGCTAGCCTAGCTGGAAGGCAGCGGCTGGGCACAGAGGAACAGGGCGAGGAACAGGAGCACAAGTGACAGAAGCTCGCAGTTGAAACTTCCAGCGTGGTGAGCGGGCTGGAAGGAGCAATAAAAACGTGACCTGAGCGCACTAGAAGGAGAAAAAAACCCAGCTCTCAAGCGCTCCTAGCACTAGAAGCTGAAAAATAAACGCAGCCTCATATTCTTGATGCTGAAAGTATGGAAAGGGTAAGGAAGGGAGAGGTGTGTGGAGGCAGCAGGTGAACGGGGGCAGAAAGCACTATATTTGATACAGTATTTGTTGTTGTTGTTCAGTCGTTAAGTCGTGTCCGACCCTTCGTGATCCCATGAACCATATCCCGCCAGGCCTTCCTGTCCTCCACTATCTTCCCGAGTTCGCTCATTTTCATGTTCGTTGCATTGGTGATGCTGTCTAACCATCTCATCCTTTGCCTTCCCCTTCTCCTTTTGCCTTCAGTCTTTCCCAGCATCAGAGTCTTCTCCAGAGAGTCCTCTCTTCGCATTAGGTGGCCAAAATATTTGAGCTTCAGCCTCAGTACCTGTCCTTCCAGGGAACAGTCAGGGTTGATTTCATTTAGGATTGACTGATTTGATCTCCTAGCAGTCCAAGGGACTCTCAGGAGTCTTCTCCAGCACCACAGCACCACAGTATATTGATTTCAAATAACCAGTCAAATTTGTAGTAAAGACGTCTAGTTTTAAATTGCTATACAGGTTCAGGTACTATCTCAAATATATGGATTCTGTATGATAGATTGTTCTCCCAAATCTAACAGCATATGGCAATATTCTGAGTAATTTAGGGAGAAAATTATCCATGTTCTCTTTCATCGTTTGGGTTTGTGTTCAAATACTCAGGAACAGATTGTCATATTCATAGTAAATTGTACATATTTTGATATCAGTATATATAGCATCCTGCTGCCCTTAAGAGATAAGATTGTGGAAAAGTAACCAGACTTCTTGATCTTTATATATATCTTCATATATAACTCTCTTGCAAAAGAAATGAACAAGATAAGAACAGCAAATCTCATAGAACAACTTGGTATAAATATTGAGTACACCCAGAGTCACTTTTTTAAAACATGCAAGGATTTAAATAACTTTTTATATCAGAATAGTCTGATGGCTTCTTTTCTTCCTTTACAGGTTGCTTTTATAAAAAAAACAAGCAAAGGAAACTTAATGAGTGTACCATATGTCAAGTTGGGAATCTGGTTAAAAACAAATAATTAATCTCGATGGCTTTCCTATCAAAACAGATTGTGATATGTTTGTGGAGAGGAACCGAATCTGACATGTCACGTTTTGATCGTTTTTAGGGACAATCCATCAAACTGAATATCAGATTTAGAGATTGCATTTCTCGTCATATGGAATACAGGTTTCAACCCACCACTAATTCATGTTTCCAGAAATGCCCTCTGCTAGCTTGCAAATCGGAGTAACATATCTGGACATGATGAAATATATATGAGATTATGTTTGTATAATAGATTAGCATGCAGGCGTATGCATCTATCTCACTCTCTATCACTCACACACATGGGGGTGGGAGAGAGAGAGAGAGAGAGAGAGAGAGAGAGAGAGAGAGAGAGAGAGAGAATGAGCATGTCCATGTCATGTTTTGCAGTGTGGCAGGCAGAGCTGTTGGGAACTATAACTTCTGTTTTTTGGCAACTGGCCATATGCTGGATAACATGCATCTATGTTTTTAGATCAGTGCGCTGGGAAAAGGGTGCCGAGCCAGTAAATAATGAGTTGTCTCTTTCACTCCCAGTGGATAACAGTGAAAATTTACCTTGGCCTGCTGGCTTTCTGTTTACCACTTCTGACATTGGAATACTTTATACCTGAGGGAAATATCCTATTACCTTGCCACAAAGGAAGGGATTTGTGTGAGTGATGCAATGGATGTGTTTGCTAGGTGGCAGAGATTATTGAAAAGGGATGCCTTAAACTGTTCAAAAATTGCTCAGACATCATGGTGTAAACCCCTGATTTTGTTGAAATCCACTGCTTGGCTTTTATGTGGAATCGGAATTTTACAGCAATCTTAAAGCAGAAAAATAGAAAAAGAGATTACTTTTATTTAATGAATGGTTAATGTAATTTAATTTAATTTAATTAATGGGCAACTTTCCTGTGATCTGTCTCCACATCAACCCTTTTATTTGACCACTTAAAAAACACACGAACAGAATAGTTCATCCTTATCCCTGGACTTTCCAGCTATGAATGGGCATTTACTTACTCAGCAGACAATTACTTTTCTAAGGATGTAGTAACTGGATTGGAGCTACAGAGCTAAGGAGGGAGTGGGATTAAATCTTCCCCACTCACTATTCTCGCCATTTAAATTCTGCCTTCCTGAAACAGGCCAAAAATTCTGGATACTTTTGTAGTGCTATTTTCCTTTACACGCTACAATGCATCTGTCGGCCTTCTTCCCTGCTTCCAGTTCCTGCTATGAACAACTCCTTGTCTAGTCTTCAGTAGAATGTTTGCACACAAACTACTCCACAGAACTGTCCCACCATGGATATAAGTGGTAAATATATTTAAAGTTTCTTCCATCTCATTTCTTCCTAGTATCCCTCTTCGCCTCACCCTTGTCTCCCGCTTCTGCATAAACATGAAGCTGTAGAGCGGAGAAAGCCAGGGCATTTGCTAGAGAAGTATTTAAAATTAAACGTGGGAAGACATGGCCGTATAGTCACACTCCTTTTTCCCCTTCATTTTCTGCTCTAAATTCTGATTTTTTAAAAAAGTCACAGTTTGTCTGCTAGAAGAAGCAATATATTTCCTCAACCAACAGCAGGCATCGTTATTTGTACCTGAACAGTCCTCCTTCTAGGCTGTACCAGGATTTTGCTTTTCCAAGTGTCATTAAGTTTCTATTAATGTCACCCCAGCCATTAGTAGCTAAAATTGCTGACACTGGCCATTCGGAGCAATACAGACGTTGCAAGCAGCGTAGGTAAAGTAATGCATATTTTCGCTCGCTAATGCTATCCTCACACTAACAACTCCAAGTTCCTATCATTTGCTGTGCAGATCCCATTCTTCAAAAACAGAAATAGCCAACGACAACAGAATATAGCAGCAGCAAGGCTAGGTGGCAGAGTTATCAAATACATTTGTGCAGAATACAAACATAACATTTCCCTTGATAAAGGAATTGTGTTTGACGTTTTACTGATCAGAGCTGAACGTAAGGAAATGAATGTTGAAAACTCAGAGGGATTTTTGTAAGCAAAGTTGAGTCAGTGAAAATTGTGTCAGTGCTCTGGTGCCAGAAGAGATATGAAACATAAATGGTCTGCTTCATTTGCTAGTAGTAAGATGTTTTAAAAAACGGATGTGTCGCCTTACTTTGCCTCCCTTTTCCCCTCTCCCAGACTCACAGCCCAGTCCTGTGTAAAATGCGGCAGCTGGCCTAAATGGGATGGCCGATCATCCCCTTCCATTGGTGCAAGCGGCCTGAGGCCCTATGGGTAGCCTTACCATAGTCCCGGTTCTGGCCGGGACAATCACGGTTTGGGAGCCCAATCCCGGGCTCCCGGCCGGTCTCCGTCATTGTCCCGGCCAGCTGCGACTTGCCCCCGTCTTGCCCCCGGCTGCATGAGGCTGCAAGCACTTTGAAAATGTCCGAGTTCACTCGGACATTTTCAAAGTGCTTGCAGCCTCGTTGCGTACTTGCGCGAGGCTGGAAGTTCTCCGAAACGGCCCGAGTGAACTCGGGTCATTTCGGAGAGCTTCCAGCTTTGCACGACGAGGCTGGAGAGCTTCCAGCCTCATCGCGTAGTCGCGCGAGAAGCTGGAAGCTCTCCGAAATGGCCCGAGTGAACTCGGATCATTTCGGAGAGCTTACAGCTTCGCGCGACGAGGCTGGAGAGCTTCCAGCCTCATCGCGTAGTCGCGCGAGAAGCTGGAAGCTCTCAGAAATGACCCGAGTTTACTCAGGTCGTTTCGGAGAGCTTA
Source organism: Plestiodon gilberti rubricaudatus (assembly GCA_026170595.1). Lineage (NCBI taxonomy): Eukaryota > Metazoa > Chordata > Lepidosauria > Squamata > Scincidae > Plestiodon > Plestiodon gilberti. The sequence goes on from JANXHW010000001.1 coordinate 116,031,362, forward strand.
CAGCTTCGCTAGGGCAAAGTCCTCACCCCCAGCCATGCCCCTGGCCACGCCCCCAATCCCGGCCGTGTCCTGGCCATTATTGCTTCCACCCCCCCTGCGTCGGGGGGGGGGATCTGGTAAGGCTACCTATGGGCCTACTCGGAGCTGGCGTACATTTGAGTCCAGCGTATAAGGCCGCACCGAACTGGGAAATGGCTTGGGATATCACAGTGGAGCTCACCACCGATATCCCCTCCCTCCGCCCCTGCACCAGTCAGTGCAGGGCTTACCTGGTCCCAGCGGGTGCAGGGCGGCGTGCTGGGGGAGAGTGGGCCGCCAGCCTCTACACCGGCGGCCCTTACTCTCTGGGTGCCATAAACATGGTTTATGTTTAAGCCTCTTTTTAGGCCATTTTAAACACAGTGTCACACAGTGTTCCTCTGTTCTACGTATTGCCACAAAGTTTCGTATGGTGGGGAAGCTGTCTTTGAAGGAAGATTGTCCACCGTTACTTGCCTTCTCATTGAACAATCCCTGTTAGGCTTCCAAGGAACCCATTTGAAAACCGCTGATCTAGGATTTGTTTTTAAAAGAACAAGTTGTCCCTCAGGAAGAAGTTCTAATATGAAAGAGAAATTAGGCAAATAATTGGAGAGGAACTGTACTAGAGAAGAAGGTGCTGAATTTTTGAGATACCTGTGTTTTTTCCACCCTAGCCAAAGCAATCCCTGACCTAGTTGTCATGAAATACCGTGCCTGTCTGTGACTCCAAAAAGGTTGGTGGGTTGCTGTCTGAGGCCAGGTGCAGAAAATAAAACTGCTTTTCATCTTCCTTTTTTTGGGTCCCGTTCCCTCTACACCAGTGGTTCTCAAACATTTTAGCACAGGGACCCACTTTTTAAAATGTCACTCCATCGGGATCCACCTATCTTTACGAGACTTTAAAAAAGGTGATCTAGAAAGAAATAATATATATATTTATTTACAAGTAATATTTTATTTATTTGTTTGCAAAAAAACTCAGTCTATTTCTCGTAATGAGGCAGCTCTAATAAATAGCCTCAAGATTTTAGGGGCTTAGTTATGTGACCCAACCTTCACTTGCTCCCACTTCCTGTCATTGCTAGACTTGGAAAAACATTTATCTCTCTATATTTATACAAGCTTGCAAACTGCAGGAGCTCAGCTGTTTGCAGGGCAATTAGCAGCTATCTGATTTTTGAATAGCCTCAGGGCTTGAGGCAATTACTTATCTGATCTTTCCTTCACCAGAGGGTTGCAAACTACCAAGTGGGTCGCGAGAAACACTGCTCTACACATATAAAACTGTCCATTTGCTGATCGTTGCACCTCTGCCTCCTTCCTTATAATCCGACCCGTACTCTGAGGTCATCAGGGGTGGCCCTGTTAACCGTGCCGCCATTGACGGAGGTGAGGGGGATGGAGGCGCGGAATAGGGTCTTCTCAGCAGTGGCGCCCCAATTATGGAATTCCCTCCCCCTGGAATTAAGAACGGTTCCCTCCTTAGAGACCATTTGGCGGGGCCTTAAGACATTTTTATTTAGATGAGCATTCTATGTCTGACATGGTGGGCTATCTTTTTAATTAATGGCTTTTAACAAATGTAAATATAGGTGACCCACTGGGGCTGTTTGTTTTAATTGTTTTAATTCTTGATTTTAAATGTATATATGTATTTTAACGTTTTTATTGGAAGTCGCCTTGATTGCCCTTGTTGGGAGAAAGGCGGGGTATGCATTCTTTAAACAAACAAACAAACAAACAAACAAACAAACAAACAAACAAACAAACAAACAAACAAACAAACAAATAAAAGCCTGTGCAAAATGCGAGCTGGTCCATCTGATGCGGTAGGGCAATTTCATTCTTTAACAGCACAGTCCTATATGTATGCTTATTCAGAAGTAAGTCCAATGGAACTTATTCCCTAGTAAGCATGTTCAGAACTGCTGGCTAAGTACACATGTTACTACTGTGGGTGGGTCTTTGCGAGTGTACAAATTCCATTCATCTCGGTGAACTTCTAGGGAATGCTCTCTGAGGCTCTGAATTGACTCCCCGTCTCATGCGGACAGAGATGGTGTTGACAGTACTATGAATTGTCACTCTCTGAAGTAAACAAAGTGTCTGCTTCTGCTTTAGTGTTATTACCAGGGTTGTAAATTTTTCATGGCATGCAATCACTGATTTTATAGGATCTCTTCTTTACAGTTTTCTTGTTCTTTTTATTTTTTGCTGGTGAAGTCACTCAGTTCTAGACAATCAAATAATTTTTTTTTAAAGGCAAAATGCTTGCAAAGGTGGATTCTTGCATATTGTACTTAAAGAAAACACCCCCCCCCCCAAAATCTTATGAAACAATCAACATGTGAACTGGTAAGGGGTCAATTTGAATTCAGTGCACACAGTGGAATTAAAAACATCCTAGCCAAATGCAGCGCACATACATACATTTAGAGATGTTGGCAACTGGCAGCCCCTGGGCCAAATCTAGACCGCTGCCTGATGCCTTAAGAATTCCCCACCTCACATTTACTATCTTGTCAGAACAGCCCTCTGGCAAAAGTAATTGCTGACCATGGCACTATCTCTATTCTTCTAAAAGTAGCAAATATTAAGGTTTTGATTTTTTTTTAACAAAAAGCCTGTTCCTGCATTTTCTCTGTGCTTGACTCTGCATTAGTTGAAACAGTGTTGAAAGAATTGTAAACTTTGGTTTCCAAGATTATGAAATTAGGGGACTGACTTTTATTCTTTCTAATGTTGCAAACCTACACCTATCTTTTTATATAAAACTAGTGTCCTGGTACTGTGTTGTCCATAGCTGAAAAAGCAACATTACACTTTTAATTCAAGTATATTTCACACTCAGATATGAGATGGAAGGAAATGCATTCTTTGTTTACCTCTTTGCTGATGCATAAGGAACTCCCTCCCCCAATTCAATTTTTTAAAAGCTTGCAAAATCCATGGAAAGACTCCATGTTTGCATAGCAAAATCTGCAGAACCAAAATATAATCCTTCAATTTACAGGAACTGCCAGGTCGGCTAAAACTCGTGCTGTCTCCATCAGTTTCTGCATTGCAACAAATATAATCTTTCATGCTGAATTAGACTTTAGAAAGCAAGCAAGTAGCATACGCATAAGCCTTCGTCCATTGCTTGCTCACTCCTGGTTTTTATTCCTGCTGTTCAGGTGGACTTGCTCATCCCTAGGCAGAAGGCAGATAACTCATGGTCCTCCAAGTATCATTTTAGCTTTTAAAAGAGATGTATGCATCACACTGATCCTCTGAAGGTAACTAATAACAGCCCGATCCTATCCCCTGCCATGCCACAGCATGCAGCTGCATCAACAGAGGCTGCACTGTATGCTATTGGGGGGGACAGGACCAAAAGGCAAACCGGAGGTAAGTAAAACACTTTTTACTTACCTCTGTGTAGGCCTTCTGTCTGCCCATGGGTCTCCTTGGACGGTCCCACTCCAGCTGAGAGCCAGGGGGCATTCCAAGGTGGGATTACAAGGATAGGATCTGGTGTGCGCGACTGCCCTTGGATCCACCCCCTCCCTTCCCCAATGTACCTCTAGTCCCGCCCCGAAACGCAAGTTTCATATTGTATTAGTTGCTTCTCCTGTTTCTCCATATCAAGAGTATCTGCCTTTTTCACTATAAGCTTTCCCAAACTGTCTAAATAAAGGATGCGTCTGGCATTATTGAAAAACTATCATTGCCCCATAGTACATACATTTTTTATATCCCATCATATCATCTACAGAAACCACATTAGCAGGCCGCTGTAGTACCTCAAGCTATACCGTTGAAAAGCTAGCACCCGCCAGAAGTGTGACCAGTGCTTTGGCTATAGTAGGTATGGGTGTGTCTTGGTGCAGCTGTTATAAGCTCCTATTGGGTAGCGTCCAGCATGAGTAACACACTTCCCTCTCCATGCCCAGAACACTTTTGGAACTGTTTTTGCTTTAGCAGATTCATTTTGTTTAGTGCATAAAAGGTGAAAAGACCTGAGTGCTCATATAGTCCTCCAAAAAGGGAGGACTGAAGCAGGTGTATGAAATTAAGTATTGTAACAGCCCAATCCTGTCTAGAGCCGGTGCAGTGGGACCGTGCAGCCTACACTGTATCCAGTGCTGGCTAGGAGCAGGCTGAAAGCCTCCTTGGGGTAAGGGGACATATTTCCCCTTACCTCGGGTAAACCTCCAGCCTGTGCAGTGGGGCTACTCGGATCTCTGCCAGCTCAATCGCTGACGCAGATCCGAGAAGCCCCATGTTGGGCTTTCAAGCCTGGGAGGGGAGATAGGATACAGCATGCGCCAAGGCCACCTTCCCCCCTTCCTGGGCCCGATCCGCCCACCCCTGCCCTCTCCGCCCCATTACGCCCCCTCCCCGCCCTCACCCAGCTACTTCACCGCCTGTAACGGCATTATCTGCTCTTGCACGCGGTGCTCCTGGATGCAACACTGGCAGGACGATGCAGGCCTTCCTGACAGTGCCGCTTACTCACAGGGTGTCGCTTTACAGCACATTTGCGACACAAGTGCTCTGGCCAAAGGGAAGTTTAGGATTGTGCCGTCAGTCTACCTACCTTGGTCCATTTCAGCTGGACTGAAACCTCTGACATAACCCAAAATGCTTCTGCTTCTGGCCTGCAGCAGTTTGGAGGAAACCCTGTCCCCCTACTTTTGTTGCTCCCTTTATCAAATTTGGGGTGTGTGGTTTTTTTACTCTCTCTCTCTCTCTCTCTCTCTCTCTCTCTCTCTCTCTCTCTCGTTCTCTGTGTGTGTGCGCGCGCGCATGCATGCACATGTGTGTGTGAGAGAAAAAGAGACAGTAGAATACTTCTACAGAAGACTTATAAATTATGTCTACGACATCTGCTGTGTAAGAGGAGAATATCTAATCTTTACATTTGGCCTTAGACACAGTGGACCCAATTAAGTCCTGCTGTGTAACATTCTGAAAGTAGTAGTAGTTTTTCCTAAGGATGAATTTGGGGCTGGATTTTTTTTTAAACTAAATGTATACATACACTTTATTCTCTTTTGCTGAGATGACATTTATTTAAATGGATCTGTAGGTAATCATCTTAGCATTTGTTAGGGGTGAAATGACATAACCTGGGAGTGTTTTCCACTTCAGTCCATATTGATAGCTGCAGCTAAAAGATTGAAGCGAAAATGCAAAGATAGCTCCTCAAGTTATAGCTTGTATTATTTCAGCCATAGCAACATCAGAACTTGTTCAAATTGTTTCCAATATTGCCTTTTAAAGTTGAATTGCAATTTTCTAGTCTGTCTGAGCACAGCTATGGACACAGAAATAAGATTTCTCCCCATCTCCTTTGAAAACTAAAGCCATGTTATGTTAAAATAATCTGTTTTATGGTGTTTAGTCTCCAGGAGTTAGTTAGTTTGTACCTGTGGTGCAAGAGCAGAAATCTAAGCATAACACAGAACATTAGCAGTAACGCATACATAGAAACGTGGTAAAACTGTTCAGTTTTTGCTGAATAGCACATTTCTTAAGCCATCATAAGTTTCTATGCTTCTGTTAAGCCCTCATTTGGCAGATATACACTGAATAAGTTTCGTTTTTTAAAATTCGGCCAAATATTGCTCTGCACTAGGGTTGCCACAGAATTCCAGTGAGAAGGATTATTACCCAAAATGATGAGAAGGACCAGAGTTTCTGAAAAAAGCTGGGACACCCAAATTTTGGGTGGCACCCTTGTCTCTTGGGATATAGCCTAATTTTGTATAAAAATTCTGACAAACCCTTCAAAGTTGTCACCTCAAGCTGCCCTTCAGAATGTTTGGTTATAGATTAAATCAGTGTTTCCCAACCTTTTCAACCTGCGGTTCCCTTGAGCACTGGCGACCATTGGCCATGGCTCCCCATTACATAATGTTGATGCCTGCCAATTGGCATTGCACTGTTTTCCGAGAGGATTCCGTGGCACTCTGCGGCTCCCCTGGTTGGTTTCCGTGGCTCCCCTGGGAGCCACGCCTCCCAGTTTGGGAACCACTGGATTAAACATTCCAGAATGTTTAGCTTATAGAACTAAAACAAAACCAAGCATGTGCGGTGCTGGATGCATGGCAGGAGAGCATGATCCAGGACAGTCTCATAGCATTTTCAATTGGGCTGATGGTAACGATGCCTCAGGTCCCACAGGCTTTAAGGAAGAGGCCAAACTGCACGTGCACCTGCATTAAGATGCAGACGACCACTGACTGCCAGTCCACACGGCACTGCCATTAATGCCACGTATCGCACATGCCCAGTGTCTTCTACATTGCAGATTCCATCCCTCTAGATCTGTTCTGCCCATGGCTATGGGCAGGAGGAGCCTGTGAGGGTTTTCAACAGGTAGGCAGAACAGTAGATTTGCTCTTGTTTTTCATATGAGCTGACATTACATAGGAAGCTGCACACATAGTGCAACTCCATGTGTTGAAGATGACTATTGGATCAGAACTGTATTCACATAATGAAAAGCAGGTACAGTCAGACCTCACTATCCGTGGGGGATCCGTTTTGGACCCCCTCCCCGTGGATAATGAGGATCTGCGGATACCGGGGTCCATGTGTAAAACACAAAAAGAAAAAAGGGTAAAAACACAGTTTCCTTACCTTTTAAAAGCAAACCCCACCATTTCCAAGACTCTGCAGGGCTTCAGCAAGCTTAATGACCCACTTCCGGGTCACGCAAAGGCTCTTCCCCCCCCTCCCAGCCTTGTCCCAGGATGCATTCTGGGACAAGGCTGGGAGGGGGGGGAAGAGCCTTCGTGCGACCTGGAAGTGGGTCATTAAGCTTCTAGAAGCCCTGCGGAGACTTCAGAATGGTGTGGTTTGCTTCAGAATGGTGTGGTTTGTAAGAAAACGGCAGCTCCCCCCCCTTTTTTTAGCGTTTTACACATGGACCCCCGTGGGTCCTGCGGTGAGACAAATCCGCGAGTTCCGAATTCGCGAATGGAAAGGGTACTCTACTGTATGTCCAGAAAGAGTGCTGAAAGTACAATATATCATATCAATACTGTTAATGAAACCATGTTCCTGCTGATAAGACTATTAATTCCTACTCTTTTCCCAGGCTGTGTTTTTCTTTTCTTTTTTACAGACTGTGAACAGATCATTACAACTATTGACTTTTCCCTTTCCCAGTATTCTTAAGTGCTCTGGAGTGTCTCCCTAGCAGACTTGTTTGAGATGTTTATGTGGGACTCCCAGCTCAATGCTAAAGTGCTTTGCCAGCACATACGAGCACTGTAAAGTTACCATGTCAGGGAAAATGCTAGTCAAAGGGTTTTCTCTGATGTTTTCTTCAAAAACATCAGGGTTTTCTCAAAAACCTTCTGCAGGATTTTGTTCTTTTTTGTTTTTCACACAAACAGCTTAATTACTTCAAAACGAGCTGGTAAAGGATCACATCACATGCTACATTGTTTTGTCCATGCAAGCAATCTCAACTTGTAAGTACTGTATGTGCTCACATGGACAATATGACATGAGATTGGGTGATTCTGCGAGCCCATTCATGCTCACCTTCTGCGGCAAGGGAGCTACTTCCCAGCGGCAAGTCTCCATCAGACCACACTCAGCAGCACTTCCCATGATCATAATGGAGATCTTGTTTTCCAACTGCTCAGTTATGGGAATTGCTTGCTTCTGCCTATTTTCAGGATTTGCAGGCCCATTCATTACTTTTATCCATATCATGAGACTGTAGGAACTGTTCATGGGGAAAACGTGTGTTGTGCGAAACAGTCCAAAGTCACCACAGGAAGACCTTTACATTCTCCAAAACCGACTCAGGTCTATGTTTCAAGTCAAAGCTTCATTTTGTGTGTGTGTGTGTGTGTGTGTGTGTGTGTGTGTGTGTGTGTGTTTGCAGGGGCAAACGTTTTAAACTGTACTTGAAAAAGATAGTTCTGTGACATCCTAGAATGAAACTTAGGAGGGATCACTCACTGACTGCTTGTTTTCAAGAACAAATGAAGCCCACTGAACTCTAGACAGAACCACACAGTTCCGGGACGCACAGTTCCTGTATTGGCTTCTTTTTCACCTTAAATTACTTGTACAATATGAGATGAAAGATAAGGTACTTGAGTGGAAAAATGTGGAAGAATCTCGACCTTCCTACAGCTCACACACAAATAAATCTTTACATTTGGAAGGCTAAGACCTGGTTCATACATTTATGTATGTACCTTAAGAACATAAGAAGAGCCCTGCTGGATCAGGCCAAAGGCCCATCTAGTCCAGCTTCCTGTATCTCACAGTGGCCCCACCAGATGCCTCAGGGAGCAAAAGACAACAAGATAACCTGTTTCCCGTTGACACTCCCTTGCACCTGGCACAGAGAAAACCTACTTCTAAAGGTACTTCTACCTTGATTTCTCTACATCCTTTTCAGGATCCTTTAAGTACTTTTCAAAGATGAAATGAGAAACAATGAGAAAGAATACACCTAAGTGCTGGGTTGAAATTAGGGCAGCCAGCTCCACCTGCCCATTCATTTCAGCAATGTCAGCATATACATGCCTGCTTTCACCAGGGATGTGAATCAAGTCTCTGACTCCAAGTCTCAAGTCAAGTCCCAAGTCTCTGGGTCCAAGTCTCAAGTCAAGTCCCAAGTCTTTGCACCCAAGTCCTGAGTCTTTGGTTGCGAGTCCCTATCTATTTAATGGAGAAAACGGGTTTAAGCCTGAATAGAATTGGATTTGTCGTAAAAGGCTCCAAGTCTCGAGTCGAGTCTTTCGAGTCTTTTACAATCGCCAAGTCAAGTCCGAGTCAAGTCACTGATGTGAGTGACTCAAGTCACTCAAGTCACTCAAGTCCGAGTCAATAGATTCAAGTCTACATCACTGGCTTCTATCATGTATAATGACTGGCCAGCTGAATGTTTGAACTAAGCCCATGAACATCATTTTGTTTGTGGTTATCTAAGGTGAAATAAATGTTTTGTCTGTGATCTTTTACCTGTGGTACACAATTCACACATGCAAGTCAACCCTGGATGTTGCCATAATCCAACAATGAACATGCATGTAGAAGTCCACGGGACCTTGATTAGCTCAATGTGCAACTTTATTTCTCCTGGTACTTGCCAATTTATATTGCAACTATTTTGAGAGTCATCTGTACAGAACCTAGCACAAACTAGGACCAATGATCTCTGCAGTCCTCTAGATGGCACTGTCACTGCACAATCACTTAATGTCATGTTTTGAGTGACCAGCTGTTCATATCTGTGTGTCCCACCACACACAGAGGAACCTTTTGAATTGGCCTTAGGCAGCAGACTGACCAACCTTCTGAAAAATTGGCCAGCTGTACAGCCAACATCAGTCATTGCTGGTCCTGGCACAACTTAGGAGACCACGGATGTCTCTAGCTGGGAGAGAGCCCAGTAACTTTGGCCTCAATACTGAGCTTGGCAATTAAGCACTTGATTCTGAGTGTGCCTTATAATTTAAGATTCAGTTCTGCAAGGAGTTACTCCCAGGTGGAAAAATACTCACTGAACAGCTCCATCAGTATCATCTGTTCTACACTTGGTCAACTGCTGTTGGAAAATGTTTCCTGAGTCTTTTTCATAGTCTTTTTCCTACCAATGACATAGGAAATCAATGCCTTAAGGATGGCTGTAAACCCACAATACTTGAGGCAGGCATATCGATTGCAAATACTTTATGAATGTAGAGAAAGTTACGGTAGTCATATTAAAGCCCTGTTTAAATCAATGAGGCTGGAAATAGATGGTACTTTTTTTTTCAGAAAAACAACAGTCAACATCAGTGCTTGTAGTGTACGCAATTATCCCACTTTGCCTCACACGCTTGGCAGGGTTTTGAATTGTTTCAAAAACCTGCACAGCCTGTTTGGCCAGAGGTTCCAGTGGTGGGGTGCATAGACAGTGTATCCATGATTGGATGCAATGCCTCTCTCAAACCATTTTAGCTCTCTTAAAATTATCATCTGTCTCCAACTTTACTCACATCTAACTTTCTCTGATCAGGGCCTCTAACTCCTTTCAGAATAGATTTCAACTGGACATTATTTTACTTAATGAGAACAAAGTGCCTTTTACAGACATGTATGGTATGAACAAAGAAGTCTTGGTCTAGACTATAAACTAAACTCCCCATTAAATTCCATGCGCCGATTGCCAGTGCTTTGAGTACATGATGCAGAAATCATGTATTGCAGCTGTCTTTTAAATTTTGGCTTGGCTGGCGACTTGTTCTGAAAGGTGCTGAAAATATCTTGGCATGGCAGAATGAGATAAGACTGTTTACATGGAAAGCTGTTGGAGGCCATGGTATGGAGTGAGAGAAGTGTGTTGATTGCTAAACATGGGTGCCCCTAATTTCCTTCTATGTTGATTTTCAATACATTACAATTTTCTGCATTTTAGACTTAAAAAAAGAGGAAAAACTTCTCATACCTAGGGCAAAAAAAAAAAAAAGTTTTGTTTACCCTTATTGGGAAGATGCTGATTTTATAATGTTTGAATCATGACATTGGTTTTAATGGATGCATGGGTTTTATATAATAGCCACAAGCCATTTCAGGTTGAAATTCTGCATACAGTTGCTTGCAGGTCATCCATGACTAGGTAGAGTTTGATCCACAAACATTGGCTGTATCATAATGCGATGAGAACATACTTGTGGTAGCCATCTTGGCTTGAAAACAACTTGTAGAGGAGCAGCTGAGTTGGTCTATTGCTGCAAACACAACAAGGACTCTTGTGGTACCACTGACCTGTTCTTAAGGTGCTGCACGACATGACACGATTGTTGTCGCATCACTACTTAAGTGTAAAAAGGGCCTTTTCAACCCATCAAAGAGAGTGAGCATCGTACCGGACGGCAGGATGTCATATTAAGCATGGCTTTGGAAACACAGCAGCCTCTGAGGGTCCCATGGGTGTCCCAAGTGCAGGCAGGAGGAGGGGGCCAGACCATTTCTCCCTGGAATACTGAATGTACTGAAACAAGATTTGGCCGTGTGGAAATTAGGGCACTGCAGCATACCTCACGCACAGATACTGAGAAACGGCAGGATGAATCCCACTCAGCCTAACTGAACGGTTTGGTTGAAATGTGTAATTTACCCCCCCCCCCAGTCACCAGCAATAGTTCACACAATTTATCCCACTAAGAAGAACATTTAATACTTAGAGCAGGGGTGGGGAACCTATTTGGGGTGGGGGGCCATTTTCCCATGGGGAAAATTGGCCACGGAGGCCGGCCAAAATCCCCCCCGCAAATTTGACCCCCCCCGCGAATTTACCGCTCCCACCCACCCACCGCTTGCCCGTCCGCCCGCCCGCCCGCCCACCCACCTACCGGTCGCTCTTGCTCCCTCCGTCCCTCCTGCGTCACCTCGGCGCCTCCTTCTCCTGAAATTGGCCTTCCTGCAGCTGCGCAGAGCGCCGCTGAGCCGAGAGGGCAATCTCTCGGCCTCAACGGCGATCTGCGCAGCTGCAGGAAGGCCGATTTAAACAGGAGCCGATGCACGGCGGCGGCAGCGGCAGCGGCGGCGGAGCCTCCGGTCCGATCTCGTGCGGGCCGGATCGGATCGTCCCGCGGTCCGGATCCGGTCCGCGGGCCGGCAGTTCCCCACCGCTGACTTAGAGTAACAAAAATTCTTAGCAATTCCAGCTTGCAACCATATGACGGCTCTGCCTCTGGTGGAGCACCCACTTTTTTGTCATCTCCTATCTGCAAAGCAGTAATAATAATAATAATAATAATAATAATAATAATAATAATAATAATAATAATACCTGTATTTATATACCGCCTTTCTTGGTCATTGAATTTCTCCTCTGGCTTTAATTCAAGGCGGTGAACATAGGCAGGCAATTCTAACCCCCCCGAAGGAGTTTTTACAATACAAAGTTCTAATCTGTCATAGAATGTCTTCATTCTGGTGGTGACCTTCACAGTCTGGTTTATTCTGGCATTTGCCTTCCACGCTTGGCTTGATGGCACTCTGCCTCTCATTTCAGAGTGTTATCTGACAGCTTTTTTCCTCGCTTTCACCGAGGGCTTCTGCAGATCGTCAAAGGCGTGTCGACAGCTCTCTTGGATACTTCCAGTTGTCTCTTTCTGGCGTCCTCAGATCTCTTCATGCATTACAAGGCGGCAGCTCTACCATTGAGCCAGACCTCCTGCCCCAGTAGGCAGCAGACAGCGGAACTCCCACCCACTCCCACCACAAATTAGATACAAAGTTCAACCTTTTATATGTAACTGTAGTACAGAGACAATACGGACGACCCCCAGTACATATAATGACAATCTAATTGCTATGGTTTTATAGCAATTCAATGCTCTAAGAAGTTGCAGCCTCTTCAACACCTGCGAGGTTTCGCAGATCAATAAAGAAAACAAGCCAACCTGCATCCATATAACTTAGAGACAAGGTATTCTTTTACCATCCTTGTACCTTTTTTCCTCAAACATGGAATCTTACATGTACTTTCTCGTACTAGCTGTAGGTATTTACTATGTAACAATCCATTTCAATTTATAGGTAGGACACTGTTAAAGAGTGGATTATTCTACTCATTTAGAGCAGCAGTATAAGGGTACTGCTTTATGGTTTGGTAGATATGATCTCTGAATCAGTGAGGTTGGCACCTATCTTGGTTTTTTTTGGAAGTGATGGAAATGCACTTTGCACATGTGCAGAGGCACTTTCCTACCTGCAAAGTCCCGGGTAATACTAATGTGGTTAGTGATTTGGAAGATATGATTGATCTCTGAAGTGAGGTGAGGATGGTTGTGATCATTCACTAGATGGAGACTGGTGTGTCCAAAAGGCACAAGAAAATGCGGAGATGTGCTGAAATGGCATACACAGTGTGCACAGTGTGAAACACACATGGTGCACATGCACCCCAACAGCAGTGCCGGCAACTTCAAAATTCAACAGCAACACTTGGACTTTGGCCCCCTGGAATCATTTCAGTGGATTCTCTTGGGGGTTCTAATCTGAATTGGGACCACGGCATGGGGCAGTGTTTTTAAAACATGTTCACTCCGTGTTGCAGTCCTGATGCAAGTTGCTCCCTGAAGCTGCTCTTTGGCCCAGGAGAGATGCTGCTATGGCCACACAGAGCAGCTTCCGGTTTTGAGGATCAATTGGGCAGGGGATTATCTCTGTGGCCCTTTGAGGAAGGGCAAGAAAAAAATAATGTATTGCATGTAAATGGGACCAGCTTGGTGCCTATTGCTGCTTTATAGGAGGAGCTTAAGAGGAAAGGTACAAAGGAAAAGAACCCCCAAAGACAAAACAATGGTACAGTACATGGTAGCTTTTTGCTAGATGATTGTTGATTAATAGTTTCAGGAGTTGACAGAATAATGTTCTTTTTGCGTCATACAGTTTTATGGTGCAATCCTGTTTGCAGTTGCCGGCCACTCCATAGCTCCTGGGTGTTGCAAATGTGTAAGGCACATTTTCAACACCCAGAGAGTAAGCAGTGCCAGTGCCGAGGCCAGCACCGCTCACTCTCCGCCAGAGAGAGGAAGTGGCCAGCAGATGCAGGTAAGTCCTGTGCTGGGCAACGGGGAGGGGATGGGGAGGGCAGAATGGGGTGGAACGGGAGGGAGTGAATGGGCCCAGGCCCAGGAGGGTTCCTTGGCGGCGCACTCCGACGAATCCTATCCCCCATCCTGGGCCTGGCAAGCCCTACACAGGCACCTTGGATTTGCGCTGGCCATTTTGCCGATGCACATTTGAAGAGACCCATAGGGGAAGCTGGGGCATTACCAGGGGAAAAGGGAGAAATGTCCCTTTCCCCTGAGGAGGCCTCCAGCTGCACTGGTGCTGGCCCGATTCTGGATAACATCCTGCACAGCGTGCTTTTGCATGTTCAGTGGTCCTAGATAGGATTAGGCTGTTAGTCTGCTATGTTACATATTCATCTCTTTTAACTTTTATAATTTTCCAACATTTTGAAAAAGGCATGGGAAGGATGCAAGTCATTTGAGGTGGCGTGGTGGGAAGAAATTGGCTGCTACTGAATTTTTCTCTCCAGTCAATCTGATCTGATCCCCCCCCCACCTAGAAAACAGAGAAACTGTTTGTCATTGGTGGAGAGTATTTGGATTTCCATGACATGCGTCTAGTACATATCTTATGGGGTAAACCAAGAGGCCACACAAGGTTTCTAACAAATCTGGCTGTGTGATAATAGCTTCCTTGGGTGAGTTCAATGCACTTTTTCAATTATAAAATATATATCCATCTAAAGCTCTTCATAATCTTAACTAATGAAGTTAGTGCTTCACTGACAGCAACATGGACCATATTTGTCGTGTTGAAATTATTCTTTCCAGAACCTTTAATAAAAGGGCAACAATGAACACAGAGTTAAAATTGACTTTTATTCATTCATTGCTTTGTTTAATATTCTCAAAAACCACACAGCACTCAACTGCCCTGATCTAAGTTTTCATAGGCACATCAAACTGTACCAGCATGTAAAATGTTCCAAATAGCTTTTCTTCCCAACTATGCAGTGCTTGTTTCCTTGCCTAAATGTGATTTTCTGATATTTAGCTTAGAGCTTGCATTTCGTACAGAACCGGGTCTTGGTTCCTGTTTACTTCTCTTCTCTGGGGTGGGAGAAAACAAACCTCACCAGGAGGAGTCCAAGTCAGGATGTTTATGGAATTAATTTCTTAATGACTTCCCAGAATTTTTCTTCACGGTGTCTCAACCACCCCTCGGCCCCTCCTTGCCAAATAATTAGGTTGCCAAAGTTACTGGACCATCTGAAATGGTAACTCTGTCCCCTTCCAGGTTGCAGTGCTGGCCCCCTCGTTCTTTTACGTAAATAGATTTTTCTTCCTGCAGACTATACATAGATCAAAGGCAAGGTGCTCACTGAAGAGCAATTGGGTTCCTAAGTCTCACTGGTTTCTGACAGCTCTTGGCCCTTTGATCAGACACCTCTCACTTCAGACAGGCACCTGTTCCCCACCCTCACCCCTTTTTGTCTGAGCCAGGAAATGAGAGAGCTGATAGCTGCTTTCTGGGCCATAATCCACACCACTATGCTTGACAGGAGATGAAAGGCTCACTGGTTATTTACCAGTAATAGCTGACTAGTGTATGCCTTCATTATCATAACAAATTATATGGTAAGCCTCTCTCTTTCTTACCTGTGATTTGTAGAAGGATGACATGCAAAAAATAAATAAATTGATAGCATTACTTACTCGGAGGTGTAGAAGATCTTAGAGTGGTAATAATGCTTTCAAAGCCAGGCATGATGATAATAAGAGCACAGTCAAATGAGAAGTGTTTTCAAGAGCCCTTGGAAACTAATAATGGTTAAAGTTTCTAACCTTGATACATAAAACCTTAAATTTTTTATTCCAAATCATGTTTTATTGCAGCAGGGCACCAGATCTGAAGATGATCTTATAAAGGTACACTGACGATGAAATTAGTGCTGAGTCCCTACTCAGCGGTAGGGATGGAGTTCTCTCCCCACCAGAACCTGGGTTAGAACACCATGTCTTCCAGCAGTCGGGCAGATGCTTTCCACTCACTGCTTTCCAGGGGCTTCTTGACTCACTCCAGAAACACAGGTAATCCTCCTGTGCTCACTGGGATGAAGACCCAAAGCATTAGGACAGGGGAGGGGGGAAAGCTGGCTGTGCCGTCACTTTCGTTCTCATGGGTCGTGCTCCTGAGCAACGTGGAATGTGTAGAGAAGGGGAGGAGCCAACAGCACCTGCTGCTGCTTCCACCCCTGGATGGGGGAGGAAAGGGCAGGTTTGTGTGTCTATATGGGGAGGAGGAGGGGCTGGAGGCACAAATTCAGTGGGGGTTGGAGGTTCCAAAGCACAAATTCAATATTCATAATTTGTTGGTTGTTTAATAAACGTTTTTAAACAAATACACTGTTTGCTTCCAAACAGAAAACAAAACAGTTCACATCATTTACACACAGTAACCTAGGCTGAAGTGGCCTTTACAGTCATCATTCAATACGTCCTCATTATATGTGAGTATTTTTCCATGTGGGCTTTTTTTTTCTGTGTGGGCGTTTTTCTTGCGGGCATTTATGACAGTGGAGTTTTTTCTGTGTGCAATTTTCCTGTGGGCATTTTTTCCTGTGGGTTTTTTTTTTCCATAGAACCCTCATTGCCACGCACCGGGTTCTGAACTGATTCTGTCTTGACCCTTTGGTTAGCTTGTTGGGTTTTTTTTTCCACTTTACCTTTGCCAAGCGGCAACATGGTGTACTTGGACCTGTAGATGCTAGTTTGCATTTGACCCTGCAAAGCCTAATTCCAGATGGGATCGGACTCATATAATTGTGCTCTCAAATACATTGCTGCCCCACCATCAAAAGAGGGCACTATGTTTGGGGCTAGTTCTGGATCCAAAACGCTGCACAACCAGGAAGTGCTCATTGATCATGTGACAACTGTGTTCTATTAATATCTATTAGATTGGAAGGGTCCAGAGCAAAACGAGACAAAGATGGAGGAGGCCATATCTTGGAAGGGAAGATCCCAGGTCATTCAGAGATGGTAGATTTTCTTTTTGAGCAAAGTCTGTGCTGGCCTTGCTTTTAGGATTGCCAGATTCAACAGAGAGCCGGGCAATTAAAGGCACAGGAGTCCTGTCCTCTATTGAGCCTGGCAACCCTACCTCATTCCCAGTAATTGCTGTCAGGTATTTATGTATAATTTATTGGTCCCTTGGAGAGAACATCCTGGTAAACAACCCTGGAACTGATTGATTAATTCTTTCAGATAAGTGTCAAGATTGATTAACTAATTCCATAATAATTTATTCCCCTATGAATAAAAGATGGACCAAGAGACAAGAGGCATAACAGCAGGGTGTAAGTGATTATGGCAACAGCAGCATCTGCAATAACAAGAGCTGCAGTTCATCATTACATCATCACACTATGTACCAGAGGTCTTTTAAGTTAGAGCTTGGAAACAGGGAATTAATTGGGGGGGGGGGGAGGCGCATCCACATGGCATTTCAATGGCCTGTAGAAGCAGAGATGACCTGAGGTTTATTCTATTGATTTCTTTTTTCTCTGTCTTATTTATCGGATTTTAAATTTTTTAATGGCATTTTTATGTGTCTAGACGAGCACCTTGAATCCTTACTGAATGGTTGGAACAATGACAATAGTCCATACCTCACTGGTGCAAGTTTGTGTTGACTGTATGCGCTGTACTTTTCAGTCTAACTTGTTCAAATATGCTGAGAAAAGAGCAGTTTATTTAAAACAATATTCAGAATGTCCGCTGACTGAATGAAGAGGGGCTCTTCCATTCCACTTGCACGCCTCTGGGCTGGACACAATATTGATGACCACCCATATCTTGAACTCAGCCTGTCTTGTGAATAATGGGCAGGATTCAGCCAAAGTTAAACACTTTTAAATACTGTTGATTCACTGGAAGAGTTTTAAATCTCATTTATTGGACTTACTGGAACGTATCTTAACTTTGGCTGAATCACATCCAGTGTTTGCAACTCTAAAAGCCCCTCTTGGTTTATTTTTTAAACAGTGCAGCTTTATCCAAAAGCCCAGATGAGATTTTGAGGATGGTTAAGTATCACGATCTTGAAAAATCAGAGAATTGTGAGTAATGGGGGTTCTACTGTGACAAATTACAATTTGAGGAGCAAAGCACTGTACAGTACTTGAAACCTTCAGAAGATACAAACTGAGTTCCACTAGTTTCTTACTATGGATAAATATGAGTGGTTAAACATAATAAATAGACAGCTTTCGGTACTCCTTTATATTGGAGTGGATGTATTTTCCTATTTCCTCCACAGGATGCAAAGCAGTATCAATAGTCCCACTTTGTGCTCACAAGAATCTGGGCAGCCCAATCCAGCGTAAGGATCGGGTGGGCGGCCCAGGCCGCCCGCCAGATCCCATGCTCCATCGTGGGCAGCCTCCCACCCGGCGGAAAGTCTACTCAGGGAAGGGGAAGCGGCTGGGCCTATGGCTGCCCTCCGTTTGCCCCAATCTCCCCCCCTCCGCCCACTGGATCCTTACCTGGGTCCAGCGGCGGTCCTTCGGGCGCTCGGCCGGCAGAGCAGGGGAGGCCGGCCTTGTGCCGGCCTTCCCTGCTCATGAGTCATCGAAAAAGTGCCTTATGGCACTTTTACGATGGATTTGGGTGGCGGAACACTTGTTCTGCCGCCCACCACAGCGCTACGATTGTGCTGTTAAGGTAGGTTAGGCTGAGTGACTGTAGCTGATGCAAGGTTGCCCAGTAAGCTTTGTGGTTAATAAGTGGGATCTCTGGACCTCTCTAACTGTCGACCCAATCCTATTCTTTCCCTCACCTGCCGATGCAGCCATGCGGCTGGAGTGTGTGCACTGCATCTTGTGGGGAGGAGCAGCTTTGGAGGTCTCCGGCTAAGGGAACATTTATTCCCTTACCTAGGGGTAAGCCTCCAGCGCCAGATCGATCAGGTCTACGTGGACATGCACCAGCTATTTTTGCTTTGTGCAAGTCCTAGTGGTCCCAGGCCAGGAAGGCAGATCGAGGCCTGGAAGGGGGACAGGATTTCAGTGATGCTACTGCTGCCGATATCGCC
This sequence comes from Plestiodon gilberti rubricaudatus, assembly GCA_026170595.1. Lineage (NCBI taxonomy): Eukaryota > Metazoa > Chordata > Lepidosauria > Squamata > Scincidae > Plestiodon > Plestiodon gilberti. Next base: position 116,050,007 of record JANXHW010000001.1, read on the forward strand.
TCCAAACAGCATGTCACATTTTGCGACAGCCGTAAAGGGCCTTGCGCTGCTGGAGTTCCGGCAGCATAAGGCCCACATAGGATTGGGCTGCCCATTTAATATGTATTCCTCCCTGAAGCATACTGCAATATGAGAATGTCATGTCATTAAGAGCCCTGATACTGTGCTAAGTATAGAGAATAAATCTTGAGGTGAACAAGTGATCAATCTTTGTGTCCAGCTGTAATTCACTTATTAGATTAGGTGAGTAGTTCCAGTGCCAGGCACTATCAGTACTGCTATATTCATTACTGAAGTTGGCAATTCAGACTTTAATGTCTGTAGGTCATTTTCTCCTATCCTATCTGCAATATCTTCCAGTAATTTGACCTAGCTGAGCTGTAAATCCAGTTGTCAAATGCCCACTTTTGACCAGAAATCCATGGCAACCCTCGTAATTATTTGACAATGACTGGAAAATCTTACCCTGATGCCAGAAGTACGAGGTGAACCATGTCAATAATTAATACCGGGAAGTTCCAAGAGTACCAAAACTGCTGCTGAATTCAGGCAAGGTGAATACTGCCCATAGTCCGGTCTTCAGCCTTCTCCGCCCCAAATATACAGTGGTCCTTATCTCACGTAGGGCCGAGCCACGAGGCTGGCTAAAGTGGACGCTTTGAGGGGCCAACTAATGAGGGGTGCCCTGCGTCCTGCATCTGCCTGCCGCCCTCTTCTGGCCCACCACCCACAGAACTGCTTCAATTGGCCTCCAGTTCTCTTCTTGCTCACTGAGGGCCCAATCCTATCCAACTCTCCAGCACTGATGCAGCTGTGCCAATGGGGTGTGCAGTGGCGTCGCTCGAGGTGGGGCAGAAAGCTAAGTTCTGCAGCGTTCCACCCCACCATTACTCTCCGGCACGAGGCGCCCCACCCCCTCGTCATAGGAGCCCGTCAGTGGAGAGAAGGCAATGCGCAGGGACTCTCCTGCGCATTGCCTTCGATCCACCGACAGGCTCTGACGACGAGGGGGCAGGACGCCTCGTGCCAGAGAGTAACGGTGGGGTGGAACGCTGCAGAACTTAGCTTTCCGCCCCACCTAGGACGACGCCACTGGGTGTGTGTGTTGCATCTTGTGGTGTGTGTGTGTCATGGAGGCCTCTTCAAGGTAAGGGAATGTTTGGTCCCTTACCTTGAGGTTGCATTGCGGCTGCATTGGCACTAGAAAGTTGGATAGGATTGGGTCCTGAGAGTGTGTGGGAAGAGGACTGGGGCAGTAGCGGCCCACCTCTTCCTCTAGTGCTGCCACTGTGGGCGATTGCAGCAATGGAGCTGCAAGAAGCAGCAGCAGCAGAGTGATTGCTTTCATGAGCCTCCTTCTCACCAACCCAGCAAGAATGAGGAGGTGGAGCCCCCCCCCCACACCTCCATCCTCTTACCTGCAGATCTGTCAGTGCATCCTTCCGCTTGCTCTGCTCTGCTCTGTTTGTAGGGCTCAGCCCAGCGCTCCCAGCATACTCCACCCATCCTTTTTTTCCCAACAAGGCTGGTGGGCATAAGTGGAAGGTGGCAGCAGTGGAGCTGCAGGTAAGAGGAAGGGACTCCATACTGCAGCACCTGGCCTCATCCACCTGGCTGCTTCCCTAAGCAGCTGGGTGGGTGAGGCGGCAGCAGTAGCAGCAACAGTGGTGGTGCAACATGCATGCATGAGTTTTTCTTTTCTTTTCTTTATGGGTGACTGCTAGCAGAGGTGGCAGTCCCCTCCCCCCCCCCCAATTCAGGCAGCAGATCTGCTGAGGCCACTCCTGCCTGATTTTTCAAACTATCTCAGTATGTGGTGATACTGTGATACTTTAAAAATAAAATAAAATAAATAAGAGCTACTCTGTTATGACCAAGGAACAGTGTGGAGCTACACAGATGAGTAGGATGGACCTGATTCCCTAGGCCTGTCTATGTCAGCCTAGGACTGGCAAAGTCAGCCCTAATAATGATGGACATCTGAAATCTCTCTCCATCACACCTCCAGTCTGAAGACTAACATAAGCACCTAGGTTGGTTCCACACGACAAGGATGTTCAAGACTTGAATCATGCAAGAAAGGAGACATCTGATGAGCAAGGTGGTCCTTCCCCAGCTCTTCCTGCAGCTGACAAAGAACCAGTAGAAATGTTGGGACCTCTGAAAGATGCAATGCCAGCATTGATGTTGGGAGGCACGAGAGGTTGGGAAGTGCTTGCTCCTGTCAGATGGAGTCCTGTAGCTGATATTGCAAGTATAGGCTACGGACAATCTTTCGGCTGAGGTGCTGGACGGTATGACAAGGCATCACATGACAAGGTAAGCAAGTTCTTCTGACTCTTGCTCAACCTGTTCCCCATCCTGTCCTACTGAGGAACCTTGAGTGAGGTGGTTAAACTATTTAGGAGCGTGTTCTTTATGCTCCTAAAGAGTTCTTGCAAGGAGCAAGCAAGAGACCCTTGCTCCTAAAGAGGTTAATCTCTTTAGGAGCAAGGATCTCACACTGGAGGACAGTGATGGAACTGAACAGTCAGTCTTGCAAAATAAGAACAGCATGACTAAGGTTTTTTTCTCTCCAATATTTGAACAGCAAGCTTGCAAATCTCTTCAATGGCCCGTAGAGGTAAGACCATCCCATGGCAGGAATGAATTGCTTAGTTGGTGGCTTTATCGGCAAAGGACTGAATCTGTGCCAGAATGATGCCTGTAAAATCATGAATCAGAATATTGCTGTTGGGAAATGTCGATGGGAAAGGAAGTTGTTCCTGCTAGTGGTTTATGTACAATGACTGTGCAAAAGAATGACCTGGTGGTTCCTCTTGAAGATTCCTTCATCAGTCCTCTGCAGCAGAGCAGAAGATCTCAAGGAGCACAGAAGCTAGAGAGAGACGTCATCCATTTAAGCAAAAAGTGAACAGAGATTTGTTTTCTTACTTTTTTTGGCACCATCATGTATCGGGTGAAATTTATGAGTTAAAAACTGCAGGTGCCAACCATTCCCTCATCTTCCTGTGTACCTGTGTAGTGGGTTTTTTTTTCCTCCTGGAACTGTGGAAATGGCAGGTGGGAGTGGTTATGCTCTACTGCTGGCTAAAGGATCATTCGGTTTTCTGACTTCTCCTCTATAGGGGTGATTTGGACGTATCTTCCAATAAAGTGTGGCTCTCTTATTTATTTATTTATTTATTTATTTTATTTTATTTTTCACATTTTTATACCGCCCTTCCTCCAAGGAGCTCAGAGTGGTGTACATATTTCCTCCCCTCCTTTTTGTCCTCACAACAACCCTGTGAGGTAGGTGGGGCTGAGAGATAGTGACTGGCCCAAGGTCACCCAGGAAGCTTCGTGGCCGAGCGGGGATTTGAACCTGGATCTTCCAGGTCTAAGTCCGACTCCCAAACCACTACACCATCCTGGCTTAGAAGCCTCTTAGAAGCCTCTGTCAGGTCTGTGTTCGTATCTCAGATCAACAATGTAGTACATTTCTAAGGTTCAATAGTGGTCAATGACTCCTATAGGTTTATTTCTTTGTGGCAAGTCAGAAGTTAATTTGGGGGCTCCAGCGTACCTGTGCCTCCCATCAGGGCATTAGATAAGAAGAAGAATACTTAACATTTATATAGCACTTTCCAAGTGTGTAAAGCACTTCACATGTTTTATCTTGATGTTGTCCTTCCAACAGCCCTGAAAGGTAAGTATTATTACTCTCAGATTGCAGCTGAGAAGCATTGGCTTGCACTTAAGGCCACTTAGTGAGTTCATAGCAGAGGCAAGATTTGAGCAGTGGAAGTCCTGGTTCACAGCTCAGTTTCTTAGCCACAATGCTATACCAGCACTCAGAGGCAGAGGGCGCTACACATTTTCTTCTCCTCTATGTTCTCCTAAATTTTTCTGATCTCCTCAGATCAATGAAGAGCTCTTTGTCCCCTGGCTCCAGCTTTTAAATGCATGACTGTAAGTTCAGCAGCAGCCCTGCCCCCTCCCACGTCTTGCAGCAGAACATCTGGGTTCTGTGGTGGAGGGGGAAGTATTCCCATGGCAACAGAGCCACTCCTCCCAGCCATCCTGGCATTCGGCTTCTCCTGCTGGCCCTATTGCTGAGGCAACCAGCTTGCTGGCTTTCTAATGCTTTCCCAGACCTACCTGTAGATGTCAAGGATAGAATCTGGGATCTTCTCCATGCCATGCAGGTGCTGTAGCACTGAGCCTCAGCCCCACCCCCAAGTTAGACCAAATTTTGAGTGGTTCAGCCAATACTTCAGTCCCCTGATTTGTCTCACACCAAAGACATGTGTACTGATGACATGTACATCTCCTGACCCCATTTCTCCATTTTTGGTGAGGCAGGGCTACTTTCCATACAGCTCAATCCTATCCAGGGATGGTGCATTGGATCTGCTGCATCCAACACACCATCCCAGGGGAGATACCTGTCAAAGGGGTGGGAAGGGGATACACTTACCTGTGTGTTGGCTGCCGCATGTTCCCTGATAGGATACCGCAAAGCTAAGCCGGCTCCATTGCTGGTGTAACTCTGAGGAGCCGTTGGGGTGCGTCTGGCCCAGGATGGGGGTTCGGGATCCGGCAGCTGCCCGCTCCGCCTCATCCCTTTCCCGCCCCTCCCCTGGCAGGATTCTGCCAGTGGCTGGTCCATGTCGCGCTGCTGGAGGCGTGTGCCTTTCTGGCTGCTACATGGCTGGCCATGCAGCAGCCACCTGCGGAGAGGCTTCCACGACAGTGGGGCTGTCACATTGGTGTACCAGGCAGTATGCTGGCATTTGGGGCCCATAGGATTAGGCTGTAAATCATGTGTTTCCTCAGTGCTGAAACTCATGCTGTAGTAACTGGTACTGGTGGAATGTAGTGATGGAGCAAAAGTGGTAGAATGCCAACAGAAAAGGAAAAAGTATTATTTTGACTTCTGGAAGTATACCTCCCTTATCACTTTCCTATGCAGAGGATATTACAGTAAGACTTCCATTGTGAACTTGAGATCTCCTGGAAATTGCTAAAAGACAAATAATGCCGCTTGGACCAGTGAAACAGCCTAAATAATATTTGCTCAGCCATTGTGCTTGTTTCTAATGGCTGAGCAGAAGCAAACTCAGCCACTGTGAACCATGCTCTATGAGACAGATATCTGAGGTGGAGAATAGGTACTGTAAAAATGATTACAAATATATTTACCCAGTTTCCCCATGGTTGCACAAAGATTACAGATCTCAGATGGCTTTATAACTTTAAAAGAAACCCACCCCTTTTTGTTTTAATAGCATGTTTCTGATGCTAACTTTGTCTCTCAAAGAAGAAAAGCTGAAACATGAAGCAAAAACAAATATGAAGTCTACTGTGATGTTAGACGGTAATTAAAGATTATTTGCCCCAAGGGTTCAATGTTTTTATATTTCTTGATCCCAATTCAGAGAAAGTTAGTCGTGAAATCAGTGGGGCTTAATTTGGTCACAACTAACTTTTTGCATGAAATATAATCATGCTGAACTTTTTTGGCGGATCGGGGCCCTTGTGTTTTGATTCCTTAGGCCTTTTTTCACACAACCGCCATTTGGGAGCTGCGCGGAATTGCTTTTCTAAAAACAAATTGAGTTTATGAAAACTAACTGCCTGACAGTGGGTGATCCAGGTGTCAGGCGGCTGCACACAAATGGCCCACCACATCTGGCACCTGCCACTTGGGTACAATTTCAAGCAAACCCATGACGGTGGCCATTTAATGTGAAGTGGGCTTTATGTTTTCACCCTAAGGAACTACAGTTTATTGGCAATAAAATGCTCTCCTGATCACCATGATTGCCAAAGTTGAGGCCGCAAAGGCATATAACTAAGAAACAGCCAGGTGTACAGAAGCTGAAGTCCATCCATTAAAAAAAAAAATAGAAGCTGGAATAGTTACTGGGACCCCTCACCAAATATCTTTTGCCATAATAATATGAAATATAAAATAACCAGATGATAGCAGTTCATTTGGGGGAGGGAGCAGGAGTGAAGTGCTCTTTTCCTTGAACCTGGAGAATGTGGTTGCTGGGCGGGGGGAGAGACAAGACTTTGGGCTGCATCTGGAAAAGTACGGTAAGCCAAAAGTACTCTGCCAGCTATAATGGCAACTGCTTCAGTGGTGGATCAAACAACTCAATGAAAGCCACTGAGAACTGAGTTGGCCCCATCTGCACATCCCCACCCTTGATCCTTTTTCCTAACGTGTCTTTGAACCTGTCTTTTCAAGCATTAGTAGTTTATTGAACTAATTTCAGCAAAATTAATGTCACAAATATTGTATTGTCAGTCCAGGGATGGCCAAGCTGTGGCTATCTGAGCCACATGTGGCTCTTTGACATATAATGTGCGGCTCTTGGAAATATGTTGGCTGAGCTCCTTTTTTGCAACAGAATTAATATAAAAGGTAAATAAGAAAATTTCAAATTATTTTACCAGGTATAAACTGAGAATCCACTGGATTAAAACATACATTTAACGTTCTAGGTGTTCAAGGTAAGCAAATATATTTAAGAATTTAAATGTTTCTTAAATATTGCAGCTCTCAAACATCTTCTGTTTATTGTACTGTATGTGGCTCGTACATTAAGAAAGTTTGGCCACCCCTGGTATAGTCACTTCAGTGAGCAGTGGCATCACTGCAGGGGGGCGAAGCTCTAAGTTCTGCTGAGATCGGAGCCTCCGTTACACGGAGGAACGAAGCGGCCCCGCCCCCTCGCCTTCGGAGCCTTTCAGGGAAGCGAAAGCAATGCACAGGAGACTCCCTGCGCGTTGCTTTCGCTTCTCTGAAAGGTTCTGAAGGCGAGGGGGTGGGGCCGCTTCATTCCTCCGTGTAACGGAGGCTCCGATCTCAGCAGAACTTAGAGCTCCGCCCCCCTGCAGTGATGCAACTGTCAGTGAGTACTAACCTACTGTTGCCTCTCTCTCTCTCTCTCTCTCTCTCTCTCTCTCTCTCTCTCTCTCTCTCTCTCATATCCAATCATAGTTCTAGTAGTAAACCAGAAGTGGGAATGCATGTTAGCCGTGTCAGTGTCCAGTCCTATCCAACTTTCCAGCACCGATGCAGCTGCAATGCAGCCTCGAGGTAAGGGAACCAATGTTCCTTCACCTTGAGGAGGCCTCCATGATTGCTCCCTCGTTGCAAGATGCAGCGCACACCCCGTTGATATGGCTGCATCAGCGCTGGAAAGTTGGATAAGTTTGGGCCCCAAAACAGAATGGCTTGCGGCCATTTTATATAACGTCTGCTGATAGAAGCCAAAGAAGGCATGTTTTGACTGGAGGGAGGTGCCACTATTCAGTTATGTGTTTCTTGTTACTTGCATTGATTTCAGCCAATTGGTTTATGCTCTCGACAAGGATATGCCTAAAAATAATAATTAAAAAATAGACTGCTGGGAGTTGGAAATGGTCAGTAGGGACTGGAGCACTGATCAATATTTTGTTGTGCTGTTCTACTGTAGCATGCAGTATACTGGCTATTTCAGAGGCAGAATTTTCATTGCTTGAGAATTCACCCATGCTTATGCAGTCATTTAGCAATGAAGGATTATAAAGCCATCTCATACTTAGAAAGTTCTATTCCAAAAACTGAATGTAGAATTTGTTATTAATGTTATTTGTCTTCATCATCACAAATTCTGTTGTTGGGCATCGTGCCCTGCCCTGACTTCTATTGTGTTCCTTCTTAGCTGCCTTCCTTCATGAGAAAGCCCGTTGGCCACACTTGTGATAGACAATTGCTGATCGAAAGAATGAAAAGAAGAATACCTGTGGCGAATGCCTTTGTTCCTGAGCTTGGTAAGGAAATAGTTACCACTGGCCAGCTATGAATCATGATAGCCATCCAAGTCTATTCAGCTTTTCTGAACTTGAATGTAGTCGTCCCCCTCCCCCCCCCCCCCGGCCTGCTGCCTGTTCTCTCTTTTCATACAAGAGAAAGAAGGCAAAGTATGAACAGAGGCCTGCATGTCAGGGAGAGAAGCTTTTTGAGATAATTGTACAAAACCATTTTTTAAGATTTTGCTTTGCCGTGAAAAGGCGTATATTTCTGCTGTGTAATTTTGAATGTCATTTCTAGCTGTAATTCAGTACCACTTACACAATGATTAGGAGTGGATTCACACCTCCTGAATTCCTATTATCATTCCGGAGGTCCACAAAATACATTGTAACTATGACTAGGGAAATTGCTTTTAAATATTACTCAAAATGGACCTAATGTATATCTATGTCAATGTATGTTTATTTATGTAAGATGCCAATAAAGGTTTTGGAATTGGAATTGGATTGGCCTAATTGTCAGGGGATACCTTTACCTTTTTAATGTATATGGATAGTCTGACTGCTGTTTCAGAGGCGACCAATATGGTCTACATCTAATGAGTTGAGGACAAGACAAAAATGGACATACTGATGCAAACAACCTTTTGTACTGCCGGGGCTGCAATCGCAAGCACGCTTACTAGGGGGCAAGCTCCATTGAGCTCCATAGTACTTCCTTCTGAGTCAACATGTGCTGCATGCCTGTTTCATCAAAAAAGATTGCAACAGTGTTTCTGTTTATGGGTGGGCAAATAAAATAGTTCTGTTGAAATGGTAGCTGTGAAGTAGGCTTACCATCGTCCCGGGATCAAGCTTGGCTTTGGCCTAGAGCAGACCCGAGCCGCTCCCAAGGGTGCACTGCGGCTGCCCAACAGGGTTTCTGCTTCTGCCGCGTCATTGACCGGAAGTGCCGGAAGCTCATTGGACAGACGCAGTGCACCCTTGGGAGTGGCTCGGGTCCACTCTAGGCCAAAGCCAGGCTCAATTCCAGGACGATGGTAAGGCTACTGTGAAGGACCTTCATATCACATAATCTTTACACAAATATTACATACACAGGCCTGCGCACATTTTGCTTTCTTAAAAGTGAGACCTATTCTTGGGTTTATTTGGGCTGCTCATGCCAAAAAAGTCATCGTTTTTGCCCAATTATGTTTAGTTTTGGGGCATCGCCACCTCATAATGGGGTATCGCCACCTCATAATGCGAGTCAAGCAGCTTTCTTGTGAGAATTCTGACACCATGGCTTCCTCACGAGGAAGCTGCTTAACTCGCATTATGAGATGGTGATGCTATACCCCTTCCCCCCCCAAACTAGATGTGATAGGGCAAAATTGATGACATTTTTGGAATCAGCACCCCAAATTCATATAAAACCACCATAAATTTTGAAAAAAGAGAGGTTTTTTGATCCTCAAATGTGCAGGCCTGCATTATTAGTTTGCATTAAATTCTATAGTTTGCTTCCAAACCAAAATTCGAAACCACAATTGAAACTGGGTTTTCAGGCAGGACTGATGTCAGAGGTTGGCATCGTCCGGCACCTCAGAAGGGTTCACTGTTGATCCTTGAAACCATCTCTGTGCCCATGGCTTTTATGCATTGGTGGTGAAGTGGCTCTCTTGGCTGAGAGGGTTGCTCCATTATCATCTCCTGTCTCCATTCCATTTGCCAGTGTGAACTCCACTAAAAACCTTAAGGGTGGTTATACAGATAGGTGGGGCCCCATGGGGACATTTTGCTAAGGACCCCTAAATCTAGGCTTACCAGATCTCCAACCGGGACAGAGTGCTAGACCTTCTTTAGGAGAAGTAATGTGGGCAGGTGTAGCTTGTCAAACACTTAGAGCACAATCCTAGGAATGTCTACTCAGAAGTAAGCCTCATTGTGTTCAGTCTAAGGTTTAACAAGCTACACCTGCCCACATTCCTTCTCCTAAAGGTCTAGCACTCTGTCCCGGTTGGAGATCTGGTAAGCCTAGATAAGGGAAGAAATCAAAGCAGGCGATGAGGAGAAGGGAGTGCATGTACCTGAAATGCAGGCCTAGCAGCCAAACCGTGGTTTGGTCCTGATATCTGCATCTGCTTATGTATTGATTTCTCAGTCACACAGCGCAATCCTGTGTAACTTTGCACCGGTGTAACCACTGGCGTCACTACAGGGGGGCGGAGCTGTAAGTTCTTCCGTGATCGGAGCCTCCGTTACACGGAAGAACGAAGCGCCCCACCCCCGCGCCTTCCGACCCAGTCAAAGCGGTGAATGCGCGTTGTTTTCACTGCTTTGAATGGGTCAGAAGGCACGGGGCGGAGCGCTTCGTTCTTCCGTGTAACGGAGGCTCCGATCATGGAAGAACTTACAGCTCCGCCCCCCCCTGTAGTGACGCCAGTGGGTGTAACAGTAGATGCACCGGTGTAACAGCAGATGCACCGGTGTAAGTGCACTTACACTGGTGCATCTACTGTTACACCGGTGCAAAATTACACAGGATTGCACTGACAATGACTTAGGATACTTCATTCATTCAGACCCAGTGTTGAAAAGTCACTTTTCCTGTTTCAAGAAGGACATGCAATGTCTGGCGAGAACATTTTGGAGACAAGTATTAAATTTGTACAGGTATACAAACATGCCTTTACAAATTGACACTTGTCTCCAAAATGTTCTAGCCAGACATTGCATGTCCTTCTTGACTTGTAAGAAGGAGCCAATTGACTTGTAATTTAATAAGTTAGAGCCAGTGCTTTGAACCAGAACTCAGGAGGGAACCTTGCGGATGCTTAGACACAGTTCCTTTGGAAAGGGCAGGGTTCAGACCACATTAGATCTGTAATTGCTTCACCCCCATTCAAGGGACCAACACTTGCTGTTGATTCCTCTCAGTAGCAACCACTCCGCACATCATGCAACCTTCTTCCCTTAGGAGCTTCCACCTAACTCGATCCATTTAGTCCATGTGAGATTATAATTACTATTGTATTGCTCTTTAAAGGTGCCATTTGGAGAATATCTCACTAAGAATTGCTCACTCCATGCATGTTGCAGCCAGAAATAATGCTCAGGCGGCCTGATTCCCAGTCCTGTGCTTTCAGCAATGCACGCCAGCCTCTATGCCTGTCAATGATTAGGCCAGCCAGTGACTAGTAGCTCTCATCTCCTGATAAAATTGCTAATGGGAAAGCTATGAAAAAGCCCAATCAGGCTAATCAAACTCTCTGAGCACACAAGCCTCATTAAAACAGAGTAAACGGCTTTGGGAGGAAAGTTCCTTAGTCTATCAAGTGTAGGCTCTGCTCCTAAAGCCTTGAAGGAATTTGTGTAATAAGCTTAATAGGCTTTACATGGGAAGAAAAGTAATATGACTTGTTTCTAATTGTCCCCCTGGAATCATCTAATTTAGTGCTGTGTTTATGAAATAAATAAAAAATGACCATATTCCCCAGTTTGCTGCTTGTTGATTGGAATTTTGCCACTGGGAATTAGGAGCCTAATTTTCCACGGTCAGGGTACTATATTGTGTGTTGTATCAGCTCTGTTAAGACCAGACTGGTTCTTTTACAAATCTCACACAGGCAGCCTGGTAAAAGTGGAGACTTTTCCTCCTCCTCCTCCTCCTCCTCCTCCTCCTTCTGTCGCTTCTTGCTGTGTTGGCAAGAAAAGACATTCTGTTGTCTCCATTCACAGCGCTTGGACTCCGTCAACTGGGGGGCTTGAAGATGATGCTGGCTGGAATCCCAAGATCAGCTGAGGCTACAATCCAAAGCACACTTACATGGGAGAGGGACTTGAACAGAACTTCCCTCCTGAGTAGACATGCATAGGATTGCGTGGCTAGGGCCACAAAAGGAGTATGCCCTAGCCTAGTAAAATTTTTCTCTTTTCTTTTCTCCCTGCCATTGACTGTTTCAAAAAGCAGTTTGCCACATACATAGGCACAGGGGATTGCAGTACTGCAGGGTTGCTCTTCAGAAAAACTCAATTCTAATGCTTCTTTGGGTTCACGGAACTACGGCACAATCCTAAGCTTCCCAAGGGTGTCGCAAAAGTGCCGTAAAGCATGTTCGTGACACCCTGTCAGTAGGCGGCACCGGTGAAAGGCCTGCATTGTCTTGCCGGCCCTATGTCCAGGAGCACTGTGCACTGGAGCTGGTAAGGCCGCATTGGGCGGCACAGTGGCTGGGGAGTGCGGGGGGGGGAGGGGGAGTAACAGGGTGGTGGGAGGACAGGGAGTGGCGGATCAGGCCCAGGAAGGGGGGAGTGATCGGCAGCCTCGGCGCATGTGGTTAAAAGTCTGGTGACACCAGCATGTGCCAGGTTCCTATCCCCTCATTTCAAATCTGCCCCACCCCTTTGCTCTCCTTGGACTTATGCCAGCCATAGGTCCAAGGAGAGCCGTAGGCAACCAGGCAGCCTAATGGGGTAGTTAAAAAACAACAGCAGCCAATTTATTTTATACTATTTCTTTTAGTAAAAAAAATTTTTTTTACTTACCTCCTGCTGACTGTCCGGTCGCTCCCCTCCCCCATACCATAGCATGCAGTGTGTGCCTTCTTGGCTCAACTGCATGCTATAGTGTGGCAGGGGATAGGGTTGGGCTGTTTAGACTCCTTTTGGACATGAGATTCAGTAGATCCAGCCCCATGTCTACCATGAAGCTCTCAGATCCCTTGCACAGTTTTGGTCTGGGTAACGCAGCACATGAAGCTGCCTTCTACCGCCTTCTACCCTGACCTCTACACTCTATACTGCCTGGCAGTAGTTCTTCAGGGTTTCAGATGGGTATTTCCTAGTTCTACCTGGAGATGCCTGGGACTGAACTGGGGACCTTCTGAGTGGAAGGCATGTGCTCTGCCACTGAGCTATAGCCTCTCCCCTGCCAGCACTGGGGGATATTCCAGGCTATACCTCTGTATTGCCAAATTGCCTCACAACCCCTGTCTATCACCTGTGTGCCTGCTAGGTTGCTGCCACCTTTTTGCCCCTGGTAGTTGCCAGTTCTTGGCCCTAAGTGGCTGACACATTGGCAATCATATGAATTTCTACAGAAACCTATAAGGTAAATTGTTTGGGATAAAAGTATCGTTGGTGACGCCACTTGAATACTTTTAGTGATTTTCCTGCGAACACTGGCAGCGCATAAATCAGATTGTAAATGCTGTTGACTTTGTCTATTTTTGTGACCATTTTCATTCAGGGAGTCTTGCGCTCAGACTGTGCTCTTTAATTTATGTTTCAAGTCCTGTTGACTCAAGCAGGGCGTACAAGTACAAATTATTTCCTGTCATATAGAATTGGCTTTTAACAACATGCTGATACATCATGTGGTATTTTGTTTTCAGCCGAGGCCACATAGGGCTGTGATATTGCTAAAACCAAGTCAGTCTCAGCCTGGTCAGTGCTTGGAGTCATGTGAGCTGCTCTGAGCTTTCTGGATGAAGAATGGGATATAATAAGTATTAATAAACCGTTTAAGTGCCTCAGGTACACTGCAGTGTGCCCAGAGACCTCCTCTGTGAACGGACGTCCTGCCTGTCCACTTTGATGGAGGGGGCAAATCTGAGTATATAGGTTTCTGCTCAGAGTTCAACAACATTCCATTGAATTGAATGGGGAAACCCTTTCATATTTGGGAAGCTTCATGTACATATCAGGCACACACACAAGGCATCACTGGATCAGCTCCCTGAGCTTACTGGATCAGTGTGTGATCAGCTCATTTCAGAGAGAAATCTGTTACAGTTTGAAAATGGTCACTCTAATGGTCCAATTTAAAAGAAGAAGAAAATACAAATAAATACGGTATCCAAGTCATATCAAAACTTTGAAGGTAACCCCACAAATAGCTGTTTCTGGGGGCAAATGTTTCCTTGAGAGGAGCAATTTTCAGCCAGAAAATGGTGCAGGGGAGAAGGGTTAACTCCTTCTTCCTGCACACCATAATCCAGGTCTGATTCAACACCCCCAACACGCTTTTATAGAAGAAGCTCCAACTGAAAGCCATTGAAGTCTTTAAAAATTAAATAAAATAGCATGCAGGGGAGTACAATCAGGATTGGAACTACTGCAGAAGCAAAATGCTAAAGCTTCTCTATCCCCCACTGTGATTTCATCCCATTTTGGGCTCCACCCTCAGCACTATGGTTTTTTTAAAAATATATATATTTCTGGGACCACAGTACACGTTCCAGGTAACATGTAGTTTTGCCCTTACAGTACAAATATTCTGAATCAGTGTTCAGTTAGGATGCAAGTGTTTAGGTGGCACTTTTGCATTCTTGCCTCTTAGAAAAGGGCAACATCCTTTCATGTAGAGTTTTCAAGAAAGTGTTGCTTAGGCATCCTCCTTTTATAGACCTGCAACATCTTTCAAAGTACAATTCTAGACCTAACTACTCTTTGAGCGTGAAAAGGGATGTCAGGAAGGGCTAATGAAGATGTCAGAGGAGAAGCTTGTGGGAGCAGCATTGTTTGTTTGTTTTTGGTGGGAAGGGCTGCTATTATTTGCATGAGATTGTTTAATGTTATTATGACCTAATACATGACACTTTAAATCGTAGACAAGCACTCTTACAACATGTCAAGTCTGAAATATGCTTTTGTTGTGTTCCCCATAATGTTCAAGCCTCCACTATGCGCTGTCTTCTCAGCAGCTGTCCCTCAAGAAATCTAAGTTAGATTACACGTGAAACCGTACCATCTGAAATTTCCCTTGGGTCAAAATGACCTTCAAAATCTGTGTGTAACTTTTCTCAGGGTGCTTACAACGCACTTGCTGATAGCAGTGGATATTTTACATGATGTCACAACTGAAGAATGAATGGCAACCACCCCCGAACCATTTCACCGTTAATTTGAAACTCACAAAACACATAGCAGTCGCGGTTTGCTATACTGTTATGTCTGCTCGTCGTAGTCATCTCATTTTTTTTCCATCGTGTAAACATTTGAAGTCCTGACTTTTTTTTTTTTTTACAGTTCTGGATTGTGAGGGTTCACTCTGTCATCATTATGGATGCTTCTGAGAGTTTGCGTGAGTGACATAACTTAAAACCAGATTTGTAACAAACATTTAATACAAAACACTAGAACTGGGCCTGCATGATAATTTCCCCTGAGATTATGCTAGAGTTAACCCCCCCTTTTTCTAATTAGTATTTTTCTGACTTTAGTAAAATTAGTAAAATTCTGACTCTTCAGGCTCTTGAATAAGTTCAGAGAGTACCTTTTTCATTTATGCAAATTATCTTTTTACCAGGCGTCATAAGAATGATGAGGCCCACACCTCTTAGCAGCATCATGAATACTGGAGCATCAGCTGCTTCCAGACCATTTGCCACACTCACAGCTCAATCCTAACGAAGGATCCGGCGGCCGGCCCAGGTGCCGCCTGCCAGATCCTATCCCTGTTCCAGGCTGTGCTGGTGTGGCCCGGAAGTCTACTCTGGGAAAGAGGATTTCGTCCCCTTCCTCCAGTGTAAACCGGGGACGGCCCAATGGGCCTCCTCAAATTTCCACCAGCTAAATAGCTGGCGGAAGTAAGAGGAGTCTGTGTAACTGCCAAGCCGTCCCGGCAGGAGACGGGGATATGGGGGAGGCCATCTCCGCCCCCTTCCGTGCCTGCTCAGCCAATGGGCCCCCTCTACCCGGATCGTCCATGCTGTTCAATCCCACCCCCACCCCCCAGAACGGCCTGTTCTGCCCTCCCCCACCCAGCGGGGACTTACCTTTCTGCCGCAGCACTCCACTGTTCTGCGGCGCTGGAGAAGCAGTGCAAGTCTCTCTGCACTATACTGTATATATAATCCTTTTGGGACTGGACCTAAAATTATTACAGTATTTGGAACAAGACATTGCAGAGCCATAAGGCAGAATGTAACACGAGAGAATCATCTTCCACGGGATTCAGGTCATATAAACATGTATGACCTGAATCCCGTGGAAGATGATTCTCTCGTGTTACATTGTTGCCGGTCATAAAAGTTTTTGCTCAATTATAAGGAAGAATGTTTAGGAGCAGAGTGTTCTAAAAGTGCAGGTTATACATGGGTGTGTCATACGAAAAATATTCACGATGGGCTAGGACTTAGAACCTGATGAACTTTTCCGCAGTCTCTCCTTTTATACTGTGGACACCAAGCAAGCCTCCATCATTATTTTCATGGTGTAGCACTGACATGCAAGCACACCTTCTTTAAGCATATCAGTGTCCTCACTCATACTGCTCCATGTCACGTCTGTTAGGTGCATTTGTACACTGTAAGATCCAGGGTAAGATTTAACTGCAGCAAGCCTTGCCAAGAGAGAGCATCTACTGCAAGTCGCCTGCTCAGTCTCAAACAACATCTTGTCTTTTCAGCCTTGCTCAAGTTTATCAGAGTTATGCAGCTGTTGCCTCTGCTGGAGAAAGTGCCAACAAGACATAATGAGGTTACATTGAACTCCAAACAGGGTTGTTGTTGTGTTGTTTTTTGTTTTTTGAGAAAGGAAAGAAAAAGGAGGGGGAGGGGGAAGGCTTTCAAAGGAAATTACAGAGTACTAGAGCTAAAACCCCAGTCATTCTTATTGCTTATTTACATAACATTACTTTAAATGATTTGCATTAGGATTTTCCTTTGAAAACTGGCCCTCCCTGGAATAAGCTTAAACACTCTGATCAGGATCCACAAATTGCTCACCCAGCAAAATCTTGGTAATTCAAAGAGGGTTTTGTTGTTGTTGTTGTTTGCTCCTGAATAACATACTGAGGTTCTTTCTTTCTTTCTTTCTTTCTTTCTTTCTTTCTTTCTTTCTTTCTTTCTTTCTTTCTTTCTTTCTTTCTTTCTTTCTTTCTTCAAGACTAAAGTAGTATCTGAAGGTTTGGCTCAATTAATAATCATTGCACTCTAACAGCCCAATCCTGTCTAACTTTGCACCCTGCGATGCAGCGAGGCTAGTGCAGCCTCTGCTGCACCTAGGGCGCAAAGCAGGCAGCCGGGAGGTCATCTCAGAGGAAAGGAACATTTGTAAAGCCCAAGCCACACCAATGGGGCTACTCAGATGTGCGCCAACCATTTTGCTGGCGCACATTCTACCGTCCTGTGTAGCGGCCCGGGAAAGGATTATGGAGGAGCCGCCACCACTGATCCCTCCCCTTCCTGAACCTGGCCGACCAATCCCTCCCGGAATGCCCCATTCGTCCCTCCCCCCCATCCCTCCGCCACCTGGTGGGGAACCTACCTTCCCTGGCGGGTGCTCCATGAGATCTGGGGTGGGGAGAGTGGGTGTGGCCTCCTCACTGGGTGACGCAAACGTGCCTTATGGCACGTTTGCAACACCCTAGATTGGTGGAGCAGCTTTCCGCCAGTTTTAAATGTAGATAGGATTGCACTATAAGGCTGCAATCAAATACATGCTTATTTGGGAGTAGGTTCCATTGAACTCAATGGGGCTTATTTCTGAGTAGATATGCATAGACTTGCAGCGCAGTCCAGCACAAGGATCCGGCCGGCAGCCAAGGGCTGCCCGCCGGATTCTGGCCTGAGATTGCCTGCAATGCGGCAGGCCAGAGGTTTACTCAGAGGTTTACAGGTTTACCGGGTGTAAACCGAGGCTGACCCTATTGGTCTCCTTGGATTTCCGCCAGCTAAATAGTTGGCGAAAGTAGTGGAGGCCCTGTAACGGCCTAGCCGGGCTGGCGGGGACGGGGATATGGCGGGGATGGGGATATTTCTCCCCAGGAAAGTGAACGTAGCATAGCATTGCACTGTTCATCATTTTTAAGTTCTTTGGCTTTCATAGGAAGAGTTAAGCATGTGCTTGAATCTCTCACTGAAATCAGTGAGCTTTAAATGTGCTTAATGCAGCCCTAAAGTATTGTTGGCATTAGGGTGGTTAAAAAAAAGGTTTAACAAGAAGTAGGGAAAAAATCTTCAGTCAGAAAAAAATGTAAGGAGCAGATTACAAGGCACCTCTGTCTGTTGAGTACCATCTAGACAACAAAACCCTTGTAAGGTTGAGAGCAGATAATGCAAAACAGACTCGTCATTGCATTAGCGCTGCTTGAGACCAGATGTACGAGGGCCAGACATGAGTGTCAAAATCTTTCATTGATTTTCCATATGTTACGACAGGCTGACCCTACATTAAACTCAGCACAGCAAATGTGCTTATATGTTTTGATATTTTTTAATATGTCTTTCATTTTGGAATGTTACTAATTCCTGGGTATACAGAAGAGAGGCATACATTTTTTTATTTAAAAAAGAAAATCATTCTACACCTGCCTTATTCCATAACTCCTTAAAATATTCAGGGTCTTTTTCCTGCTTAGATGTCATTAACCACCATCTTTCACCTTATCCTCTTTGTTTTCATTTGTTCTATTTTTGTCACCGTTTAGATTTTTAGCCCAACTTTTATACTTTTTCTAACTTCTTGATCAGTTATTGTTAGAGGCAGGCAGGATCAGATACAGTTTGGAGAGATGTTCTGGTAGGATCAGCTCAAGCCAAAAGTGGCAATAGTCAAAGCACAGAGGACATTCTCGGTGTCTGAATCTAGGGAAGCAGTCATTAGGTTGAAAGAGCAGCTCATGAAGCAAAGATGTGGAGCTGGAACAGACACATGGGACACATTTTTTTAAAAGAAAAACATTCCCATTCCATCCAGTGATGAGTGGTAACCTTTTATTTTGTGATATTATGCATTGTCTCACACTTCAGAAAAAAACCTATCTGTTTTCTAAAAGGCACCTTCACTGAGACTTTTCATTATGCAGATATATTTATATTTAATGTAATTGATTGGTTAAATATCAGACTGATCAGAGAACAAGAACGCACTTTGATTGACAGCCCTACTCCCTGGTGTTTGGAAGCCATCACATCAGGCTAAATTACTTCTCAAATTTGGACTTAATTGGCTAGGCACAGGAATTCTAAACAATTTGATACTTTGTGAATTGTGAAAAGAAGAATTGGCACTTTCAAAGATGCTATCTCAACATTTGTGCACAAGCTCTTTAAACAAAGGAGGAAATGTGGAGCATGCTGGGGGCAATCCCAGCTTTCTTTACAAAGCAGTTAGCACGGGTAGCTCGGCTTACCCATAAAAATCGACTTGCATAAAGGTTTCCAGAACAAAAGTGTGTGTGTGTGTGTGTGTGTGTGTGTGTGTGTGTGTGTGTGTGTGTGTGAGAGAGAGAGAGAGAGAGAGAGAGAGAGAGAGAGAGAGCACGCGCGCACGCGCGCATGTATGTGTTATTGCGATCAAAACTGTGGCAAGGGAAAGTACTTTAACCATACCCTGTGCCACAGTTTTGACATGTTTTGCACCCCCTTCTCTTGATATTTGAAAAAACCCAAACTCCTCCATCCAGTTATGCTGTGCAAAAAAATAACCATAAGAGCTTTACTTAGTATCTCTACTAAAACTGAACTGGATCCAGAGAAGCATACTTGGAAGGATGCTCATGCAAGGAGACTTTGCCTGCTCCTCTTGCAGCAAAAAAGCAAGCAAAAATGGAACAAAAATACAAAAAAGAGAGACAGCAGCGACACAGTCAGAAAATAAAAATAAAATTTAAAAAATTGGTGGTGAGAAAAAAATAGTGGTGGGTAGGTGGGTCCCAGTTTGGGTCCCTCAAAATATGGTAACCCTAGTTACAGGGGAAGGTTGGATCAGCTGAAGTTGGGTGGGGGTACCTTGCACAAGCAGAACTTCTATTTGCGCAAGATGCCTCTGTCCAATTTCAAGCCACGGCCCCTCACGCCACAATCCCATATTGGGCCTCAGGAGTGGGGTTTTTTTGGGGGGAGGGGTGTCAGGGGACTGCAACGGGGAGAAGGGTATTATCGAATTCTCTTGCATGAGCATCCTTCTGTTCTCACTTCTCTGAATTCCACCCATTTTTCAAGGGATTGTTAACACACACTTAGCACCAGACTTCTGTTGGCTCTTCATTTAATGGGATTTGTTTTGGAATTTCATTGGAGGCACTGCTGAAATAAATGGAGCCATCTCAGCAGCAGTGCTTTGTGGACTGTGCCTAGTATGTTCAAAGCCTGATTTCAGTACTCTGGTCGAGAAATACATCATTCTACTCTGTTTCATTGAATTCAACCGAAGTTTCTAACACTGCCATTTGGAAAGCACATTAAATGTGATTGGTTTTCTTCTGGATACAGTTCTCTTTTTGGCTGAATTGAAACTTTGCATGTCCATTGTGCAGCACCTTTTGTGCTAGGAGACAGAAACAGATTTAATCAAATTACATTAGAGTCAGAATAGAGAAAATGCAAACTTTTTAATGGTAGGTCAGAATTGCCACCTTACATTCAACGCTTTTGCAAATCTTTGGAAATAATTGTTATGTTGTGTTAAAATTTACAAAAAAATTTTTGCATTGAGACTTTCTGTACTCCGTAATGTAGATAGTAGAAGCTTTCATTCTATTACTAAGCATTTTTCATATGGAGTTGGTTAGAAGGAAGGATGGTCAGCCAGGAATTCGGGGTTTCAAATATTTTTACAAATGTAACTTTGAGATTCACAGGGCATGTAGGCACGTAGAGTATATATTGCTTAATCAGACTTCATTAGTTTTTGTATTTAGAAACCATACTCTTTGTAGAATGAAGAGGCAAATTACCTTCAAATTAGCATTCTTTCAGAATTAGTAGTATTTATGGCAATTACGGAGTAGCATAAGCCAAAAGCTGAGTCAGAACCAGTTTGTGTGTGTGTGTGTGTGTGTGTGTGTGTGTGTGTGTGTGTGTGTGTGTGTGTGTGTGTGTGTGTGTGTTAATCCTTCCGGGCTCTTTATATTCTCTTAACTTAAGATTTCAATTTTTTTTCCTCTGTTACTGACTGGAAACCTAAAACCTTTTAAATATCACTAATGGCATACAGATTTAGCAGTGAGTTTCAGGCATGAATGAGCTGTGCTTTTTCATATGTCTCCTATGTTCAGAGCTACTGACCTGAAGGCACTCTTAAATTGATACAGGTCACTGGAGTCACTAATTTGTAGTGTGAAGTCCTGAATCCAAAATCTTTGGGACAAAAGAGGTCCTGCCTTGTAAGATTAACTACTCCACTCCCGGCAACTGCCTCAGTATCTATTGAAATGGTTCCAAAAGACGTTCTTCTGGGTACCGCATAACACAGCCTGCCTGCATTAGACATTTGCTGTACTTCACAGGACTTCAGAGTGCTTGGGAGAAGGAAAGGACTAAAGGCAATCCTGTGACCATCACATATTGAAATATTAAGACAGGACCCTCAGGCAGCATTTAATGCTTGTGCTGGCACATAGACAAGAACAACAGTCAAGAGATCGATAATATTCAGTTTACTTATTTTGAGGACTTCCAGCAGAAACGTTTCTCCCTTCCAGAAAGGGACATGGGTTTCAGTTTATTCTCCTGGTTAAGGATAAACTTTGCTTTTCAACTGAGACAGTGACCTAGAGAAAGAGACGCTTGTAAAATTCTCCCTGGAGCACTACTAGAGAAAGGCTGAGGAAGAGAGGGTGATGGGGGAAGAAGGAGAGGAGTTGTTCTCGTTTGTGTTTCCGACTTTTTGTGACTATTATCTGGGTATACCTCAAATACAGTATTTGGCCTGCTCACTGGTTCTAAATACTGATTGACTATTGTTGTAGATAATTAAATTGGCCTGTGTACTAGCTGTACACATCCATGGCACAAATCCCTTTGTGTGGACAAAAGTAACTTTTTAACTTGTGTTGATAACATAGCTATAGGGTTTTTTTTTAAGTAACCAGAACAGTGCTGTTCAACTACAAACAACTACATTGCTTTTATTTGCAATTTAATCTGTTCTGCCTCCATGAATGATGTTTGAACCTTGTTTGAAAGATGTTTGAATCTTTGAACCTTGATGTAAGCCCTTCCCTTTTCCCTCTTCTGGGGTCTCTGCTGATGTATTTTGAATACCCTCTTAATTCCTGAAGAATAAGGCAGTGACAATGTAATAGAGATTCTTGACAAACAAGTATCAATTTATTATGACAACATGTAGCTCACGCTCCATCACAGACCACTGTGATGCTGGGCGTTTTAGAAGACTTATGGCCCAATCCTATCCTCGTGGTATGCTGGTGAACCATGAGGTCTGCCGGCACGGTCTGCAGAGCACTGCCATCAGTGCAGGGGCCGGAAGGCTACGCTCCACAGCAGCATACCGCAGACCAGCTGCTGGCAGGGTTCTGCAGGTGGAGGGGGCAAAACAGGGCAAATTGGGGCAGATGGGGTTGAGACAGGGCCGGATGGGAGTGGATTGCAGTGGGAGCTTTATTTTATTCGGAACCCCCATCTGGCCCTGATCCACCCCCATCAGACTCCTCAGAGCTACATCAGCAAAAGAGTAGCATAGACCTGAGGAGTCCTACCGGGGACCTTTCTGCAGCTGACACAAAGGTAAATATTTTCTATTCTTACCTTTCTTGATTGGCCTTGTCCCCAATTAGTACTCAGGGTACAGCAGATGCTGCGTGGTGGGCAGCTCTGCACCCTGCACTCAGGCTCAGGATAGGATTGGGCCAATAATCTTGGAAAGAATGCCAACATGGAAAGCTATATGCACACTGGTTTGTTTTTTTAATGCTTGTTAAAGGGCAACTTCATTTTATACAGATTGGTTTTGGGCGGATTTCATTTATATTTCGCCTTACTTTATTATTGCTTTGGACAGTTTAGTTTCCTTTGTTTAATGTAGTGTATAGTGGCTTTTGTTGTTGTTAAATGAACTTCTTCCACTGCTTCTAATGAGAAGTAACGTAAATTGACTGATATCATTTGCTTTTCAACTTTTGTGAAGAGCTGAGGCTAGCACTGTTTAACCCCATTAGAAGTTTGGCATGAGACAAGACTGTAGGATTGTGGTATTTCTTTTAAAATAAGTGTTTCTTACAATGTTGTATGAAATATAGGCAGAAAGGCTTTGGGAATTAATGAGCTCCACAAGGAGGCTAAATTTGGAATATATATATTTTTCACCTTTACCAATACTGCTTTGAAACGACCTTTTATTTTTAGTTAATAACAACAATAGACACAACCTGAAGAACTGCATAATGAGTGCCAGGCATTCAAGAAAGCTTTGGGGATTCGGTGTCTAAAACAGCAGCCTTCTTCATAGCAAACTACTTTCAACTGTAAGAGGTTCTGAGTTTGGTGTTAAATTCATGTATCCAAATACATAGTGCAGTGGGAATTGGTTCAAAATCTACACACATAGACACATTAATTAATACAAATCTACACACATAGGGCCAGTAATCTACTGTACACGGGTGAATCTTTGTGAGCGCTGCTGCTATGGAAGTACAGTACTGTCCTCACAAAGCCTACAATTCCCATAAGCTCCTTCATCTTTCTTTCTTCCTGTTTGAAAAATAGCTCTGTTTCTGTGCTGCTTCAGAACAAGATAAAATAGCTTTCTTTCTTCCTGTTTGGAAAACAGCTCTGTTTCTGTGCTGCTTCAGAACAAGATAAAATAACTTGCTTTCTTCCTGTTTGGAGAACTTCTGTTGCTGCCTCAGAACAATCACAGATCATTTTCAAGAATCCAAAGAAATTCATACACCTCTTACCCTCGACTTATCCATGTGTCATAGCAAATTCCATGATTTTCGACTTAAAAATCGCCCTTGACTTATCCATGAGATTGACTTATACTCGAGTATATACAGTTGATTCTGTCTGTCATTTGGGCTGGTAGCCGGCTACTTTTTGTACATTGCTAGCAGAATTTTAAGTCCTTAATACACATCATTACTATAACGGCGATGACGACGACGACTACCACCACCACCACATAAACAGAACTTGTGAATCTATCCTGTTGCATCTCATTCTTATAATTTGTTTCTGTCCTCCCTATGCCAGGGCTACAGATACACAAATTGCTGCCTCTCTTGAGCCAGACAACACGTGTTGCAAATACAGAAGTACATTTCTCATGGTAACCCTGCTGAAACACTTTCCATCCTTGTGTCTTTTCCTTGAATATACACATATGCAGAGACTGAAACATTGGCAATAATTACTTTGTGACTTGAGATTACAAGAGATATTTGTTTGAAAACCTACTCTTCTTGGTGTCACAGGTGCAGAGAAGCTGTGCATTCCTGAAGCCAACTGAAATAATAATATAATATATAATATACAGTATTTATATACCGCCTTTCTGGTCATTGGATTTCTCCTCCAACTTTAATTCAAGGCGGTGTACATGGGCAGGCTGTTCTAAACCCCAAGGGGTTTTTACAATATAGTAATGTTCTAATCGAGCCAGGATGGTGTAGTGGTTTGGGAGTCGGACTTAGACCTGGAAGATCCAGGTTTAAATCCCCGGCTCAGCCACGAAGTTTCCTGGGTGACCTTGGGTCAGTCACTATCTCTGAGCCCCACCTAACTCACAGGGTTGTTGTGAGGACAAAAGGAGGGGAGGAAATATGTACACTACTCTGAGCTCGGAGGAAGGGCGGTATAAAAATGTGAAAAATAAATAAAAATAAATAATCTTTCATAGAACCCTTCATTTGAGATGTTGCTCTCTTTCTCTCTGATGTTCACCTCAGCACGCTTCAACTGACACAGGCAACCTTGACTGCCACTCAAGTGTTTCAGCTGCAGCTCCACTCCCCCACAGAGGCTCTGCAGCTTATCAGCTCGGCATGCCAGCAGCTCTCTGACAGACTTCTGGCCGTCTTGAACTGCTGTCCTTCAGATCTTCAGGCATTTGTGAGACGAACGCTCTACCAACTGAACCAGACGTACCAAAAATCATGAAACTGGTTTTATTAGGGGGACAGGAAATGGAAACCACTTGCTAAATTGTTCAGAAGTAAAATCATTTTTAGATTTTGGACAAGAAGCCCTTCTTGGATCTGGGGAGCACAAAGTTGAGGATTTTCATTCCATATGAAAAGATAATGTAAATAATCCAGAAATGCAGCACCAAGACAGTGGGCAGTGCGATCCATTGTGTTCCTATCAAGAAAGATGTTTTGTTAGCAGGGTGAGCTGGACTGCATCTAATCTGCCTGTAACATTAGTACATTACATTACAGAAATACTAATAAAAATGGTGTATATTTTAAAGACGAGAACATGGCTGCATCAGCCGTGGTTACGGGTTTCATTTGCAAGGCAGGAACCACAATAAAGCCCATTTCCTTCTATCAGATGTGATGATTAATATGTGGTAGGCTGGGGCTCCAGATTGTTTTTTTTTTTTTACCGTTCTTTTAACTGATCAGGAGCCAAAGCTTGTGGCTGTATAATTACATTAGCTGGAAAATTAATGCAGGAAATGGCTTGTTGGTTCAACTGGGTAAAAAAAAAAAATCTTTCAATGCACTTTTTAAATTCTTCCCTCAACCCTCCCCTCCCCCGCAAATTTAAGTTGGTGCCAAAAAAATTAGGGTTTAACTCCGTCTTTGCAGTTTTCTGACTGGAGGGCTCTCTTTTTTTTCAGCCTTTGCCATGTGTGGTGTTTATATCAAAATACAGGAAGCTTCAGGTAGCCAGTTAAGGATCTCAACATAGCTGGTGAAGTCTAGTGGACTTTATGCATATAGGTTGGTGGGTTTTTTTTTTGGGGGGGGGGTTGGTAGTGAATCTGTACAGAAACGTACTGAGGAAATGGCAGCACATACGTGTGCACAGATTATACAGTAAATTGCAGTGACAGGAGGCTTTGGTGTATAACTTGACATATGTATTCTCTACACACGGGGGGGGGGAGAGAGAGAGAGAGAGAGAGAGAGAGAGAGAGAGAGAGAGAGAGAGAATGCTGTTTGGCTGCAGAAATCACTGCAAGTCCTGGATGAGAGCTTTGCCTTGCACGAGGATAAATTTGTTGAAGTGTCACTATCTTACAACCCAATCCTAGGGCCGTCCGTCATTGGAGCGCCTCTTTCCACTGGTGCTGACTGCCATAAAGCAGCTGTGGGGTGCAATCTTTTCTATGTCAAGATATTTAATTATATAATATGAATAATATGAGGGGCCGCGGTGGCTTAGTGGTTAAGACATTGAACTGCAGACTGGAAGGTCAGTAGGACAGCAGTTCAAGACCTGAGAGCTGTGTGACGGAGTGAGCTCCCATCTCCTGTCCCAACTCCTGCCAACCTAGCAGTTCGAAAGCAAGAAATTGCAAGTTGATAAATATGTACCGCTGCAGCGGGAAGGTAACAGCGTTCCATTAGTCATGCCGGCCACATGACCACAGAAGTGGATTTGGACAACGCTGGCTCTTCGGCCTTAGAAATGGGGATGAGCACCGTACCCTCAGTGGCATCGCTAGGGCGTGGTGGTGGGGCAGGACACTGGGGGTGACGCAGCGGGAGGGGGTGATGCGCCAGGAGGGTGATGCGCCGGGACTCCCAGCGCATCACCCTCCTGGTATGTCACCCCCTCCCGGCACATCACCCCCGGGGACTCAGAGGTTGACATGCCCGAGGCTCGCTCGGCAAGCCACGTCTTCTTCGGTGGCTTGGCCGCATCTAACAAGGCCAGGCAAGGCTGAACGTAGCGCATGCACACAACGCTGTTTGAAGCCTTGCCTTCAGAAGGGCCGGACGAAGAATTGGGTCTTTGTTCGGCCCTTCTGAGGGCAAGGCTTCAAGCGACGTTGTGCACATGTGACTAAAGATTAGCTTTTGTGTTTATAGCTTTGTGTTTATGTGTTTAGTTTATGGCAACTAAAGATGAGCTTTGTGGCCATGAAGGAAACACCTATGTTTTACATCAACCGGCAGACTATACAAGAACCCAGAAATCAAGGGGTATCACTTTGCCTGGTACACCAGAATTGCCGTAACACTATGAATGCTAACTGAATTTACTCAGTTTACTTTTGTGAATGTTGGATGTAGTCCTCTAACAATACAACTGCAGTTCATTCCCAAACCTTCCCCCCCCCCCACTATAGACCAGTTCTCTTTGTCTTTCTCCTGGCCTGGAACTATTTGATACTATTTACAGTCATAATATTTAGTTTCACTTGGAGATATTAGCAGAGCAGCCATCTGTGCTCCTGGTTATAGTTGGGGAAGTAAATGCCCTAGAAAGACATGATTTTTTTCCCTACATCATGGCAAGAGCATGCACCATCTATATTGGTCTGAGATTGATACTGATTGGCACAAATGGAAACCTAGGTACATGTGGACTTGTGGGTATTGATTGTGCAGCATGTCTGCATTTGATTCCTGAAATGAGCCCTGGGCATCAACCAGCCAAAGATAAGCACATTAAAGTTGCATTGGTTTCAATCAGATTAGGTTAAATCTACTTAACATACTAAGGGACCAATCCTAACCAACGTTCCAGCACCGATGCAGCCCCGAGGTAAGGGAACAAAGTTTCCTTACCTTGAGGAGGCCTCAGTGACTGGCCCCCCATTACAGGATGCAGCGCACGACCCATTGGCATGGCTTCAACAACGTGGGAAAGTTGGATAGGATTTGGCCCTAATGCATGTTAGTGCTACTGTTCCTAGTGCACATTTTTCTCATTCATTTAAAAGTGCAGAGATTTTTTTTTAAAAAAGCATGTATATAGACAGATCCTTCCTCTTGAAAAGTGGGGTGGAGGGGAGAAATGGTTTAACTGTACACTGTGCTGAATTTAAAACTTGATCAACATGCTAGTGCTAATCTTTTTTTCTTATTTAAATCCTTTTTTAAACTTTTTTTTACTTTCAAAGCTAAATGCTTGCCCCTTTTTGTGTGTGACATTTTTGTTTCTCTCCTCCCCATTGTGTTAAAAAAGAGTTACAAATCTGTACTGAACAATACTTGTGTCTGTATTGTTGCTGTGGCTCATTTGGTTAAAACCCATATTTGGGGTGGGTTGAATTCTGGTCTGTTCTTTTCTGGTTTTTTGCTCTCACTGTGTCCACAGTTAACATTGTCCATACAATTACTTAATTTTAACATTCACCATTACTGGCATACTTTTCATCATTTATTTGGAGAAAAATAGAACACTTTGCAGAAAGAAGAATCCTGCCCAAATAATCTCAAAAATATCTTGTGCAGAGCACAACTTTCAACATGGTGGCACCGTGGCAGAAATGAAGTCCTTCTGTCCATTTTTTAAAAGTTTTTTGAAGGTAGAACTGGGGCTTCACCACTGCCATGAATCCAGCCTAGGGGTCTTGGAAAGGCTCCCTGCAAATGTTCAGAGCTGGGTGCATCCCGACTGCTTTTTCTGCTGAGTTATCTTCATGAAGGAGGAGGAGGAGGAAGAGGAGGAGGAGGAGGCTCATTGTCACTGACAGCAGGTTCTGGTGCTAAGTCAGAATTTCATTCAGCTTTAAAAACCTGGACTTCAAGGTGCTGCTCTGCTAGTCAACCCCCGGGATTTTTGGCAGGATCCTTCTTCCTGCAAAGTTTTCTATTTTCTCTCTGAACATTTCCATTAAAATTAATAATGCAAGATATGCCAGTAACCCTGAATGTTAGGTTTAAAATTGTATGAACAATGTTAACTATGGGTACAGTTAGTGCTACAGACAGAACATACCAGACTGGGGCTCAAAATCTCCACTCTTAAGTCAAAACCGGAGGTTTTTAGTAGATGAGCTGCAGCTCCAATATCCATACATGCACTATTTAACTGATGGCAAATTCTATGAGGTGTTGTATGGTGTCACAAATGTGCCATAAAGCATGTTTGTGACACCTGGCGAATACTGTAAGTGGCACCAGTGGGAAGGCCTGCGCCTTCCCACCGGTGCTGTATCCAGCAGATCCTGTGCCAAAGCAGATAAGTTGAGGGGGCTGGGGAAGGGCATTATGGGGCAGAAAGGAGGCAGAAATGGGGATGGGAGTGGGAAGACCAGGGTCAGGAGGGGGGTGGGATTGGCGCCGCTGGCGTGGGCCAAATCCTATGCCCTCTTCACACACACACACACACACACACACACACACACACACACACACACACACACACACACACACACACACACACACACGATTCTTGTAATCCATTAATTCCCTTTCTAAAGATGTGCTGAGGCTGAACTACAAGCACCTTCTGCATGCTTTTTCCCTAATGAAACATTCTTTCTGCATGTTCTCAGAGGAACTTTTGAATATTCCTCCAAGATAGCCTGTCCTTAAAAAAAAATAAAGGTAAAGTTTTCAGCACATTTAAATAAATGGAAAACAGAGTGCCCTGGGGTCTGCACCCGCGAATAAACAAGTTGGAACCTTTTCATTAAGTAGAAGGAATGTTGATGCAATCATGCGCAAGAATGGTTTCTGGGAAAAAAATACAAACTATTGGATATGGTAGCTTGATGTGCACCATCATCACTCATGAGCATGCCTTACCTAAATGAGAAGCAAATTCACATCAACAAAGGAAACAGAAAGCTGTGGCAAGACCAAAACACACAGGCTGAGCAGCTTCAACACAAATGCTGGAAAAATGGCAGTGTACCTGTACCACTCTACAACCACAACAAGGTAAATTAACTACTCAATCTGGAGACAAATGGGGGGGGGGGATTTGGAAGCATCTTAGTTCCAACTTTACAGCCCAATCCTGCCTAAGATTCACCACAGTGTGCAAAGCGCGTTGAGGTGGATCCTAAGCAGGATCAGGTCCATGCTGGTGGAGCTAGGGCACACCTTGGGGAAAAGGGATGTTTGTCCCTTTCCCCTGGTGTAAGCCCCAGCAGTCCAAATGGGTCTCCTCGGATGTGTGCCAGCTGTTTTGCTAGCGCATGTTCAGGAAGACCGTGTAAGGCCAGCCAGGCCTGGGAAGGGGGTTAGGATATTGCCAGAGCACGCCACTGATATCCCCGACCCCTCCCTGGCCTAGCCAGCCAATCACCACCTCCCCTGCCTCCCGGCCTGCTCTCCCCATGCCCTCCCACTGTCTGGCACAGGTCTTACCTGTGTACGGCGTCGTGGTCCAGACCTGGCAGCGGAGTGAGCAGTGCCGGTCTCAGTGCTTGCCTGGTTACTCTGCAGGTGCTGCGGAAATGCCTTACGGCAATTTCACGACACCCTAGACCGGCAGAGTGCTCGCTCCGCTGGTCTATACTTGCGCAGGATTGCGCTGTTAATTAATGCATTCCTAATGTTCTTAGAGAGTGTGTTTTAATGCAAACATCTAACATGTTCAGTAACGAGCTGGCAGATAGCCAGGAAAGGTTAAAGGCTGCGTTTTTTTCTGAATTGAAAAGAAAACAACTCATCCTACTTGACTTTACAAACTCTTCACTTCCCAATGATCTTAATTTTACAATGCGAAGAATTTAAGCTGCCACCTTACCCAGAAGAAGGATTCAATAATGTCACATAGTTATGCAATTCATCCTCCATAATGCCTGGCTATCAGACATATTATTGTCTTACTGAATTATAAAGCCTCTAATGTTCAGCAATATTCACTACATTACTGCAAAATAATGTCTATTTATCTTGGAGTTTTTAGCTTCAGGATTACAGAAGACGAAACACTGGAAGTCAGGCCTTGACAGGTAAGGAAGTTATACCGCCGGAAAATGCATTATTTTCTTGCCTTCCGGCCGCAAAGCAGCAGGCCACCAGAACAGGGTTTTTTTCTTGCCTGCCAGAGTACGCTTGTTTTCTTCCTGCCACACTGCCCCCACTGTCCCCGCCTCCTCCTCCTTTTCGTCCCGGTCGGATGCACTTTTTTCCCTTCCGGAATAAATAAATAAATTTTCTTACCATTTAAATGTTGATTAGTTCGTCCTCTGACTGCCCCTGCTCGCCACATTTCTTTTGTTCATCCCGGCCAGCTGCCTCCGTGGCAAGCCAGGACTTCCCCCTAGTGCCTTCCTGCCAGCAGCGGGCACTTTTTTTGTCCCGGCCGGCTGCGTCCTTCGCAGTCAGCCGGGACTGAACCTGCACGCTTGAGCGACCCTTGCACAACGCCTGGGAGCTCTGACTTTGGAATCGTCCAGGGAGTCCCAGATGATTCTGAAGAGCTCCCTGGCGTTGTGAGCCTGCGCAAAGGTTGCGCAGTTGTGCAGGCCAGTATTCAGTCCCGGCTGGCCACAGAGGACAGAGCTGGCCAGCCGGGAAAGGCCAGGACAGTCCTGGCTTCTAGGCCTGCCCAGTGCAGCAGTCGGGACAGACCCCTGAAACTGGGACTGTCCTGGCAAATCCGGGACGGATGGTATGCCAGAGCACCAGAATGCATGGCCTCACCATCTACATTCCCAAGTGGTACTACTTTTCATGTCATTTGCACTCTAAATCAGTATCACTCTTTGGGCAGTGAGTGCAAACAGCTGCAGGACAGTTTTTTTATGTCATACTGCAAAAGGTTAACTCAGCAGGAACCTCATAGTCGAATGATTTGGCTCAAGCAAGAAGTATGAAACTACTAGGCAGCAGAAAACTACAACTTCTGCTTTAGAATTCCTCACACATGCATGTGCTGTTTTCTTATCATTAGTGAAGTTGATGATTGGCAACAGAGCTGTGAAGGGTGAGAACCCCTGTGATGTAATGGACTGAGAGTGAGACTTCAACTGGCATACTTTCTGCTCAATCCTGGGCAAGTTTACTCAGAAGCAGGACCCGTGTAGGTCAGTGGAGATGTCTTCTTAGCAACTGAGTGTGGGACAGTACCATTTGACCCCCTGCTCAGCCATGCAGCACGCTGGATGATACTCAGCCAGGCACTCACTCCCAGAGTGATTGTGAGGATGAAAGGAGAACGAACAAAATGTATGCTGAGGTTTTTAGGGAAACGTTTGGATACAAATGTATCACTGAGTTCTGCTCACCAGGTCTGCCAGAGGGAAGGATCTGTGCTACTAGATTGGGGGAGCTCTTTTAGATGGCAATGTGTAAACATGGTCATGGAGAGGAGATTTAGGCCCCAATCTTATCCCCCAGCAGTTCACCCAATGTAGTGGCTTGTGTGCTGCATCCTGTGGTGGTGGTGGTGGTGGTGGTGGTGCGACCAGACAGTCCAGGACAGAAGCCTGACTACCAATGGGTCTCCTTGGACCTATGCCAGCTATTTAGCTGGCATAGGTCTGAGGAGCCTTAGGGGGTGGGTCTGGGTCAGGACAGTGTGATAGTATCCTGGCATGTACTGCCACCACTGAGATCCACCTCTTTCCACCCCTGAACTGCTCCCTGCCTGGCCGTCTCCCTGCCCCAATCCTCTCCCAAAGTGCCCACCACCCACCTCCACCACCACCTTATCTGGTCTGATCTGGCCTGGGTGGGCCGTTGGTGCATGCAGGGCCTCTGGCCCTTTGCACCAGCATTCCTGCAGTACATGACAGCGGTGTGCCTTTCGCGGCACCACCCCAGTACTTACGGTGACAGATCTGAAGGACTGATCTGGCAGATCAGGAAACTGCTGCCATAACTGCCCGATAGGATTGGGCTGCAAGGATACAATCACTTTCCAGGGAGTAAGCCCCATTGATCACAATAGAACTTATTTCAGAGTAGACATGCATAGGCTTGCACTGTTAGTCTGCAATTCTGTGCACCCCATTGAATACTGTGGGATTTTAATACTATTTGTTTTATTCATTAGGGATTGTAAAATCAGGACAAACCAGGTGTCTCACGGTCCCTTACTCGGGGGATACAACTATACATCAATAGGCCAAGAATTTTTTTAAAAGATAAAACGTGGGTGTTGTTTATCAATGTTGTAAGTACTTCAGCTGACAGATTTTCCTTGTTCAATGTAGTCTGTCCCTTTTTTCCACAATAAATAATGGACAAAGCATGAGACAGTGGTAATAGTTTGCCCATGTTAAAAAAAAAAAAAAACCCACTCCAAATCTCCCCAAAGACTTCCAAGGGAAGTAAAGAATAGAAAAGAGAAGACCTGTAGCCAACACCCCAATCCCCTTGCCTATAAAAACTAGAACGCAGTACTAAAGCAGCCACTGACGTGTTACATAAAAACATTATTGTTTTATGTAGTCAACAGACTTTTACAACAATCCCCCCCCCCTCCCAAAGTGGCTTTTCATTCAAATGAAATATCTGGTGTATCAATGTTCACATCATGCGGTGTGTGCTTCCGGCTGAGACTTAACTTTGTAGATGTTGTTGCTCTTTCTACTTCACTGCGCCGTTGTTGTGTTCCCTCCAGCTCCCCCCTGCCCTAGGCTGGCTTCCTTTTCTTCTCTGCAAAGTCTACAGATGATCTGAAGGAAGGATTCGGAGGGCTACAGTGTTGCTAATTTACAAAATCTCTGCTGTTTTAAAGATTATTCTGTTGAAATTAGTGTAAGCATTGGTGATCCCAGATAAGAAGAAGGAGTGTTAGCCTG
The DNA here is from genome assembly GCA_026170595.1 of Plestiodon gilberti rubricaudatus. NCBI lineage: Eukaryota > Metazoa > Chordata > Lepidosauria > Squamata > Scincidae > Plestiodon > Plestiodon gilberti. The sequence goes on from JANXHW010000001.1 coordinate 116,083,148, forward strand.
CTTAGACGTTTCTTCTGAAGTCTGAAAATCCAATTTAGAGACCAAATTTAACATGATTTATGGACTCCAACGGTGTTATTACAAACTTCAGAACGAAGGATTGACGTACAAGAGTGGCTCCAAGTCAGCGCTTGGCTTCTCTTTGGTGTGAGGCATCTGAGGATTGAAGAGGGTGGGTAGGGCTTGTTATCTTGTTAAGGTGGTTGTGTTAGTTAGCCTGTTACTTAAAGCAACACTGTCATGTGAAGGTGGGAGGCTGAGACTCCCAATTAAGAAAGCAAGAATCTTGTTACATAGACCCTCTCTGCCTTCCCAGTAGACTGAGACTCAATGTAAACATTATAGCCCCTATATGGGGGCTGCCATTTGTGGACCATGGTACTTTGAAAGCCCCCTTAATGTGGCCAACACCCAAAAGACACTGCAGTGTCTTCATACTAGTGCTACATATCCTTGGCAGGAGCTGGCAGTGTGATGGAGATGCCAGTGGCGTCGCTCTAGGTGGGGCGGAACGCTAAGAGCCACCCTACTCTGAACCTCCGTTACAGCTTCGCATGAGGCGGCCCCGCCCCTTCACCTTCAGAGCCATTCGAGGCTGCGAAAGCAATGTGCAGGAGACTCCCTGCGTGTTGGTTTCGCTGCCCTGAAAGGCTCCAAAGGCGAGGGGGCGAGGCCACCTCGTACGGGCGTGTAACGGTGGGTTGGAGCGCAGCGGATCTTAGAGCTCCGCCCCACCTAGATGCTGCCCCACAACTTGGTTGATACAAGTGAAAGGGATCTTGCAGACATTATGAAGGTCACATGAAATGCTGCCAAGCAGAAATGCACTTTGACAAGTTAATGGTGAAATGGTTTCGGAGTTGGGGCTGCGTTCTGACCAAGCCACAGTCTACGACAATCGTACACAACTAAATATTTTGCACAAGATTTCTCCCTCACTAGAACCGGGGGCATCCACTAAAATTGAGTGGCGGGAGAGTTAGAGTGGACAAAAGAAAATATTTCTTTACCCAGCATGTAATTGGTTTGTGGAACTCCTTGCCACAGGATATGGTGATGGCACCTGGCCTGGATGCCTTTAAAAGGGGATTGGACAGATTTATGGGGAAAAGTCCATCACAGCTTACAAGCCATGATGGGGATAAGTAACCTCCTGGTCACAGTAATAGGCTATCTCTGAATGCCAGATGCAAGGGAGTGGTGACAGCATAAAGTTATCTTGTTTTGTGTGTTCCCTGAGGCATCTGGTGGGGACACTGTGAGATACAAGGAGCTGGACTAGATGGGCCTTTGGCCTGATCCAGCAGGGTTCTTCTTACGTTCTTAGTTCATTGAAAGGCGCATAAATTAACAGCCTTTGACCTTTTATGAACATCAACACTATTAGAGTAGCAGCCAACGCTTTGGTGCAGTGGTGTCCCATCAGCAGAAATGCCATCCACGGACACAAGGATGGTTCTACTCAGGTAAGGGGTCCTTGTGCAAACATCCCTCTCCTTCTGCTCACAATATGAGCTTCTGCCAATGAGGCACTGCTGCTTCCAAACACTGGATGCCACCCTGCTACCCACGGTAGCCCACTGTGCCAATCCCATGCTGTTCTGGAGCAGCTTTTGGAGAGGTGCATGGCAGTACTGATGATAGCAACAACCAGAGACCTTGCCTTGCATAAGTGCAGTGCTTTCTTTGCACACGACACCACCTTCGGATCCAGTGGGCTTGTTTGGATGTTGGTGTAAAGTGGATGTGGGATGGGAGAAGAGTCAGATCCACACCTCTGCTCAGTGGATGATTTGGGATCCGGCTTTCAAATAGGGTGATAGTGAGGGTAAAGTAGATGAATATTATAAGGAACTGTAGTTACAGTCCCATGCATATTTGCTTGTGATTAAGACCCGTTGAATTCAGTGGGGCTTTCTTCTGAGAAAACATGCATTAGATTGCACTATTTGTAATGAAAAGTGCTTTTAAAGGTAATTATATGTTTTAAAGTTGGTTTGTACCTGTCACCGAAAAGGACTCCTAGAGGAAGGCGGACTGGCCAAGGGAAGTGCGTAGTTAGTGTGTACACACCCCTTCTTGCTCTCCACTTTCCCTTTATTGGACTAGCAGCTGAATGAGGAAAAACCTTGGTAGTTTGTATCTGCAGCCACCATCCTAGGCTACAGAGACCAGCCCCCCCCCCGGGGGGAGGGAAATCTGGGAAATCCTCTCCAGGACAGCACTGTAACTCAGGGCTTCTTATTCAAAATCAAACCCACAGTAGCATCTGCAGGGCAAAGAGGCATGGCGATCCACTGTATTACTGGTGAAGCAGACCAAGAGTCAAAACAGAGGCGAAACAAGGGTGGAGCGAAGGCAAGTAGTTCTGCAAGACTCCGTTACACTGGAGTCAGCGGCCCCTCCCCCTTGCTGTTGGAGCCATTCTGGCAGCAAAGGCAACACGCAGGACACTCCCCTGTTGCTGCTGGAATGGCTCCAACAGCAAGGGGGAGGGGCCGCTGACTCCAGTGTAACGGAGTCTTGCAGAACTACTTGCCTTCGCTCCACCCTTGTTTTGCCTCTGAGTCAAAATGTAGCTAGTTTATTCAAAGTCCAAAAGAAAAGAGAAGTAAACAAAATGGGAAAAATAAAGGTGGGTAGTAAACATACTAGCAGGCTGATGGGAAATGCTTTGAGCTTGGCTGGAAAGCACAAAGAAGTTTTTATCAAATGGATGCAGTAACTATTAATCCCCAGCAGATGGAGATGGGATGCTCTCACAGCCCAATGCTACCTAACTCCCAGCGTGGCGATGCAAGCTTGGCAATGGGCACATGCTGCATCCCACAGGGAAGTTTCAGGCTGTGAAAGCCTCCTTGAGGTAAGGGAACATTTGTTCCCTTGTCCCAGGGTAAGCCCTTGCCACCCTGCTGGGTCTACTCAGACCCATGCCAGCTATATAGCTGGTGCAAATCCGCGTGGACCTGAGAAAGAAGATTGAGGCCGGGAAGGTGAATAGGATATCTGCAGTGCCACTGCTGCCGATACCGCCTCCCCCTTCCCGGCCTCAATCTGCCCTCCTCCCCACCCTGATCTCCGCTCCGTTCCTTCCCCCTTCCAGCTCCATTCTGCCCGCCTCCCTCTCCTACCCCCCCCCCCACGCTGATTTACAGGCACACAGACCCATCTGCTCACCACTTGACAGGTGATCGCATTCGTCACAGGACCATAGGAGGATCTTGGCAAAATGGATCCTTGGGGGGGGGGCTTTTTCTTTGCTTCTTATACTCAAAAATGGCACTCCAGTCAAAGATAAGAAAAGGTTAATGGAACCTTTGGGAGAGCAAGGAAGAGGTGAGAGGCTATGACTCTTCAGCAGTCAGGGGAACAACTAAAGTATTGGAAGATTATTTCAAATTACCCATTTACACAATTATGTTCATGTCTGCCAAGTCTTAAGCTCAGTCGTGGTGGGTCTGTCAGTATCCCCGTCCCCCCATTCTGTTATGGCAATTTAAAAATGAACACTAAATCTCCAACACTAAATCTCTTACCGAGAGAGAGAGAGAGAGAGAGAGAGAGAGAGAGAGAGAGAGAGAGAGAGAGAGAGAGAGAGAGAGAGAGAGAGAGTATTCCCAAGAAGAAGTTATTTAAGAACTATTCAGAGACATCGCCTGATATGGTGCGGTGGGGCGGCGGGCCCCAGGGCGTAGGGGCGCTGAGGCTCTGGGGGGGGTGCGGGCCTCCTGAAATTTGCATATTTTTTGCATTTTCCCGGTTTTTTAAAAGTGATTTCGGGCGATTTTAAGTGTTCAAACGTGTGTGTGTGAAAGTGTATGTTTGCTTTGCAGGCACTTATCTTGTATATGGGGAGTTCCAGGACATTCCAGTGACGATCATCTTCCTGCGCCCAGGCACAGCTTCTCCCTGCGCCCGGGCGCGGACTCCGTAATGCCCCCAGCAGCGCTTTCCGGAGTTTGCGCATGCGCAGGACGTCCCTGGAAACTCTGTGGGTCTGCGCATGCGCAAACTCCGGAAACTGCTGCTGGGGGCATTACGGAGTCCGCACCCGGGCGCAGGGAGAAGCTGTGCCCGGGCGCAGGAAGATGATCGTCGCTGGAACGTCCTGGAACGCCCCATATACAAGATAAGTGCCTGCAAAGCACACATACACTTTCACACACACGGTTTAACACTTAAAATCGCCCGAAATCACTTAACCCCCCCAAAAAAAACCTGTCAAAAATAGGTTTCGAAACCGAAACCTAACATTTTTGACAGTTTTATTGGGGGGCGTCGGGGGGCGGCCCCCCATCGGGGGGGCGCCTGGTGACGACTCTGGAACTATTAACTTGGAGAATATGGGTCACTATGACTATTTGATGCCTGTGTATTTTGTATATTCGCCTCTTTCCGGCTGTTGGAGCAGGTAAATCCAGCGCATGGCACAGTGGGAAGGCAGGGAGGGGGTTGTATGGGACAGGGGGAGGGCGGAACGGGGCGGGGGTGGGTGGATTGCGTCCAGGAGGATGGCAAGTTCAGCAGCTCTGGTGCGCGCTGTATCCAACTCACCTTCCCAGGCCTGATCCACCTGCACGGATCGACGCAGACTATCACTGGTGCAGGTCCAAGTTGACCTGTTGCAGCTGCTGAGGCTTACCTCACAAATGTCCTCTTACCCCAAGGAGACCTCCAGCAGCCAAAAATCCCCTGCAGGATGCAGCGTAGCCCGCGCAGGGACTGCTGCATTGCCGCATGAGGATTTACGTTGGATAAATACGTTGCTTTGAACACTGCAATATGTATCAAAGAATGCCACAGGTGTAAGGGAAGTAATTAGAGCTAGAGCTTTTAATTTATCCTCTTGCGCTTCTGACTTAGTAACTTCACTTGTTCTAATGTATCATCATCCCTTTTATCCCCATGTAGTTTTTATTCTACTGCATGTCATATACATTGTTACACCCTCCTTGTCTTAGACTAGTTCAGGTTTTTACAACCTCTATTTCCCAAGTACTGTACCACCAGGCCAGGCAGCAGGCCAGGCAGCTGCACAGTCTCAGCTTGTCCACTAAGGTACCGTCACGCCAGTCCTCTCCAGGACAGCGCCACATGGTCACCATGGCAATGGGACCAGACACTAGTGGTACCAGTGCTACTGGATGAAAAGTATTAGCATAAATGATTTACCGGAAACAGAAAACTGGTCAGCTTTACACACACACACACACACACACACACACACACACACACACACACACACACACACAGAGAGAGAGAGAGAGAGAGAGAGAGAGAGAGAGAGAGAGAGAGAGAGAGAGATCTGACTACGGAGAGTTTCATATTTAAAAAAGCATACAATCAGGATTTACATTTTTTTTTTGCCTTAAAGAGAAACTTTCTTTATCATCTTCATTTGAGGATTTTTAATGAAATCAGCTTCTCGTTTTTCCCCATTAACTCATGACAGGAAAGACAAGGAAAGGGCAAAAGGTGCTTCCCCCTCCTTTATATATGATTTTAATTTCCACTGTGAATGATTGGGCGCTTGATATGTGTGCACAAAACCTTCCCAGAATGCATCCACTTCCAGTCATGCTAATTACAATAATTTAGTTGTCATCATATAAGCATATACCTCTTCCATGCTATTATCATAGCCTTCGATCCAATGCAAAAAAATGGTATGCAATCTGTGCCATTTAACTGTTGGTACATGAAGGAATTTTTCTGCAGAACTGACTGGCTGCAAACTCCCCCCCCCCCCATCTTCCCTTACCACGTTTCCTTTTTGAAGTGCTGCATGATGCACTTGATGACCCATCTATATACATATCTCAATGCAGAAGTATGCGTGTATTGCACAAGTGCTTCTAATGCAATCCGTCTTGAGCTCTTATCAGACAACCAGTGAATGCATTGGAGAGAATTGTAATCCTGAGCCCCCCCCCCACCTTCATTGACTGGTCACTCTTTCTTGTACCACAGGGCAGTAGGGATAATACTACTTGGCAGTGGCTATGGATAGTCCCTGTCTCATCATTATCAAATGTGACTGCTAATAAGGAAACAGGACCCCTTTAGTCCTGGTTGTACCTATTGAGTCATTTACATAGGGAAATAAGTGGATGATAAATAATGAGTGGAATCAGCTGCACTTCTCAGGTTCATGGCAGATGGAAAAAGACGCCATCATGGGAATGGCTGCTGATTTTAGCCAGGATTTAAAGAAAGAAACGCACGAGCGCGCACGCGCGCGCGCGCGCGCACACACACACACACACACACATGCAGTGGTGTTGCTGGAGGGGGTGCGGCACTGTAAGTGGTGCAAGTCATAATGCGGCCCCTCCCACTCTCCCCCAGAGTGATTCCAATGGAGAAGGCAGCACTATAGCGGCGAGCGGGAGGGACCACGTGACACCGGTTTGCAAGGCGTGGTGCAGCGCCTTGCACCACTTATGGTGCCACACCCCCTCCAGCAATGCCACTGCACACGCACTATGCGTTCCATGCATCAAAACTGGTTTCAGACCTGTATTCCTCCATCAACACTACATGGCAAACTGTTGAAACATGAAACTGAGGGGAATTTCAAAAGCACTTTGTGCAACGGTGAAGGGTTAGTTTGCTGCTGAAAGTGTCTTCAGATCCTGGCCTAGATCGCTGACCACTTCTTTGTACATTACATGTCTCTACATGTGTGTGTGTGTGTGTGTGCGCGCGCGCATGCGCATGTATTTGGAGACAATGGGGATTGCTTCTGTGGATTGCTTCTAAACTCCATAAGTTTGGCCCAAGTTTGCATTTTTCAGATATGAGCGTTCAGGGCCTCCGTTGCACACAGAAGATGAGAACTAACCCCGGAGGGGAGAAGCAGTGGAAGGGGTGCTTAACCTTTCTGCGCCTGCCACTTCTGTGCGCAATGCTCAGCCGCTTTGCTCTCTGTGCTGGGTTCCAAATGTGTTTGCAGGGGTAAGTGTGGATTTGAAACCTGGTAGGGAGAGCAGCTGGTGGAGCAATTTGGATAGGACAATGACTGGTGGGTAAATGGTCAAGTGTGTCTCCTTTTCCATTATCAATTGCTCCCTCACAACACTGTCACTGGATTTTCTTTTTTTTCTTTCTTTAAAGCAGTGGTCACTAGACTTTAGTTGTTGTTTTCTTAGATTATTAGTACCGATAAATGGAGAAATAAAGTTTTTAAAAATCGCCTTCAGGAGAGAGCGCACAAGCACCACACTCTGAGTTAACCTGACATGCTTAAATAAATGAAACACTTCGCAAATAGTTCTGACCTCCAGCATGTTAATCTTATTCACTGAATGTTTACCTATAATTATTCCTGCCAGCCTTGCCTGAGAACATAAAACAAATGGAAAAAGAGAACCACTTTTTTTACATTTTTTTCTGTGTCAATACTAGGTTTAGTTTAACTGTGACACCTGTACCACCTTATCAGCAGTTTATACATTAAAGAAATGAGAGAAGGGAGGGTTTGTGTGTATGATCACAGTTCAAACTGATTCTTAAATTAGTCTGAGTGTGAGCATAAACTTGTTGAAAAGCTAGAAAAGTTCCCCTAATTAATCCCTTGGAGAATAATTAGTGCAGCTGAAAATATAAAATTTAAGCCTCCCAGGTGGATTTCTTTATAACCGTCTCATGGAACACTAATAAAACTACTGCACTTTTCCTAAGAGCTAATACAGTTGTAAAATGACCAGAGCATAAAATATTGGTGTAATAATCCAGAGAATGGAGTGTGAAGCAAGAAGCCCATTTAAATAAACACAGCTACTATCAGGAACAATACAGCACCAGCTGATTCTGTTCTGTTCTGTGCAATGATTGCATTATAGTCTTGCTTTTTCTCTTCCTCTTCAATGATGTGGTCATTTATTTGATGAGAATTACAGCTCATTTATTTACGATTATGAATGATCTAACCTTATAATCCTGTGGAAAACTGTGTGGTTTTAGAGTCACACCTGCCACGCCCCTGTTCTAAGAAAGAAAGGCTGAGGTTGAATATGTGTGAATTTCACCTCTTTCTGTGCCATGCACCTATAATCCAACCCTTGTATTTCGTGCTAATTAATCTAGAAGAACCAACATCACCTGGTTCATTCCATCACCTGGTTCATTCCAACCACTAAAATTAGAAACTCTGCCACTTGTAAACCTCCTCTAAAAGGGTAGACAAATCCCACCCTTTTGCTATCCTGGTGGTCAGCGTGGGCTGGCTTGGACAATACTGTGTGACCATCTGCCCAGCTGCGTGAGGAGTGTGTACATGCTTGTTTCCCCTAGCTGAGGATCCAAAGTAGTTTAAGCACATGCTTAGGGTGGAATGGCATGCCAGCAGTGAGATGAACGAGTACTCACCCCTTATCATATGTTGCGTGGTTGCTTGGACAATGATCACCTGAACAAGCCCAGTGAGATTCAAGTAAAGGGGATATCTGAAAGCCAATCGATATGTTCAGTACATGCTGAAGGACTGAACTTCCTTGGACTGTGTCATGTCAAAATGAAGGTAGGAATTTGCATTTTTGAATGCCCTCTATGTGGAAAAAATCCCAGCATATAGAAAAGTAGCATATCAGGGAACAGACTCAGTCACAACCTCATTCTCAGTCATGCTAGCATTCCTTTGGTAGGGAACATATGATGTGGGGATGCATTCAAATATGTGACTGATCCCTCCCTGCATTCCCAAAAATGTGTACAGTGGTCCCTCGGTATCCACAGGGGTTGGGTTTGCCCCCGCAGATACTGCAAATCCGCAGATGCTGGAGTCTGTGCGCGCACAGGGGGTGGGTGGGTGTCAGGTCGCAAATACTTTGCGGCTGCACCAGGTCCTCCAAAGGTTTGCGCAGCATACTGCCCACTCTATGGGGCCTCCTCGCACCTTAGAACACTTCCTGGACACAACCAGAAGCTACTTCTGGTTCGCGGACACTACTTCCGGTCTCATCTGGAAGGTGTTCTGAGTCACAGGGAGGCCACCCACAGTTTTGCAGGGGTGCAGGGAGGTCACCCATGGTTGGTCAAATCCAAGGGTGGCTATCCCGCGGATAACGCGGGGCCTCAGTACTAACTGCTACCTGAATGTGTAGATGTGGTCTTATTCATATGAAATGATCTTGAATAAACACACTGCAATTCAATCCTATGCATGTTTACTTGTAAATAAGTTCCACTATATTCGGTGGGTGTACTCCATGTAAAGATTAATAGGATTGCATTTGTGGCCCAGTCCTATCATGTTCCATCAGCACAAGGCCTGCACTGGCGCGGAAGCTGCTGCAAACATACCCAGGCCAGGGCCGCCTGTGCAATCAGCTGGCAGTTGCAGGCACATGCCAACCACCTCTAGAGCCCCTGCCAGTGCAGGTAAGTTGGTGGAGGGGTTGTTCTGAAGAGTTCTGGGGGAGGAACAGGGTGGGGAGTGGGACTGGCCAGGGCATGTTGAGAGCAGGCTGTGGATGGGTATTTGTTGAAGAGGCAGAGCTGATATCCTATGCCCTTGGCCCCGGCTCAACACACCGTCTTGGACCCACTCAGTTTTATGCCCACCAAAGTGCTGGTGCAGATCTGAGTAGGTCCATTGTTGCGGACAAGGCAGTAGGTAAGTAAAACCTCTTTGTCACTGCCTGGTCCTCAGCTGGAGCATCGCATGCAGCAGAGGCTAAATCAGCATCACGACATGCTCTGGGCTGGCCCAGGATCGGATCGGGCTGCTAGTGTCTCAGGGTAGCATAGGCACATGCAGAATAATTTGGAAATCCCTATTGCCTTTTTTACAATGAGAAAAAGATGACAAAACGAGAGTATTTCATATTTGCATTCATTCAGATCATCTCATTATATACAGTATGTGATGAAAGAAAATGCATTTAATGGGTGCCATATTATCAAGATTTTAAATGAAACCATATTCTTTCCTGTTTATGAATTCTGATGGAGATCTCTCCTGGTTAGCTTGCTAGTCATGGCATTAATTAAGAAGCTAATCAAGAGTTAAATAGGAAAGTACATTAAACTTGAAGCTAAGTGTGTTCAGATCTGGAGATTTGAAAGCTCCGCATGTAAGACTGTAGATTTTAGCTTGCCTTGATTTAGTAATGTAACCTCACATGGCCACAAAATGCACAGCCTTGCAGGACAGCTGCACTGTGTCTATTTTGGCTCTGATCTAGTAAGCTCATCTCTGTCTTCGGGCAGCTTTCTTTCATCAACCCAGACATTGCCACAGTGAAGATGAAGTTGGCCAGAAAAGAGGCAAAGTTGGGAGTCTATTTTGAAAGCATTATAACTGAAGCTTCATTTCTCCCAGAGACGGTGGTTTGGAGTACTTTGGTGCTCCCTCACCTTTGACAATGCCTGCCAAATATGCAGGCAAAAATGTCAGGAGACAATGTTTTTATGAGACCGTGGCCTTCAAGCCTGAATAATCTTAATCTTAACACAAATACGAGTTTTGCATTGTTTGCTCCCAAATGAAATTCATTTAAAACCAGATAGTTAAAAAGAGAAGGTGATCTATTGTGGGAAGATTTCATGACATCTGTTTTATCACTTAAAAACAGCCAGTTCCCTCTAGCTCCGGTGGAGCTCTGCTTAAACTGAGGCAGGCGGGAGAAGATTTTGGATCAATAGGCTTGTATTGACATAAAGTGATGCTTCTAGGCCTGCCATTAAACCAGTGGCCCCTTTTGCCAACACTGTATGCTCAGCTGCAGCTGTAATCAGAGGGCTCAAATCAAGACCATAACACTGAATATGGGTCTGAGTTTAAACAAAAACTTAAAGAAAATGCAACAACCAAACTGAGGTGTAGCTTTCATCCAGGTTTGCCTGCATTATGTCCACACATGCACTTAGAAGACACTCCGAATAGTGACATCAATGGGCAATTATAGGCCAGTAAATCTTAGCTGTAGAGTGTAAACTGACCTTCAACTCCTGCTCATTCCTCTGATTAAGTAGACATATTTACCTATGACGCAAGGTTGTTCTAAGCTTTGTTTAACCTCCCTTCCTCATCCGTATTATCCCATACATCTCAACAGGCTGTGAAAAAGACTTCTGTGGTAAGCACTGGAGATAAGTGGATGTGAAAGGTGAGGTTTTATAAAGGGAAAGAGAGTCTTCAAAGAGTTCACAAAATCTGTGTGCGTGTAACATATTAACATTGAAACAGGTCTGCTGCTGAAGCTAAAATAGATTGATCTTGCAAATTGCTTGGATAGGACACTGGTGACTGGAGAGCTCTCATCAGGGGCCTGCTGCAGATCCGGGCAACCACCTATGTGCCCATAGCCTGGGCATGGTGGAGGCGGAATGATTTTCTTGGCCAAAGGCCCATCTGGTTTCCCATAGTGGCCCACACAAAGGAGAGAAAAGCATTTAAAAATGCTCTAAAACTGTTATGCCGTTTTAAGATCTTTTATTGTAAAAATACAATGACCTTATGACCTTGAATCCTGTGAATATGATTCGTTCTTGTATGAAAAGCATGATTTGTCTCTTCTGCCGTTGCTTTCCTGCCGCTGGTATGAGGCATACTGCCACTGAACCTGAAGGTAGTGCATACCATTTTTAAAGAAAGACAGGATGCAAACTTTTTAAAGCAAATGTTTGCTTTCATTTGCTTTTTAGAGCAAATAAAAATCCATTGCCATCCTGACAGGTCGCCATTGATAGATCTTCCTCCAACGTGTTTGTCCAATCCCCTTTTCAAACCGTCCAGTCATGTGGCCGTCACCACGTCCTGTGCCAGCAAATTCCGCAGACTCGTCATGCGCTGTGTGAAGAAGCGCCTCCTTTTGCCCTCTGCAGTTTGTCGAGAGCCCTGTGGGAACCACATGTGGGGCTCTCTGAAGTCTTCGGAGGAAGAATGAGGTATAAATAAATAAAATAGGACATGCTTTATTTGGATTCAGTGCATCCAAAGGGCAGCAAATGGTTACTCTCTGTTCCACTTACTTTCTTCTTTTCTGCCTATGATCCCTGGCTGCAATCCAGTACAGAATTAAGCATGCTTTTTACAAATGTTTACATGTTGGATTGTGGCCACTGTACTGAAATAGTCTAAATAGATTATGCCTGCTAAGAAAATGTAGGATGTGCAACTCCTAAGAAATGCAAGAAAATGTAGGACTTTCTCATTCCACTCAGAATAAAATACTTAAAATTCATTTTAAAAAAAGTCAAAATACAAACTGTCCACCTCTTGCTTGTTCCCATCAAGTGAGGGGAAACATCCTTCTCATTATTGCCCAACAGGTTAATAGCAAAATAACATCACCCAAAGCCTCCCAAAACTGTTAAGGAAAATCTTCTGACTTTATGTGCTAGGCACAAATCTTCTTCTTCTGTGTTTTTGCTGGGATTATCTGAGACTTTGCTGGGATTATCTGAGACTGCAAGGGGCAGACATGGGATAAGGGAGGACCCTCCTTTCTTCTAACCTCTAACTGTATAAGGGGCCGGAAAGGTCTTGGAATTCAGAAGTTCACATTGTCCAATGATGGGCTGCCTGTCGGAGGTAGGTAGGGAAAGGAGGAGTGTCCTTAAGGGGCACCAGGAGATGTAGGAAGGTGTGACCACACTTACAGTCCAATCCTATCCAACATTCCAGCACTGATGCAGCCACAATGCAGCCCAGAAGTAAGGGAACAAACATTCCCTTACCTTGTGGAGGCCTCTGTGACTGCCCCCCCCCCAGGATGCAATGCGCACGCCATTGGCACGACTACACCAGTGTTGGAAAGTTGGATAGGATTGGGTTGTTACTCAGAAACACATAAACACCTAGAAATAAGCCTGCATGTGTACCCAAACAAGCATGTTCAAGATCCTTAACTATTGGTCATGGGCATGGCACACTTAAGGGGAACTGGTATCCAAACGGTTCAAATCACAATCAGGGGCGTCGCTGGAGCGTGGCGGGGTGGGCGGGGCGCCCCCGGGTGACGTGTGCCACCTCCGTGATGCGCAACACCCTTCGGACGCTCCGAGGCCGGCCCGAGAGCCAGCCTCGGAGCGTCCGACCCCGTCAGCGCTCCAGGGCCTTCTGAAAGAAGGCCCAGGCAGCGCGTCCATCCAGGTATTTTCCAGATTTTCGCGCATGCGCAGACCCGTTTTGAGGGCAAAAAGCCCTCAAAATGGGTCTGCGCATGCACGAAAACCCGGAAAATACCCGGATGGATGCGCTGCCTGGGCCTTCTTTCAGAAGGCCATGGAGCACCGACGGGGTCGGACGCTCCGAGGCTGGCTCCCAGGCCGGCCTCGGAGCATCCGGAGGGCGACGCGGGGGGGAGCCGGGTCGCCCCCCCGCGCCGCGATATCATAGCGTCACTAGGGTGACGCGTACCCCCTGCCCCAGGGTGACGCGCGTCCTAGTGACACTACTGATCACAATGCAGAGTTTATTGCGGGATTGTTTACAATAATATGAGAGGGAATCAAAATAAAAGTTGTACAAGAAGCAAAACAGTAATACACAGAGAGGCAAAATAAATGAATAGACACCAACAATCCCACTCCGAATGAGCTCTGTGTGTGGTTTCTATCGAGGAGGGAGATATGAGAGATTGCACTGAATGGGAGAGATGCTGGAATGTTATTTGGTGGTTTGTCCAGGAGGACAAGCAGCATTTTAGAAGAACATACTCTGGGGGGGGGGAGCTACACAATTTGTGGGCTGCACATGGGAAACATGCAGATAATTTAGGGGGGTTACTGGCAAAGATTACCTATCTTAACCTGCTACGACACGTTGTATTGAGCAGGCTTGTTCAGCCAAGTTAGGTTCTGGGTCAATGATCAGGAATATCCAAGAGAGAGAAAGAGGACCAGGAGGGATGTAGGAGGCCAGTCAAGCATGCTCCAGTTACGGGCTGTGGTTCGGGCTTTTGAGCTATTTCACTGATTTATGGGGGGATGGAGCAATGTGGTGCTTCATGAGTGAGTTACTTAGTCCAAGGAGGAGAAGAGCAGACAAAGAGAGTGCGGGCTGTGGGTGGTTCTGTTGCTAGGCAGTGGGGCTTGGTGCTTCAAGGAAGAGGAGAGAGGGCAGAACTGGGGGACAGGATTAGGGTGGGGAGAAGTGAAGAAGAAGGCAGGTTCCATTTGTTCCATCAGACCTTTTATTGAGTTTTTTTTCTTGCTAGTTTTTGGTTTCTTACCTTTGCCTTTTCTTACCTTTGCTTTCTGTCTTTTTGTTTTTTAACTGTAGCTTGTTTAGGTGACCTTTGGTAAGCCACACTCTCAGCCTCTATGTCTTCATCTGCAAAATGGGGATAAAAACGCTACTCTTTTTTCCAGAGCCATCAGACGGATTACTGACATAATGTGTCTGAATAGGTATTTACTTAAAACAAATCCTAACCTGTCCTTCCACTATAAAACATTCCTCAAGGCAGTTTACAACAAAGAGTAAAAATCATAACAATAAACATCCTACTAGAAACTAAACTGCAGGCTGGCACGGCTGCCATTTATTTTACAGGACCTTTGCTTCTTATTCAGTTTTTGTCTTTTCAATGGCAAAAACCTATTTAAATGACAATTGTGAAAAATGTTTACAATCTCAAACTGAGCCACTTTTTTAAATGTCACACATCAGTGCAAAATGATTTTTGATAAAAATCCATCATTTGGAGGATTACAAACATGTGAAAAACTCTAACTGTATAAATAAGCATCAGAACGGGGTCGCAGTAAGAAAGTTCCTACAGTCCATCCTGTAATTTTGGAGAGATAACTATGTCTTTCATGAAAAGCTATTTACCCAAATTATACTTTTGCTCGGAATGTACAATTTCATAAATTAGAAGTCTTCCAAACAGCATGTTTGCAATGTTTATGATGTAGCTTAATTGTGACAAATGCTTTAATTGTTTCCTAGCCATAGCAAGTGGCTAGGCCTGCCTCCCTGAATGTTTAAACGTAATGTGTGCTAATGTTGTAGATTCATTCTTTCCTTCAGTGCGCCAAGATCTGTCAATCTTCTTCTTGAAAAGGTTACTTGCCTGGTTGCTTGACTAAATTATAAGTTAAAACATCTGCATTCACTACTTTGTGAATGAAGGCTCCCACACTATTAGCAAATCTATTTCAACCGATTCTTCTCTGGAGGAAAAAAAAAATCCTTGTTCAGTGGTAGAAGGTAGAAAAACAAGGAGGAGCCTGGGGGAGCAATAACGACTACAGCTTGTACAATTCAACTAATTCTCTTGTTTGGCAGATGACAGTGGCCAATTTGATTTCAAAGGGCACCTCAACTTGACTGCTGTGATACTCTGCCACAAATGAGAAACTATATTTCTCCACAGTATGTCCTTAGCTGTTGGGAAGGTATGTAACTGTTCTTCCAGATTTCCTGGGCTGGGGGGTGAGCAGTTCTCACTTGTCTGTCTTTTCTTTTCCATCTTCTTGTAGTTGGTTGCTACAACCACACTTGACAGGCATTTTAATAGGGCCCCGAACCAGAGGAGCAACGTGGCAAAAATCCACCCACTGTGTCACTTTGAGGAGTCTAATGGCCCAATTCTATCTGAGCCTTGCACTGACAGAACACGAGTTCCGTCAGTGCAAGGCCCGGGCCACTAGCACAACAGCTGCTACAATGGCACACAGGCCAGGGCCGCCAGCACAATTGGCTGGCAGGTGTGGGTGTGTGCCAATGACCTCCAGAGCCCCCACCAGAGCAGGTAAGGTGGCAGAGGGAGGGGGCATTCCAGGGGAAGATTGGGGCAGGGATTGGGACTGGCCAGGGGCTTGTTGAGGATGGGCAGGGTGGGGTAGATATTGGCAGCAGCCCGGGCTAAACACATCTCCTTGTACCCACTCAGATTTATGCCAACCAAAGAGCTGGCACCGATCTGAGTAGGCCCCATGGGGAGAAGACAATGGCAGAGTATGTAAGTAAAACAGGTTTTTACTTACCTCTCTGTTGCTGCCTGGTCGCTGGCCAGCCCATAGCGCTGCTGCATGATAGGACTGGGCTGTTCATTGTGGCTTGGCTACTATCCATGCTAGGGAACTTTGAATTTGAGGTTTGGGGTTTTCCGTTTTGCATGTCGAACAGTTCGTTATTTTAATTTTGATGTTGGATATTTAGATATTGTTGATAAATGGTCAGGCAACAAGTGTTTACATCTTGGATAGCATCCACAGCTAAGTTTCTGTATGCTACCTTCCCCACCCCTCCCTCCTGAAGTTCCCGAGGGGAGGGGATCAGCAGCAATATGGAATGTGGCGAACAGGGAGGAGGAATACCCAGGTGCCAGGGTGAGCACTGTTAGCAGAGCAGAACACACCTTCACAACAGCTAAGGACATACTGGGCATTTCCCCTCCTCCTGCAGCCTCCCCCTTGGATCCCCCCAAAGTGGCTTTTGGAGGCGGCTCAGGACCTACAGAAAGGAGAGTGGGGAAGGTGCTTACGCTCGTGCATGTTGTGCAAATATAAATGCTGAATGCTATCTAGTGTCCATAAGTGGTCATGTTGAGGGGAAAACACTGAATTAAAGCAAAGGCCCTGTAAAATAACCCTGCAATAATGCCAATCAGCTGTTTAGCAGAGACGTGGATCAAGTCTCTGACTCCAAGTCTCAAGTCAAGTCCCAAGTCTTTGCCCCCAAGTCCTGAAGGCTGATTCACACTAGCCCTTTCCGTGCGCGTTTTGGCTTAACGTTTGGTCTTTTCGTGCGTTTTTCATGCTTGCGTCAGACGCAGCATGAGCTTACGCCGCAGCCAGGAGAGATGGTTTCGGTTTATCTTTTTGCTGCGCTCGCGTTTAAGCTAGCGTTTATGCTCCCGGTGCTAGGCAGCTCACCAATCAGAGAAGCGCATTTCTCTTCACCCAATCACAGCTGCGCTTTCTTCAAGAAGGCGGGCAAACGTTCAGAGAACTGCTAGACGCACGTACAGACGCTAGAGTAGAGCAAACGTGCACGGAAGGGCTAGTGTGAATCAGCCTTGAGTCTTTGGTTGTGAGTTGCGAGTCCCTATCTATTTAATGGGGAAAAAACGGGTTTAAACCTGAATAAAATTCGACTTGTCATAAAAGGCTCCAAGTCTCGAGTCGAGTCTTTTGAGTCTTTTACAATCGGCAAGTCAAGTCATTGACACGACTTGAGTCCGACTTGAGTCTGAGTCAATAGACTCAAGTCTACATCACTGCTGTTTAGTTTCAGTCCTAGTTTTAGCCAGGCTTCCTGTTGTTTTCTAGTCACAATCCATGATGCTGACTTCAGTCTATAAAGCGTGACATTTTTTCAGTCCCAAACATTGGAGATTTTGTTTACTCCTATATTCCATGCAGTCCTAAAGGACCCTTTTACACCCCTTAATGCATTGCAAAATCAATTCAGGTTATCAACCTGCCAGTGCTCTGAAAAAATGACTTACAAAACTCATGTTAAGTGCCTCAATGCATTACATTTTTACAGGTGCCAGAAGCGTCGCTAGAGGGGGGGGGGCGGTACTGTAAGTTCCGTGCCGTCCTAGTCCCCGTTTACTTCCTGGTACGAGGAGGCCCCGCCCCTCTCCGTCGGAGCCATTCAGTGTGGCGAAGGCAACGGGCAGGGAGTCTCCTGCCCGTTGCCTTCGCCGTACTGTATGGCTCCAACGGCGAGGTGACAGGGCCACCTCGTACTGGGGAGTAAACGGGGACTAGGATGGTGCAGAACTTACGGTACTGCCCCCCTCCAGTGACGCCTCTGACAAGTCCATACAACCTTTTTTCAAATTGCATTGATGGTCTCCCTCATGGAACTCAAGGCAGTGTCCGTAGGGTTTGCATGCCATTTTGCATCCAAGCACTGACCAGCCCAGCTTCGGCAAGGTTGAACATACTCCCTTTAACTGAGCTAGACCCTTGGTCCATCTTGCTCTGTATTGCCTATCTTGGCAACAGCACTCCAGAGTTTCAGTCAGGGATCTTTCCCAGCCCTACCTGGAGGTGCCAGGGACTGAACCTGGGACATTCTGCATGCAAAACATATACAGCAAGTCCTCACGTAAAGTTGTTTCATTATAAGTCATTTCATTTTAAAGTTGTTGAGGGGGAAAAAAAGATTTGCGGCCGGGGCCACTGTCTGTGTGGAGTCTGAACATTCTCTCCATGTCTGCGTGGATTTTCTCTGGCCCAGAAAGCTCACATTTATTTCAATGTTTTATATTAGAAGTGTTTGGGGTCTTTATTTAGAACTTTGGTGATGTTTTTTTGACCAGAAATATGCCGTGAACTCTTGTTTACGTATATCAATTAGCCTACGGTAAAATTGGTTTTGTTATAAGTCTTTTCACTTAAAGTTGCAGTTTCCAAGAACCTATCGACAACTTTAACTGACAACTTGCTGTACTCTCCTTATGTTGTGGTCCATTTGTTGCATTGCTATTTGCATATATAGCATGTGATATTTGCATGTGGCAAGTGTGTATTTGAGGACTTGTGTGCCATACAGACAAATGCATATGTACCCCATGGTGAATGCATGTTTGCTGACATGCAACATTTATTTATTTATTTTTCACATTTTTATACCGCCCTTCCTCCAAGGAGCTCAGAGTGGTGTACATATTTCCTCCTCTCCTTTTTGTCCTCACAACAACCCTGTGAGGTAGGTGGGGCTGAGAGATAGTGACTGGCCCAAGGTCACCCAGGAAGCTTCGTGGCTGAGTGGGGATTTGAACCTGGATCTTCCAGGTCTAAGTTCGACTCCCAAACCACTACACCATCCTGGCTCTAACTCCACTTGAGCAGTCTGGAGCTCTAACTCCACTTGAGAAGTCTGGAGCACCATATTGAGCAGGAAAAGCTGACATTGTGGGGGGAAAAAGTGGTATTTTGCATAAACTTCAGTATTCATAATCCAAGAGAAAAGAGATAATGTCTTCCAGATGACAACTTTCTGCATGGGAGTCTGAAGCCTTAAGCAAGAGAAAATGTTCATTAACATTCAGATTACATGTCATTTTGATTCACACTCTCTAAGGAAGCTAATTTGGACTGCAGCCAGCCTTACAGTGTGATGACAACACAACATGTCCCCCTACCACTCCTTCAGTGCTAACGATTCCTTGAATGACAGCTACTGTATAGTCTTTGAGCTGCTCAGCATGACACTTCATCCACCAGTATCGAAGTTGCAGCGTTGTTGGTTTCAGTCCTCCGGCTCATCCAGCTTGTATCACCTCTTTCCTGACCATGTGCATGTTACACGCAAACACATCGCATATACATTCGGGTTTATCTAGTGCTTGCTATATTGCATATCTTGGTATCGTAACAAGTCAAAACTGCTGATTCCTAGCCACACTAGCTGTTATGGTTTCCAGAAGACCCTTCAATTACTACAATAAGAACTACAGGATAGTGAAATAAAACAAAGGCATGTCAGCCAGCCTTGACCTTTATTTTCTCTTATACTCAAATGGCATCCCAGGACTTCAGAGAGAGCCATTCTCTAGTGACAGGTCTTGCTGTGGAGCTAAGAGGTTTTATTGGGGTTAGATGAGTAGACAAAACATCTGTCTTGCTCAGATAATCAATTTTGAGACATAGATTTTCAGTGATGTAGACTTGAGTCTATTGACTTGGACTCAAGTCGGACTCAAGTCGTGTCAGTGACTTGACTCAGACTTGACTCAGCGATTGTAAAAGACTCGAAAGACTCAACTTGAGATTTAGAGCCTTTTATGATAAGTCAAATTTTATTCAGGTTTAAACCCGTTTTCCCCATTAAATAGATAGGGACTCGCAACTCACAACCAAAAACTCGGAACTTGGGGGCAAAGACTTGGGACCTGACTTGAGACTTGGACCCAGAGACTTGGGACTGGACTTGAAACTTGGAGTCAGAGACTTAATCCACATCCCTGTAGATTTTGAGGAAAGCTAGAAAGCCCCTCTGTATGGAAGATGGTTATTAGGTAAGAATTCCATCAATACAGGGGACTCTGTGGATATTGTAAGAATTAGGGATGGAACTGGATTGTGGAGCACAGGGAAGTGAACTCAATGGTTCACATTCATGCCCCCTCCATACCATTCCAACTGGGACCAGCTCCCTTTAAATTTGGGCTTAATTCATAATGGGCTTCCCCTGTTGCAATGGACTCCCTTCCCCACTTCTGCTCCTTCCTACTTCCCTTTTACTTTCTCTACATACATGTGCCTGCTGAGCAGATGCACAGCAGTGCCTGGTGCTGACTCCTGACGTCATGACCCATCACCATACAGGCCGCCACTGCATTTCAGTGGCAATCCATAGCCTCTAAACATAGCCTCCCTTCCCCACTTCTGCTCCTTCCAACATTTTGATGGCTATGACTTTTAAAACAAACAAACAAACAAACAAACAACTCTACCAGCACCTGACTGGCATAGTGCAAGGTATGCTGGGACACAAAATTATTAAACATATTGGATATAATTACCTTCAGACTATGTGTATAAGGTGTATATGAGACAAATGAATTTTGTGTTTAAACCTGGGTCCCATTTCCAAGATATCTCATTATATTTATGCAAATATTCTGAAACCCAGACAACTTCCCGTCCCAAGTAGTCCGGATAAGGGATACTCAACCTGTAGTTGATAGTAAGCAAGTATCATTCTGCATACAAAGGCTGAAATCACTTTAATTTATAATGACACAATGTGGGTAGATGATGATGATGATGATCTTGATTGGACAGCTCTAACATTCCAAACAGGAATCTGAGTTGTCTGTCCGTTTGTGTCCCTCCCAAGTAAATGTTTGTTGCTCTTCGTGAATCTTGACCGGCCTCTTCTATTCTTTGTGCACTATTAATATTTAGGAGTTGGTTTAATTTTGCTGATCCTCTCATGTTCTTTTTGATGTAAATGTACATAAGCCTTTTTCTGTGTGAACAAGAATTTTAGCATAATAAAAGCACTAGGGTGAATCCGTGGTTACTGGCACAGAGCAGAAAATTCATCCATTTTATATCAGGATTTAATTTTAAAGTCTGGATTACTTAAAATGCATTTATTACATCTGACCTACTTTTTAAATCTTTAATATTCCAATTTGATTTCTTTGCAACATGGTGCTTCAAGATATGCCCGCTCCAGCCAGCTTCTAACTAGTAATGCTGTAATTGTGTGTGTGTGTGTGTGTGTGTGTGTGTGTGTGTGTGTGTGTGTGTTTATGCATGTGTGCGCAAAAGAAAAAAGTTGATCTACAGTATCAGGGGAGAGAGAGAGAGAGAGAGAGAGATATCCCAAAATACCATTGTCGTATAAGGGGCTGTGAAGACATTCACAGGCTGAGGGTCTGTGATAAGACTGATCTCTCTGTCTATAAAATCCGAGATCTCTTTTCATTCATAACTGTTTCTTCAGTGAAAACTATAGGATTGTGATATTTGGGGCTGAATTGGTTGATGCCTGTCTTGAATTTGTCCCATACACATGAATGGTGAGGAGCTAGAGCAGGGGTGGCCAAACTTGCTTAATGTAAGAGCCACATGCGATAAACTTCAGATGTTTGAGAACAATATTTAAGAAGCATTTAAATTCTTGAATATATTTACTCACCATGAACGTTAAACTTGCATTTTAATCCAGTGGACTCTCAGTTTATACCTGGTCAATAATTATAAAGCTTGAAAGTTTCTTATTTACCTGTTGTATTAATTTTGATGCAAAAAGGAGCTCAGCCAATATATTTCTGAGAACCGCACATTATACGTCAAACTGTGGCACAGGAGCCACAGTTTGACCACCCCTGAGCTAGAGCTACCTTCCCCACTCACTTGGGGCACTGCACCCACTTTTGACATCCCAAGATGTCCTCACAGTGATATGGTTGACCTTGTGCAATATTCAGTGCCCCTGGAGGCCCATTTCAAATGCTCAATATACCAAATGAAATCCAAGAATTGATCATGATGCAACCTGGACCTATGCACATTGGATTATTCTGAGTATTTCAAGCCTGCGCGAAAGTCTGAGGGGATGTTGGAGGAGGGGCAGGCATGCTGGGGTGGAAAGTACACTTTTGCTCCTCGCCACACCTATGGAATGGATCCAGTGACAGGTATTGTCTGATTTCACCTTTTGCAGAAATTAACAAATCTGCTCCACAAATTTATGAGGCAAATTTATACTCTGTGCAAATGTAGAGATGTGGGAACTTTTGGACAGTCTTTTTGAAACTCATTTGACTTCATCATTTCTTAAATGTTTCACTTGAAGAGGAATCTTCATAATAACCTTCAGGATTAAATGGCGACAACCTAAGGATGTACAGAAGACCTTTGTAAAATCCCAAAAAAATCTTAATGAAATTCGTTTGGATTCTTACAAAACTCCTCATATATTTTACATGATGTGCTCCAAAGTTCACTTTAGGCAGAATGTCAGCAGCAACTCTATGAATAATGGAAGCAGATTAATATACAGTATTGCTCAGAATATCACATTTGATTTTGGGTGCGTCCAGACAAGGACTCTATTCATATTTTATCTCTTTTCATTAAATGGGCAACCCAGTCCAACCTAAATCCTCACACAGCGATGCAGCAGCACCATTGCAGTCTATGCTGCATCCTGCGGGGGAAATTCGGCTGCTGGAGGTCTCCTTGGGGTAAGGGAACGTTTGTCCCCTTGCCCCTGGCTAAGCCCCAGCAGCCACAATGGTTCAGCATGGATCTGTGCCAGCGATATCGCTGGAGCAAGTCTGTGTTGATCTATGCAAGCGGATCAGGCCCAGGAAGAGGCCTGGGATTTGGCATGCACCACTGCTGATCCTGCCCGCTCCTGGGCCTGAAGTTTATTAAATAAATAAATAAAGATTTCGCCCAGCCTTACGGCCGGCCCACAAGCACATTTAGAATATCTTAAATGGCCCTCACCAGGGAAAAGATTCCACGCCCCTGGTCTACACCGATTACTCACTAATAATGGGCTTTATTATTTATGCCTCCTACTATGCCTAATAGTATCTTATTAATATATTTATAACCCCATTGGTTAGTAAGAGGAAAACTGTGTTAGGGAAGAAACCATCAAACAAACTGGGCCCCTCAATTACAGATGTTGGACCTTGAAACAATGCCCAGTGCTTTCCAAGATGAGATAAGCAGGAGTAGAAGAAGACTCAGCCTTGCCTGGGGAACACTAGCCAGGCTTAGAAGACGCACCCAATTAAAGGATAAGAATAGGATAATAAACAGTGCTCTTCAGAAGCTTCTACCAAGCAATGGAGATATTCCAGAGCAGGCTGCTACAACAGGCTTTTAACCCTTAAAGGGCCGTAGAGGATCAAAAGAGGCACGTGGACACCACTAACTCCTCGAGATACAATAGTCTTCCGCAATGTGCTACTGCAATTTTCCCCTAACAGTTCAATACAGAGGACAGCTGCTGAATGTGAGGATATTTTGCCTCATAATTTAGGCCCTGGTTAGTATACTCCTATTTGGCCCCTCACGCATTGGTTCTGCCCTAAAAAATAATGTCTAAAGAGGGCTAACATGTACTCTTCCTTTCTGCCTATAGTAGAAGAAGGTTGGAAGGCCTAAGGGGATATTCTAAGGAACTACTGCAGACACTGGAGTGAGAAAGGGTTCCAGAGAGAGCATAGTGGCTGCCAGCCTGATTTAATCACGAGACTGACCCCATGGAATGCCACAGAGGCAAGCAGTTTGGGCCTGTTCCGTGTCACATTTAAATTAAACTGAACCTACTGGTAATTCTGCCAGTGATATAGCTTTGTGCCCGAGGCAAGAGTCAGTAGCTTCTTCAGTGAAAAGAAACCTCTCTCTCTCTCTCTCTCTCTCTCTCTCTCTCTCTCTCTCTATCTATCTATCTATCTATCTATCTATCTATCTATCTATCTATCTATCTATCTCTCCTGACTGCACACATTAAGGCCCCACAAGACTAGGTAGCTCTTCAAGGTCGCGTCTCATTCTAAATTTGAAATACACAGGTGCACTTGCAGGAGAAATGTCAACATCTACAAGTGCATGAAAATGTAATGATTGATATATAATGCATGTTGGTCTAGCAGAGATAGGAAACGAAGAACATTTTTCAGTGTTTGGATGTATTTAAAAAATGACAGCATCACAGGAATGCAGAAGAAGTACCAGGAAGCTGGCAGGGTGCAGCTTGGGAAGCAACCAGGGAAGAGGTAACAGCTGCCAGGTGATTGGGGCATTCAGATCTCTTCATCTCTTTCTGCAGAGATGTGAAGGTCTACGGAACAGACTGATTCAGGTACATCAGGTGCCAAAACAGGCTGATTCAGGTACATTTAAACCATGGAGCTCTTAGGCGGCTCGATGTTGAGCAGACAGACACAACTGTTTTATCCTCCTAAATGTGGGCTGTGCAACTCTCTTAAAGCTACATGCATGGATTTCTGTGTGTTCTATGGAACAGTTTGCAGAGGAGACAGACTCTATTAGAAGAGATGGATATAGTCAGGGAAATAAAACAATTTAGGTGTAGATGACTACTTTGTCCAACTGAGTTCTGTTTGGGGAACCTCCAACAATCATTCTCACATGAAACATACCTACACAGTACACAATCCTTACAAAGCAGTAAACCGGTAATTACAAGTATGAGCTCGATCCAGGGAGCTGCCAGGAGTTTGCTATATGAAAGTCGGTAAGATAAGACACAGTATATGTCAAGGTGAATGCATGTCCATCAGTATAGACATACTAGTATAGGAGTAGCATACTCTCTTGCTGCAGCTGATAGTCATTTTGGATGGGGAATTGCTTTTATTATAACAATGGTATTGTATGTCATGCTTTTAGGCTGCCATCCTATGCACACTTTCATGGCAGTAAGGCCCCTTGAATTCAATGGCACTTAGAAGTAAGTGCCATGCACAGAATTGTGCTGTTAGTGCTCTGTACTGCCTTATGCATCAGTATAGGCTTGCAGTCTGAGCCAGTATACCAAGGCTCACTCCTGGAACTTGTTTTCAGTGCCTACAGAACAGAAGAAATTATAACATTCAGTCCTGGCCCAAGCCCTTTTCTAAGAGCAGCGTATGAGTGGGGACCAGAAAAGGAAGGGCACACCCAGTGGTGTCCCTGATACAGCAAAAGGGCAAAACTTGATCAAGCAATGGGTGACCCAGCCCCCATTGACAGAGATATCATGTGTTACCCCCCCCCCCCCCAGCATCCTTGCAGAATGCAAAATTTCACCTACACAGCATACATCACAATAGTGGACATTTTGCTAGTAACCATAAAATACTTGACACTTACTTGAGTTCACAGTACTTTTACATGCGTCATATTAGCAACCCTTACCTGTAAGGGTCAATAAGTCAGAGTGATTTCCTCTCATTAAGGAGCAGTCCCTTACTCTGGGAATGGTAGATTGAGCTCCCAGGTCAGAATGTGTGACTTTCAGGCAGGATAAATTCCTGAGCCTCTCCCCTTCTCTCTTTCTCTCTTCCCCTACAAATTAAGTACTGGTTCCACCCAAATACCATATATTTATAGGCTCAAATATCATTCTCGCAATGACATAATGGTGGATGAAACAAACAGATGGGGGCAGGATGAGATAACAGTAATTTAAGCATGTTTTCCCTAGACTTCCTTACCAGAGAGACAGGTAATCTCAGTGGGTAAAGTTTAGTCCTAATTAGAGTAATGTCAGTGGAACAGTTATTGTCACAATCAGGGGCATCAGCAGACAGGTGGTGGGTAAGAACATGTTATAAAGGATGTGCTTCACATAATAAAGTCCTCGGAGAATAGGTTGATCTTGGTGCTCTTTCGAAAATTGCCCTTTTCATTGACAATCAGGTCCCAAACCTCCCTCCCTCCCTCCCTCCCTCCCTCCCTCCCTCCCTCCCTCTCTCTCTCTCTCTCTCTCAGAAAAAAAAGAAAAAGAAAGCCTAGCATGCAAAATACCTTTAGTATACATGGACTAATGCATATCACTCTCTCCTTTGATAGTGAACTAATATCCAATGTATTTTGTGTCATTTCCTGCTTGTGACAGTATTTATTGTCCCTTCCGGTACAGTCTTGATAGGAAGAGTCCATACCTGAAGGGGGCAGCTCAACCGCTCTGATTCAATAGAACACTAAGACCATACAGTGTTATGGTCAGACCCACATTCACATTTTGGATAGATGGAAATGTTCTTCTCCATATGGATGATGCAGCGCACAAGGACAGATGAGAGCCACAAAAAATCCAGACAAGGGCCATCAGTAGCATAACTAAGCCAGGGCCAGGGGGGGGGGGGGACCACACATGGCCCTGGGTGCTGCCTGCGGTCTCCTTGTGACCGTGGCTGCTGCTTTCGCAGCCACAACCTGTTTGGGCCGATTTCAGGGCAGGAGATGCCCTCTCCCATCCATCTCCCACCCATCTCTCCCAATCAGAATGGCCAAGCTAACCTTGGGTTCATCCAAGTTCCAGGGCCCCTTTCTGACATGGTGGGAATGCTTGGGGACGTAGCAAAAGACTAGATAGGTCTGAGTGGGTGTGGCCAGGGGGTTCTTGACATACACCAGAGAAGTCAGAGGCACTGGCATTGCCCAGTATAACATAAAATAATAGCATTGATCATTGGTTTGTACAGCTCAGGGTTACCGACTTTGACCATGCCAACCAGCTAGGCATAGTAAGTACTACATGAATGGAGCTCACTCTGTCCCATAAGCTGTTCATAAGGTTTGCGTTCGAAAAGAACGCCAGCTTTCCTTCCCAACATCCCACCAATTTAGCTGCCTTTATATAAAGCCAGCTCCAGTGGTGCCCAGCGCATCCCTGCATATTGTAAGTCCTGTATTTGTGTTTGTACAAACTTTGTGTCTGGCCACTTGGCTGGCATTCCTTGGTTCACAGGCTTTCCGTTGAAGCTGGCACCAAAAGCAAAGTTTTCCAAGGACATTGAGCAGAGCCGTTGTCCAGTGGAAAGGATAAACTCTGCAGAATGTTGAATGATGAGATTTTGTTTTCTTAAGCTGCAAGGTTGGAACACAGCTCTGGGTAGGCTTACCATATTTTCCCAACCCCAAACCGGGACACCCCTCCCACAGCCCCCCAGTCAATTAATTAATTAATTAATTAATTAATTAATTAATTAATTAAAAATGTAAAGTAAAAAATAAATGAAATATTTTTATACTAAAGGGGGCGCAAAGCGCGTCCAAAATTTTAAATTATTTAATTATTAAAAATTAAATAAATTAGCTTTTTTACTTACCTTTGCTGCTCCCCGCGCTGCTGCTGCTGCTGCTGCTGCTGCTGCTGCTGCTGCTGCTGCTGCCCGCGTCCACAGCAGCGCCGGCAAGCAGGAACGGGCAGCTGCAGGTTGGCCCGGTCTCCCCGGCACCGCACGGAGCCGCTGGGAGACTGGGCGAAACGCAGCCTGCTGCTGTTTGCC
This sequence comes from Plestiodon gilberti rubricaudatus, assembly GCA_026170595.1. Classification (NCBI taxonomy): domain Eukaryota; kingdom Metazoa; phylum Chordata; class Lepidosauria; order Squamata; family Scincidae; genus Plestiodon; species Plestiodon gilberti. Next base: position 116,110,561 of record JANXHW010000001.1, read on the forward strand.
CGCTCCCTCACTGGCTCCGTGCCGGTGAGAGAGTGGGCGGACGACACCCGCTTGCCGCCGCCATCTTCTTTTTTTTAAACTTACCCGGGCACCGGCAGTATGCATCTTGGATCACGAAATCACGCATGATGCAAGATGTCGGCGCCCAAATCTCGTGAGGCCACCGGTTGAGGTGGACGCTCCTGGGCTTTCTCCGGCTCCGAGGCCGGGGGGAGAAGGCCTCGGAGCGCCCGCGTAAGCAGGGTCACCCCCACCGCCCCCGGAGCGCTGCCCCCCGGAGCGGCCCCCCCGGAGCGGCGCAGCAGTGAGTGCTCCAGGCAGCACTCGCTGCTGATACGCCTCTGGCTTGAACCAGTCTAACCTTTATCTTGTAAAATAAGGAAGCCATGAGTAGTAGGGTGATCTGCAGCAGTGGCCGCTGAAGCAAGTTGCTAGTGGGAAGTGCTGGCTGCTGCTGTGGGGCAAACAGGAGCAGAAGGGAAATATGCTCATACCTCTCCGTATTTGAATGATGACAGGATGGAGGATGAGCACAGTGTGACTGAATGAGAGACGTTGGCAAAATTCTCTCGGCAGCGGCTCAGGCAATGTGAGGGGATTAAGACTGGTCCCCTAAAGAAGGGATGAGCTCCCAAAGTGCCCTTCAAAGACTGAGCTCTGAGATGATTGCTCTTCCCACTAGGCTTCCATTCCAGTCTGCTGACAAACTCTGCAGTACTCCCTTTGCTTACCAGAAGGAGTGGAGAATGAGGAGGGACCTCCTTCTTTCTCCCCACTGTCCTGGGGTGCCCAAGAGTAAAGCTTGCTGAATGTGCATTTTGTCCTCTTTCCTCTTCTACTGTGTTAACTAACCCAGAAGAAAGTCATGGGGGCTTATAGGAGTTGAAGGGCCCAATCCTATCCAACGTTCCAGTGCCAATGCAGCCCCGAGGTAAAGGAACCAACATTCCCTTACCTTGAGGAGGCCTCTGTGACTGCCCCTCCTCCACAGGATGTAGCACATGCCCCATTGGCACAGCTACATCAGCACTGGAAAGTTGAATAGGATTGGACCCGTAGTCTGCCAGGGCAATGGGGCAAAAGCTGGAAGGGGGAAGGAACTGATAGAGGTGTAGGGAACATTCTCCAAGGTCCTTATTGATTTGGACACATTCCAACGCCTTCCTGATTTTGGGGGATTTTGTCCAAACTAATATCTGAAATTGAAACATTTGACCATCTCTAGACTAGACCGATTACAAATTCTTGCTGACAGCAGTCACTATGGGCTCCTGTGGTCCATGCAACAGCCATGTTGTTTAGTGAGATACCCGCCCCCACTGCTGTCTTCCATCCTGGCAGTTACAGTCACCCTCCCTCCCAGCATAATTCCCCTCCACTGCAGTGGCAGCCAGTAGTTCCTAGTAGTGAACTGCTTTAACAACCATCACTGTGTTGGAACGGAGAGGGGGGGGGGAAGCAGAGAAATCAGCAAAAGCTCCCCCTTCCTTTGGTAAAATATCCCTCCACCAGGGCTAGTTGCTATCAATAAAACATACACAGGAGAGGAGGCTGGTTAAGGTTTCATAAGGAATACTTTACTCACAGTTCATTGTTGCTTACACATGCATCTTCAGATTAATCAGAGGCTCCTACTACTTTGGAACACCCTAGACCTGTTCCTTTGGCGTGGAAGTCTGATGAGGATGGCCTGGTAGGCATGAAGCCCTGGCAGAGCACATCCTTCTCCTTCAGTGGTCTGGGAGGAAGAGACTGGTGTGGAGAAAGGGCAGGAAGGAAATAGTGTTAAGGACCACACCTCCCTTAGGGACCATAGAGGGGCAGGTAGATGGTCTCAGGTGACTAGACAGTGCACTGCCCTCCAGAGTCCTCCACTCGAGAGTCTTTGGTTCGACCTGGAGGTTCCCGAGTGCAGAGGCTCAGCCTTGAGCATATGTGCAAGCAGAAGAAAACACACATTTGCCACTTTTGCCTCACTCTGATTTGGCTTGCTTGACTCTGAGCCGAGCAAGCCAAGCCAAGAGTGGGCAAAAGCAGTCATGTAAGGGCGACATGCCTCCCTGAGGGAGGCATGTCACCCTTACTCGGCCACTTTCACCCCACTCTGATTTGGAGCAGATTTGGAGTGCTGCAGCCGAAAGTAATTGGTGGTCACATCACCGCCAATTACTTCCATGTCTACAAGCCAGAAGTAATTGGCGGTGACGCAATGACATCACTATCAGCGCAGTCCTATCCAACTTACACCACCGGTGTAACCAGCAGTGCAGTGAGAACGGGAGGCCCCAGAATGGAAAAGGGATTCAAATCCCCTTTGAATCCCTCTTTGGAGGGGATTTGAATCCCCTTTCCGTTCTGGGGCCTCCCGTTCTCGCTGCACCGCTGGTTACACTGGTGGTGTAAGTTGGATAGGATTGTGCTGTATGTCACTGCCAATTACTTCCACTTCTGAGCCGTGTGTGTGTGTGTGTGTGTGTGTGTGTGTGTGTGTGTGTGTGTGTGTGTGTGTGTGTGTGTGACTCGACGGGGGTGCTGCAAAAGTAAGTACTACCACTGCTTAGCTTCAGCCAGATTCTTGCAACATGTGTTGTCAGACCATACTCTGAGCAAATCCAAGGTTGATGTCCTTTTCACACCCTTTTTTCCAGAAAGCGAAATATACCGCTTTTAATTTGCAGTCATCCTTGCAAACTGCCATGTAACATACATTGCATTCTTACTCTTACAGTATTTCACAAACCAAGAACTCCCTGATGCAGTTTCTTTATGTGGCCAACCTTAAAAACCTCATGGAAGTGTTTCTCAATTTTGAGCTGAAGCTGACTCTCATGCAGGGAAAAGCTACTACATATCTTTGTTGAAAATTATTTCCTAATGCACAGATGCATGACCCTTCTTCACAAGACAGGAAAGATTCAGCTCTGACTCACATGTGGTTACTCAGTTTCTAGTTTGAGGTTGCTTTGGTATGTCATAGTGCTTTGAAGGCATTTTATTGTCTGAAATTCCCACTGGACGCGTTCTGAAATGTTGTTAGCTCATTGTGATGAATAAGCATGGCAGTCATTGTTTACGGTATGGGAGGGTGATGAGATTCGCCTTCTGTGTGGATGAGGAGATGATCTTGAAGAGTTCCTGCTCAAGCAGTTTTACTGGAGTACTCCTTTAAGAAAGGGTAAAAGGTGGTTGGTGGTCACCACAGAGTGCGCTACCTGATAGCCCCAAGGTCATTGTTACTCTCTCCACATGCTTCTCTTATTTGACAGTGCAGAGGGACAATGAGTATCGAGTGTAAAGGCAGCATCAGAGGTTGGCCAGGTTGTGCTCTGGCTTAGAGCCTACAACCTCCCCAGGACCCAACCAACCATTGCCTGAAGCCCACCAGCACCCCAGCAACCACCTTTATATGGGGCAGCAGCAGAGTATGTCCTTCCATTGCTTCTTTCTTCTTTGCTTGTTCTCCAGGGACCTTGGTGCCTGGAAAGCAAACATGATTAGCCGAGGGAATGGGAGAGGATGGGAGGACTAGTGTGAGACTTGCACTGGTCCTGCCTCCTTCCTTCACCACCCAGCCCATCACCTTGCTCTCTAGGGCCCTTGTTTCTTGGAAAGCAATGTGATTGGTGGGCCGAATGGATGAGGAGAAAGAACTGCCCATGTGGGCAATTATTCCCCCCCCCCCGGGCCCACTGGCTTGCTAACCCTTGGAGTCCCCAGCATCAGTGCTGATGATGACAGAAGCTGGCAGGTAGAGGGAAACCTCAGGGGGGTGGGGTGGAGAAGGAAAAAAGAATCCATTTCCCTCCCCCTCAGCTTCATGGGGGGGGAATGGAAGCTTTGGGGCCCCACATGCACATGCATTGGGACTCTTAAAGTCAAAGTGCCCAAGGGTTTGATGCAATTATTTTCAACGAAGTAGGATGTACGAGTAAATCAGCCATGTACGAAAATAGAAAATCCAGCAAAGATAAAAACAATGTCCAAAACCACAAGTGTCTTATCCAAATGATCTTCTATTTTTGTACATGGCTGATTTACTTGTACATCCTACTTCATTGAAAATAATTGCTGGCCATGAAAGCTTTCGATCAAAGGTTTGATGCAACTTGGTGCCAACGTTGCTTCAGTGGGTCAGGAGCTGATACCTCTCCTATCATTCATCTCAAGCATAGAGAGTATGCCTCTTTGGGAGAGCTCCTCAAACCCTTATGAAACACCATGGGATTGTCTCCTGCACATGCATACAGAAGTCTCCTGCACAAGCCTCACAAGCCTGGGAGTTAAAGAGTATATTTCCACATTCCATTCCACTCAGTATGGCAAACACTAAATTCTATAACAGATTGGGTCCATTGTCAGCTAGAAGGACACATAGCAACATGCGTGCATGGCAGTATTATCTGTGTCATGAATTTAAAACTGCCCCCAAAGGGTGGCAATGTATTGGTTTATTCCAGAGCACAACTTGGATTCCCAGCTCAGTTGTAAATGTTTTCTTTCCAATGAAATACATGTTTCTTTCCTTTTTGATTTTTTTAACACTATGACATCTATAATGAGATAACAAATATTCGACAGTTTTCTTCTCTTTGAGTTACCGGTACATAGGACAGTTAAATGTTCTTTTCCATCCTTTCCCACTGAAATCAGTGAGATTTTAAAGTGCTTATTTATTGCATCTCATTATCCTCTAGAAGTTGCGGCCATGGTAACAAAATTTATTCCCATCCAGAAACTGTGTTTTTTGTATATAAAAGCATTTTGTAATTATTTGCGGCTCATTTAAAAGAAACACTCTTCATAGTTACTTCTTCCCTTTTATTTGGCATTGAGCAAGCAGGATGTGCAACCATGAGTACAATTGTGTGGGTCTTCACACATCTCAACTTGTGGCTTTGTCAGCATCTCCTACCACTCAGAGAGAAAGCACCAACAAACTTTGCAAAAAGAATTACCGCAACAGTTGTACTTCAGAGGAGTCCAGCTGGGAGTGTAGTTATTTAAGCCTCAGACACAGAATAAAAGATGACACTCTGAGATACATTACTCCTGTGAGGTCAAGTATCAGGATCATGGTAAGAAGACAGATGACAGGGAAGCTATCAGTCAGAATGGGAAAGTGAATTGCAAGCAATAGCCGGCGGGTAATAAAAGCACTCGAGAGCCTTGGGTCTGGTAGTGTGTCTACTGAGTACTCAACACAGTTCAGAAGTCTGACTCTGTAATAATGGCTTGATTTTTGTCACCTCTTTACAATAGAACACAGTTACATAATGCATGCATTTCAAGGTTTCAAAGTGCTTCAACGCACAGTTCATTGTTGGCTGTGCTGCTACGGCTTGCTGAAACAGCTGCTTGCACAAGCAGGCTCCTCATATGAGTAGTACAATGTTGAAGTCCACAAGAAGAAAAAAATGTTCTCACAGCCCAAATCGAAGCTTATCCTGCCCCCCCCCCGTCCTGCTGATGCATCCACGCAGAGGCGAAACTAGGGCGGAGCGGGCGGAGCACCCGCTCCGGGCGCCATTGTCCGAAAGGCGCCCCACCCGGCGCCCCACCCGCGAGTCCGAGTCGGACTCGGAGACTCGCGTCTCCGAGTCCGACTCGAGTCCGACCGCCCCCTCAACCGGGAGAGCCGGCTCAGGGACGTCTTCCCCGGCCGGCTGCCCGGGGCCTTCTAAGGAAGGCTTTTTGTGCATGCTCAGATTGTTCCTGAGGGAAAAAGGGCAGCCTTTTTCCCTCAATAACAGTCTGAGCATGCACAAAAATATCGTTCTTTTTGCGCATGCTCAGACTGTTACTGAGGGAAAAAGGCTGCCCTTTTTTCCTCAGGTACAATCTGAGCATGCGCAAAAAGCCTTCCTTAGAAGGCCCCGGGCAGCCGGCCGGGGAAGACGTCCCCGAGCCGGCTCTCCCGATGGGGGGGGTCCCGCCGGGTCGCCCCACGCCTCTGGAGTGAGCACTGCATCCTGCAGGGAGGTAGTCACAGAGGTCTCCTCCAGGTAAGGAAACATTTGTTTACTGTCATAATGGTAAGCCTCCATTAGCCCAACGGGTCACCTCAGATCTCAGCCTGCTATGTTGCTGGTGCAGGTCCAAGGTAAGAGATATGAAATGGAAAAACAAGATGAGGATATTGGTTCAAATTGCTGCTGATGATATCCTCGTTGTTCTTCCCACCATTCTGCTCCCTCCACTCCCAAACACTCCCCCGTTCCTCCCCCTCCCTGCCCCATTCCACTCACATTCCACCCCCCACTTTTGGCTTCCCGGCTATGGTGGAGGCAGGAGGCTGTGGCAGTGTGGCTGTGGTGCCGCTGCCTCTTGTGGTGGTGCTCACAAAATGGCTGCTGCCAGCACATTGTATATGCCATTGAGTGCCATTTTAGGACAGCAGAACATTGTTCTACTGTCATAAAATCCTCTGTGCACCAGCCCAATCCATTAGGCCAGCGTTTCTCAAAGTTCTCCCCGCGAGACAGGGAGAATTTTGCGTGTGTGTGGGGGCGGAGCCAGCAGCGGCGGTGGCAATCCCGGGGATTGCCACTGCTGCCGCCGAAACCACCCCCAGAACGGCCCCTGAAACCCCTTCCCCACACTTACCGGGGCTTGGGGGAGCTTCAGGGAGGCCTACGCGACCCTCTGTAGCCCCCCCCCCGAACTTCGGATTGCTGTTTTGCTGCAATCTTCAGGTGCTTCCGTTTTTTGTGAAAACCGGAAGTGCCCAAAGATCACTGCTAAACAGTGATCCGAAGATCGGGGGGGCTGCAGAGGGTCACGCAGGCCTCCCCGAAGCTCCCCCAAGCTCCAGTAAGTGTGTGGGGGCATTTTGGGCACTTTGGTGGTGGCTGTGATCCCCCGGATCGCCGTCGCTGCCGCCATGCTGTCCCCGCCCCTTAAGGGGGCAGGGGACAGCAAAAGTTCTCAATGGTGGGTCGCGACCCACAGTTTGAGAACCAGTGCATTAGGCTATCATTTTCTTTTCTTTTCGCAGAACAGGATGGTGATCTTGAGTAAGTTCATGGTGGTGATGTTGCATCCTCATAGAAGTAGATATTTTATGCAAGCTAGCTTTTGGCATGTCTTTGGAAGTCTCCCCTCACAGCAGCCCTGTAAAGCAAAGCCAATATTGTAATTTTCACAATGTAAATTTGAGGCAGGAGCTGAGGCTGAGATTGTGGCTTGCCTTAAAGCCACATAATGAATTCACAACGGAGGTGCGATTTGAACTGAAGTCATCTCACTTCACTCTGAGCTACAGCTCTGCGCTATGGTACTATGGTTGGGATGATGGATTGAAAGCAACAGGCATTTATTAAGAATCCCAGCTTTAGGAATCAGAAACTTGGTCAGAATTTAAGACTTTGCTGTTTGCCAAGTTATAAAATAGACTTGCATGCTTCCCACAAAGATTGCAAAACAACAACAACCCTCTTAAAGTTTTGGGTGCTAGGGTTTTTGATAGCAAATTCCTTCAAAATTAAACCTGAAAAGGGGTGATGACTGAGGTAGAGCGGTAACATGAGCAGAGGGATGAATGTCTGGTTTTCACACTTAGGCATCTTCTTGAGTTGTAGAACTGGCTCAGTTCCCAGATTTCTTTTCCATGTCTAGGTTAATCTACAGGTGAAAGATGCTGTACCTACCTGGTCAACCTTTTTGAGGTCTCCAAGCTGGACAGCCTCGCCTCATGCACCTCTACCTGCAATGATTCTGTTCTCTTGTCCCCACTTGCTGACATGGATGTCAAGGCTTAGAGGAGGGAACAGAGGCCAAAATATAGCCAAGGGGGACTGTTTATATGGTTTTTATTTTGGAATAACAACCCCTGAACCATCTTGTTCACAGATGACCCATTTGAAAAAAAGAAGCCAACAGCCCTTTGCAAGATCAAGGCCTCTTCAATCACGTCTTTTTTTGTTTGTTTGTTTCAGGATAAATTATCATTGTAAGCAATGAAGGTCAACTTATTTTAGATGGACCTCACAGTTCCATAGAGATGCATAGTAGTCTGTGAATAACTCCAGTGATCAGGAAGGAGATGTATTCGATTCATATTGGATCTCATCACGGCCTTCAAACATGCCAATTTCTCCGACAGAATACCAGCTTGCTTAGTTTTCACAAGCCTCCTGCTGTTGAGTACTATTGCTGATTTTCACCTAACGTAGAAAAGATCAAAGCAATAATATATTGTGGACACTTCATATTAAATGCATAATTTGTGCTCTCTCAAGAGACAAATACCCGGTCTTTAGGGGATGGCTTAGGATGACCTCTTAACAACCCAATCGTTAAGTGCTAATTTCATCATGCACAAGCTTTCCTCTCATTCAGCCCTACCACTTCTGGGAATGCAAAGACTGTTTCAGAGTGAGTCATCATGATGGGATGAAGGCATCACATAGCCAGGCTATAATGCTGTCTCAGACTGTCTCAGGCCCTGCTCTCTGGCTTACCTCTGATGCAAATTTGCTTGGGCAAGAACCATGGGAAGTGCCTTGTCAGTGGTGGCATCGATGTACACCAGGCCCCCTTGTCGACGGCTTTTAGAAGAGCGGTAAAAACACGTCTATTTCACCACGACTTTGATGGTTGATCTTCGCTCCCATTGTTTGATGCTGGTTCTGTGCACTTTTAATTGCCCTGCTGCTGCTTTTGCGTCTCCTTTTCGGTCTTGTTTGTCCTTTTGTCAGTTTTATTGCATTTTGCATTTTTTTGTTTGTTTTGTGTTTTAGCATTTGTAAACAGTTTGGGATTATTTTTATTGTGATAAAGCAGTATATAAATATTTTAAAGTAGTAAGAATAATCATAATACAGTAATCATTGCAATCACCACATGGATGTGAAGCAACTTATAATGAAACCAATTTTACCATAGTAGGTACCATTGATGAACGTAAATGTTTCTATGGCATTTTCCCATCAACTTTAAGCAAAACAACTTTAAGTGAAGACTTACTGTACATAGTAATCATTGCAATCACCACATTGCAATCACCACAGCCTGTCTAGGTGGTAGGGATTCCAGCACGCTTTGGAGTCTTTTCTTCTCGCCTCTTGTTCCTTACGCCACTTAAGTACAGATGCGTAAGTAGCCTCTGTGGCACCACCCCTGCCGTTATCTCACAGGCCCCACCCCCACTGCATCGTGCTGGATTTAGGCTCCCTCCTAAGAGCCATGACAGGCCCTGCTCTCTGGCCCACCAATCTGAAGATTGGTGGGCCAATCTTCAAGCTGCACGGCCCTTTTTCTATTGCCGCTGCAGCACGATTGACACCCTGATGGCCGCTTTGTCACCCCCCCGGGTCCACTGCCCCTTTCCAGCCACTGCTTCTGCTTAAGTAAAATATACACTCACAGGCCAATCCTATGCATGTTTACTCAGAAGTAAGTTTCACTTTGTTCAATGGGGCTCATTCCAAGAAAGTGTGGATATGATTGCAGCCTTAATTTCGTGTGTGAAATACTGGAGACTATATACAAACCTAAACTGCTTCTGTGCGAAAAGCAGGAAATTATATAAATATATCTACATATATAGTGCGCATAATGAGACATTAATGGAGGAAGGATTTTGATTGGATTAGTCTACAAGGTCTAAATGAAGGCAGTGTTGTAAGGGTTGTGATGATAAGCCTCTTTGCTCTTTCTTATAAGCTGCCAAGATGAATATTTTGAAAATGCATTTGCCCTTACTCAGCTATGAATCGGATTTCTAATACTTGGAATGAAGTACCACTGACAACAGCAAAAGTCTGGGACAGTGTAAACGAAAACCCTCAGATACATACTACCTGCTATACGTTCACTCGTATGACAATTCCTGAATCATAACAGAAGATAAGGAAGATTTGCCTTGTTGAGTGACAAAAAAGAACATCTATCACTCAAACGTAAACATTTATCAGAATACAGAAAAATAAAAATCATGTATGCAAAAAATCCGCACAATGTATGACATATGAATTTAAAATGCCATAAATGTCCATATGTTCCAATCCTATGGTTTCAGTCAGTTCCATATGCTGTTGGCAGTCAGTTCCCACATGCATTAGTATATATCATGTCAGTTGAACAGATACTGTTGTTGCTGCGTGGAAAAATTAGTTCCCAGGTGTTTTCCTGAGCCAAGCTGTTGCTAGTAGGCTTTACTGGTGATCCACCAAAAATTATCAGCCAGTCCTAACTAAAAAAAACCCTCTGCCGATGCAGCCACACTAACAGAGTGCACACTGCATCCTGCTTGGGAGGGGGTGGGTCATGGATGTCTCCTCAATGTAGCAGAACATTTGTTCCCTTACCCTGGGACACACCTCCGTCCACTGCCTGAATCGGTCTCCTTGGATCTTCACCAGCCATTTTGCTGATGCAGAACCAAGAAGAGTAAGAGGGAAGAGGAGAGGAAATGGGGATAGTATCCTGGTGCTGCTGGGATCCTCACCCTCTCTCCACCATTCCACCTCCCGCCTGCCCTCTCCCCACCCACACACTCCCTTGTTCCTCCCCCTCCCTGCCCAGTTCCTTCCACCACCTGTCCCCCGTGACAGCTTACCTGCCTTCTGTTGGTAGCTGGCTGTGGCAACGGGCCACTGACACTGCTGCCGCCATTTGCAGTGGCGGTTCCAAAATGGCCACTGGTGGGATGCTGTGTGCATCACTGTATGGCTATTTACAACAGGAGAAACTCTGGTCCACTGCTGTAAAGCCTAGTTACAGTTCGGCTGTAAGTTCCACTAATTTCCTTGATCCCATTTGTATCAATAGATTATTAACAGTCAAAGACCACCCTAACATAACACAGCAAAACACAACAACATAACATCACTTATCGAGGGGAGGGGGAAGTTTTTAGCCAAGCCCAAGTTATGACAGGTGGAAAACACTATGCAAAGGGGGGGGCAGATAAACAGAGCGTAGCTTGGCATTAGAATTTTCCCTCGTTGCTGACAATACTCTTATGAGTTTTACAAGCGGCTGCCAAAAAGCTTGCACACCGGGTTGTGAACCAGGAACTTTTCCCCATGAGGAGCATCTTAGCTCAGTCAGACTGGAGTATTTCCTAATAAAGGGAAAGATGAACCTAACATGAAGACCCTGATAAAATGGACAGCAAAACAGGACCATGCTCTATTGTCTCCACGTCTCCTGAATTGCACGGACAGACCCTTTAAGATATTGGGGTCCTTCTAAAACAGCCCTCCAGGAATGCGGAGGGGAGGGCTCTCCACTTGACCAAAAGAAGACCCTCCTGTACATAGGGAACTTTAGTAGTGAGAGATATAGCTACTGCACTCAATGTCAGGTTGACATCACACACATACGTATTTGTGTGTCCTCAAGGTGACTTGCAATGAATTGCAGGAATACATGCAGTGCTGTCATTGACCAGGGCTAGCTGAAGAAATTTTTAAAACTCAGTTATAAACATGTGTAATTCATCAGACTAATTTATGCATGTTACTGTGTTTCAGGACTAAGACAATGGACCACCCTGGCGATCTCTGGAAAAATTCAAACCAGCAATATGGTGCACACGTAGGTGTGGATCAGGTCCTATGTGTACGGTTGCTACTAAATTTTGAATCAAGAAAAAAAATAAGGAAATTTGAAGGTCTAGCTCCAACAAAACTTCTGAGGAATTCCATGGGAAGCCAAAAGAGTGTTGAGTAGTATGATTTCTGCACACTCTTAATTATGTGGATTCTTGACACACATGATGCATAATCACATTGTGTTTTTAAAAATGTTTCCGGTTGTGTACATAACTGTAGGTTTCTCTTTGGGGGGAATTTTTTGCTCAAGGCAAGTTAGCTGGGTGAAGTGAATTCTGTTTAGGTGAGCTTTGCAGTGATGTCAAAATAGTCCAGTTTACTGCACAATGCATGAAGGTATAAAACAAGTAACAAGGACAGGCACAACTTGCTCTTACAGGAACAAACCCTGTGAGCTCATTGAAATAGAGTACTGGGTTGAGAAATGGGGTGGTTCTGCAGGGAAATTTCTGAAATTATGGCAAAAAAGAAATTGCCTTTAATGGGTTGTAACTAACTAGAGTGGTAAGCTTTGCATGCAAATGGTCCTGGGCAGGACCTCTGAGAGGGGGGTGCGCGGGGTACATCGTACCTGGGCCCGGGATCAAAAAGGGGGCCCAGGAGCCAAAGGAGAGGAGCTGGACATTTCTTGGATAAAAACAAAATGACGGATGGAGAAGAGAAGGAGCCCAAAATTGTACCCCCTGATAAAATTCCTCTCAGAAGCCCTGGTCCTGGATTTAGTTCCTGCCATCTCCGATTAAAAAAACAAGTGCTGAGACGAATCTCTGCCTGAGACCCCTGGAGAGCCACTGCCAGTCGGGGTGGACAACACTGAAGTAGAGAGTCTGACTCAGTATAAGACGGTCTGATGATCTGACTCAGATTCACAGGACAATGTCTATAGAAGTAGTTCACACAACCAGCAGCCAGACACGCAAGCTTTTAAAACTGCTGCCACATTCCTGGGAGCTCTGCAAATTGACCATTATTTCCAAGTATCGCCATTATTTTCAGGCATGCTGTTCAAAGATGAATATCTTTTGCCATACAGTACAGAGGGTTCTAGGGGTCATCAGGCATACATACTAAAAGAGTATGAATTCTTGCCATTTTTCATTAATTAGACTCTTTTTTTCAGAGAAATGTTCTATGGCAACCCCTGCTCTTCATGAGTCCGGCTTGTACTTTGATAAAACGAAATCCTACTTTTAAAAAAATGCTATACATAAATGTATTTAAAACACGTGTACATACACACAAACACACACACCTCCAGACTGTGACTGGAGGAGCAATCTCTGGGTACTTTAATATGATTGTTCATATTTGTTTTGTAGCATCTCTTTCTGTTTTTGCAGTGTGTCATCCCGGGTACTCCTTAATGTTTCTCAAATGAGGTCAGTTATGATGGGATTACTTTAATTCTCTCAGATGTCTCTCCAGAATTTGTGAACTTCGACTGGTGACCTCACTCCACATGGCTGGGCACTTGGAATGTGCAGTAAGCTTCCTTCCAGTCAGTACCAACTATTCTTAGCTGCCTTAAGAAAATACTGTGTCAGCTGATGATGTGGAAGGGAAGGAATACTGTGGTGAAACAGGAATGTTTCTGGGGAGTCTTTCAAAGTTCTGAGAAACTGCGATGTATTCAGGGTCACTTGATTATATTTGGAATTAGTTCTGGTGTCCGAATTCAAAACACACACACACACACACACACACACAAAACAATGTAATCTTAATGAAAATTGCCATTTCTCATCCTCACAGACATTTTGAATTTCAAAATGGTGAAATTGTGAAGCTTCCCACCTCTTTACTGAGCAAGAAAGGAACAGGTTGTGAGTCTCTCATGTCAGTTTCTCTCATCTTGCTGCGGTCACAAATCTCTCTCTTTTTTGCATGATATCATCCATTAGTGCCGTCTTTTGACATAAGCTTGAATGAATGACCATTTTTGAACACATTTCATGTGCTGTGTGCAATAAGACATGCCTCGAGTTGCCTACACTTTATTTATTTATTTAAAATATTTCTATCCCGCCTTTCCTCCCGTAAAAGGGGACACCCAAGGCAACAAACAACAGAAGTTAAAAAAAAAAAACACCACAAGGCATTACAAACAATAAATGGCACTAAAACAAAAATCAAGATAGCTAAAAACAGAAAAATGAGAGATAATAGTAAAGGCAGTAAAAACAGCAGTGCAGTAAAAGCAATGAAAACACTGAAAAACAGCAGCAGATGTTAATAAACATGGCAATCCAATTTACAGTTAAACAACTAAAAACAGCCTTAAATGTCCTGGAGGAAAACACCAAGCACAAGAGGGACGTCTTTAGGCCCTGTGGAATGGTTGACAGGGAGGGTGCTGATCTTATCTCAAAAGGGAGGGAGTCCCAGAGTTGAGGTGTCACTAGAGAGAAGGCCCTGCCCCTTGAGACTGCCAACCTGGCCTCAGTCACAGATGGCCCACCCAACAGGGCCCCCTCCACTAGCGTTGCTGCAGCGGGGGCGGAGCTCTACGTTCTGCCGAGGCTCCGACCCTCCGTTACACCGGAGCATGAAGCGGCCCCGCCCCCTCGCCTTCGGAATCATTCAAAGCGGTGAAAGCGCTGCTTTCACCGCTTTGAATGGTTCCGAAGGTGAGGGGGTGGGGCCACTTCGTGCTCTGGTGTAACGGAGGGTCGGAGCCTCGGCAGAATGTAGAGCTCCGCCCCCCCTGCAGCAACGCCAGTGGCCCCCTCTGATTACCTTAGAGAATGAGCTGGTTGATACACAAGAGGTTCTTTAGATACCATTGTCCTGAACCATAAAGGATGTTAAAAAACAAGGCCAGCACCTTGAATTGCGCACGAAATGAACTGGCAGCCAGTGCAGCCTCCAAAATGGCCTCAACCCGCTGAGCCACCACATGAGGTTATGCCAAAGGCATTGTGGTATGGTTGGACCTTTCTTGAAACATTCTTATATTACTCTCAATTCTTGTCATACCCGCCGCTTTCAGCCTCAATGGCATACTGATAAAGCAAAAGAACACAGCATAAAATAAAACAAGTTTGATGAGTCTTTAATACAGTTTGAATTGTGTAATGATTTTAAATCATGATTTTCACCATGCAGCCTTCTCTTCATCAAAGGCAGACCTACAATGAGTAATAATGAGACGTATGAAAAACAACTCCCATGAGGTTTATTGGTGCTGCTGGAGTCGGGGGGGGGGGAGTCATTTCAATTGTGCAGAAGCTATTTTCCTGTGGCATCTTCCCACATCACTCACTGTTGCTTCCCTTCATGGCCATCATTCCCTCCACCAGCCATTAGAGAAGGAGAAGGAGGGAGTGGGCAGTGGTGGCACCAGATGCCAAGGGAGAGGTGGCACCTCCCTATCTGTGTCTCACACACTATGGCAGGGGTGGCCAAACTGTGACTCCTGAGCCACATGTGGCTCTTTGATGTGCGGCTCTCCGAAATATGTTGTCTGAGCTCCTTTTTGCATCACAATTTAATATAAAAGGTAAATGAGAAATTTTAAAGCTTTATAATTATTTACCAGGTCTAAACTGAGAGTCCACTGGAGAAAAAACATAAGTTTAATGTTCATGGTGAGTAAATATATTCAAGAATTTAAATGCTTCTTAAATATTGGGGCTCTCAAACATCTGAAGTTTATGTGGCTCTTACATTAAGCAAATTAAAATTAAAATATCCTCTCCCTACTGTATGGTGAGCAGCATAAGAACAGCGCACTGAGAGATCAAGACTTGATCAGGATACTACCTTCCAGCTTTTTATTGTTAATAATGCCTATCATTTCTTTATTTCTTCCCTTTTATGGTTATGCCCTGGGGAGCTGATGGAGATCAGAAGTCTCTCAATCATCATGCTAAACCTCCTCTGGGTGTCTCTCCACAGAACAGAAGTAGTGGCTCTCTCCCCAAGGCACTGAAATGGCTGAGGAAGGCACCCCTAGCATGTGGGCAGCCTAGGAAGTTGTCTAGCTTGTCTCTATGGTTGGACCAAGCTGAGTGCCTGCTGAGCTATGGTTGACATTCACAGCACAGGCCCTTCTATTTGGGTAAATAGAGTTTACCTGGCTGTATTCAGTCTCAATGTCTTCTGTTACTGCCTCGGTTCGCTCAACCTGATCAATGTTTTACTCATGTTATCGCTCTGGTGCTTGGGCCGCAAATCCTCTTGTGGGGTCTTTTTACAATTTAAAAGGGCTTGTTTTCAGGTTTAAAAGATCTGAAGAGTGCAAGTTTAAAAGGTCTAGATTAGAATGTTAGATAGTACAATCTTTTGATGTCTAATTAGATCATTTTGATGCACAAAAAAGTATGATGTTCTGAAAATACTTTGTTTTCCAGTCTGTTCAAATCGTACCCTTTCCTTATGAGTTGTCTTTTCTGAGTCTTGCAGAACTAGATAGTAAAGTTCCAGCACTGCATGTCTGTTTCCTCCTTGTAGAATCCCTCCTCCATAGGGAGCGTCATTTATTTCAAAGATGTTCATCATAGGCCAGGGTTTAATGGAGCAAATTCCAGGATCAGAGGCAACAATTCCATCAGCTTTTCTCTGAACTGGATGGAACATGGTTGTCATTTTCTGGTTTTAGCTCAGATTAAAGGCCCCTGTCACTGCCTGAAGCATGTCCAGTATTGATGGAATCTTTAAAGAACAGAGCAGCCAAACTTAAAACAAAGAGATCTTGAACATGTGCAAATTGATTTTCCTCAGAGGCTCAGAAACCTCAAGTGGTTTTCATAGGGTCTGGTAAGAGCTATGTCCATGACACTGTCTTGACTTTGCTATACCTTATTTAATATCTCTCCTTATAAAGTACCAGGACCAGAAGACGAAAATCTGTGTTTTGTATTGTAAGAGGGTATGTAACTGCAATGACTGACCATGATTTTCCGGAAGTGCCCCCCAAATTATATGGAGATGGCCTGAAGCATGTACATTTTTATGTCATAGACAGAAATCAAGAGAAGAAAATGTGGCATGAAAACATTAAACCATTAAACAGTGTGGCTAATTCATTAACTGTAAATTAAAACCGGAGATACTAATTGAAACTGCCCCCACCATGGTTTGTTTTAAGTATTTCTATTATCTTCCTAAGGAATCTAGGTTCATCCCTTCTTTGAAGCAACATTCAAGAGTGAACCAGAAACCCTGATTCACAACTTGATGCAGAGAGCATTGACAGAGTCGTGTTATGAGGAACTACAGATGAGCGCAATGAGCGCTCGTCCTACAGATGAGCGCATTGAAGGTCCAAGGGACCCAGTTTGCTTTTGGTTCAGCAGATGCCATGAAGTAGAGACCAGGTCCATGGACGGATTCAGGTCAGTAGCTAAGGTAGTGAAGATATCATGGGGTCATTTCCTTTTTTCTTTTGGTGTGGTGAAAAGTGTTGAGGTAATATTGTACATCCTCTGAAAACCTGGGTGGAAAACCTGGCAATGGAGTGGCGGCGGCAAAGTGGCAAGAAGGCTCCCCT
This sequence comes from Plestiodon gilberti rubricaudatus, assembly GCA_026170595.1. Taxonomy (NCBI): domain Eukaryota; kingdom Metazoa; phylum Chordata; class Lepidosauria; order Squamata; family Scincidae; genus Plestiodon; species Plestiodon gilberti. Next base: position 116,127,610 of record JANXHW010000001.1, read on the forward strand.
GGATCCAGGACTGGTGGCAATGGTGGTGGCTGCTGCTGCGGCCACCGCTGCGAAGACAACTGTAAAGTTGAACCCGACTGGCAATGGCAGCAGCAATGGCGGACGTGGATGGTGGCAATGGCGGCGGTAGCCGCCGCCGCGAAGAAAAAACCGAGGATGGCAGCAATGGCAGCAATTGGCAGCGGGACAGGTAAGTAAAAATAATTCATTCATTCATTTAAAATTTAAAAAATGCCTTTTTAAACTTATTTTTATTTAATTATTTAATTAATTGTTGGGGGGGGGGTTGTCCCGGTTTACAGCCAGGGAAATCTGGTAACTGATTGGAACTGATGGATCAGGCCAAAGGCCCATCTAGTCCAGCATCCTTCTTCCTACAGTGGCCCACCTGATGCCTCTGGGAAGTCCACAAGCAGGAGATGAAGGCAACAGCTGTCACTCACTGTTCTGGTCCTGCCACTGATATTCCAACACATACTCCCTCTGACCCTGGTGGAAACGTGTAGCCACCACAACAAGTAGCCGTTCATAGACTTGTTCTCCTGATCACCCCCATGCAAAACGTATCATCCAGACTGGTTATTCTGTGTTGTGTGTTGTGTGTTGTGTGTGTATGTGTGTGTGTGTTTAAAGTATTCTTCAAACAAAGGCTGTGGTTGCTGTACAAAACTATATTCCAGTGTATGCGGTTTGTGCATTATAGCCTTACATTCAGTGCACACGTTCGATTTGAACGTTGAGAAGCTGGCTACATTCTCAGGATCGTCACCGTGCTCTCTGAAATCATTGGCTTATTGCACTAAAAATAAACCTAAGACGACTGTCAGTAAATTGGCAGCACCTCAATACTAGCCCTGAGCGTTGCAAGTTCTAAATAGTGATGGCATGACAGGAAGTAGAATGGATTTGCTGTCAGAAGATAAAATCTGACCTGAAAGGTACAACACAAATTGAGGCAAATGCAGGTACTAACTGTGTCAAGTGTGTTGGAGCAAGTCTCATGATCTATTTATCTGATGTCCACAGTTGCTCTTCAAGAATGGCCATTTCCATCTTAAAGGAGTCCAAAGCAACTGTACCAGTTTGAGAGGCACTTCTTGAGCTAAATCTGCCCCACAGGTATTTTCTGAAGTTGTAGGAGTGGTTTTTGTTGCTTTTACTCAAGTTCTGGCGCCTCATTCTCAGCTCCTGCTTTGACTCCCTTAGGCCAAAATCTGTTCATGAATCATTACCTTAGTTTCTTCTAAGTGCGACAAGAGGGACTAAATCAGCAGTTGCAAGATGACTCATTCTTTCTTTATTGCCTTACTAAATATAGGCCTGGTGGTTTTGTTTACTCTAGTTTCTTCTAAGAGTGCACCCCCTCTTCTCTTAATCCTGCAGACTGATTTCTTGGTAGGGCAGGAAATTGAGAGGAGGCAGAATGTTTGCTTGTTTTTGAGAGCCAAAAAGAGGGTGAGTGCAGGAGCATAGAAAGGGCGTGAGAGACAGAGACAAGAAAGAGGTGAACAGCCCTGATCAGATAATGAGTAACAGGAAATTTGAGTTGATAGATAGTGGTCAAGGTAGCTGTTATCAACAGGTGGCTGCTGAGCAAAGCTTTGCTGCTCCACATGGATCAACAGCACATCATACAAATGAGGTAACATTAAATATGTGAAACTAGGAAAGCATTTTCTCATGCATTTGGAATGAAGGACAAAATGTTTTTCAAGGGCTATAGCAAATAAGAAGCAAGGGCACAGCAGCAGCCTATATGGACATTCATGACCTCTATACAACCCCAAGCTGAAGTATTTTTTCTTTTTAATGTCTGAGGGAGTCCTCTCTCCCACACTTCTGCCACAAAGTGCCCATTTTTTTTCTCGAGGAATAGCCGAAAGCCTGTCTTGTTGTCATGGATCCAGTTTATTAAGAACTTTTCCAAGGTTGCTTCCTCTCCTCCAATCAAATCCAACAGTTTGACAAACCATGCAGTGGCAAACTGTGGCCCAGTGTGGACAATGCTCCGAACTGACCCCCCCTCTACCACATGAGGTAGGAGTGTGGCCACTGCATGTCTCGACCCCACCTGTTGCTCTGATGCCCAATCAAGTGGCAGGGGAGAGATTTGGGGATGACTTCCTGTCACACAGTGCAGGGAGGCATTGCATGGAGGAGATGTGGGTTGGTGGCAGGATCACATCTCGTGTAACATCTACAGTACTTCGGTCTTAAATGAAGGGTGAGAATGAGTGAATGAGGGGTTGGAATCTGCATAGACCTTTGTGACAGGGATTCAGCCCATCTCTTCCCATTGTACCTATTACAGTACTCCCCCCCCGTATCCGCTTGGGATATGTTCCAGGCCCCTCCGTGGATACTTGAAACTGTGGATAGGAGCGAACACCCCCTCCATGGTTTTCTGAGGGGCTCCTGCCCTGCCTCCCCTCCGGGCAGGCGTGCACGCCCCCCCCCCAGCTCTTATTTTTCTTTCAGCAAGCTTTATTTCTTCCTTAAAACAAACAGAGAAGCAGCCTCCATTGCAGGCAAGTACAACGAGACTAAGTCCTAGAGAGGCTCTGCAAGGTTTCTGTTAACCTTGCAGAGCCTCTCTAAGACCTAGTCTCGTTCTACTTGCCTGCAATAAGCAGCCAGAGGCTGCTTCTCCTGTTTGTTTAAGGAAGAAACAAAGCTTACTGGTAAAAAAGTAAAAGCCTGGGGGGGGGGGTGTCCCGGCAATCCGTGGATAACTGAAACCGTGGATAGCGAATCCATGGATATGGGGGCCCACCTGTATATATTATACAATGTATCTTTTTAAACTTAGTACTTCCAGAAAGAAGGATATGGGTATGCAAGACCTCCTGCTCACAACTTTATTCTTGGAATTCCTGTTTTTAGAAAATAACAGAAGTTGACCTGTTTCTGTTTACTTGAGCCTGCTTGGCCTTTTCTCACATTCCTCGTGTCCTTCAGTTAGCACTGGCGACTTTTGTTTTGTTGGAAGCAGATGTTTAAAATGGTTCTCCCTTCTACAGATGCATCATACTGAAGCTCCTAAAAATGTTGCTCGGCTTCAGCTTCCAGAGTTGTTGCTGTTGGTTTCTCAGTAGCTTTTGGGGCCAGTCTACGCATGGCCTGACATAGGAAAGAAACCTATGCAGATCCTCTGCAATCTTATATAATGTGTCCCACACACACATGTCCTAAACACACCTCTTTGTAGAAACCTACGTGGAGCGTTTCGGTGTCAGCCAGCAATGCTCATCTCCAAGAATATCCAGCGTTGCCGTGAAAATTCTCTCCACCCATGACATGCTACAGGCAGGGCAACACTGTACTATGGAACACAGAGAGTCGCAATGAAGATGTAACTTGATACAAGGATCAGAAGATAATGTGTAAAATGGCCCTTAGAGGACTACTGCTAAATCACTGTCTATTTTTTAACTTAAAGGATACATTTTGTATGGTTCCTTTAAAAAAAAAGAGAGAGAAAAGGGCCATTGTTGACCCTAGCAAAAACTAATGAAATTCAAGTTGCTTCATGTTGGAAGTTTCCATTAGGATATAACAGTTAACCCATGTGTAAATCATTGCATGTGATCATTACACACACAGAGGGTACACAGTACACAGAGGATGTATACTGTGTAACTCTAGTGTATGCACACTGTTGGGTACCTCTGACGGGTGACGCGAACGGCGGGGTTTGGAAGGCCTTGTTGTCGTCCGAGCCCCCGCTGGCCGATTCCGCGGAGTCCAGTGCGCCACGTTCTGGGCCTAGCTGGAGGGAGAAAAAGGGGAGGAAAAAGGGGAAAAGGGGGGGGGAAGGCCTCAGAGGTTATAGGAGGGTGTAGGTTCTGGTCACCTTGCCACATCTCTCTCTCTCTCTCTCGATGATGTACAGCTAGGATGTTTGCAGCACACCGTCTAGTGCTCTTGAGGCTCTGGCAAGCTCTGCCTAGCCTCCTCATCACTGGCCAAAGGGGTTTTAAATAGGGAGGGGAGGCGGGAGGCCAAGCCTCCGTGGACGCTGTGCGTCCAATCCTTGCTTGCTGGTCCGTTTGCTTCCTGTAGCCTACAGCTGTTACCGCTTGACATGCTCTTTCGGTTGTAGTGTGGCTGAGCGCGGCCGGGGCGGGCTTCCCTGATCGTGATTGGCTTTCCCCTGGGCCAATCGCTACTCTCTTTTCTTTCAGGGTTGCAGTTCATCGGAGCCGTTTGTCCCGAGTGTCGTCGAGGGTGGTCGGCGTCAGCGATTGCCGGTAAGTTGCTCAGGAGGGGTTTTGTGGGGCTGGTGGGTGTGGGTGTTCCGCCGGGTTTGGGGAGGCTGTTCCGGGGGCCTGGGGGGTCGTTCCCCATCCTTTCAGTGCTGGCGCGGCCTCTGAGGGGGCGTGGCCGAAGTCCGGGATCTGGGGCCTGCTCGGCCGTCGGACGTGTTGCCAGCGTGTCCGGGCGGGCAGCCGCCGAACCCGGACACACACTAATACCGTGGCAGTCCTATATGTCATATATTTGCAGAGTGTGCATATACGAGACATCATCTGCTTCTGACATTGAAGTCTCTTCTGTATTTTGTTATGTGAGAAATGACTCACAAGGTAAGGAAAGCTGTGTATTTCTGCTCTGTTCTCCAAGCACAGAATGCTGTTTTCACTGTCGCAGTACATACATACCACTCATTCTGCTGCTGCAACTGGAGAATCTGGGCTGCCAGATTCTAAAGCTTGCTCTGCACGTTGAACGGGGTTACTTCACCTTTCAGGACCTTGAATAATGTGTGTGTGTGTGTGTGTGTGTGTGTGTGTGTGTGTGCGTGCGTGCGTGTGCGGGCATGCGCGCGCACTTTGCAACAATCCCTTGAACACTTTCGGCTGTGTTTTCATTGTGTAGTCATGCTTAAGTTAATGATGCTAGCCTTTTTCTCTCCAAGAATCCAGGATAGCTTGTTCAACTGTGTCTTTGGTGGACCACTGAACTTTGCTTTCTAGGAAATATTTTTAGATGTGGAAAAAGCTACCTTGAAGATTTTGTCTTTGAGTGAGATTTTCTGATACCTATGACTGAGCTTAGCCTGATGATTGTGAATCCACTGGTAAACTGGGTGGATGATTTCCTATTTTATTTTATTTTTTAAAAAAGTTGCTAACCTCTCCCTTGATATTAACATTTTCTCTGTGTTGGCTTGCTCTTTTACTATTCCTGGCTAGTGATGTCATCAAGACCACTTGAAGGGATTCGTGCGGAAGCCTCTCCGAAACACTGACCTTCTTGTCCTCTATCCCTTACTTGAGTTACTGGCAAATGTGGATGGCACAAAAGCCTGTTGTTTCCAGAACTTCTTTCTCTTTCTTCCCAAAATGGTCAACCTTCTGAAGATATAAATACACTTCTGGCTAGTTTGCTCATTCCAGAACCTACCCCAATTATGTCCAGAAATGGCTATCCTGTACAGTCATCAAAACAAATGAAAATTAAGAAATGTACAGATTTTTTTTAGGTAAATGTTGATCAGCCAAGGAAGATAGCAATAATAATAATAATAATAATAATAATAATAATAATAATAATAATAATAATAATAATAATAATAATAATAATAAATGTATTGTGAATGCTATTCAGAAGAACCTAATGGACAGTTTGTTTTAAATTAGGCAAACTAGTGACCAGTTTGACTTAAAATTGGACTCAGCAAACTAAACACCCCCCCCCCCCCCCCGGCTTTGTAAAATAGCTTGTTTTACACCAAACCAAATTTATATTCCATAATACTCCTTATGACATCACTGAGAGTGCAACAGGTTCAAGCACTGCCCACAATTCCCTATGATCACCCAAACCTTACCCATAAGCCCCTTAATCTCCACTGGTTCTTCATACATATCATTGGAACCTATCCTACTTACCATTATCACGCCCTCCGTACCTGATGTTTGCTGAAATGCTGTTCCTACAGCATCCCAGGTGTCAGTCTCCATACCTGAGATCCAGAGGGAGAGAGTGCCAAGAGCCAGATGCCACAGCAGAGAAAGCCCTGTTGTGGATTGTTGCCATATATCCCAACTTTCTGTCAGGAATGCAAAGCAGGATACATAGACTTTCCAGGTAATCGCCTATTGAGGCACTGACCCAACACAGATTTGATTTGCTGCAACAAGGCACCATGTGCCTTCATGCCCCATGTACCTACATTTTAGTCCTTTGACACAATATCACAAAAGCTGGGGGGGGGGTACCACTTTTGTTTCTGTCAAAAGCTGCAGTCCAAAGCAGTCCATTTACTAGGAAGCCAGTGGAACATATTTCTAGGGAATCATGCTTAAAATTGGCCTGCTAGTTTCATATTCTTTTGTGCTTTCTTTAGTATATTCCCAGTTGCAATTGGTGGACAAAGTCTAATTTTGAAACCATTATCCACAAATTGTGACCCCTTCATTCATGGCTGGTGAGACATGCTTGGCTTAGTGAGCCATGAGTTATGCAGGTTTGGTGTGTGCCTCCCTTAACATGTGCAATTGTCCCATGTGTGACTTATTCTCTCCCATGAATGTCGATAGCCCAAGATGAGAGTGGAGATCACTGGTTCAAGTACCCGTCTTAATGTTGCCAGATTTAGGAAACCCTAAGCCATTTCTTTCTAGTACACAAGAAAGCCCACTGTGGTCAGTTTGAGGAACCCAATGCTATTACTCTGGGGGAGTAAGACCTCTCTCCATGGCTTTGCTTGCATCAAATATTTATAGACTCAGCTCCCTCCTTGAGTAGTCTCTTGTCTATCTAGCCATCTACTCAATTTCCTCTAAGCATTTCTTGTGTATTAAAGGAGATCTCAGCCTACTATAAATCAGCTTGCTGTGGGAGAGTACGGATGTCTGATGATCCATGCCAGGAGGGTCATCCACCAGACAGATACCACCTGCACATTCCTGACTGCTATGGGAAGCCTGGAATGCCTGTGATTTACTTCTCGGCCAACCCCTTCTCCTCTTGTGTTCTTGTATAAATATGTGAGTCACAGAGTATCTTTTTATCAGTAGATAACAACTGACCTACCTCTAATTCTTCAGCCACTATGATGAAAATACCCCAGTTCCTTCCGTTTCTCTGGTTCCTTTCCCATTTCATTTTATTCCTCGGGTTTTTTTTTTACCCAGGACTTTTTTTCCTTCTTCGAATTCCCACTTAGCTGCTGTGGCAGCTGCTGCTGTTGACTTATGCATAGCTCAGTGTGGCAAAGTAGACAGTTTGCTTTGGAGGGGTGGCAATCCTTTCTCCTGCTTTGGGAAGGGTGGGAGTTTACTGAGCTGCCTTGGGAAGTCACAGCGGGTCTCCTCCATCAGGCTATAGTAAGAATAAATGAGCAAAGGATATACTGTGATCCACATCAAATTCTGCAGAACCATGCACCTAAACATATAAAGAATGAAATACATGTTGCCCAAACCTCACCCTAATCTAATTTCATTTCTCCTTTAGACAGAACAGAAACATGCATTCAGTTATCAGAGAGAGTGAGAGAGAAAACAAAGGTCAGAACCTGAACTTTGAACTGAGCCAGAAATGGAGTGTAAGTCACTAAGGGCGCAATCCAAACCTACTTAGGCTGCCGTTGTAACCAGCGGCCCAGCAAAAATGGGAGGCCCCAGAACGGAAAGGGGATTCAAATCCCCTTTCTGTTCTGGGGCCTCCCGTTTTCGCTGGGCCGCTGGTTACAATGGTGGCCTAAGTAGGTTTGGATTGCGCCCTAAGGGCCCAATATTATCTCCTCCCAGCCCATAGCACACAGTGCTGCTGATGGAGCATACACTGCATGCTATGAGGGGGGGGGGAATCAGGATCTCCATGTGTATGGCTGCCCCTGAGATCCTCCCCTCCTGCCCCTCTCATCTCCTGCTCAGCTTGCTCTCTGCCCTGAACTGCCACCTCTGCCAAACTACCTGTTCAGGTGGGGCTTCTGTGAGCTGCTGTCATGCGTATGGGGCCTCTATTTGTGTGGGTGGCCCAGCATGCATGACAGCAGCACAGTTTTTGCATTGTCAGTCCAGGATTTATGGTGGCATATTGCAACAACAGCCACCATAAGCCCCAGATAAAATTGTGCTGTAAAGTTCCTTCGGGATCAGTTTTATATGCATTTGACACGAGTTGATACTTGGGTTGCTGTATTCTAGATGAATACTTTTCAAAGTTAGCCCAACATGGACTCTGTAATGCAGTCTAATTAGAAAGTTACAGACAGATTATTACAATTATTATCAAGAATATTTATTTGTTGCTTTTCAACAAAAAAAAATTGCAAAGTGGTTTACGTTGTGAAAAAATAAGAAAAAAGAGAAAGCACTCACAACCTACAAAAAGACACAAAGGAGACCCCGGCACGTGGCCACTGGGAGAGATGTTATGCTGAATTGAAGAGCCTGGGTATTAGTATGATGATGATGATGATGGTATCATCATCCACCAAGGCAGAGGGCAACTCAGTCAGAACTGATCCAAATGTGGCTGTGTCAGGGGACGCTCTTCTGCATGTTCTTTAGAAGTGTCATACCATTGGTTCACCTTATCTTTTGTACAGAGTACCCAGGGAGCAGATTGAATTACCTCTTGCACCCAATGGAGGAGCAATGACCATTTGGGTACATTACATGTTGTACGCCTTCTTCCCATGTAACAGCCACTTCACATGCGTTTCCCCATAGAGTGTAGATCGCCTGAGTATCACCATATTGATGACGACGAAGGTAACCTAAGAATCAGTGATGGGGACTCGAGTCAAATGACTCGACTCGCAAGTGTGACTTAGCCACTTTTTCCCTGACTCGTACTCGTACTTGTACTCGTGACCCACTGACTCGCACTTGCACTCGCACTCGCACTCGTGACTCACGGGACTCGTACTTGACTTGCACTCGTGGGGGTAACGACTTGCCATTTCCAAGTCATTTTCCTTTAATGGCCGACATCAACACAGGCAGGCAGGCAGGCGCAGTGGAGACCTCGGAGGAGGAGGGCAGCAGGGAGGAAGGGTTTTCAAGGGGGTGGGAAAGCAACCCTGGCTCTGAGTTCCCCCTTTTGTTGCTGTCTGTTTGCCATTGGCCACAACTCCAAGCACGAGGGGTGGGGAGGAGTGAGGGAAGGCGAAGCTGCCGCAGCAGTCCCTCTCATTGACCAAAACTCCAAGCCCAAAGGATGCTCGGCTCAGCAAGGGGAAGGTGCAGGGGGGGAATAATAAATAGTTTGAATGTAGACACGCTTGTTTTTCCCAAACCAGATGGGTGGTGACAAGACTGAGAGGTGAGCGAAAGGGCATAGGGGGAGCCAAGTGGGTGCTTTAAAAGTCTCAGAGGTCATTTTTCCCCATTTAAAAGTCTCAGAGGTCATTTTTCCCCATTTTCAGGGGGAAAAGCCATTTTCCCCAAAGTGACTCGACTCGTGACTTGTGACTCGTGGTTTCTGGCCTTACTCGTACTCGACTCGCACTCGTGCAAAAATGACTCGCACTTGACTCGTACTCGCCCAAAAAGTTTGACACTGACTTGCACTCGGACTCGCACTCTTGCAAAAATGACTCGTACTCGCACTCGCACTCGTGACCTAGTTACTTAGATACATCCCTGCTAAGAATTAGGTCTTGTCGTTCGTATTGTGTAATCTGAAGCCCAAAACCTGGCATGTATATTGGCTTTGTTTTCCCTTTGGCTATCTTGCTTAGAGGATGTGTTAAAGTGCAAGTCTTCATCTGACTGCATTGTTTTAGCAAATGTATACGTTATACAGTATTAAATGATGTTGATTGTTCATTCATTGCCTTAAATAGTTCATGCGGTTTGAGAGCTATTCCTGTCTAGTGGAATAATTAATCTGACAATCACAAGACCATGCGCCCCCCTCCCCCTACAAATGTCAGCTAGTTGATAGCAGTAAGGAAGAGTGATCCAAGGGTAATGCGTTTGGCATGTGTGGTTTCGGAATGTCGGGATGAGTATTTGGTATAATCTCTGCCTTCACACTCCAAGAACCTGCCAGCTGGCAGAGCTTGGTAGTAGTCTGTTGCTCATTCTGTTACACCTTCTGCAGTCTGCCACCTTATTTCCTGTAAGCATGCTTTCAGCAAGAGTTTTGCAGCCCCAAGGTTTATTCTCAAAAACATTATCATGGTTCTCTGTGGAGGATCTAAAGCAGTGTTTCTCAAAGTCCTACAGGGGAGTTTACATTTTACTCCCCTGTAAGTCTTGGCAGGGCGATGTCGGAGGCAGCGCTCCAGGATCGCGCCCACCCCGACCCAAAAACGCTGTTTTAAATGTACCTGGTTGCCCTGCCAGCTTGCTGAAGTGTCTGGGGGGGGGGCTGCTGATGCCTCTGCAGGCCTCCCCAAGGCTCCAAAAGGTGCGGATCACGTTCTGAAGCCCACTTCCGGTTTTTGGCAAAAACCGGAAGTGGGCTTCAGAATGCGATCAGCATAGTTCAGAGCCTTGGGGAAGCCTGCAGAGGCGGCAGCAGGATCCTTGAACCCTTCAGCGAACTGGCAGGGCAACCAAGTAAATTTAGAAGAGTGTTTCTGTGGTGGTGGCGGGCACGATCCTGGAGCGCCACCATTCCTGCTGGCCACCCAAGGGCATATCACCCACTTCCTGTAAAAGTGGTGGGTCACGACCCACCACTTTGAGAAGCTCTGATCAATAGAGAAACTAACCTGCATTGGTCATAACCACTGGAAACATGGTTTTCTCCAGTGATGTAGACTTGAGTCTATTGACTCCGACTCGAGTCGCACCAATGACTTGACTTGGACTTGACTCGGCGATTGTAAAAGACTCAAAAGATTCAACTCGAGACTTGGAGTCTTTTACAACAAATTGAATTTTATTTAAGTTTAAACCCGTTTTCCCCATTAAACAGATAGGGACTCGCAACTCGCAACCAAAGACTTGGGACTTGGGGGCAAAGACTTGGGACTTGACTTGAGACTTGGACCCAGAGACTTGGGACTTGACTCGAGACTTGGAGTCAGAGACGTGATCCACATCCCTGGTTTTCTCCCCCTCTATCTTGGCTAGAAACACATTTCACCACTTCAGAAACAGTTTAGTACTAGAAAGCCAGTGCTCTATTCTAAGTTATTTTGATTATTATGTCATTATTAAGACATCATGGTCTGATAGCACACGTTCAGATATCAAATGCAAGTACACTGTACTGGGAAAATCAGGTTTTCTTCATTTTAGCTGCTGTATTTCTTACCTTTTTTGAACGAGGCATTGCATGGTTTTGAGGTCAGTTAGTCCTAAAATGAGTGAGCTCCTGATGGCGGAAGGTGTAGTCAAGATATCACCCATAGGGAAATTCACTTTGACACATACCGTATCTTACAATTTGTCTTGATAAAACTGTATTAAGGCCAAGCTACGTTTGACAAGCAGCAGATCCATATCTTTCAATGTGGTTTTGCCCCAGTCATGTGCAAAGTGTGTTTAAGAGAGTTCAGTGTGCAATCCAAAAAGGGCATGTTGATGGGGGTGCTGAACCCTCCTCCTACTTGCTGATTTTCCTCTGTAAATCATTGCCTCAGACTCCTTTATTCCAGCTCAGATTTCTCCTCTGCCAATTTTGATGTTGGATATTCCCCAGATAGCCTATGATTATGAATATTCAACTATTTTCTGAATACTAATCAAATATTGTATATCTGTATTTGACTTGGAATGATATTTTGAAATCAAATACCCGCACAGAATATCAAATGCTGAAATTTAAATCTGAAAGTCCAATATAAAAGAAAATAATATTTGACAGGTAATGGTATTTAGCAAGTGGGTGGCAGTGTTTGCTAATTGACATGCAGTGATATTTGGTCTTGGAAATTAGGAAGTTTCCAGTGGAAATTTGGAAAATTCAGATTTGATACCTGTCAAAATCAAAGCAAAAGATGCCAATGTGGATTTTAAAATAGAAGAAATGAACTGAAATTTGAATTTTAAATTCAAGATCTGACTTTCAAATTGAAATGTTTGGAAAAAGATGTAATAACGGTTCCAATTTCTGAAAATTGGTCCCATTTCTGAAAATGAAATGAGTGAGATTGCTGTTTTTGAGTTCAAGTGCTTTTCAGCACAAGGGCCATGACCCTGGGATGATATCTGTAAAGTGAACTAAAGCTTCATTGTGAAGCTCCTTGTTCTATAACCAACAATGAGATCACTGTGCATGGATGGGGCTCTCTATCACAGCTAGAGGCACTTCTTTGGGACATGGCAAGTGACGGCTGTTTTTCAGGGAAGAGCCAAGAAAGATGTAATGCATGCATAGGATCATATTTAACGTCTTGATGAGTTCAATGCTGCTGAACTCTTATGCCTGCCAAAGAAGAAACTAAAAGCCATACCGTATTAGAAGAGATTATAATTACGTGTTTTTTTCTAGTAGTATTTCTTTTCAGTATTGCTTTTTCTCTGCTCCTCAACTTTATTGAGCTCTAAAAACAGTGAACAGAAAGATTCACAGAGAAACCCTGCTATCAATTCTAGTATTATGTAACAATTCTAGTATTGTTTCTAGTATCAGGTAGCACTATATGCTCTCTGATTCCAGAAGATAAACCATTTGTGGCTGCAAAGAAAGAGGCAGGTGACCACATAACAATAATGGTTCTTGCTCCCCTGGAAGGAATAAGACTGCTGGAGCAGAAAGCTCATCTTGCCCCATTTCCTTGTGGGTTCTGATGGTCATTTATTTCCCTTAATAAATAACTTCTTGTTTCTGTGACAGAATTGAGTGTGCACTTTTCATATATGGCAGCTCTCACTTGGAAAGAGATGGCTTTGCTAATGTATTGTGAGATATGAAGTCGCCTCTGAAGGAAGTGGCAAATGTCCAAAGCCTTTGCAAACCTAGCGACCACGCAAGCGTGGTCTGATTCCACTTGGTGCTGTACGCATTTGGAAGCAGAATTCGTAGTGTATATCTCAGGCTGCTGAATGGGGAATTTTGCACACAAGCGTACACTTCATGCATATTCCCCTTCCTGATCCAACACCTTGGGTGCCATAATATATGCAGTTCTTAAAAGGTGACTAGCAATTGGCTGTTTGGGAAGAGGACGAGAGCACTGGATTCAATCTGTCTGCTTCCCCATCCCCCCCCCAACAGCTATTTAAAAAAGGCTACATGTAGTCCCAGAGTCCCTTCACTCTGATGTATCAGAATCAGAGTTATAACTAAGGTTTGTCTGGCAATGGTGGTGGCGGCGGCTATGATACCCTGGTGTTCAAGCTAAATCCTGGTGATGACATTATTGGCCACTCTCAGGTTTCATCTATGACCACATATGATGGCATAGTTAAATGGTCTATTTTACTTGACATAGATACTTTAATAAGTGTGTGCAATTAAGCATTTTTCCCCATTTAATTATTCCATTCATTTTCATGCTTTAAAACTTCATTTGTTTAGTTAGTCATTCATCGAACATATGCCCATTTTGGTTATTATTTCAATCATTCTCATTATTCTAATTCATTTTTGTTTCTCTCCTAGTCATTGAAACAGAAAATGGTGCCCCTCCCAGCAGTAACAGTTTCCACACACCCCCCCCCCAAAAAATATGGAATGATCTCTGCTGCTACCAGCAATAAGTATGGGAGAGTTCCAGATGAAACAAATGACATACACTTTATTCAGCGTTCTTTGATAGGAATGGGTCTCACTCAGGTCCTTTCATCATTCATTACAAAATGGATGCACACCCTATCATTTAGTATCTAGATGTCTATTTTACAACTGTAGTAGTAAGGAGCATTTTGTAACATGGTTAAATAAATAAGGAAAGTGAAGAGTAAGTGGTTAGCTGGGTTAGTTTACTTTTGACCACACAAGATGTTGGTAGCAAACAGGGTAATAATACCAGGTTCTCCTGTATCAATTTGTTGTAAGGAGAGTCTAGCAAATCAAACTACATTTTGGAACTAAACCCAGCTCCATTTCAGATAGTATTAATGGACACTTTCCAGTATCCAGCCTCAGAAAATAAGGGGTTGCAAGAAATGGAGGGTACAAGAAATGGACCGAGGGGAAGTGTTTCCACAGCATAATTCCTTGCATGGCCTTAGGTTCTCCTTTAAAAGAAAACCAAATATGTTTTGTTCTTTGCCCTAGCCTAGACAGTATCTGAAATGCTGTAACTGCAGTGTGACAGCTTTACAATTTGAATACATCACATATCAACAAATATATCTTTGCAACCAATTCACTGAAATGCAGTAGAGTAGACTAAAGCTGTGATTGTAAAGCGTAGCACTGATTTGGTACACTAGTTTGCTTGAAGAACTTGGCTAGAAATACTTAAGCATTTTGCCTGGGCAGATGGACAATGTGGCCATTTCTAAAACGGCAACACATATATGAATGTAATTAAAAAATGATTTGACAAGCACTTGTTCCATTGTTCATATGATTCTGAAAAAAAGTGGAACAATGATTTGTGCTAGAAATAACGTTACTCCTAGCATTTCTGCAAAAACTCTTTTTTTAATAATCTGACAGGGGACATGGAAAATAGTGCAAGGAGTTAGTGCAGTATACATTAATTAATCCTGGTTCCAGTTATTGATTTCTCTGATTAGTGCTCTACTTTTTGTTTTCCTTGAGTCAAAGTTAGTGCGTCAATTAATTGGTCCCAATTTTTCTTCATGGCCAGCGGGTGGCGCAGTGGGTTAAACCGCTGAACCATGAGCTGTCGATCGAAAGGTCGGCAGTTTGAATCCGTGACGGGGTGAGCTCTCGTTGCTTGGCCAGCTCCTGCCAACCTAGCAGTTCCAAAGCATGTTAATGTGAGTAGAAAAATAGGTACCGCTTGCGGGAAGGTAAACAGCGCTCCGTGTTCCAGCTGCATGCTACGCGCTGCAGCAAGGAGAGTCATGCCGGCCACATGACCACGGAGGCGTCTTCAGACAACGCTGGCTCTTCGGCTTTGAAATGGGGATGAGCACCACACCCTAGAGTCGGACACGACTGGACTTAATTGTCAGGGGTCACCTTTACCTTTTACCTTAATTTTTCTTCAGTTAGCTTGGACAATACCTTGCAGTGTTCCTACTGCAGGCCATTGCTCTTCCCACTTCTTCATTATCAGAGCCTTTTTCCTCTTACACAAATTTATCTTAATTTTGATATTTTCGTAGGCTGTCGCGACGTGACCAGATAGTGGAATTAAAAATTCGCATGTTTGCCAGGAAAACTCCGTCGTATAACTCCTGTGATATATTTAATTATTGAAATAAATTGTTTTCTGATACAACGGAGTTTTCCTGGCAAACATGCAAATTTTTAATTTGATTATCTTAATTTGTTTTAATCTGTAGCCTTTCACCATAGACAGTGTCTATGGTGGATCCGTTTCTTGGTCCTAGCCAGTATTCCAGAAGACTCCAATTGTAGGCTAATCCATTTCAGGTCTTCTACTGCACTAATAAGCAGAAGACATATAGAAAAAGAAACAGAGAAGACTTTAGCGATATACCTGTACAGCTCTGGAAAACAACTGTCCAGTTTCTGTTGTTGACTAGTGCCAT
Organism: Plestiodon gilberti rubricaudatus; assembly: GCA_026170595.1. Classification (NCBI taxonomy): domain Eukaryota; kingdom Metazoa; phylum Chordata; class Lepidosauria; order Squamata; family Scincidae; genus Plestiodon; species Plestiodon gilberti. The sequence continues at coordinate 116,143,164 of JANXHW010000001.1, forward strand.
TTTATAGAAGAGTGATGTCATATGTGATATCATGTGTGAAGAGTGATGGCAAACCCCAATACTGGCTTGCAACGATACCGTAACTGCACCAACATACACACCCCTCTACAGTGCAGGTTGCATGGACTGACTGGGCATCAAATGAGCAACCAATTCACAGTACAGTACAGATCGTATAGCTGGGTGGCACCTCCCTTGTGTGGTCAGCCTTGTGTGGGTTTGTGCACAGGCAGATGCAGTCAACACCACAACAGACAGGCTGCAAATTAAAATGCTTCCCGAGATGAACTTTTCTCAAAGGCATTTAATTTCCACTGTTCATCTTGGCCCTGATCATGTTCGAACAAGGGCCAGATGGTCATGCATAGATTTGCTGCAAAGAGAAGTTGTGATTCACATTTTAATGAGGCAAATTTTTGTTTGGTTCTATGTCCGTTTGAACAAAAGGAACTGGGCAGGTTTATTTACAAGTTTTAATAAATGAAACAGATAATTCTAAATAACAGACCTGTTTGCACATCACAAAGTAATCGTTAAGGCAGGTGGGAAGGCTCCGAGGCGGCAACCCCCACCGCAGTCTCATTCTTCATCTGATGAGGGTGAGGGGGCAGTGGATTGGAAAGGGGCCTTTGCTTGGCTGGCAGCGCTGGAAAAGGAAAGAGCCAATAGGGCGTCGGATAAAGGGGATGGGGGTGAAGCCTCCGGAGCTGTGCAGGTCAGCCGGCCAGCTCGGCGTCGTAAGGGTGCTAAGATGTATGAATTGTTTGCCAGCAGGTTGGCAGAACTGGAAAAGGACAATGCAGCACCACCTGTGGCCAAATTGCCTGCAGCGCAGTCTTCCATTGTGGATTTGGAGCGGGAGGTTCCAGGTGAGGAAGGGGCCAGTGATGTAGCTGGATTTTTAAATGTTTGGAGAGAGAGCTCTGTGGGTGGGTCAGAGGTTTCAGGAACCTTTACACCCTCTGGATTCGGTCCAGTCCCTCCATAGGGAGGGTGGGACGGCATGGGTTGGGCGCCACCCCTGGCAGGCGCGCCAGGCTTGCCTGTCGGAGGTGTGCCGCTTTCTCAGCCTTGGCTGACTATAATGCAAGGCGATGAGGGTGTTGGGGGCCCGCAGCCGCCCTGCTGGCCTCCACAGACACGGCAGTATTGGCTTCCACAGCAGACGCCGGCCTATCAGGCACTGATGCCTGCCCCGGCGACTTTTATAGGACGTCCGCTGGAGGACATTGAACAAGGTTTGGTTTTGGAAGATCCTGAGGATCGTCCCAAGCTTACTTATGGGTCTATGCTCTTCCTTTGGGCAGCCACCTCGCCTGGCCCGTTACGGAATGAATCTGGCGGAGCTAATATGTAGACGGGTTCAGCCTGCTCCAAGCAGGGCTGAACTGGTTGCTAAGACAGGTGCCTGCTCAAAGGAACATGAGACTGTACATAAACATAGAGTGGGTAGAAACAGTGACAACTGGTGTTGTGGTTTTCTTTTATACTATGTGGTGGCGATCCAGATACAGCTTAAGCGTGCTCCTGCGCTTTTGAAGTATATGGATCTCATTTTGGGGGCCGTCAAGGGAATACCCGGCCGTTGCAACCGACAGGCTTACACATGTCCTCGTTGGGGGGCGGGAAGGCCTCCAGGCGGGGGACAGCAGGGTCTAGGAAAGAAACGGGGTGGGGGCGGACCAGCCCTACCCCTACTAACAAGGGGGTCAACCCCAATTACGTTGACCCCCTTGCGTTACTGGTTGCAGTGGTCCCCTGATAGGACGGCTGCAAGGTACCTTGAGGAGGGCTTTTCTCTTTGGGCGTGGGATCGAGGCTATAATAAAATAATGATAACCAAAGAGATAGATGACGGCCGAGTGGCCGCCTCCCCCTTTTTTCTTAGTTGCCCATTGCTTAACCTTGCGTTTTCTCCCCTGGGGGTGGTCCCCCGAGAAGGGCACCTGGTGAATGTCGTTCAATTCACCATTTGTCCTTTTCAAAAAGGTGCTTAGGGAACTGATGGAATTACAGCAGAGCGGTGCTCTGTATGTTACATATCACTGGATGAAGCCATAGGAATTTTGCGTTCCTGTGGAAAGGGGGCCTTGATGGCGAGGGGGGACATTGAGTCGGCATTCGGCTTCTTCCGGTTCATCCAGATGATTTTTGTGCTTGCTGGGATTCCAGTTTGAACGTTACAGTGGAGTGTCATTTGGAGATCTGAGCTCCGTGTGGAGGCTGAGCTTCAGGTACACTCTGTTGCGGCGGGCAGCACTGGTTTTGGGGTTTATTTTAGAGGATGGTTCTGTGCTCCCCCATGTCCTTTCTGGAGTTATTCCTGCTTTTGGTGGCTGTGCACATCTGGGGCAGTAATTTCGCTATGAACGGCGCGTTTTTTGGTGTGACAACCAAGCTGTAGTTTTTTGTGGTCAACCAACAAACGTCCAGACCACCTAGGGTGATTAGGCCAACACCTTCGTGTGGTCTGCTTTAGTGCCAGGTACACAGGCAACTTATACGGGTACTTACACCCCTTTTGGGGAATTTTGGTAAGAGGCAAGGTTGCCTGGCAGTTGGCCCATTCTGCCTGAGCACTTCATGTGCTTTATACTGCATTTACAGTATCTGGGGCTTCTCAGTTAGATCCATGTGAGTCTTCTTGGCTGCCCAGGCCTTTGGGTCTAGAGCAGCTGGGTGACTGGATTATTCTGCAGATTTTCGGGTTCGAAAAATGTTCTAGGCCGTTAGTTTCACACTAATTTTGGCGCTTTCCGCCCCAGTGAAGTCCTGGCAGGATTCAAGTGGGATACCTCAGCTGGGTCTTTGCGGCCACAGATCTGGTCTATTCGAGGGAGTCGGTCACGTTGACCTTAAGGCTATCCAAGACTGACCAGTTGGCAAAAGGGCGGAAGGTGTGTTTGTGTAGGGCAGAAGTGGGTGTCCTTTGCCTGGTTTCTGCCCTAGAGAGTTATGTTCGGATGAACCCCCCAGTTTCTGGTGGTTTGTTCTGTCATTTGGATGGTTCACCACTGACCCTATTTCAATTTCGGGTCTTTTTGGAGGGGACTAGTTCACCTGGGCAGGTCCCTCGTGACTACGGCTTGCATCCGTTTAAAATCGGTGCGGCCTCTTTGGCAGCCCATTCAGGCCTGCCGTCCGCCTCCATTCAGCGGATCGGCTGATGTCGATCCGCTGTGTTTAAGGGGTACATCCACAAACTGTGACTTGCTTAAGGAGCGGTCATCACTGCGTGCATGCCATGGGCATTCGCAGGGAGCCATTCGTTGGCTGTTTATATTGTTATTTGGGGCTGGCATTGCTGCGCGACTTGCTTAAGAGATGGTCATCACTGTGTTCATGCCATGGGCATTTGCAGGGGACCCATTGGGTGGCTATATACGGTTATTTTGGCCTGGTGTTGTTGTGCCAACCATTGTTTGTTTCTTCCTCAGGTCGCTGGTCTTTTCCTGTGCGCATCCTCATTGTGACCATTCCATCGTCTTTTGGGCGAGGAGGAGGGCAGCGGCTTGTGACTTTGGCTCCCAGCTAGATTTAGGTGCACTTGCGCAGGTGTGGTGGGCGGCCAAGAGGGGCATGCTGTGGGGTCAGCTGTTGCCACTTATTAAGGAATTTCTTGATTCCAGGCCTTCCCCTCAAATACTGGTTTTACACCTTGGCAAAAATGACCTGGGCCAGAGGACGTATCAGTCCTTGAGGCTACAGGTCCGTAGGGACCTTGCCATTATTAGATCTTGGCTGCCAGGGATTGTTATCCTCTGGTCAGACGTGTTCCCACATAGGGTTTGGAGGGGGGGCTGTCTGATCTAGCCCGTCGTAAGACCAACCGGTACTTGAAGGAGTATATACGGGAAATGGGTGGGGAAGTCATCTTCCACCCAAATATAATTTTCTGACCCGACCCTCTTTAGAGGACGGAGTGCACCTTTCCGAGGCTGGGGCCAACATTTTCCTTTTTGATTTGCAGCAGGGGATTAGGAGCCTTTTGGGTTCGTGGGGCGGTGGGGGTTAAGCTCTAGGCTAACCCCCCCATGTGGCAGGTCACGTGCGGGCCGGGTAGATAAGATAAGCAATTGGTGTACATTCGGAGGTAAGCAAGGTCAAGGGGTGAGCCAGGACCGCTCAGATGGTGCCGGACTGGATCGGTGAGGCTGGCTGGCAAGCCCCTTGATTGGATCAGCAAAGACAACCATACGGCTTGGCCTGGGGGAGTCTGCGCGGTCCAGCTGCCTCGACCCATCGGGTCGGCTGTGATAGGCTTTCTCAGTCTATGATTGAGGATAGCTTGGAGTCAGAATGTTACGCCCAAGGGTAACTCAGGGGGAGGCAGACGGCTAGATGCCGTTTCCCCCAATTCTAGGGCCCGCACGTTGTTTGGGGGTTATATATATTCCCTGCTGCAGTTTTCCACATGTTGTTCAGTTAATAAAGTTACCCTTAATCCAAGTCTCTGTCTGTTGTGATCATTGGGGGGTGCTCAGGTAAAGGGAGTGACGCACCTTGTAGCGTCGCCCCCTGTTGCCTGGCCCCGTCCAGCAGCAGCAGACTGAGGCTTTCTATCCCGGTCTCTTCCGGGAGCGTCAGGGTGGGAGGGGCCGACTGCGCGCTCGGGAGCGTCATGCTGCCCGAGCGTGTTCAGTCGGCGCCTTCGTGAGCCCCGCCCGCCCTCCCTTTCATCTAGTGTGAGATTAGCTGGTTGCTGATTTACAGAGCCGGGTAGGAATTTTTTGCCATTAACCATATTGGGCCTGGTTAGTGGTTTTTTCGCCTACCCCAGACTGGATGTTGGGATGGGTGGTTTATTGCTAGGTATTTCCCCTGGGGGGTTGGCAGGTCACGTGCGGGCCGGGTAGATAAGATAAGCAATTGGTGTACATTCGGAGGTAAGCAAGGTCAAGGGGTGAGCCAGGACCGCTCAGATGGTGCCGGACTGGATCGGTGAGGCTGGCTGGCAAGCCCCTTGATTGGATCAGCAAAGACAACCATACGGCTTGGCCTGGGGGAGTCTGCGCGGTCCAGCTGCCTCGACCCATCGGGTCGGCTGTGATAGGCTTTCTCAGTCTATGATTGAGGATAGCTTGGAGTCAGAATGTTACGCCCAAGGGTAACTCAGGGGGAGGCAGACGGCTAGATGCCGTTTCCCCCAATTCTAGGGCCCGCACGTTGTTTGGGGGTTATATATATTCCCTGCTGCAGTTTTCCACATGTTGTTCAGTTAATAAAGTTACCCTTAATCCAAGTCTCTGTCTGTTGTGATCATTGGGGGGTGCTCAGGTAACAGATAATTCTAAATAACAGACCTGTTTGCACATCACAAAGTAATCGTTTCTGCTTCTCAGTTCCTGCTCTGGTGAAGAAACTGGTATGGCTTTGAATTCACTGGTCCCTCAACATCAAGAGTTCAGTAATGCCAAGTATTTGTCCACATGGAAGAAAAACACATTAAGGAAACAATCTCCCTGAAATCCTGGAGAGTGAGTGAGTACTCCTAGGATACACACTGGAATTCAACTCTGCAGTTAAAACCTGAAAATCTGTCTCCTTCGTATTTACCTTCACTGATAACATTGTGAAGTTTATGAACACAAAGACCTTATTCCCATATACATGTATATATTTGCACCTCTAACAGTACAGCAAGTCCTCACTTAAAGTTGTCGATAAGTTCTTCTTGGAAACTGCGACTTTAAGCAAAATGACTTATAATGAAACCAATTTTACCATAGGCAAATTGATAAAACGTAAACGTTCCTGTGGCATTTTCCCATCAACTTTAAAATGAAATGACTTTAAACAAAATGACTTTAAGTGAGGACTTACTGTACAATCTTAGATAGGCTTACCCAGAAGTAAGTCCAATTGTATTCAGTGGGATTTACTCTCAGGAAAGTGTGTATAGGATAGCAGCCTCAGAAAGTAAACAGCGAATAGCTAGCTAAATATACATACACACATATGTATGTATGTATGTACAGTACATAGTTGATTAATCACATATCTTTTAACCTATTATCAATCAGATTGAACTACACTTACCAAGAAAACCTCAACAGGAAGTTCGAAACAATTCATGCTTAAATAAATAACATTCTTAGATAGTTATCTGTTAAACTAATTTACGTTACAACCCTGTCTAGTCTTAGATGTAAGGTACGTCTGCGGCACCCAGTGAGTAGGCAGCGCTGGTGCCGAGGCCGGAGCTGGTCTACTCGCCCCAGATGGTGTGGAGTGCACACCAGGGAAGGTAAGCTTCCCATCGGGCAGTAGAGGGGCATGGGGAGGGCGGAATGGGGCATTCTGGGAGGGGGATTGGTCGGCTGGGCCCGGGAAGGGGGAGGGATCGTTGGCAAAGGCTACGCTGAAATCCTATCCCCCTTCCCAGGCCTGGCCATCGCTACATGGGGCTCTCAGACTTGCACCAGCAAAATAGCTGGTGCACATCCATGTAGCCCCATCAGGACGGCTGCGGCTTTACCTGGAGGAAGGGAACGTTTGAGGAGGTGACCTCCTGCCTGCCTGCTTTGCACCCTGGATGCAGTGGAGGCTGCACTGGCCTCGCTGCATCGCAGGGCACAAAGTTAGACAGGATTGGGCTGCCAATCTTACAGTCGGGCAGCCAATCCTGGGTAGGATACAGTGACCGGCCCTTTAGGTGTATCCTATCGAGTTCCTGGGCTGCCCTGGGGCAGCCCAGGAACAACTCAGGAGAAGGGGATGATCGTCCCCTTTCCCTGGTGTTGGCGGCGGTAGGCCCAATGGGCCTCCTCGCATGTGTGCAAGCTCTAGAGCTTGCACACAGTAACACCGACACGGCCGGCGTATCTGGGACCTGGAGGGAGCGTTGGATACCGGGGATCTCATCCCCCGGTATCCCTGCCCTCTCCAGGCCCCAGGCGGTCAATGGCTGGCCTCCCTCACTGCCCGGTCCACCCTCCCACCCCCGACCGGCATAGGGCTTACCTGTGCCAGCTGGCGCTGGGCTGGGGTGATGGTGGAGCGAGCAGCACCGGCCACAGTGCCAGCACTGCTTGTTCTCTGGGTGTCGCGTTAGTATCTTACATCACTTTTGTGACACCCTGCACCAGGGCAGCATGTGCTGCCCCAGCGCAACTTTTACACAGGATTGCGCCATAAGGCTGCAATCCTATACACAGTTTCCTGGTAGTAAGTCTCATTGAACGCAATGGGACTTACTTCTGAGGAGACATGCATAGGCTTGTACTGTTAGAGATGCAATCATGAGATGGTCAGCATTTGCTGGTATATCCAAAAGGAGGGAAAATGGATAACTATCTTGAGGCAGCCACAAAATTCATCTGGGATCATCAGCATTCACTTGCAAATGTTGACATATTCACTCAGAGGCGAAACAAGGGTGGTGCGAAGGCAAGTAGTTCTGCAAGACTCCGTTACACTGGAGTCAGCGGCCCCTCCCCCTTGCTGTTGGAGCCATTCTGGCAGCAAAGGCAACACGCAGGACACTCCCCTGTTGCTGCTGGAATGGCTCCAACAGCAAGGGGGAGGGGCCGCTGACTCCAGTGTAACGGAGTCTTCCAGAACTACTTGCCTTCGCTCCACCCTTGTTTCGCCTCTGTATTCACTGTAATTCAACACTATCGGAATGGAGAACAGGCTATTACGATAACAGGATAAATTATATATTATTTCATCAAGTATTTTGTTAAGGGGCAACATGAGAAATGTGTGTCGTGCACCTTTTGGAATGCATGTAAGTTAATATGGGACGTGAGGAAGAGCTAACAAGGAAAAAAAAAATCCGGAGAAATAGGAGTCAGCAAAATGCTTCAGCAGTGACTTCCTATGATTCAAGTCCCTGGTATGCAAGCTGAACAAGCTTTTTAAAAATTCTGTTTATGCTTCTGTTTTTTGGTCATGCATGCACTTTGCCCAGAATACCACCAATGAGACATGAGACACGGAGTTTGGATTATATGGCCCACAATTTGATTAAGATAAACATAACTACCCTGCACTAGGTCCCAGTGGCGTTCCTATGACCCCCCCCCCCCGCGTGCCAGAAGTGACGTAACAGCAGCAGCTGTTGTCGAGCATCAAGAGGCGCAGGGCGGGTGGGAGGGCCAAACATGCCAACGGCGCTCCTTGCTCACCCCGGCGATCGGGATAATCCGCCCTGCCGCCGGGGGCCCGATCACTGGCGTCACTACAGGGGGGGCGGAGCTCTAAGTTCCTCAGTGATCCAAGCCTCGGTTATACGGAGGAACGAAGCGCCCCGCCCCGCGTCTTTCGAACCAGTCAAAGCGGTGAAAACAATGTGCAGGGAGTCTCCTGCGCGTTGTTTTCACTGCTTTGACTGGTTCGGAAGGCGCGGGGGCGGGGCGTTTCGTTCCTCCGTATAACTGAGGCTCGGATCCCAGAGGAACTTAGAGCTCCGCCCCTCTGTAGTGATGTGGAACTGAGAAGCAGAAACGATTACTTTGTGATGTGCAAACAGGTCTGTTATTTAGAATTATCTGTTTCATTTATTAAAACTTGTAAATAAACCTGCCCAGTTCCTTTTGTTCAAACGGACATAGAACCAAACAAAAATTTGCCTCATTAAAATGTGAATCACAACTTCTCTTTGCAGCAAATCTATGCATGACCATCTGGCCCTTGTTCGAACATGATCAGGGCCTAAGGCCTCCACTGCTGACGACGCTACTGCTAGGTCCTTACCCTCCTCATCTCCACATCCCGTTCAGTTCAGAATTCTACTCTGGAGGAGACACAAGCAACTGTCTCTTCCCCCTTTCAGGCATTCCCACCCTGACTCAAAGCTATAGATCACCTGTTGACTATCCCAGGTTATCCATGACAAGTCTTGCCAAGGGACAAGGAAGCTTTGGCTTGCATTGCCCATCCCCTCAAACCTGTGATTGACTTGCTCAAGGAGGTCCCAGGCAGCACTGCTGAGACCCTCTGGAGATTGATCCTGGACCTCCTTTGCCCAATCATCTTGCCTCAGGGTACACACCCAATCCCTACTCTTAAACCCACACTATACTGCAAACTGTGACCAACTAACTAATACGCTGCACCCATTCAACAACCTGGGATAGGTGGGAAAAACACACACATGAAATGCCGATCAGGCAGACAGCAGAAAAGGTAGCCTGCTAACCTCACGCTGTTCTCAGGGAAGGTGGGAGTGACTGCCTTTCCCAGTAAATGACACACTGGCTCACATGAGTGGAGAAAAAGCCCTAACAGCTGCCAGGGCACCTCCCCTCATACTATCCCACCAATCTGCTATCCTTTTTCTTCTGCCTTGCCTCATGGAGGGAATAAGGCACATTAGCCGCCCAGCAGTATCCTCAGGGGATGAACATATTCTTCCCTGCCCTAGCACTACAGGAATTGAGTCAGCCAATCTTAGATGGCAGAATAAATGTGCTTTATAGCTCCAGTGCATGAAAATAGCATTGAGGAAGAAGAGGTGAATATGGTGTATGCCGTAAAATACTCATTTAGTACTTTGACTTGCTCTGTCAGACCACCATGATGTCTAAATATTGCTGTTTAAAGTAATAACTATGTTTAAGCAACACAGCCTCCTAACACGGAATTATAGGACAGTTTAAGTCACTCTCATGCAAAATTTGGTGAGTCACTCCCTTACACACACACACACACACACACACACACACACACACACACACACACACACACACACACACAGCCTTCTAGCCATGTTCTTGAAGGGTGTGTTTTAGGGTATCTCTAATAGCATCTATTTTCTATTTTCGGACTTATGTGAGTAATTTTGTTTATGAAACCAAAATGCCATTCCTGAAATTGCCATGCACATTTTCCCAATCACTCCTAGACTTTTAGAACTGCACTTAAATGTATATTTCACTCCTCTCGCCCCCACCTCTGTTCATTTTGAAAGAAGCCTTTTAAGTTAACTTGAGGCTCACCTGTCGGAGAACAGATTCTATCAGTCGTGCTATGTATATGTGAGAACGCTGGAATGTATTAAGTTATCCAGACTGAAAAAGAGAAGCTCTCGCACATATAATCCATTTTGGAGACACAGGTCTCCACCATTGTTTGACAGGAAAGCCCTCAGGCATTCAAAGCACAGAGCGCTCTGTTGTGCTTGATATCCTGCAAACAGTCTGCTGAACGTGAAGCCCCAACCACACTGTCTGATTAAGAAGTGCTTTTTCCTGTCAGTCTTATAGAAACGTAAAATTGTAGGGTGATTCCAAGTCGGTGATTCCTCTGTGGAATCACCTGCATGATTCCCCTTCATTGTAGGTCGTTCCAAAGTGGACCTGGTACAGTGGTGTGGTCATAGCCTTTTCAGCAACTGGGCCCACTAGTCAGTGCCACTCTAGCCTGCAACACAAATTCCTGCCTGCTCCACAAGGTGGCACCAATAAGCTCGTCCAATCCTTGCACTGGGTAAGAACCTCCAAAGAACCCAGTCCATCTCTGATTGGGTTGGGGAACAATCAAAGGAGCATACAAAGACTCAGAGCGACCGAGACATATCAACTCCAGAGGAGCCATGAGCAGCAACACTGTTGTTGTTCTCAGATGCATACTGTAAAGTAGTATACTGTATACACTACTTTATACTGAATTGTATACTGTAAAGTAGTGTAGTGTACTGTATACTGTAGTAGGGGCAAGAAACAGAAAATGTGCTAATTCAGTCATCAAGTCCACCAAAAGGAAAGTTGCGTCCAGTTCCCACTTAGGCCAGTCATCATGTTTCATGTGCACAGTGAAATATACCAATGCTTTTTATTATCATGCTGTTGTTGGCTCAGGTCAACTTTATTGCAAATGCATAGTAGCAGGTACCCAAAATTACCCGATGTTGTAATGTGACAATATTTAGCCTTCTAAGCATTCAGTGCAGGTAAGGAGAAAGGTAAGGAGAAAGGAAGGCCAAAAAGGGGGGGGGGACAAATAGAAGCTTTAAGAAACTGCAGCCTGATAATCCATAAACAAGGCCTAGTTGTTAGTGGGGTGTTAAATCAAAGTTGTGTGGGCTTTACAACTTCAGCCTGCAGGTGGGGCTATTATGATTGGATTTTCTTGCATACAAAACACCCTTCCTCACAGGAAACTAAAAGCCAGGAAGAGAAGTGTTCGCTTAGGGTTCTTTCTAGCATGCCAGTTTTCTGTGTGCAGGGGGGCTTGCTGTGGCTTTTGGTTTGTGTGTTAGTTTTGAAGTAATAGAAGAGTGTAAAGCTGCACAACTCTGATGAATAAGTAAAAGCCCGATCCTATCCTTCTCCCCCCTCACCGACTGGCTATGCAGCTGCGCCAAAAAGGTGCATGCTGTATCCAGTGTGTGTGTATGGGGGCGAGATTAGGAGGCTTCAAAGGGGAAAGGGAAATTATTTCCCTTTTCCCCTCAGTAAGCCTCCCTCTCCGCAAATGGGTCTTCTTGGACCTACACCAGCTCTGTAGCTGGCACAAGTTAAAGAAGAAGAAAGGGGCAGGGAGGGGACAGCATCTGGCATGAGCCATTGCCACCAGATCTATCCCTTCCCGCTGCTTCCCTGCCCCATTCCTCCCCCCATGTAGCTGCTGCCCGCAGACCATGTAGCTGCCAGTTCTCAAAGTCCAAATCAGCATGGACCCATTAAATTCCTAAGACGCCTATTCCAGTTTACCCTTCACACTAGTCAAAGTGTGAGAATTAACAGATAAAATAACACCAATCAATAGCCAAATGATAACGGTAGATGCCCAGAGGAAATGCAGAATCCAGTCATCCATGCCAATCTGATGGCTGCACCAAAAATCCTTCCCTGCTTCCAGAACTAGATGACCAATCACAATCGGAGTGCCACCATAGCAATTCAGTGGTGGAAGGGCAGTACACCAGACAACCCTCAAACAATCTTTCTAGAAAACGTCCAAGTCAACAAGCTGATCCCTCACCCGTACTGAATCTATTCTATGTCTCAGCCATTTAACCCCAATGAGTGCTTTGAGCAACGTCTGAAAGCTAATAGTTTTTAAAAAAGGGGCTTCCCCCAATTTTTCTGGAATTTTTTTCTGGAAATTAGACAGGTGAAACTATTTTTAAAAGATTTTTTTCAGAATGTTAGGTTCACCCCACTTACTCCCCCCCAAAGAGCAAAGATCACTGTTTTATGGGAAAATGAGGTTCAGGAATTGGTTGCAGGGTACCCCCTCCTCACTGAAATTAGAAATGAACCTTTGGCTTTTTTTTTTTCATGGCCAGGGCCCTGGCGTTTGAATCCACTTTGTTTGGAGCACCTCAGTTGCAGGTGAGCAGCTGTACACAGCTGTAAGCAGGAGCAGCACCAGGCGTTGCTCAAAGCACTCATTGGATTTATATGGGTAACAGAATAGACCTAATGCAGCCATTTTCATCATATTGCATAATTTCCTATAATTTGTGAGTGGATTTCTGGCTTTTTTTTCTCATGGCCAGGGCCCTGGCTTTTGAATCCACTTTGTTTCCAGCACCTCAGGTGCAGGTGGTCAGTTTTACAGAGCTGTAAGCAGGAGCAACACCTAGGCGTTGCTCAACCAACTCATTGGTCCTTAGAGGGTAATCTAATACTATTCCTGTAAGTTGGCTGTTTGTTTCTGGGTATTTTTTCCATTCCCCCCTCAGGCTGAGCCTATCAGGGCAGGGGTGAAGTTTGGGGTACTCAGAATTATGTCTCCAGCCTCAACTGAGTGTTTGCAGAGACCTGGCAGGTGGCTGGCATTGTATACTGATTTTTAGCTGCATTTTGCAGGAGCTGGATTTAATTCTTTATTTCTGGGTTTTTGGTAGAAGAAAGAAAGACAGGTTTAAAAGCCATGATGAAAACATTCTTACAAAGCAAAAACCAAGAACTGGTGCAGACCAAGGACTGGGTTCAAGCAGAATAAAATTCTTTAATTAAAATGCTACGTTTCAATTATCATATAATAATCTTCTTTAGGGAAAAATACGAGCCAGCAGACTGTTAGATGTTGAAAATGTCTCTGCATTCCTAGATTTTAAGGGCGCTCGCTGCTGTTCAGCTGGAGATCCTTGAAACAGATTAGGCACTTCCGGTTTTTCTCTCTCACCCGCATGGAATAGCGCTTTGACAGTATGTAGATCTTAGGTGAACTCGAGTATTTTAAGGCTGATAATCACTCCAACAGATCAGAATTTCAAGATCAAGTGGACACAGTGGTACGTTGTGGATGGAGAGGCTTTACCTCCTAGACTTTATGGGTTACCTGGAAATAAACTCCACTCTACAAAGGGGTTACTTTAGTAAAGATGGATAGGATTGCACTGCACATAGCTTTCAGCATGCCATGACCTCAGTCTCTATTCCGCATCTTCCTGGGAGTACCCCAGGGGCTGCAGGGAGGGAGCCCCACGTTTGCCTGCCTCGATGCTGCCAGATGCTGTCAGCAGCAGCAGCAGCAGCAGCAGCAGCAGCAGCTGAGGAACATTGCAGGGCTGGCTACTTGGCACAACTGTGGTACTTGGTCCTAAAACCAAGAACCAACAATGGTATCTTTTTGTTTATCTTTGCATTGACTTCAGGCGTGCTAAGGTAGCATGCTAAGTATTTTTGCTCAGTGGGTCCAGTGTAGTTTTTAGTACCACTGTCTCCAGAAATAGCGATTAAAATTGAAATCCTGTAAAATGTTATAATTGCTTTGGACCTTTGTGTCATCAGCAGAAATATTTTTAATGATCAATAGAGCATAAAGCACAGTACTTTCATTTGATGTCCCTCATCAACAAATTGATTTTGCATTTCCATATGATTAAAGAAACAGGGTCTTCCCATCAGGGGAATGGTTTTAAATCCTAGGGAAAAAGTGAGCAAGCAAAAGAGAGAGATCACAATTGTTATGGAAAAACAGCTTGAACTGGAGGTGCAAGGAGAATACAAACACCTTGCTTTGCTGACACATTATGTACAAGGAGCAGCAGTCTCAGAAAAAAAAACCCTCACCCTACTACCGCATGACAAGCACTCTCCGTTCAGTTAATTTTCCCATTGAAGATTTGCCAAGGAAGGAAGATGATAAAGCCTATGATGACTATGCATACAAGCTCCATATCAATGCTTTCTAGAGGAGTGTAAGAATGTTTGTTTTGTTACTGCGTTCATTATTAAAATAAAGCTTTCATTTGTTTAGGCCCCATTAATTCTGTAATTCGTTTTATAATGGGGTGTCACCATGGGCTCCACCCCTTCCTAGGGGGTAGTTCCATGTGATGTCATAAGGGCTCCAGAATTCCATCCCACAACGTGAAGTTCTAGTCAAGTATAATGCAGGTCATATTTATTATTCAATATACAATAGGGGCAAGTTAGGAGGGTGCCCCCTATTCCCCCCCATTCCTTTGGTCAGTGTATCCCTAGATAACTTTGTCCTGTCTTTTATAGAGGCTCTCCAGCCATCTCTAACCCCCAGATAGAGTCTGTCCAGATATACCAGTAAGTGCCCAAGCAAGATTCCATTGCAGGGCTAATCCTTTTCCCCACCTGTTAGGGGGAGGTGAGGTCCATCTCAGCTTCACCTGCTGCAGCCCATGCTGGAGGTACTGGAGGGCCTTTTTTGTGCCTGTCGGGTGTCTAGTGGGACACCTCCATTTGCAGTTTCCTCTCCTCCTCTTTCCCTTTGTCCTTTCTCTGTCCTCCTCCTCCACTCATTCTTTCCCCTTCTCCTCCACTTGCCTTCCTGTTATGAGCTGTCCCTGCTCATTGCAGCTGGAGTCACCCTTTTGCCAGGGCCCCATTGAAGTTGGGCTGTTCCCTGCCTCCTTTGGTGGCTGCGATGGTGTCTAGTCAACCATCTGGAGGCATAGGGATCCGGTGCAGGACTTTGCCCCAGTATCCCCAGCAAACCGGTAGTGGCACTGGGTCAGGTCTCTATGTCAGCTAAAGCCCTCCACTCTGGCCATCCTTGCTGTCATATCTCTTCCATCAAAAATGCACATGCTTCACTTTCGTATTGAAATTCCTGATTTTACTGATTAGGAGGCGCCATAGCTCAGTAGCACAACTCATGCTTTGCATGCAGACAAGTCCAGGTTGTATCGCTGATGTCTTCAGGTAGGGCCAAGAAACATTCTTGCCTGAAACCCTGGAGAGCCACTACCTGGTGGTGACAATACTCAGCTAGCAGAACCACTGGTCTGACTCTGTAAAAAGCAGCTTCCTATGTGCCACTTAAAAGTGCTTAATGTTGCCAGAATGCTGCCCTGTTTGTTGATGCACATATGTACAGTATTTGAATGTTGCATGCATAGGAGACTAAGGGCTCAGTCCAGCCTAACTCAGGCACAGTTGAGGCCCAATTGTGGCCCAATTGTGGCCCAAACTAGGACCGAGTTAGGCTGCAACTGTGCCTGAGTTAGGCTGGAGGCAAGAGCAGTGGGCCAGGATCGAGGCAAAACTTACCACAGAGGCAGGCAGGCCCCTGTGGGGAGCTGTCAGTCTTGTGGAAGCGAAGAGCCCCCTCCTCAGCCCGTCTGCGTGCACCTACCACAGCTGCTGCAGCGTTCGCAGCAGATGGGCAGCCACAGGTGGGCCTGCAGGCACTGGGCGTGCGACAGTCAGCTGAAGGGCAGAGGTTGTGCCAGTGCCAGCTGCCCCAGGGCACCCTGTGCTTTAGCCACCTGCCGCAGGGGGGAGTGCCACTGCCCTCCCTCCTGCAGACTGCGATGCCACCCCCAAGCCACGGTGAGGCTGCACGTGGGAGTCATGGGGGGGTGAGCGGGGGAGAGAAGGGAAGGAGGGGGTGGGAACGGCACGCACAAGGGGGGTCTCATGAGGTCTGGAACCGCCTCCGCCATGACATGCCCATGCGCTGCCTGAAGCCCTGGGCCACCAGGGCCGTGGCTATGCCCACAAAGAAGGCATCCCGGTATGCCTTCTGATCCGTGCCCCGGCCAAGACCGAGAGATGCCTTGGGCTTGTCTGCTGTGAGCGGGAAGGGCTCACACAGCTCATCACTCCCCATATGGGGCAACGTAGGCGCCTTGCGGCAGGCGCTCTGGCGGGGTGGGGGGTGCCAGCGTCCATCATCAGGGAGTGGGAGGGGAGGCAGGCACACAGGCAGGCGGACAGGGGGTGCTGGGGAGGGACACGGGTGGGTCAGAAACAGACAGACAACAAGGCTGGTGGGAGAGGGATACAGGGAGAGGGGTCTGCAGAGACCAATAGGGACACAGGGGTCACTTCGCAGATGGAGGCAATGCAGGAACGGGCGCCTCTCATGCAGACGGGCCGAGGGCGGAAACGGACGCTGTTGACGGGCGGACTGAGGGCGGAAACGGACGCCGTTGACGGGCGGACTGAGGGCGGAAACGGACACCGTTGACGGGCGGACACGGACGCCGTTGACGGGCGGACCGAGGGTGGGTGAGAGCCCCGGTTGCTGAAAGGGCTCTTCACGGACGTGGCGGACGTGCGCCATGTCGCCTGTCACTGTTTGCCTGCCTGAGAGGCCCTCCAACTCCCCCTCCCCTCTGAGCCCTGAGGGTCTGGCAGCCCCCCTGCTGTGTTCGCCCTGGGCTGGCTGTGGCAGGCCCTGGCTGGGATTCATGCAGGGCCTTGTGTGCTGGGCGCTGTCTCTGTGTGTGGGGGGCAGTGCTTGTGTAACATTGGGGTCATGGTGTTCAAGGGGCCTTTGCCCAAGGGGCATCTTTATTGTTCTGGAACATTGGCAGGGATGGCCAGGCGAGGCTGCCAGGGGTAGGCACAGCAGCCACTCAGAATGTAGCAGCAGCAGCAGCAGCTGAGGAGGGTTGCAGGGCAGGCTCCCAGACCTCTGGCAGCATCGAGGCAGACGACCATGGGGCAACCAGACTGCGGGCCCAGGGGTGCTCCCCGGACGGTTGGTGGTAGTGGGCATTCCTGGGGGGACGAACAACTTGGGGGTGTTCCATGGCAGCTGCTGTGTGGTGGCAATCACCATTGAAGGAATGCCAGTGTGCCGGTTGCAAAGGCCTGCAGGGAGAGTAATCACACACAGCCGAGTGGTGTGAGACACAGAGCCTGGTCTGCGCTGCTTCCCTGGGTGTAAGGTGAGCATGATCCTGTAAGGGAAAGGGGTCAAAGAGAGAGACAACAACACAACTTGGGGGTCACAACCATGGCAATCCTAGCAATACTGACCTGTCAGTAGACCCTGTGGAGAAAAGAGGGGGGGGAACAGCTGGTTTCTACATATGGGTTACAGTTCCACACCCATGGCATTGTGTGCTCACATTAATACAGGCAGCTATGAGACAAGACATTGGTACAGAGACATTTCATGACAGGCATTGCAGGCAGCTATGAGACATGACATTGGTAAAGAGGCATATCATGGCAGGCTATGCAGGCAGCTATGAGACAAGACATTGGTAAAGAGGCATATCATGGCAGGCATTGCAGGCAGCTATGAGACATGACATTGGTAAAGAGGCATATCATGGCAGGCATTGCAGGCAGCTATGAGACATGACATTGGTAAAGAGGCATATCATGGCAGGCATTGCAGGCAGACATTGGTAAAGAGGCATATCATGGCAGGCATTGCAGGCAGACATTGGTAAAGAGGCATATCATGGCAGGGATTGCAGGCAGACATGAGACAAGACATTGGTAAAGAGGCATATCATGGCAGGCTATGCAGGCAGCTAAGAGACATGACATTGGTATAGAGGCATGTATGCTACCTATATTTCTCTATGCTAAGAGGCAGAAGTCAGACCACATGTCAGCACAAACCCTGCTCTTACCTGCACTTACCTGCTGGTGTTGTTGCCTGTGGGGGGGAGAGGGGCTGGGAGAAAGACATGGGTTAGCAAACACTTGCATGGAGAGAGCTGCCCAGGCACAGCAGTAAACAGTTTGGCCACAGGCAGAACAGCCCTCTCTGCCCTAGAGGGGGCAGAGAGGAGAGAGGTGAAGAGAAGAGAGAAGAGGGGTGTTAGAAAAGTTTTCAAAGTCCCACTTTGTGGCTGCTGGGGGACAGAACCCCACGCCACATGCTCAGAGAGAGAAAGAGAGAGAGTGAGTGGAGGGCTGGGGCTGGGCTTTTGTGGGAAAGAGGCTGGGTGGGGCTGGGTGCTGATAGGGTAACTATTTGGGTCCGTGTCCAGAGTTAGGCCACAACTGTTCGGTCCTAACTCAGGCCCAACTCGGGCCCAGGGTGTTAGAACTTTTCAGGAGAGGGCTAAGGGTAAGGTAAAATGGCTCCTATGGGTCTCCTCACATTTGGGTCCACCCTTTTTGCTGGCCCAAATTTTGGGCCTGAGTTGGGCTCGAGGGGGCGTGTCAGGGGCTCTCCAGCGTCTGGAACCGGACCAAATTTCGTAACCGCCCCCGTCACACCCCCGACACGCCCCCGACACGCCCACTTTTAGGCTGCAATTGTGCCTGAATTGTGCAGTTGTGCCTGAATTGTGCCTGAACCCAATTCAGTCACAATTGCAGCCCAACTCAGGCACAATTCAGGCACAACTCGGGCCTAAAGCACTTGGGCTGCAATTGTGCCTGAATTGTACCGCAGTTGCCTTGGGCTGGACCGGGCTGTAAAGTACGTGATATGTTTTTAATAATAGTTATAATGAATAATAATTTCAGCAGGGCTCCCATGAGAGTACTCCAAAATAAGTGGCTTTTGACTGCTGCCAGCACTCACCCAACTTGGTCTAACACCAGGGATATATAGCACATATAATTATGATTCAGAAACAACATTCATTTCTTCGAATAACTGGCAAAGTGAGCTGCAAGACTTCTGCCTGCCTTCCTGACCTGCCTAGGATAAGTATGCAGGTTTCCCTGCATGTAATTTCGCTACCTGATTCATTAACATTTAAACAGACTGTTAGGCTATGACCACCAATTAGATGGTTTGACGGAGCCTCGGCAGAAGTGCGTTTAACAGCTACTGACATAGTAGCACCTTGTCAGGGAGAATAATATAACAAACGTGTGGGTTTAGGGTATTTACAATTTGCATTCTTGTAGGGATGCCATCTAATTTTATTGGTACTTGCAGTACAGTGCTACTCAGATGAGTCACAAATAGATTATTAGCAAATAAAGCAGCGTTGTTAACATTGGACCCGGAAAGTAGCAATGGGTTTAATACAGAGCCAGCATGATTGCACTAACAAAGCATATTTCCGAGCTTTGGTTTTACAGAAGAGACACCCAGGACATCATGAAGTGGGTGCATGACAAAGCAATTGGATGTCCATTTCAATAGTCATCATGAACCCTCTTGCCACCTTAAAAGTATCATGGGAAGAAGGGAAGACGGGTGTATAAACAAAAGTGGACAGCTCTGAATTTAAAGATTTGATATAGAAGGACTTACCAAGAATATAGTGACAGGAAGATTGACTTAAGGGGCAGGTATTCTGAATTGACTGAGGAATAAGATGTGTCTTGTATTTTTTTTCCCAATTAAATAAAGAAGAAACAGCAGAAAAGACCAAAAAGGAAGAAACACTAACAGCCCAATCGTATCCTTCCCCCCCCCCCACACCGCTGGTGCAAGCGTGCCGAAAAGGCACACACTTTATCCAGAGGGGAGGGTGGAGTGGGAGGCTTTGGAAGCGAAAGGGGATTTAAATCTGTGATTTAAAGGTGCGATTTCAGTGGCACAAGTCCGAGGAGTGAAAGGGGGTGGGGAGGCTGCTGTCAGAGAAGATGCATGCCATTACCGCTGGATCCACTCCCTCCCGCAGCCTCCCCGCCCCCGTTCCTCTCCCCTCTCCACCCAGTTTCACCCTTTCCCCACCCCTGTTCTGCCCTCCACACACACCCTACCACCTTACGTTTCTCAGCAGGTGGCTAGCGCTCCCCAGTGGTGAGTGTACAGCCCTCCGTGGGGGGGGCGCCGACGCGACACCCCCCACAAGACACACCCCTGGGGGTGTGACATCATTTTCTCATGTGCCGCCGAATTTCAGCAGCGGCGCGGATTCAATCACATCCCCCCCCCACCGTTTTGCTTACCTTTTTGGAGCCAAACAGCTCCAGGGTGGGTGGGAGGGCCCAAACAGAAGATGGCCAATGTGGGACGACGGCTACAATGACGGGAGTGGTGGCGGAGGGGACGCAGCCAGGAGGCAAGTAACCCCCCGCCACATGCACCCATCGCCTTGGGGCCCATGGCCCCCCTACCCTAACAACGCTACTTGTGCTCCATCAACATTTGCGGGAAGCCTCTGGCCTTCCTGCCGGTGCTCCGGCAGCAGGCTACTTAGCACGCTGCTGGAGCATGCTTTACAGCCATTGATCAATGGAATGTGTGTTCTGCTTACAGGATTGGACTGTAAGACAGCACTCCTATATTCATTTTCCTTGGAGTAAGTTCTATTAACCTCAAAGGCGCTTAATTCTGAGCAGACATACCTGGGATTATACTGTAAGTCAGAGGCGTCGCTCCGGTAGGGGCGGGGCTGTAAGTTTCGCTCCACCGGAGTCCCTTTACCGAGCGAGCAGGAGGCGGCTCCGCCCCCTCACTGTCGGAGTCTTTCCCGTGCAGAGAAAGCAGTAGGCAAGAGACCCTGCCTGCTGCTTTCTCCGCAGGGAAAGGCTCCGACAGTGAGAGGGCGGAGCCGCCTCCTGCTCGCTCGGTAAAGGGACTCCGACAGAGCGAAACTTACAGCCCTGCCCCTACCGGAGCAACGCCTCTGCTGTAAGTGCTGTATGTGCTGCATTGTCTTGATATACCAAATTGTTCATATGTTTACATTTGTAGTAAGGGTGGTTAGAGGATTAAACAGACAGTGTAATTGGGGGAAACCATAAATAATGTTGGCTTGAATAGATCATGGACAACTGGTATCTCAATAGTAAGTCTCGAGTTATGCTTAGACTTTTGGCCCAATCCTATGGGCCCATTACAACAGCAGATGTTCCCTTCCTCTGTTGTAACTGCAGCAGCAATGCCGCAAATGGTGCACTGCTGCCCGTAGCATGGGAACAGGCTGCTCCGCGCACTTGCCGACGCATCGCCTGGACCCCACCAAGGTAAAAGCAATGGTTTGGAGGGGGCATTCCCGGAGGGGGAGTGAGAGAGAAGGGGACATGTCGAGGAGGGAGGGGGTTATCCTGGCACAAGCGACATTTTGGGGTACTACCCCTTCCGGAGCCTCCCAACATGCCCCCTTTCTCTCCTCTGACTTGTGCCAGCTATATAGCTGGCATAGTTCCGAGGAGACCCATATGCGACCGAGGGGCTTACAGAGGAGTAAGGGAAAATATTTTCCCTTGCCTCTCCCAAGCCTCCCAATTGGCTCCCCCACCTATACAGAGCTGCCTGTTGTGGCATGCCTGCATACTATAGCATGGGGGAGGATAGGATGGAGCAGTCTGTTCCTTACATTTATATCTTGCCTTTCTTCCATCATGGAACTCAAGGTGGCATACATGGTGTTCCCAGATAGGAACACATCCAGGCATTGACCAGACCTAGAGCATCTTAGCTTCAGAAAAACGGCTATACCATGTACCTTCATACCAAGTCCACATCCCTCCCGTTAAACCATGTGCAGGAGAATACGCTAAGAAACGCATGGCTATTAGGATGGAAACGTAGTCAGCTTCCCCTTCCATGTACTGTTTATACATGTATAGACAAATGTGAGAAAAGGCTACCAAGTACACAAGGTATATTTGGTTTACCAAGAATTTCCTTTAGCTCCAGATTAGGTGGATCCTAGCTAATCCATGTTATACACCAGAAATTGTCACTGGTATATACGAAGGTACATATGTCTGCTCTCACAACTTGATGTCTTGTTTTTGAATTAAATGGCACAGATTTTGATTTGCATGTTTGGTCCCTCTTCTCCCTATTCTCACCCTATATTAATTTTGTGGGTGTGCCAAAGACTTGGTTCAACCTTTTCTCAAATTCTTGTGTGAAAACCTTTACAGCAAAGGGATGAGTCATCATTATTTTTCTAAGCGCTCAAGAGTGGCAGAAACAAGTTTAAAGTAAATTATTAGGATTTCCGTAACCTCTTTACTTTCTTCTTTATTGTAATTACAATATTGATTACTGCTTTAAAATTAGTTCATGACCAAATGAATGTAACCCATTTTGACTGGTTAAATCAGAGAACGAGAACACTATATTGATTGCTTGCATTTTGTACCAATTAGTAATTAGGAACTAACCTACAGAAAGATCCCTTAGTACTTCTGGATTTATGAGTGCTGCTTTCATCTTCTTCTCAAGAGCAGTTAGTATATTTTCAAAGGTGAGTGAGTTTGTCTGACTCTTCTGACAACTGAAGAATCTAATAAGGAGGTGATAAACCAGAAAAAAAAAATCTCATTTAAGCTGTTTTGGTTGTGTCATGTACTATTCCAAATCTAGAATAATTAATTATTATTAACTAAGGACTAAACATATTAATTTGTACTGTTATTTGACCATTGGGAACAATCCCCAGAAATAGCTCAGTTCAATTCTATTTAAGTCAGTTTCCGTCAATTAATATCAACAGCATCAAATCAGCTTAATTTGTAAGTTTTCTCTGTTGCTGGTCATCTATAGCAGCTGGTCATGTGGAGAAGTGATCTTTTACCACTTATCCATAACCAATCAAACATTCAGTTGGTAGGGCCTCCATTTCAGGTTTCAGTAGTTGGGTGGTACATCTCTGTGTGTATTGATTGGGGATTCACAGCAGAATACAAGAGCTGGGAGGGACTGTATCTCACTGATAGAGGACTTGCAATGTATGTAAAGGATCCAGGTTCAATCCTTGTTATCTCTAGGTAGGGCTGCAAAGTACCCCCATCTGCATCCTTGGAGAGCAGCTAACGCTCACTGTAGACCAGTGCAGTGGCATCGCTCCCGTGAGGTGACGGGAGCAGGCCGCTACGGGGTGATGCGCGCAAAGGGGTGACGCGCGCACCTCCCGCGCGCGTCACCTCCGTTGCCCTCCGGACCTCCCAGCCGGCGCTCCAGGGCCTTCTGAAGGCCCAATGCGTCAATACTGATATTTTACTGTTTTCGCGCATGCGCAGAGACGAAACCGGTCTGTGCATGCGCGAAACAAGTAAAAGTACCCGTATTGATGCATTGGGCCTTCTTTTCATTGGGCAACGCGAAGGGGCGGGGGGGCACCCGGGGCAGGGTGCAGCCGGGTCGCCCCCCCAAAGCTTATATAGGGGGGAACTCGGGGGCGTCACTAGGGTGACGCGCGCCACCCCGCCTTGGACCAGTGGTTGGACCGCCTTGGACCAGATGCCAGTGGACCAGTGGTTCCCAAAGGGGACACCCCTTAGGGTGGCGGGGGGTGCTAAGAGGCAAGGGAGTGGCAGGGGGATGCTGGAGGTGGTGGCACCAGGGGGATGCTGGAGCGAAGGTGGTGGAAACATTCTGGGAAATGACACTCCACGTTTCTGCCTCTGCATAATGCTGAAAGCTGGTGGAAAGTATTGGAATATCTAGTAAAAATGCCACCAGAGCATACAACAGTATACCGCATTTTGAGAAACTTTCATCACCATGGTTTGTGTTTTTTTGTCTCATTGTCATTGAATAGAAATGGCAGAAGAAGAAAAAATGAAAGAAGAAATGAAGATGGTATAAATCTCCTGGCAGATTTTTTTTTCATTTTGTAAGTTTTGCACTATTCTTTATTGCTTGGCGAATTTCTTGTGGGGTGGCGATGTGTGTCGGAGGGTTTTCTTCGGTAACACATTATTACTTGCGGCAGACTCATCCCAAATGCTGCAGGTTCTCTCAGAACACATTCATTACCGGGGGGCAGTTTCCTCCGGAACACATCAATTAACTCGTTAACAGAACTGCCGGCTGAACTGTTACATCCGGGCTCGTAGGGCTGCGTTATATTTGGTTGGTCTGTGCTGGGTTTGTAATACTTCTGAGGATGCCACAAATGTCTGTGGCAAAATGTAAAGTTTCTTAACATCGTGTTTTATCTTTGAAATAAAGCCTTTAAACGACAGAGTTTCCCGGCAATATGTTAATTCCGAACTCTGAAGATGGTATAGTTTGGAATATCTGATGTATGAATTTATACCAGCGCCAACAAACCAGCAGCTGCCAATGTGCCTAATATGTGAAAGGGTCTTTTCTAACGAGGCAATGAAGCCGTCCAGACTGATTGGACATTTGAAGAAGGCACATCCTTGACAAGGCAGACAAGAACTGAACTTCAGTCACTTTGTGACAAATTTCAAAAGTGGCCAACACTGTCAAGCACGAGAGTGAGGCCAAATCCTCTCCCTTTCCTTATATGCCTCAGTCCTGTGCCAGCAAAATAGCTGCCACAGGACCGAGGCGTCCCATAGGGACTATGGGATCTTTCCCTAGGGCAAGTGAACAAAAGTTCACTTACCCTGAGTAGAGCTCTTCAAGTGCCCCCACCCCCACCATAGGATGCAGACTGCATCGCCTTGGCGCACCTGCATCGGCGGGGGGATTTAGGTTGGACTGGACCTATTTAGGTCGGAATGTCCAGATTACTAAATGTGGTGATTTAATAGTCCTGCTGTGACTTTTAACCAGACCTTGGGAAACTGATATCACTTCATCAAGCCCATCCATCGCATGAAGAATTTACTGAATAGTGAAGTAGTTACCGTACTAAATGTGCTATCTAAGATTCTTGCTAAATGATTATCAGACTTTGAAAAGCTGGTCAAGTTCATCAATTATGTTGAATTTTGAACCTTTTCAAAAGCAAATACAACAGAACTCACGGCAACAAGCTGGTAGATGGTCATCCAGAGACTACTCCTGGCATAACACTTGTGCTGGGGCACCACCATTGACCATCTACTGGCTTGTTGCCGTGAGTTCTGTTGTATTTGCTTTTGAAAAGGTCCCGAGGGCGGGAAGAAACGTAAAGCGGAAGAACTAAGGCTTTTTGTACTTGACTGACTTTGGATAATCCTGAAAGCGTTTACCCATTACTTGGGGTGTACGAGTAAAAGGAATTTCTCCAGACAAGTTTTGGTATGTAAATCTTTATTTCTTTAACTTGGAAAAGTTCACATGGCTGAAAACTGTGCACATTTATTTATTTATTTATTTATTTATTTATTTATTTATTTATTGGGGTCATTGCATAAAAAGGTTGAAGACCACTGCCCTAAACAGCTTAGGACCAGCATACCGTAGGGAGCTCCTTGTCCTATATGATCCTCCTCAAACGTTTCAGATGAGACTGTGCTCCTAGTCCCATCTGTAATAGCATTGTGAATCATGAGTGTGCAAATCAGGCACTTTGCTGTCATGGCACCATAATTATGGAATGCCCTGCCATGTATAGCCTTTGCTTGAGAGGTTTAGTTAAGAATTCACCTGTTCTGCAGGCATCTGAGATCATGTGAAGGGATCTGAAGCTGCTGCTGGTTTGTAGTTGATTTTAGTAGTTATACTGGTTTTATTTTGAAAATTTAATTATTGGTTTGGAATTCATAATTTTATACAGGGGTTAAGTGCTTGTCCACTTTAATCATTAGTGGACAAGCAATTCATCAACACAGTAATACAATAATCCTGCATGAGATCCTGCTATTCTCATGCTTCCTATTGAACATGTAGGAATAAGGTGAGAATTAAAAAACCTCCTAGAGTGGACAGTGAAATGAAATGTCCTAAGGAGGTGAACCTAATTTTTCTTTTTCAGTCCTTCTCTCCAAAGATGGCCTGACAATCAGAAACCAGGAAGGAAAGACCAGCTGTTACATTTGAAAATAGAGGGATAAATAATAAATCAAGACACTAAGGTGATGTGAATACCATTTAGAAAACAAATAGCTGCCAGTGGTGAATTTAGAATGAAGAAAGATGGAAACCAGAGACGGTGTCTCTCTGCTGCAGCCAATGTAGCCCAAGGGGCCTGGCGAAAAGATAGGACTGAACTTGTCCCACACTGGGGAGCAAATCAAATTGCGGTGCATTTTCATCAGCTGTCAGTAGCAGACGGATATTTCTACAGGCCAGGCAGGAAATTAGGCTATTAAATTACAGGTTTTATTTCTCTCTCTCTCTCTCTCTCTCTCTCTCTCTCTCTCTCTCTCTCTCTCTCTCTCTCTCTGAGCTCTTGTCATTCTCCTCTCCTTTACTACAGATGTTCTATCAAAGCAAGTCATTGTAACCATTTATCTTTCCAAACTTAAAATACCTTCTCCAGAACTAATTTTTTCCCCTCAGCACTTGAGGTCTTTGTACTCTGCGTCTTGCTTCCCTGATCTTGTATGGATCTAAGATTAATTTGCACCAGCTAGGAGTTCAACAACAAAATCAATTTCAATTGGGTCAGCTGGGGTCACCAGCAGCTCAGTAGTGTGAGAAGAGAAATAGATTATTATCATTCTGGGAACATACTACTATGCTTCAGTATATATGTGTGTGTGCATGCACGCACGCACACACACACACACAAACATGCGCACACACACACACATACACACACAAAGATGTGTAAAAATAAGGAGAGGAAATGCTCATAGTGGGATTAATAATAAGTTGAAAAGCTGGACAACATGATTGTCGCCAGTAATATTCACATGAACCCCACTTCAACAACAAGCTTTCACGCTCCCAGCAAATGATGGAATAGAATTTGTTATTGGACTGGTAGCATTTCACTAGCAAAAACATGGCACTGTCAGACCGATATAGCAGTACCTTTGATAGATCCTTTTTATACTCCTGGCACGTAGCAGGTGTAAATTAAACAGCATTCTGTCTGTTAGATATTCCATGTCACAGAAGGATGGTTAGAGCTGGAATTAAAGGGGCAGTGGCCCTAGAAATACAGCAAAACACGATAACAGGTTTGAAAGTTTTAGAATTAAAATATTGAGTTGCTTGTTGCTGTGTTAGAAGAAGAAATATCAGCAGTTATCGACAGCATTAGACATGTGCACCCTTTCAGACAAAAAGGTGTGGTATTTCTATTTTGATATTTATCAACACAGTTCTTTATGCATTTGAATTTGTTATCTACGTCCTGGTTTTCCTCACAATTTATTCCATGATGTAGGCTTAACTATAAAATAGGGAGCGAGAGAAAAGGACGACTGATGCTAATGAGGGAGCACATGAATTGAAGGGAAAAAACTAACGAAGCCCCTGTTCACTCCAGCGTAGTACATGGATTTCTGCTGCAGGATCTGGGCCCTAATAACAGATTGCTCTATGACTTGCTCAGTTAAGATTGTCTGGCTATGTTCCTCCCTTTAACTTCAGACAGCTCAAATTTCCATGCAACTGGAGAGGAGGGCAATTCCTTGCATAAAGGGCTGTGTTGTTTAAGTTGGAAACCACAGTCTGCTATCTATGCATAAATACACTTCAGAATTTAAGGGTGCAAATTCTTTAATGAAAACAGAAACTAGTTAAAGGAGTTTGTTTTCCTTGGAAATAAAATTGCAGACATAACTGAAATAAAATGGGTAAAGCCCTCTCCCTAGTACGATACTAACTGGGAGTAAATCTGGTTGATTAATTAGCAGTGACTTCGCTATGCTTCAGCACAATCAGAATACTAAAATATTCTGGGCCAATTTAAATCCTTAAATCATCTTTCTGTGGACTACAGAAATGATTGCTTTGGCCCAGTGAATTTCCATTACCCCAGCAGATAATCTTGACTGTAGGATCCAAACGTGCTAAATTAGATAATCCGAGTAGTCATATCTTATTTCTTGGAGAAATCATGCTACATATTATGCGGCATGGATATGTTCACATTTAATTAAAGATTTAGAATATGTTAATTAGCTCAAGTACACAACTAGTTTTGTGTTGTTTACCTGGTTTTTGTTTGCCCCCCACAAGAGTACTTAAAATACGTTCCCAAACAGCCACAACCTCAGATACTGTAATTTTTATAAAACTGCTACTATAGAACAGCTAATCCTCTGAATCCTTTAGTCAAACCTTATTTTACTGCATAATATTAAATAAATCCCTCTTCCCATTGCAGTTGGACTTTCTATGACATGGATAAATTTCAAATACTTAACCCTTTGGTGGCAGTAAGCCCGCTGTTTTGTGGCTGAGTTAAATTTTCTATGACAATGAACAAAACAGTTACTATAAAAGGTAAAGGTTCCCCTCGCTCAAGAGATACTCGTTACTGACTCTAGGGGAGGTGCTCATCTCTGTTTCAAAGCCGAAGAGCCAGCAATGTACAAAGACGCTTCTGTGGTCATGTGGCCAGCATGACTCAACGCCGAGGCACACGGAACGCTGTTACCTTCCCGCCGAGGTGGTACCTATTAATCTACTTGCAATTTCTTGCTTTTGAACTGCTAGGTTGGCAGGAACTGGGGCTGAAGAAGGTAGCTCACACCATCACGTGGCACTCAAGTCTCGAACTGCCGTCCTGCCTACTTTCCAGTCTGCAGTTCAGCATCTTAAACATTGAGTCATCGTGGCCCCATAGTAAAACAGTTACTATAACAGCCTATTCATGTGAAGACCATACGAAAGAGGACCCAGTATGCATAGTGGAACATCACATGTGCACCAAGTATATACTCCCAAGTGCCCTTTTGATGTAATGTGTGACATGGAGCGTATAGATTAGAATAACAGAGTTGGAAGGAAACTACAAAATCATCAAGTCCAACCCCCTGCCAATGCAGGCTGTCCACCGCTACAACATCCCTGATAGATGGCTATCCAGCCTCTACTTAAAGATCTCCAATGATGGAGAGCCTACCACCTTCCAAGGCAGACTGTTCCACTGCCAAACAGTTCTAATTATCAGGAAATTCTTTCTAACATTTAATTGAAATCTTCCTTGTTGTAATTTTAAACCATTTGTCCTCCTTATACCTTCCAAAGCAATGTAGAATAAATCTGCTCTATCTTCCACATGATAGCTCTTCAGATATTTATACATGTAGTCCCTGATTTACATTCATGTTTCGTTCCAGACATCTGTCTGGAAGTCGGAACGATAAGTCAGAACAGCGCTATCACACAGGTGTGAAAGCACAAGGCAGGATGGACTGTGCCTGTGCAAATGTGCAGACTTGACTCTCTGTAAGTCAGCGTGCCTGTAAGTCATATATCTGTAACTCGAGAACTACCTGTGGACAGTTATCATGATACCTCTAAACCATCTCTTCTTCAAACTAATAATTCCTGACTCCTTTGACTTGTCCTCATTGGACATGGTCTCCAGTCCCCTCATCATTCTAGTCACCCAGTTTATTAGTCACCCAGTTTATCAATATTCCTCTTAAACTGTAGCACCCAGAACTGGACACAATATTCCAGGTGGGATCTCACTAAAGCAGAATACAGTAGTATCATTCCTTCCACATACTATACTGCTTCTGTTGATGCAGCCTAGAATCACATTTGCCTTTTTTGCCGCTGTGTCACATTGCTAGCTTATGTTTAGCTTGTCATCTACTCAGAGGCGTCGCTGCCTCTGTTGGCGCCCGGAGCAAGGGGGGTTGGCGCCCCTATCGCCGTGGCCGATAGGCCGCGGCGCGCTCCGGAGGGGCGGCGCGGCGCGCTCCGGAGGGGCGACCCGGCACCCCCTCCTCCCCCCCCTCAATCGGGAGAGCCGGCTCGGGGACGTCTTCCCTGGCCGGCTGACCGGGGCCTTCTAAGGAAGGCCCGCGCGAGAACGGTATTTATACCGTTCTTTTTGCGCATGCTCAGACTGTTACTGAGGGAAAAGGCTGCCCTTTTCCCTCAGTAACAGTCTGAGCATGCGCAAAAAGAACGGTATAAATACCGTTCTCGTGCGGGCCTTCGTGCGGGCAGCCGGCCAGGGAAGACGTCCCCGAGCTGGCTCTCCCGATTGAGGGGGCGGAGACTCGACTCGGACTCGAGTCTCCAACTCGGACTCAGAGACTCGAGTCCGAGTCTGACTCGCGGGCAGGGCAGGCGGGGCAGGCGGGGCGCCCTTCGGGCGATGGCGCCCGGAGCGGGTGCTCCTCTTGCTCCGCCCTAGATTCGCCTCTGCATCTACTAACAGCGCAATCCGGGCAGCGGACCTAGCGATGCTCCACCCAGAATAGCCCAAAGTAGTCGCAAACGTGCTGTAAAGCACGTTTGCAGACTACTTTCAAGCAGGACAGGCCGACGCAAGGCCAGCCTGCCCTGCTCCGCCGGCCTAGGACTCTGCTCGCTGCCGGACCCAGGTAAGTGTGGATCCGGCAGGCGGGTGGCGGGCGGGGGGGTGTTTTGGTCGGAGCTGGGAGGGTGGCCATAGGCCCAGCCGTCCCAGGTAGGGGTGGGGATATGGTGCCAGCCATATCCCGGTCCCCGCCAGGCTCTGTAGGGTGGCTGGACCGTTACACGGCCGCCTCCGACTTCCACCAGAAAAATAGTTGGTGGAAATCCGAGGAGGCCTATTGGCCCCAGCCGCCATTACACCCGGGGAAGGGGACGAGCATCCCCTTCTCCAAGTAGACTTTCTGCTGCGGGCTGCCTGCTGCAGGCAGCCCACGGCGGAGCATGGATCGGGTGGACGGCCTCGGACGGCCGCTCGATCTTTAAGTCGGATTGGGCTGCCCATTGCCTAGATCTTTTTCACATGTACTACCTCCTGAGGCAAGGATCCCCAATCTTATATATTTGTTTCTGATTTTTCCTTCCTAAATAAACGTTACATTTATCTCAGTTGAAGTTCATTTTTGTTCTCATTTGCCCAGTTTTCCTTCCTGTCAAGATTGTCTTGGATCCACATCCATACCTTGCCATACCTGTCTTAGGTCATAGCTTCCTCACTCCCTTCTTTGTTCCATTCTCACTAGGTCGAATGTAGTCTCATTTTCAGAACAGAGGCAAAGTAGGAGTTGAACAGTTCCACCTTATCTCCATTATCTACTATTTGCATTGCACTGTATTCCCCAGATTGCAGACCCACAGCTTCCTTGTTCCTCCTGCATTGAACATAACCATAAAAACCATTTTTGTTTTTCTTCACCTCTCTCACTAACATAAGCTCTTGCTCAGCTTTAGTCCTCCTCTTTCCCTACACTTAACAGCAATATGTTTATATATTCATCCTTGTCAATTTGCCCCTCCTACCATTTTGTATGTATGTTCCTCTTATGTGCCAACTCCTCAGAAAATTCATTCTGGAGCCACTCTGGTTTCTTTACACACATACTCCTCTTCTTCCTGATCATGACTGAGATTGCATCTTCAATACCTCCCTTTTAAGAAACCCCCATCCATTCATAACTTTTCCTTGAGGATTTTTGCCCACATAAATTCACCCTGTATTTCCCTCATCCTTCTGAAGCCCACTTTCCTAAAGTCCAGGGTTCACATCCAACTCAGGTTTCTCCTATCCCCATAATGTGAATTCCAGTAGAGCATGTTGACTCATACTTCATCAACCAATTCCTCCCTGTTGAAGGAGATGAAGGGTGCAATCCAGCCAAAAGAAAGACCAGCAGAGTGCACGCTCCACCAGTCTAAGGTGTCGGGAAAGTGCCGTAAAGCACTTTCGTCGCACCTTGGGTTTAAGCAGCACCGGCGCTGAGGCCTACACCATTCACACCGCCGGCTACCAGACCCCAAACCACCAGACACTGGTAAGCCCTACACTGGGTGGCAGGAGGGCTTGGGGAGGGAGGACCAGGGTAGAAGGGAAGGGGACTATTGGGCAGCCAGGCCAGGGAGGAGGCGGGGATATCGGTGCCGCGTTGCGCCGATATCCCAACCCCCTTCCTGCGTCTGGCCAGCCTTACACGGCCTCCCTGGATGTGTGCCAGCAAAATCACTGGCACGCATCCAAGGAGGCCCATTAGGGCCACCGGGGCTTACACTGGGGGAAGGGGACTTTGTCCCTAAATGGACTTTGTCCCCTTCCCCCAAAGTGAGCTCCGGCCCCCACTGGCATGGGCTGCATCCTGTGCAGGAAGCAGCGGCCGGCCATTTAGAACAGCCAGTGCATCTTGCGCAGGATTGGGCTGGAAGTCTAAGGTAGTCAGTCCTTTGGTTTCCCCTTCTACTTTCTGGAAATAAAATCGTCAGCGAGGCACATTAAGAATTTAGTTGATCACACACAGCCCAATCCTACCTAAGTCCCTGCATGGCGATGCAGTAGCATCTGCCACATCCTGCAGGCCTCCAGAGACTTCCTTGGGGTAAGGAAACATTTGTTCCTACATTTGTTCCCTTTCATCAGGGTAAGCCCCTGCTGGCCCAGTGGGTCTACTCGGACCCGCACCAGTGATATCGCTGGTGAAAACTTCTAGATATCCTAGGTTCTTGGAAAGGAATCGATATTTAGAAAACACCAACCACCGCCAGGTGGGCTGCGGTTAACCAGATGATGATGATGATACCCAGCCATCCATTTAGTGTTCCCATTGAGGGACTGTGTGAACTGGTCAGTCTGTCAGTTTTGAGGTTTCCAAGAGTTTAGAAGTCTGTAGAGTCAGGAGTTAGTAACATTCAATCCAGTGCATTTGTGTAGATTTCAATCTGCTCCAGAGTGAACCTGAGGTTTAGTAGCTATCTAGGATTGAGTTCATTCAAATGGCTCTCAGCCAATTCTAACATAATACAGGTTACTGTTCAAAGGACTGACGGAAGCTATAATTCAAGGATTGTAACCGTTTTGCAAATGTAACAAGAGTTTCCATAAAACCCTGAAGCATGCACAAGATGCATTTACTTTATTCTTTACTTTTGAAATGATTTGCAAAGTGCTTTTTCTTAGAGGAACATGTTAACTTTAAAAAAGTTATCAAGACTCCTTTGTTGCCACTTAACAAGGATGATCTTCAGATGTTTTGAAAAGGTTTCTCCCTGTGGTTTTGATTTTCTTCGAAATTTGCACTACATCTTTTTAACCATATCTCCACTGGTTTACTTAGGCAACTGTGATTTATAGCTGAGATCAAAGGCAGGTCTATTGTGCTTCTTGGTGGAACAAATTATTTGAGGGGCAGATCCTCAGCTTGAGTAAATCAGTTTAGCCTCACTGGATCCTGTAACTCAGATATCTGATTCCTTACATATTAAGTATCCCTTGTTTACACAAGAAGAAAGAACCTTCCAATTAGTGTAGCTGTTTGATCTAGCTCTCAAATTTATTTAGTCAGTATTAATATTTTATGGTGATATATTGTTTCCTGCTTTGCTGGTCTTATGTTGACTACTGTTGAAAGTCACATTTATATAACAGATATAAAGATGTTAACATTTGGGAAAAAAGAAAAATAAGTATCCTTATGTTGTATTAAGTGAACAAAGGGTTTTTAGAGCGGTTAAATAGCAAGCCAAAGGAGCATGCCCTTCCCATGCAGCCTAGTGGCATGGAGAGGGCGTAAAAAATGGAATGAAACATGCAGCAACAATAATTTCATAATTGAAAAAAATCTCAAAGCCATTCTAGTAATATCCTTATTAGGACCAACCAGAATGAGACAATATCTTAAGCAAACTTGCAAGTTCTTCATCAGATTGGGTGTTAAACAAAGCAAATGCAAAATGAAAAAGAAAAGGGGGGTAGCTGGACATGGTGTTATAGTCCTAAGTCTGCAGGATATGACAGTCTGATGAAGAGTTCTGAAGAACGTGAATACTAGCTTGAGATTTTCAGCGCAATCCTATCACCCTTGTAGGATGGCAACGAGGCCTCGGTGCCGACCTAGGGTTTTGCAAATGTGCCGTAAAGCATGTTTGCAACACCCGGCAAGTAGGCGGTGCTGGAGCTGAGGCCAGCGCCACCTGCCTGCTGAACAGCAGAAGGACCAGTGCTGTGGAGCAGGTAGGGCCTGCTCCGTGCAGCACGGGGCAGGGTGGGGGGTGTAACAGGGTGGGGAAGGGGGCAGTTCAGGCTTGGGAGGGAGTGGGACCAGTGTCTTTGGCGGATCCTGAATTCTATCCTCCCACCCGTGCTTGAAAGCCTGACATGGGGCTTCCCAACTCTCCACCATCTAAAGAGGTGGTGGAGATCTGAGTAGCCCTATAGGGCTGGCTGGGGCATTACCCAGGGTAAGCAGACAAATGTCTGCTTACCCTGAGGAGACCTCCAGCCCATTCCTATCCAGCGCTGGATACAGTGTGTGCCTGACGCACGCGATGCGTCAGCGCTGGATAGGATTGGGCTGCCTGCCTCATTTTGGTGGGTATTAGAACGGAGCTGATGTTGTGTAGCGCCGGCTGACCTGCCCAACCTCTAATGCCAGTCCAGCAATAAGATAATAACATGTGAAATATTTGAACCCTCAAAAGTACTATATAAACAATCAGTCTTGTAATTGTGGGGTTTTGAGTGTTTTCTAGTGGACCAATGCAGCAATCTACATTTTTTGTAACTGAAGTTATTGCAACACACAACACAAAACAATGGGATATTCTATTTGAGACCAAGCTTTTAGGAATCATATTTTAGTGATGAAAACTATGCGCATTAATAATTTGAATAAGCTATTCCCACACAGAATCTTTTTCAAAAAATAATTACACATACATATAACAAGAAAAAATCCTGTATGCATTTATATGCACTCACAACACATATATACGCACATGCAAAAAAAAAAAAAAGGTAACTTCTAACCACAAAAACAGCTGTGAATGCTTATAACTTGTATCATCACTATAATATCCTGATGTACCTTGAAAAGCCAAAATGTCATTCCACCTAGGACAAGATGGCAACTGCGGTACTGGACTAAACCCCTGAAGAACAACTATTCCTGTTCTGGTCAGTATGTGATATCTACTTCTAAGGCATGCAAAAATGTTGCATCATTATTCACATATTCAAGATAGTCCAGCATATTCCCACCACTCAGTGTATTCCCACCATGACATATGATGGCGCACTGCATCAGGCACCAAAGGATAGTGGAAGAACAATAGGAGTAAAGTATGTTCATGTTCACCACCCATCCCACATGTGACAACATATGTGCATTGGCAGATGCATGCATGGGTCCACATTCCATTACATACTTTGGATTATTATACCTGGGACTATGTGAATGGTCCCTTTAAAAATGTGGCTGATATAAAACGTAGACAACCGTTGTACAGGAAATGGAGAAGGGTTGAAGGTAAAGGTGTTAGTATGATTGGCATAGTATCATATATCTCTTTTCAGTCATTTCATTCCTGCTTCGTGGTCTTGCAATATTACGGCCCAATCCTATTAGGGCCTTACACCACCAGAACAAATGTTCTAGCAACATAAGGCCCTTTACGGTTGTTGCAAACCACGATCCATTAGTCAGTGTGGTTTGGCTGCTGCTGCAAGGTCCATATGCCAATGGCCAGAGGATGCCCATCGGCACCTGTAAGTCAGCACAAGGGGTAGGAGAGAGGCAAGGAGGGGGCAGAATGGGGTGGTGATAGGGAGAAATCGGGAGCAGATGGGGCTGGGGAGGGCAGATTGAGGCTGGGAAGGGGGCGATCTCAGTGGCAGTGGCGCCGCTGATATCCTATCCCCCTTCCTAGCCTCAATCCACTGACCCAGGTCCATGCGGACATGCGCCAGCAAAATCGCTGACGCAGGTCCAAGTAGGTTATCCTGGGCTTATCCTGGGGCAAGGATCTGAAACTCCTCCGCGGGGTACAGTGGGTGCTCCATTGGCGCAGCTGCATCGCTGCGCAGGGAGTTACAGAGGATTGGGCTGCCAATTGTGTACCAATTCATTTGGTGGACTGGACACAACATAGTGATAGCCTTAATTTGGGCATTTAACAAACAAATTAGAAAAAACCATGAATGCTTTTGAAGGCTTTGACTGTTTCTTATTAAAGAGATACTGTACATAAAATATGAAAATGGCTTTAAAGGAGAAACATTCAGTGCAAGTTTCTTCTTATTCCATTTGTCTCAGCAGCTTTTCAAAGTAGCAGCTGTCATTGGGTTGCAAGCATGATCTGTTGGCTGCTCATTGGACTAAAGCCAAGTTGAATTCTTGCTGGAAATCACTGCCTTCTATCCAAACACAACTTTTGATGTCCTTTATGCTGCTAAAGAAGACCAGAGTCTTCATATGCTCAGCTACATGCTAAAGGAGCACAGTGGGGATTACTAAGCCTTCCAGCTCTCTCCAGCTTTGCATTCCTCAATATTTAAAGCAGGCCTTGGGTTTTGTTTGGGACAAAAGCCTGAGGTTCATGCTGGCTTGTTAAGTTTTCCAACTCGCTTGTCTATCTATGCCAAAAATGTATCTCTTAGTTGCAGTTGCTGGCTACCATGTGGCTGCACTCGTATTTCTCCTGCCTTCATTAAAGTGGTTGAGCAGCAGCCAAGAAATGGGTCTATTTTAGAACTATGCAAGATTTCAGGAAGTAGGAACATCATCTGTCTTTGCAATGCATAAGGAAAAGAATCCTCTCATCTGAGAAGAATGTTAAGATTTCTTTCCCCTTGGCTACTTATTGGGACCACCACTGTAGGAAAGAGGAGAAAGGTTTGAGAAGATATGGTCCCTGTGATTTTCATGGCTTAGAGCATTTTTATCTCATGTATCACAAGTGTATCCTGTGTCCACATACCTCATTTTGTTTTGGGCCAACTGGATTACTGTTACAAATGAGCAGCCGTCATACTACCACTATTCAGGTGGTATAAAGCTAGATACTGTGTACACATGGTGGAAGGGAAATGGGAGTTTGTCATCTAGCTCTGTCTCTGTCTTGACACAGCCATTCATCACTTGTCTGCAAAGGCAAACATTGAATGCCTAGAAATGTTTTTCCACATTCTAGAACCCTGGGCATCCAGGATTCTAAACCACAGGGGGGGGGACCCTTGGGGCATTCAAATTCTGTGAATGCTGTATCCAGGTACAGTGACCATGGAATGGGAATTCTTGAGAAGGACTAAAGTTTCACAAGCACTGAACATGGGAATACCCAAGGGCTAAGGAGCATATCCACATAGGGAGGGGCTAGCTGGCACAAGGGCATAACAAGGGTGGAGCCTGAGAGGCAGCATGGGGGGGTGCAACCTTCAGGCTTCACCATTTAATGGCTGCCCTTGCATTCGGCTCGGAACGCTCAGAGCCAAACGCGAGAGCAGCCATTCGCCTGCTGCCTTCTTGCGCCATTCCACCTGATGATCGTGCAGAGAAGGGGCATGAGTGTGGAGGCAGCAGGCAATCAGCAGCCATGGCATTCAGAAGGTGATGGCTGCCGAGTCCTCCTTTCTCCACGCACCCACCCCTTCTCCTTGTGATCGTGCAGATGTTAAGTCCGGTGACCAGCAAGCTCTCATGCCCCAGGCAGCATGGGAGCTTATGATGCCCCTGAGCTGGCATGCTCCCATTTCCTCCCATGGGTACACTGTGTCCAGTTTATAACACCTGAGTAGGGCATTACAGCCCAATCCTAATCAACTTTTCCAGTGCCAATGCAGCCGCAATGCAGTCCTGAAGTAAGAGAACAAATGTTCCCTTGAAGAGGCCTCTGTGACTGCTCCTCCACTGCAGAATGCAGTGCACACCCCATTGGCACAGCCGCATCAGTGCTGGAAAGCTGGATAGGATTGGGCTGTTAGTTGCATTTTCACAGATATTAAGATTTGCCAGAAAGTGTTGTGAGTTGTGGGCCCTGGAAACACTGCAAATAGCAGCAGTGGGGCAAGGCTTCTGGCTATCTCTCTCAGTGATGATGTCATCGCTGGACCAGGACGTCTTGCGGGAATGCAGTCTTGCAGTCTTGCATTGCATAACGTCTTGGCTAGCAATGCAGTTGACCTGAATCCTATTGATCGGGGTGGTGTCAGGAGAGTGGGAGCTTTAAAAGAGAGAGGGAGCCAGGAAAAAGGGGTGTGTAGAGGAGGAGATGGGGAGGCAAAAGCAGAGGGGAAGACAGAGGAGAAGGAGTGGGGTGACAAGGGATGGAAGGACAAAAGTGGGGTGAGTCCAAGGACAGTGTGGAAAGTGAAGGCGAGGGGTCAGCGGAAGGAGGGAAGCAACAAAGATGTGAGGTTACCCCTTCTGAGGCTGCAACTTTGTGCACTCTTTTGTGGGAGTAAACCCCACTGAAGACAGCAGGACTTATATATGAAACGGAACTACAGCATTCTACATATAAAACCAGAGTTGACAGTGACTTTTGCTTTAAATAGATTTGAGGTGAATTTTGAGGGTTCTGTTCAGAAGAAAAAAAATCTGAAAGGATTCAGTTATATGTGTAAAATATCTCAAGATATTCACACATCTTATAGATGCATGTTGTTATATAGAATTCTGTTTCTGATCAAAAGTAGTCATACGGCTTTTGAATTGGAAGTTCCTTTTCTCACCAAAAGTCATATTCTCAATAGCTACCCTTTGGCTGAAAACATGTTCCTTACAAAGAAGAAATACTGCAACCCTATATACTGTATATTTACTCAGAAATAAGTCCCACTATGTTATGTGGAGCTTATTCTCAGGGAAGTATGCATTGGATTGCAGCCCAAATCTCATAGGTGACTACCTTAGAAGCTATGCAGTAGTTGTGCCTTGAGAAATACAGTAAATGAAAACCGTGAATTGAGTAGAGATACACAGACCTTTCCTGGCCCCAACTGGGAGGAGGTGGAAATCAGCTGTCTTGTCTTGCAGCTGTCAGCCTTTTCCACAGTCCTTTCATGTAGTGGACCTGCTGGGCTGCTTCATTGTTTATTTCCAGGATTGCTTCTCAACTGTCAAGATCCCACCCTAATATATTCCCTGCAAAATGCCTATGATTTTATAGACTGCCACCCCAATGAACATGAGACATGGCAACAGAGACACGCCAGACTGCAGGCTGTGGTTCTCCTGGTGAGGATGGATACCTACAGGATCATTCCAAAGATGCTTTTCCAATGCTTCAGTCAGTCTGGACCAAGCAACTGTACAACCTTTTTGGGATTTGGACTGGTAAGCACCATTCTCAGAGTTTGTCCCAATACACTGTGATGTTTTGTTTTTCCAGTCACCTTAAACATATGCAGCCAAGGTCTCCTTGGAGTAACAAGTAATTGCAAGGGATGTGGATCAAGTCGCTGACTCCAAGTCTCGAGTCAAGTCCCAAATCTTTGCCCTCAAATCCCGAGTCTTTGGTTGCGAGTCCCTATCTATTTAATGGGGAAAACAGGTTTAAACCTGAATAAAATTTGACTTGTCGTAAAAGGCTCCAAGTCTCGAGTCGAGTCTTTTACAATCGCCGTCAAGTCCAAGTCAAGTCATTGATGCGACTTGAGTCTGACTCAAGTCTGAGTCAATAGACTCAAGTCTAAAAAAAAAAGGTAAAGGTGACCCCTGACAATTAAGTCCAGTTGTGTCCGACTCTAGGGTGTGGTGCTCATCCCCATTTCAGAGCCGAAGAGCCAGTGTTGTCCGAAGAAGACGCCTCCGTGGTCATGTGGCCGGCATGACTCTCCTTGCCGCAGCGCGTAGCATGCAGCTGGAACACAGAGCGCTGTTTACCTTCCCGCAAGCGGTACCTATTTATCTACTCGCATTGACATGCTTTGGAACTGCTACGAGCTTTTGATGTATGTATCATACATGAGCTGGCAGGAGCTGGCCAAGCAACGAAAGCTCACCCCGTCACAGATTCGAGCTGCCGACCTTTCGACAGCTCATGGTTCAGCGGTTTAACCCACTGCGCCACCCGCTGGACTCAAGTCTACATCACTGGTAATTGCAAGTCAGTGGATGCTGACCCTGATATGTAACCTTTGTAACTTTGACCGAGGTCAGATGACTGGAGCTGGGCAATAAAGTTTCAGATGTTTTTTTATAAGCGTGCTTGTGTGTCAGGCCCATATTACTGTTGCTGTTGCTAAAGGCTTCAGCTCTGCAATAGACACTGATTTGAGTAATATCCCTGTAACGTGAAGTAAA
Organism: Plestiodon gilberti rubricaudatus; assembly: GCA_026170595.1. Classification (NCBI taxonomy): domain Eukaryota; kingdom Metazoa; phylum Chordata; class Lepidosauria; order Squamata; family Scincidae; genus Plestiodon; species Plestiodon gilberti. The sequence goes on from JANXHW010000001.1 coordinate 116,182,967, forward strand.
TTGGCAGTTACTGAGAGAGAACCTTGTGGTCCACAGTATACATCCTGTTAATGCTATGGACGCTTGATGGAGCGACTAGCAAGCATTGCAATACATACAGACACAGACACAGACAGACAGACAGACAGACAGACAGACAGACACACACACACACACACACACACACACACACACACCATCTCTCCCTCCTGATGCAAAGATCTGTTTCTTTCCAGTGTCAAAAATGGTTGACTACCTGTATCCTTATCCATTTATTTAGGTACGAACATGGTCTTTTATGCCCCGAGAAGAGATCTACTAATTGTAAGCCAGTATATACATCTTTCTCCCTTCTTAAAACATTCCTGTCTCTTCTGTGGTTCAGCTGTATATATATGAATTCAGTTTTCATAAACAGGAAGCATTTTTTTTCTTTTTGCTAGAGCATGAATCTTCCAAAGGGGAAAAAAAAGAGAAAGAAAGACTAGGGCTTGTTCAGTGTGAGAGTTCAGCTGAAGGCCAATAATCCAATATATATGTTTTGCAGGGTTGGGAGTCGGGGGGATGGGCAAAAGAAATCCTACCGTTCACAGGAAGAGAAATAAAAATAGCAATGAATGTTATCGCTTTCAAATGGTTCCTAGGCATGAGGAGACGTGATCCAAATAACAAGCGACAAGCTACATGCCTACATTGGTGCAAGATAAAGACCCCACATAGGAATTTGATTAAGTATTATCAGGCACCATATAACAAATGGCAAGCAGCCAAGCGAGCATTCCTTTTTCTGTCCATCTGCATGCCTCTGGCTGGCTGCTTATGCAGGTTGTCATAAAAACTAATCTGCAGGCCGCGTCGCATATCAGGTAGCAGAGTGAACATTTTCTCCATAAGGGGTTGTCTTAAACATTATTTTCATTGTCGCTGGGGGACGAGGCAGGGAATCCCATTGTTGCCTCGATGGCCTCAGCTTGCTGACTTTTTAATTGCATGCTGACAATCTAAGAAATGTTGATGTTGGCCTTTTATGGCAGCAAAAATATTTTAAGCTTGCATGACTGCACTTGTATCTGCCATGTAAAATTGTCAAGCAAGGGAGAGAGGGAGAGGCTGTAATATTATCAACTGCACTGTAAAAAAAAGAAAGCTTGGGAGGATTTTTATTATGAAATTTGCTTATTGCTGATTGAAAAGCTGATACAGTGAAGTGATGTGACATATACAGTTGAAATCTTCATGCAGGCCCAGCCAGCCCTGAGCCTAAGGTGGCACCTTGAGATGTTACTGCCTGTTTTCCCCACACGATACATTCTTTACTCCTCCCTTTAGTTCTAGACTTAACAGATGTACCGGTTTGTCCGCGACAGTCCCGGTTTCCAGCCCCAGAAACCAGACAGGCCCAAGAAACCGAGACTGTCCCATTTTCCGAGACGTTCCTGGCTGGTTGGCTGCATTCTTCGCGGCTGGCTAGGGCTGACTGACTGGCTCACGATCCTGAACGAGCCTTCGCACAGGCGCACAATGCCTGGGAGCCCTTCGGAATCATCCGGGATTTCCCATATGATTCCGAAGACGGAGCTCCCAGGCTTTGTGTGCCTGTGCGAAGGCTCGTTCAGGCTTGCGAGCCAGTCAGTCAGCCCCAGCTGGATGGCCGTGATGAGGGGGGGGGGGAAGTGCTGGTGGCAGCTGGCCACAGAGGATGCAGGCGGCCGGCTGGGACAGGGGACAAGCGGCGGCGGCAGCGGCAAGTGACGGTTGCAGTCCCGGCCAGCTGGCTGCTGTAGGTGCCGCTTCTTGCGGCAAAAATAATTAAATAATTAAAAATAACACTTCTCAGCCACCACTACATCAGGACAAGTCATTCAACAGAGCTGTTCCGTGTATTGAGAGGCCTGCAACACCTTGCTAGTGGGGTGTGTTGGAAGGCAGCGTGTGATCAGAGCCACCCAGGGGGTAAATTACCCATGGGGTAAATGTTAGAAAGAGGGTGAATGCCTTGTGACTTGGTTAATGACTTGTGGGATGCTCTTTTCTATTTTTACTAGACCTCTGTTTAGCTTCTTTTTCCTGTCTTGTTGTCCTGCCTGTGTAGCAATGGCAGTAAAGTTCTTAACAACATATTACAGACAATGTGTTTGTCTCTGAATGCCTAGTTTCTTTCTAAGTCAATATTGATATCCCGGTTGCAGATAGGCTGAGGCAGAGAGAACACAGACTCAACAGAGGGAACTGAAACAATTGTATATGCTTCTCTTGTCTATCTCTGCCTCCTTTTGTTTCTTTTGTGTCAATAACAAGAGATTGTAAGCCCCTCAGGGCAGGGACCTGTCTTTTCACACCATGAGCAGCAATCCTTCATTTAAATTACCTACAGCTCCCTGAAAAAAGCTATCATATGCCCCCAACCTTTGTTCTTTCTACTTGAATTTAGTAGTGTTGACCATTTCTATGCACATTCTTTCACTGTTGCATTATGTCGCCAAGGAATATAGGTCTTCAAAAATTGCTACATAGCCGATGGTTCTGTGAAATGTCTCAGCACCCACCACCATTTTTCACAATATGAAACATTTAACAAATCTGAAAGAATGTAATAATGTTGAGAGCATTGTTACCTTGGCTGTTCTGAGATTACGACCGACGCTGTGGTAAGAGCAATTTACTGGGTTTCCTTCGACATAACATTGGAAAAAAAATAATGAACTGGGATTCATTACATGATAGCCAGTTTGCTGCAGTAGGGATTTCTGGTCCACTGCTGCCATCTGCCACTGAGTACAAAGTAATCCTGGTCTCCATGTATTGGTTTGTCATTTTTTAGCTACACACTGATAATCTGAAAAGGTATCTTAGAGTTCCATTTCTCCAAATGCTTACTGTTAGGGTGACCATAATGAAGAAAAGGGTCTTGATCCAACAATGGACTCCCTGCCTCAACATGATCGACACTGCAGTAGTTATTCCTATTTTTCCTTGTTGGTAGTGGAAGAGGAACCCAGACTTTACCCAAGTGCCCCTTTGACACTGCCTCAGCATTGCGATAATGCAGCCCTTAGTGGCAGCAGCTATTATTTAGTTATTTATTAGGGGGGGGGGAGTCTAAGCTGTTACTGCAATGATCATCTGTGGAGTAAGAGGCAGCCTGATCCAGTACAGGGCAGCTCATCACACCCCGAGTTCAGTCCTGGCCTTGTGATGAGGCCAATTGAAAGCTTTGCTTCAAGTGGTGGGTTTTGGGGGAGCAGAGAACTGATAAGGCCCTCTGCATCTGCCTACCACCCCTCTCTGGCCACTACCAATGGAGCCACTTCATTGGTACTTTGATCCTCTTTCTGCTTGCTCAGAATGAGCAGGAAGAGGACTGGGGCAGTTGCAGCCCACCTCTTCCTCCAGTTTCACTGGAAGAAGAGAGGGGAAAAAGCTGCCACCAACTCCTCTTGCGTGCTTCCTGCCCACCTTGCTGCTTAGGAAAGCCGCCAACTAGGCAAGCAAACAGGAGGAAGGAGGAGCTGTTGGCCAGTGTTGTCTGTTATTTCTGACTTTCTCTTTTCTTATTGGCTAATTTAACCTAGCCAATAGGTGGCCGGGAGAGGAGAAGCAGCGAAAAGAGAGAGGATCAGAGATAAACAGTGGACAGAGAAACCCTGACAGCAGCTGCTCCTTCCTGCATTTGTAACTGTAATCCCTTCCATCTTTCTTTGCTTGTTAGTGGAGTATATTGAATGTTTCCACAGGCAGAGTTACTGCCCAATCCTAACCAACTTTCCAGTGCCCTGACATAAGGGAATAAATGTTTCCTTACCTTGAGGAGGCCTCCTTGATGCCCCCCCCCCCACACCGCAGGTTGCAGCACATACCCTGTTGGCATGTCTGCATCGGAGTTGGAAAGTTACGGTAGTTAAGATTGGGCTGTCAGACTGCTAATCATGTGATGGGTGAAATGTGTAGCCTGGCTCCGACTCTTGAGGAATCCATAATCGTATCTAACAGGGGCATTTTGTTCCTACAGCAACAGCTGTTAGAAGACTTTCTGTTACGTGTGGTTTTTAAAAACAAAACGAATTAACATTTAATGATTTAGTAGCTATAATATGGTAGCAACGTGTGAATTACCGTGGTTACGTTTTTGCACTCAGTGACATCTGGTGTACAGCTGTGTCTATGCCAAACTTCTAAAAATGCCTCTGAAGTTAAGGTCTGAGGACATGAAGACACTTAATCAACAATGAATGATACATGATATCAAAAACAGAACAATGCCATTCCATCAAGTTATTTTCAGTCTGCATTTTTCAGTTTTTCGGTGCATTTGGGATGTATATTACATTAGATTCAGTTAGTGTTGCTTACCTTTGGTCCTTACCTTTTCCTTGCCCAGCCGGACCGCCCATGCGGCCGGCGATGGAGCGCTTATCTTCCACCGCCATCCGCATGGAGATTCGGCGCTGGAGTGAGGGAGGCCGGCCTTGTGCTGGCCTCCCTTACTCCTGAGTTGTCGCAAATATGCTTTAGAGCACGTTCGCAATGGCTTCCGGCGCTGGAGCGCTTGTTCCGGCGCCGGACCTATCGTCAGGATTGTGCTGTCAATGTGATTTTTAGTTTTAAGTGTTTTAAATCATGCTTAAAGGTTTGTAGTAGTTTTGCTATATGTTACAGTAAGTATTTTTTTTTAATAGGGATGGAAGGATGTATACTTGAAGCGCAGCACCTGCAAATCTAGGATTGTTGCCAGATGAACAGAGTATTATCCAAACTAGGCTTCTACCTCATTGCTTTATCAATCAAAGATGACAAGATTGACCTAAGAAGGTTCTGATGCAGTGAACTCAAACAATTTTTACAGGACTTTCATGGAATGCTTCCCCTCATTCATTTAACAAAAGGGGGAGGATACTCTAGTGAGCTGTTGCCTATACAGTTCAAAAAACAGTTAATGTATTCCAGATGGTTAAATGATGGGCAGCCCGATCTTATCTTTAGACCAGCGGAGCGAGTACTCTGCAGGCTTAAGGAGTTGCAAACGTGCCATGAAGCCCATTTGCGGGTCCTTGAAAGTAAGCGGCACCAGCGCAGAGGTCAGCGCTGTTCATCCAGCCGCCAACCTGGACCTGTGTCGGCCAATGCAGGTAGGTCCCGTGCTGGTTGGTGCAGGGGCGGGGGGAGGGTGGGTAGGAGTGGCGAGGGAGGGGGCCATTGGCCGGCCCGGGCTGGGAGGGGCGGGGATATCAGCGCTGAGTTGCGCCGATATCCTATGCCCCTTCCCAGGCCGGGCCGGCCTTACACAGCCTCCCTGGATGCACGCCAGGTTCAGAGCTGGCATGCATCTGAGGAGGCCCAGTGGGGCCCACACCACTTACACCAGGAAGAGATGAACGTCCCCTTTCCCCGAAGTGAGCCTGCGCCCTGCCGGTATGGGCTGCAATCCATGCAGGATGCAGTGGCCGCCCATTTAGGCTGGCCATGCAAACCTGAGCAGGATTGCGCCATATGCCAGGCTACAAATTTCAGGGGATGGCAAACTTTCTATAGTCACTAGCCAATCTAGCCAATCTGACCTGGTGAACGTTCCACTTTACTCCGCGTTGTTCAGACCTCACCTGGAGTACTGTGTTCAATTCTGGGTGCCTCACTTTAGGAAAGATGCAGTCAAACTGGAGGAGGTTCAGAGAAGAGCAACAAGGATGATCACAACTGGGCTGGAGAACAAGCCCTACAAGGAAAGGCTGAGGGAACTTGGCATGTTTAGCCTGGAAAAGAGGAGACTGAGAGCGGATATGATAGCAGCACTCTTCAAATACTTGAAGGACTGTTATATGGAAGAAGGAACAAATTTGTTCTCAACTGCCTCTAAGAGTAGGACAAGATCAAACAGGTACAAACTGCAAGACAGGAGATTCCGGTTGGATATCAGGAAGAAATTCTTGAAGGTAACCGTTGTCTGGTAGTGGAACAGGTTGCTGAGGGAGGTGGTGGATACTCCCTCACTGGAGATCTTCAAGCAGAGACTCAACAGGCATCTGCTGGAGTTGCTCTAGGGCAGGGGTTCTCAACCAGTGGTACTAGTACCACCAGTGGTACTTTGGCCGACTGCTGGTGGTACTCGGACCGTTGGACCACCAGAACCCGGCTCTGATGCAGCACTTTTGGTGGAGCGTTTTTGCTTCCGAGAGGCTCCTGCCTTTGGCTGAGCCTTTTGAGAATGCTGAGAAGGGCCCTCCCACCTGCCCAGAGCCTCCTACCTGCGTTTTCTGGCTTTTGAAAACCTGAAAACCCAGAAATAACTGGTGGTGATGTCATCGCCATTCACTTCCGGTGGTACACAGCAGGAGAGTGGTGCTGGAGGTGTTACTTGGCCAGGAAAGGGTTGAGAACCCCTGCTCTAGGAGGATTTCCTGCTACAGGCAGGGGGGTGGACTAGATGACCTTGCATGTCCCAACACTATGATTCTATGTTTCTAGATAAACCATTTCTGCTTAGCCCTAGATATGATAATCATGGTGTAATTTTAGGTTTCAAAAGAGAGGGGTGGAAGGCAAGTTCACGGTGACGTTCACATCCCTGCATAAACTGAAGATTACATTACCCCCCTCAAAAAAATGTGCATTTTAATTTTAATAGCATCTGTTATGATTCTTTTTTATATTTCTTAATGATCACATATAGGTGCTACAGAAGAATGATCACCTCTCACCTAAAACACAGTGAAGGTGAGACAACCACTCAGTCTAGGGATGCCACAGTAATCCGCCTACCAGGTTCAGTATACAATATGGATATTGTTGCTATCCTGAATGTTCTTATGTTCAGTCCTAGCCAATTTACTTTCTACCAAGAAAAAATAATCTAGACATAGCAGTGGAGGGAAAAGACTGAATGAATGGAGGCATCAGAATGTCTATTAGGACTATGTTACTCTCAATCAGATGAGCATTCCGATGCACATTAGAATGGGTGTTCTCATCTACCACTACTGAAACTTGTCACTTGTAATTACGCATGATGCGGAGTGCATCAGGGCTTATACGGGAAAAGCCTGCTGTGCAACATCAACAAGCAAAACAATAATTATGTTGAGCATATAGCTGCCACTTTCCAGAATGATGTATATCCATGTGCTTAGAGATACAGCTTTGCTCTTCTCAAATTGTGCATGAGCATCAAGGCAAGGCAATAGAATGAAATGGAAATTGAAGCGCAGTTGGAAAGAATGTGCACACATGTGCACATGTAAAATGTCGATGCACCTATGCTGGCTTACTGCTATCATCCACAGCAGTTTGTGCAGCTCTTCTTTCAAGGAATGAAATATGTTTTAAATGTTCAGAAAAGCAATCTATCTGAGATACTCTGTGGACTTTCCATATATGCAAAGGATACAAAGTAGAACACTCCATGGAAAGAAAAGGATAGGTTTTGTCCACCCCGTAACCCGCCCTATCCTTTGTCCACCCCGTAACCCGCCCTATCCTTCCTAAATGACCTGGTACTGGTACTGATCTGTTAGGTAAGAAGCTCCCACAGTCCTGCCACCAGGCCGTTCCAAGGGAAGAGATTGCTTGAGCCTCTCCACTCACTCCATTCTCTAACCAAGAAAGGAAAAGAGTCCCTAAGATCATGGGGTCAAGATCTCTTTTGGATACCAACATACCCCCAAGCAAGCATCTGCTTAAAGCTGTAAATGAATCACCTACTTTGGCTCCAGGAATTACTCAACAATATAGTAGTGAGCCATAAAAACAACATTTTAGGAAATGGCTGCCATAAACCAATGCCATTAACAAGTCAGAGCCAGTTTTTTGATAGATGAGAATAGAGTTCTGATCAGCAGATGTCATGCTGTTTCCATGGACAGCTTATGTCCTGCCATTGATAGACAAATAAACAGCCAGAGCTACTTTTGGTTTGACAAAATGCTCATTTTGCTTGAGAAGCCTTCAGTAAATGTGCTGTATGAAATGTGGCCAAGAAGTTTATTGAGGAGTTTGATGGATGGACTTTCTGATTGCTGACAAGAAGTGTTCATCATTAATGACCAAAGATTGTGAATACATTATAAACAGACAACTCCAAACCAACATCTAAACCTGCTTTAGATCGAGGTGAACCATAAAGTCCATGTAGCCCAGTAGTGTCTACTATGGGACTAGGCTTTCAAGATCTGGTGCAGAGGTCTTCTCCAGCTCTGAAATCCTTTCAACTGGAGATGCTTCAGACCCCTGTGCACGCAAAGCATTGTTTTAATATGGTCACTCCCAATTTAAAGTAAAATATAAACTAGATTTATAAATCATGCAAGTTGAAAGTAGGCCAGTTTCTAACCGCCCATTTCTGGGCAGGGTAAGTCAGCAGGTGGTGGCATCTCAGCTCCAGAGCTTTCTGGATGCGATTGATTTTAGATTCCTTTCAATCTGGTATCAGGCCTGGCTTCGGGACAGAAACAGTCTTGGTTGCGCTGGTGGATGACCTATGCCAGGGACTAGGCAAGGGGAGCGCATCTCTGTTGGTCCCGCTGAACCTCTCAGCGACTTTTGACACCATCAATCATGGTGTCTTTCAGGATCAGTTGGCTGGGTTGGGACTTGGAGGCAGTATTTTATGATGGTTCCAGTCATTGCTGGCTAACAAATTCCAGGGGGCTGTTTTGGGGGACTCCCACTCAGCACCCTGGGCTTTGGCTTGACTCAGGGTAAGCCCCAGCAACTGCTATGGGGCAAATCGGACCTACGCCAGCTCAATCGCTGGCACAAATCCACATTGCTCTGTGCAGGTGGATCGAGCCCGGGAAGGGGCTTGGGATTTGAGGTGCACTGCTGATCCCGCCCCCTCTGGGGCCAGATCTGCCCATCCCCCACCCCATCTCCTCCCCATTCTGCCCTTACCTGCCAGTATCAGGTAGTGTGATTTCCTCTGTCAGGACCATGAACAGGGGGCCAAAGTTAGGGGCAGGGATCCTGAACACTTTCACTTCCCCAAAGCCTCCCTTTCTAGCCACAAAACATTCACTAGAGAAGTTTTGGCAAGGTCTATTTTAAATTCTCATTTGTGTTTATTTCACCATTGCAATAATGAGCAGTCAAATTGTGTGTGCGTGTGGGGGGGGGAGAGGGTGGTGGTGGTGGTGGTGGTGGTGGAAGAGTTTCTTCCAAATCTCAAATGGAAACCAATAGAACAGCTGTGATTTTCTCTTAATTTACATAATGCTGCACATAATGATAGGTCATTAAACTGCATTGTCTTAGATGGAAATGTTGCTCATTTCAGACAATCTGATCACTTGTATGTGATTTAGATCATGCTTTTGGGGGGGGCATTGCTGATTATTTCTGCTTAATTTGTTTTGTGTTTTTGCCTTTGTGGATGTTTGATAAAAATTATGTGATTTTTGTATTCCTTTGCAATGTTCGTTGCTTGTAATTGAACCAGAGCTGTTATGCTCTACCAGAAATTTAAAAATGATGGAGCACCAACGACTTTAATCATTTTTTGTATCCATGAATAACTTTCAAGTTGGGTTATGTGGGAAAAAGAAATGAGGAAAAATAATATCAAGATTTTCTGCTATGCAAATAAGTGTGTGATCAAAACGTGCAGTTCTTCCTATTCACACAAGAATGAAACTTGACAGCATTCCACCATTTTCATATTTTCATAGTCCCCTTCTGTCTTCATTGTTGCTGTTGTAACTATTATAAACACATGTCCTAGTGCCTTTTTCCCTGTCTCTAGCTGCTACTCTGAAGAATGTTCAGCAAAGTCTTGAAACCAACTTGGATGGTTGACAGCCTGCAAAGGCATTGGAAGTGGGCTCGCTCGAGCCAGACATTTCCCCAAGCACAAGGCCTTTGAGTAAAGCTGCCATTTGTGTTGAGAGTGCTTGGATGCCTGACACTTGATCCTGTGGATTAGTTTTAAGCCATAGCTGTGCAAGCCGTGACTTGTGCCACTGCTGCTTCTCTGGAGCAGAGCTTGAACTCTAGGAATGGGCCATTACCTTTTGTAGTGGCCCTCTTAGCTACTGCTTTTAGAAGGCTAGGAAGCATGATGTGGATAAAATTGGGTAGTAGGCTTACCATTCGTCCCGGTTTCGGCGGGACAGTCCCGGAAATCGGGCTCGATTCCCGGTCCGGTCCCGGGGGACGAATGGGTGCCGCCATCCTTTTTTTTAATTTTAAACTTACCGGACAGCATCTTGGATCACGAAATCTCGCGTGATCCAAGATGTCGGCACCAAAATCTCGTGAGGGCATCATGCCTGGTCTCACCAGCCTGGTCTCACAGCGGCACCGGGAGAAACACAGCCTGCTTGCCCGTGTTGCGTGAGCCTGCCGGAGGCTCGCGCTGCCCGGGCAAGCAGGCTATGCTTCTCCCGGTCTCCCAGCGGCTCCATGCGGTGCCGCTGGGAGACCAGGCCAGCCTGCTTGCTTGCCCGTGCGGCGCGAGCATCCTCGGCAGGCTCGCGCAACGCGGGCAAGCAGGCTGTGCTTCTCCCGGTGCCGCTGCGAGACCAGCCTGGTCTCGCAGCGGCACCGGGAGAAGCACAGCCAGCTTGCCTGTGTTGCGCGAGCCTGCCGAGGATGCTCGCGCCGCACGGGCAAGCAGGCTGTGCTTCTCCCGGTCTCCCAGCGGCTCCATGCGGTGCCGCTGGGAGACCGGGCCAGCCTGCTTGCTTGCCTGTGCGGCGCGAGCCTCCTCGGCAGGCTCGCACAACGCGGGCAAGCAGGCTGTGCTTCTCCCGGTGCCGCTGTGAGACCAGCCTGGTCTCACAGCGGCACCAGGAGAAGCACAGCCTGCTTGCCCATGTTGCGCGAGCCTGCCGAGGAGGCTCGCGCTACCCGAGTAAGCAGGCTGTGCTTCTCCCGGTGCCTGCTTGCCGCGGCCCCAGCCTGCTTGCCGTGGCCCCAGCAGCAGCAGCAGCAGCAGCAGCAGCGACCAGCGACGACCAGCGACCGGGTAAGCATATTTTTTAATATATTTTTTAATATAAAGATTAATTATTTATTTAAAAATTTCGGCCGCGCTTCGCGCCCCCTTTACTTATTTATTTATTTAAAAATTTTGCGCCTCCTTTATTTATTTATTTATTTAAAAATTTCGGACGCGCTTCGCGCCCCCTTTATTTATTTATTTATTTATTTATTTATTTATTTAAAGAAAACGGAAGCGCTGCGCGCGGCAAAAGGGGGCACAAAGCGCCCCCTTTCTGCTATAATTAATTCATAGAAAAGATTTTTTATTTGGGTTTCTGGTTTGTGTTTGCATTTATGGTTGTTTTTTCTTTATTGCTTGTAGTTTGGCGTTCGTTTTTCTTTATTGCTTTTACTTTGTGGTGCGTTTTTCTTTATTGCTTCTACTTTGTGGTTGGTTTCTCTTTTTGGCTTGTACTTTGTGGTGCGTTTTTCGTTGTGGATTGTACTTTGGGGTTGGTTTTGGTTGTTTGTGCTTGGTTTTGCGTAGTGCTTTATGATTGGTTTTGGTTGTTTGTGCTTGGTTTTGCGTTGCTTTTACATTAATTAATTATTTACCTTGCGGGGGGGTGGGTTATGGGGGGGTGTCCCGGTTTGAAGTTTGAAAAATATGGTAAACCTATGGGTAGCATCATAGGAAGTAAGGACTGTGAATGTCATGAAGATTCCCCTATCTTTCCCCTCTTAATTTGAGCACTGCTGGGGATCATGCAGCCGATTTGCTTTCCTTTCTTTCTACAAACCCACTATGCTTTCAAAGTGGGAGGCGTGGTTCCCCTGAGCCAGCCAGGGGAGCCGCGGAGTGCCATGAAATCCTCTTGGAAAATAGTGCAATGCCAATTAGCAGGCATCAACACAATGTAATGGGGAGCCGCGGCCAATGGTTGACAATGGTCAAGGGAGCTGCAGGGCAAAAAAGTTTGGGAAATGCTGAACTAGGTCTTGGATGGCACACATTTATTTATATCCAATAAGTTCTTCCCATGGTGGTACTGTACCCTGTTCTCTGGCAGTCTCCCATCTAAGCACTGACCAGCCCCAGACCTGCTTAGCTTCAGCAGGATGAATAGATCATGCACCTTCAGACCAAGTCCTAAGACCATTGTGGAAAGCAACAATGTGAAGGACCTACTAGTATTACCACCTTGCTTTGATGCTAGGATCCTTTTAACAGATCTGCGTAATTTGGGACCAAAGTGTAAGCAGACGTTGTGTCAAGAATTAGAGAAATAATTCCAAATATGAGCATCCCAAAAAGGATCTATTCTGTTGTTGTTGTTTTTAATTATATCATCAGTGAATGCAATGGAGAGGTTAAAACCACAAAGCAAAAGGCTTATTCCACACTTAATAGTAAAATAATAAGTTTTCTGGAACGATTGAAATAAGAAAGGTATCCTCACGTTTTGGTGAACCCAAATCTTGATGTGATGGGAGGACAATGATATTAGAAAGTGATTTCTACAGGAGCAAATTTTCCCCAAGTTGTTTGTCTGAAATCTTTAGTGCAGATTACAGAAACTCAAGCAAACCTCATTTAGCAACAGTTATTTTATGAATATTTAGTACAGTTTGACTAACAGCCCAGTCCAGCCCAAGGTCTCAGCGGCACAATTTAGGCACAATTGCAGCCTAAGTGCTTTAGGCCCGAGTTGTGCCTGAATTGTGCCGCAGAGGCCGAATTTGTGCTGCAATTGTGACTGAATTGGGTTCCGGCACAATTCAGGCACAACTGCACAATTCAGGCACAATTGCGGCCAAAAAGTGGGCGTGTCGGGGGAGTGTCGGGGGAGTGACGGGGGCGGTTACAAATTTGTTCCGGTTCCAGACGCTGGAGAGCCCCTGACACGCCCCCTCGAGCCCAACTCAGGCACAAAATTTGGGTCAACAAAAAGGGTGGACCCAAATGTGAGGAGACCCATAGGAGCCATTTTACCTTACCCACACCAGCCCTCTCCTGAAAAGTACTAACACCCTGGGCCCGAGTTGTGCCTGAGTTAGGACGGAACAGTTGTGGCCTAACTCTGGACACGGACGCAAATAGTTACCCTATCAGCACCCAGCCCCACCCAGCCTATTTCCCACAAAAGCCCAGCCCCTGCCCTCCACTCACTCTCTCTCTCTCTCTGAGCACGTGGCGTGGGGTTCTGTCCCCCAGCAGCCACAAAGTGGGACTTTGAAAACTTTTCTAACACCCCACTTCTCTCCTCCTCTCTGCCCCCCTCTAAGGCAGAGAGGGCTGTTCTGCCTGTGGCCAAACTGTTTACTGCTGTGCCTGGGCAGCTGTCTCCATGCAAGTGTTTGCTAACCCATGTCTTTCTCCCAGCCCCTCTCCCCCCCCCCACAGGCAACAACACCAGCAGGTAAGTGCAGGTAAGAGCAGGGTTTGTGCTGACATGTGGTCTGACTTCTGCCTCTTAGCATAGAGAAATATAGGTAGGATACATGCCTCTATACCAATGTCTTGTCTCATAGCTGCCTGCATAGCCTGCCATGATATGCCTCTTTACCAATGTCTTGTCTGATAGCTGCCTGCATAGCCTGCCATGATGTGCCTCTGTACCAATGTCTTGTCTCATAGCTGCCTGCAATGCCTGCCATGATATGCCTCTTTACCAATGTCTTGTCTCATAGCTGCCTGTATGAATGTGAGCACACAATGCCATGAGTGTGGAACTGTAACCCATATGTAGACACCAGCTGTTCCCCCCCTCTTTTCTCCACAGGGTCTACTGACAGGTCAGTATTGCTAGGATTGCCATGGTTGTGACCCCCAAGTTGTGTTGTTGTCTCTCTCTTTGACCCCTTTCCCTTACAGGATCATGCTCACCTTACACCCAGGGAAGGAGCGCAGACCATGCTATGTGTCTCACACCACTCAGCTGTGTTTGATTTCTCTCCCTGCAGGCCTTTGCAACCAGCACACTGGCATTCCTTCAATGGCGATTGCTACCACGCAGCAGCTGCCCTGGCCCTGGAACACCCCTGTGATTTATGTCTCCCCAGGAATGTCCACCACCACCTACCTTCTGGGGAGCACCCCTGGGCCTGCAGTCTGGTTGCCCCATGGTCGTCTGCCTCGATGCTGCCAGAGGTCTGGGAGCCTGCCCTGCAACCCACCTCAGCTGCTGCTGCTGCTGCTGCTGCTCCACCTCCCTGGCTGCCTACTTGCTGTCCCTCCCCTTTCTATGGAGCAGGCTGTGGTTCCACAGGGGAAGAGCCTGTGTCTGCAGGTCCATGGGGCACGCCTGCTGCTGCTGCTGCTACGTTCTGAGTGGCTGCTGTGCCTACCCCTGGCAGCCTCGCCTGGCCATCTCTGCCAATGTTCCAGAACAATAAAGATGCCCCTTGGGCAAAGGCCCCTTGAACAACATGACCCCAATGTTACACAAGCACTGCCCCACACACACAGAGACAGCGCCCAGCACACAAAGCCCTGCATGAATCCCAGCCAGGGCCTGCCACAGCCAGCCCAGGGAGAACACAGCAGGGGGGCTGCCAGACCCTCCGGGCTCAGAGGGGAGGGGGGAGTTGGGGGGTCTCTCAGGCAGGCAACCACGTCCGCCACGTCCGTGAAGAGCCCTTTCAGCAACCGGGGCTCTCACCCACCCTCGGTCCGCCGGTCAACGGCGTCCGTTTCCGCCCGTCAACGGCGTCCGTTTCCGCCCTCAGTCCGCCCGTCAATGGCGTCCGTTTCCGCCCGTCAACGGCGTCCGTTTCCGCCCTCGGTCCGTCTGCATGAGAGGTGGCCATTCCTGCATTGCTTCCATCTGTGAAGTGACCCCTGTGTTCCTATTGGTCTCTGCAGACCCCTCTCCCTGTATCCCTCTCCCACCAGCCTTGTTGTCTGTCTGTTTCTGACCCACCCGTGCCCCTCCCCAGCACCCCCTGTCTGTGTGCCTGCCTCCCCTCCCACTCCCTGATGATGGACGCTGGCATCCCCCACCCTGCCAGAGCACCTGCCGCGAGGCGCCGACGTTGCCCCATCTGGGGGTGTGATGAGCTGCGTGAGCCCTTCACGCTCGCAGCAGACAAGCCCAAGGCATCTCTCGGTCTTGGCCGGGGCACGGAGCAGAAGGCATGCCGGGATGCCTTCTTTGTGGGCATAGCCACGGCCCTGGAGGCCCAGGGCTTCAGGCAGCGCACGGACATGTCCTGACAGAGGCGGTTCCAGACTTCATGAGATCCCCCTTGTGTGTGACGTTCCCACCCCCTCCCCCCCATGACTCCCACGTGCAGCCTCAATGTGGCTTGGGGGTGGCATCGCTTTCTGCAGGAGGGAGGGCAGTGGCACTCCCCCCTGCGGCAGGTGGCTAATGCCCAGGGTGCCCTGGGGCAGCTGGCACTGGCACAACCTCTGCCCTTCCGCTGACTGTCGCACGCCCAGTGCCTGCTGGCCCACCTGTGGCTGCCCATCTGCTGCGAACGCTGCAGCAGCTGTGGTAGGTGCACACAGACGAGCTGAGGAGGGGGCTCTTCACTTCCACAAGACTGACACCTCCCCACAGGTGCCTGCCTGCCTCTGTGGTAAGTTTTGCCTCGATCTGGCCCACTGCTCTTGCCTCCTGCCTAACTCAGGCACAGTTGCAGCCTAACTCGGT
Organism: Plestiodon gilberti rubricaudatus; assembly: GCA_026170595.1. Lineage (NCBI taxonomy): Eukaryota > Metazoa > Chordata > Lepidosauria > Squamata > Scincidae > Plestiodon > Plestiodon gilberti. The sequence continues at coordinate 116,198,512 of JANXHW010000001.1, forward strand.
CCTATTTTGGGCCCCAATTGTGCCACAATTGGGCCTCAACTGTGCCTGAGTTGGGCTGAGTTGGGCTGGACTGAGCCCTAAAATGCCTTTTTTGTGCTGTCATGGGTTTTGGAAATTTCATTTCCTCCTGTGCTAACAATCGCAATGAGTTTCATTAATCCTATGTGTACTCTGTATGGAGAATGAAATGATCTAAGTTTCATTATTAAAGAAGTTGTACCTGTAGCCTAAATGCAAGCCAGGAGGTGACACATTTGCAGTTATCCAACTTCCTTCAGGCATCGAAGGCTAAACGTTGGCTCAGTCTTTTGAGCAACTGGTGTGGGAACTAGAGCATAGTTAACAATCGATGTGGGAACTGGAGCACTATTGGAAACAGCAGAATATACATCCAGCAAGCCAGGGTCTCTAGGCATGTTGAATGTGCTTCTATCATTAGTGAATTAGAAACCTTTCTATTTGGAAAACTTTGGTCATCCCAGATGCCACATGATGGACAAGCAGGTCTAGCAAAGAGGAGGCTTCAAAGTCCATTATGCAGAGTTCATGCCATTGGCACCTGATTTGTGGTACTGTGGTCCAATTCTCCTTACTAAGCTTATACAGATGGGCAAGCCAACTTGGGAGAGCTTTCCCAGGAGTCATATAATCAGGGATAAGCACCACCATGTTGCATGATGAACATGACAAAAATTACCAGACTGGCAGCCAAATCCTATCCCTCCGCTGACAGAGCGTACACTGCATGCTATGGGGGGTGGGGGGGGTTGATGACCTGATGGCCCAGAGGGGAAAAAATCTATTTTACTTACCTCCCCGTAGGCAGCCTGGCCTCCAATGGGTCTCCTTGGACCTATACCAGCTCTTTTGCAGGCATAAGTCCAAGGAGACCACTGGGGCTGGGTTTGGGCCGGGAAGGGGAGATAGGATCTCGGTTTGCATGGCTGCCACCGAGATTCTCTCCCTTCTGCCCTGGCCCACTCCCTGCCCCAAACTACCCACAATCCTCCCCCAAACCACCTCCAACTTACAGGTGACAGTGGAGGATGGTGAAGGTTCAGTGGCTCACTGTAACCCACAGGGCGCCTTCAGTTGTTTGCACTGGTGGATGTGTCCCACCAAAAGGCAGCACAGCTGCAGCGCCTCCCACCTGAGACTTACAGTGGCGGATCATGAAATCCACCACCATAAGACCAGCATAGGATTGGGCTGTTAACGATAGACACTGGTGGGGGCAGGATCCATGAGAGGGGGGGTAAAGAGGGAAAATTGTACCCAGGCTGATGGTCAAAAAGGGGGCCCAGGAGCCAAAGGAAAGGGGTCCAGAAATGTCCTGGGATCTCAGCTGGCCTCATGGAGAGTGAAAGAAGGTGGCTTGGCCAACCAGGAGACCAGGTCTACCGGGCGGGTAGACCTGGGCACCACATCAGGAAGCCTGGTAGACCTGGGCTCCGGAGACTTTTCTGGCCATTGCTGCTCTCCTGCTTTGAGAAGGGCCCCTCAAATAAACTTTGTACCCCCTGATAAAATTCATCTCAGAGGCCCTGGATGGGGGGGGGGTTATATATACCCCAGGCAGAGTTTTTTATATATACCCCCAGGCAGAGTTATCCATTTTCTTTCCCTTATCTCTCCCCCAGCAAAATCTTTCAATTTTCCATTTGCCCACCCCTTTTTGGCTGGCATACCTTTTGCCACTGTCAAGTGTCTTAGAGTCTGGGCCTCCATCACTGTGGACTGCCTCTTCTTCCCTCCTGCACCTCATGCTGCTCTTGCATGTGCACAGATGTCAGGGTCCTCTACTGCCAGAGAGTGTTCCCTTGCAAGCATGTGCAGCTTGCCATGGTGTCTTTAAAGGTTAAACTGCCCTCCCAGATAGAAACACCTGAGTAGAATTGCTTTCTTAAATGCAGGATCTTCCACATTCCTGTACTCATTGCCAGGAACTATGGGACACCCAGAATATTTTTTTTTCTAAGCATGTGCCCTTACTAGGGCAAATCAAAACTGGAAAGCAGGAGAGGTTCAATCTCAGAGGAATGGTGTGACGGAGCACGGAGACACTGATTGTTCAAACTTTCAAGGAGAAGTAATTAACTCTAAAGTAATGATAGTTCTGGCACACTTATCCTTGTAGCTGTTTTCAGTTTGAACTGTGCCTTTCACTCTTTAATGGACTTGTCTTCCCAATGACCCTGTTAAAGCAAATCACATTTTCGTTTTTTCAGAAGAGGACCTGAGTCCACTACGCCAACAGGGCCACACAAAAGTCAGTGCTGGAATCCATGGCATTGATACCAGATACAATTCCAATATTGGGTTTCAGGAATATTTTATTTCACATTTTATTTTTCACATTTTTATACCGCCCTTCCTCCAAGGAGCTCAGAGTGGTGTACATATTTCCTCCCCTCCTTTTGTCCATTTGAATAGAACCAGAACACGCATGCACGCACTCACACATGCATGCATGCTTTGCAGCCTTTGTACAGTTAGTCCTTCCCTCCAAATAATGGCATTGTTAAAATAACCAATGTTTTATGTGAGAAATGGTTTTAATTAATTACCTGAAAGGAAGCGATTTGGCAGAAATGCAAGGGAAATTTAGAGCAGAGGTAGCAGAGAATGACTATGAATGTGGATGTCTGTGTGAAATAGTCAATCCAGTAGAGTCAGATTGACCCATTTGTTGACCTGACATGGAAAAAAAACACCACCACTAGCAGGGTGTCAGATGCCTGTAAAGCAGGCAACAGTTTGCTGTTCCCACATGAAACGGGAAGCAGAGGCAGCCCTTTCTGAAGAGCTTCTACAGAGCAAAGGAAATTAAAGCAGAGAAGCAACAGATGATGAGAGCTACTGGTGAGAATTCCAGGGAAGATGTGGCACCATAACCTCTTAGAAAAGGCAGTAACTTCACTTGAAAGATTACCTGGCAGCAAGGTAGTCACACAGTGAAATTCTAAATGGGTAAAATGGAAAGCAGTGATGGGGACATCTGTGAATTGGAAGCAGTGATTGACAAGACTGAAGAACAGAAAGAAAGGGAAGGGAAACTTTCTCTTCCCTGTAGAAGGGTTGAGATTTCAGGAGATTTCTTGCAAGTTGATGGTTAAAGGGCCAAAGTCCTATTTATGTGGGGATGTGAACAGGGGGAGCAGGATTTCACCCACTGCCCCTGCCCCTGTGTTCATCCAGGCCCTATGCATAGGATCATGCTCTCTTCACAGCTTGGGAGACCATATGGATGAGGTGTGGGGCCAGTGGGCATGATTCTGTCACCTCCACTCCTGTATCCATAACCTCACATTTGTCATGTGTACAGGATTCAAGAGCTAGTTGACACGTCACATTTTAAAAGGGTACTCCTAAATCATGTCATGCGCATGGGACAAATGTGAATGTTGAAGCTTGTGTGGTGGGAGAAGGCAGGAAGGCACCAGTGCAGAAACATTATTAAAAGCACAATTCTGCACAACAAAACGGCGGCAGAGCAAGCACTCTGCCGCCGGACGCGGTCGCAAACGTGCCATAAAGCACGTTCACAACGACTCGGGAGTAAGGGCACCAGGCGCAAGGCCGGCTGCCCTCACTCCGCTGCCTGGACGTTCCCACGGTCGCTGGAGGCAGGTAAGGGATCCCCCGCTGGGTGCGGGGGCAGTCCAGGCGGTGAGGGAGGGGGCCATTGGTTGAGCTGGTCTGGGGGAGGGTGGGGAGGGTGTCCGCCATATCCCCGTCTCCTGCCGGGCCGGCTTGGCTGTTACACGGCCTCCTCTTACTTTCACCAGCTATTTAGCTGGTGGAACTCCACGGAGGCCCATTGGGCCTTCCCAGCTCTACACTGGGGGAAGGGGACAAATGTCCCCTTTCCCCGAGTAGACCTCCAGGCCGCTCCAGAACGACCCGGAGTGGGCCCTAGGCCGCTTGCCGGATAGTAAGGCTTACTCTTGGGAAAGTGTATATAGGATTGCAACCGAAGAATATCTGCACTACACCAGCTAATTTTTATACACTATCTCTGTTCCCTTCTTAATTAATTGGTCAACGGGAATTGGAATAAGCACTTGATCTGAACTAAAAAAAAACAAGAAAAAATGCTAAAGCATCCAGTCCTTGCTCTGTGTGTGTGTGTGTGTGTGTGTGTGTGTGTGTGTGTGTGTGATTGTGTGTCCCTTAAAGGGACCCCGCAAGGAAGGTGCAAGCTGAGTAGGTAGAGAAGTGAATCTCCGCTCCTGTGCTTCAAAAAACTGTGCAGGCAGCAGTGATCCACTACACTCACCTCACTCCTTTAAACTTAAAGCGACTGTGCAAGGAAGGAGTGAGGATGGGAAAGCAGCCACTTACATCACTGGCGAAACTGCAGGGGGGGCGGAGCTCCAAGTTCCGCCGGGCTCTGAGCCTCCGTTACACGACGGGAGAAAGCGGCCCCAGCCCCTCGCCTTTGGAGCCATTGAATGGCTCCAACGGCGAGGGGCCGGGGCCGCTTTCTTCTGTCGTGTAACGGAGGCTCAGAGCCCGGCGGAACTTGGAGCTCCGCCCCCCTGCAGTGACGCTAGTGACTTACGTTGCTCCTTTATTCTGGTGGTCCCTTTACTGTGGGGGAATTCCCAGCATGACCTGTACTTCCTGTTTTGTCAATCAGCATTGCATGGGAAGGAACAAAGTAAGTGGCTGCTTTGTTATCTTTCTGAGTTTTGGGGCAGGACTTGCTGTGGTGGCATCAGACGGTGGATCTGGTTGGGCTAAGTGAGAGAGAGGGGGAGGGAGATTGGGCCTACTTAGAAGCTCATGAATTGGCCCTGGACTGTCCACGCGCACAACTTTTAATGGGTGGTGGAAACTGGACAAAGTACTGTCTGAACCAGCCTGCTTTGGGTAAATTTGGGGCAGTGTGCTCCTTTCCTACATGTATGCTAGACTGCTGTTGTAATACAGATGACCACATGGCTATTATTATTGCTCCACTCTTGCTTACTGGCTAGTTCTGTTGCAATATAGTAAAGATGTTAATTTTGTTATGTTTCCTTCCATGCAGTACTTTCTTTGCCACTGTTTTGTGGTTCACTGTTTATGACAGCAAATGGTTCAATATGTTGCCATAATGTTAAAACACACTGAAAAGGGTGTTGGTTGTAAAATGATGTGTGCATGGGTTTAAAAATATTTAACGTTTGTAATAAAATATTTTTGTGACATTTGTTTTGCAGAGTCTGCCGTTTTCAATTTAGCTCATTAAGTTTTTTCCAACTCTTATTTTAATGTCGTGTAGTTTCCTTTTTTTGTCTTTCAAATAAACTGTGCATTTATAAGTTGGCTTGTACTGAATCCCCCCCCCCTTTTCTGGTTCAAGTGTGAAAATATTGTATAAATTAAGTCATTTTTGTTTACATTTTTAAAATGTCACAATAGCGTTTTACATGTGCATTCACACTTCAGTGCATTAACAGATTTTCCATCCGTTTAAAAAATTCAGTTGGATGCATGTACAGTAACACCCTGATGTTTAATTTAAAAAAACCAGGAAATTAAAACAATTATGAACTACTATACGATAATAGATACTAGTAATAAAATCTACTTACTTCAGCATTTGCTGACTGCTTTTCTTTATTATGATTCAGATCAGATGGTAATCCTGTTTTCAGACTGTAAACCTGCTGGCTAGGCCTGTTTGACTTTATAGCTGTACAGTGCCTAATAATCTAATGGTGTTCCTCTTCTTCTTCCCTTAGCACCTATCCTTCAAGATATGGCCTCACATATACAGTATGTGTGCTCACTCTTTTAACCTCACTATACTAACAGAAGTCTAATGATCTCAAAAGAGGCCTGGAAATTTAGGTAGCTGCCAGAACCACAAAAAACATCACTCAATGATTGTCACTTATGTAAGTGATGTAAGTGTCACTTATGTAAGTGACAATCACCAAAGCAACTCTGACATTGCTAAGCCAGGCCCCATGTTACAGAGAAAGTCCTGATGTGTCAGATATTCACAGCCCTGTGATGTGTTTACATTCAACTTCTCTAACAGGCTGTGAGTAGTCAGAGGTGTTTTTCAGTCAGCACAGCAGGCCCACCTCCAAATGTACCACAGGCTACAAACAAATGGCTGACATCACCTTTCATGTTCTAATGTAGTGACCCAGCCGTCCGCTGTGTAAGAAGAGGCACCAGTTAGGCCATTAAAGCAAATCGCCTTATGGAACATGCTGCTGGGTGCAGTCGTGCCTCATAAGTGGCTGAATCCTTACAATATATCTTAGGAGAAGGTTTATAATTATAACACTTGCCTGTTATATATAAATGTTAACCCAAGTTGATGGTCTTACTTTCCTTATTGTATGAAATTACACTTGAGACATATTGCATGTTGAATAATACTTATAAAGGGATAACGTCTTCTGGATCTTCTTCCACTACAGTGATCTTCCTTGACACTGCATGGTTTTCTTTATCAATTATCTGATTTGATTGATATTTGTTGCCCAGTTGTAGCTATTATTTTATATACCAGAAAGTTATCAAAGCTGTGGAACCTGACAAAAGCTTCATCACTACAAAAGAAAAAAAAGAAAAGAAATAGAGAGGCTATGAGTAGGTGGAGGAGGCCGTCTTTTGATTTTAAGGAGAGCAGAAAGGATACATCAGCCACATCGGATTAAAATATACACAGGAAATATACAGAGGAAATGGGTCATCGTGGGTAGCAGGAGTGTGCCAGAAAGCGGTGCCCCCACCCATCAGCCCCTGCATCAACACGTGCCAAAGCCCTGCCCACACCTACCATGTTCACAGCGTTTGTCTGAAGAGAGTTCCTCCTTGTGATTTAATGCTGGGCACCCAGTGAGACTGTAGAGTGGACTGTAGTCTCATGAAAGACTTACTGAAAGTATTCCAGGAAATAGAACTCCCCTTTGTTCCAGCCACATGCTACCCGCTGCGGCAAGGAGAGTCATGCCGGCCACATGACCACGGAGGCGTCTTCGGACAACGCTGGCTCTTCGGCTTTGAAATGGGGATGATTACCACACCCTAGAGTCGGACACGACTGGACTTAATTGTCAGGGGTCACCTTTACCTTTAAACAACCTACATCTCAATCGTATCTTCTTGTTTAGCGCACAACATATAGATTCACTGGCGTCACTGTAGCGTGGCGGGCGGGGCGGGCCGCTGGGGGGTGATGCGCGCCAAGGGGTGACGCGCGTCACCCTCCGGAGGCCGGACGCTCCGAGGCCGGGGAGCGTCCGGCCCGGCCGGCGCTCCAGGGCCTTCTGAAAAGAAGAGGCCCTGGAGCGCTTGCGTTAAAACGCGAATTTTGCCGATTTTTGCGCATGCGCAAACCCTTTTCTGAGGGCAAGGGCCTGCCCTCTTGCCCTCAGAAGGGTCTGCGCATGCACGAAAATCGGCAAAATTCGCGTTTTAACGCAAGCGCATTGGGCCTCTTCTTTTCAGAAGGCCCTGGAGCGCCGGCCGGGCCGGTGACGAGCGCCGGAAAAGGTAAGTTTCTGTAGGTTGGGGGGGGTGATTCGGGGGGGTGTCGGGGGGGGTGAGTGGGGGGGGTGACGCGCGTCACCCGCTCTGGGGTGACACGCGTCACAGTGACGCCACTGTATAGATTGAAGGTGGTTTGGCTGCAGGCAACAAGAAATACTGATCTGTTGTAATAAGGTTACAAATGAAAACACCCTCAGAATATACCAGATCCTCCCACAGGCAGCCTCTTTGTCCAGAGGTTGCCAGTGAGTACGGAAGCTGTACTTTAGTATTACAACTCCATTGGTTAAACAAATAAATCAAAATCTTGCAACAAAAACGGGCTAAAAGTAGAAAACGCACAGAGTGAGGGGGAGGCACTTCCATTTTGACTTGAATATTGTGAAATGTGTCCTTTTGGTTTAGTCTGTTAACTTGCGATCTGCTCAATTCACTGCAAGTTCAATGATATGCAAATATACAAACATGTTTCTGTTTTTTCTTAATAATCTTATGCTCTCAGCAGTTTATAAAACTCTTCCCTTTAAAGTCTGTCACAATTTTGTGGAGGCTTTTAACACATGGCACTTCAATGTCTACCTTTTCTTTTCAATCCAGACTCCTGAGGCTTTGGGCTGTGGTCTGGTATTAAAGCTAGGGTTACCAGATCTCCAACCAGGACAGAGTGCTAGACCTTTAGGAGAAGGAATGTGTAGCTTGTTAAACCCTTAGAGCACAATCCTAGGCATGTCTACTCAAACGCAAGCCCCATTGTGTTCAGTGGGGCTTGCTTCTGAGTAGACATGCCTAGGATTGTGCTCTAAGGTTTAACAAGCTACATCTGCCCACATTCCTTCTCCTAAAGGTCTAGCACTCTGTCCCGATTGGAGATCTGGTAAGCCTAATTAAAGCAAAATTAGAGGATTTTTTTTTTACTATGAGTCAGTACCCAGTACCCAGCAGTTATTATTTATTTATTTATTAGATTTCAGTTATTAAGTATATCTCTCTTGAACTGTCCAATGGGTCTCTTTCACCCTATGAAGTGGGTCATTAGCATTTCCATATTCCTAGATAAGGAAATGAGGTTGATAGGAGCCACTTCACCAAAGCTGGTCCGGATTTGAACAGAGGTCTCTGAATCCCAGAGTAGTCTAGCTGTAGTGGCACATTTCAGCTAGTTACATTTTAATATTCCTGAGAGGATTCATAATAAACATATTTCTATATATGAATGGCTCTAAAACTATGAAATCGTGTGTGTGTGTGTGTGTGTGTGTGTGTGTGTGTGTGTGTTTACCACCCATTCTACCACACATTTGCATCTGATGTGGTAAAGTCCTTCCTTTATTACTTATAATAGGAATTTCTGGGGTGAGAACGTTTGCCTTGAGTAGTCTGTATAGATTGTATGGACTCTATGAGTGGCAGCCCAACTAGAGCTTTCACCGTTGGGAGCTCAGTTTGCTAATGAAAGCTTTCTCTGTGAACTGGAGGAGTCTTCCACTCATGTACAGGTCCATGAGTGGAATGTGCCTTCTGCTCACGGAGGAAGCTTCCATTTGCGGAGTGAGTTCCCAATAGTAGAAGCACTAGTCAGGATGCCACCCTATGCCTTTACCACTTGATGAGACAGATGGTCAAGCTACTCTGGAGTGAGAGGCCCCACCTTAGGCTGCAATCCTATACAAACTTACCTGAGAGTTCACCCCATTAATACAGTAGGACTTACTTCTGAGTAAACATGTCTAGGATTGTGCTGTTGGTGTAGTTGGGTATCTGCATGGCCTCTATATATCTGAAAGCTTCATTTTCATTGCCTCATTCCAAACTAATACAGCACAGAGTAAGCCCAGACAAGATTATGATGTGGTCCTTATCTGTTTTAAGCCTTCAACCAACATTTCTTCTTGACTACTCAGTTATCCTGCCAAACTTGAATTCCCTTCATCTTTGGAAGTCTTGATGCTTTTTGATGTTGATTTTGTTTGCATTTGTCAGGGATTGACAGGCAGCCAACTTCAAAATGCATGGCCATATGACAGCTGCAGCACAATGCCGAACAAGGGAATAAAAGAGATTTCTTTTTAAATTAAAAAAAAAAAGAAAAGAGAACAGGGAGACAGATTCTTAGCCAGAGCTCATAGGCTGTTTAACATGTCTGTACTTTAATAAGAGGTAGTGGAGCTGCTGAAAAGACTTTTTGTGGTGCACACAATCGATTATGCCTTTCAATTTTGTCAAACCATCTGCAAGTAAACTGTGTGAATCTGATACATTATTTATCTGTTTGTTTTTACATGTAGATCCATCAATGTGCAATTATTTCAGCTTGACGCCCTTCTGGATTCAGAGGCAGCTGGGAATTTTGTTGATGTTGGGGAAAAAATGAGATGGGAAGGCATTTATAGGGGAGAACGTTTGGCCCGAGTAAGTGGTTACACACACCCATCCATCCTTCCAATTCTCCCCGGCAAACACCTCCAGCACAGCAAACACACACACACACATACAGCTTGAAGCCAATTAGACCAATTGCTCCCAATTGGGCCCCGCATCTAAGGGGCCCCCACATTAGGGTAATCTACTGTAGTCTTGTCAAATACACATGACAACACATTGCAAAATACATGTAATGTAACACCACACTGCAGGTGTATATATTGTAGGTCTATATTCAGACCTATTAGTGCACATTTTGATTGCTTTCCATTATACCATAGGGATATATAAGTTCTATAATAAATAGGCTTATCATCCGTCCCAGAAAACCCAGGACCGCTCCGGTTTTCCGGGCTCCAGTCCCGGGTCGGTCCAAGGCTTTCCGGGCCCGGGTGGAGCTTCAAAAAGGTAAGAAGTACCTTTTTTCTGGGCGCTGCCATCTTGGATCTTGCGGAATCTTGTGAGGGCACATGAGGCAGCTGAGGATTCATCCAGGGGCAGGAGTTCTGGGGGCATCCTAGGAGTAGACCCAGGTGGCATCAGCGGGGGCATCCGAGCCGGCCAGGCTCGGTGGCGGCAGACTATGACGAAGACGGACTTTACTACGATGAAGATAATGGCGGCGGGTGGCAGGTGGCGGCGATGATGGCGGCAATGGCAGCGAAGATGACAATGGCAGCGAAGATGATGATGAATGATGGCAGCGGCAATGGCGGTGGCGGCAGAATGGCGGTGGCAGGACAGGCAAGTTAATTAATTAATTAACTGTAAATAAATAAATAAAAATTTAAATAATTAATTTGGGCTTCGTGCCCAATGTTTTTATTTTTTATTTAATTTTATTTTTTACCAATCAATCAATAAACCTTTATCGGCATAACAGACAAGAATTATTTATTTATTATTTATTTTTTATTTTTTACAAGAAATAGGTTGTCTGGGTGAAATAGCCATGTAAAAAAGTATATAAAAAAGTATATAAACACAGAACCTCCAAAAAACATGTAAAAAAAATTTCAAAGAAGCCACCAATAAAAAGTGGGTACTGAGAGAATTAAATTGGTGGCTTGTTTGAAATTTTTTTTACATGTTTTTTGGAGGTTCTGTGTTTATATACTTTTTTACATGGCTATTTCACCCAGACAACCTATTTCTTGTAGTATAGTAGCTGGCCATGAAAGCTTCCGTTCCAGAATTTTATTTTTTATTTAATTTATTAATTATTCGGGGGTGGGTGGGTCCCAGTTTAGAACCGGGAAAATCTGGTAAGCCTAATAATACATTATATATATATATATATATATATATATATATATATATATATATATATATATATATATATATATATATATATATATATATATATAAAATGCAAAATGGCTCCAATTGGGCTCTGCAGCTCCTTAGGCCGGCTCTGGATGAGGGAAACACAGGTTTGGGATCATCTAGTTTTTTTACACTACTGACAGTGTAGTTTTACAATATTGACTACCTATGTATTATCAGTTCCATACATAACATTTGTCTTTTCCTAAAATAGTATCCTTTCTTAAAAATTGTTGAGCTGAAATTAAGCTTGAGGTCAAAAAGAGATGTATTAAGGAAGGTGACTACTGAAAGTAAGAAAGCTGAAAGAAAATGAAAGAAATGTATGTAACAGCAACAAGATTTCCCCCTGGATATTGCATGATAATTTGTATGGAGTTTGGAGCATTACGTTTCTAAATATTTTATTATTCTGTACCTGACTGTTTGTTAAATTTTTACCCTGAATTTATATGAGGTGAGATGTGTTGCATTTATTACCCAAAAGACTACTGTACATTCATTTGTTTATTATTTACCTATCCATCATACTGCTGGGCCAATGGGGTTGATCTGGACCGCTCATACAGTGAGATGATAATTTGCCAGCGAGTTAGTCAGTTGGACTGGGTTCCAGAGCTAACTTCTCTAAGGAGCCAATTAATGCTAATTTAATAGTATTTTATGTTGTACAGGCATCTGTTTACTGAGAGGCAAGTTGAGACCCACCAAAACCGCTGAATAAAATGTAACTCAATATCCTCTGTTCTAGATTGGTTTACACCTATATACAGTACAAGATTACAGATTTTTACAACATTCGTATCTAGGGCTGCAATAATATGCACACATACTTGGGAGAAAAGCCAATCTATGTGCACAATTGGATTGTACAAATATCTTTTCTGAGGAAAGTGGGGACATGGGTCCCCTGCAGACATAACACTTTTATTTTGTGGTTGGGTAGGGCTTTGAATTTACTTTAGTATTGGTTTTAGATACTGTTAGCCACTAAGAAAGATGATAAATGAATATATAAATAAAATATTTAGCATGGTTAGCACTGACCATGTTTTGCTGCCGTAACCCTGGTTAGAACAGCCCAATCCTGTCTAGCTAGGCTGCAGCGCGGTCATAGAGCCCATGCAGCACCCTATCCAGATAGGACCTAGCACTGGCGCAGCTGGAGCACTTCTGGGAGGAAGGGGACATTTATCCACTTACCCTGAGTAGAGCCCCAGCCACCCTGATGGGTCTACTCGAATCTGCACATAAAAAAGAAAAATGGAAACAAGATGGCAGCTGTACAACTTAGGATGTTCTATGATTCCAGCATTGCCGTAAACTGAACTTGTAATTCTCTGGATTGGGAAGAATGTCTAGATGTACAGTATATGTTCCACAGGTGAATTTAAGCATCTTCACTTTACAGGAAAGCTCTTTCAGCATCCCTCCCTTACAACACCATCCTTCCCAACATAGCGCTGTTTAGCTTTTGTATGGGATTGTGTGTTTTCGATTATGGGTGCTATTGAAAGTGCCAAATGAGTTTGGCTCCATTTAAAAAGAGCATGACATTTCAGCATTTTATTTTATCTGCCAATATTTCTGATGATGTTTCAACTCCCCATTCTGATTTAGGTTTCATGCAAATATTGAAAGGTCAGAACTTCTCATGGGGCAAAAATTCTGTTTTGAGCAGTTGCAGTTAGCAGCACATAGTTGAATCTTTCTTTTGTACCTGGGAGTCAGAAATATTATATTTCTCCCTGGTTTGAAACTATAGTGGTTTCTTTTTCTCACAACAGGAAGACAGGTTTGGCTATCCTTCCTTCCATCCAATCTCTTACACGCATATTTGCCTGCTTCTGTCCTGCTCTGTTGAATTAATATTGAAAAATACTCATACAAATGCTGATTTTGACTGGCAAAGAGCTGCATATGAACTCTTACCCAATATGCATTTGATCTCTTACCCAATTGACTTACCTTCCAAGAGTTTTTTCCACGGACTTCAGATTGACCAAGAGGGTTCACGTGGTTTTTGTCTTTAGACAAATGGTCACAACTGGCAGGTATGGTGCAGGTAGGGATTAGACTCAGGGACTGGTGTGCATCGTGGGGAAGTGGAGTGGGCAATGGGGCACCAGCCCCAGTCCTAAGAGGCTTCTTGGCTCAGGGATGTTGGCTGGGAACCCCTTGTCCATGGATTGTAAAGTCAACCTTCTCGGCCTGGGGCAGGGTGGAGGTGGTTTGCAATCCAGACCTTTCCCAATCCCCTAGGTTGGAGTGGATAATTTGTGATTGTTGTAGGCAACTGTCAGTTTAGAGCCAGTATGGAAATTCATAGGCAGAATAGACAATAATTTACTGTCTTCGCCAAGGAAGGGAAACCACACTAAACATATGTACATAAGAAGAGCCCTGCTGGATCAGGCCAAAGGCCCATCTAGTCCAGCTTCTTGTATCTCACAGTGGCCCAACCAGATGCCTTAGGGAGTACACAAGACAACAAGACACCTGTATCCTGTTGCCACTCCCTTGCACCTGGAATTCAGAGATTCTCTGCCCGTTGCCTTCACCGCACGGAATGGCTCCGATGGTGATGGGGTGGGACCTCCTCGTTCCTGGTTGTAAACAGGGACTAGGACGGGGCGCAACTTACAGTACCGCCCCCACTGTAGAAATGCCTCTGATAGCCTACTTCTAAAACCAGGAGGTTGCATATACCCATCATGGCTTATAACCTGTGATGGACTTTTCCTTCATAAATCTGTCCAATCCCCTTTTAATGGCATCCAAACCAGGTGCCATCACCACATTTTTTACCACAGCACAGGAAGACATCCCTGAAAAGTCTTCTCAAATGGAACGGAATTGTCCCATAGTTAGGACTGCTGCAAGTTTTCCTCTGTATATATGTGGCCTATTTAAACCCCAAATCTACTTGTCTTGACTTTCATTGGGATGTGTAAAAGCAACACCTAGCTTATCATTGTATTATGCGTTTTCAGTACAAGCCTAACCAATTAATATCACTGTTGTATATTAGTCCAAAGATTAAGATTTGTATGTGTGTTTTTTCAGGTGAGATGAAAAATATTATTAAACACATTTTCAACTTACTACCAAACACGTTTTCAACTTACACGATTAAATATCTTGTAAGTCAAATTAACAGCACAATCCTGCGTAACTGTGCGCGGCCGGCCTAAAGGGCTGGCTGCTGCATCCAAGGCCCATTGCAGGTTGCACCGACGTGGCCCAGGTACAACTCGGGGGAAGGTGACATTAGTCCCCTTCCCCTGGTGTAAGCGGTGCAGGCCACAATGGACTTCCTCGGATGTGCTCCAGTTCTGGACCTGGCACACAACTGGGGAGGCCAGCCAGGTCAGCGCATCTTAGCGCAGATATCCCAGCTCCCTCCCAGCCCAGGCTGGCCAATGTTCCCCTCCCTCCCCGCCCCTGCCCACCCTCCCCACACCCCTGCGCTGACTAGTAAGTGGTGTCGGCCTCAGAGCCAGCGACGCTTACTTTCCGGGTGCTGCGAAAGTGCTTTATGGCACTTTTGCGACACCCAACGCCGGTGGAGCGTGTGCTCTGCCAGCATTGTTCTACGCTGAATTGTGCCACAAGTCAGTCAAGAGGAAGCATCTTTCTCTTTATGTTCTGTAACTGACAATAAAGTGTGCAAATTGTTCTCTGTCTGGTTTGAAAAAACTATTGTGAAATATTTTCTTTTAAAAAATACGTTTTTGACAGAGAAAATAACCAGCCTTGCATCATCAGGCTATACAAAATGTTACGTGAAACTGTCCCCTTGTTTAATATAGAATATGTTTAATATTGAAAGTTTCAATATTAAAAAAACCCCGAAACCTAGGATGTCTCCCACCCCTCCAGGGGCCCTCTCCCACCCCTCCAGAGGCCCTCCGCCCTTGCGCCCTGGGGCCCACCGCCCCAGGGCCCCACATCAGCTGACGCCCCTGATTGAAACCAACAGTTATGGCACTTTTAATTAAAGCTAAGAATCGTGAAGGATTCTTTATATTAATCCTTTATCATCTACTTTCATATTTTTCCTGTTGAAGCGTGTTATTATTAGTACTGCAGAGAGATTGGCACTTTGTAGATCTTCTAATTACTCTTGAACCAGCTTCCTTTCATGATCTATCAAGAATTCTCTGGCTTTAAGACATGTTATTCAAAGCCCTTTGCCTCCTTTAACTAGGGAAATGCTAGAAATGAATGATACAGCTCTTTTTCGTACATGCATTTTAGAAGCAGTTACAAATAGTCGTTTAGTTAATGGGCGCCACGGTGTCTTAGTGGTTAAAATGTTGAACTGCAAACCAGAAGGTAGGTAGGCAGGACAGTAGTTCGAGACCCAAGTGCCGCGTGACGGTGTGAGCTACCGTCTTCGGCCCCAGCTCCTGCCAACCTAGCAGTTCGAAAGCAAGGAATTGCAAGTAGATTAATAGATACTACTTTGGTGGGAAGGTAACAGCGTTCTGTGCGCCTCGGCGTTGAGTCATGCCAGCCACATGACCACGGAAGCGTCTTCGGACAACGCTGGCTCTTCAGCTTTGAAACGGAGATGAGCACCTCCCCTAGAGTTGGTAACGGCTAGCTTTCGAGCGAGGGAAACCTTTTACCTTTTTATAGTCATACTAAAAAAAAAACCAAACAAGCACAATAATGTTGTGGTCAGTTTGTATACATCTACTGAAACAGTCTGAAATAAACATATATTTGGATATAGCTCATATAGTATGCAGAAGCTTCTAGGTTCAACTCATGACATTTAAAGTTAAAAAGATCTCAGATGGCAGAGTGAGAGTGGAAGTAGTCTTAGACAGCTCCTGTTAATCCAGGTAGACAGTACTAGGCCAGATGAACATATGACTCAATGAAACCGACATATGTTTTGCTTCTTTCACTGTTGGTCGTTGTAAATGAATACACATTGAAAACTGGCAATTTTACCTGTGGCGGAAAAAAAAATCAATTTCTCACTGTAAAGATTAACTCTAATTTTTACTAGTGACTTTCTGGAAATATATGTGCTATCAACAGTTGACGGATTAGCAATAAATATGTCAAGCCTAATTTGAGATCCATTATTCCTCCCTGGCATTATAAGGTTACATCTATCAATATGTCCCATTGCAATTCTTGCTTCAGTCACTGACATTACCCTGCTACCAAGAATTAATACTTTAGGAGTGTCCCTCACAACAACGTATTAAGAAATATATGTACAGTATAATTCTTTCTGGCTATTAATAACATTTGAAACAAATTCTGATCTTTCTTTTCAATAATACAGTATTATTTAGTTGCTTCTGTGAATGCTTTAATTTATACAAAATAATCTTGGCAATTTGAAATCCAAGTCTATTAAAATCCTGTATATATTTTCCAATGCATTCTTCATAAATATTATTTAACATTGTTTCAGTAAAACAGCCTGATGCCTGGTTTGTTTTAATCTTTTAATCTAATATACTCTTTTGTTATATAGTTAACGGTAATATTTTAGAAATATTTGAAACATATTGTAAAGGTTTCTGTTCATATTGTAAATGCTGTTCAGGAATTTTTGTAATACAAAAATCCATATTGTAATACAGTATATAAAGTTTCACACATCAGTATTTTTGCGTAGTACTATTCCTGGGGTTAGGTAACGACAGTGTAGCGAATAAGGGTGTACATTCATTTTTGAAATAGATGGGGGGAAAACCAAAATGCTGTCCATTTGGTTCTATTTCCATGCATGCACAAGCTAACATGATGTGCAACTAATGGCTACAAATGGGGCTAATTTATGGAATCTTGTTCATAACTTTTATTTTTGTGTGTCTGTTTAAAATAAAATAAAATCTTACTTTTACATACTAAATAAAGTACTCTGTTGATAGCAGCTGGAGCTATAATGTGCCACTATTTCTTGGCGGGTGTCATCTTGAATACCCAAACTGCCTGAGACAACACTGCATAATTAAAGTTTATTTTTTAAAAAATTTACACACACACACACACACACACACACACACACACACACACACACACACACACACACACACACACACACATGCAAAGGGGCCTGAAACAAATTGGGGTCCTTCAAATGAATCTTGAAATAAGTAGTGCAATCTAAATGATCCCAAAACAAAGGAAATAGTAAGTCATAAAAATGTGCGTGGTTCTGAAATGATTTTTTTCATACCCCTAGTGGCCAATGTGTGAATCACAATTGAGTATTACCATACTTTTTTTTGTTGTGTTTAAGGTTGTCTCTTTGTAAGGTTTCAACGGGCCTAACTGGGCTTCATCTATGCTTTTGGACTGCCTGAGTAGAATTTTTTGTAGCTCTGTTTCAACACTCAGCAATGGAGAATTGGAAATGTAGATGAATAATTTCACCTCCGCCAGCGGACCCTGCCACACCTGCTGGAACAGGTAAGGCAGTTGTGGGAGGGGGTGGATCCGGTGGAGATGGCATGTGCCAGATCCTATCCCCTCTTTTGCAAGCCTCCTTGCCCCCCTTCTCTCCTCGGACTTGTGCCAGCTACAGAGCCGGTGCAGGTCCAAGGAGACCCATTGTGGAGTGGGAGGCTTACAGACGGGTAAGGGGAAATAATTCCCCTTTCCCCTATGGAGTCTCCTGATCTGCCCCTCCCCCACTGGATACAGCACATGCCTTTTTGGCGTGGCTGCATTGGCGGGGGAAAGGATAGGATAGGGCTCTTAATGACTTACTCTACTGAACTTTGCATAACCCTCAGTGAAAGGATAGTGGGTCTCTTTTTGTCTGCAGACTTCCACTGCACATGGATATTATCAAGAGACAAACTGTACAGTCTGTTAGCCACAAACACACATGCATATATGCAAAATCTTCCTACAAATTAGAAATATTTTGCCTTGAGCTTCTTATTTAACAACCTTTAAGTATTTATAACCTCCAGCAATTAAAAATGATGATGGCTCATCCATATTTAAACCTACAGCAACGTCTTAATTATCTTCTTGCACGGGCAGAACTCGCATGCTGTGCAACACTGTACAGTATCTGCATTTGATACCTTGAAATCCCTTGTGTGACATAGGGTGTCCATCTGTTCTCTGATTTGCAGTCGAGTTGTAGATCACTGTTACGTAGACTGTTTGCATTCACCATGAAGGCTCGAAAGACCGACGCTCTCTTGACTTCAGGGTGGCAGTGGTGGGGGCAGGTTGGAGGTTGTAGAGGAAAGAGGACACGTATGGCTTTCCTTCCATAGCTATGAGCATATTGAAATGGGTAAAATTCCTTAAAGATCAGCAAAGAAAAGTATTTGGGAACGAATCAGGAAGACTGTTCTTGTGGTAAGAAAGACTTTGGAAATGTCGCTGCTGCTTTGTATATACAGCACGCCCTCACATAAAGTTGTCGATAGGTTCTTGGAAACTGCAACTTTAAGCGAAACGACTTATAACAAAACCAATTTTACCAATTTTACCATAGGCTAATTGATATATATAACCAAGAGTTTACGACATATTTCTGGTCACAAAAACATCACCTAAATAGACCGAAAACTCTTCTAATATTCAACATTGAAATAAATGTGAGCTTTCCAGGCCAGAGAAAACCCACCCAGACATGGGGAGAACGTTCAAACTCCACACAGACAGTGGCCCCGGCTGGGAATTGATTTTTTTTTCCTCAACAACTTTAAAACGAAGTGACATAACGAAACAACTTGGGCAGCCCAATCCTGTGTAGGCTGCAGCGGCCGAACTAAAGGACCGACCGCCGCATCCTATCGAGTTCCCGGGCTACCCCGGGGCAGCCCGGGAACAAATCAGGAGAAGGGGACAAATGTCCCCTTCCCCCCTTGTAAGCGGCAGTAGGCCCAATGGGCCCACTCGAATGTATGTGAGCGCCGGAGCTGCTCGTGTTGCTCGATTCACGCTGCTCGTGTCAGCGCAATGGGGCCCTGGAGGGAGCTTTGGATACCGGGGATCTCGGCCCCCGGTATCCCCAACCTTTCTAGGCTCCGGGTAGACTATGGCTGCCCTCCCTCACCGCTTGGTCCGCCCTCCCCTGTCCCGACTGGTGTAGAAATTACCTGGTCTGGCGGGTGCAAGGCCGGGGAGACGACGGAGCATACAACGCAGGCCGCAGCGCTGGCGCTGTTTGCTCTCCAGGTGTCGCACAAGTGCTTTACGGCACTTGTGCAACACCCTTCCCCGGGGCAGCATGCACTGCCCCGGGGCTTCGTCTACACAGGATTCCGCGGTGAGGACTTGCTGTACTGTAGTACTTTGATACTCAATGTTTTCCATGAAGTTGGGTTCTAGGACAAGTGTGGGATGGATCCTAGTAAAACCAAATCATTCAGATGAAAGAAAGTGATCACGGTGAACAATGTTCAGGCCTGGCTACTTATCTCTGAGTTTTCAGACATGAGACTTAAAGCAGTGATTGCTTCAGTTGATTTGTAATGTAAAAGTAAAACCCACATAGACCAGAATGCCCATTCGCATTACAGATGCATCTTGTCCACCTATTCTTTGGCATTAACAATTATTACACACTAATATAAATCACACAAAATAGGGTCAAAGGTGTTGTTGAGCCTCACTTAAAATACTGAAAGTCAAGTTAACGCTCTTGCTCATAGGATGTTGGATGCTTTTGTTTTGAAAACGAAATCCAAACACAACTGGGAAAATGGATTTTTTTTTTCATGAATGACAGGAACTTGGCAAATTTAAACATGTGAATATGTTCTGAGACCTCATGATGTTGCCCCTCTAAAACTGCTTGCTGAGTGACAATCTTGGAGAAAGATCCCACTGTTACGTTTAATTTCCGCGATGCTGCCTCACTCTTTCATATTACTGGTGGATTCAAAATACTGTAAAGTGGGACGGGAACCTAAAAGAAAATGAAGGCAACCGGGATTTTCAAACTGATATTGGTTCAATAAACAGCTATTAAAATTAATAAGACTTATTCAATTTGGAGATCAATTAGGAACTCTGTTGAAATGGTACTGAAAAAGAAGCTCTTTGAACCTCTCTGTGGGGAAGATGCATGTAGGTGGCAGATGCTTATGAAGCATGTAGTTCTGTGATGCTGTCTGAGATCAAACTCAAAGCCCCACATTTATGCTGATATATATTGCTGTTTTGATATTAGGCTGTCTTTGATAAGTGTGAAATGAGATTCCTAAGACAAGAAATAGCACACATTAAAACAAAAATCCAAGTAACAGGAATGATAGGCAAGGCTGAAAAATTCTAAACGTTGCAGTACTGCTAGCAGCATCTTTCGCCGTCTCCTAGGGACCAAACTACAGCTCTGGTCAGCTATTAACTCTAGCCTGTGTAGAGGCAATGTGTGGTTTGGGGCAGTGGGAGCATGCTGGCAAGCTCCACCCCTGCTGCCACATGCCAACACGCCCCGCCCCACAACTACAGCATTTATTTGCATAGACAGATGTTATACTTGGGGAGATAGTGACCTTGTGATTAGGGGTGCTGAGTGCTTCAGCCAAAGGCTGCAAGTGTGGTAGGTGGGTGGGTGGAGGCGATAAGGCACACTAGCAGCAAGAGCAGGGCTTGCTGCGGCCTCAAATCACTCGTCGTCTCTACACACTGGAAGTGACAAGTGAACAGAACTTCTGTGATATTAAAATGTGTAGTTTGCCCCATTGTTTTTTTGTTTTAGTTCAATAGCAGCTGTGGGGAGTGTGTGTAGGTGGATCAGGACTGCATTTTGCACGCAGGGAAGAGATATTTAATCCTTTCTTGCTGTACTACGGTCCCGACAAAAATCATGCTCCTGAAGCTGTGATTAGCCCCAGGAGGGAAGTATCAATTGGTGTTTCCTGAGACTAACGGCCTATTTGGGGGTATGATTTTCATCCAGACTGCCACATGGTAGGAAAGCATTAAGTGCCCTTCTCAGGGTGCCTCAGTGCCAATCTTTAGACAAGCTACATATTCACACTTTATCTGATGACTGGTGGGGTGGTGAGCCCGTTTCATGTTGTGGCTGTTCTGTCGAAATCATTCCATAAGCCCTACCACTTGATGACTGCAAAAGCCAGTACTTAGATGGGGGGGGGGGGGAAACCGCTTGTCCAAATCCATCAAGTGTGATCAAGCAGGGAGGGGTGGCCGTTAGGGATGGTGGGAATTACTATGTGAAGTTCAGACTATAGACTAGAAACTGCATGCTCAGTACTCATTTATGCAATGGGTTTTTCTTATCCTAAATTTAAATGTCTTAAATTTCCGTTTCTCTCTACGGATTCATGCAGAAAAGCCTCCTTCCGTGCAGTGGCGTCACGAGCCGGCACATCACCCTCCACAGGAGGTCGGCCGGGTCAGTGTGTCACCCCCACCCACCCCATTGCCGCGTCACCCCCCGGTACTCACCGCTTGTGCCGGGAGAGGTTGACGCGCCGCGAGAGGGTGATGCACCCGAGGCCAATTCGTGTGCTGCATCTTCTTCGGCAGTTTGGCCGTTTTTAACTAGGCCGGGCAAGGCTGAAAGGGGTGCATACACACAACACCGCCTGAAGCCTTGCCCTCAGAAGGGCTGAACGAAGACGCAATTGGGTCTTTGTTCGGCCCTTCTGAGGGCAAGGCTTCAAGCGGCATTATGCGCATGCCGCTTTCAGCCTTGCCTGCCTTAGTTAGAAGCGGCCAAACCGCCGAAGAAGATGCGGCTCGCCGAGCAGGCCTCGGGCGTGTCACCCCCTCCTGGCACGTCACTCCCGGTGACCCGCCACACCCTAGCGACGCCACTGCTTCCGTACATGTACAGTCCCTATCAAGAAGATTGGTGGGATATATTTTAATGACGACTTGAGAATTTCCAAACAAAGAACTGAATTTCACAAGGGAATTTCTCTCAGGGAACGCTATTAGCAGCTACTAGTATCAGATTTGAGTGAGTGTTAAAACACTTTTCCTGCACCATTTTTGCCTGTTATTTTCAGACACTACAATTCTGCTTACGAAAATTCCATTTGGTTATGAGGATTCCATTTAACCCTTCCAAATGTTCATCTTCTTTGGTAACCAATCCCTTACAAAATCAGCACAGAAATTTGGAATGCAATTACCGTATTTATCGGCGTATAAGACGCACCGGCGTATAAGACGCACCTTCCTTTTGGCCCTGGGTTTCAAGGAAAAAAACATTTTAAGCATTTTTGGGCCGCTTGGCCACTTACCGCTTGGCTGCTTAATTAGCT
Organism: Plestiodon gilberti rubricaudatus; assembly: GCA_026170595.1. Lineage (NCBI taxonomy): Eukaryota > Metazoa > Chordata > Lepidosauria > Squamata > Scincidae > Plestiodon > Plestiodon gilberti. The sequence goes on from JANXHW010000001.1 coordinate 116,221,002, forward strand.
AATTTACATAAATTGCACAAAAATACCAGGATCTCTTTTAAAACACACAGCAATAAGACACATGAACAAAATGCACCAGAACATAAATCCCAAGTACAAAAAAACCCCAGACTCAACTCTTTCCCCCCCAACCCACCCATGCACAGTTTCCATAGTAAACAACATAAATCCCAAATACAAAAACCCCAGACTCAACTCTTACCACCTTACCACCCCCAGACTCAACTCTTACCAACTCTTAAACATAAATCCCAAATACAAAACCCCCAGACTCAACTCTTTTCCCCCACCCCACCTAACCTATGCACAGTTTCCAAAGCCTCCCAACTAGGCCCAGTTCAGAAGCTCACCCAAGCTGCATTCATTCAGCATCCAGGAGAGCCGGAAAGACTAGGCCCTCTGCAGCTCAGCTGGAGCACAGCGCCCTCTGCTGGCTGCTGAGAAGCTCAACTCATGCATGTGCATAAATTAAACCTGACAAACAGCTGTAGATCGGATAGATTAGTCAGGGAAGAAAGCACAAGGGAGCTCCGAAAAAAACCAGTAAGCCCAAAAATGCTTTAAAACGGGCGGGGGGGGGGAGGAAGAGGGATTTTTTAGTATTGGCGTATAAGATGCACCCTACTATTTTGGGTCACAAATTTAGACAAAAAAGTGTGTCTTATACACCAATAAATACGGTAATTATATATTTTTTCCTTCGGGTGTAAAGCAGGATCTGAAAGAGACACAATAACACAGTTCTGTGCAAAGTCTTTCGGGTCTTAAAATCATGTCTAAAAATTAGAAATCAAAAAATCAAAAAACAAAGTTAGTACGTACGTTTCACTGACAATTTTAGTCATCTTTCTCAGGGAATGATTGTTGAAAGTGTCCAGGTACTGTTTCCTGGGTTGTTCAAGGTGTGGTTAGAGAATGAAAGCTATGCTGGCCATGAAAGCCTAAGCAGTTGAATAAAGAAGTTTCTTTTTGTCATTATTTAGATAAAAAATATTTCCCTTTCCCCAGATGCACAGTGCTTGATCTGATCAGAAAGTCATTCTTTGCAATGAATGCATTGCGTGATCTGCAGCTTTTATACGTTTGGCAGGGGTCAGATAAGAAAGGAACTATTTTGGTTTAAACTATTTTATTTTTTAAGTTTTCATTTCATCATGTACTGCCGCGTTGTGGAAATGCACATGGCAGACAGTAATTAGAGAGGGAAATAAAAATATGCAAACTGAAAGTGTATGAATGACCTTGTTTACCTTTAAAAAGTAGTCTGGGGGGAAATCTCGTTTTCTCTGCAACGTAAGAGGCTCCCATTCATAATCTTCCTTGATTCATTTCTAATTGTTGTAAACTGCCATGTGGCTTCTGCCCTTAAGCCAAGGGTTAATAACTAGGATAATGTGTTTACAAGTGTAATTCAGTTTTTACTACTATAATTAAATATGCATTATGATCCCTATAAATATATAATTTTTTTTTCAAGTAAAATCTAAGTGTGTCCTGCAGCAACCAATTCCACAGGTTAATTATGCAAGGTATTAAAATGTTTTTTACATTTAGATTTGATGACTTGCAGTGTTACTGAATAAGCCTTGCTCTTGTAAAAGAAAGATGTGCGATTGATTTAGCCCGGGGGTAAGTAGTAAAAGGCCCAAGGGTTCTTCTGTCCAGTCAACCAGGACTCTCAAAATATTTTTCTTTTCTCCTTTGGAACTGTGAGTTGCCACCTGGAAACAATGGTGGGTGGCTCCATGGAGGTAGGCATGTAGATATGTGATGGTCAATTAATTTTTTCTTATTTTGTAGTTCAGCAGACAACTATTAAAAGTTAGTTTTCCCATTATGGAGGAGGTGCTAAACTGGGTTACTGGATTGGCCTTCCATCAGGGAACAGATTGTCAGCCCAATCCTACCTGCCTCCCCCAACGCCAACGCAACAGTGCCAGCAGGGCGCGCTCTGCATCCTGCAGGGGAGTTTTGGGTCCTAGAGGCCTCCTCGAGGTAAGGGAACATTTGTTCCCTTGGCCCGGGGGAAGCCTCCGCTACCCTGATGGGTCTATTCAGATCTGCGCCAGCTATTTTACTGGCATATGTCCGAGTGGACCTGCCTCAAGGGATCAAGGCCGAGAAGTGGGATTGGAGGAGCTGCTGCCACCGATACCACCCCGTTCCTGGCCTTGACACCCCCCTTCCCTGGCTGAGTCTCCACCCCATTCCTCCCATTCTTCCCCTCTTTCCGCCCAATCCCCCGTCCTCTGCCCGGGGGTTACTGGCGCTGGGGGTTTTCTGGTGGCCACTGGCACACTGCTGTGGCCATTTGTCGCTTGCAGCAGCGGCCCAGCTGCACAAGATGGTGGGTCACATTTTGTGACCGCTGTAAAGCATACTACACCGCTGGAACACGTCTCCTGGTAGCGCAAAGGCCCAATAGGATCGGGCCCTGTGAATGATTGTGCCACACTGCTCTTTTCCAATTGTAGCTGATCTGATTGGAACCTTTGAGCTTTTCCAAACCAAAAGTTTCCGGGTTTCTTGCCATGCCTTAAAAACAATTAAAAGAAAGATGTTAATAATTCCCAACGTTTTGTTTGCAGTCTATGGCAAACCTTCTCAAGGAAAAGATGCTCCAGGGAGTAGAAGAGTCTCACTGAGGTAGCAGTGCTTTTATTCACACAGGACTGGTTCAGATGATAGTTGCCCATCTGAATGGCTTCACCTGGTAAAAGCCGCGCAAATTCACAGAGTGTGCACATTCTTCTGGGTCCTCGCTTTGCAACTTAGATCTGTCTGAAAATGATACAATTAAATAGTTTCTGTATGGCCCTGCTTTAAGAGAGACCAGGTTTTTAACAAAATCATCTGAGGAAACATTAACGATTCAGCAGGTTGTTCCTTAGTGCATAATGCATTGTAAGCTGAATGTTAACATTGCAAGGCACCTTAATGCAGGATATTATTGTCCCTGTTTGCTGCAGATTTCTTCCTGAATTTATTATAAGTCAAAACAAGCATAGAATTTAATTAATGCAACCCTAGCAATTAATAATGTCGGACCACAAAAATAATAAATAAAAATTCTGACCAGTCAAAAAGGCCCCTTGTGTAAAAGCAATACAGCAAAAGTGAATAAACAGTTTTGCTAATAAACCAAATGGTATATTTAAGAAGATCAAGGTGGTGCTAAACCACAACAGAACAGTGGTCCACCAAGGCTAATAACCTCCTTATGTCAAAAGGTTTTACAAGATTGATGGGTTTGAAGAAGGTTAAAAATTCCCTAACTGTTCATTCTGGGTTTTAAGATAATTAAAAACACTTAGTGAAGTGACTCATAAAGTTGCATTATAACAGTAGAAAACTTCAAAATCCAAAACTTCTTTTATAGATATAATTCATTAACACATTCATGTACACCATTTTATGACTGTAGTATCAAGGATGACTTGGGTATGTGAATGAGCTCTTGCAAATCAGACATCACAGATAGAACTTTTGTTATCCACACTCAGATTATATATGACGCTTTTCAGAAGAGTCAGTTCACTGCAAAGCATCAAGAGTTGCCAAAAGACTGGTTATTCTTTTATTAAATGTCCACGATATAATGCTTATGTGGGATTGTATTTCCTTCGTGTTTCCCCATCTCTGCAAAGGTAGGTGTTGCGGGGTATATTTGTGGGTAGGCCTCAGGTCTGAAGTGCTACCTAGTGACATTTGTAATCTTAATTACTGAATCCATTTCTCTGTAGAAAGCTACAGTCATAAAGTTCAGGGCATGCCTTAAACAGGCATCACAGCAGAGATAATTCATGGCAATTTATGCTGGATTTTGCAAGATAGAGTCCCGATCCAACCTTCACTTACCGGTATCTAACATTCTGTTTTATCTGACATGTTATTTACATCTACTGTATTATATATAGACTGCAGAAACACTTTCTTTTTGCCTTATTGATTTTATTTATTTTTCACATTTTTATGCCGTCCTTCCTCCAAGGAGCTCAGGGTGGCATACAAGGTTTCTTCCCTCCTCTTGTCCTCACAACAACCCTGTGAGGTAGGTGAGGCTGAGAGATAGTGACTGGCTCAAGGTCACCTAGGAAGCTTTGTGGCTAAGCAGGGATTTGAACGTGGATCTCCCAGGATCTGGAGCGGTAGCAGCTTGTTTTTTCTTTCCCTTCTTCCTGCAGCAGCACTTGTGGAGGAAGAGATTGGACTGCCCAGTAGATCAGCAGGCTGAAGAGAAAGGGGGTGAGGGAAGAAGGGGGGAGGGAGAAATGGGGTAGGCAGAGGGCAGAGTGGGGAGGAAGGTGGGAAGCACCCAGTACGGGTAACTTGCTCTGGTTGCTATCCCCTTCAGTAGAAGCCAACACACACCCCTTTGTCTCCCAGGCCCAGGTCCAACACCAGAACCACTACACCATCCTGGGTCTCCAAATGTGCTCTCCTGGCACATATCTTTGGGTCCAGGATATCTGAGGGACCGCCTTCTCCCATACATTCCGGCCCGCTCTCTTAGGTCATCTGAGGGGGCTCTCCTGCAAGTGCCAGCTCTCTCGCAAGTTAGGGGAGTGGCAACACGTGGGCGAGCCTTCTCTGCTGAGGTGCCACAACTGTGGAACTCCCTGCCAGGGGATCTGAGAACCACCCCCTCCCTCATGACTTTTCGGCGAGGGCTCAAAACGTTTTTGTTTCGTCTAGCGTTTGGGTGATGGATGGGTTGTGGTCTGCCTCCTGTGTCTCAAGATGCTCTGCCATGCTGCTTCTCTGCTCCATTCTGTCCCCCCCCAGTGGATTTTATTGTTTTTAAATTATGTATTGTTTAAACTTATTTTCTGTATTTTAAACTATGTATTTTAATTTTTGTTGTAAGCCGCCTTGGGCATTTGCCTTCGGCATAGGATAAGGTGGGATATAAATTTTTTAAATAAAATAAATAAATAAATATGTGTGCACATATGCTTGTATGGTTGCTTGCACAAATCAGTACATCAAACCCTAGACTGAACAGATTGGAAAGTACAGTAATATGCATTTCAGGACAAACACAACAAATTGATCAAAATGAAAAATGCCTTGTAATAAGCTTCTTTCTGTTGCAAGTATTTAAGTTCTTCATACTAGCCATCATTCTATTTAGACATTATTCTCTACCCCATTAGAATCCTAGGAGTCTGATTTCTCAGGTTCAAACAACTACAGCTCTCTGCAATAAAGCACACACACACACACACACACACACACACACACACACACACACAAAAGGACACCACACAGTAGCCTGTCCAAACAACACACCATCCACGGTTACAGCATCAACGGCAATGTGTCAGCAAGCCATATCCTTGCCATACTCGTAGCCCCATCCACCAGCGGCGGAGCTAGAGGTCCCGCCGCCCGGCGCTCAGGGGGCATCGCCGCATTGGGGGGGCAACTCGGAGGGACTCCCGCCCCGGCTTACCTCCTGCTGAGCTGCTCCTTGCCCACTGAAGAAGAGAAGAGGCCGCGCGCCTGGGCCTGACTTGTGCTGCTTAGCCCTTGGGTTGGAATGGGCTGTTCTTAGTCCGTCGGTCGCAACTTCGACCTAACTTTAACCTAACTTCGCCCTAAATGGTTGCGTTCCAGACCTAAAGTCGCCCTAAACTACTTAGGCTGACTTTAGGTCTGACTTGGGCTGCTTGGTCCTTGGGTTGGAATGGGCTGTCAGTCACTCACTTCCGCCTGCGCCGACTTGACAGGGCACACAAGAAGCCCGTCCCTTGTTGCTCGTCTTCCAGGAAGGAAGGGCGGGCTTCCCCCGCCCTCTCTGTAGACGGAAGATGACGAGGGCGGAAGATGATGATGAGGGCTCCCCTGTTGCCTGCCGCCCGAGCCACGGAGCCGCCCAGAGGCGCTGCTCCGCTCGCTTCACTCTTTCCACACCTCTGCCACCCACCAATCTATGAGGAGAGCATTTGTCTGAAGGTGCTCCTCACAACGAGAGCAGGAGGCAGGGCTCAGGTTTGCCATTGCACTGTAGCTGATGCTGTAACCATGGTCTCCATCCAAATAGCAAAATTACTGAGGAAGTCCTCACAAAAACCTGACACTTGACCTGATAGGTGTAGCTAGACACATCTATGGGAAACAACAGTAGGTATGATTTTGACACTCTGTCAAAAACTTGGCACACACTGAAATCACAGAGGAAATGACACATAGATATAACCAGACCCATATCAAAATCATAAACCCCCCTAAGACACTCAAAATGTAAAATGTCATCATAACACCCATAGAAGCCCTTATAATTGGATTGTGGCCACATTTTGTAGTAGTTATCCATCATCTTTACATTGTAGCCTCCTGTTGTTCTTTGAGGGGGAAAAACCCACACCAGCAATTCTTTCAAATGAATGAATGTTTCCCCCATGGAAGCAGCATGTTTGTATAATCCCCCAACGGTCAGTTGGATCTGTGTCAAGACAAACATTTTTGGAATCTTTTTTCACTTTTTCAGTGAGGGTTGTACCAACAACAAAGCATAGTGGATCTGATATAATAAAATGCCGGTTTTATTAGTCTTATTAACTTCCAGGTACTCATTGTAAAGGGGACTAAGAAAATATGGATGATGAAACTGTTTCTGCGCAATCCTGTGGAAGTATCTGCCTGCAGAGCGCGTGCTCTGCAGGCGGAGGGTGCTGTAAACGCGCTATAAAGCGCGTTTTCGGCACCTAGCAAGTAAGGGCCGCCGGTGTGCAGGCCGGCAGCCCTCACTCCACGGTGGAACTGACCCAGTAGCAGCTGGAGGAAGGTAAGGCTCCCGCCGGTGGGTGCAAGGGTGGGCTGGGCGGCGAGGGAGGGCGACAGGGATGTCGGCCGCGATATCCCCATCCCCATTCCCAGGCTCGGCGACCCTTACTCTGCCACCTTGGATTTCCACCGGTTCAAGATCAGAGAAGGTCCATTGGGTTCTTCCAGCCCTACACCGGGGGAAGGGGACAAACGTCTCCTTCCCCCGAGGAGACCCCAGGCTGGAAGGGCATAGGGTCTTTATCCCTAAAGAGACCCTATGGGCCGCCTGTGGATCTTTATGCAGGATCACGCTGCCCGTCATGTACAGAAATGATTTGCTAAGGACCTCTCATCTTAGTTGGTTTCTGAAGACATTTTTTTTTCTGAGACTCAGACGGGTGTTTTTCTTTGTCCTTTCTCTCACTCTCTCTCAACTCCCTTAAGTATCTGCCTGAGTCCCATGAGGCATTTAGGTAACTGCATTGTGAAATATGGCTAAATAAATACAGCAGTATGAAAAACTTGTTCGAAGATTCTCTGTCGGATGTCTTCACAGAGATGCAAGGCTATTGGAAATATAAAATTCACCTAGAGCTTTATCATTAAGGTACTGGGGCTTAGTTAGAACACAGAATACATAGACAGAAAATCTCGAGGGGGCTTTTGAAGAATTGATGTTAAATTAGGCTGTTAGACATGGAAGTGCCTGACAACTAAAATAGCACATTGCGTTATCTTAAAAATCCAATAAAATAAAGTTCATTATTTTGTGAGTTTACTAGCTGACTTAGAGTTCAATCCTATCTTTCTCTCCCCCCCCCCCCGCACACAATAGCATGCAGCTGTGCCAAAAATGGGCTGTGCTATGGTGCTATGCTATGGGGGAGGCAGATCGGGAGGCTTGGGAGGGGAAACGGAAAATATTTTCCCTTACTCCTCTGTAAGCCTCCTGATCGCTAATGGGTCTCCTTAGACCTGTGCCAGCTAAGGGGGATAGCAACCAGAGCAAGTCGCCCGTACTGGGTGCTTCCCACTTTCCCCCACTCTGCCCTCTTCCTGCCCCATTTCTCCCTCCCCCCCCCTTCCTCTTCAGCCTGCTGATCCACTGGGCAGTCCAATCTCTTCCTCCACAAGTGCTGCTGCAGGAAGAAGGGGAAGAAAAAACAAGCTGCCACTGCTCAAGATTGCTTCTCACCCACCAGGTGGTGGTGGTGGTGGCGGCTTCAGGTGGGCAAGGAGAGGCAATTTGGAGCCCCCCCTTCCTCTCCCTTTACTTACCAAGAGCGCAGTGTGCAGCCCACCCACCCCCGCTCCGTATCACTTCTGCTTCTAATGAACAGGAGCAATGCATTCTGGGTTCCCAGCATGCACAGCTTCTGTGCTTTTGTAACAAGTGATGCAGAGGAGAGAGGCTGCTGCATGCCATGTCTTGGTAAGTAAAAGGAAGGGGGATACGTCTGTTTGCTTGCCTGCCTGCTGGTGAGGGGATAAGTATAAACCTCCCTCACCACGCTTTGTGTTCCTGTGTTGAATCAGGTTTTCCCTATGATTGTTTGGGGGCTTCAAAAAGGACTACTTCATTCAGGTCCACTTCCTGCTTTAGGCCTGCCTGTAAAAGAGTCATTTGATTTTGAACCTTTGGGAGGCTCCCTGCCCTCGTTTTGGGGGCACATGCCCCCACCTCCTCCACTTCAGGAGAGGCAGTAGCAGCAGCAGCTGCTTTTTCCCGCCCCCCCTTTGTTCTTGCTGTATTCATGTGCGCTCTCGCTGCCCCCCCTCCTTGCCAGCCCAGCCATTTAAACCAGGCTGGGCTGGGTGAGGGCGAGGGGGATGGTGGAGGAGGTGGACTCTTAGCTTCAGTTTCTGCTGCCTGCTTCTTCCCACACAGCCTCTTTTTCAACCACATAGGCGGGGGTGGGAGAACCATGCTGGAACCAAACAAGGACTTTGTTCCCAGCATGCTTCCACACAGTCTGTGTACCTGAAGAAGCAGCAAGGGAGGAAGCAGCAGACGGCGGAGCTTGAGGTCAGGGATGTGAAGGGGTTGCTCTGCCCCACCTCCTTCTTGTCCTCTTGGGAAAGAAGGAGGCCGGAGGAGGTGGAGCGAGCCGGTTCTGAACATGAAAGAGGATTGTTGTTGCTGCTTCTTCCTGCAGCACCGGCATTGTGATTGCTGGCAGTGGCGGCACCACTAGAGGAAGAGGTGGGTTGCCGCTGCCCCCCCCCAATTCTCCTCTTGCACTCGCTCAGCAAGCAAGAAGAGGATTGGAGAGCTGACTGAAGTGGGGTGTGGTGGGCAGCAGGCCAGAGGGGGCCGGTGGGCAGATGTGGGTGCAGGGGCACCCCTTGTCTGTTCACTGCTTCCCTCCAACTCACCACATGAAGCAGATGCTTCAGTCAGCCTCTTGGCTAGGCTGCCCTGCCCTTTAACTGGAGATGCTGAGGATGACACAATAATGTCAAAATTTGTGGTGCGTGCAAAATATCTGCGGTACCACTGAGCTGTGCCTCCTCCCCAACTAATGGTACGTCTGCACAGGACTTTCTCCTGCTTAGAATTTAGAGTCCAAAACAACAGTGTAACCATGGGCCTGTTAGCTAACGGAGAAGTTTAAATGCAGTTCTCAAAGCACTTCTGTACTGTATTTGTGTAGCCCGCCACAAACCTTCTCCCTTGGAACCAGCAGAGCTGATTTAGATGAACATAATAATTGAAACAGCCCTGAGTCCAAAAACAACTGGCCTGGAAGGGATGCTGAGTAATTACCATTTTCAATTACTGTTGACATTTCTACTGCATGTATTGAATGCCCAGTGGCTTATAATAATATATATATATTTAAGCTTCATACAGAACACTTGGATTTTGTTCCATATCCTTCAGTGTTCTCTTGATAGATTCGGTGGCAGTGTATATCATTTCCTTTTTTGCACATTGCATGTTGAGCTTCCCTCCCATCCTTACACACACACACACACACACACACACACACACACACACACACACACACACACACACACACACAAGATATGTGTTAATGTGATGGCTACGTTGTGGCTAGACTGAATCCACTGTTCTTTCTGCACATTCAAAGCTGTCTGAAAGTGAACTAAAGACTGTATTGCCAAAAAAAAGAAGAAAAAAATCCCACATGTAATGTGCTGATAATTAAACTCCTCTGACAATTACATCATGCACTATCAGGCTTAGCCAGATCCATTACTCATGATCGGTGCCTTGGACAAAACAAAGCTGGTTCACTAGGGACTGTCAGCTGAGCAGATGCTCCTATAGTAGAAGGCAGCCAAGCAATGTTTATGTAATACGAGAGACCCAGTATGTTAAGCAGAGATACTGCTTCAGCTTGTGGAATATTTGGGCAGGATATGAAATGAGAGGGGGGGGGAAATGATAGGAAGGCACCATATTGACTATAGAACATGTGAATGCTGTTTGGGGCACGTGGTTTGTTCGCCTGCTGCTACCAAATATCTTTTGCAAATTCCCCTTGAAAATCTTTAAAATAAATTTATAACTCCACCTTGCACTGCCATCAGCATTTTCTTTAAACTGTTGGCAGTTTAAGGCCACCGAGGAAAAACTGATACGGCACTTACTTCTTTTTTTAGATGCGATTTTATAAATTGCCCTTTGGTGGTTCATGGACTATTTGACTCGGATTGCAAACTGCACTGCATGATTATACATGGTTTGCTACCTACCCATGACGCTGGGCAAAACTTGCAACCAGAAAATTAAATTGCTGAATGTATGCAGACAGACACACACACACTACCCAGTTCATTTTCATAAACCTGATAAACTATGAACATTATGTATACTATGTATATAAAACACAACGTTGTGCGGCTTTAGAGTCCCCTTGCTACATGCATGTAGTGTAATATTATTAAGAACTAATAAGGACCAGTTCACACTTTTCTCCAGCACAAAGGCTCTACGTTCAATGGAGGTGGACCTCAGCTTTGTTTATTCCCCCCCCCCCCCGCACATACAGTAGAACATTTAATGGGAACTGAGCCTTGAGTGATCTGTCCACTCCTCTTTTGCAGTGCTTGAACATTATTTATGCCTTTTGCATGCCTCCTTCACTAAAGGCCCAAGTCTGTCCTTGAGATACAGTAGTATATCTCCACGTATGCTGTGCAATGACAGCCTTACCAGTGTAGAAGCTCGCAAGCTTCATTACATATCACAGCACACCAACCCTAGTACTAAAGCTCCTGCCAGGGAGACTACAACTCAGATGATCAGATGCATAGCATGCCTCTCTGGCCTCCTGAAGGTGGTGATGAGAACCATGGTGAAAGGGCACTTGGTGCACAAACAAAGCACTTTGCACAAAAAAACTCTTGTCCCTCACAACATGTATGGCAAGATATTTTATTAACTCCTGTCTTCTCAGAATTCCGATTGCAGGTATTCTGCCCCAGGAGGACTCCACAGACAGACAGCCAACTGAAACCTTTACCTCACCACCTCAACAGGGGATGCAAGTACAATGTACCTCTCACAGGTAAGCAAACGGGGAGAGGGAATTCGATGCTGCAATGTATTGATGCTGCATGTCTCTATCCCCCACCTCTTGACCCTTCAGGATCATGACATATCACATCAGCTATCAACTGTGTTGCCAAACCATCCTTTCCTTTTGCAACAGCTAAGACCAGGGGGTATCTGTTCCCTTTTGGCAAATGCCAGGGGTCCCAACGATAGCTACTTCTGGCCAAACACTCATCTGAAGCCCTTTTGTTTATCAGGACTGCATCATTGCCACAGGGGGCTGAACATTAGTCCTCTGCAGAGTTCCACTGCAGCCCCCCTCCCCAGGAGAGGGAAAGGTAATGGTCCAAGCTATCATGCTCTCGCCCCCTACAGGGCACAACTGCATGTACACTCTGGTGGCACCACTCTCCCTCACAAACACCAAATATGCATCTCAAGCCAAAGTTCTGAGAAAGGGCATCAGCAACAACATTATGTTTCCGAGCAATATACTGTACAGGTACAGAGTACACCTGTGACTCTGCAGTTCTTTGCTTTGCCCCTTTGCTGCTGATGCCACTGTGACTCCTGTGGGACGAGAGGGGTGCTGTGCCATCATTGCGTTGTGTTGCATTTGTGTGTGGTGTCCTTGGGGCATCTTCCCATAGTTGAGGTGGTGCCTGTGGTTGTGTTATTCATTCCTAGTGGCTGTCATGGGGTTGTTGTTGCACATTTGGCCCTTGTTGCACCAGTGTTGGTGTGCCGTTGGTGTAGTGTCGCCAGGACAGCTTAGGATATGACGGATGCCATGCAGCGTCCATGCTATGTTGGTAAAGCATCCAAATAGGATTGGGCCATTAGTCTTTCAACAGCATTAAATACATAGTCATTTTTCTAACTTACACTCTAGTCATAGCAGGGTCAGCTGTAAGCAGTTTTATGATGATCTTCTGCATCTACCTTATTGCTCATAATATAGCAATCATACAATATCATATAGAGTGTGATAATATAATGTAGAGATGATAATATCTTCGTTTGGTAGAACAGTTACTCTACAGGAAGCACAGTTGATCTCTCATTTGTTTGGATTTGATTGTATATATCCTGCAATTGTTCCACTTGTGGAATAACCCTTGAGGGAGGGAGGTACTTCATAATGCTGGCTTTACAATGGCTTACGTTTGTGCAGAGAGACTAGTAACGCATCATTACAGGAATTAAGGCTGTATTTAAAATTCTGGTTTTTTGATAGTCACTTTGAAAGTAACACAGTTGCTCAGAATTTTTTTCTTCGTTAAAACACAATACAATCAGAACAAAATCAACAATACTGGAGCGGAAAAAGAAAAAAAATTATAAAGACATTGGAGCAATCTATACTACGGCATGCTTCCCACACTACAGGTATAACAGCCTGATCCTAACTCCCCTGTGGGGGAGTTTCAGCCTCCAGAGGCCTCCTTGAGGTAAGGGAAGATTTGTTCCCTTGCCCCGGGGTAAGCCCCTGCTGGCCTGGCTGGTCTACTTGGACCTGCTCCAGATATTTGTTACCTAGTCAGCAAAATTCTCACTGATGTCAACTGGAGTTTTGATGCGAGGAGAGATTTCTTCAGATTTTTTTTATCTCTGCTCTTCATTGTCCTCCCTGTTCTGCTTTCTTAGGTTGTAACAAAATGCTTTCAGAATTGTTATATTTGCTTCCAATATTCAACAGCAGCAGCTTGGAACCGTCTGTAACCACCAGATGGATGCAACGTGCTGTAGTTAAATTCCAAGGCCAGCATTGTAGTTACATCTTGCCATCTTTCCTTACACCATCTAAATGATCATTCTGATTATGCTGCAAAAAAATTAAAAAGAGGGTATCTTAGCACTGAACATAGGTCTGGAAGTCTAGACTGTCTTTCTCAAGGGGGAGTCCATTCTTAGTAGGCAGCCAGAAGTCAGATGGTGGTTACCTCACGAGTAAGGGGGCCACTTGTCCTTGCCTCTCCCTTCTGGGAGCTGCTGCTCAGCAGGATCTTTATCTTCATATTATGTTCTTCCCATTTCTTATCTTCATACTATGTTCTTCCCATTTCTTTTCATATAGGTTTATAAACATTGATTACCTTATTAACCCGTAATGCATTGTTCTCTTTAATCAAGGCTGCACAACTTGAAAGCTGCCAAGCCAAATTCATCAGCCCACCAGGAGGTTGACAAAGTTTTTGGTTTCCTTTTACCTGGAGCTGAAATCAATCAACCAGTCTCTCTCTCTCTCTCTCTCTCTCTCTCTCTCTGTGTGTGTGTGTGTGTGTGTGTGTGTGTGTGTGTGTAAAAGTAAAGGCCATCATCCATGACTGCTAAGCCTTCTTCAGCATACTACATCATGTTGTCTAGGCCTACATTATTGTTACATGCTCATACCCATTCCTCCAAACGGTGTGTAAATTTCAGACATGCAGCACTGTCTGAGGTCTGGTTCCCTAACTTCCCTTTGGATAAGAGATCACTGGAAACTTACGATGTCTTTGTGATATTTGCTTCAAATACAGGTTTGAGTACTTGGAAGAGGTTAGATAGCATAAGCAAGCAGCAACAAGTCCTATTCCTATCTAGCAGCCGTGAACCTCAAAAGGTACCTTGGCTCTTGGCTGGCTCTCTCCTTTAGCTTCCATTCCAGACTCTCTCTGTCCCTTTCACCATCTGCCAGCATGTGCTGCCTTTCTAGCTCAGGGGCAAGGAAGGTTAACCTTACACTCTATACCTTGGCTGCTCCCAGTCCCCTCATATCTACGTGGTGTCTTGCAAGCAGGAATAAAGCTTCCCATCCAGGAGCACAGCCTGAACCATAAGGGAGTCGTTAAGGATGTAATCCTATGCAAACTTTCCTGAGAGTAAGCCCCACTGAATGCAGTGGGACTGACTTCTGAGTAGACATACACAGGCTTGCACTGTAAGAATTCTTAACTAGCCTCCTGTGTCATCAGCTTAACATAAGCAGTGGTCAGCCAGCATTCCTGACAGCTAATCTGTTTCCTTCTATAATACATCGATGCCACAGCTCCAAAGAATTCAGAATATTTTCTAAATTTCTCAGGAATTGTGTAAATTGTCTAATAGTCCGATCCTATCCCCCACCATGCCAACGGAGCATGTGCTGCATGCTATGGTGGGTGGGAGGGCGACTGGAAGGCCAACCAGGGAAAAGGACTTTTTACTCACCTCAGGGTAGGTCTCCTGGCCGCTTATGGGTCTCCTTGGACTGATGCTGCCATGCCAGCTATGGAGCTGGCGCAGGTCCAAGGAGAAGAAAGGGATGGGATGAACTGGGAAAGTCGGGATAGCATTCCATGCATGTGTTTGCCACTGAGATCCACCCCGTCCCTTCGCCAAACCACCCCTACCCCTCCTTGCCCCGAAACTATCCCAAACCTCCCCCTCCCCGCCCATGATACACCCTGCTGCCGACTTACTGAGGTTGGCACAGCAGCAGGCATGTGGATCTGCCGCTCCTTTGTGACAGTGGCTTCAAATGGTCTGGTGTGGTGTTTATGCTGTTGCTGGGCCTTTTATGACAGGAGATACACTGACATAAAAGACCCATAGAATTGGGCCGTAAATATCATTGTCTAAATTCTCAGGAATATAATTAGTGAATGAGTTTGTGTCAATAGCCGAGAAAAAGACTAGAGTAGACTCACCTTGTCTTGTCTGAGTTTTCACAGGCTCAGCACCTCTCTTGCAATAGATCTTCAGTAGCTCAGACCCACGTACACTTCCATGATGTCCCTGTTCTTGCATGTTCTGCAAAGCAGGGAGCAGCTGTTAACTCTTTAGTCTGCCTGTCACTCCCATGCTCTTTTATCTGCTAGTGTCTTTCTTTATGCTTACTTTACACCTGACACACAATTTACATGACTGGTGGAGCAGAGCCAGAGGCCTTTATGGGATTTGCACCCTTCTAAACCAGGCTTGCCTTGGTTCCCTGGGGTTCATCTGCTGAAGGTACTGCTGGCCATGATGTCAGATCCCCCTATGTTAATCATGAATCCTTCAGATGATGTTAGGCTGTTTGGGGCAATTTTCATTTTATTGTTGTCCCTTAATTAAACAGAGAATGATAAATTGTTTGTGTCAATTGTGCAGTCTACAAATGGGCACTTCCTGGTTCATTATCATTATCTTATGACACATGAAAAGAATAAGAAGGGATAGATTAATGGAGCTGCGTACTGATCACAGACTCTGCTGGGAAGCTCCAGATAGCTGTAATCTGGAAGCCATTCATAAGCTCTGCGCCTGGGCTAATCAGATGAGCTGTAGCTACTGAGCTGTGACCAGAAAACGAAAGGGTGTTTGATTGCATCAACACATCTTTCAAAATTACATGTTAAAAGAGATTATTGGTTATTGTCATGTAAAAATGTAATAAATAACAGGCTTTGTTTTGAGAATACAGGGGAAAGCCAAGCCTCCAGAACCCCCTAGGGAAAACAAAGATGCATCTAACAATTAAAAACCACTGCTCTTTTACTTGTGGGATTTCACCAGAATCCTTGATAGGAGGCTTGGAAAATGTTGGGGTTGAAAGATGATTAAGAAAAAAGAAGGATTATTACCTAAAGAATGCCCTTTAGTCATGGGTCTGGGAGCCACAAGGTTTGATCACAAGAATTATAAATGAACACCAGGTCAATTTCATTCAGAGTTTCCATGTGCTGAAGTTGACAGTTATTATCACTTTAGTCATTTTTGTTTTCTCTACATTTTCTCTACATTTTTGTTTTCTTTATATATAAAGGCAATCATTCTGCATCCACACTGACCTTTCCTTTCTTTGATAGCAGCTACTGTATTTGTCACCATTCGATCACTGAGCCTGCTCCCTATTTATGAACAATCCGCGACATCACATGGAATGGTTGGATAAGAGGTTTTCCAAGTGACCCAGAATGGCCATTATGTATGACTTTGGTGTACCTTAAATCCAGGGCAAGTGACGTGATGTTGGCTGAGGCTGTGAAAGGTCTGACAAAGGAACGATGATCCCATACTAGTGTTTTTCTCCTATACTGACACTGTTTGCTCACTAGCCTATGTAGAGCTATACTATACAGTCATACTCCCATAATGCAGCATCCTTTAGTGCTGATTCATTACAGTGCTCTTGGTCCCAGCGTGATTGACAGTCATTCCAGCTACTGGGAGCAGTGCACTTTGGGCCAGTCAGTGCCAATTCCTGCCTGTTGGATTAACAATGTGTTCTATAGCACATTTTGTGCAGCATCTGACTTTTAGAAAATGTATCCCTCACGCAATTGGAGATATTGCTGTATTATATCATATTAGCAGAAGTAGCTGAAGTCAGTCAACCCTTAGGTCTTTTAAGAACTGTGATGTGTATGGGAAAAGATGATTACTACTCACCACCACTCCTTCCTGTCAACTCCCTTATGTGGTTGTTTAAATAACATCATGAGGGCATTTGAAAATCTCACCTGCTCTTACCAGTGTAAGAAAAAAAAATATTTTAATGGTAATGGGGGACAGATTCCTACAAAAACTCCCTCCTTTCTTCCCCACTGTGGGCTTCTTTACTAACTACCTGCTGCCACCTTATATTAAAAACCCTTTCCCTGGTAAGGAGTAGGAGTGATCACATAGCATAACATTATATCAAATTATACCAATGAAACAAACTTTATTTACATGTTACTATTTGCCTGGCTGTTCTGTTGCTGATGGTACTCTAATACCGGCTCTCAAGAATGAGTTGCTCTTGTGATGAATTTGATTCACGAAGTAATTCCCGATAGCTATTTACTGCTTCTTTGCTCCACCCTAGAGACGCTCCCATACTTCAGGCTGACTCCACACTTCAGGCAGATTCAGGACTCTGGAAAGTTTTTCCTGTAGTCTTCCGTCAGGTCCTCACACCAAAGGCCTCAGGACACTTGAGCTCCTACTCAATCACCACCTGAAGATGCTACCAAGTAATCGGCTCCTGGCTTTTTGTTCAGAAGCAGCTTCTGGGAACTTGGTTTCCTTAAGTTCTCTCCCCCAACTTCTCCAGTGATTATCAGCCATCAGTTCTTCTCCTAGTCTTTGTGTCTTCTGCCTCTCCTTTCTGCAACATTGCGTCTCATATCCCAGCAACAACCAGAACCAACCAACCTCTCTCACGGCTCTGCTGCCCCTTTTATTTTGTCAGCCTCTGTGACCAATCTTAAGATGCACTCTCACAAATCTACTAACCATTGGTCTCCAGTTAAAAGCCAATGAAAACTCTTGGAGGGCATGTTGTATAACCAATTGGAGATGGTCACCTACCTGTTGACCAATCAGAACTGCCTTCTGGACCATCTCCACATACTCTTAGCATACTCAAACTTCAACAGTTCTGTCATCTTTGAGTAGCTTGTGTACATTACTCTGACAGATGAAACTTTGCCTTCTGTCTCCTTCAGCCTGTCAGCAGTAAGGTGCAGTAGAAGGTTTATCAATATATCTATATTCTCAACCCCCCCCCCCCTGTGTTAACCTGAGAGTTTGTTTACAAACACTGTTGCCTCTGAATCCTGTTTCTTCACAGGAACTCATTTATGTACTTTGCTGTATAGTTCTTCCTTACCTTTGTAGAAATTGCTTAAACTGCTTTGCTTAAGAAGCCTAAACAGAACAAAGCTCAATATGTCTTCCCTTATAGCTCATCTATAGATTGAGAATTATTGCTGAACCTCTCTTATATGAAATTATTTGCAGTTATTATCTGCAGTTACGTTATAAACACTTTTTCATTCATGGGAAGATTTTACTCATGAACAATAAAAAAAATCTGAGTCACATCTCATGGATGTTAGCCTCAGTAACTTCTGTGGTCTCTGATGTTCCGAAATACATCAAATTCTGGAAATTAAAGTTTACAGAAATGACTGTCTCTAATCCAGTAGAGGGGAGACACAGAACAGGTGGGCCACATACATATAGCCTCTTTGCGTAAAAAACCTACTGATCAGCCTCTTGACAGGGAGGGGGGAGTGTAGATCGAGTTCCCTGCTTCCCTAGACAGTCTATCAGCAGAATTTCAGCTCTGTTAAAATGATTTGAAAGGGGAAATGTGTACACAGCACTCACTCCCCATCAAGCTAGGGATGCATAAGGGAAGCTTGCTTCGGTGTATGTATAAGCCACTGGCTAGATCAGGATGATTGTGGATGAGGTAAGTGTAGCTACTGGCTCACATAACATCATGTGAGTACAAAAGCAAGCCAAGGTAACATATGAACCAGGTCTTAGCTATCTGGATTCATGATGTGTTCTCCACAAAGCCCAAGGTCAATACCACTCCTGTTTGTTTAAATGATGTTCATGTCCTCAGGTCCTTCAAATAAATGAGATTGCACTCTGTTGGCAGTTACACTCATAGCAGCCATTATGCCTTTCCTCAGGTGTAGAAGGTTTATCATGTATTGCAAAAAAAAAAAGATAAGTTTTTTTTATTAAATAGCTTCTATTCTCCTGCCTTTGCCCTTGTCTCCCCCTTCCTTCCAGTAGCCAGACCAGTTATTTTCATTGTGATGATTCTATCTTCATCTCTCAGTGTGTTCTATGAGTTTGATAATCAGCAGACTCCAAAAACAACGGTCTCAGAATTTAGCTGAGAAAACACTATGCAAACGATTGGAGCATGGAGCATGTCAGTCTAGCTTCACCATAGAAGGATTCTGTTGTCAGATATAAGTTACTCATTACGGCATTTATTGTTTTAAATATATTCATGATGTCAATAATTTTACAGTGCAATCCTGCGTAAAGATCCGCTCAGTGGCCCAGGGCTGCCCGCCGGATCCTGTGTACTGGTGGCCAGGCAGCCGCCGGGCCGGAGGTCTATTTGGGGAAGGGGACGCTTGTCCCTTTCCCCGAGTATAAAGTCTGGCCGGCCCGACCGGCCTCCTCGGATTTACACCAGCAAAATTGCTGGCGGAAGTTGGAGGAGGCTGTGTAATGGCCCAGCCGGCCGGCGGGGGCCGGAGCCAAGGCCATCCCCTGCCCCCTCCCAGATCGGCTGGGCCAATGACCCCCCTCCCCGGCCTGGTGAAACGTTCCCCCTGCCCGCCAGATCCTTATCTGGGTTCGGCGGCAGCCACAGAGGTGCTCCGTTGCCGGAGCAAGGGAGGCTGGCCTCTTCGCCGGCCTCCCTTGCTCACGAGTCGTCACAAACATGCTTTCCGGCACATTTGCAACGTCTCCTGGTGCCGGAAGACTCGTTCTGGCGCCGGGAGCAACCTCTGGATTACACTGTTAAGAGGGAATTTAAGTGAATTGGACTATGAATGGACGAACCCGTGAGAACTGGAACTATCATTGTAACAATTTGTCTATATCTGTGTGGCTGATTTTAAGATAATGGCGGCGTTACAAAATGATTCATTCTCATCTGGTTATCTAACAATATGTGTTTACCCTGGAACAACTATTTACTTCTGCATGTATTGTTGCCACATTAGCATTTTACTAAATTATGTTGACATGCAAATGCATATAAAAACTGTAAAGGATGCCAAGGCACAGCATCACCCTACAGAGCCTATAGCAGTGTAGTCACAGAAACAGTGTGAAGGCATTATATATTATTCCCCCAAATGAGGAAGAACTAGTTGGCTTTAGCTCCCTTGTAAATAAAATCCCGACCCTATTGGAACATAAGAAAAGTCCTACTGGATCAGGTCAAAGGCCCATGTAGCAGGCATTTCATTCCCACAGTGGCCCATCATGTGGCCTCTGGGAAGCCCTCAAGGAGGAGAAAAAGGCATACTTCACTCCTGCCACTGCTCTCTTGTAGCTAGTATTCAGAGACTCACTGAACCTGAAGAACAAAAGTCATCATGATGACTCAGCAACAATGGGGAACAGAGGAGCCAAGCCCGACGTCAGCCCATCAGCAACAGGGGAGGCAGGCACGGGTAGTGGCACGTGGCGCTCGGCTTGAGTAGGAGCCTTGCTGAGGAAGTACACTGGAGGCTTGCCTCTGGCAGCATCAAGGAAAAGCCTGGGGGCCAGCCTGGGGAGGAAGGGGGGCCAGAAGCTGGGGACACAATGAGGGAAACTGGGAATCAGTGGAACTGAGGAGGGAAGTGAGTGACAATTGGTGGGGGGCATGAAGGGGAGCAAGATCAGAAGGGGTGGGGCCTATCTGGGCTAGCTCAGGATAAAGGAGACCCAGCTGCTGATGAGAGAGAACCAAGGAAGTTTTGGGGAGGCCAGTAAGCCTGCCCGAGCCCCAGAAACATTACTTTGGACCCCAGGTGGAGGAAGCCGTGGGTGATGTAACCCCCCCCCTCTACCTTTTCTCAGACTGATGGGGTCAAATAGGATACAGGGAGCAGAGCTAAGGCTGTGGAAGTGGACAGGGGAGGCAGGTTGCAGAGGCACTCCACAGCAGGCCCCTTGACATCACCCCGTCTGGCCAGGGGCCACCTTGCAAGGCGGTGGCAGTGAGGGAGGGTGTGACACATGTCTAGTAGCCATTGATAGACCTGTCCTTCATGAATTTGTCCAGTCCCCCTTTTATAGCTATCCAAGCTAGCGGCCACCACCATGTCCTGTGACAATGAATTCCACAGCTAATTATGTGCTGAATGAATTACAGTCGACCTGCATCTTATGTGCATTTTCCTTGTGCGAATTTAAGTATACATGCTTCCCCCCCCCCCAAAAAAAAAACACAACCAGAAAAACAACAGTTTAAGTAGTGCAAGCGATTCCACCTGCCACTCCATTTACTCAGTATATGCCCTGGAGCCATTCTGAAATAGGAGAATAAAGCTGCTGTTCCTTCAGCCATCTCAGTTCCTGCGTGTCTCTTGTACTGTGATTTTAGTTCTTAAAGAGACCATGTGTATTTTTCAGATTTAAGGTAGTTTTGACTGTACTGTACATAATTTTGGCTTTATGCGCCGACCTCAGAACATAACCCTCGTGTAAGATGCAGGTCGACTGTACCTCCTTTTGTTCATCCTAAATCTCCCAGCAATCAATTTCATTGGATTACCCCTGGTTCTAATATCGTGAGACCGGAGAAACAATTCTCTCTCTCTGTGCCATGCATAATTTAGTATGTTTCAATCATGCCCCCCTTAGTTGCCTTTTTTTTCCAAGCTAAGAAGCCCCAAACTTTGTAGCCTTTCCTTATAAGGAAGGTGCTCTGATAATTTTGGTTACCTTCCTTTGCACCTTATTCAGCTCTACAATATCCTTCCTGGGTAACAGGAAGCTTCCTGGGTAACAGGTACGTTGTCACACCTCTCAGACCCCCACATGCTACTGCATGTTTTCTAAGGGGAACCCCCAACTGGATATTGGGGCTCTCTGTTAATCAAGGAAGGAGGTTCCCCAAAGTGACCCCCTTCTGTCTGGGCTTCCTAGCCTTAGTGGTGGCAGCAGAAAGCCTTCCAATGTCCTAGTCAGTCCTGATAATAAGAGTGACCCAGAGAGCAGTGGAGAAAGGGTCATCGCTAACTTCTAGGCTTTGTGCTTGTTTTGCCACCCACCTGTCTTTCTTCACAGCTGTTACGTTTACCTTTAAATGGAAATATCATCATGTAGATTACAAATGGTGAGCTCTACGGGATTTAAGATGATTATTTCTTCAGTATCTGCTCTCAAGGATGCAAGTTTTGATGACTGTAATCCAGAAATACTGTAATGACTTTGTGCTTGCAGTAAGTGAATTGGAAACCTCTGTGTGTGTGTGTGTGTGTGTGTGTGTGTGTGTGTGTGTGTGTGTGTGTGTGTGTGTGTGTGTGTGTGTGTGTGTGTGTGTGTGTGTGTGTGTGTGTGAATGAATATGTATAATGTATATGTATAACATGCAAAAGAATTTGGTGTAACATTCATGCCTATCTGTCAACCCAGCCATGCAGCCATCCGCTGTGTGATTCAACTGAGTGGAAATAAGAGAAGCGTGGACAAATGATCACAATCAAGATTTGCCTTCCCGAATCCAAGCAGAAAGTTCTAAACTGATCCTCGCAGATCTAATGGAGTTCACCATTGCTGCTGCTGCTCTTGACTGACAGCAAGAAGAGCCATCATTGCAGTACGTTTAATTATACATGGTGCCAGTGAACAAAGTCTGGAGAAAGAGATTATGTGTTTAAAAAAGGAACCTGCTGTTCTTTTCTGCTACAGTTCACAATGTTACAGCACTGAATGTTTAATCTTTTGTATGTACCACTTCATACTGTGACCTGGCAATTGCCCAGAGGGTACTGGTATAACAAAGCAAATTCAAATGAAACACAGAATTAGTCATGAGCCGTTATGATCACGGTCGCAAAAACAAGCCCCATGCTCCTCCTTTGGCAAAGACCATGGGCAACTCAGCTATGCGCCTTGCCACATTTCGGCAGCTGCTTTTCCATTGCTCTTAATTGCTGCCATCCATAGACAGCTGTGCTGGTGACATTTAAAGAAAAAGGGGAGCCCATTTCCATTCTAACCTCTTTAAGTATGCCTCGCTCAATGACAGTTCTCTGTAAAAGCAACCTATGCTGCTTTGTATACTGTATATTCTGAGGTATGGTCTGAATTTATGTGAGGCAGCACCTTTTTGAAGGGAAGCAGTGCTTGGGTTGGACAGAGCTTGGATGGGAGGCTGCTGTGGAGCCCCAGGTAACAAACTGCCTTGACTTCCCTCATGGAAGAGATATAAATCGTGTGGAAAATACACCATCAATTTTATGATTTCCATGTTTCACAATGGCATGTGTCCAGTATGACAATAGGAGTTAAGAATGCAATTTGAGGTGGGTTTTTTTAGTGAAATGTGTTTTAAGTTTCCAGCTGAAGGTAGTGATCAGTGTTGATAATTGAGTTAGCTATATCAACAACTTAGAAAATTAATTCAATCAAGAACTGAATAAGTGCATCCCCCTCCAATGCTTGTGGCATCTCTGTTCTGGGATAGCAGTGCCAAATAAAAATGAGTTTCCAAGCACCATGAGGAAAAAGAGCGACACTTGAGACAATACATGAATCCCTTGGACTAAAGGAAGAGCCCATCTTGAGGTTGACTGTATTATCCAGTTTTCGGTGTCCAAGTTCCTCCCTATACAGCCCGAGAGGAAGGCTGCAATCCCATCCACACTTACCTGGGAGTAAGCCCCATTGACTACAGTTGGACTTCTGAGTAGGCATGCATAGGATTGAGCTGGAAGAAGCTCAGCTGAGAAAGCAAACCAGTAGTATAAACTCTTTCTTACCAAAATGTATACTAAATTTCCAGAAGCTTGATAGTTGTTGTCTCTAGGTTAGTAAAGACGTTCTGCCTATTCTGGAGAATAAATTCACAGAATAGCCCCAAAAAATTAGAGATGGGACATTTTTATACACAAACTCTTATTTAGTAGCCCTTGCCAAATAGCATTTACATGCAAAAATCCTTCTTTGTTTCAATTTATACCAGCTGTAATGAAAGTGATACCTTCTTAAAACATATAAAACATAGAAATGTCAATATAAATTACTCTAGGAAGACAGCAACACCATTAGCCACGTAAATGATGTTAATGCTAAATCTTGTTTTCCATTCATAACAGCATAGTGGTGGACACAATCCTAGAATATACAATCCTGCAGTCTCTTTATATGACATAATTTATAGTGAGGTGGCCTTCTGAGGACTTCAGAGGTTGACCCTTGGCTCCCTGTTAATTACAACATCTATTTTGATGGCTGTGGATCCAACACATAAAGGGCCAGATTCTGCATCCCTTTAATTACATTCATTAGTATAAAGCAGTGATCTTCAACCTTTACCTTTGGGTAAAGGATGCTGTAAATCCCCTCCGCAGGCCTCTCCACACCTCAAAACAGCTCCCAATCGTAATCGCAACCCACTTCCAATTTTGTCCGAAAACCGGAAGTGGGTTGAGATTGCGATCGGGAGCCGTTTTGAGGTGCGGGGAGGGCTGCGGAGGAGTCTGCAGGCTCCCCGCACTCCCTGGAGACCCAGCAAGACCCCCAGGTAGGCTGAAAAGCTACTTTTTCTCCCTGGCAGCGACGGCACGATCCCAGCAGTGCTGTCGCCGCCGTCCTGACATCGGAGATGAGTGCCATACCCCTTAAGGGGAAACACACTGTCTCCCTCTGGACCTTGGGGTCGCGACCCCAAGGTTGAAGATCACTGGTATAAAGGGTTGGGTATGTTACATATAAGATGAAAAGCCCTTTTGTCTTCCCCAAAAGCATCCGATATAGCTTCGGCAAACATGTTCCCAAACTGATTTACCATCTTCCATGAACTGTTTCACAAATTACACAACAAAGCCAGGTTTTCCACCAAGCACAACTCAAACAATCACAGCTAATTCTGGCTCTCTGATAGCTGTACCTATATTTGATATACACTATATATATTCAAACATTTTCTGTTTCCACTTTTTTGATGTATGCTTTTTATATTAGGACATTTGAAAATACCATGTTTGATGTATTTGTACCCCTCAACAGCTCTGCTAGTTTGGACTTCTGCATGGCTTCTCTTTCTGGAAGCTTCCTGTTCACTGCTGCATTTAAAAGCAATACAGCAAAGAATGAGCCTGGACAAGAGTACAGAGCTGGCCCATCTAGGAAGCTAACTGAAGTGGTTGCCTCAGGCATTGGTGGGGATGCCCATCTCTGGCCACCTATCTACCTGCATTCTTCCTCCATCTCCTTTCACTCCCTGAATTGGAAAAGAAAGGGAGAGAGAGAGAGAGAGAGAGAGGAGAGGAAGAGAAAACGTGGAGAGGAGAGTACTCAGTACTGAACTAGAACATTGGAGAGTGGGAGGAACAGAAGCTGACACATCATTGGGTAATGGGAGGGTAGCATTTAGCATACCACCTCAGGCATAAAGAGGTCTTGGGCTGGTCTTGCATTAATATACAGTGTCCCTGAGTGATAGGACTCTGATCCTGCGGTTTCTGAGTGTTCTGGAATTGGGGGGGGGGGGGGGTTGTCGTCCTGAGTTGGGCACCAACCACCGCATTAAAGCAGCAGAAC
This sequence comes from Plestiodon gilberti rubricaudatus, assembly GCA_026170595.1. Lineage (NCBI taxonomy): Eukaryota > Metazoa > Chordata > Lepidosauria > Squamata > Scincidae > Plestiodon > Plestiodon gilberti. The sequence goes on from JANXHW010000001.1 coordinate 116,246,314, forward strand.
TCTGCTTAAGGCCCATCAACAGTCATTGTCACTGGGTCTACTCAGTGGGGATGTGCAATGTTTAACTCTTAATGGCCTTCTCCTATCTGACATAGTTCACCTCAGGACCCTGGCACAAATGCACATGGGCAGTGCAGTCCTGTCTAAAGTTCCGTGGGTGGCCCTAAGGCCGCCCGCAGGACCCTATACTCGTTCCAGGTCACTCTGGAGCAGCCCGGAGGTCTTAGGGGAAGGAGACGTTTGTCCCCTTCCCCCGGTGTAGAGCTGGGAGGCCCCAATGGGCCTCCTCAGATTTCCACCAGCTCAAGAGCTGGTGGAACTCTGAGGTGGCCGTGTAATGGCCACTGAGCCCGGGAACGGGATGGGCATGTGGCGGCTGACATCCTCACCCCCTCCCGGGCTGGCTCGGCCAATCGCTGCCTTCCCTCGCCGCCCGGCCCGTCGTTGCACCCGCCGGTGGGAGACTTACCTTCCCCAGCGGCGGCTTGGTCGCTTTGATGGCGGCTGGCATCCGCGCCGGCGGCCCTTACTCGAAAGCAGTCGCTAACGTGTTTTACGGCACGTTTGCAACAGTTTAGTACACGCTCCACTGCTCTAAACTTAGGCAGGATTGCGCTGTCAGTCTCTTATTCTGTTTTGATGCTGAGGCTTTCTACTGCTCTGCTAGTTTTAAATACAGTACGTTTTGTTGACTTCGTTATTTTTAATCACCATACATTGTTCTGGAAGACCAGACTGCAGAACAGGAACCAAATTATTGTGATACATAAATAAATAAAAAAGGTAGTGAATGGAATGTATTTCCACCTCTGACCTAAGCAGCAATACTGGCCCAGATTACTGGCCAGTTCCTATTAAGTGTTTTGCACTCTGGTGTAACAATCTAAGTACAAAGTGCACATGTGACAAGTCAAATATGAACCATGTGTATATTAAAACTCTCTTCCTTCTTAAAATACAGGGGCCCTCTTGCATACCTTTTAAGGAGAAGTAAGTGGGGCTAAGAGTACATGTGGTTCGTATTTGATTCACCCTTTGTGTATTTCGTCTTCAGGTATTCCCACTAAAGTACCAAAAAAAAAAAAAAAAAACACCCTTGTAAAAGCCAAGCTTCAGATTTGCATAGAGGCCCTTTCACTAGTAATCAATAGCACTAAAAATAAATTGGTAAACAAAAAATATTAATGTTTTCCATCCATTAAGTTCCCCATCTGGCTCTTCTGTTGGGAGGCTTTGGACTATACGCTTGTAGCGGAGAAAAAGATCTTGTAAAACATCACATCCAACTATGTCGGTAGCATGATAAAAGGCACAAGCATCAGCAGCAGACACTTTTAGAGCAGCCACACAGCCCCATTCCCACATAAGTCAAAGATTTTGGCACTCTTTCAAGCAAGCCCTTCATTATTAAAAAGTACATGAATGCTTTTTCAGAGATATGAAAGTCAAATATTTAGGCAGAAGGTAGGAGGTTTCTAAATTACCCAGCTTGCGAGACACTCCTGACTTCCAAATGCTTCAGCCTTCCAAACTAGTTGGTTTATATAATATTTTAATTAAAAGCTGTTTTAGGAAAGATTTTAACCAGGAAGGGGGGAAAAAAGAATCTTTTCACACCTCGTCCAGGGATTAGTGATTTATATTGCTCTGAGCATCTCACAAAGGCATTTTATGAGGAAATCTAGTGTTTGTTTTTTATTCCCTTTGAAATGCAGCTTTGATCATAGTTATTAAAGCACTGTACAGCTTAATGGCTTAGCAGTTAAAATAACAGTACAGTGGAGAGAGAAGAAAGAGATTTATTGGAACTGTAGCACAAATAAACAGATTATTACAATATTAGGTTATCGTAAAGTTAAACGTGATCCCAAAAGCCTAAGGATAAATAGACCCGATCCTGGATATAAACTGGAATCCTCTGGTGCTTAACCTTTCTGTGGAAGAATGTGAAGTTAAGGACAATATATAAGGTAACGATATATATAATCTTAAATATGACTTTAAAAGAAAACAGAACACCATCAAATTCAAATGGAAAACAAATGACGTTTGAGTTTTCACTTACACTGTGGCTTCTGCATAACATTCTTTTCTCATGAAGGGTCCTTAAAACATATATGAATGTATAGACATTGAATTGCCATCTCCTGTCTCTGAGCTCTTGGCCTACTAATACTTGCATGGCATTGAGAAACAAATAGAGATAAAGGTGAACAATCTTAGAGATAAAGGTGAACAATCTGATCCAGATATCCTGATATACACAGAACAATTTTGTGGATACCCAGCACAACCAGTTGCCAACCAGATGGTCATCTCTGTTGGAATCAGGAATTGCCTGGATTCACAGCTCAATGTAATGCATACCTACTCAGAAGTAACTCCTATTGAGTTCAATGGGACTTACTCCCAGGTTAGTGCTTACAGTATAGGATTGCAGCCTCAGTCACTCCCAATAGGTGATCAGTCCTGTCAAACCTGGGAAGTTCAGACTATAGTCCCAACATGATGACCAGACATTTAATAAATGGAATTTAAGAGCTAGAAGTAGACTACAGCTGTAGGAATTGCACATGCAGTTCTGCTAATCCAGTTCAGTTGTGTGTATAATTCCAGTGCATCCCCCTTTGTCCTTCAACTGTTTAAAGTACTCTCCATCATTTCCAGAGACATCTACAATGGCTTTGATTATTTTGGCCTTGCATGCCAAGGGAATGAAAAGACATGCAATGTGGGTCCTGATTTGGGAGTCCTCCCCAGTTTGGGAGCCCTCTCACAGCCCAATCCTAATGAGGGCCTGCACACGCTGGCGCTGCTGATCCTGCCCCCCTCCTGGGCCCAATTCGCCCACCCCGCCCCATCACCACCCTGTTCCACCCTCTTCTTGCCCCGTTCAACCCCCTCTCCCCGCCCCTGCGCTAGACTTACCTGCTCCTTCGGGCCTCCCAACGACTGCCAATTCCAGCAGGAACGCCAGTACAGTGCAAGGCCCAGGCACACCGGCAGGAAGGCCAGAGCCTTCCTGCTGGCGTTGGCAGTCGTTGGGAGGCCCGACGGAGCAGGTACGTCTAGTGCAAGGGAGGGGGTTGAACAGGGCAAGAGGAGGGTGGAACAGAGTGGTGATGGGTCGGGGGGTGGGCGAATTGGACCCAGGAGGGGGGCAGGATCGGCGGTGCCAGCGTGTGCCATATCCAAACCCCCTTTCTGGGTCTGATCTGCTTACATGGATCAACTCAGACTTGCACCAGTGATATCACTGGCACAGGTTCGAGTTGACTCATTGCGGCTGCTGGGGCTTACCCCAAGGAGACCTCCAGCAGCCAAAACTCCCCTGTGGGATGCAGCATAGCCAGTGCTGGCGCCGCTGCATTACCGGCTAGGGATTTACATTGGATTGGGCTGCCTAAGGGCTGAAATAAATAACAGGCACATTATATCTCAAAAGGGGGGTGGTCACATCCATCCACTGAACCTCCCAACTGCATGTTAAACATCTCATGTACTTCTGAAAAATTATCTTGGTTTGCAAGGTATGTAGTAAAAACATTGTGAACAGAAAAGAAAATACAAAGGTTAGAAGGCAGAAAATGTCATGCCAGAATCTATTTTAGCAAGCAGATATATTAACATTTTATACAGTTAAGAAAATTAAAATACTTAAAAATGTACTAAATTATTTTAGAAATTTCAGAAATGAAAATTGAAACAGTTAAAAATAATTGCTGGCAATTAAAATGTTAGGCTGAAAATGGTTTTCTTGCAATTCACTTTTCCAGTGGACACAGCCAGAAACATTAAACTCTCTTACTCTTTTGTTTGTCTTTGACCTGTTTATTTTATTTCTTTCAGAAGAGGAAATAGCAAAGGCCTTAATGGATGTTGCCCAGTGTTTGCTCCATCCTTTCCATTTAACCAAACTGGCAAAGTGAGTAGTTTTTGAGAGATAATGAGTAACATAATATGTTGGCCTCCCATTGCGCTGATGTCAGTTGTGCCAAAAAGAAAGATCTGCTGACCCTAATTCTATAAACTGCTCTCATATTGTCAGACCTCATTGGTAGACACGGAGGGTCTGTGTCTGTTCAATGTCACAAAACGACAACCGCATGACAGATGCTAGTTGTGAAAACTAGTTGGGGAAGAAAACCCATTGCGCTCCCCCATTCTTTGCCCCTTAACTGTTTAAAGTAGTCTCTCTCCATCATTTCCAACAGCTTTGATTATACTGGCCATTCATTCTAAGGGAATATCAACACAGGTCTCTCTTAGAGGATCTGAGGTAGTTCTCATTTATAAGTGATCCTTGCATAGGACTGCTATCTGGCCAGAATCCTACCAACTGGGCAGGAGTTTCATTTTCACAATCAGATGCTGTCACGGTGATCAATACAGAAAACATATGCCATTTGGGGGTGGGCATTGGACCTGGAGAGGGCAGGGATATCGATGGCGAGATACGCCGATATACAAAGCCCTCTTCAGGCCCAGTGGGTGCGGCTTTACATGGAAGGCTCGAATGTAAGTGAGCTCTGGAGGAGCTCGAGGAGGCCCACTGGGTCTCCAGCCACTTACACGCAGGGAAGGGGACGATCATCGCCTTCCCTCCTAGTGCACCCAGGCTGCTCTGGAGCAGCCCAGATCCTGCATAGGATACGGCGGCTGGCCCTTTAGGCCGGCTGCCATATCTCACACAGGATTGGACTGTCAATGCTGTAGTGCTCAGTGCTACACGCCAACCAAATAAAGAGAAGACAAAATTATAGGAAATAATGAAAGAAGCCCTTGTGGCAATTTTATATAAACAACATACAGGTGCCATTACTAGACTGAACAACCTAAATTACTTTGTACACCTACAACAGAGTCTTTTCCCAAACCCATTTTGCTAACAGAGAAATTATTTAACATTATTCTGAATCATAATGTTTAACTAATTACTTATCATAATTACTTTAGGCAATGAAAGATATTTATACCTTTTAAACATCTAATCCTTAATTAGCATATTTTCATTAATCAGAAAAAAAATGAATAATTTAAAAATAGGGTAACAGATGAATTATGCCAGAAAGGCTTTGTCTGGAAAGAACACTTTATCCAGGCTTGGTGTTGAAACTTGCTTTGCTTAATCCCAGGAGCTCTGTTATCTTTACTTCTGTAAAAATGTACAGGATTTTCCCCCCATACCATCTTGCTCATGAGTAATCAATAGACTATTAGTATTATGAGTGTAGCCATTGTTTGGTATTCTTCACTTGATTAATATGCAGAAGACATTTTTTAAAGAACCAAATTCTTAGATTTTCTTACTATTCTACTAGCTGCCCAATCCTATCCAGCACTAGCACAGCGGGGCTGCACACCCCACGCTGTATCCAGCACTGGGATTGAGCAGGCTGGAGGGTGTCCTTGGGGTAAGAGGATATTTGTCCTCTTACCCCATGTCAAGCCCCAGCCTGCTCAATGGGGCTATTCGGATATCTGCACCAGCTAAGTCTCTGGCGCAGGCCCAAGAAGCCCAGCATAGGGCTTCCCGACCTGGGAGGGGGGATAGGATACGAGATAATGCTTTTATCCCTCCTTGCTTTTTTCTGTTTTCTATTTTTATATAGGTGTTTGCAGTGGATGCAGCAAACAGTGGAGGACCCCTGTGCAGCCTCTTTTAAAATTTCCCATTATGCCCCAGTTGCAAGTCCACTGTCTGGGGCAGTGTGTGTGTGTGTGTGTGGGGGGAAATAATGGCTACCAGTGGGCTAATATGGAGTATATTTTAGTTTTATTTATTTATTTTATTTATTACAGTATTTATATACCGCCTTTCTCATAGACTCAAGGCGGTTTACATAGGCAAGGCCGACCATAAAACCCATTTTTTCAAATTGGGTTTTTTACAATGTTATACTATGAGAGAGACTCCTAGAACCCTCCATTTCTCCAGATGTTTTCCTTCCTAGTGCAGTTGTCATTCTGACCGCACAGCTCTTGCCTTCCAAGCTTCCACAGGCAACCGCATATCAAGCCTCAGGTGGGTTAACAAGCTGTTATCCATTTCTTGCCAGCTGATACCTCCACAGTCTACATTCCTCCGCATTCCTTCACAAAGCTCCAACACTCCATCAGCGACGTTCGTTGCCCTTCCAAAGCGAGACCGGGCTGACCCTGCTTAGCTTCTTCAGACAAGGCGGCAGCTCAACCTCCAGACCACATCTTTTGATTTGTGGGCTCAGCAAAAGCGTTCAGATATTATTTTCCAACAGTACTCTGATTATTAGAGCAATAAACCCCAGCTGTCCAAAGTACAAATACTAAGCTGCTAAATAAAATTACAAATACTAGCCCTCCCACACACATCCCTATTTGGAATATTGAATACAAACCATAGGGTGGGATTTCATTATACAGGAAACAATGAAGGACAAGGCTCAGATTCTCAAAGAACAGTAACTTCAATGACCTTATAAAGGGGCTCATTTTGTTTCCAATATGGGAAAATAAAATAATTTGTAGAACATAAGGACAATACACTTTTTGGCATAACTATGGAGAACCACATCTGTTCAACATGTATTATATTTTGTGACAGAATGGATAAGCTGTATGCTGCTTATAGCAAGAAATGGAGAGCCAGAAAGTTTGGTCTGCTGACATTTCACTGAGAATGAACAAAATTAGGATTTTAAAATGTGATTACCATTTCTCAATGTTTCATAAGACCCCCCCCAAACATCATCATCGCTATTTGGCACATGAAACACCAGTGGACGTTAACAAACATTTTCTTCAACCTTTGACTGGATTGTAATGCTAATTGTAAAAAAGAAAAAAACGTGTATTTTGTTGTGTTATCTTTACTTATATAGAAATAACAGGCCAGTCCTCTGCAGTGTTATCCATGCTTAACTCGGAAGAGGATGGGACATAAGATTTTTTTCCTAAGAATACTGTGGGTTATAGAGCATTAGGTTTTGAGCCCAATTCTTCTTCCTGTCAAGACATGTGGGGATTTATCTATTGGTAGGAAATATAGAGTTGCTTACAAGTTTGGAAGATAATCTAATTCAGAGGTTCCCAACCTGTGGTACGTGTACCACTGGTGATACGTGGGCCACAGACTGGTAGTACGCTGGCTGCCTCTGGCCAAGATGGCAGCCGCCATCTCGACTGCGCGGCGCCACATTGGAGCCCCCAAAATGGCACAAGCTCTGCCAAGGTGGCAGAGCTCAAGCACGGGGGCTCTAGGCACTGGGGATGGCCCTCCCATCCTCCCCTGCATCTTACCTGCCTTTTTCAAGCTCTGGCGTAGCTGCGAACCCGGAAGAAAGTGCCAACAACGTCATCGGCACTTTCTTCTGGTGGTACGCAGCCGACCAGAGGCCTATGTAGGTAGTACCCGGTTGAGTACCTCTGATTTCTCTCCGACTTTCTTAAGGACCTTCGGCAATGTTCATGGCAACAAAACCTATGTTTGATGGGGAGATACGAAGAGATACGTACTCCTTAATACAGTATGCTGCAGCAATACATTTACTGCCACATGAAGCTGCCAGTCCCCACAAGTCATCTAAGGAGGCTCTTCTGTGTGTGCCATCATTTGTGGTTGCACAGCTGACATATGGGTGGGCCTTTTTTGTTGTGACATGACCTTGTGGAACTCTCTGCTAGAGGATATCTGGATAGCCCCCATCCTGTTTGCTGTTAACAGGTATGCAAACATGTTTTTGTTTTGTATTTGAATGAAGTTGAGCTGCTTCTCCTCTGTTTTTAGCTGGTGCTGTGGTTTTGTTTATGATTTTTTAAAAAATGTTTTTGATTATTTTTATTCTGATTTTGTGAATCGTCATGAGACACCTTGGTGGCGGTGTACATACAGAGAACGGTGGCATGTACATACAGTAAATAAATAATGTTCAATCCTGATACACACATATGATGCACCTTTTGCATTTTTCTATCGAGGTTGGTGCAGAGGCCCACTAGATTCTGAGATGGGTTTCTCACCAGAGTCCCTGGGCATTATGTAATTTGATCAGCATAATTAGACCAGGGCAAGTGTAAGAGGGTTTCTAGACCATGGCATATCACAATAACATCACTGGCACATGCCATACTAGAGAGGTCATGATAAGCCTAGCCTGGAACAAGAATAGATATCTTAAATCCTAAATCCTTGCCAGGCTTGCAGCGCAATCGTATCCAACTTACACCACCAGTGAAACCAGCAAGGGAGGGCAGGGCGGGTGACTTTGGAGGGGAGATTTAAATCCCCTTTGAATCCCCCTTTGGAAGGGATTTGAATCCCCTTTCCGTTCTGGGGCTTCCCGTTGTCGCTGCACCACTGGTTACACCAGTGGTGTAAGTTGGATAGGATTGTGCTGTTGGTGAGTTACCTCTCCAAATTCAACGGTGAGCTTGGCCTAGTCACCACTGGACCTCAAAATCCATCACTGAATTCTAGAGTTTACAAAATTTGGCAGGAGCCCTTGTTCAGTGGTGAATAGCACAGGCTATCAGGAAGGGCAGAGTATAAATACAACCTACCATATAGGATATGACAAAAGCCATACCAGGTAGTGTAGTGGCTGGAGATGATGTGACGACTTACCATGCAGTGCAGAGAATTGAAGTGATAAGGCACACTATGCATAGATGGTAAAGAAGCTACCATATGTGAAAGCTGTTTCATGGCACACATAATAGAGGATAGATACACCAGTCCATTATTAAAAGAATATACAGTATCTTAACATGCTGGCAATTTTAATACACTCATTTTTAAATAGTTAAAATAATTTCTTTTAAAAGAAGAAAAGGCATGACCTGAGCAGATACGTAGGTTGCCCATTTCTTTCTTCTATTTATGTCTCACTATTTCACTATTTAGCATAATGTAGGATTTATGTTGAGTGTAGAATATATCTGTAGAATAATACATTCATTTATGTTGAGTGTAGAATATAAACAGTAAAAGTGAAGCACTTAATTCCAAATGGATAAGAACAAATTCTTTCCCTTCATTCTTCCTTCCAGGAGGCCTTCAACTCTGGAATTGTTCAGTGGTGAATAGCACAGGCTATCAGGAAGGGCAGAGTATAAATACAACCTACCATATAGGATATGACAAAAGACTACAACTATTTTTAGAGAAGTTATTTCCTGTACATTCTACATATGTTATTCTGGTTGCATATGGAACTTACTTAGAGCCAGAAAATTAAAATGCATTTTATCATAAATAGAGTTCTTGGGTTCCTTGCCATGTTCACATAATAAATCCGTAAAACAAAGATGCTGGGAAGGAAAATGGCTTTTTTTAAAATTTCCCCTGTTTTAAAAATAGAGTACAAGATGTGCAAAAATTGAAATGCATTGCTTATTTTTCTTTAAAGTAATAAGGCTGTGAATTCATTAGTTAGGTTTATTGCAGAAAAACTATTTTAACTAAATGAGGTCAATATTACTATTTAACATTATTATAGAACACGATGGATTATTGAAATGGCTGCAGGCTGTGTTGGTCATTCCAATGGCTTTGATATTTGTGAACATGGCCCCAATTTGTTATCTTTTGGAAAGAAATAATGGTTAATATCAAAGAAATCGCAGGGCAAGAGCTTCCTAGGAAACAGAGAATTAATATTTTAATGGCGCAGTGGGTTAAACCACTGAACCATAAGCTGTCGATCGAAAGGTCGGCAGTTCGATTCCCGCGACGGGGTGAGCGCTCGTTGCTTGGCCAGCTCCTGCCAACCTAGCAGTTCCAAAGCATGTCAATGCGAGTAGATAAATAGGTACCGCTTGCGGGAAGGTAAACAGCGCTCCGTGTTCCAGCTGCATGCTACGCGCTGCGGCAAGGAGAGTCATGCCGGCCACATGACCACGGAGGTGTCTTCGGACAACGCTGGCTCTTCGGCTTTGAAATGGAGATGAGCACCACACCCTAGAGTCGGACACGACTGGACTTAATTGTCAGGGGATACCTTTACCTTTAATATGTTAATTGTGGCAAAAACTTGAATTTTTCCCTGGAAGAGTGGTTAAGGTGGACATGAAATACTCTGCTTATGGTGAAATCAAATCATTTGATAAAATTTAGGAAGGGAGAGAAAGAAGGGATCTATTCATGTATAATGGAATTTATTTCATTTTGGTTTAGATTAGAAGATGCCATCAAAATATATTCTTTTTCCAAAAATATTGACCTATTTGGACTTCTTTGCAAATGTAAGAAATCAACATTGCTTTTGTCATATTTTTACTAGTTTCCCATTCTCCCTCCCCCCCCTCTCTCTCACACACACATGTCTCTGAATGATGTAAACTGATATATTAAGGAGAATAGTTTAACACAGCACATCAAGTTTACTACATGCAAAGAATGGAAAATTCAAAACATATGACACGGGCACCCCACCTGTAGTAGACTAGTGGTACAGTCCAGAATCGTCTCACCTCAGGTGTGTGTAGAAAAGCCCTTGCTCTGTGATGGTATAACTCAGGGTGAAGCTCTTCTCTTGGCAGCACAGACAGCAATCATGTAAATAACTTTAGCACAGTACTGTCCTCTGACAACAGTTAACGTAATGGATGGAGAGGTTTAGAGAGAGGAGACTTGGGGATGGGATAAGGCAACAACCAAGAGTATTTGCAGTTAGGCCAGAGGCAAAAAAGTTATGGGGTGACGGTGGGGGCAAGGAGAGGAGATTTTGGTTATTTTTTCTTATTTGTACTTCACATAGTAAGTATTGCTTCATAATCTGCAGTTTGTCCATACTGTAGCACCTTAGTTCCTTGCTAATGCAAATACCCAGATAAAATGGATTGAAGATACCCTAATGCAGCCCCATTATTGAGCCTTTATCACCTTACCAGTCATATACAGGAAGTCCTCACTAACAGCCCAATCATGCCTAAGGATTGGGCGGGCGGCCCAGGCCGCCCGCCGGATCCCGTGCTCCGCCGCGGGCAGGCTCCCGCGTGGCGGAAAGTCTACTTGGGGAAGGGGACGCTCGTCCCCTTCCCCGGGTGTAACTGGCGCTGGGGCCGATTGGCCTCCTCGGAATTCTGCCAGCGAAATCACTGGCGGAAGTCGGAGAAGGCCGTGTAACGGCCCAGCCACGCAGCAGGGGACAGGATTTGGCCGAAGCCGTCCCCCGTCCCCTCCCAGAGCAGCTGGGCCTATGACCACCCTCAATTTTCCCCGATCCACCCCCCAGCCCACTGGATCCTTACCTGGGTCCGGCGGCGGTCCTTCGGGCGCTCGGTCGGTGGAGCAGGGGAGGCCGGCCTTGCACCGGACTTCTCTGTTCTCGAGTCATCGCAAATGTGCCTTACGGCATGTTTACGACGGCTTCAGCGGTCCGCTGACCGTATTTACTTCAGGATTGTGCGGTTAAAGTTGTTGATAGGTTCTTGGAAACTGCAACTTTAAGCAAAACAACTTATAATGACCATAGGCTAATTGATAAATGTAAATGTTGCTGTGGCATTTTACCATCAACTTTAAAATGAAACAACTTTAAACGAAACAACTTTAAGTGAGGACTTGCTGTAATGGGGACTCCTGGTCTTTCATCCTGAATTCCTTGGGAAAGAGTGGAATACAGATGGAACTAGCAATTATACCCACCATTCGTTCTCCACATTTAACTGCCTGTAGATTAGGTGTGAACTGACTTTCAGATAGCACTGTTGGTGTTTGAGGCTCTGAATGGTGTAATAAGCTAATATTCAAGACCAGTTTCAGTAATCTCCTAGCTATCTGCAGTCAGACTCCATCCACTGTTTGGAGAGTCCACCATTGAGACTTAAGCTCATGAAGGCATAGCCGTTTCCTTTGCATAGATGTCTCTTTTTCATCTTCACCCATAAAAATTAAGATTTTAGGTTGTTTTGTAGGGTGCATGAGTAAAAAGATGCTTGTGTGAGTGAGCTTCCCCCTCACAATAGCAGCCCTGCACCTGTGAAAATCCATTCCTCCTCCTGCACTGCATGGTATGGGACACAAAACCTGCAGGAGGAAGGGAGATTGGCAAAAATCACAGACACACGCACACACACCTTAAGCAAATGGAAGTGGATTCCATCGGCACAGGTGCCACTCAAGCTATTGCATTTTTAATTCTCCCGTTGTTTTAGAGGGGTCACAACTATTGATTCCTCTCAGAAAAATTTCCTTTTTGGAGTGTGTGTGTGTGTGTGTGTGTGTGTGTGTGTGTGTGTGTGTGTGTGTGTGTGTGTGTGTGTGTGTGTAAATGGGATCGTACATTTGATGGCAGAAGAAAATACAGGAACGGTTATTTGAGCTTCAGTGCCCATACCAAATGTCTGAGTTGCCTGCAGCCTACAAGAAGTCTATGCAATGTGTTTTGTTTTTGTTTTTTTTGCTTTTCTTATGTTCTATTGCTTGGGCAATATGGTTTCACTCTCAGCCTGGAAGCCTTTTGAGATTCATAAACAAACGGTGGTCCCAGAGGACAGGAATGCAAGGCATGCAGACTTGTCTCTAGGAGGTAACAGCCAAATAACATACATCTCAAAAGTCAGGTTGCCATTGCTGAGGCAGAATGGTGACATGTTTGAGGCATTGCTGCTGACATTGCACGCTGCTAATGAATGACAGTGCCAAAATGCCAGCACTTACCTTGTCACCGCCAAAGAGTTACAATTAAATTGCCCCTTAAAAAACTGACAAGTGACGAAAGAGGTTTCAATGAAGGTCATGAGTATCTAGGATTTCTATTCCCTTTGAGCACGGCTGTAATTTCTGATTTCCCACAAAAGAAATTGCAAGACAAATGTCCTCTCATAACCTAGAAGGTTTCCAAGAGAAGTATTAGATTACAGAGGCAGAGTTAGTATTAGATGTGTAGCACAGAGACATATGCTGCATTGTGAGGCACAGACCAACGCTGTGACAACTTTCCTTTTCCATAGCTTTAAGCCATGCTCCACATGTGCAACAGACCACTGTGAGCATTGTCTCTCAAAGGATGCCCTTAGGGGCCAAACCAGACATGGTCATCACTTGGCCCTGTATGGTTTTCCTCCCACCCCCACCCTTCTCTCTCAATAAACAGACATGGACGATCAAAGGATGTGTTGAAAGTCACGTTTAGTTTGGTCCTTACATTTCGTTTTTGAAACTGGAAACTATTTTTCTTTGTTACGAAACAGCCATTTGTGAAATCCTTCAGGATGGAAAGGAAACAAACAGCCCGATCCTACCTAAACATCCCTGCACCGATGCAGCAGCGCCGCGCCGGCATAGGCTATGCTGCATCCCGCAGGGGAGTATAGCAGGCGGAAAGTCTCCTTGGGGTAAGGGGAAAGCCTCAGCCTGCGCAATGGGTCAACTTGGACCTGTGCCAGTGATATCTGTGTTGGTGATATCCGTGTTGGTGGATCAGACCTGGGAAGGAGGATAGGATACAGCGCATGCTGGTGCTACTGATCCCCTCCTGGGCCTGATCCGCCCACCCCTGCCCCATCACCGCCATCCCCCATCATGTTCCACCCCTTCCCACCATCCCCCACCCCTGCTCTGCACAGCGCAATGCTTACTTGCTCCGGTGGGGATTGCTGGTGCTAGTGGGAAGGCTCTGGCTGGCCTTCCCGCTGGTGCTGCAAACAGACACACCGTTGCAAAGTGCTTTAAGACACTTTATGATGGCACACATTGAGGATAGAATTGGGCCAAAATATGCATTTATCTTTCTATTCATATGGCAAAGGCTAGAAAGCTTTTCATTGTTCTAGCACAGGCAAAAAAATAAAAACATATTGCCAGGATTCATACACAGTCCGATAACAGAGGTTAGGTTGATACTCCTAATATAGTCCTTCTTTGGGGGGGAAATGCATTATACTGTACCTTCAAGTTCATTTTAGCTTGTGCTAAGGTAAGTTTCTATGTACTAATAGTGAACTCCAGTGGTGATGTGTTGTCATCTTTGTTTTCACAATCCTTACTGGCCATTGTTGCTCTGATGGTGGGTAACAACCAGAGCAAGATAGAGGCCTCATTCAAATGTAACAACAAACTGTGATTGTTGTTACATTTGAATCAGGCCTCTGTCTGATTCAATAAGCAGTCATCATTAGCCTTGGGCTCATGTGTTCCATAGGATTACTATCCATCCAGGATTAACCTGGAGTCTCCAGGAATCAGCATCAATCCAGTGATGACTGAAAGCAATCTTGAAGATTTCAACAGTGCCTCCTTGGAATTTCCAACATTACATCATGTTGGGGGAAAGAATCTCCAAGAATAACTTCAGCTGGAGTTGGGCAACTCTGTGCTCCCTTTTTCTCCTTTCTCCCCTTCACACATAAAGGGGGAGGGATGAGAAACTTCCACTTATAGTTTGCAACAAACTACGGTTTCCTGTTTCCTTCAAATATACAGCAAACTGGGTTTTGTGCAAACTGTTGTTTCTTCAGAATCCAGGGTATCAGGCCAAAAGCAAACCAGAAGGAGGGGGAGAGGAAGGAGAGAGTGTGAGACTGACAGTACAATCCAGTGCATGTCTACTCAGAAGCAGGCCCCACTGAGTTCAATGGGACTTGCTCCCAGGTAAGTATAGGATTGTAGCCCAAGACTCACATCTGTTCAGTTCCAACCCTCCAAACCATATTTTAAAGTAGGGGTTGGCAACCTACGGCGCGCAGACTGGATTCAGCCCTGTCACCCAACATCATCCAGCCATAGTCTTCCATGAGCCCCTTTCTTCAGCGACTCTGTGAAGTCAGACCTGCACTGCACAGCTTCATAAGTAGGTGACAGGCAGTGTCCGTGAAATCCAGGGTGAGAAGGATCTCCCCACCTTTTCCCCATTTCTCTGCCTTGGCCCTCACTTGAACTTGACGTGTTTTATTAAAATTAGAGATGAATGTGGCCCGCCATCCACGCCCAAACATGGCCTTTGGCCCCTATGCAGAAGGAGGTTGCCAACCCTTGCTTAGTTTAGACGATCATCTGAATGGGGACAGTGCTGGTTTGCACTATGCATAGACGGCATACACACATATCTTTAAGCACCTGTATCCACATCAGGAAGCCATGACCCAAACACGTTTGTCAGGTGTGTGTGTTTAAAGCTCTGTACTCATTATTGTGGTGGTTAGCACTAACCCAGCACTAGGATGCCTGTGGCAACTGTTTCAAACTGTCCCTGGGCTTGTAATATTCAGGTTTATTGCCTAAGCTTCTGTACATGAACTGTCAGTAGTTGTTGCAATGCTCATTGAAAGCAGTCATTTCTTGTGCATAAATCAGAAAAGAAATTGAGCCTTTTCTGTCCAGTCTGTCGAGTAACTGACTGTGAGATCCTGAGGGCCACCTCTGTAGTGAACTAGGCCTTTCCTCTGGAGTCATTTATTCTGAAAGCTTAGTATGTGTAAAAAGTGATGCATGTCTCCAAATGTGACTACCCTTAATTCTAAAAATCTTACTCATTAATTTACAATAATGAGATGTAATGAATATTTATAGATGATTTTATCTATACCTATTAATTTGCCAAGATATGCTACTGGTATCCCTTCTTTCAGAATTAATGACATGGGGGGGGGGGGAGTGGGGAAGAAGATGGAATGAAAAGCTGATTAAAATAAAGTCTTGCATTTTTCTGCTTAAAAGAGTAATATGTTCTGTACAAATGGAGGTTTACTGGAAAATTCATTGAACCTCCCAAAGGGAGCTAAGCGATTCTCTATGCATATATCCATTATTGCTTGCCCAGATCATCATTTCCACCCACCCCATTCCTTCAGCAGTTGCTCCTGTTCCCACAACAGTCTTTCTTCACTTTCTGGAAACCAAATGTCTGCACTTCTCTTGGTTGCAGTGAGACCCTCACTTGGATTAAAGATCAAAGGAAGAACTGTGGCTGCAGCTTGTCTTTATTTTCTCCTGAGTGCTCAAGAAATGTTTTTACTCTCAGATATCAAATATTACTTTAAAAAAAATATATGAGGTTGTGTTTCTAAACAAAACTCTTGCTTGGCTAATTTTTATACGTTCTTATTACTTGCAGCCTAATCCAAAACATGTTTCCTGAGAAGGAAGTCCCACTAAGATCAGTAGGACTCACTTCCTGGTCAGGTGGATTCTGTTTTTCACATTTCAGTTCAGTGTTGTGGCACTATGGTCGATGCTGCGCGTGAAATGGTTCTATATATCACGTTTCTTTAGAACACTGACAGCCCATTCCAACCCAAGGGCTAAGCAGCACAAGTCAGACCTAAAGTCAGCCTAAGTCGTTTAGAGCGACTTTAGGTCTGGAACGCGACCATTTAGGGCGAAGTTACGACCGACGGACTAAGAACAGACGCACATGCGCACCACCGACGCCGGCATAAGTCAGACCTAAAGTTGACCTAAAAGTGGGTGGACCGTGGGCGTAACGGGGGCGGAAAACAATTAACATCGGATTCCAGACCCTGGTGAGCACAGACATGCCCCCTCCAACACAAATGCTGAAACAAATTTTAGGTCGACCAAAAAGGTGGACACAAATTCGAGGAGACACATAGGAGCCATTTTACCTTACCCACTCCAGCCCTCTCCTGAAAATTTCTAACATCCTACTCCTGAGTTAGGTCAGAGTTATGTCGGAGTTGTGCCTGCTGGGTCTGGAAACGGACAGAGTTATGCCAAAGATAGGGAGCCTATCAGCACCCAGCCCCACCCAGCCTCTTTCCCACAAAAGCCCAGCCCCAGGCCTCCAGTCTCTCTCTCTCTCTCTCTGAGCACGTGGTGTGGGGTTCTGTCCACCAGCAGCCACAAAGTGGGACTTTGTCAGTGGAGGGCAAAATTCACAAACACCCCACTTCTCTCTTCTCTTCTCCTCTCTCCTCTCTGCCCCCCTCAAGGGCAGAGAGGGCTGTTCTGGCTCTGGCCAAACTGTTTACAGCTGTGCCTGGGCAGCTGTCGCCATGCTACCATGTGCTAACCCATGTCTGTCTCCCAGCCTTACCCCCCCCAAGGGCAACAACACCAGCAGGTAAGTGCAGGTAAGAGCAGGGTTCGTGCTGACATGTGGTCTGACATCTGCCTCTTTGCATATAGGAATATAGGTAGGATACATGCCTCTTTACCAATGTGTTGTCTCATAGCTGCCTGCATAGCCTGCCATGATATGCCTCTTTACCAATGTGTTGTCTCATAGCTGCGTGCAATGCCTTCTCTGAAATGCCTCTTTACCAATGAGTAGTCTGATGCCTGCTTGCAATGCCTGCTATGATATATAGGATACATGCCGCTTTACCACTGTTGTGTCAGATTGCCGCTTGTTGTCATGTGAGCATACAACACCACGAGTGTGGTGCTGTTAACCTTCTGTAGACCCCAGCTGTTCCCCCCCCCCTTTTCTCCACAGGATCAACTGACAGGTCAGTATTGCTAGGCTTGCCATGGTTGTGACCCAATATATGTGTTGTTTTCTCTCTCTTTGACCCGTTTCCCTTACAGGATCATGCTCGCCTTACACCCAGGTAAGCAGCTCAGACCATGCTATGTGCGTCACACCTATCACCTGTGTTTTATTTTTCTCCCTGCAGGCTTTTGCAACCGACACACTGGCAGTTCTTCAATGGCGATTGCTACCACACACCAGCTGCCATGTAACACCCCCTTGTTTTTTGTCTCCCCAGGAACGTCCACTACCACCTACCTTCCTGGGAGCACCCCTGGGCCCGCAGTCTGGTTGCCCCACTGTCGTCTGCCTCGATGCTGCCAGAGGTCAGGGAGCCAGCCCTGCAACCCTCCTCAGCTGCCGCTGCCGCTGCTGCTCCACCTCCCTGGCTGTCATACTTGCTGTCCCTCCCCTTTCTATGGAGCAGGCTGTGATTCCACAGGGGAAGAGCCTGTGTCTCCAGGTCCATGGGGCACGTGTGCTGCTGCTGCTTTCAGATTGGCTGCTGTGACTACCCCTGGCAGCCTCGCCTGGCCATCTCAGCTAACGTTCCAGAACAATAAAGATGCCCCTCAGGCAGAGCCCCCTTGAAAAATATGTGCCCAGTGTTACACAAGCATTGCCCCCCACACAAAGACAGCCCCCAGCACTCAAGCCCCTGCATGAATCCCTGCCAGGGACTGCCACTTCCTTCCCAGGGCGAACACAGCTGGGGGGCTGCCAGGCCCCCATGGCACAGAGGGGAGGGGGGAGTTGGGGAGGGCCTCTCAGGCAGGCAAACAGTGACAGGCGCCACTGAGCCCATTACGGGGCCACTTGTGGCTGCTGCATCTGTGTAGTGGCTGCTCGGCAACCGGGGATCTCGCCCGCCTGGGCGTCCGCCCGTCACAAAGTCCCTTCCGCCCATGGTCCGCCTGTCATGTAGTCCCTTCCGCCCACGGTCCTCCTGTCACGTAGTCCATTCCGCCCATGGTCCGCCCGTCACGAAGTCCCTTCCGCCATGGTCCGCCCGTCATGAAGTCCCTTCCGCCCATGGTCCGCCCGTCACGAAGTCCCTTCCGCCCATGGTCTGCCCGTTTCTGTGTGGCTTCCGCCGAAAGTCCGTCTGCATAAGAGGTGCCTGTTTCTGCATCGCCTTCATCTGCGGAGTGCCCCCTGTGTCCCTATCGGTCTCTGCAGACCCCTCTCCCTGTATCTCTCGCCCACCAGCCTTGTTGTCTGTCTGTCTGTTTCAGACCCACCCGTGCCCCTCCCCAGCACCCACTGACTGCCTGCCTGTGTGTCTGCCTCCCCTCCCACTCCCTGATGATGGCTGCTGGCCACCCCCCACCCTGCCAGAGCGCCTGCCGCGAGGCGCCATCGCTGCCCCATCTGGGGGCGTGATGAGCTGCGTGAGCCCTTCCCGCTCGCAGCAGACAAGCCCACGGCATCTCTCGGGCATGGCCGGGGCACAGAGCAGAAAGCACGCCAGGATGCCATCTTTGTGGCATTGCCACGGCCCTGGAGGCCCAAGGGCTTCAGGCAGCGCACGGGCGAGTCATGTCAGAGGCGGTTCCAGACCTCATTAGACCCCCCTTGTGTGTGACTTTCCCACCCCCCTGCTTCCCTTCCTTCCCCCGCTCACCACCCATGACACCCACGTGTGGCCTCAACGTGGCATGGGGGTGGCATTGCCTTCTGCAGGAGGGTGGGGACGGCCACTCTCCCCTGCAGCAGGTGGCTGATGCACAGGGTGCCCTGTGGCGGCTGGCTCAGGCACCTCGCTCACCTGTCACCTGCCCTGCGCCCACCACATGACTGGCGCATTCCCCATGCCTGCGGCCGGCCCCTTTGCGATGGGCTGCGACAGACCCTGCAGCAGCTGCCATGGATGTACGCTGACACATGCAGACAAACCCTGCACATGCCTGAGCCAGACACGGAGCCTGGAGAAGAGCCTGCCTGCCTGGGAGGTAAGTGTTGCCTGGATCCTGGGGTGGTGCTGGGCCACAGAAACTGCAGCCTGCCTAACTCAGGCATAACTCTGACACAACTCAGACATAACTTGCGCCTAACTTATGCTGAAGTTAGGCCACTCTTATGCCGGACTTGCGGAGGAGTTGGGTTGGAATGGGCTGTGAGTGGACTACAGCATTTGAAAGAAAAGCCAGTTCCCATTGGTACCAGGGCAGAAAGCAGCCACATCATACACAATTACCACTTGCCTTGGTCATGTTCTGTTGTTTCTCCTTCCACAATCCTATTGACTAAAAAAATCCTTGTGCCTGTTAGGGCTACTCATGCTTTAAACATCACACATAGTGTGAGACTTAGAAGAGCTGAATTTTGGCTGGTTTACGCTCTTTACTTTATTTTATTCCCTTTAGGTTGAGAGATGAAGACAGAAAACTATTTGTGCATGGACAGGACCTTTCTGCAGGTATTTTGAAAGCCATACTCTATATTTCTCAGAAGTGAAATGAAATGTAATGCCTTGTGACAGCTAGCTATAAATGGAGCTGAATTTTGAGCATAAACAAATTATATTCTCTCTCTCTCTCTCTCTCTCTCTCTCTCTCTCTCTCTCTCTCTCTCAATGGCGTCATTTGATAGGGGGCCCTGTGGGGCCCCAAAAGACCCGGGATTTGTTGGGCCCCCCCACCCGCCACGTGCCCACCTCCACCCCCATCGCTCTCCTTACCTTGAGCCTCCGGGCCACCGCCGCCAACCCCACGCTCACCTCAGCGCGACTCCTTCTCAAACCGGCTGTTCTGTACATGTGCAGAACACTTAGGAGGCCACGATTGCCCTCTCTTGGCCTCTTAGGCATTCTGCGCATGTACAGAACAGCCGGTTTGAGAAAGGAGTTGCGCTGAGGTGAGCGAGGAGCCTCTGGAGCCTCCGGTCCGGTCTCGCGCGGCACGGGCCGGACTGGATCGCCCTGGGGGCCACCGCTGCAGCCGGAAGGTGGAGGGCTGGGTGGCTTATGTGCGTATGCGCACGAAGCCGTCCTTTCCCTTTCGTTGGAGGTGGAGCTCGGCAGCTGGAGGAGGCCGCAGCCGGAGGGCAAGTCGGCGGCCGGGTGGAATATGGATCTACTTGTCTCGTGGAAGTCGCCTGTGCTTGCCCGGCGCCGGGGGAACCGGGCCGGATGGTGCATGAGGGTCGTCGGAGGAGGAAGGTCGGAGGAGATAGCTACGGTAAGTAGCTTTCATGCACGTGCATTTGGGGGGGTATTTCCGCGGTGAAAGGGCGCCGTGTGCTTCCTTACCGTAGCTCCCTCCTCCAACGACCTTCGTGCACCGTCCGGCCCGGCTCCCCAAGCTTGAGCTCCGGCGGCCGGGCAAGCACAGGCGACTTCCACGAGTTGATCCATCTCCCACCCGACCGCCAAGTTGTCCTCCGGCTGCGGCCTCTGCCCTCCTCCAGCTGCCGGTGGAAGGTCTGTTTAACTGATTTTTTTAAAAAAGGGGTGGAGTGTGCGCGTCCCGTGACATATGTGATGGTGTCACACTCCTTCCGGGGAGTGCTTGGCCAACCCCCGCCCTTGCCCCGGGCGCCGGGAGGGCTAGCGATGCCACTGCGCTCTCTCTCTCTCGCTCTCTCGCTCTCTGTACGTACTTCAGCTGAACTGGACAAATGCTATGAAACAAGAGTTCAGGGACTTCTGCTAAAACAGTTCTTTGCTGGTCTCCATATTTTGTGTTTGAGAAGTCCATGTGAAGAAGTATCAGTTCATGACAGGAAAGAAGAAATATGTTCTTATTCATTTGCACAAAGATAATATTGCCCAAATGGCTTCCTGGTTTGTGTGGCTCTGGCTTGTGTGTTTTGTGTGGCCCACAGGATTCCAAAACAACCAAGGTTCGTGCTAGACATAGCTCCCTGCTGTGACAGAAAGGGCAATGTCCTGCCTGTCCAGGATGTTAAAACCAAGCACTTTACATCCAGAGATGGAACATACAGGGCTTGCGAGTGGCCAGTCACTGAGTGGCCTCTGAAATTCTGAGGGGGGGGGGGAAGAACAGGAGAAAAAAAGTGAGTTAAAATGGAATTTTAAGGACGAGTTGGTTGTTGCCATTTAGCTGGAGTGAGAATGAAAGTGTTAGTTCTGGTGGAAACTATGAGTCTCCCTGACTCCAGTTATCAGAGACCTTGCCTGTCACTGCATATAAGTGCAAGCTAGTATAAGCTAGTATAAGGGGGGAATGGGGCAGAATGGGAGTGAGGATTGGCCCGCTGGGCCAGGGTGAGGGGAGGAATCCTTGGCGGCGCGCTCCGCCGAATCCCATCCCCTGTCCCAGACCTGGTGAGCCCTATATGGGCTCCTTGGATTTGCTCTGGCCATTTTGCCAGCACACATCTGAGGAGACTCATAGGGGCAGCTAGGGCATTACTCGGGGGAAAGGAACAAAATGTCCCTTTCCTCCGAGGTGGCCTCCAGCTGCACTGGAGCTAGCCGGATCTTGGATAGGATCCGGCGCGCATGCTTTTTATTGATAGCTCTCTAACAGCATTATCCTATACATGCCTACTTAATTTAATAGATACTCATAGGAAGTAAGTCCCATTTAATTCAGTGCTACTTCCTCCCAGGTAACTATGCATAGGATTGCAGCCTAACTCACTTCCAACAGTTAGTTTGCAGCTATTAAGCCAAAGCTATTTGTGCCCAGCAAGAAGTTAAGTGTGACATTAAGTTCACATAACAGAAGTCAAATAAGCCATCTAGCCACCCTCCCCCCCCCCCCGGAGACAATAAACTCTATGTTCTATTGTTGCTAAAATTGGACTAATACTGTGTGCTGTTAAGGGAACAGCTGAACTTTGGCCAGTTCATGCTCTTCCCTTTAGGTTGAGAGATGAAGACAGAAAACGATTTGTTTGTGCATGGGCAGGACCTTTCTGCAGATATTTCTCAGAACACTGTATCCCTATCTCACTGCCCAGAGCACTCACAGATTAAAACCATCAAAGCCACATTCAATATAAACAGTGTTGTTACGCTACCACAACACACACCTTTTGTTAACCCACGTTACTCCTACAGGAAGATAAGCCTGTCACACCTTCCACAGGATTCCAAAACAAGCAAAAGAGATCTCAATCACACCTACCGGTAATTGCAATGCTTGAATCAGCTCTGATAGTCCTGGAGGAGCCATCAGAGAGTTGTAGAGCACATGCTTTGAAGGCAGGGATTCAGTCCCTGGCATCTTCAGTTGAAAAGGGCCAGGACTTGGAAAGACCTTCTTCCCAAGACCTTGGTGTATTGCTACAGCCAGAGTAGACAACACTAGGCTAGACGGGCCAATGATATGCTCGGTACAAGGCAACTTCATTTGCTCCATATTTCCACATACTCAAAAGCACCTGCCTTTCTGTGACAGCACAATCCTATCCAACTTATGCCACTGGCTGAGTGCTCAATCCTATCCAATTTATGCCACCAGTGTAACCAGCGGTGCAGTGAGAACGGGAGGCCCCAGAATGGAAAGGGGATTCAAATCCCCTCCAAAAGGGGATTCAAAGGGGATTTGAATCCCCTTTCCGTTCTGGGGCCTCCCGTTCTCACTGCACTGCTGGTTACACCGGTGGCATAAGTTGGATAGGATTGAGCAGAGCTCAGCCGGTGACATAACTTGGATAGGATTGCACCCACAGAAATGTAGGGTAAACCCATGGGTTTTAACCAGTGTCCTCTATGGACCTTTGGTTTATAACCAAGTATATACCTAATAAAGTAAAAGAGCCGCTGTGGCTTAGTGGTTAAGATGCTGAACTGCAGACCGTGAGGTAGGCAGGATAGCAGTTTGAGACCCGAGTGCCACGTGATGATGTGAGCTACCGTCTTTAGCTCCAGCTCCTGCTAACCTAGCAGTTTGAAAGCAAGAAATTGCAAGTAGATTAATAGGTACCACCTCTGCAGGAAGGTAACAGCGTTCCGTGCGCCTTGGTGTTAAGTCATGCCAGCCACATGACCATGGAAGTGTCTTTGGACATCGCTGACTCTTCAGCTTTGAAATAGAGATGAGCATCATCCCTAGAGTCAGTAACGACTGGCTTTTGAGCAAGGGGAACCTTTACCATTACCTTTTTATATGCCAATAGTACACATACAGGATACCCCATGGTAAGAGCATGCAAGAACCTTTTTTCAAATTAGTTTGTATGTTTCTACCGAATGCAAGTTATAGAAAATACAAAGGCAGAGAGACTACATATCAAGAATGTTCACTTTTTATTTTTTCCATTATCTGTCAATAAGCAAAATACGCCAATCACAATTCATAAATAACTCAACCCCATCTACAACAAGTGTTATTGTTACAACGTTAGGCCATTCCACTCAGTACACCCATACCTTGATTTAAGTTACAGCGCAATCCAGTGTAAGGATCTGGCCAGCGGCCTAGGACTGCCCGCCGGATCTTATCCCTGCAGTGGCCCGGAGGTCTACTCGGGGAAGGGGACGTTCGTCCCCTTGCCCGGGTGTAAACTGGGGCCGGCCCAATAGGCATCCTCGGATTTCCGCCAGCTGGCGGAAGTAAGAGGAGGCCGTGTAGCGCCCCCTCCCGGGCCGGCTTGGCCAATAGCCCCCCTCCTTCGCCGCCCGGACCACCCATGCGGCCACTGGCGGGAGCCTTACCTTCCTTCGGTGGCTGCATGGACGTCCCAACGACGGAGTGAGGGCGGGCGGCCCTGTGCTGGCCTCCCTTACTCCTGAGTCGTCGCAAACGTGCCTTACGGCATGTTTGCGACAGCTTTCGGTGACAGAACGCTCGTTCTGTCGCCGTTCCAGTGCACAGGATTGCGCTTTTAGCAAGGTATATTAATTTTATTTAAGCATTAACCTTTCCTCGACTAGTAGAACTTCCTTCTAGAGCCAGTTTTGCACTATTACTTATTTAGAAAAATCTAATTGCTAGAATAACACTTATATGTGTCGCCTAGATACTGGCCCCTTTAATTACCCAATCAAGATAATAGTTGGCTCCACAAAGGTAACAGTAGCAGTAGCTCAAGGTGAAGAAGAACCTCTGGCCCAAAATCTAATCTTAGGGCACCAGATTGTAAGCACTGTAGTATGCTGTCATCCACATCTGAAAACTCTTCTTTTTTTTTTTAATGGAGTACTGTATTATAACACTGAGTAATCACTTCATAGTTAGTTTTAATGCCTAATTTTCAAGAATAATTACAAACCTCTTTCCCCAGTTGTATGCTCAGATCTTTATCCATTTTTCTCCTTTCCAGTATGTTTGATTAATAATTGGCATAACTTTCCTTTCCTCTCTTCACTGCTACCACCTCAGATTCCTGTCACCATGAAAGTGAGCAGCTCTAAAGGCAACGCTGATTGCTTTGCTTGTACTACCTGGAGAAAGCATTTCTTTTGCCTTGTCTCAAAGCAACACCATGAGCTTGATCATGGTAGGATATAAAGCAGGTAGGTGTGGGTGGTGCTACGTTTAAATCCAGTCAGAAACAAATATACGCTCACATATTTACTTTAGTTACCTACAGATAAGAATGAAGGCATTTCTTATAGGGGAATAGAACCAAAACATTCATGGCTGGCTTGCGGTGCAATCCTCTGTCTGTTACTCAGAAGATGAATGGGGCTTAGGAAAGTGTGTGGCCTTACAGCCAAATCCTAACCAACCTTACAGGCCAATCCTAACCAACTTTCTAGCTCCGATGCAGCTAGGGGACAGTCATGGAGACCTCTTCAAGGTAATCAAGCATTGGTTCCCTTACCTTGGGGCTGCATTGCAGCTGCATCAGCGCTGGAAAGTTGGTTAGGATTGGGCTGTTGATCTCTGCACTAAAATAATAGTTTCCTATTATTATTCAGGAATAAATATTACAGGTTGAGTATCCCTTATCCGGACTGCTTGGGACAGGAAGTCTTCTGGATTTCGGATTTGTCTGGATTTAGGAATATTTGCATAAATATGAGATATCTTGGGGATGGGACCCAAGTGTAAACACGAAATTCATATATGTCTCACCTACACCTTATACACATACCCTGAAGGTAATTTTATACAATATTTTTAATAATTTTGTGCCCCAGCATGCCTTGAGCTATGCCAACCAGGTGCAAGAAAACGTTGTTGTTTTAAGTCACAGCCCCCAAAAGTCTGGCTTTCGGAATAGTCTGGATTTCGAATGTTCGGATAAGGGGTAATCAACCTGTATTTCCTATTATTATTATTATAATACAAGACTGCGTTGTTTTTGCTGCGAGAGACTGACATGGCTAACCTCTGAAAACTCTCATGGCGTAGGGTAGTTCAAGTTCCATTGTTAGCACTGCAAATCTATACTCTAGTCAAGACTGGTTTACTTAGCTGTTGGAACTGAAAAGAGCAGATCAGGAATCCCTCTAGCTTCTATTTTGCTGTTACCCCTTTCTTAAGAAAATGGTTCCCTGGAGACTTTGCCTACTGACATCGTGGCTCTGGCTGAAAAAATAACCAATGGCACATTTCCATCATACATCTGAACATACAGCCAATTATGGAGAATTGCATTGTTAGATATCACATGGGCTCTCAAATTCAGTGAGTTGAGCAGTTTACGTTTTTCCCAGAACAGAGAGACAGGGTAAGTCCCCCGTGAGATGAACTTAAGTCTTAGACGACTCCAGAGAACAAGATACAGGACTGATTCCAAGTCCAGTGTTTACTGGTCCCTAAACCTGAGGAACTTTGAAATGTAAGCCAAGAATGCCTAATGAAGACATGGAAATGCACCATGAAGTTTATATGCTTAGCTGACTACATGTTTTACCATGTGATGTAGCGTGGTGAGTCAGAGGTTAATGGAGAAGCCACATGATGTGAAACCCTATTGCAGGGAATACTGGCAATTATAAACACATATTCACTCACCTTTATTTTTTAAAAAAATCTCTCAAAGATTGATTTGGAAATTAGAATAAAGTAATGAGTAAAGGGGGGGGGGAGATATCCTGTTGCTTGTGAAATAGGGGCTGAAAAAACGCCCTGCCTCAGCCCCTAAATGAAATCATTCAAGAAAAAGGCAGCAGCACCAGCCCTGTAATGAGGCATACATGCTATATAAAATAATGCTTCTGTAAATAATACTTTAATGAATGCTGCTGGTAGAAGGAAAACCATAATGACACAGCTGCAGGAAAGTAATGTAGTTAGAGGGAGCCTTCTAAATAGACTCTCTTCAGCAATGCACGACTCCAGCAATTTTTATGCTTTCTCCCAGCTAATCTTCCATCACCAACATCAAGTCTGTCATATTGATTTCTTGCAGGGAGGGGGGGAACGGCAAGAGAAAAAAAAATAGTCAGGTGTCCTGCCTTTGTCAATCCAGACCACGGTTGCCAGGCAACACAATGACCTGACTCAGTGGAGATCGTTTTAGTGGCCTGACTCAATGCCCCAATAGTCACCTGAGAATTTTTAAAGAAAAGCATGGCCAACACTGAATTATTAATGCAATATAAACCAAGTGTTTATGTTTGAGATATATATATATATATATATATATATATATATATATATATATATATATATATATATATATATATATATATATATGTCACAAAGCTTCTTGTTTGTGACTGATAAAAGACAATGCCAGCTTGAATGGATGGTTTAATGCAGAAAGGCAAAGCAAGTGTCTTCTTGCCAATTAAAAATAGCACCGTGGGCCAGATGATGGACAGACAGTATTTTCTTCCTTAATGAAATCTCTGGAAATGAATGTAGTATCCAGTGGAAGAGGCTGGCACTTAGCTGTGTTCTGCAGCAATGCATGGTGACCTCACAGGCACAGCCTCCCAGCGCAGTAGTAGACTGTGCTAGGATAATATCACTTTTGATGGACGTTAACAGGCTACATCTTACCATGTAGAAGTAGATATAGACACACGAGGTAAGACAGAAGGTGCACATATTGTTTTCACTGGTGTGTATTTAGAATGCTGGTTGCGGAAGTGATTTTCTAATTCTCCCACATTAACATTTATTGCAAACTAGCAGCGTGCAGGGTATGTACAGAACAGAGAGCTGATGCGGTGCTTGTGCAGAGAGATTACCCTGCTATTTTATGAAAGAAGGAAACAATCGAGAAATTGCTAACGTGAATTTACTGCATGCCTCCAGTGTAATTCTTCAAGGGTCAGTTTCAAGTTTAATGAGAGGTTTGCTATTAAAGATAGACAGTGCAGTCCAGCAAGGGAGATTCATGCTTGTAAGTATCCAGTGCTCACTTCTCCATCTGCATTGCTGGGATCATTGAGGCCTATTGACCACGCTGCATTGAAATGTGAATGGAATCAGGGATAATATCATTTTGCATTCCTGTTTCTCTTCCAAACACTTCTCTTTACAAAAGGGAATGATTCCGATTGCGAGAATAGCAGCTTGGATTACCAAAAAATCTCATAGACAATGATGTTTTCATCACTGATTCATCACTTTGTGCATGTAAGTAGGCTTACCATCCATCCTGGAACACCTGGGACTGTCCCAGGTTCTGGGCTCCGGTCCCAGATCGGTCCCGGGCTTTCCGGGCCTGGTGGAAGCCTCCGTCGCCACCGCTGCCGCTTGAAAAAGGTAAAACTTACCTTTTTTCCTGGGCGCCGCCATCTTGGATCTTGCAAAATCTTGCGAGATCCAAGATGGCAGCGCCAAAATCTCGTGAGGCACTGCCTCATGTGCCCTCATGAGATTTGGGCTCCGCCATCTTGGATCTCACAAAATTTCGCAAGATCCAAGATGGCGAAGCCCGGGGAAAAAGGTAAGTTTTACCTTTTTCAAGCGGTGGCAATGGCAGGACCTGGAGTCCTGGCTGACTCGGATGCAACCGGCCAGGCTCCAGAGGTGGCGAAGACGGCGGCGGCACCGCCGCCGCAAAGACAACAGCAGCAGCAGCACCACTGCCACAAAACAACAATGATGGGCCTGTCGACAGCAGCAGTGGCTGCCAGACGATGGCGGCGGAGGCGAAGATGACAATGATGGCGGCTGCAGCTGCGGCAGCAAAATGGTGGCAATGGCAGCAGCAGCGGGACAGGTAAGGAAATTCATTAAGTAAAAATAAATAAGAATTCCGGATGCCCTTTGGGCAGAAACTGGCCGCTTTGCGCACAGAAAAAATTGTTTTGTTTTTTAATTGATTGATTGGTGGGGGAGGGTGTCCTGGTTTAAAACTGGGAAAATCTGGTAAGCCTACATGTAAGGGCGCAAGCCAGCCCATTTATTATTATTTTGTTATTTGGGGATTTTTAACCTGCCTTTCCATTCCCAAGCGAAGCATTCAACATCATAAAATAAAGAAAAGAAAAATATAACAGAAACACAAAAAGGAGCTGATTTTTTTTAATCCACTCATATAGAGCAGGAAAGAAATAGAACTAATTGCCAGTGGCATTCCTACCCCCCCGTGGGGGGGGACCGACGCAACACCCCCATGTGACAGACACCACATGCCCCGCCCCATGAGGTGTGACATCATTATCACACCCCACCGCCGCATTTCGGTGGCGGCGTGGCGTGAAACACACACACACACACCGCTTTTCGTGGCATTTTGGAGCAAAATGACTCCAGGGCGGGCAGAAGGTCCAATCTCGTGGCCCGGCAGGACGAAAAAGATGACAGGACGGCGGCGGAGGGGGCGACCCGGTGGTGAATTCAGGAGGCACATACCCCCCCGCCATGTGGCCCCCGCTGCCCTGGCCCCCCGCCCCCTCCCAACGACACCTCTGCTAAGAGCCCCTGAGTTTTTGTTATTTTAAGAGGTAGCAGATAACTAATAAAGAAAGCGAAGATCAAGGCTGGGTTAGTGGATAGGCAGGGTCAGAACTCTCTGGTAGGTCGGGACCCGATTTCTTATGGTTGCGAGCAGAGCCTCCAATAAAAACACGGTGATTGAAAGATCAGATAACTACCTCAAGCCCTGAGGCTATTCAAAAATCAGATAGCTGCTAATTGCCCTGCAAACAGCTGAACTGCAGTTTGCAAGGAGCCCAGTTTACAAGCTTGTGTTAATAATAGGGAGATTAACAGCCCAGTCCAGCCTAAGGCCTCAGCGGCACAATTCAGGCACAACTGCAGCCTAAGCGCCTTAGGCTTGAGTTGTGCCCGAATTGTGCCGCAGAGGCCGAATTTGTGCTGCAATTGTGACTGACATAGGACGGGTTAAGGAAAGTTGACCAATTCAGTCCTAAGTTCGGCATAAGAGCTATTCCGTCCTAAGTTTGACCTAAAAGTGGGCGTGTTGGGGGCATGTCGGGGGAGTGACGGGGGCGGTTACAAATTTGTTCCGGTTCCAGACACTGGCGACCCCCTGACACGCCCCCTTGAGCACAACTCAGGCACAAAATTTGGGTCAACAAAAAGGGGGGACTCAAATGTGAGGAGACCCATAGGAGCCATTTTACCTTACCCACACCAGCCCTCTCCTGAAAAGTTCTAACACCCTGGTCCCGAGTTGTGCCTGAGTTAGGACGGAACAGTTGTAGCCTAATTCTGGACACGGACCCAAATAGTTACCCTATCAGCACCCAGCCCCACCCAGCCTCTTTCCCACAAAAGCCCAGCCCCAGCCCTCCACTCTCTCTCTCTCTCTCTGAGCACGTGGCGTGGGGTCCTGTCCCCCAGCAGCCACAAAGTGGGACTTTGAAAAATTTCAAACACCCCACTTCTCTCTTCCCTTCTCCTCTCTCCTCTCTGCCCCCCTCTAGGGCAGAGAGGGCTGTTCTGCCTGTGGCCAAACTGTTTACTGCTGTGCCTGGGCAGCTGTCTCTATGCAAGTGTTTGCTAACCCATGTCTTTCTCCCAGCCCCTCTCTCCCCCCCACAGGCAACAACACCAGCAGGTAAGTGCAGGTAAGAGCAGGGTTCGTGCTGACATGTGGTCTGACTTCTGCCTCTTGCATATAGAAATATAGGTAGGATACATGCCTCTTTACCAATGTCTTGTCTCATAGCTGCCTGCAATGCCTGCCATGATATGCCTCTTTACCAATGTCTTGTCTCATAGCTGCCTGCAATGCCAGCCATGATATGCCTCTTTACCAATGTCTTGTCTCATAGCTGCCTGCAATGCCTGCCATGATATGCCTCTTTACCAATGTTGTGTCTCATAGCTGCCTGCAATGCCTGCCATGATATGCCTCTTTACCAATGTTGTGTCTGATTGCTGCCTATAGTAATGTGAGCACACAATGCCACAAGTGTGGAACTGTTAGCCTTATGTAGACACCAGCTGTTCCCCCCCCCTTTTCTCCACAGGGTCTACTCACAGGTCAGTATTGGTAGGTTTGCCATGGTTGTGACCCACACGTTGTGTTGTTGTCTTCTCTCTCTTTGACCCTTTTCCCTTACAGGATCATGTTCTCCTGACACCCAGGGAAGGAGCGCAGACCATGCTATGTGTCTCACACCTCTCAGCTGTGTTTAATTTCTCTCCCTGCAGGCCTTTGCAACCGGCACACTGGCATTTCTTCCATGGCGATTGCTACCACACAGCAGCTGCCATGGAACACCCCCGTGATTTTGCCTCCCCAGGAACATCCACTACCACCTACCTTCCTGGGAGCACCCCTGGGCCTGCAGTCTGGTTGCCCCATGGTCGTCTGCCTCGATGCTGCCAGAGGTCCTGGAGCCTGCCCTGCAACCCTCCTCAGCTGCCGGCGCTGCTGCTGCTCCACCTCCCTGGCTGCCTACTTGCTGTCCCTCCCCTTTCCATGGTGCAGGCTGTAGTTCCACAGGGGAAGGGCCTGCATCCCCTGGTCCATGGGGCACGCCTGCTGCTGCTGCTGCTGCTGCTGATGTGGTCCGAGTGGCCGCTGTGACTACCCCTGGCAGCCTCGCCTGGCCATCTCTGCCACTGTTCCAGAACAATAAAGATGCCCCTGGAAACACATGTCCCCAATGTTACACAAGCACTGCCCCCCACACACAGAGACAGTCCCCAGCACACAAGCCCCTGCATGAATCCCAGCCAGGGCCTGCCACAGCCAGCCCAGGGAGACCACAGCAGGGGGGCTGCCAGACCCTCAGGGCTCAGAGGGGAGTGGGGAGTTGGGGGGCCTCTCAGGCAGGCAAACACTGACAGGCGACATGGCGCACGTCCGCCACGTCCGTGAAGATCCCTTTCGGCAACCGGGGCTCTCACCCGCCCTCGGTCCGCCCGTCAACGGCGTCCGTTTCCGCCCTCGGTCCGCCTCTCAACAGCGTCCGTTTCCGCCCATCACTGGCGTCCGTTCTGCCCAAGGTCCGTCTGCATAAGAGGCGCCCGTTCCTGCATTGCCTCCATCTGCGAAGTGACCCCTGTGTCCCTATTGGTCTCTGTAGACCCCTCTCCCTGTATCCCTCTCCCACCAGCCTTGTTGTCTGTCTGTTTCTGACCCACCCGTGCCCCTCCCCAGCACCCACTGTCTGCCTGTCTGTCTGCCTCCCCTCCCACTCCCTGATGCTGGCAGCTGGCCACCCCCCACCCCGCCAGAGCGCCTGCCGCGACGTGCTGACGTTGCCCCATCTGGGGGCGTGATGAGCTGCGTGAGCCCTTCCCGCTCGCAGCAGACAAGCCCAAGGCATCTCTCGGTCTTGGCCGGGGCACGGAGCAGAAGGCATGCCGGGATACCTTCTTTGTGGCCATTGCCACGGCCCTGGAGGCCCAGGGCTTCAGGCAGCGCACGGGCATGTCATGGCAGAGGCGGTTCCAGACTTCATGAGACCCCCCTTGTGCGTGCCGTTCCCACCCCCTACTTCCCTTCTCTCCCCCGCTCCCCCCCATGACTCCCACGTGCAGCCTCACCATGGCTTGGGGGTGGCATCGCCTTCTGCAGGAGGGAGGGCAGTGGCACTCCCCCCTGCAGCAGGTGGCTAATGCCCAGGGTGCACTGGCACAACCTCTGTCCTTCAGCTGACTGTCGCACGCCCAGTGCCTGCAGGTCCACCTGTGGCTGCCCATCTGCTGCTAACGCTGCAGCAGCTGTGGTAGGTACACACAGACGAGCTCAGGAGGGGGCTCTTCGCTTCCACAAGACTGACACCTCCCCACAGGGGCCTGCCTGCCTCTGCGGTAAGTTTTGCCTCGATCCTGGCCCACTGCTCTTGCCTCCTGCCTAACTCAGGCACAGTTGCAGCCTAACTCAGCCCTATTTTGGGCCTCAACTGTGCCTCAATTGTGCCTGTGTTGGGCTAGACTGAGGCCTAAATGTTTGAGCTTCTTTTTTCTGGTGTGTTTTTTTCCAAGTTCATCAATGACAGGTAGTGGTGTGTGGCAGGTAAAGGCTGGGTCACATAACTAAGCCCCTTAAGTCTTGAGGCTGTTCATTAGGGCTGCCTCATTATGAGAAATGGATTGAGGTTTTTGTAAATAAATAAATATATGATTACTTGTAAATAAATACACTTTTTTCTAGATTTTTTTAAAGTCTCCTAAAAGCAAGGTTGCCAGCGGGTGGCGCAATGGGTTAAACCACTGAACCATGATCGAAAGGTCGGCAGTTTGAATCCGCGACAGGGTGAGCCCTCGTTGCTTGGCCAGCTCCTGCCAACCTAGCAGTTCCAAAGCATGTTAACGCGAGTAGATAAATAGGTACCGCTTGCGGGAAGGTAAACAGCGCTCTGTGTTCCAGCCGCATGCTACACGCTGCGGCAAGGAGAGTCATGCCGGCCACATGACCACGGAGGCGTCTTCGGACAACGCTGGCTCTTCGGCTTTGAAATGGGGATGAGCACCACACCCTAGAGTCTTGGACCTAAGACCTAAGACTACAATGCTGTAAACACTTACCTAGGAGTAAGCGCCACTGAACACAGTGCAGTAAAACATGCACAGTGGCATACCGATACCCCTGAGGCGGAGTCACCTGAGGAGAACCCGGAAGTGACATCATGACTTAACTTCTGGTTCGCCCTGGAAGAGAAGGCAGCGGTGGTTTTGCATTGTGTCCACTGCCCCCTTCCTCCTCTGGAGGCTCAGAGCCTTAATCAGCATACTGGTGATAGTGAACTCTCTAATCTCCAGATAATCTCCCCCAGCATCATCCTGTAGATGTGCAATGGTTGAGCATACAAGTGGTTGCCATCACACCTCCAAGAATTTGGACCACATCCTCAGGATGGACATGCTGAAAAGCAGAAATTTAAGTACATACTTAATACAGTTTCTGATGCAGCAGATCTTATGAATTGGTCTTAAGAAGTTCAATAGCTCACTTCATATTTCCCTTTTAGTATACAAAACACATTCTAAAAGAGATAAAATGAGGATTAAATCAATAAAAGAACACTTACTATTCAGTGCCTGTCTGTCCCTTACTCAGTGATCTTACTGTTCCTTTAAATCTCATTGGTCTCTGTATGTAGCTAAAGCTAACTGCCAGTGGTTCGTATTCCAAGATTTTCTATCCTATTATATATAACATTATTGTGACAGTCAGTCATGCACAGTTGTCTTGGTAAGTGGTTCTGCTGTATACACCCGTTAATTCACTGCACAATGCCAAATCTCAGTCCCTTTCATATTTATTCATTTAGCATATCTGTCAATCAATTGAAGCATCTTTCACTCACCAACCTTCTCATTTTTCAGAGAAATTAAGGCTAATTCAAAGGAAAAATATTTTATAACAGGCACGTCTCACTGAGGTGTACGAAATAAGATGGACTGATTTCTGAAATGTGAAATCCTTTTATTGAATTTCTTTTTTAAATGTCCAAATGCAGATTTAGCTCACCTCTTTTGTGTTACATAACTGAGGCACATGAGGTAATATTTCAGCCACGTTTATTTACATACTAAGGCTGCAATCCTATATGCACTTTCCTGGGAATAAGACCCAAATGAACACAATGGGACTAACTTTTGAGTACATGTGTATAGGATTGTGCTGTAAGTCTGTAATCTTATACACACTTACCTGGTAGTAAGTGCCATTGAACTATGTGGGACTTACTTCAGAGTAGATATATATATAGGATTGCGCTGTAAAACTAATGGCTGCATACCTCTGCAACTGTAACTGCCCAATCCTCAAGGTGCGTTATGTACTGGAACATGCTTTCTGGCTCTTGGGAAAGGCGACATGCCCTAGCATGTGGATTGGCTGCTGCTAGAAGCGTTGAGTGGCTGGCACTGCACGGCAGTGGACACTGGATGTCCGCCACTCCAGGTAGGATTGCACAAGGGGAAGGAAGGAGGCAGGGAGGGGAGGGGAATGGGGCAGGGTGGGCAGAACAGGGAGGCAATGGGGCGGGGAGGATGGCGGATTGGGCCCAGGAAGGGGGTGGGTTCAGCGACAATAAAGGTAAAGGTAAAGGTGACCCCTGACAGTTAAGTCCAGTCGTGTCCGACTCTAGGATGTGGTGCTCATCCCCATTTCAAAGCCGAAGAGCCAGCGTTGTCCGAAGACGCCTCCGTGGTCATGTGGCCGGCATGACTCTCCTTGCCGCAGCGCGTAGCATGCGGCTGGAACACAGAGCGCTGTTTACCTTCCCGCAAGCGGTACCTATTTATCTACTCACATTAACATGCTTTGGAACTGCTGGTACATACCAAATCTTAACACCTTCCCAGACTTGCCTTCACAGGTCCACGTGGATCTGTGCCAGTGATATCGCTTGTACAGGTCCGAGTTAATCCATTGGGCCAGCAGGAGTTTACTCCAGGGGAAGTTCCATCCTAAGGCAAACCAGAAGCGTCATAATGCCTGGTGCCCTGGGCACCAGGTGCCGCTTCAGGGGGGGGGCGGTATTTCGCGGGCCGCTTACCTTTGTTGTTGTTGTTGTTGTTGCTTCTTCACAGCCGAGACAGCTGCATTTTGGCCCTCCTGCCCACCCTTGCTCCATTTGGCTCCAAAAACGGAAGCCAAACGGCAGGGTGTGTGTGTGTGATTGCAGCCGCGCACTGACGTCACACTCCCGTGTCACTTGGGTGCCGTCATGTCGGCAGCCCCCACCATGTGGGAGCGCTAGCACTCCTCTGAGGCAAACATCACTATTGAGGGGGCCATGATTTTTCTGGGGACTGTGGTATGAGGAGAAAAGATTAACCCTTTACACACTATAGTCCTGATCTTGATGGGACCCCACCATGCCTACGCTTACCAGATCGCCGACCGGGACGGAGCTGCTTGCCCTTAAGGGGCGGGGCGGGAGGAGGGGGCCAGAACGCACGCGCCCCTTAAGGGCAAGCAGCTCCGTCCCGGTCGGCGATCTGGTTAGCGTAACCATGCCTGTGTTTAGGATAGTGGGAGTCTTCCATGAGGTCTGCTTGGCCACCTCTTTACTGAACCCTGGCTGGAACTCCCTGCATTCTGGAACCCTGGCTATTCAAGGTTCCAGAACGCAGGGAGGAAAACTCTCTGGGTTCAGCACTTGCCTCTGCAGACAAACACTGACAGAGCTGCTGCTAGCCCATATGGCACCTTTGTGCAAATTAGAAAAAGGTGCCCCTTCCTCCCCACCGGACAGAAGCGCCAGCGGGGTTGAGGCGAGGGGCGGTGGGCCCCAGGGCGGGGGCCGGATGTGGCGGCGAAGGGGCGTACTTACCTCTGGGATGCGTTTCCTCCGCCACGCTCATCTTGGTGTTGGGCCCTCCCGCCCACCTTGAAGCTCGAATGGCTCCGAAATAGAAAGTAAAACGGCGGAGGGGGGGAATGGAGCCGCGCTGGGCACGAGCGTCAAGCTGACGTCACACCTGGTGGGGCACATGGGGGCGTGGCATCAGCGGCCCACCCCCAGGATCGCCACTGCCACCAGAAGTGATGTTCCACCAGCATTTCTCTTCCTTCCAATGTGAATGGCGCCTCCTTAGATGTGGCAGCCTTGTGCAGTGTACAACCATGTACAACCGTACATGGTAACATGGAGGCCCTGAGCACTGAACAGGAGAGAGGGAACAAGGGCCAAGCATGTACAGCCAAGTAGCATGTCCCGGGACCCAAGTACATGGTACCCATTTTGATAACACTTGAACAGTGCTCATGTGTTTATCAATAAAACGTCTAGCTTTACCTAAGGTCTCCCTACAATTTCAGGACATTGATCATAGAAACCAACATTTTGTGCTCATTTCCTCTTGAAATTGAATTCTGTGGCAACCCTGTAGGATATGGTGTACAATACTTTTAGTAGTAGTCTCAGTGCCTTAAAAAATGAGAAACATGTGCCTTGTTTAATCATCACATTATCTGATACTGATGAGAATAATAATACTGTAACTTGGTGTGGGGAAAACTGCCCCTCCTTGCTTGTTTGAAGAAGAGATGACTGTGTGACAGTTAGTTGGGTGCTTAAAGTGAATTGCTCAGTCGAAAATTGGCAAGGGGAACTTGATTGCTGTTTAATGTGTGCGTGAATGCATTTTGAATGTGATAGTTATTAAGCATGCAAAATATGCTGACTGAAAAATGCTTGTTTATGCTAATATCATCTTGTAGAAGATTCAGCAGTGAGATCACCAAATAAACACTGCTTCACAGATACCCAACTGGATACTAATATTTTGGGAGCTCCTCATACTTTGCTAACTTATGTGACTGGTTTGTACTTTTGAATGTTTACATAATATTATTTTTCTATACTGCAGAAAAGTAACTGATTGGCTGAACCTTAATCATATTGGTAATGTTGATGAATACTGTATACTAAAGGCTAAACAAAGGTATGTTGGCTAAACTGATATTCCATTGAAATCTTAAGGTGGAATTGCCCTTTTCTATGCATGATTACTTGAGGGTTAGTAATGCTAAATTAGATATGATATGGGAGACAATCTCCAGGAATGTTTTCTTTTTCAAAGGGCATGGTCAGATGTGGATCAGAGCCATGGTGCTAGTATGGGAAGTTGAACCCTTTTCCCCATGCTATTTTCCCAAATAAAATTGTTCCCTCAAGCGGTACTAACCTCATTGAGGGAAAGCAATAGGTGCCATATAGTCAGTGCAATCCTGTGTAACCTTGCACCGGTGTAACAGCAGATGCACTGGTGTAAGTGCAATTACACTGGCATAAGGATTGCGCTGTGTACCTGTCTTTTTTGTCCATGAGGCTATTAGCAGCTGGAGCACAAAGCATAATTTTGACCAGGGGAAACGTATGGGAGGGAAGGGTTAACCCTCTGCCCCAACTCTAATCTAATTCCAACCCACCCATCCCTGTGGCTGCTTTTAAGCTTTGAAAAAAAGACATTGAGAGAGCCAATCACATCTTGTTTTGTTTACCCCTAAGCTAGTGTTTCTCAAAGTGGTTGATGGCGACCCACCATTGGAACCACTAACTGTCCCCAGCCCCCTTAAGGGGCTGGGGACAGCATGGTGGTGGTGATCCCGGGGATCGCCGCCACCGAAAAAGCGGCCAAAAATGTTTTTTGAACTTACCGGGGCTGGGAGGGGGGTTCATGGAGACCTGCGCGGGTTCTGGTGAGGCCACTGTGTGATACAGGAAGCTGGACTAGATGGGCCTTTGGCCTGATCCAGCAGGGCTCTTCTTATGTTCTTATGCGCGACCCTCTGCAGGCCTCCCCAATCTTCAGAATGTCCCTTTCCCTTGAGGTGAGCCCCAGCCCCGACAGCACGGGCCACATACTATGTAGGATGCAGCAGCTGGCCATTTAGCCCGGCCGGTGCATCTTACACAGGATTGGGCTGCCCACCCAATTTATCACAATGCGACTTTTCTTCTGAGTAAACATGCATAGGCTTGTGCTCTTGGTTAGCCTAAGCAAGCTGCATCAGAATGAAGAGAGTGAAGAGGAGCAGTGCCTCTTCTCTTCAAATAGTCTATCAAAGTTAATGGCTTCAAAACAAAAGACAGAGTGATGTTCAATGCAGAGCATGCAGAATTCTCCATCTCTCTCTTGCCCTCTTCAGATGTTCCGTCTACATGGAAAGTGAACATGTGAAGGTCCCCTGGGATGATGTTCCTTAGCCCTGCCCCACAGTAACTATGTGAGCTAACCCTCCCTCCACATTCAGTGTTTACCAATCATGGAGACAGGGAGATCTTGTTCCTATGTTAGGATTTGTGTCTTTAGACAAATGATGTACATGGGAGGGGGTCTAACTCTCACGCATCGTCAGTGGGGCAAAGCTCAGCAGCACAATCCTTAGCAGCACAATCCTAGCTTAGAAGCACAATCACTCAATTGCTTTCCATAGACAGCTAGCAGCCGAAGAGAGTATCTCTCAAGTTCTTCTGTGTTTTTCACTGACTCAGTTGGCAGTCCTTAAACACTGTTAGATTCTAACAGGCTTTGAGAACAGTCTGCAAGTAATTCCAAGTATACCTGTAAATAACTGGAAATCTTATAATAAGCATAACATTTGTATAGTGCTTTCTGAAAGTTCAAAACGCTTCACATATATTATCTCAGTAACTCTTGAGCTTTTGAGTTGGCAGTCCACTATATCTGGCAAGTTCACATTTTGTAATAATTACGTATCACTAGAAATGAGGTACAAAACGAGGCCATTCCTTACATTTTGTGACTTCTCAAAATGATACTATACAATCCGCAGTGGCAGGTGGACTCTGAATTCCATTATAAATAGATTTGTATCTTTCTAAGTGCTTAAATAATACAGATATCTATATGTGGATTAAAGGGACCCTATATAAGCAGCATCAGTATTGATACATACATCTGAGCTCTGATCCTGCCATAAGCTGCTGAAATGCTGAACACCATTTTTTAAAATTATTATTACAACCAGGGAACTATCATGTTTTGTGCCATTAAAAATAAATACAGCCCCCATAAATTTTAGTGCCAAGAGACATACTGCAAAATTCAACATAATACTTGCTGGAGATCTCTCCTGTAGCTGATAAAGCTATAAGAGCAAAAGGATGAGCTATGCAGAAAAACACACACCATTTTGAGCAAATTTGGCTTGGATCTATTGGTATAACAAAAATATGCAAAGATGCTGATTCTTCCAGACAGAAAAAAAATCCAGCCATTATTCATTTTTGTCTGCATACATAAATTTTGGTAATGCAGGTGAATATTGTCCACTGCATACAAGGTGGGCTGAAAAGAGAAACTAGCTACAAAGCACAGAATGTCATCAACAGAAACATTACATGCAATGCAATCCCTTCCACCTTCTCCCAAAAGCTCAAGTTGTCTTAAAGAAGCTTATCTGGCTTCCCACGAAAATTTTCAGAAGTTTTGCTTTTAGAGGAATGCAGAATTCATATTGAATTTTACTTTTGCCAAATTTTACTCTCTCTTTCATAATGTTTAAAGATATGGGCAACGCAATCCTCACTAACTATATGCGGTCAGACTAAAGTGCCAGCTGTTGTATCCTCAGCCTGTTCCTGGGCCGCGCTGGCGCAGCCCTGGAACATCTCGGGACAAGGGGACATTCATCCCCTTCCCTGAGTGTAGGGCTGCCTGGGACCTATGGGCCTCCTTGGATGTACGGCAGCTCTGAATCTGACATACATCTGAGGTGGTGGAGTAAGGCTGGCCCAGGCTGGGAAAGGGCCTAGGATATCGGTGGAGCGCGGCACTGATATCATGTATGATTTTGAGTAGTTTGTGCCCCATATCTATGTATAACAATCAGATGAAGATATTCCTCTCTTTGGTTTATTTATTGTTTTAATGTAAGATCATTCCACACAGAAAATATCACAAGTTTGGTTTGATGCAATAAATGTTATCACTGGTTTTGTATCGTTTGCTTATCCTCTGGTTCTAGTTATGTAGGCTGTCTAACCTGCTGGCCAAACATCCTGGCTTGCAACACTGCAAGCTGCTTGGGTTGGTCGGCTCCCCCCAGGCATTTATTTGCTGGCATGGCCAGTTTTGGAATGAAGGGATTAGGCTACTTCATAATCCAGCAAATCTATTCGGCTCTGTTCTACAGGCACAGGTTTACTGTCTTCCGCAGACACAGTAATTATAGAGAGCTTGTACTACTTCAGAGAGAGGTCTTAACAAGGCTGGCAAATGAGTAGTAACTAGATTCACTGCTGCTGTTTTCAGTTGGCAGATACCACTGACAATTCCGCTTGTCTCAGTTGCCACACTGTGCCCTCTTCTATTCATATTGTAGAACAACAACTCATTATGAAGGATATGCATTTTATTTTATTTTTCATTCCATTTTTGTTTGAATTTTGTTGAAAATATATCTTTATCCTGCTCTCCGAAGTCATGCTCAGACTACCTAATGAGGCTAGGCTAACAGCTAAAAATGTTTGGGTATGCTTTCTTATAATGATACGGGGATGTGGAGTTCAGTTATATTCCCATCGTCAAAACTGAAGGAACTTAATGATTCTCATTTTTCTCTTGCTTGAGTGAAATGAAGGGTTCATTTCCTCTAAGGGCCACTTAACATGTTAAAATGTCCTATCCTGAGATAAGGTAATCTTCATGGCTTATGTGAAGTGGCGTGTGGTTGTTTGTAGCACTGGCGCAACAGTCAGGCAGGCAATGTATATACAGTACTTCTCATATGGCACCAAATAGTACATATTTACCACATAGGTTTTTCTGGGTAGGAAAAGTTGTGTATGCAGGGCCAACATGAAGCCAACTGAGGCGGTTGCCTCAGGGGTGGATTGACATGGGATCCCTGCCTTGTCCACCTGCCCAATGTCACCACTTCTCCTCCTGCCCCCTGGAAGTGAAAAGGAAAAGGGGAACAGAGTGGAAGAGTATGTGTGGAGTAGAGAGGAGAAGAGAGTGGTGGGATACAACATCCACCATTCTGCTCTTTTCCATTGTTCCCATCTTCCATTTCCCCTCTTTGTTTTCAAATCTAGGAAGTGGGAAAAGGTGTGGCAGATAAGGGGGACCAAGAGACTTATTGGGCCGGCCGTGTGTGAGTGAACAACGCAATTCTAAGTGATAATTTTCAGGTGACAATTTTTCAATACAAGCATCAAATTGGCTTGTAGTTTTCATTCTTTCCTCAGTGTACTGATCACAACATGTACAAACATGTTTTGATGTAGATTAAGGTGTTAGGTTTGTAACACTAGTAGCAACATGTAAACTCGTTTTCCTTAGCTCATGCTCTTACATTTATCACATTACTCTTAAGAACATGCTTTTTACTTTAGTGTGCGAGAAAGCTGAGAGGCATTTGATTTATGTTTTAAGAAGTGTGCCTTCCTTTGGCTGCTTGTAATTTTCAAAACATTGTGTCTGAAGAAAGACACGTTTGTTATGTACAGGATAAAATTAGATGGAATTCGGTCTCTGACAATGAGAGTTCAAGTCCCTAGAGTGACCTCAACTTGTATCTATTAGGGAGAACTGATGGCTTCATTTTAAGCATTTCTGACTCTGTATACTTCTAAAAAGTGATGCATTCTTTAAACAGAACTGTAGTCCTGTAGTCACCATGGTCACAAAGCAGGCTGAGCCTATGCTGTGGCTCTAAGAAGCCATAAAGAGTGATGGGGCCGCTTTGCTCTCATGTCTACAGGGGTTGCGTGATTGACTTTGAAATCTGTACGCTATTGTACATGAACAAGATATTGCATTACATGCACAGAAAACAAGCAGCTGATACCCCACACCCCATCCAAAGGAAGTAGTGGGATTCAACTGTCCCACAATGTTTAATACAAAAAACCCCACATTTTTTTTTAATCAGCCTTGCCATTATCTGAGGAAAGTCACATATTACATTAGGACTAGCTTGTTTGCTTGATTACTACTGTTTTGTCAACACTGTTCAAAATGTATTTTTTGTTCTATAAAGTCTAAATGTTTTGGGCACAACCTAGCATATTTATATGTCTGCTTCTGGTCTGCCAGTTGAAAATACCCTATCCTGAGATAAAGGATATCTATGAATCCCAGTAAAATACCCTAGTTATCCAGTAAAATATGTACTAAAATACTGATTACACTAATAAAACTAAAATTATCAGCCCTGTCCTAACTAACTTTCCGCGCTGATGCAGCTGTATCAAGGGGGTGCGCTGCATCCTGCAATGGGGGGGCAGTCACGGAAGCCTTCTCAAGGTAAGGGAACAAATGTTATACACAAGTATATATGGTAAATAAAACTCCAGCCACAACCTCCCATATGAGTAGGCTTACCAGATTTTCTGGGACCCCAAGGGGGGCGGAAGTGACATCACGGGAAGGCGGGTCAAAAACTGTGATGTCACTTCCACCGGAAGTGGGCGTGTCCACCGTGAAATACATTATTTTACCCTTTTCCCGTGCCTCTGAGCACGTGTAGAGTGCTGCCGCTGTTTTCATCCCGGCCAGCCAGGTGAATTGTGATGGCCAGTGCTGGCCGCCACAACGCAGCCAGCTGGCTGGGACGAAAACAGTGGTGGCACTCTGCACGTGCTCAGAGGCACGGGAAAAAAGGTAAAATAATGTATTTTTATAATGTATTTAATTTTAATAATACCTCTTCAGCTTCTGTCCCAAGGAGGTGTCCGTGTCCCAGCCTTTCCCGGCCCGCCGGCTGCATCGCAGTTGGCCGGAGCTCTTCTGAGACTTCGCTGCCTGCTGCAGCACGTCTTTATCTTTATCTTCTTAGCTTCGCGCACCTGCGCGAGACTGGAAAGGCTCGGAAGATGTCCGAGTTCATTCGGATGTCTTCGGAGACATCCGAAGTGAACTCGGACATTTTCTGAGCCTTTCCAGTCTCGCGCAAGACTGGAAACGCTTGGAAGATGTCCGAGTTCACTCGGATGTCTTCGGAGACATCTGAAGTGAACTCTGACATCTTTGGAGACATTCCAGCCTCGCGCGCATGCGCCCGAGGCTGGAATGTCTCCGAAGATGTCCGAGTGAACTCGGACATCTACCGAGTGCTTCCAGTCTCGCGCAGACGTGCGAGACTAGGAAGATAAAGACGGAGACGCGCTGCAGCGGGCAGCACAGTCTCAGAAGAGCTCCGGCCTGCCGCAATGCAGCCGGCGGGCCAGGGCCGGGACAAAAACAGTTCGGGGGGGCAGGGGGGACAAAGAGGCGTTGCCGGGATTATCCCGGTCAAAAACGGGACGATGGTACGCCTAAATATGAGGCATTGTGACCCCCATGACCCCAGGGGTTGAACAACACTGGCTTAAATTAAACCTTGTTAGTTTCTGAGAATAAAGATGCCTATCTATGTAAGGACGTCTGGCTCAGTTGGTAGAGCAATCATCTCATAAATGCCTGAAGATCTGAAGGACGGCAGTGCAAGACGGCCGGAAGTGTCTGTGTCAGTCGGAGAGCTGCCGGCACGCCAAGCTGATAAGTTGCGGAGCCTCTGTGGGGGAGTGGAACTGCAGCTGCAGCACTTGAGTGGCAGTCAACTGTCAGCTGAAGCGTGGTGAGGCGAACGCCAGAGAGAGAGAGAGAGAGAGAGAGAGAGAGAGAGAGAGAGAGAGAGAGAGAGAGAGAGAGAGAGCAACATCTAGAATGAAGGGTTCTACGAAAGATTAGAACATCATTATATTGTAAAAACTCCTTGGGATTTAGAAAGCCTGCCCATGTACACCGCCTTGAATTAAAGTCGAAATCCAATGACCAAGAAAGCTGGTATATAAATACTCTGTGTGTATATATAATGGAACGTGTAAAACTGATAACTGAGGACAGTTGAGCTTGTTCTCCTGAGCCTTGAACCCAGGTGAATCAGAATGTTTTGATTAGCTCAGCAGTGACACATTTCTGCCTGATCAGATGCTCACTAGCCACTGAAATGGCTCCATAAACTGGATTTATTCTTGCCCTTACAATTTTCTGTTATTTTCTGTTATGCACCTAATTTGGACATGAAAGTTAAGAGACCTTAACCTTAGAGTTAAGAGAGTGGGCCGGCCAAATGACAGATTTTCCCTCAGAATTTGACTGAAAGGATGGCCTGTTGT
This sequence comes from Plestiodon gilberti rubricaudatus, assembly GCA_026170595.1. Lineage (NCBI taxonomy): Eukaryota > Metazoa > Chordata > Lepidosauria > Squamata > Scincidae > Plestiodon > Plestiodon gilberti. The sequence goes on from JANXHW010000001.1 coordinate 116,290,564, forward strand.
GTGACATAAAATTGGGGTTTTCCAAACTGCTGGTCTTGACTCAGAAGCTCAGTTATTAAAGCAAATGCATAGTGAAGGAAAGAAGTGCTGTACAGAGAAAGTGGCTGATGGATTTTAAAAATAACATATCTTTGACGTATGCCCTAAAATTTGGGTCATTAGCAGCTCTGAGGTTTTTTGGTTTAAAAAAATCCCCACTACCTATTCTTTGTGAGCCAGCGGGTGGCGCAGTGGGTTAAACCACTGAACCATGAGCTGTCGATCGAAAGGTCGGCAGTTCGAATCCGTGCGACGGCTCCTGCCAACCTAGCAGTTCGAAAGCAAGAAATTGCAAGTAGATTAATAGGCACCACGTCAGCGGGACGGTAACAGCGTTCCATGCGACTCGGTGTTGAGTCATGCCGGCCACATGACCATGGAAACATCTTCGGACAGCGCTGGCTCTTTGGCTTTGAAACGGAGATGAGCACCGCTCCCTAGAGTCGGACACGACTGGACTTAATTGTCAAGGGATACCTTTACCTTACCTATTCTTTGTAACTGCATGAGACAATGTCAGCCAAAGTACCGTGTATATATTTGGAATGCCTGGGCTGTAAGTTAATGTTTAGCACAGGGAAATTATCTATTCTCAACAAACTATTGACAGGTAAAACACAGAAGATAAAATATGACTTCAGAAGATTACTCAAAGGAAGCCACTCAAAGTCAGAATCCTCAAACTGGATTTAATGCCAGAGGGGGAGGCAATTCTACACCAATAGCAGCAAATAAAAGGTATTTTAAAAGTGTAGGATTAAAAACAAGACATAAAAGGACCGCAATGCCCTCTTTTCAAGTAGTAGAACAACCTCCATTATGAACAGCATTTTGAAGTACACATCAAACCGATCCTTTTTAATCTCTACCAGATGCACTTTCTTTAAATTCAGGTTTTACATTCCTAACCACAACTTGTCTGAACACACGGGAAAGAGCACTGAGAGAGACATTAGTGGTGTTTTCCCTTTTACTTTCTTGCTTTAAAAACTGCCCATTGAAGGCTTAACTTCTTAAATGTCTCAGCTTTGTAGGATTGCATTAATTTATTTTGATCCTCACATCAGACAATTTTCTACTCTCCGTTCCAAGGGAACAGAAAAGTAATGCTGGACTGATATGTTACAGAAAGATATGGGGCATGATCCAGCTAATGTTAAAGCACTTTTGAGTCCCATTGATTTTCATGGGGAAATTATTGTACATCCCATATATTCTTGTTAACCCCCCTGAATGCCAGCAATGGTTAAAATGGCAATATAAATATTTTTAAAAATAAATAAAAAATTCAATTAACGGGGCTTAAAAGGGCTTAACTTTGGCCGGATCATACCTACAGTATAACAATTTAAGCTTCAATTGACTGTAGATCTCTATGGTTTGAAATCTCAAAAGGAGTCTAGACTGAAAGCTAAGTCCTCCTTGCCAGTATACATGCTTTTTTCTCCTCTTTCTTTTATCCTCAGTTTAGGATAGTCTCAGAAAACAGTGAGCAGCAGTTTATTATTTTTTAATATCCATTTCAATATACTTTTTTCCTCAGCAGATTCTCATTAAAGATTACCACTCTCTTCCATTCTATTCCGAAGGTATCAGGGTGTTTTCACTGTTATCAGTGTCTGCTTTAATTAGAGCTGCTGGTTCTATATGGTACAAACTCTTGTGCGTTTTCCTCACATTGAAGGGTATGTGTGAATCTCTTCTGACTGAAGCGAGGTTTCCCAAATTTATTTTTACTCATTACGGCAGCTCGGTATGTTTTAATGATGTTTATTAGCAGACTTCACAAATAGTCAGCATACCCTGACAGCTGACCCTTTGCTATAAACATCAGCCCTTTATTTACCCAGAGTGTGTGTGTGACTTTTTTTCTAAAGGCCGCCTTGGATATTTGTGCATGTATGTATGAAAGAAATGAAAACAATTGCTTTTTATTTTGTGACTGGCATGTGAACTAAAATGGACAGGAGTAATAGCCTTTTTACAAGAAACACTGCCAAAGAGGCCACACACACAAGACTCCTAGTACACGTTATAAAGCTAATCATAAGATACAAAGATAAGGGCTTCAACCATCTTCTTTTGGCTTGGCACACACACGCAGGCGCACATACTCACACAAATGTATCCCCTCCCCCATTTTCCCTTCATGTTTCTAATTCATGGGCAAAGAGCATTTGCCTTTTCCCATCATGCATCTCACCAGTATATCAGGGAGTTAGCCTGAGGCCATACCTATATATCTGATCCATGCATAATGAAGCATGAAGCTGCCAATTGTCCAGAGCGTCTGCTGTGTCAGAGACTGATAGGCATTTCATTTGCTGAACTCCCGAGGGCCCTCCACACATCTCAGGGTTCATGTAGTATTTATTTTAGGCCCTCGCATTTCTCATCTCTGAACTTCACACCATGCGTGTATGATGAGTAACACACAGTCCAGCATGAAAAAGCTCTCCAGGTAGTCTTAAATGTAACTCGTGAGAGAGACTGGAAACAGGGTGTGGATTGTGAAGTAAGGCTTGCATGGGAAATGAAGAAGCATTAAGCCTCTCTCTCACACAACAGCTGCGTGAGGCTTTCAGTGCCTGATGACAGCAGCTCTTGCCTCTTATTCTAATCAGGCCCGGATTCTAATAAGACCCTCTGTTTAATAAGAAGCCTGCTTTGCATACCGGGCCGTAGGGATTGTGCTGTCCTGAGCTTTGGGCACTTCTGTATTTTGCAAAGATTATGACAGTTCTGTTGTATTTTCTAAGAAAAAAAAGTCTGTGCACGTTTGGCAGAGGGGCAGACTAATCTGATGAACAGCAGGCCCAAATTCTGGGCTTCTTTGAAATCGGAGCAGGGAGTAATGATCCTGAAGTAATTGCTTAAATGTGCTCTTGCCACACGAGCCAATGAAACACCCTAGTTGTTACACAAAGATATCCTTATAAAAGGACATGGGATTTCAGGCGTTTGGGTGCATATGGGCTTTTACATCCTGCGTGTGCAACTGTGAAAAACCTTTCACAGGTTTGCCATATTGACCAACATATTGGGAAACTGAATAATTTCTGGAAACACCACACAGCATCAGTGTTAAAAACAGCAACGTGAGAGAGGAAGAGAGAGCCTCTAAAAAGGGAAACGTTTTAGATGTGCATGTATTGGGTAGCAGAGAACATGTGCAGGCAATGTAAATACTCAGTTTATTTCATATTGTCCCTTTGAATGTGCAGGTTGTTTGATATTAATGATAATATATGAAATAAAAGCCTGATACATATATTTGACAAATGGCATGGTAGCAGATTGTCCCATATGGGAAACAATTTGTGTGAAATAGGTTCCCATGTGATTTGGTCATTTGGACAATGTCAGTCCTGCATGCGCAACCCCTCTTTTTCAGGTTGGCTGAATCAGCCAAAATGCAAGGAAAGTCACTTCACAGAATTGAGTCTACGTAGACTCTGTTTATTCTTTCCCTGCTGACATTTGCGTTGTCCAGTCCCTGTCTAGGTCACCACATACCAAAGGCTTCCATTTATTCCCCCTGAAACTCCTTTAGTACAAAACCACACTGTGATGCAGTGTTACTCCCTAGGCATTTGTGACGTCCATATCCTGGGGTTAGGCTAAAGGGGGTCGTCTGGCAGCGAAGCGGTCACTCAAGGTAGGTGCTGCTGGTTAGTCCCCAGGGTCCCGGGATAATAAAAACGTAGACTTACGTGCTGCTTTCTTGAGGCGATTTAATTTAGACAACGTCTTTACATTCATTGGGGACCGTGTTGTGTCACAGGCCCCCGAGCTGTGTTCCGTCTATATTACAAGGAATTCCATCTCCTTCCTCCCACCGACACGGTGCCCCAAGGTTTAGTACCAGCGGTCACTGCCTTTCTTTCAGGTAAGTTTGGCTTTTCTTGTACAGCATGAGGAGCCCCACTCATGAGAAGGGGAGGGGTTGAAGTAGGCGTACCTTTACTTGGCCACACCTTGGTTTTTCCCCATTCCCACAGCCTTCCCAGGCAGGAGGGGCTATGGGCTTCATGGGCTGTGAAGGATCCCTTCTTTTCCTTTGGCTCACTCTCTGCTTCCAGCTTGCCTCTCCTGTTCCCTGGTGGCGCCTCTTCCTTCCTTTCAGGCCCCGTGGTAGGAGGTTGGATGCTCCACAACGGGAGCTGTCCCCACCAGCCTTCTCCCAGCTGCCTTCTCCCTTATGAGCCTGCAGCCAGCTCTCTCCGGCTCCACCCCTTCCGGGGGCGGGGTTTCCCTGAAGTCCCGTTCACACGAGACTTCCCTTGCCTTGTTCAGTGTGGGGCTATAAAGCTCTGTGCCACACCCAGCCTCACTCTTGTTGCCCGTGTTGGGCCAGCGTGGTCGGCTATAGCCTTCAGAGGCCCAAGCCTCCCCCAGCTGGCTCCCCCGAGTACCCCGGCCCCCCTGAGGCAAGTCTTCCCTGTGTGGGACCATTCTTCCCTGCTCCTTTCTCCCGGTGAGGTGCTCCTTGTGTCCAAGGGACCCCTTTTTGTTTCGAGCCGCTGCACTGCCATCGCCTGGGGATGATGTGTGATGTCATTGCTGAGCACCCAGAGATGGCATTGCGATACAACCATGATGCCATGCAGCCGAAGAAAGGGGCTGCACACCAGCACAGGGCCCTAAGAGGGAATATAGCTTGCTACCAACATCAACCAATGGTAGGGCTCCCCTCCTCAAAGTTTCTGAAAGTTTTGTACTCGCACCCCCAAAATAATCAAATGGGCCCCCTATTTTCACCGCCTATGAAATAGGTATTAAAAATTGGCAGGTAGACCTAATTGTATGCATGCATGTATGCTCATTCACACGTTCCCCCACATTCTGGAGGCTATGCTCTATGTTTATTATGCGTTTATTTTAAAAGAGTTTTATTATTGGGTAATAATAATAATTATACTTTGATAATTTGAAAATAATATACTTTGGAAATAATAATAATTATAATCAAATTATAATTTGATTATTTTGGGGGTGAATAATAATAATAATTATTATTATTAACAGTATTTATATACCGCTTTTCAACAAAAAGTTCACAAAGTGGTTTATCTTGCCTTCTAACCCTTCTACATTTTATTTTATATATTCATTTTAAAAATCTTGTACACTGCGCTTCTTCTATGGGTACCTGGGCAGGTTCCAAAGTGTGATTGAAAATAATACAAGTAGCAATGCAACAATATTATTATCAATAATACAAATCATAAAATCAAAATCATAAAATCATCATAAATAATCAAACACAATCAACCAACCAATCAGCCAACCAAACAACAAAAGCAAAACAATAATAAAATAAAATAAAACGAGGTAAAAAAGATCCAAGAGAGTCCCAACATCAGCCACCACCAAAAGCCTTTTCAAAGTGCCTGTCTGGCTTGTAGTAAGAAAGCATCCCAAAGGTCTAGTGTGCTATCATCAAGAAAGTCCTGCCTCTTCTTGTGGACGTCCATTGAACATAAGAACGTAAGAGGAGCCTTGTTGGATCAGGCCAAAGGCCCACCTAATTCAGCTTCCTGTATCTCACAGTGGCCCCACCAGATGCCTCCGAGAGCACACAGCCAACAAGATAACCTGTTTCCTGTTGTCACTCCCTTGCACCTGGCACAATTGATCTTCTGATAACCTGGGTACCCTAAGCAGAGCCTCCAACAAGGATCTGAACATGTGGAGAGAAGGCAGTCCTTTGAGAACTCTGGTCCCAAGCTGTTTAGGGCTTTAAAGATAAAAACTAGCACCTTGAATTGAGCCTGGAAACAAACAGGAAGACAATGCAACCCATGCAGACCAAATGGTATGTGCACCCAGTGAAATGGCTCAGTTAACAATCTGACAGCTACATTTTGCGCCAGCTGAAGCTTTTGAGCTGTCTTCAAGGACAGCCCCCATATACAGCATGTTACAGTAATGTAATCTAGAGGTGACCAGAGTATGGATCACTGTGGCCAGGCCTTACTTCTCCAGGATAACTGCAGCTGACACACAAGCTGCACTGGTGAAATGTTCTAGTGAAACTGGTGAAATGTTCACAGCTGACCGGTGAAATGTGTTCATTGGCATTGCTGACATTGATCTCCATACGGGGAGCCTGGGTCAAGGAGCACCCCCACACTACAAACCTGTTCTTTCATGGGGTGTGTAACCCCATCCAGAACCGACTGTAAGTTTCCATATTGTCTGGATTAAGCGTCAGTTTATTTTCATCAATCCTTCACAGCTGCCAATCAGTGGTTCAGGGTTTCTACTGCCTTCCTAAGAGCTGTAGAGAATAAGAGGAAGCACCGCCCAAGTCTTCGGCTCTCACTGCGGGGCTGCCAGTGAGGCCTGGAGCGTGGCGAGGGGAGATGGAAGGGCCCATCCACCCTCCCTTGGCCTAGTTTGGCCTGAAATCCCGGCAATCCGGAAGCAATTGGCAATAATGGGATGACGTGTGGCATTTCACTAAAGGGAATTAATGTAGTTGGAGAGCCAAATAGTCAGTTCAAAGTCAATACAGGTATGGTATTATACTCCCTCACTTCTCCCCAACAATGGGGCTTTCACCCCCCCCCCCAAGGTGGAACCAAAAGGGATAAACACTTTGGGTCTGACTTGCTGCTTCTGGCCAGCTCAGTTTCAGATACCCAGTTCCCTCAGAAGTAAACAGACAAGGGGGAGTGGCTTTCTCACCCACCTCCTGACTCACTAACTCTTCCTCCTCCTACAGCACCTCAGGCTCTCCCTCTCTCTACTGTATATATGTTATGTCATATTTATGTTGTGTTGACTCTCACACTTTCAATCTTTGTATGTATGTATGTATGTATGTATGTATGTATGTATGTATGTATGTATGTATGTATGTATGTATGTACAGGATATGTATGTATGTACAGGTTTCTTATTGTGGTTAGCAAGTGAAGAAGAAGTTGAAAGACCTTGCTTGAATCATATGTCAAATGCAACACAAGTGACTGCAGTGCTGCTGCAGGCCACCCTCTCACACAGCTAATAGCATTCAGCCATGATGAGGAGGGACCACCCTCTAATGGAGACAGGCAGTAATTCCACTGCAGCAATCATTTTATCACTGGCTTTCTTTAAACCGTGCCTTTGTAGCATGATGCAACAAAGCAGAGCCACAAATGGTGCCTTGTACAGAAGCAAACTGCCATTTTTTCCAGAAGCAGAATGATTTAGATGCTGCCCTCAGAGGCAGATGAAGTTTGCAACACAGTTGCCTTCTTTAGCCTCCACACTGTAGAATGTGAACAGCTTTTGCCCTGGAATTTGAAATACAGTATATCAGTTTTAAATGCAAGGTACTCATGAATTGCCAATGCAATAGAAATATTGCTAGATAATTTAGGTAATTCAGGCCTATGTACCTCAAAAGAGATTTTGTCGTCATTGAAAAAAAGTGTCTCCATATGGCAGGGGTGGGGAACCTCCGGCCCGCGGGCCTGATTCGGACCGGTCCGCGTGGGACCGGACCAATCCGGCCCGCGCGGGACCGGACCGGAGGCTCCGGAGGCTCCGCCGCCGCTTTCCCCGCGCCTCCTTGGTTTAAAAGCGGGCTTCGCACAGCGCCGCTGAAGCTGAGATTGCCGAGAGGGCAATATCGGCTTCAGCGGCGCTGTGCGCAGGTCCAGAAAAGCAGCTTTCCAGGAAGCAGCCTTCCTGGACCTGCGCACAGCGCCGCTGAAGCCGAGATTGCCGAGAGGGCGATCTTGGCTTCAGCAACGCTGTGCGAAGGCTATTTTTAAACCAAGGAGGCGCGGGAAAGCGGCGGCGGCGGCCCTGGCCCGGAGCCAAGGTAAGGGAGGGAGGGAGAGCGAGTGAGCGGTGGATGGGTGGGTGGGAGGGAGCGAGCGAGCGGTGGGAGGGAAGGAGGGAGGGAGAGCGAGCGGAGGGAGGGAGGGCGAGCGAGCGAGTGGAGGGAGGGAGGGCGAGCGGTGGGTGGGTGGGTGGGAGGGCGAGCGAGCAGTGGGTGGGTGGGTGATAAATTCATGGGGGGGTCAAATTTGCGGGGGGGGAAATCGGCCGGCCTAATGGCCGGCCCGCAGTAAATTTTCCCTATGGGAAAATGGCCCCCCACTGCAAATAGGTCCCCCATCCCTGCCATATGGGATAGGAAGGGGGGGAGTCTTTTTTTTTTTTTTTTTTTTTGTACAGACATGACGTATCATCACAATTTTTTCCCCATGGAAGTGAACAACAGAAGTATTCCCAGAAGCTGCAAAACTAAATTTCTCTATGATAAAACATTTGCTTTCAGCAAGTCTTAAGGCTCTATATTTTGTTAGAAAGGGGGGTTACAGAGCTGTTGGCAGGGAGAGATACCCAAATGGTGTTGTTGTTGTTGTTGTTTTTTAGAAAACATGTGGGATAGAGCAGAAGATGCATTCATAAGGTCCATCAAGTGTCAGAACTGTTAGAAATTTCTCTAGGAAAGGGGTGTCAAACTCATTTCATATGACAACCCAAACCTATGTAAGTATCCAGTCGGATCCTATGCCCGTTCCAGGCTGCTCTGCAGCGGCCCGGAGGTCTACTCGGGGAAAGGGGACATTCGTCCCCTTCCCCCGATGTAAACCGGAGAAGGCCCAATGGACCTTCTCGGATTTCCGCCAACGTAAGAGGAGGCCGTGTAACGGCTGAGCTGGCCCAGCCAGAGACGGGGATATAGTGGATGCCATCCCCCCCCCCGGGCCAACTCGGCCAATGACCCTCCTCCCTCGCTGCCCAGACCACCCATGTGGACCGCTCTTACCTTCCTCCGGTGGCCGCATGGACGTCCTGGTGGCGGAGTGAGGCCAGCCGGCCTTGCGTTGGCTGCCCTTACTCCCGAGTCGTTGCAAACATGCCTTATAGCATGTTTGCTACAGCTTCCGGTGGCGGAGCACTCCACCGCCGTTTTTTTGTGCAGGGTTACGCTCTGAGTTTAGCATTCATAGTGCCTGCTGAGGGCCAGAAGTGACATCATTAAGCAGGAAGTGACATCATTAAGCAGATGATGGCCAGAAATAAGCACTTTGTTCTTACATAGGAACTCATTAGTTGTAAATGACAGAAAGGGAAATATGCAAATCTTGATCAAAATATGGGAAAGCCCAATTACATGCTGGAGAACCCAATTATCACTCAGGCTGCTCTTTCAGCCGCTCTGCTTCTGCCAAGGCATCACTTCGCAGCTCAGATACTCTGTGAAGTGATGCGTCAGCAGAAGCGGCATGGCTGAAAGGGTGTCCCATGTGATAATTGGGCTCTCCCAGCGCCTTGGTAGTCTCTCCCTCTCACCCCTCTCAGGCTGCCCCTTCTCCCATTGGCCATAGCGTTCCTTGCCTTCTGAGGCCTCCTTCCCTCTCTCCCTCCCAGAGCCTCAACAGAAGCAGCACTGCTGAAAAGGCAGCCGTGGGAGAGCCCAATTATCATGGGGGTTTCTGGATAAAGAACTTCCATGGGCTGCATGCAGCCCGCGGGCCTTATGACATCCCTACTCTAGCAGCTACTGAAGCTTCACCTCAAGAAGACTCTAAAGGCTGATTCTGCAGCTAGCTGTAAAAGGTTACAGGGTTTGCTCTATTGCCAGTGCATGATTCAAACCTCCACACCTGCAATGTTGTTAAAATGAGGATAATTTGCAGCACAAAATCAATAAACACCTGATTATCCTTATTTGAATAGGCAATTATCCATATTCTAGCTTGCTAAAATCACTTTCCAGTGATGCCTCCCTCAAACTACCATGTGGTATTGCTGTATTCTGTTGAAACGGAGAGAGAATTTATTTGGAGGTACTTGACGAGGCACCAAGTAAATAAGGTGTTATTATGAGCATCACCTTACTTACTGTATTTTGCGACCTATTCCCTAGGGCTATATTCATAAGTGAAATGTAGAACTTTGATTATAAGGCTGCAATCAGAAGGCAGCATATTAAGATCATCTGCAATTCAAGATGCCCCAGTGAGTGAATGCAGCATGTCTCCAAGACTAATCAAAAGCACTTAAATGGCTCAGGAAAAGGCTTTCTGAACACAGCAATACCCCTATGCAAAAATATGGGTCTGGATTTCTTGTTGCTGACAGGCAAAAGTCAGCAGCTTAAAGGGATTCTGGGCTTTCGAATAATCAGCAATGCTCTTTTGGGCTCCCGTTATAATCTTTGAAGCGCTGTGAAGATAAAAACAGGGAGCAGCCACATCAGCTGGTGTAAATCAGGCTATCATTCCTATATGCAGAATTGTCCCAGTATAATGCTCCTGATCATTACCTGTTGCATTCTGGGAAATTTTCTCTGTTGCTATGGTATAATATTTGTTCTCCTTTCTCTTTTCAAGCTGCAAGAGATGATTGACAGCTATGATAAGGGGCGACATGAAAACTAAGGTTGTATTAACAGGAGGAAGGTAAAGTAGTGGGCCCTTCAAATTGTGAAGTACTGGCAACGGAATTCATTTCTAGCAACCAACTTGTAAATAAAACACAGAGAATGGGCTTTCTTTATGTTTTCTTACAGAAGGATCAAGCCAAGACCATTGTTCGCCACACAGATAAAGATTCTATCTCTATGTTGCCGGAGGGTTTGGCTCCTGTCTTGCACCCTCTTTTTGGCATCTTGGTCTTTTCTCTATTCAAAACTCTTTTAATATGAAGTACAAAGTCTTGAACGAATAATGTGAGACATTCATGAAACTCAGTGAAAATAACCCCCCAGATTAATTAATAATTTGCATTTTTAAGGATGCTTTTATCTAGGACTCCCAAACACTTTCCACATATTAAAATTTAGTGAAGGTATCAAAGTTTGACAATTTCTGGTTCACTGTAGCCATATTTATTTATTTAGGTTAAATATTTTAATGCCATTTTCCCACCCATAAGGGCCTTCAGTTGAAATTCCTAAAACAATAATAAAAACAACATAGAATTAAATACACAGGCGTGCGCGGCAGCAGACAGGATCATAGCCATACACAAGTCAGGTCGCGACTTCACTGAGGTCACGTGCCTGATGAAGCAAAACCATATTAACCATTTCCTCATTGCAAGGATGTGGATAAAGTCTCTGACTCCAGCAGCGCAATCCTGACGTACGCGTCGGCGACAGAACGAACGTTCTGTCGTGAGGAGACATCGTGAACGTGCCGTAAAGCACGTTCACAATGACTCGAGAGCAAGGGAGTCCAGCACAGAGGCCGGCCTCCCTTGCTCCGACGCCGGGGAGCTCCTGCGGCCGCCGAACCAGGTAAGCTGACGAAGAAGGGGGGACATTGGCCTATCCGGCTGGCGGAAATCCGAGGAGGCCGGTAGGGCCTGTCCCGGTTTACACTCGGGGAACGGGACGAACATCCCCTTCCCCGAGTAGGCCTCCGGCCCAGCGACAGCATGGCCGCCCGCCCGTCTGACCATGGGCTCCAAGTCTCGAGTCGAGTCTTTCGAGTCTTTTACAATTGCTGAGTCAAGTCCGAATCAAGTCATTGAAGCGACTTGCGTCCGACTCGAGTCCGAGTCAATAACCTCAAGTCTACATCACTGCCTTATTGTGCCTCATGTTTTCACGGTCTATCTGCATGTTGACTGAATGTGTCAAAGGGAAGCAGAACTAGAATCATACCTGCTGGCCCTACCCTGACCTCTACGTGTTGCTGCTCCCAATCAAAACTTCCACACATTCAGCAGAAAATGAGGGTGGACTATGTTAGTAGTACAATTATGCACATGTATTATTATTATTGTACCAGCAATTAATGAAAGTAGCCCTTGAAAAGACTACAACTTCCATCAACCCCTTTATCATTCTACCTTACTGCTTGAAGACAAAAAACACAACTTGTGCAGACTGCTTTAAGGTTGCATGTAAATCAACAAGGGTGGGGTGGGGGGAGCAGTCCTGCCCTTTACTGCTGCTAGGCTATGTAACAGATATTGGGGGGGGGGTTGGATCAGTTGACCACTTGATAAAAGAACAATGCTTTACTTACATTAGCTTGGTAATCCTCATAAAACTCAGAAGGGCCAGTATTATTGTATTCATGTTGTAGAAGTGTGGGGGGGGGGGGAGAGGGAGAGAGGCTACAGAAGCAGTGGGTTGCCTAAGTCACAAGGTGAGGTTTGAACTGGAGGCTTCCAAGCTCACATTCTTAGCGATTGTTGTTGTTGTTGTTCAGTCGTTAAGTCATGTCCGACCCTTCGTGATCCCATGAACCATATCCCGCCAGGCCTTCCTGTCCTCCACTATCTTCCTGAGTTCGCTCATTTTCATGTTCGTTGCATCGATGATGCTGTCTAACCATCTCATCCTTTGCCTTCCCCTTCTCCTTTTGCCTTCAATCTTTCCCAGCATCAGAGTCTTCTCCAGAGAGTCCTCTCTTCGCATTAGGTGGCCAAAATATTTGAGCTTCAGCCTCAGTACCTGTCCTTCCAGGGAACAGTCAGGGTTGATTTCATTTAGGATTGACTGATTTGATCTCCTAGCAGTCCAAGGGACACTCAGGAGTCTTCTCCAGCACCACAGTTCGAAAGCATCTATTCTTCGGCGCTCAGCCTTCCTTATGGTCCAACTCTCACAAGCATACATTGCTACTGGGAACACTATCGCCCTAACTATGCGAACTTTTGTTGGCATGGTGATATCTCTGCTTTTTATTATGCTGTCTAAGTTTGCCATAGCTTTCCTTCCAAGGAGTAAGCGTCTTTTAATTTCATGGCTGCTGTCTCCGTCTGCAGTGATCGTGGAGCCCAGAAAAGTAAAATCTGTTACTGCTTCCATTTCTGCCCCTTCTATTTGCCAGGAATTGATGGGACCAGATGCCATGATCTTAGTTTTATTAATGTTGAGTTTCAAGCCAACTTTTGCACTCTCCTCTTTCACCCTCATCAAGAGGCTCTTTAGTTCTTCTTCACTTTCTGCCATTAGGGTGGTATCGTCTGCATATCTGAGGTTGTTGATATTTCTCCCGGCAATCTTGATTCCGGCTTGCGATTCATTCAGTCCTGCATTTCTCATAATGTACTCTGCATATAAGTTAAATAGGCAGCGATTAAGTGATACCAGTTGGATAAGAGCTGTCCCCATTCTCTGGTATAGAGCTCTGAGGAATGGTACAGAAAATCACAGGATCTCAGGTCAGGAAATGCTGAACATGGAGGTGGTGAAGAAACCTGAATTGTTAAACCATGTGATTTACTAGTTTCCTTGATTATCTTCGGCCTTTGACTTATATAAACCACAAATAGGCTGCGATTCCTCAAACAGCTTTTCAAGCAATAAGAGTCCAATCCTATTGTTCCCTCCCCCCCCCCCATCGATGCAGTGATGCCAAAATGGCTATCGCTGTATCTTGCAGTGGGGGGGGGGCAGTCCAGGAGGTCTCCTCTGGTTAAGCCTCAGTGGTGTGTGTGTGTGTGGGGGGTCTACTTGAACCTGCGCTAGCTAAATAGCTGGTGCAGACGTGCACGTGCGCAGCACGATTGAGTTCCGGAAGGGTTAGGATTCGGTGACTGCTGCTGCCACCGAACCCACCCCCTTCCCGGATCCGATCCACCCATCCCCGCCCCGCTGCCTCCCCGTTCCGGCCTCCCCCACCCTCCTGCCTGCCCTGCCAATTTACTTATGTCATTTTCTTTGCGCTGCTCCAGCAGCATGCGGCTCAGCAGCAGCCCTTTTACGACTGGCGCTGACTGCTTTATGGCAGTCAGCGCCAGCAGAAGAGGAGGACTGCCAGTGGCTGGTGAGCGTAGGATTAGGCTGTAAAAGAAGCAGGTGATGTGTCACTATGGCTGAAATTACATCTGATGCTAACTTGCAGGTTATACTATTTCCTGCATGAGTTTTCTTGTCCTTTTAACTTTTTTTTTTCTTTTTTCAGCTGATAAACCACAGGTCAGTAATGACTTTTGATTTTCTTCATTGTTTTGTATACATTTTAAGAACATATTTCCTCTCCGGGAATTTGAAATCATCAGGGTGTTATATATGAATGTATGCTAGAGTGAATGCACAAAATGTAAAAACTGCTGACAAACATGAGGGAATGTTATCAATTCTTCATGCATCTGGTGAATGTCTAAAATTATGGCATTATACTAATGAATGTGGACAGTGACCATTAGGTGAATCGCTGCATCCACTGCTCTCTTCATATTTTTAGGCATTCACCAGATGTGCGAGAGATTGTCAACATTCTCTTGTGACTTCTTGTCAGTCCCTGCATTTTGGATTTTCACTGTATATATTACTGGCCATTATTTATAGCGTTTAGTCTGTGCAATTGATCAGCAGATTCTGCTCTTAGTCTGGCAAGTCCAATAGTTAATTAGAGTGGTCAGCTCCAAAGGGGGCTGGGCTCTGTATCTTAAAATGGTATGCAAGGAGAAATGTTTGACAGTTGATCATGCAATCGTACGAAAAACAACACATGGTAAAATTCTTCCTTCTATGCAACTATCAAAACACAGGAACTCTGTCCTCCTTTGCACACCTTTGTCCTTGTAATGAGGACTCTTAAAATCATTGGTATAATTATTTTCCTGAGATAATGCTTTATGGAAAGGAAAAACTAGACACACTTTTATCACTAACTAGCACTAGTAAAATGTTAGCCTAATTTTAAATACAGGTGTCCCCGGTTTTACGTTCCCAAAAAACCGTCACATAGTGCAGCGGTCCCCAACCTTTTTTGCACCAGGGCCCGGTTAAGTGTTAAAAAAAATTTCAACAGACCGGAGGGGGTAGTGGGGGGACTTGCCCGCCAAACGAACCTTGGCACAGCCTAATGGCTGCGCCGCAATTTTATTGGGGGGGGGAATTTCCAAGGGTTTTTTTTAAACCTTTTTTGGGTTTTTTTATTTTAAGGCAGCTGGGGACATGCTCGGAGGGGCGCGGGGGTACTTAGCTGGCCAGCAGTTTCCTCCGGGGCATCGTCTGTGGTCCGGGGGGTGTCCTGTGTAGCCGGAAGTCCTGTGTAGCCGGGGGAGAGTCTCCCCTCCCGTCCTGTGTAGCCAGAAGCCGCGGCTTGTTTCAGCTTGCGCACGCTGAAACAAGCCGCGGCGCTCCTTCGGGCTACACAGAGTCTCCTCAGTTGCGGCGGCGGGGGGGCAGACAAAAGCTCACAGCCCTTTTAGTACCAGCCTGCGGCCCGGTAATGGGCCATGGCCCAGTGGTTGGGGACCCCTGACATAGTGGAACCGTCGTTAAGCTGGGACCCTCTTTTGACAGCATTCTCCCTGTTGTGGCTTCTTTGTCAGTCTTTTGAGAAGCCGGAACGGGGAGATCTCTGCATCTTTTGAAAGGCCGATCGTCAGCTGTTTGGAGCAGATAAGGGCTTGCGCTTTCAGCGCTGTGCTTAAGCCACAGCACTGAAAGTCCAAGCCCTTATCTGCACGCAAAACAGCTGATGATGAGGCTGTCAAAAGACGTATTTTGGAATGACAGACCTCTGTCGTATATGCGGATCATCGCTAAGTGATCCGTCATTAAGGGACACACACCTGTACATAGGTTAACTAACAATCAATGTATCATCTATTTAATTAATAATTTTAAATGTTCATATACAGTTATTTGCTCAAATATTAACATCCAGACATTATTTCTTTAATATTCCTCTTTATGTACTGAAAGCCATCTTGGGTGTCCACGTTAGTGGAGGAAAGGCAGGATACAAATATATTAAATGAGTAAATAAAAATGTATGTGCATGGTGCTTGATAACAGAAGAGAAGGCAGCATAGGATAGGAGATGTCGTATGGACAGGGAATCCAGCCTCATTCTAGGACAGGAGATGTAGCATGGAGAGGTGAAGAGTGGGAGGCCTCATTCCGTCAAGTAGAGTAGGCTGAGTATTTGAGCGGGATATGCAGGCGCTCCACAGCAGGCTGTAGTCATCTAGGACTCGGGCCTGATTCATGCCTTTCCAAGATGGTGCCACTGAAAAATGGAGTTGTGTGGGTTCTTTTTGGGGAAGAACCCCAAAGTGGCTCACCCTATAATTGGGAAGTTTTAAGTGGCTCAGCCTATAACTGCAGTGGTTTCTGTTGTACTACTGCAGCCACTTGAAAGAGAGAAAAGTCTGACTGAGAGGAAAAGCCTGATTTCAGAAGAGGAAGTGAAACACAAGTAAACCTAGAAGCTAAAGAAAAGGAAATGTGTGCAGAGACAGAAGAAAAACACTGACACTCTCTTGACAGCATATTTATAAGTAACAGTACGCTTTGCAAGCTATTATTCTGTTTGTCTACATGTTGGAAAAGAAGTATTGTACATGGAAGTTGTACATATTTTGACTTCATTTGAACTTTTTAAAAAGTAATGTAAAATGCATACACAACTTCATAATCTGCATTAAAAAGAGAACAAGCAGTACACCTCACAATTCGGACTTAGATGTCAAAAATTGACCTAGGAAGTTAACATTCACATTTCAGAATAGAATATAGAAAATTGACATCAACACGCACAATATTATTGCTTTCACTGGTTAGCTTAATGATGTTAATATAAATGTATGGCATTAATGTGTGTGTGTGTGTGTGTGTGTGTGTGTGTGTGTGTGTGTGTGTGTGTGTGTGCGCGCGCGCGCTGAATATTCTCCAAATATCTGAACAACAGCTGATGATTTGGAGACTATTCACCATCAAACTTCACAGAGGTGAGTTTTCAAGATAATTTTGTAGCATTTTCCCCCAGCAAACTCCAGTTACATTTTCATTTATGCTCTCCCCCTGTTTTTAATAAAATGCAGGCAGATTACTTGATGTTCCTTCCTCCGTTCTGTTCTCTATGGATGCCTTTTTTTCATTGCTTTCAATAAATTCATACCAGTAGTAAAAGAGCTTTAAAGTGATGCTGGACTTACAGGCGGATACATTTAGCTTGATATTAACATATACCTATCACTGTCTCTTTTCCTTTTGATCTCTTTTTATGACTAGCCCAGCAGGAATGTACTTAAAGTCTTACTCCAGTTTAATGTGTTGCTGTAATCAGACCTACACTCTATCATTATTTGAAAGTTTTCAATGAACTAAGAGCTCTTTTCAAGTCTTGATTTATGTTTAATAACATCCCTATCATGAACATAGTCAAAACTGTATTATTTGTGTGCACTTTGCCTTTAAATCATTTTTATTAATTATGCCTGCTGAAGGAATACAACATTCAAGACCTCTCCCTCATCTCCTTGTCCTCTCATCTTATCCTTTCCAGTGTTTTACAGTTTGTAATTTCCTTGCCTGATGTCAGCCAAGGTAGAATGTACCTGGGATATCTGCAGTCTTGTAACGTGAACATAGAACACGTAAAACTGCAATGTAGCACAAAGAATGTGTTCAATAATAAATGAACATTGAGGGTTGCAAATAATGGCTACAGTTCAATGCAGTAAACTTAAGTTTGGCTAGATTTTGCCATTACATTTTACCCCAGAGGTTGCCAACCTTTTTCTTCAGCGTACCACCTCCGCATGCCTCCGGCCCTCAGCATACCACGGAAGTAAGTGCCGATGACATCATTGGCACTTACTTCCGGGTTTGCGGCTGCACTGGAGCGAAGAAAACAACAGTAAGGCACAGGGGAGGGTGGGAGGGCTATTCCCTACTCTGGAAGCACGAGCACTTGAGCTCTGCCAACTCAGCAGAGCTCGAGCTGCTGCTTTTCGGGCACCAGTGCGGAGCTGTGCGGCCAAGATGGCAGCTGCAATACACCACCAGCCTATGGTCCACATACCACTAGTGGTATGCATCCCACAGGTTGGAAACCTCCTATTCAAATGGCAACAAGTTGTGCTTGCAGGGGAAAAAAAGCATTTTCTCCATATTACATACAATGGTGCTATTTGCATGTCTTAACAGTGGATAAGACAGGAATGCATAGTAGCTATCTGGACATTCTGAAGACATCATTATAACAGCTTAGCAGCTCAATCCTGCTTAAGAAAGCCATAATGGTAAGGCCACATCTGGAGTATTGTGACCACTTCTGGTCACCACACCTCAAAAAGGATATAGTTGAATTGGAAAAGGTGCAGAAAAGAGCGACCAGAATGATTTGTGGGCTGGAGCACCTCCCTTATGAGGAAAGGCTACAGCGTTTGGGGCTTTTCAGTCTAGAAAAAAGGCGCCTGAGGGGGGACATGATTGAGACTTATAAAATTATGCATGGGATGGAGAGAGTGGATAGAGGGAAATTCTTCTCCCTCTCGCACAACACCAGAACCAGGGGGCATGCACTAAAATTGAGTGGAGGGAGAGTTAGAATGGACAAAAGAAAATATTTATTTACCCAGTGTGTAATTCATCTGTGGAACTCCTTGCCACAGGATGTAGTGATGGCACCTGGCCTAGACGCCTTTAAAAGGGGTTAGGATAGATTTATGGAGGAAAAGACCATCACAGGTTACAAGCCATAAGCAACCTCCTGGCTTTAGAAGTAGGTTTTCTCTCTGCCAGGTGTAAGGGAGTCACAACGGGAAACAGGTTATCTTGTTGGCTGTGTACTCCCTGAGGCATCTGGTGGGGCCACTGTGAGATACAGGAAGCTGGACTAGATGGGCCTTTGGCCTGATCCATCAAGGCTCTTCTTATGTTCTTATAAGGCAATTTTTTTTACACCCGTCGAATAAGAGGTTCCAGCACAGAGACCAATGCTGCTCACTCCGCCCGGGGCGGGGTCCTGCGCCAGCGGATGCAGGTAAGTCCTGTGTTGGTCAGGGCAGGGGTGTAGGTAGGATCTAGATTGGGCCACTAGGTCGAGGAGGGGGTGGGGATATCGGCAGTGTAGTCCGCCATTATCCTAAGCCCCGTTCTGGGCCTGGCCAGCCTTACACGGTCTCCCTGTGACGGCTATTTTGCTGGTGCACATTCGAGGAGGCCCATATGGGCCATTGGGGCTCTCCCTGGAGGAATGGTACGAGCGTCCCTTTCTCCCTAGGTGTGCCCCAGGTCCACCGGCGCTAGCCCAATCCAGGCTAGGATCTGGCACAGTATGCTTTTGCACACTGCGGCAGACCTATACAAGATTGGACTGTAGGTCTCACATCACATTCTGGGCTTTTATTTCATCCTGAAACTTACTATGTGAAGAAACTCAGTGCATTATTACTATGCTGTGTTGTACTGTATATCTTATGTAGCATGTTACTGGATATGCTTTTCAGACACATGTTAACATGCACACCTGGGAGAAATCTACATGCTGGGCGGGGACGGGTTGGTGGATCAGGCCCAGGAGGGGGTGGGATTGGTGGCGCCAGCACGCGCCATATCCTGTCTCCCTACCCAGGCGTGATCCGCTAACATGGATCAATGTGGACTTGCGCCAGAGATTGAGCTGGCGCAGGCCTGAGTTGACCCATTGCACATTGCACAAGTAAAAAATAATTACTTAATTGTGGGGGGGCGCCCCGGTTTGAGGGGGCGCAAATATGGCAAACCTAAATTTAGGTAGGATTGGGCTGTTTTTCTTATTTTTGTATTTGCTTGTCTTCCAAGATACATGATATTCCTCAGCATTGTCCAACTACTACTGGACATAAATGACCTTGCTTGTCTTCAACGATGGAGCCCCAGTAGGTGCCTTCAAACCATTACGTGGTCCCATTTTAGGCCTTCATTCTGTTGAAGAGGGGTGGGGAACCTTTTCCCCCGCCGAGGGCCATTTAAATATTTTAATTTTGTTTGCGGGCCGGCCATTAGGCCGGCCGCCATTTTTAAATTAATTATTTAATTTAGGGCCCCCGCCCCCCCCCCCATCGGCCTCCGGAGGCTCCGCGCTCACCGTCCGAAGCCTCCGGAGGCCGGGAGAGGGCCCCTGCACGTCCTCCTCGCTTGCCGGTCGGCCCGTTCTGACCAGGCCCTCCTCGGCGATTTCGCACATGCATACAAGGCCGCAAAATCGCCGACGAGGGCCTGGTCAAAACGGGCCGAGCCGGCGGCCCGGGAGGATGTGCAGCCTCCGGAGGCCGGGAGAGGGCCTTTGCACGTCCTCCCCGCTCGCCGACTCGGCCCGTTCTGACCAGGCCCTCGTCGGTGATTTTGCACATGCATACAAGGCCGATGAGGGCCTGGTCAGAACGGGCCGCGCCAGCGGCCCGGGAGGACGTGCGGAGGCCCTCTCCCGGCCTCCGGAGGCTCCGTGCAGACCCGGCGGAGCCTCCAGGGGCCGGTTGGGCGGCCTCCCGGCAATCTCCCCGGGGGCTGGAGCCGATGGCCACGCGGGCCGGATCCGGCCCACGGGCCGGAGGTTCCCTCCCCTGGTTTAAGAGAATGAGATGGGAATGAGATAAAAGGCTGACTGAACCCTGGGCTGGTTCCAAAGTAACCACGGATTCATAAGGTGACTCATGAATTTGGAATTCATGAGGTGACTATCCAAAGTAATCCCATACGTATCTATTTGTACCTATGTTAACATTTTTAGGCCCAATCCTATCCAACTTTCCGATGCAGCCGCAATGCAGCAGCTCCGAGGTAACAGAACAAACGTTCCCTTACCTCAAGGAGGCCTCTGTGACTGCCCCCCCACACACAGAGCAGGATGCAGTGCACGCCCCGTGGGCATGGCTGCATCAGTGCTGGAATGTTGGATAGGATTGGACCCTCAGATATATTTCCGTTGAGCAAACTCCCAAACTTTGACTTGAAGCAGTTTGAAGCAGGGCTATGTCAAAACATGTCTTGACTTTAGAAACATTAATGCAAATCAACAAATGATAAACTCTAAATGCATTCTGTCAGGTTTTGTCTAGAAATATAAGTACTATGAGCTGGATATGGTATATAGATAAAAGTAGTTTGTAAATGACAGCCCAATTGAGGGTAATTTTATAGGTCATAACTGTCAGTAAAAATATTGCATGATTTAAAATCTCGATTTTGGATGGTATGAAGAAAGCTCCATATATGAAAGAATGTGATCTTGTAAAACAAGCTGGTAATAATCACTATTTACACTCCTCAAAATAAATATCTCAGAGCTAGTTCATGTCGGCTACTATTATTCTTTCTCTGAAATAAGGAAAATAATATTTTATCTTCTTGATAACTCCACTCTGTGTGTTTATAGTGGATTATAAACAGACAAGACAAATACCCTCCTGTTATGAATGCTTCTAATATCACTTATTGAGTTGACTTTTCTAATCAAGGGAGGGGAGTAATAAACCTGCCCTCCTGGAAGGGATCCAGCTGCCCTGTGAAGAAGCGAAATAGCAACGCTGCAAGGTAGGAAGACATGTACCCAAATCAAGCAGAATGATGGAAACCACTACAAAGCTCACGTGTTATAGGACTGCATGAACAACACATTCTTACACAAGTTTTTGCCGAGCAGTGCTAGCAGCGATTTTCCTAATGCTTCCTGGTCTTTTGAATCCAACTTACAACCCAATCCTATCCTCCCCCGGCGTACGGTGTTCAGCGTGGGTCATGCGACCACGCTGAATCCTATCCAGGGAAGGAGGTGGCTGGAGGTCTACTCAGGGTAAGCGGGCATTTGCCTGCTTACCCCAAGTAAGCCCCCAGCTGCCACAATGGGGGTATCTGGTTCTCCACCAGCTCTTTAGATGGCGTGGAACCAAGCAGCCCCGGTGTCAGGGCTCGAGGCCTGGGAGGGAGGATAGGATACTGCATCCAATGAGGGTGCCATTCTCACCCTCCAGGCACGATCTGCCCACACCTGCCCACCCCCACCCTTATGCCCCCCAGCCCCCACCATTCGGAGCAGTTTTACCTTCTCCGTTGCGCGGCGGACTGGATTCAGCACCAGTAAGATGGCGCAGGCCTTCCTGCTGGCGCTGCTTCCTCTCCAGGTGTCACAACGCACATTTTGGTGTGTTTGCGACACCCAGCGCTGAGGCCGCAGTGTCGGTGCCCAAAGACAATAGGACTGCACCATTACAGTCTATAAACATCTCTGAGCAACATAACCAGTTGTTAAGCATTAGAATGCCATGTGACCAGCACAAGTACTCTGTGGCCTTTGAACATCATTGACAGTGCACAACGATTTGTGATTTTGTCCAGACAATTAAGACTTTTTGGAAGTTGAGTATCTGGGGTTTGAATTTATTTATTTGAAAGAAGCTCTCATTTAAACTCCCCCACATCTTCAAAATATTGTCTGAATTGGGAATTTAAAGCAGAGTTTTGAAATGTCAAAACACGTCTTGATATTAGAAATGCTGGTTTAAACTAACAAATGATAAGATCAAAATATATTCTGTCAAAGTTAAAAACAAGCATCATACCGGGAAAACTCCGTTGTATATATTCGCCATATATATTCGCATATACGATGGAGTTTTCCTGGTATGATGCTTGTTTTTAACTCTGAGATTTGGACACGTCATGAAAACCTGAGAATGTATATATTCTGTCAAGTTTCACCTAGAAAAATAAGTACTATATGGTGGATATGGCATATAGATAAAAGCAGTTTCATATGGGAGCAGAAGTCACCGCTAAGAATAAGGTGTTCATGATGGAAGTGTAAGTGAATGTTCCATAGAAACATTTTCCACATAGCGACTCTTCCTATAGATGTATAAATTTCCTTTTTGCTCTGCTTTGGTGCCAACAGAAACTTTTTCTCCAGGGCAAATTCTAGCTGCGAGGGGCAGGCAGTTAATCTAGGATCCTGATCCTCAGGGAGTCACATCCAGCAGCTATGAAGTGTATATAAATAACAAGCACTCCAAATCATGTGCTTAAAGTAATGTTTCTAGTTGGTAGTTTTTCTAGTTCGACCTGGCGTTGAAATGAAGAGGTAAAGAGGCTTATAAGTAAGCTCTAGGCACTTGAATGAGAAGGGCTACGTGAGCAGTATTAGATTAGAGACATTCAGGTTGAGTTTAGCTTCCCCCCTCCCAATACTTTCATTTCATTAGACTAATTAGTCTCCCACTTTACAGCCTAGTGCTCGTCCATGGTGCCTTTCAAAGGTTCTCTCTTTATCCCTCCGCCTACTCCTCTGGTGATACTGTACTTTTCCCTTAAATGTGTTGGTTGAGGTTATAACAACTCTTCTATGCCTATGATCACCCAGTTGTGTATACCATTTAGCGCAGTGGTGGCCAATCTTTTTGGCAAATGTGCCACAAGTCAAGACCAAAGTACGGTTCCAATGTGCACAATGGTATACATGCAGCCACCATTGTCTTGGTACTGTATGTGTTCAGAGCAGAGTGCTGGACAAGCAGGCAACAGGATAGGCCTGTCTCTATGCCGGGGTGGCCAAACCATGACTCACAAGCCACAGGTGACTCTTTGATATATAATGTGCAGCTCGCAGAAATATGTTGGCTGAGCTCCTATTTGCATCACAATTAATATAAAAAGTAAATAAAAAAATCAAGCTTTATAATTATACTGTGTAACACAAAACTGGTTTCTGTTTACTGTATTTTTATATGTTTCTTATACAATTCAGAGGTGCTTATTCCAATGGTACTCAGGGTGGGGGTTTTTTTGGTTTGTTTTTGGTATCATCAAAATATTTTTAGTTATCTTAAATTTTGTGTTGCTATTGAAACACTGTCATTTAAACTAGGGCAGGCGTTCCCAACCTGTGGTACGTGTATCCCTAGGGGTACGTGGACTGCAGGCCAGGGGTATGGGAGACGCGGCCCGTTATCAGCTGCTGCGATCAGCAGCTGATAATGGGCAGCTGTTAATGTTTTGGTTTTTTTCCGGGTTGGCGTGGTCGGTCAAATTCTCATGAGATTTGGGTGATGCCATCTTGGATCTCGTGAGATTTCGGGAGATCCAAGATGGCACCATCCAGAAGAACAGGTAGGAGGAGCTACCTGGTACATCGGCAGGGCTGTAGCCTTTTTTCTGGGTTGCGGCACAGGTGGACAGGTGTGTAGGCTGGGGCTTTATCTGGAGGAAGGAGATGAATGTCCCCTTACCCTGGGGAGACCTTCACCCTGTAGTATTCCCGCACAGGATATAGTGTGAGCTGTGCAGCCCCACTGCATAAGTGTGGGGTAGGATTGGGCTGTAAGCAAGTTTGGCTACCCCTGCTCTATGCTGTAGCCAGGCCTGTGAGTCCTTCGGTGCCTGATCTGCCACTACCCTCTTCTGCTGATGCCATTTGTTCTACAAAGCATAATGCTATGGCTACCTACAATTTAGTGGGTATAAACAGAAAGCGCTCTTGTAGAAATTACTGTGATGGCATGGCGCTCAATGTTGAAGCATTCTTTTGATGCTGCTACTTGAGGATACTTATGCAGATATCAAGCAAAAAAGTAGTCATTGGAGCCAGCCTTAAAAAATGCCTATCCTTCCCCAAATCTAAGAAAAACCCCATCTATATATCATTAAAATAATCAAAATTCTAGAGAAGTTTAAAAATAAAGATATCATTTGCTGTAGAACTAGGGATAGGAGATGTTTCTGAATGGCACAGATTGTGAATGATCAAGCTGAACCTGTAGTTTGACAGATGTCTATTGTTTGATGGTACTTTAGTCTGCACATTATTTTCAGATTATCCAGCACATCTCCTGTAATAAAGCTGAATAGTGATTGGAGTCATGTTATTTATTCATTTTACACTGAGTCCGAAAGCCATAAAACATTGCTCTGATGGATGTAAATAGTCTCAGGCAATTAGCTCTGACTGTATGATAGCAACTGCCAGGTCTCTGCAGTTTAATAATCAAGATGCCCTGGATTTCCTACGACATTTTTAAACAAACACACACAACAAAAGAAATGGCTTATGTTGTGCAGGCAGATGTATAATGTCCAGGGTGTGACTGGAAAGCATTGTAGGGTCCATAAATCTGTGGCACAGGACATTTTGCCCACACAAACAATACTAATCAATGGAATAGATGCACATCTGTTGTAGGCTATTGGCTATTAACCCATTTTCAATAAGCAGTGGATGGCATTGTCTTATGCCTTCGATCAGTTCCTGACCTTATGGTCAAATCTACAGGGTCTACAGTAAGTGTTAGTAGGAGGGTTGGGTTGGAATCCGGGGAGCTCAAATTCCTATTCAGCTATATAAGCTCATTACATGACTTTGGGCCAGGCACCTATTTTCACTTTAATAATAATACTTAGCATTTATATAGCACTTCTGATTGTGCAAAGCGTTTCACATGCATTATTTAAGATAATCTTTACAACAACCCTGTAAAGCAGGGGTTCTCAACCTGTGGTACACATACCCCTAGGGGTACGCAGACCACTTGCTGGGGGTATGCCAAGCCTTGCCTGTTATCTGCCCCATCAAATGTTAATTAAGTTTTAATTAAGTGTTAATTAAATTTATTTATTTTCGGAGCCGACGGGGCTCCGCAGCGCTAAGTTCCACAGCTCACTTCTGCATCAGTACACAGCTGATCATCGGAAGTTAATTTATTCACGTCTCAGCTCCGCCTCCGGTCACAGCAGCATGAACTCACAGCAGTCGAAGCTTCCTAGAAGCCTCCCACCCTGTAGGAGCTCACTCTGGAGACGAAGCTGGCTGGAGACAGCGGACACTGGAAGGCTGGTGAGGGCAGCCGCCACGCAGCTCTTCCGTCTCTCGTTCTCGTTCCCTTTCTCTTGCCTCCCACAGCGCCCTCCAGCCCTGCTCGCGCCCCCAACAGCGGAAGTCCGTCCACATCAGAGCCCCCCCCCCACTGCAGCTAGTTGTTGTAAAAGCTGTGGGGACCCACTGAGCGCCGCTCGCTTCGTCCCCGCCAGCCAGAGCTCCTTTTGGCCCCTGGATCCGAGCCAGCCATGCTTCTGCCACCTGTGCCCCCACGCCTTGCCCAAAAAAAGACAAGCCACACAGGCGCGCACAAGGCAAAACCTCTCCAAAGGCATGTACACCCAGGTACACACACACACACACACACACACACACACACACACAGAGGAAGGCAGGTGCACTCCGCTCCGCCTTCCAGCTTGCCTCCAAGAACAACCAGCTGCCCGGGAGCGAAGAAAGGAGTCCGCTGGAAGAAAGCGGCACTTTTAGCAAGAGCGTAGGACAAACAAACTAGAGTTGCCTGAGTGACGCCAACTGGAGGCTGTCCTGCGGACTTTGGGGAATGTTACACACACAGATCGATCTGCTGTGACGTGTGGCTGTTTGTTAAGCCTGAGCTACATTACACGCGTTGTGGAGCTTCTGACCTCATTTTTGAAGCAAGTGGAGCCGCTGCGACCTCTGCACAGCCGGCGCGTACCTCAAACTGGAATCGTACATTTGAGGGGACGGGCGCACAGAGCTAGGGGGCGGTTCGCGGAGCTACTGCAGCCTGCCAATCGTAGGGGAGGGTGGCTGCATGCCAATCTGAACTACCTCCAATCACCTTCTTAAGAAGGTGGGACAACAGGAGGGAATACAGTCCCCCGCTCCAAGCGCGTAGGCAGAGGCGGCGGCAGAGCCTCTGCCTGTAATGTAGCTCAGCCTTCATGCGGCGAGGGGGTCGCGCTAGCAGCCCTGGGAGTTGGGAGGACTTTGGACATAGCTTGCAAGCCAAGCAGACTGCCGAAGTGACCTGCAACATAGCAAGTCCAAAAGCAAGCCGATCAGGGCAGCAGCTCGGCAGCAGGAACGAATGGCCGCTTCCCGCGCCCCAGTTCTTTCAAAACACACAACACCACTCCTCCCCCTTCAACGTCTCTCGCAATTTTAATGGGAGAAGGGGGGAGCCAGCCGTTCGCCTCTTCCCAGCCTGCCCCCCGCTACAGAAGCTCCCCCAAGCGCCGGAGATGTGTGTCCCCAGAGGGTGGCTGTGATTTATTTATTGCATACTGAAATTAGACATTCCAAGATCAAGTTGGTCCATATAATTAAGCTTCTATAGAAAATGTAATTTGTTGGGGAGGGAGAGGCTGATTTTTGGAAGATTTCTGCGTGGGGCTTGTTTTTTTACTTTGGAAATGTAAATATTGGGGTGGGGGAGGGAGAGACTCATTTTGGGAAGATTTATGCGTAGGGCTTGCTTTGCCAGTTGATCTGTGTGTTGTGTGTTGTTGTATTGCTTCAAAGACACAGTGATCTGTGTTTGTCCTGCTTGTCCTGCTTGCAGGGAGTGGGAGGAAGTTGTGGAGTGGGAGTTCTGTGTTATGTCCTCATCTTAATGCACAAAAAAAAGATTGTTAAAAGCGGTGCCTTTAAAATTAATTATGTAAATTAGCTAATTAATTATGCTAATTAGCAGGGGGCACTCCCCAAAATTGACCATCATAGGGGGCACCCGGGCCTCCAAAGGTTGAGAACCCCTGCTGTAAAGTAAGTAACAGCCCAATCCTATTGGGCTTTAGCGCTGGCGGATTGAGCATTCTGCCAGTGCTAACTGCCTTACGGTGGTCATGAAAAGCACTCTGACAGAGCACGGCGTTATGCAGATGGCCAGAACCTCCCCGCATGCACCAGAGGATCCTCCTGGACCCACTGAAGCAGGTGGGATGGCAGGAAGGAAACGGGGAAGCAACAGGGTGGGGATGGGTGGATTGGCTCCAGGAAGGGGGCAGGTTCGGCCATAAGTAGGCTTACCATCCATTCCAGAAAGCCCGGGACCTTTCCGGGCTCCGGTCCCAGATCGGTCCCAGGCTTTCCAGGCCTGGTTAAGCCTCCACCGCTGCTTCAAAAATGTAAATAGTACCTTTTTTCCTCTTGGTGGCCATCTTGGATCTTGCAAAATCTCGCAAGATCCAAGATGGTGGTGCTCAAATCTTGTGTGGGCACATGAGGTGGCTGCGCCATCTTGGATCACTTGAGATTTCGTGAGATCTAAGATGGCCACCGACAGGGAAAAAGGTACTTTTTACCTTTTTGAAGCAGTGGTGGCGGCGGCTTAATCCTGGGACTGGCAGCAGTGACAGCACTAGCGAGGAGCACCAGCAGCAGCGAGGAGGCGGCAGGAGCGGCGGCAGGAGCGGGAAGGTGGCAGGAGCATCCTGGAGGACCAGCAGGAGCGGTGGAGCAGCAGCGGGGGGTCACATTGGAGTCCTGGTTGGTCTGGATGCGGCCAGCCAGGCTCCAGAAGATTGGCAGTGGCGGCGGCAGCAGGAAGGCAAAACCAGCGGTGGAGGAGGAGGTGGAGCGGCGGGGACAGCAAGGTAAGTGGCAGTGGTGGCAAAAATGGCCATTTTTGTGTCCATAAATAAATAAATAAATAAATAAAAATTTGGACGCCCTGTGGCAAATGGGCGCTTTGCGCCCATAAAAAAAGAATCCTGGAAAATTAATTAATTATTCCGAGTGGGGGGTGTCCTGGTTTGGATCTGGGAAAATGTGGTAAGCCTAACCATAAGGCTACTTACATAATGGCCCTGCAACGGCACAAATGTTACACTGCTGTCACAGGTAAGGTGGCAGGTAAGGTGGCAGAGGGAGCAGTTCATGGGTGGTTCAGGGCAGGACAGGGGGCAGGAGCAGACTGGATGGGGTGGATTTTAGAGGTAAAAGCATATGCCGGATCCTATCCCCAATTTTCCAAGCCACCCCGCCCCTTCCTTTCCTTGGACATACACCAGCAAAATAGCTGGCATGGGTCCAAGGAGGCCCATAGGCGATTAGATGGCCTACTGGGAGGTAAATAAAAAATGTACAGTACTCTGCCATTTATGAAGATCATGCACCTGTCTGTTTTACCACATACACAAGTATTGGTAACATACTTCCAACTGAGGCTGTCCAGTGCAGGCACATGCAGCAAAATAAATACTTGTGCAAGCCTCACCCATGACAGTGCATATGAGTGCACTTGAGGAAGGATGGAACACTTACGCCGACAAATGCCAAAAAACTTAAAATGCCACTCTTGTTTTGACAGTGTTGCATTTGGAAGCTTTAAATTTCATCTATGTCATGAAGGCTCACACTTACCTGAGAGTAAGCCCCACTGAATACAATGGGACTTACTTCTTGAGTAGAGATGCCTAGGATTGTGCTGTAACTACAGCTTACAAGTCAGTTTCTGAGTGTAGCCCTTGTAGATTTAGCTTGGGACCAAACGTGGCAGCTGAGAAATGTCTTGCATCCTGCACCCTCACCAAGAAGGAGGATTCTGAAGTTGTCAAATGAGTGGTTGATGATGTTGATGTTTGAGGCAGAATGGAACCCAAGAACCTGAACAGCTGCTAAAAGGAGATCATTTGAAAAGCAACCCTCAAGTTCTGCATCCCAAATGCAGAGGTCACAGATACGGCGGTGATGAGTAACATTGTGCAATATTTACAAAGCATCATGTTACAACCTCTCTCTGCCTAAAACATCTGGGAAGAACCCAGTGGAGCTGACAACAACGTTGGCTTTTTGCCATATTTCCTGAAAATATTTTAATGGCTCCGAGGAGAAGATGAAAGGCCAGCAAGTCAGGCTTTTTATTCGTACGCTGCTAGCGTGCAAGCATCTGAAACTGAAACCAGAACTGTAGCACATGCTCAAGAAGTAAACAGATATAATATAAATAACTGTTTCTTAGTTATATGTGCCAGATCTATATTATATACCAGGGGTGGCCAAACTGTGGCTCTAGAGCAGGGCTGGGGAACCTATTTGCAGTGGGGGGCCATTTTCCCATAGGGAAAATTTGTTGCGGGCCGGCCGGTAGGCCAGCTGATTCCCCCCCCACAAATTTGACCCCCCCCGCGAGTTTACCACCCACCCACCCACCGCTCTCTCTCTCTCCCTCCCTCCCACCCACCACTCTCTCCCTCCCTCCCACCCACCGCTCTCTCTATCTCTCCCTCCCACCCACCAACCGCTCGTGCTTGCGCTCCTTCCCTCCCTCCCTCTCTCCCACCGACCGCTCGCGCTCCCACCCACCCACCCACCGACTGCTCGTGCCCGCGCTCGCGCTCCCTACCACCCGCTCTCCTTACCTCGGCTCCGGGCCGGGGCCGCCGCCGCCGCTGTTTTCGCGCGCCTCCTTCGTTTAACAATGGCCTTTGCACAGCGCCGCTGAAGCTGAGTGCCCTGAGGGCAATCTTAGCTTCAGCGGCGCTGTGCGCATGTCCAGGAAGGCCGCTTTCCTCCTCCTTCTGAAAGCGGCCTTCCTGGACATGCGCACAGCACCGCTGAAGCTAAGATTGCCCTCAGGGCACTCAGCTTCAGCGGCGCTGTGCAAAGGCTGCTTTTAAAGGAAGGAGGCGCGCGAAAGCAGCGGCGGCGGAGCCTCCGGTCCGGTCCCCCGCGGGCCGGAGGTTCCCCACGCCTGCTCTAGAGCCACATGTGGCTCTTTGACGTCTAATGTGCGGCTCTCGAAAATACATTGACTGAGCTCCTTTTTGCATCACAGTTATTAATATATAAAAGGTAAACAAGACATTTCAAGTTTTATAATTATTTACCGGGTGTAACTGAGAGTCCACTGGATTAAAACAGAAGTTACCGTATTTTTCGCACTATAAGATGCACTTTTCCCCAAAAAAACATAGGGGGGAAAAGCGTGCGTCCTATGGTGCGAAGCCTGGGCCTGGGGGTGCTTCGGGGAGGCCTGTGGGGGCTTCGGGGAGGCCTGCGCGAGCCCCCACAGGCCTCCCCGATCTTCAGTTCGGCCGAAAACAGCGATTTTCGGCCATTTCCGGAAATGGCTGAAAATCGCTATTTTCGGCCGAAGTAAACATCGGGCCTGCGTGAACCTCTGCAGGTTCACTTTGGGGAAAAAACAGCGATTTTCGGCCATTTCCAGAAATGGCCGAAAATCGCTATTTTTAGCCGAAGTAAACATCGGGGAGGCCTGCAGAGGCTCGCGCAGGCCTCCCCGAAGCCCCCACAGGCCTCCCTGAAGCGCCCCCAAGTCCAGGTAAGTAAAACACGTTTTTTCTGTATTTATGCTCCATAGGATGCATGCGTCCTATGGACTGATGTGTCCTATGGAGCGTAAAATACGGTAAATGTTCATGGTGAGTACCTAAATATACCGTATTGTCCCGAGTATAAGACGCACTTGATTATAAGACGCACCCTTAAAGTTTGGTGCTATTAAAAAATTTTAATTAAATCACTGGCATTATTGCAACAGACTGATTATAAGACGCACCCTTAGTTTAAAAACTTAAATTAGGACAAAAAAGTGAGTTTTATACTCAGACCAATACGGTATTTAATAATTTAAATGATTCTCAAATATTCCGGCTCTCAAACATTTATCTAGCGGCTCTCAAACATCTGAAGTTTATCGTATATATATGGCTCTTATATTAAGCAAGTTCGGCCACCCCTGATATATACCATGAGCACACCTCAAGTATACAGGCAAGACCCAGACATTTGATGGTACATATGGGATTCTCAAACAGTGTTTTCTATAGGTGCTCAAACATTTTCCTGTACATATCCTCCCTGGTTGGTTGTATGTATCTATTTAGGGTCATATCAGACATGTATGCAAATACCGTACATGCTTTTGACTTTGTATTTATTTTGCTTTTCTAGGGAAAGAGAGGACTCTCTGGAGAAGACTCTGATGCTGGGAAAGATTGAAGGCAAAAGGAGAAGGGGAAGGCAGAGATGGTTAGACAGTATCACCGATGCAACGAACATGAAAATGAGCGAACTCAGGAAGATAGTGGAGGACAGGAAGGCCTGGCGGGATATGGTTCATGGGATCACGAAGGGTCGGACACGACTTAACGACTGAACAACAAATAATGGGGAGAAATTAATTATGTGAGGAGAGAACAATCCACCTCCAATTTTAGTGACATTGTTCTTTGGTGGCTTTTCACCAAAGTTTCCATTGGCAAGTTTCCAACTGCACTGAATGAAAATCTGGGGGAATAGTTTGAATTTCAAAATATGGGGGGTATTTCCTCGTCAAAATGTCAATCATTAAGAAGAAAATCTTTCCAAAAGAGGAAAGTAAGATTAGTAGAAATAATTATTATAACTGTCACTCTTAAATTAGAAACTAGATTCAACTGGATTTTTACGCGGATCTGTTTTAATTGATATATAAGAAGACAATATTATATCTATAGTCTAAGCATCTTCCAGGCAAGCTAGGAAAATGATACGATGCGAGGCTCCTAGGCATTGGACGCGACCACGGAGCTCTGCGCAAACATCTCAGTTGCTACAATGTTTGTGCAGGGCTCTTTGATCGCGTCCAGCGCCTGGGAGCCTCGCATCTTGGAGCTGCTGACGAAGATCGGAGGTGCTACAGCAACACGCACGGGCGTCACTGGGGCGTGGCGGGGGGGCGGGCCGCCAGGGGGTGACGCGCGTCATGGGGTGACGCGCGCACCCCCTCGCGCGTCACCTCCGTGACGCGCGTCGCCCTCCGGACGCTCCGAGGCCGGCCCGGGAGCCGGCCTCGGAGCGTCCGACCCCGTCGGCGCTCCAGGGCCTTCTGAACGAAGGCCCAGGCAGCGCGTCAATCCGGGTATTTCCCGGATTTTTGCACATGCCCAGACCCGTTTTGAGGGCAAAAAGCCCTCAAAAAGGGTCTGCGCATGCGCGAAAATCCGGAAAATACCCGGATTGACGCGCTGCTTGGGCCTTCTTTCAGAAGGCCCTGGAGCGCCGACGGGGTCGGACGCTCCGAGGCCGGCTCCCGGGCCGGCCTCGGAGCGTCCGGAGGGGGGCGACGCGATGCGGGGGGGGAGCCGGGTGGCCCCCTCCCCCCGCGCCTATATCGTCGCGCCCATAGGGGGGGTGACGCGCGTCCCCGCACCAGGGTGACGCGCGTCTAGTGACGCCACTGGCAACACGGTAAGTTAAAATTTATTGTGAAAGCAAGACATTTATTACCCTATTTTTCGCTCCAAAGTACACGTGCGTCTAATGGTCCGGTGCATGTTATGGAGCGAAAAATACAGTACAAATTGACATTTGTTTATTTTTGTATGATTTTTATACCAAAAGGCTCAAATGTATGTTTTGTCCATGTACACTTGTCTGTCTGTTTTAGGGCACTATTTACTAAGAAATTATCTCATGCGCCGCTCTCTTGTAATAAGTGGAAGCTGCCCAAGAGGTTCATGCACCGTTCCTACAAGGGAGCTGTGAATGAGATTGTGCTTTTAGTTTTTATATTATTCACTACACCACAAAGTTTTGATAACAGTATCTTAGATAAATTCAGGATAAACTATCATAATGTGTGTTTTAAAGAACACCTTAACAAATTATATTCATGACAAATTAATTTTATAGTTTCTACAGGTAACAGATAAACAGTGACCTATCTGCCCAATCTGTAATGCATACGATGTGGTGTCAAAGTTGTAATTAAATACAGCACAACGCAAATCAGGTCCTCCGAATGTTAATCTCATTATCACCTTCTCAGAGCTGCTTGCCAGAGAAAGTAACAGCCATTACAGCTTTGCTGTTCATCCAATCAGAATATTAAATTAATCAGTATGGTCCTGACACAAATATTACCAGTGCAGTTAATCTTGCTTTGCACATAGCACATTGAGATGAGGATCTGGCGGGTGGGGAAAGAATCACAACTCTATTCATGAAGCAGGATATATTTTCATTAATATTTTAAACGGTGTAGAATTGTGGGATGTTTCCAAATGGGAATGTGTTTAATACATGGGAAGAGTTTGTCAAATATTGGATCATGTGTTTGGAATGTTCTGCCTTCTGCCTTTCCTCCAGTCTTAACTTTTTGTCTCCTCTCCACAACATATATTTTATTTGCTTATTGTTTCCCCAGTTCACATTCTTTATGACTTTCTGATTGTCCACACCCCACAAGCAGGTATTTTTCAGTCCATCCGTGGTTTTCAGATGTTCTGCCTTCAAGGAATCCCATTTTCACATTGACTCATTACTATGAAGTCCCTACTTCTGTTATGGTCTGCTATGGAAGCCAGGAGAATATTCCAGACATATTTGATAGAGCCTGAAGTCAGTGCATGTGAAGATGCTGGCTAAGCCTGCTGGGCCTCACTCTTAACTTGTGATCCAGAACATAAGTGTGATGTGCCTCTGCTACACACACTGCGCTCTGCGGGCAAGATTAGCAGCCCAGTCCCCCGCCCAGCTATAGTATGCAGCCGCACCAAAAAGGTGGGGTGGGGGCAGCCTGAAGGCAATACAGAGATAAGTAAAATACCTTTTACCTGCTCTGCCTATGGGTCTCTTCAGACCCACACTAGACATTTTTCCTGGCACATGTCTGAGGAGAGCCAGGGGGTATTATGAGGCAGGGTGTCACGGATAGGATCCAACCGCGAGTAACTCTCCGACCGACCTGCTGGCGGATGGAGGTAAGTCCTGCACCTGGTGGAGGGGGCATGGGGAGAAAGGAACAGGGTGAAAGGGAGGGGTGATTGGTCATCCAGGCCAGGGACGGGGAGGAATCCTTGGTGGTGCACTCCACCAAACCCTATCCCCGTCCCGGGCCTCATCGGCGTTACACCGGCTCCTCGGATTTGCGCCGGCCATTTTGCCACCGCACATCCA
Organism: Plestiodon gilberti rubricaudatus; assembly: GCA_026170595.1. NCBI lineage: Eukaryota > Metazoa > Chordata > Lepidosauria > Squamata > Scincidae > Plestiodon > Plestiodon gilberti. The sequence goes on from JANXHW010000001.1 coordinate 116,324,994, forward strand.
AGGAGACCCATAGGGGCTGCTGGGGCATTATTGGGGAAAGGGACAAATGTCCCTCCCCCCCCCCGAGGTGTGCTCCAGCTGCACTGGTGGCGGTCCTAGACAGGATTGGGCTGTAAATCTCATCCACTGAAGTTAATAGGAATTAACAGTGGTCAACTTCAACTGGATCATGGCCTAAGACATTTCCCCCTTGATATACTAAAAATTCAATAACAATAATACATTGGGTCCGTCCGTCCCCTGTCCCCCCAAGTTCTGTGTCATTATACTTTGAGACTGTGAGAAAACAGCTGCTGAAACTATAGTCCTATCTTGTAAATGTAAGATTTTTGTGTTCGTAGACAGCAAAGATACAGCTTGACAGAATTCTCTGCTCTGGTTCACCTATGACCGCTGAAGCTTTTCTATGTTTCCGTCAACTTCAATCATAGTCTTGGAAAAATGGGCAAGATATATACACAAGAGCTGAGTCTAGAATGTACACCGTATTTATAAATAATGAAATTACAGACCTTGTATGTGAACCCTTTTACAAAACGGCAGCTGTTTGCACGAGGATGTGTGCATACATCCTGCAATGAACGAACACTACAGTCTTCAGACAGTTTAACTCCAGAGTAGTCCCACTGACTGTCATTGGGACCACTCACTGAATAAGTGATGAAAGGCTTACAGCCATTGATACACACACACACAGAGGCCATTGTGCAGCAATAATAATCAATATTCATGTGATCCATTTAATAATTTATCATAATAAATATTTATACAACATACATGATGGGGCGATATAAATGTTTTAGTGGCATGCGTTGGAGATCACTGCATTATTTAGGAGTGATGAAGCCACAAGTAAGTTGTGTGTGCCTTCCCAAATGTGTCCTGCAAAAACTTTGACATCTGTGTGTTATTTGCATATGCTTCATGTGCAGCAGACACTAGGATCTTATAAAGCTTCTGATGTGTTGACAACTCACTGTTTCCCAGAAAACTCTTAAAGTCTTATCCTCAAAGCACTCTGTTAGTGAAAGCCATCTCTCCTCAGTGAGATTTGTTATCATAGTTTCTTGCATACAAAGAGTTTGAGAGAGTAAATGGAGTCTTAAAAGCAAACACCAAAACAAGAAAAACAGAAACCAGTCCTGACATCTGTAGAGATGTGAATTAATTTTCTTTTTTAAACTCAATTTTACTCAAGGTCTTGGGGATTGCCATGGTAATCAGTTCAAATAAATATCACAGTGTCTCAACAGTAGGGATAATTTGAAGACCTTAACAACACAGATGGCCCAATCCTATCAGGGCGGTTGCAATGTCGTAACACTAGCTATGACATTGCAAAGGCCTTACGGCATCTCACAGAGCCACCATAAGGTGGCCATTTTGAAACCATCACCAATCCCACCATTTTGGAACCACCATCTGACGTGACTTCAGTGGCGGTGGCCCACTCCAGCCCTTGGCTCCACATGGGGGTGGGTGGAATTGGGCAGGGGGTGGGCAGAATGGGGTAGAGACTAGGGAGGAGACGTTTGGCTTTAGCACCAGCTAAAGAGGTGGTGCATTGGTGATCGAGAGACTTATGGGGAGGTGAGGGAAAATATTTTCCCTTACCTCTTCCAAGTCTCTTGATCAGCCCCCCCCCCCCCCAGTATGCAGCACAGCCTATTTTGGCATGGTTACATGCTATGGTGAGGAAAAGGATAGGACTGGGCTAAGAGTCTATTATTGTTTGGACAATAGTCACAAAATGTGTCGCCTGAATCAGTGGCATAGCTGGGCGGAGGCAAGTAGTTCTGCAAGAACGGCCCCTCCCCCCTCACCATAGGATCCAATCATAGGATCCAAAGGATGCAATGGCAATGCGCGGTTGGATCCACCGTAGGATCCAAAGGATGCAACGGCAATGCGTGGGACACTCCCCAGTCGCCGCTAGAATGGCTCTGATGGCAAGGGGGCGTGGCCGCCGACTCCAGTGTAACGGGGTCTTGCAGAACTACTTGCCTCTGCCCTGGTCTAGCTACACCACTGGCCTAAATCAATATAAAAACTAAGATAATTTACAATAACATGTATACTGGCATTCCCAATCCTACCCTCACTTACCAGGAAATATAGTATGAGCAATCGAAATCAATCAGGTGTCTAAGTAAATATGGGCATCTGCAGTGGCAGCCAGGAACATCTATGCTGCAGAATGCAAACTGCATTTGCTAAGAGATATATGTTCCTTCATATTAGGAAGAATGATACATATTTTTTAGGCTGCTGTTGTCCATCTTTAGCTTTACAGCACAGGGGACGGATTATTAATCATCAATAATTTAATATGATCATTAGCATTCTCATGTGATCATAAAAAAATCTCATATGAATAAGCATAACTCAGTATTGTAGGCAGTGGTAGATACAGACACTCTTAAGAAAAACATACAGAAACTGGAATTTTGTTTTCTAGGGTTATCTCCCCACCTTCCCAGAAGGATTTGTGTTTTTGTAGTACTGCAGTGGAAAGTCTTTGCATGTCAAGACTCTGCCATGTGGCTCATTTGTTTCCTCTTTTCTTTTATACGTTTACAACTGCATGACAGCCAAGGGAACATGCTACCCACAAGACAAAGCAGTATTTAAACTATCACATGGACAAATAACTGCTGATGCCAATACTTTGCAAGGGACCTGGAAACATAATTCCAATATCTCTGTCTGCAAGCCCCCAAGCCTGTGTGCATTTTTTTTTAATTATAACTCTGAGGATATGGAGAGTTTCTTTGAGGTGACAGGCGAGCAGCAGGATACCATGAATATGTATAGCATGCCTGAAAAAAATAAATTAACAGGGGCCAGCCACTCCAGTGACCCACTTACTTAGGCTGTCATTGATGAGTGTGACAGGAAGGCTCTGCCAGACTGGAATCTCTCTGGCAGGCTCTTCTCCCAATCAGCTCACATAGACGCCATACAGTTGGTTGCTAGATTATTTAAAGCACCACACAGCAGCTAGATAATTAATCACTAATTTGTCAATACCGACATAAAGCAATACAGTAGTAGAGCTGATCACCTCTTCGCATTTTTAACGCAGAACTCACCAGTTCAAACAGGGAAATTGTTTGTAGCTGCAAACACTTTGGAGATCACGAGTCGGAGAGTTGTCTGATATGTTTGTAAGGAGGACTGGGGCAGATGGGCAGGAGACAAGAGTTACAGTGCAATCCTGTGTAAGTGCACTTACTGGTAACATCTACTGTTACACCGGTGCAAGGTTACACAGGATTGCACTGAGTCAGGGACCTCAGGGTGGTGTTTTTTTTTTTTCCTTTTCTTCCATGCTTCCATTTCCTAAAAATGCATTTCACCTAGTGCCCACTTTCTGTGCTGAGTAAAAAAGTTGAAAGTTACACCCTCTAAATGGAAATGCTTCACCAATTTCGAGATGTATGGAGACGACGAGTTGTCATCACTCGGTAGTGCTGACAGAGCTCTCTGCATATGCTCAGTGGCTAATACTATTTCAGGTAATGTGAGTCCTGATGTTGAAACGGTTAAAGGACTGTTGCTGAATAGTCACAGGACACAGAATACCAGCCCCAAATCCAGGCTACACAACACTCAATAGGTGATGTGAAGCCGTTTTAAGGTCACTGCTCCAGTTTGCTGAGCATTTCTTTCTGACCTGTTGTTGAGAATACAGTATGTAGAAGATCTATCTTCCTCACTGGAATTAAAACACAGCTGCTGTTATGTTAACTCAGCCATGAACTTCTTCCTTCTTCCTCTCCCACTGCTTTATGTCAATCTGGACGTTACCAGGAACTGATGATAACTTATTGCCAATTTTAGTCCTTTTAGGTGACTGGAGTGGGCCTAAAAGAGGTTCCCTGGGCCAGAGCATAGCAGCCCACTGTACATATTTTTAGAGTTTAATGTCTCTAGCCTCTATGTCAGGAGTGGCCAAACCTCGTGAGCTGCACACGGCTCTTTTTTGACATAAAATGTGCAGCCCGCAGAAATATGTTGACTGAGCTCCTTTTTGCATCACAATTAATATAAAAGGTAAATTTAAAAAAATGCCAAGCTTTATAAAATTATTTACTGGGTATGAACTGAGAGTCCACTGGATTAAAATGTAAATTTAATGTCCGTGGTGTGTAAATATATTTAAGAATTTAAATGCTTCTTAAATATTGCGGCTCTCAAGCATCTGAAGTTTATCGTACATGGCTCTTATGTTAAGCAAGTTTGGCAACCCCTGCTCTATGTAGTCAGCCCACTTCATTTCCTCCCAGCCCACAGGCGTACGCATTTAACTCCTTTTGCGTATATACATCCTTGGGTAAAAATGCCTTACAGCTCAATCCTATACTTGGAAGTAAATCCCATTGTGTTCAATGGGACCTACTCTAAGGAAATTGTGCATAGGATTGTAGCCTCAAGGACATATACATGTAGCATCCTGGGCAAAATGATTAAAATTCCAGAGCTAAAACTGGTGTCAGTCAGCAGGTTCAGATACAGAAAAACTTTCGATTTCATGGAATACATTGCTGATATTTTTCTTTTTCTTTGGTCTGGTCTCACAAACATTGTTTGTACTGCCCCATTAGGAGACCCCATGTAGATTCCCAGACTCAATCCCAACTCATAATGGCTGTGGCATCGCACACAAGCCTAAATGTCAGCAGGCCAAGATCCCGTTGCAGACTATGCTGGAGACAGCTGGGAGCACCACAGAATGCCTAACCGAGAGATAACCAGCTGCTGAAGACATACTGCAGATACTGCTGAAACACAGGCTGAACACAAATACAGATGACATGGACCAATGGCCATTGCTGAGATGGCAGAAGGGTTTCTGTTCCAGCTGTTCCCTTCGTAGAGGTGGCTGCCATCAATTGTGGGTTGCGGTGCTGGCACCAGGTTGTTGGGAAGGAACCCTGGAGCAAAGCCTTCCATGATCCAACCCTGCTGGAACATTGGGCACTATAATTGCAATCAGTACTGAGGGTTCAGCAAAGGCAGGTGTCAGCCCTTGGCTGGTACCCAACTAAATCAATGCCTGATGGGTTGTATCTGCATTCAGGCTGATTTCAGTAGGCTTCTCATGTAATTCCCGCCCATGTATGTCACTGGTTGGTATGTTGGGGGGGGGGAGGAGGTGTAGTTTAGACTGGTTGAGCTGCCGCCTTGCCTGAAGAAGCTAAGCAGAGTCAGCCCCAGTCTCGCTTTAGAAGGGGGATGTATTCCGCTGATGGAGTGCTGGAGCTGGCAGAGCTTCGGAATGGAATGCAGAAGAGTGTGGGCTGTGGAGTTATCAGTTGGCAAGAGTGGATAACAGCTTGTGAACCCGATCTGAGGCTTGATTACGGTTGCCTGTGGAAGCTTGGAAGGCAAGAGCCGTGCGATCAGAACAACAACAGCACTATGAAGGGAAACACTTTCAGAAATGGAGGGTTCTATGAGTTTCTCTCGAAAATAACACTGTAAAAAACCCCAATTTGAAAAAATTGGGTTTTTGGTCGGCCTGCCTATGTAAACTGCCTTATGAGAAAGGTGGTGTATAAATACTGTAATAAATAAATAAAATGTTTCAAGCAACTTTCAGGCTGCTGTTCTGCTCTTCCACAACTTCCATTCATTCCACAGGACTTTGCACTGAAGAAACTTCTGATCATTCGCATCAGACTGCTTTCTCCTTTCGGCAGTTAGCAATAATCAACTATATATGATCCAGCACTTGTTTTAAAATGTATCCGGTCCATAATCAATTAGAAGTGAGCTGCAGTAGTGGTGGTGTGTCATTTCTGTATCTTACAGCAGAATTTTCTGTTTGTTTGTTTGTTTGTTTGTTTGTTTGTTTGTTTGTTTGTGTGTGTGTGTGTGTGTGTGTGTGTGTGTGTGTGTGTGTGTGTGTGTGTGTGTTTGAATTGGTAGCAAAAGGCTTTTTGGGTGCCACCTTTCGAGTACTTTAGATTTTACATCACAGAACTTATGAGATATTTATGGGCAAGTGAGTCAGGGACTTCCCAAATGCTCAGATTAACTCAAATTTCTCAGTACATTGAAACGTATGTGTTTCTGGTTATGAAAAGAGGAGGAAGCAACAGATGGTCTTACTGAGTGGACAGATCCCATGATTTAAACAGAAACATTTTGAAAGCGTAAATTGTACTTGAATGTTTAAATACCTTTCTCCCAATAATCAAGCTAAATTTGCTACTATCCAGTTAGAAGGTGAAAACAACAACATTCAGCTGGGAATGTGTCTGTACTCTTCATGACTAGTACAGCCCCAAGCCCCAGGATAACCATAAAGTAAGAGCAGTAGGGAAAAGAAGGTGAATGCTGCTGGTTGTGCACCCCTCGATGTTATTATGGAAGGCTGCTCCTGCTTTGCCTAGCTAGCCTCCTGCCTCATGGGCAGGCTTCTTTTCACATTCACAGCGCAATCCTGTGTAACCTTGCACCGGTGTAACAGTAGATGCACCGGTGTAACAGCAGATGCACCAGTGCAAGTGTACTTACACTGGCATAAGTGCACTTACACCAGTGCATCTAACTGTTACACCGGTGCAAGGTTACACAGGATTGCGCTGTCAGTGTGGGGTTTCCTTCAGAGCAGTTCCTACTAGTAGTGTTTCTAAATTGCCCCAAATAGCCCTGTTTCTCCAGCGTCTTTGTTTTTTCTCAGGCAAATGGGCAGCGAAGTCCGATCTCAGACTATTTTGGGGCTGTCTCTCTGGGCCCTGACCCTGCTGGACCACACCCCTTTACCAATTGGTCCTGCCCTAGTGCCAGATATTTTTTCCAGTTTTCAAGGCTTAGGAAGTCTTATATCCAGGCTCCACCTCAGAAATGTCAGGCTTTTTGGTGCATCCAGCCTGGAAACCCTGGTTTCTTCCCACACCATGAAGGAAATAACAGAAGCATTGGGCCACTTGGGAGCAACCTGTTCTGCAGGTTATCAGTAGAGTAGTGAGAAGACGATTTCCTGTATTGATTGGTTGGTTGGTTGCCTGGTTGGCACAGAGTAAAGGAATGAGAATCCTAATGTAGAGTTTAATCGCTGAGCAGAGAAGAGTTCAGGACATGAATGAAAAATTGACTGAAACTCAAGAGAAGCACTTTCCATTTGGTGCAATTTCTCTAGCTGGACCAGGGAAGGTTCTCCCTCATTTGGCAAATTTTTGCACATGCATGCACAAAGCTACTGAATGCTACTTTCAAGGCCCATGTGCTGAATCATTTAAAAAAAACAAAACACCTTCTTGTGGGGTGGGGGAGGATGAGGCTCAGATTGAAGTACCGTACTGTACATCCAAACTTTATGAGCTAGACAAAATTGTACTCTATACACGACCATTATGAACTTGGGCAACACTGCTTTTTTATGCACTCCTTTTGGAAAGTATGCATGAACTGTGCTTCCAATTTTAATTCAGGAAAAAACCCTGTGCCAATTCAGATTTGTACCCAGGAAAAATGCAGAGTTGGATGCATTTTGATGCCCAGGTTTGGTACCCTATGTGAATCAAATTTGGGACACCAGACCCTTTCAGACATCAGTGTCCAGTTGTTGCCATCCCAGGTATCCGTGGGAGCACCATTGCCTGTTACAGCTCTCACCCATCCCTGCCCATCATCAGCTTCTGCTCTCCCTTGGCCTCCCTTGGCCTTCCCCAACGTTTCTACCTGTTCCCTCAGCAGCCAGGAACCGCAGTCTTTGGTTCCTTATGTATGACAATGAGACATTATTCCTATACATTTGGCTGCAGTCAACGCGATGCAACGTTTAACCTGGCGGTTTATATTTGTGCACAATATCATGTCATAAAACACTCACCAGTCTCTTAAATAGAGTCAGAACAATATCTGCCATAATGAAGTATAGTTCCAGTGGGCACCAAATTACATCTTAGAGATTTCGTTAGTCATCCTTTATGAAGCAAATGTAAAATTGTAGTGCGGGTACTGACAGACTCTATAATTCAGCTGTCTGGTGCTTTATCACTGCTCTCAGTAGGTCTCTAATGAATAATTCTGTATGCATGTTTCTGACTGATAATCAAACTCAGAACAATTCCTAATTGGGTTTTTCAGGGTGCAGAGAAGTGCCTATATTAGCTTGGCAGATGTCCTAACCAATGTTAAATGAAAAGCACAAACATAACAGATTTCTTTTAATTTTATTCTGTTGGAAAACTATAAGTGCTTTTTACTGAGTTCTAAGAATATAAGAAAAGAACAAAGTAGCACAAACGTGCATTGTTGCATAAAGTATTCACATGGGCAAGAACAAACAAAGAGTGGAATTAAATGGAAATGGTTGCTGTGAGCTTGATTATTTCCTTGTTTACACCAATACGAATCTCAGAAGTAACTATACTGGAGTCAGACAGGTAGGAACAGAAGAAGTATAGGTAGACTGGTTTTTACGGTCTGACTATTTCTGTTTTATACAGGGCCAACATTTTCCCCCTTGGCCCCTGTTTGAACAACCTAAGCTGATTAAGAAAATGTATTCAAATTAATTAAACATTTCATTAAAACAAGAGATTATCCAAAGACCTTTTTGGTTATCAGCCTTAGAGGCTGATGCAGAGTCCATATAGGAGATTCAGAGCTTTCAAGAAATCAGGTGTGCAAACTGCAGTGTGGCACTTAATCTGGAGAAGGAGAGACTTGATGGGAGCAGCCAGAGTATTAGTCCCATGACTATTAAATTGCCGAAAAATCGCCGAAAAAAGAAAAAAAAGGAGAAAAAAATCACGGAACTTAAGGAGGCTCGCGCCCCCCCCCGGAGCCTTTCCGCCCCTACGCCCTGGGGCCCACCGCCCCACCGCCCCATATCAGACGACGCCTCTGAGCATGCAAGCTTATAGTGACAAGCAGGCAGGCAGCCTGCACAGTAGAGAGACCGAACAGACATTTACAGGAAGCAGGTCGCTTCCTGCTTCCTGTAAACGTTCTGTTCTGCGTCCTTCTATCGTGCGGGCTGCCTGCCCACTTGTTGCTATAAGCTGGCATTCTGTTAAAGAAAGACATGTTCTTTTAAGAAGAAAAAGGAAGGTAAGGGGTCCATGGGGGCTGGTGGATCTATGGATAGGGTATACAGGAGTCGCACCTGTAGTTCTAAGCTATAACATTTGGTTCTAGTGCTAGTTGGACAGTCCCCAGTTTCACATGATGGCATCCCATTTGGCCCAACAAATTTTGAAGGGGCCAACGATGTTGAGAGTGAATGTGATGATGCAGTTACTCCCCATAGCACGGCCTTCAGCTCCTACGGAATAAATCATGTCTTCTTCCCACATTGTATCCCTGTTTCAAACAGCTCTAATTTTACTAATGTAAATGTTCTTGTGATGTTCTCAGATGTTCTCTTTCTAAAGGCCATACTAGGGTTGGCCTTTACTGGTTTCTTTAGCCAGCTCCAGTTGGTATAAAGAGTGATAGTTTATTGTTGCTTTCTTATGTTATATCTGACACAATATATTTCACTCATTTTATTGTCTTTTGCATCGAACGTCTGATGGAAAGGCAGCAAAGGCTGTAATCCTAAAGGACTGTCCCATTGAAATCAATATGACTGGCTTCTGAGTAAACATTATTAGGATTGAAATGCTGGGTTGTATCCTAAAGAGGATAAGTAGAAGGAAGCTCATGCAAACGAACTTCCCCACTTCTTCCTCAGCACAGCAGCCTCTTCCTCCACCCTTGAAAATCCACTCCTGAGATTCAGGGGACCTTCTACAAGTGGATTTTATTATGGGATAGGAGAGATCAATAAATATCACCCCTTCTTGCACAAATGGAAGTGTCTTCAGTCTGTTTACACAAGAGGCAGTTAGAATACAACCCAAAGGTTGTTATTAAATTTTCACAAGACATTCCTTGGAATAATTCAGCACTGATCTATTCTGTTCATAGAACTATTACAATTTATAATAGATGAAGCTACTGCCCACATCATAAAAAGATGACTATTTAGAATTGAAGAAATTCAGATAGTTAAAAGCTTTTATGCTTGTCTTTGAAACCTTTGAAAATGTTTCCGTCCTCCTCCTCCTCCTCCTCCTCCTCCTCCTCCTCCTCCTCCTCCTCCTCCTCCTCCTCCTCCTCTTCTTTTTTACAGGAATGTTTCAAAATCCCTTTTTTTCAGAGCTGTATTTTTTTCCAGCACAGTCCGATGTATGCCTACGCAGAAGTAAGTTCCATTTTGTTCAGTGGGGCTTACTCCCAGGTAAGGCATTGCAGCCTTATAACACAATCTTGTTCTTCACTTGGTTTTCAAATAAAGTATCCTATTGCCTCTGATTTGGTAGACAGACTCTCTTTAGACCATTATCAGGTAAAGGTGACCCCTGACAATTAAGTCCAGTCGTGTCCGACTCTAGGGTCTGGTGCTCATCCCCATTTCAAAGCCGAAGAGCCAGCCTTGTCCGGAGACGCCTCCGTGGTCATGTGGCCGGCATGAATCTCCTTGCCGCAGCGCGTAGCATGCGGCTGGAACACGGAGCGCTGTTTACCTTCCCGCAAGCGGTACCTATTTATCTACTCGCATTAACATGCTTTGGAACTGCTAGGTTGGCAGGAGCTGGCCAAGCAACGAGAGCTCACCCCGTCGCGGATTCGAACTGCCGACCTTTCGATCAACAGCTCATGGTTCCATGATTATTAGCATTATTATTAGCCCATTATTATTAGACCATTATTTGTTGTTGTTGTTGTTGTTGTTGTTCAGTCATTAAGTCGTGTCCGACCCTTCGTGATAGTCAAAGCTGAATATTTTATTTCATAGATTCCTCTTTTTTTCTGTGTCCTCTTGGTAACATTGCACTTTTTACTGGAAGTTTAGTCATTTCTGAATTGTTTCTTCAGGACCATTCTCATCGTTGTACTGGACTGGTAGAAAGAAGACTTTTTGTGAGCAAGAAGCTGAAAAATGGGATTCTACTAGGAGGTTGTTTAGAAAACTTGGACTTCTGAACTCATCAGGCTTGAGAGCAACCTGAATGAGAGTAAGGCAGTGATCATTCCCTCTTTCTTAATAATGTGCATACTATAGCTGGCGCAACATCATGCATGCCAGGAAAATCCGGAACCCCTCATACCATGCATTGCTCTTTGCTTCCTTCATAATTACTTTTGCGGTTTCTGCACAAACATTTCAGAATATCTTTTCTTTTGTGTCAGTTCCAATTGTTGTGACCACCAGCTTGATGCTAAATGAAACAACTCAGAAATACATTTATTAATGTAACCTTACTTATTCTTCCTGTAAAAGTAGATGAACAGAAGCATAAAAATGGTAGAATTTTGTTGCGCCTTTCTGAAATAAATGAAGGGTTCTAGTGAGACAGCAAGGGCAGGAAACAAAGTATTAAAAATTATTAAATTATTATCAAATTATTAAAAAGGGACATGTGTGTTTAAGAGCGAACTACATGTGCAGCTGAAGCTAGTTTTGCAGAAGAGACAAGCCTCTGTTCAAATGGAACAGTAGCAAAAATGTCAAGGCAAGCTCTAGTTGTATGTGTGTTTCTCTGGAGGTCTGGCTCAGTTGGTAGAGCGGCCACCATGTGAGGATCTGAAGGATCTGAAGGATTGCAGTTTGGAATGCCCGGAAATATCTGTGTGCTGTCGGAACGCCGCTGATGAGCTGCAGAGTCCCTGTGAAAGAGAGAAAGCTGCAGCTGGCAGTTGAAGCATGGGAGGCAAATGCCAGAGAGGCCGAACTGTGAAGGAAACCACCTAGAATGAAGGGTTCTATGCAAGACTAGAACATTTGTATTATTGTAAAAACCCCATGGGGTTTAGCAATGCCTACCTATGTAAACTGCCTTTGAATTAAAGTCAGAGAAATCCGATGACCAAGAAAAGGCAGTATATAAATACTGGTTGTTGTTATTGTTATTATTATTATTATTATTATTATTATTATTATTATTATTATTATTATTATTATTATTATTATTATTATACGTATATGCCCCTTCTTTGAATCCTGCCAATTGAGCCAACAATTTGGGATTCATTCTCTGATACTTCAAGACTTAAGAAATGGAGTTTCCAACATTCATACCTTGGAAAGCTAAGATGCAGAATTTTTGTCGAGGATCTTTTGACGAGGGGTTGCCTATGTGTCTTTGGACTTTATATGCCAACAGCAGCTGCTTGAATTGTGCTTGAAGACAACGGTATGTCAGTGGTGCAACATGCTTCCGTGATTCCGCCACCTATGAGCCACGTAGGGAAGATGCTAAATCCCATTTTAGATATGGCAAACATAAAACAGGAAGTTCAGGTCATCTGCTCTTCATATTCTCTTCTCAAGCTGAAACGTATGATGCAAAATGTCTCAGGCACAGAATACAGGATTCCTTTCCAACAGCTCCCTAGAATCTCACAGAACTGTCTCTTTCCTTTTTCTGATGTGTTATTACATTATATTTGTAACATGCTCTTGGGCTGAGTGATGCATCATGTCAAACTTAAATAGGGGGATAATGCTGCAGTTGACCAGTGATGTAGACTTGAGTCTATTGACTCGGACTTGAGTTGGACTCAAGTCGTGTCAATGACTTGACTCGGACTTGACTTGGTGATTGTAAAAGACTCAAAAGACTCGACTCGAGACTTGGAGCCTTTTATGACAAGTCCAATTTTATTCAGGTTTAAACCCGTTGTTCCCATTAAATAGATAGGGACTTGCAACCAAAGACTCGGGACTTGGGGGCAAAGACTTGGGACTTGACTTGAGACCTGGACCCAGAGACTTGGGACTTGACTCGAGACTTGGAGTCAGAGACTTGATCCACATCCCTGCAGTTGAGTTAGCTGCATGGCTGAGGAAGGATTTGAATTCAAGGTCAATATTTTACCCAGGACATGACATGTTATCAACTGCAACATTATCCCCAGCTAAAACTTCAGTTGCTTCTGTGGACTGGCATCAGTGCAATCTATCACCCCCTGAGTCTATCTGCAGTTCTTTCTGTCTCCTCCCCATGAAGGGAAGGTTCCAGAACGTGGACTATGTCATCATCTGCCCAAGACCAGAAGACTCTGTCATACATGTGCCTGCATATCATAATTGTTTACCTGTATGCCATTAACTGTAGGCTGCTTTGAGAGTTAAAAAAAAAAACTAAAGTAGGGTATAAATTATAAGCAAATACATAACGACTATATAACATGGGGTTTAGTACATGAACCAAGAGTTTCAATCTGATTCTGCTTGCTCCGTCTCCTTCTCCCTCCCCTCTCTCCCCCTCCCCCTCTCTCTCCTGTGTAGCCTGAGTCATTTACATAACGCCTGATAATAGCCACTTCACCGTCTTTATCTACTGCCAATGGAAGCCATAAAGTTAGTGTCAAAGGGGATGCCTCCTCTAAAATCTTTAATGACTGATCTCCATAGGTACCATCAAATATATTATTATACCTACTAAATCTGAGCATTACGCTTTAAAACAACACTTGAAGCTGGAGCAGGCAAGGGAACAGGTACTAAAGAAGTACCACTGCTCAGGACTCAGGCTCACCGGCGGCAAAACAGCCAGATTGATTTTTACATGGCGTATGCGGCTAACTGGGCAAAGAGGCACTTTGCAAGTGGGGCTCCTCTTCTATTTAGCAGGGAGAGAGGAACTGCCCCCCTCTTCACCCCAGCACCGTGTTCTTTTCTAGTGGCTGTTTGCTGGTGTTTCTTCCGCATCTTTTTAGCTTGTGAACCCTTTGGGGATTCAAGGAGCTATTTAATTGTTTGATTTTGTCTGTAAACCGCTTTGTGAACTTTTTTTGTTGAAAAGCAGTATATCTATGTTATTATCATTATTATCATTATTATCATTATCATTATTATCAATAATAATAATAATAATAATAATAATAATAATAATAATAATAATAAGAAGAAGAAGAAGAAGAAGAAGAAGAAGAAGAAGAAGAAGAAGATGCAAGAGCAAAGGTGTCTGTCTCTGGTAGATTTCTCTAATTAAGTCTTAGTTGCAATTGGCTCTGTAAGGAGAAGAGCATATTGTAAATTCTTACCGAACAAAGAAGTAGCATCAAATGTCTTGTGGGTTAAAGGTGTTTGGAGTAAGTAATAAATAAACCACATTTCTACATTAAAAACAACAACAACCACAAGACACCTAAGAGAAACAACCACTTTATGAATGCACCGCTTCAGTCTATGCATTGTGACTCAGTGACAGATCTGTCAACGTTTTATTTATTTGATTTCCTTGGGGGGGGGGGAAGGGGAATAAAAGGATTCAAGTTGGCTCTGCTCCCATTACCACGATGGAGGGACGGAGGGACGTTGCTGGAGCTCAGCCATCTGTCACAGCTGCTGCTCTCTTTAACTGCCACTCTAATTGACAATGAACCCAGAGACCTGTAACAATTGTGGCTGCTCTGTGACTTCAGCAGGTAATGCCTCCCTTTTAGCATCCATCAAGCCCCATCTGTGCCCCAACTCTGCCTTTCTCCCAAGGCGCCAAGTCCCTTTGGCAGACAGCCTCCACTCCGATTGGAGACCCAGCAAGATCATCTCATTAGGGAGTCTTGAGGGAAACCGAAGGGAAGCTGTGCCGCGGTACAAGTCAAACAGTTCTCAGGCTTGTTGTCTGACTCGAATCCCAGTCCAGGCTTCCCTGTGAGGTTTGCCAGGCAGGCAGGTGTTGCTTTTTCAGCTGCTGAGTCATGGAAAGGCTCTTTTCTATCATGGTTTCCGCTTGCCATGTATTTTTGAATTTCTCTCATAAATGATTTCATTCCAAGATCATCTTGATTGCCCTTGCTGCTCCCCCTAGGTAAGAATTAGGCACATTAAAAAAAAAACCAGGATGCTAAATAAATGTCCTAAGTACAAAAATAAGCATTTGTAGTGGGAAAAGCCAGTTCGGTGAAGCAGTTACAATGTGAGGTAGGAGTTGGGAAATTTGGGTTCAAATCATCACGTAGCCAGGACGCTCACTGGGTAGCCAGGCTACCTCTCAGCCTAATGTACTTCAAAGGGTTGTTGTGAGGATATAATAGAGGGAAGTGTGCGTTGTTAGTTCCTACACACACATACAAGGGAGTACAGTATATACTCGTGTATAAGTTGATCTCGTGGATACGTTGAGGGCACGTTTTGAGCCAGAAATCATGAAATTTGCTATGACCCATGGATAAATAGAGTGTAAAACTTGGGGGTTTATGAAATTCATTGAATTTGAAATTGAACTAAGGCGGGTGCAAATTGGCTGCAAACAAGGAGTCTGCAAACTGCAGATGAGGAGGGTGCAAATTGCAAACAAGGAGGGTGCAAATTGCAAACAACACTGATAGTAAGCAAGGCTGATAGAGCAAACAACTAACTGAGATAACTAACCAGGTTGGAAACGTGGAGGATGCAAACTGCAAATGAAATGAGGAGGCTGCAAACTGCAAACTACACTGATAGTAAACAAGGCTGATAGCAGAGCAAACAACTAATGGAGCTAAGTAACAGGCTGCAAGCAAGTAGGCAGCAAATTGAAAATAAGAGGGCTGCAAACAGTCAGGACCCATGAAAAGGAGGAACAAGATTTACCTACTAGTGGCCAGGGATAGCCCAGACTTCAGCTGCAGATAGCTTATCAATTGCTCCTGAGAGCTAGTGAAATTGGCTAGTTTAGTTACATTTAAGCCTGACCCAGACCGCACGAATTGCGGCGCGTCGAGGCGCTTTGCTGAGCTTTGCCGAGCTGTACCGAGGTGTCTGGTTACCATTGCAGAGGTGAACTGAGCTGATGCGATCTCCTGAGTTCTGTCGCATACATAAAGTCCTTTGCCCATGTTGCACAGGGGTTGCTTTGCTGAGCTACTGCAGTCCCCAATCAAATGAGAGGGGGAGGAGATGGGTTGCCTGCCACTCTGAACTACTTCCAATCACCGTGCACTTTCTTAACAAGGCGGGACAAAAGGAGGGGGACTATTTGCGGGAAGACACTCCTACAGAGCATGGAGGAGAGCGGCCAGCCTCGCTCGGTCACTCGGCAAAGCTCAGCAAAGCTCCTCAACGCGCCGCAATTTTTGCGGTCTGGGTCGGGCTTTAGAATGGCTGCTGAGAGCTGTAGAGCTGTGGATGCAGTGAAGTAAGTTCACTCCTGGTCACATTGTAAGTCAATACAGTCAAAGGTGTCGCTCCGGTAGGGATGGGGCCGTAGATTTCGCTCGTCCTAGTCCTGTTTACCGAGCGAGCAGGAGACGGCCCCGCCCCCTCACTGTTGAAGCCATTCCCCTGCGGAGAAAGCAGCAGGCAAGAGACCCTGCCTGCTGCTTTCTCTGCAGGGGAATGGCTCTGACAGTGAGGGGTCAGGGCCACCTCCTGCTCGCTCGGTAAACGGGACTAGGATGAGCGAAACTTACGGCCCCATCCCTACCGGAGCAACAACTTTGACTGTATTGACTTACAATGTGACCAGGAGTGAACTTACTTCACTGCATCCACAGCTCTACAGCTCTCAGCAGCCATTCTAAAGCCCGACCCAGACCGCACAAATTGCGGCGCGTCGAGGAGCTTTGCTGAGCTTTGCCGAGTGACCGAGCGAGGCTGGCCGCTCTCCTCCATGCTCTGTAGGAGTGTCTTCCCGCAAATAGTCCCCCTCCTTTGAAATCCAGGTTTTCAGGGTCAATTTTAAGTCCTAATTATTATTATTTTTTACTTTTTACACAAATACCGTATTGGTCTGAGTATAAGACTCACTTTTTTCTCCTAATTTACGTTTTTAAACTAGGGGTGCGTCTTATAATCAGGCTGTTGCAATTTAATGCCAGTGATTTAATTAAAAAATTTTAATAGCACCAAACTTTAAGGGTGCATCTTATAATCAGGTGCGTCTTATACTCGGGACAATATGGTATATAAGTAAGTCCCATTGAATTTAATAGGCCTTAGTTCTGAGTAGACATACATAGGATTAGGCCAGTGATGGCGAACCATTTGGGCTTGGTGTGTCAAAGATTTTGAAAATGCCTAACTTGACTCTGCTGGTGTGTCCCCCCCCAAACTTTTAATAGTACTTTGACTGCTTTTAATAGTACTAATTTTGAATTGAACTGAACTGAAAACAACTATAGAACACATTGCATTTTATTTATCAGTTAGTGACTTTTTTGTTGCTGAGTTTTACTAGAGCAGTGTTTCTCAAACTGTGGGTCGAGACCCACTTGGTGGGTCGCGACCTGATTTCTGGTGGGTCCCAGGTGATGGAAAGATCAGATAAGTAATTGCCACAAACTCTGAGGCTATTCAAAAATCAGATAGCTACTAATTGCCCTTCAAAGAGCTAAGCTCCTGTAGCTTGCAAAATAGCTGCTAATTGCTCTGCAAGGAGCTGAGCTCCTGCAGTTTGCAAGCTTGTGTAAATATAGGGAGATAAATGCTTGAGCGTCTTGTAAAGCTAGGTGGGTCCAGATAGTGTCATTTTAAAAAAGCGGGTCCTGGTGCTAAAAAGTTTGAGAACCACTGTATTAGAGAATAATTTGAAAGAGGTCTGCCAAAATCCCTGCCCTAAATGTTTAAGACAAGCCTGTAAAACTTTTGCGAAAATATAAGGTGTGTTGGGGCCCTGGGGGAAACGCTGGCGTGTCACCCAAAATGACCTCACATGTCATCTGTGACATAGGTTCATCATCATGTGATTAGGCTGTTTGATTCCTATGTTGGGAGATCTGGGTTTTAATTGAAGAGATTGAAAGAGTCCAATTCTATGGGCTCTTATTGCTGGCGGAACTAGTATTCCACCAGCAGCGACTGCCTTACAACAGTCACAAAAGGCACTCTGACGCAAAGAGCCTTCCCGCATGTACTAGGGCAGCAGAAAAAAAACCTGCCAACAGAGGTAAGGCAGTGGGTGCAGTGGGGGGAGGTCAGATCAGGTCTGTGAAGGAGGTGGGTTTAGTGGCAGCAGCGGCTGACGAATCTTAGTTCCCGTCCCAGACACGATCCTGCAGTGCAGGTCCATGCTGACCTGGGCCAGAAAATTCGCTAGCACAAGTCCGAGTAGACCCCCTGCATTGCGGAGGCTTACCCCTGGGTAAGGGAACAAATGTCATGCCATGCCAGCTACGTAGGTGGCATACATCCGAGGAGAGAAAGGGGGCAGAATGGGTTGGAAAAATGGGGACAGGATCCGCTGAATTCCACCCCCCAAACCTTCTCCTTCCTGCCCACAACCTGCCCCCTCCACTTCCTTACCTGCTCCAGTGTGGCTTGGGTGGGCCTGTTGGCACACGTAGGAAGTAATTTCCACCAGCAGCTCCCTCACGCTTGGCAGTGGTGCACCATTTATGACAGCAGAACGTGTTCCGCTGTCATAACTTCAGGATAGAATTCAGTTGTTAGTTCTTAAGATGTTGGCTTAAGTGGCCTAGGGATCCCTTCAGAACTATCTCCTCCTATATGAGTCTACTCAAATGCTAAGATCAACCATCAAAAGTATAGTGGATAGGCAGGAGAGAAAGGTCCTTTTATGTGATGGCACCCAAGGACGGTCCATCAGGATCCATCCTTGATTGCCTTTGGTGGGCAGTGAATGCACATCTATATATTCTAGCAAATGTTTTGCACTTCTGTTTTAAATTCTGTTGTGGCTGCTGAGTTTGTAAAAGTTATAACTGAGGCTGTTAGTTGGCTCGTTTTGTTTTGCTGTTGCTTTAACCATTTTAATTTGTCTCTTGTGCCTTTTATATTTTCCAAAAGCAAATATTTGTCACTTTGAAAAGCAAGTTATAAATAGGAGGAAATAAATACATAAATAAATCCAAATATGTCCATATTTGATAATCAAAGTTGCCATGTCTGGTAGTTTCCATCTGTCCTTGGAGTGGAATAGCATGGTTGCTTCTTCCTATTTCCCTTTAATATTCTGCCATATTGTTAACTGAAGATACCACGTGCAGCTGGTCCTTGATTTTGACATTTCTGTGAAAAACTGAATGTGCAGAAGTCTATTACAATAGATGTTTCCCTAGCATTGAATGGTTCCAGTTTTTAAAATTAAGCATCTTACGACACAACCCAGAGAGTAAGCCGCGCCAAGACCAGCGGCGATCTCTCCATGCCAAGAACAGTGCTGCAGCCGCCTAGGAAGGTAAGATCCCTGTGGTGTGGCGGAGGGGTGGGGGGGGAGGGCGGAACGCACATCAGAGGTGACCCATAGGGGCGGCTGGGGCTCAACGTGCGGTATGGGGTCAAACTCCGTGGAGACCTCTAACAGCCTCCTGTTAGATCTAACAATGACAAATGTTTAATGTCTTATTTCTATAATCACTTTCAACAAAGCAAATCCTCCAAATTATGCTTTCTGTTAAGTGCAAAGAATTCAGAGGAATACTGAATACCAAAGAATGATTACACACTGAATTCTGCTTACAAGTTACACAATCCTTTGGACAAGGATTAATGTTTACAAACTCCAAGACAATTTTGAACCTCACATGCTGCTGTCACCCAAATGCCACCTCTACTAATATGAAATCAGTATCTAGACAGGATTAGTGAAATCTAAATACCTAATATTGAGTATCTGAACATGGGCCTGAGAAAAGATACTTCAAAAGGTCAAATGCAGTGTGTGTGTGTGTGTGTGTGTGTGTGTGTGTTTAAAAAATCACTCACGCATATGAATATTTTCATTTTTGGTCCTATTTCAGACCTTCACATCATTGTACCACCTGATGACATACCAATGAAACGGTGACTCTACTTTGAATTAATAAAAGGAAGCATTTTCCAGGTTGTTCTGGTCGTTTTATTCAGTTAACATACAAGAGAACAAGGCGTTATCCTAACGTTTCGCTCCTAAACCATGAGGAGCATTATCAAAGGTGCAGCAACTTGCTGTCTGCTCTAGTTCTTCTCAGCACAAGTTGTTAACAGTTGGAAGAGTAACTGCTGCCTTTGCCAGGTTCCTTAAAGTCACACCACCAGTTTTATAACCAAGTCCCATAGCTACAACAATGTTCCAGATATAAAATGGGGCAGCAAAGCGCAACAGCCGTCCCTCATGCAGCCGATTGTTGGTGACTCTACTGATTATCTCGTCTGTCCTCCTTTTACAAAACCATTCAGTAATTCTGACATTATACTACATTAATTTAATTCAGTATACATAGATAATAAAAAACAAGTTAGGTGAGACTAACAAACACAAACAGTGATTTCTAACATCAACTTCTGACTTGATTTATAAAACGTCTATCTGCTATAGGGAATGATTACTATCTATTGTAACTAGATAGTGATCGGTATCTTAAGTACACTTAAGATTCTTCCGGCATACCAAAGGCAGCTTTGAATTTGATTAGAATAATGTAAATAGGCATGAAGTCACATTTCCGTAGTTAAAGCAATTTGATGCTATCTCCTTTACATTGACTTAAGGGAACTCCAAGTGTTTGTATGCCAGTCCAAAGGGGGCCACTTAAACAGAAACACATTTCTAATTCAAAACATTTCTGAGATTGTTTTACACGTGAAAATTAAAACTACTAAAATTCAGTTCATTAGTAATTATTACTCTGGGCTTATATAGTTGATTAAGCATTTATGGACTGTAAAGAAAAGAAACGTAATACTGAGTGCAGATAGAGAGGCTAGGAAAAGGTGGGCAAAGGACTTACAGACGATGTTCTGTAACACGTTACAGCTTTATAAAATACATTTTTAGTTCCCCCATTAAGCACCATTTAAGGTATCTTAAATGTGCTTCAGGCAACGAAAGAGAGTCATGGAAGCCTTTCCAGGAACTGTTTGAGGTGGGGTGGCTGGGGTGGCGAGGGAGGGGGCCATTGGCTGGCCTGGCTTGGGAGGGGGCGGGGATATCGGTGCTAGGTTGTGCCAATATCCAACGCCCCTTCCCAGGTCGGGCTGGCATTACAAGGCCCCTCCAGACACGCACCAGCTAAAGAGCTGGCGCACATCCGAGGAGGCCTCCAGCGCTTACACCAGAAGGGGACAAATGTCACCTTCCCCTGAAGAGAGCCCAGGCTGCACAGTGGCCAGACATTTAGGCCGGCCACTGCAACTTGCACAGGATTGTGCTATAAGACTAATAGATCTGAAAAAAATATATAGAGGGTTGGTACCTGGTTTTACAACATCAACAGGGATAGATTGGCCAGAGAATGAGGTAGTGGTACAGTGTGGATGTTATCGGAAGAGACAAGATAAGAGGAAGGTTATCAAGCAGCTTAAAGTGAATATGAAGTGAAGCAGGAATTGAATGGTGAGATACCACATCTCTTCCAGGCACCGAAGAAGCCCAGGAGACACTGGTTAAATGGCATGTCTGTGCACTTCCACGCTGCTCTACAGACAGAGTCCAGAATAACTCTCCTACAGAACATGAGTACCCTCTTGTTCCCTGGGGAAACAGAACAGAGAAATGCTCTTTGAAAGAGAATATTACTCTTTGGATAGACAAGCCCTCCTGGGAAAAAGCAAATATAAACTCTTCTAAGGACTGATTCACAGAAAACATGAGTATGCTAGTGAAATGAATGCTTGAATTTACCTGGATTTGGGGAACACACACATCTGCACCTCAAGCAAAATGCACCACACAGTAATCTATCTGGATGATGTTGCACATGATGCATCCAACACAACATTTGCTGCATATCCAAAGCTAGGCAAGGGCACCGCGCCCAAATTACACACACACACACACACACACACACACACACACACACACACACACACACACACACACACCGCCAATGCAACTGCACTACTGGAGCACGCACTGCATCCTGTGGGGCGGGGAGTCCCAGAGGTGTTCTCCGGGTAAGGGAACATTTGTTCCGTTGCTTGGGAGTAAGCCTCTGCTGCTTGCATGGTCTACTTGGACCTGTGCCTGGGTACCACATAATATCAAATCCAGACTCACCTGTCATCTGGTTGACTCCATGACTAGCTGATCTAAGGCACAGTCATTTAGCATATCAAGACATCCAGTCTCTCTTTCATGACCAGAGCATGAACTGATCTGGTCAGTGTTAGGATAACTGAAGTCTCACATTATGGTTTAAAATGGTTTAAAAGTGTATAAAGTAAACAGGGTTTAATAGAAGGAAAACAGGCATATGACCAGGCAAATGGGCATATGAATCTGTGTGTTATGCAATGTTGTGCAATCAGCAATGTTGTGCATGTAGTAGTTGCAACATTAATTTGCGGCTTTGAAGTAGCCATCACTATGGGTCTTATTCATCGGTTTGTCACACTGTCTCTGGTTGTGCCACAATAAAGCTTATGCTGCAATGCATTTGCTAGCCTGGCATCAGAAGACTCTGTGAGGTTTCCATTTGGAGTACAGTACTATAGCCATCTGAATCGCAAGCAAATTTTATAATGCAAATGGTTCTGCTCTTTTGTAAACTATCAAGCCACTCCTTATTGCCAGCGAAGTTGCCCAAGCTGAACACAACCTATCAGTCATCTGCAGTAGTCCATCAGGACTCCTGCTTTTGCTTCCTACTTAATGGAAAATGAGGAGGGTTGTCCAGTCCCTAGTAAGCCCCAACGTATGGTTGGCATACTGCAGTCAGCTTGGTGGATCAGAAGTTGAGCAGGCCTGTTGTAGGTTTTTGGAGGTTTCATCAGATACTATTCTGTTGACTCACCCATCTCCTTCTCCAGTGCATTTACTTCCTCTAAATCTTGCTGGGTGAAACCAAAGTAGGAAAACCAAGCCTATTTGACCCCTCCATGATCCTTTGTTTGTTTGTTCAATAATTGTCCTTTCTGAAAAGAATTTCCTGCGCTTGCGTTATTTACCTCTCTATGCACTGTTTGTAGAGAGCATCCAGAGGATGCTTAATGGTAATGTAGGAGCAGCACAAGTGGATTCACCACTGGGTCTGACAGATTAACTGGTAATGTGTTTGCTGGAGGCTTAGTCAGCAAGAGTGCTTTCGATATGGCATTTCTTCTATTCAGTGGAGATCACTATTTTTTTTGTTATGCTGTATCTATAACTTTTTTCATGTGTTATGCCAAACCCTCTGCCACGTTTTGTCATTCTTTACGATCAGTCCTTATTTTTTATCTTTGTTCTTCCCTAACATCTTATTTATTTATTTAATATATTTTCATCCTGCCCTTCTCCTTTTACAATAAAGACCCGAGGTGGCTAACGATAACATAAAATATAATAAAATTCAGACAATACGATTCTGGCTAGAATTCTAACTTCATGCCCTTTCTGCTTTCAACCTTGACTTTGATGCGGTTCTGATTTTGATTGCTGCTTTCTTCATAACCCAGTTCTGAAACCCTTGTTCATCCCTGATAGTGTCTTAGGGCTAATTAGATATAGAGCAGGGTTTCTCAACCTTTGGGAGCCCGCAAACCCCCTATGCGGGTCCCCAAAGTCCGCGTACCCCTGAAACCCCCAAACAAATGCACCCCCACCCACGAGAGTGCACCCCCCCAGTGAAAAGCCCGTTTTCCCCGGACTTTTGCGCGGCCGGGCGGGTTCTCCCGCTTGCACTGTAACCCGGAGGATAAAGCTACAGTTCTGCCGAATTGGGAGGGCTGTAGCTTTACCCTCCGGGTTATGGCACGAGCAGGAGAACCCGCCCGGCCGTGCCACAGCCCGGGAAAAACAGCAAAAAAGCCCGTTTTCCCCGGGCTTTTGTGCGGCCGGGCGGGTTCTCCCGCTTGCGCTGCAACCCGGAGGGTAAAGCTACAGTCCTGCCAAATTGGGAGGGCTGTAGATTTACCCTCCGGGGGAGAACCCACCCGGCTGCACAAAAGCCCGGGGAAAACAGGGAAATTGCCGGCGCCAGGATACTGCCTCATGTGCCCTTATGAGATTTGGCCGCCGCCATCTTGAATCTCGTGAGATTTTCATGATATTCAAGATGGAGGCAGCCGGGATTCAAGGTAAGGGAAGCTAGCGCCGGCAATTTCCCCGTTTTTGCGCTGATCGCAGCTGATAGGGACCATCCCGCGTACCCCCAGCCTGCGGTCTGCGTACCCCCAGGAGTACGCGTACCACAGGTTGAGAATCTCTGATATAGAGGATTCCCCAAAGCAAAGCACTTATCTTGTTAGTGCTTTATGAGATAACAGAATTTTAAAGACATTTTTATGCAACAACTATGCACCAAAAACATCCCATTTGCACCATTCAGTTTTGGTGCACGTGTGCTTCATATATATGGGCCACTGCGTAGTCTAGGAGGATTATAAACATTATGCCTAGTGGGTGGAGTACCAGTGCAATGAAGTGCTTTCCAGCACTTTCCACAAGGAAATAGTGGAATAGTCCTGAGAACTATCCCTTGTTCAAGAAGATCAAAAAGTGACTGGTCAGCTCTTGGAAAGCATTGTCTGGGTTGGAGACTATAATAATACTTAGCATTTGATCAGTGCTTCCTGAGCATGCAAAGCACTTCACATGCATTATCTTGATGTTGTCCATACAACAACCCTGCAAAGTATTATGATTCCCATATTGTAGTAAAAACTCACAAGATCCAAGATGGCAGTGCTGGGAAAAAAAGTACTTTTTGCAGGTACCTTTTGCAAGCGACAAAAGAGCCCGGAAAGCCTTGGACTGACCTGGGACCGGAGCCCGGAAACCAGAACAGTCCCAGGTTTTCCAGGACCAATGGTAAGCCTAGGTATTATAGCCTGTTTAATGCTTACAAACTCCTTAATTTGCACTTCTCGGCAGACAGGAGAAAAGAGGAGGTATCTATCAATCCCTATCCATGACCGGTGGGCTGTGTTTGGCTTGGCAGTCCTACACTGCCACAGATTATGTCTTATGTCTTCAATAGAGTAATAGTTGGTTCCCCTCAGGGACAGTCTCAATGTTTCAGCATAGATCAGTTGTTGTTGTTGTTGCTGCTGCTGCTGCTGCTACATACTAGTCTGGTATTTTATTTTGAGCATCAAAATGATAAATTGCTGGCTATTTTTTTTTGTTGCTGTTGTTACAAAAATCAGCACAAGATAGAGGGCCAAAAGAATGATACATGCTACAAATTGTGCATTTAGAGCCAGATTTCAAAACAAAGTTAACTGCACACAGTTTGCAAAACATTGGCATTTCATCATTTTTTATTTATGGAATGCATTAAAACGTGAGATGCTAATATACCATGCACTAAAAAGAAATCCTATAAACAATTCTCCTCTGTGTCATCAAAACCATTAACCATACGTTAAGAGATGGGCTGGAGGAACAACTCATATTTCTGTTTTCTAGCTTTAACTCCTAACAGACCACAAGAGCACCTTGGCAGTTAGTTTTCACATAAGGGACATTCAGTTTCACTGGCTTGTCGGGATAAGCCAAATAAAACTGGAAGGGGAAAGAGAAAGAGAAGGGGAAAGAGAAAGAGCGGCGGAATACAATGCCATGAATTTTGGTTATAGCAGCAGGCTAGATGAAATGTTTACTTTTAAAAGCCCCCAGAGCAAGAAGTTTCCCAGGCACACAGTATATGCATAATCACCCAATTTCAAGGAAGATTAAATATGCACATCAGTTTTCCTGAATTGTGATAATGCCTTTTTGGGGATCTGGTAGCCTTGGAAATTTGCCACTCATGTATACTCTTTCAGTCCACCCAGATTAGTCTCATTTACATCCCTTTTCTCTTGTATTGCTGCTGCTGACCACCAGTAGTCAGTTTTCTCTTTCTTCTATTTCCCCATGTGCTTCTGTTCTCCTGTTACAAAAGAGGAATTTCAGCAGTACAGTACTCAGTTCCTTACGTCCAGGTACATAGGCTTCTCTTCAATGTTGCTAACTGTCCGATCCTGTGGAAAAAAGTGCCTGTGGAGCATGCGCTCCGAAGGCACCAGGTGTCGTAAACATGCCATAAAGTACGTTTTCAACACCCAGGAAGTAAGGGCCACTGGTGTGTAGGCCGGCAATCATATTCCGCCTCCCCCTGGACCCTGCAGTTGCTGGTGCAGGTAAGAAATGCACCGGTCAGTGCAGGAGCGGGGGAAAGGCGGGCTGGGCGGTGAGGGAGGGCGGCTTGGCTGTTGGGTGAGCCGGGCCAGGAGGGCCCGGGGATATCGGCAATGAGCTCCGCCAATATCCCATGACTGTTCCCGGCCTCGGCGGCCTTACCCCACTGCCCCGGATGTACATCGGCTCAAAAGCCAACGTGCATTCGAGGAGGCCCATTGGGGCCGAGCAGCCCTACACCTGGGGAAGGGGACATACGTCCCCTTCTCCCAAGGTGTTTCCGGGCTGACACAGCCTGGGAAGAACGCAGGATACTGTGGCCGGCCCTATAGGCCAGCCGCGTATCTTTACACAGAATCGGGCTGTAAGTCCAGATCTCACTTGAATTCATGATTCCCACGTCATGTCTTCAGTCATCACATTCTGTGATGCTCAAATGTAGGAAAAAGAAAAGAATGAGAATGTTGGAGATTATGACAAGCTAGCTGTATTAGGAGCCTAACTATGGCCGCAATCCAGCCTATCTTTAGGCCGGTGGAGTGTGCGCGCTCTGCCAGCCTACAGTGTCTTGAAAATGCCATAAGGTACTTTCACATCACTGGGAGAATAAGTGGCGCTGGCTTGGAGGCCAGCACCACTTACTGCACCATCCACAGGTAAGCCCTGCACCAAGCGGCGGGAGGGCATAGGGAGGGAGGGCCGGGTGGTGGGGGAGGAGGCCATTGGCCAGCCAGGCTTGGGAGGGGGTGGGAATATCGGTGCCAGGCTGCGCTGATATCCCAAGCCTTTTCCTGGGCCTGGCTGGCCTTACACAGTCTCTTCGGTTGTGTGCCAGCTAAAGAGTTGGCACACATCCGAGGATGCCCATTAGGGCTTCCAGGGCTTACACCGGGGGAAGGGGATGAACTGAGGTGAGCCCCGGTCATGCTGGCACTGGCTGCATCAGCCGGCCACTGCATCTTAGGCAGGAATCGGGCTGCCCATCAGTATTGTTAAAGTCTGAATTGCTGGGTAAGACCTGCCCTACTAGGACCTTAAAATATGTTCTCTCCGATTCTGCTAGGAAATATGCATGTGTGATAGAAGCTATCTGCGTGTGCATCACTAGCTAGATGAGGAACCAGGTACACAGAGGGGTGCTATTTATTGTTGACCATCCCTCAGTCAACCTGCTGGAGAAGAGGCACATGAACATGGTAAATGTATTAATCCAGACATTTAACTGTTACATCTCATATAGTAATGTGTCATGTTTTGCACTGTGTAGATTTCAACAGATATTATGGTTTCCAGTGCTGGTGCTAGGTTACTGGGGGATCTGGAGCAAAAACCCCTGGGCCCCCCATTGCACCACCACTTGTCCCCAATGGCACATTGGGCACTTCCACTGCCACCACTACTCAGGGGTCAGGGGTCAGGTGGGCACCTCTTATAGGTGTGGACCCTCAGGCAGTGCCCAACGTCTAACACCACACCTGATTGCATCAGTTTGTATTTGTTTTGCATTTTTATGAGGAAAAGCTAAACTGTAAGGGAAAACCACCTTGTTTTGGACATGATACAGCCAACCTGAATGGTGCACATGAGATTTTTTTTTTTTTAATGCACAGTACATACTGTTGTACAGTACATGCGGTGCCGCTGGGAGACCGGAGAAGCACAGCCTGCTTGCCCGGCCAGCGCGAGCCTCCAGCAGGCTCGCGCAACACGGGCAAGAAGCAGGCTGTGCTTCTCCCGGTGCCGCTGGTCTCGCAGCGGCACCGGGAGAAGCACAGCCTGCTCGCCTGCATTGCGCGAGCCCTGGAGCTCACGCAACACAGGCAAAAAGCAGGCTGTGCTTCTCCCGGTGCCGCTGCGAGACCAGCGGCACGGAGAGAAGCACAGCCTGCTTGCCCGCGTTGTTCGAGCCTGCTAGAGGCTCGCGCTGGCCGGGCAAGCAGGCTGTGCTTCTCCGGTCTCCCAGCGGCACCGCATGGAGCCGCTGGGAGACCGGAGAAGCACAGCCTGCTTGCCCGGCCAGCGCGAGCCTCCAGCAGGCTCGCGCAACGCGGGCAAGCACTGTGCTTCTCCCGGTGGCGCTGACGACCGGGAGAAGCACCCGCTCGCTGCGCCGCCATCTTTTTTTTAAATTTCAAACTTCCCGGGCAGCATCTTGGGTCACGAAATCTCGCGTGATCCAAGATGTCGGCGCCCAAATCTCGTGAGGGCATCATGCCCTCACGAGATTTGGGTGCCGACATCTTGGATCACGCGAGATTTCGTGACCCAAGATGCTGCCCGGTAAGTTTGAAATTAAAAAAAAAGATGGCGGCGCCCATTCGTCCCCCGGGACACGACCGGGAATCGGGTCCGATTTCCGGGACTGTCCCGGCGAAACCGGGACGAATGGTAAGCCTATGGATAAGGCAAATAGAAATTGCATTCAGTAAATTTTAAGTTTCTATTTTTAAATAAATGGCCATTTTAAGAGCATTTTCTTTTTGTGGTTTTGATCAGTAGAAATTAAATGCTCCAGAAATTGCAGGGCCCCCAGACCTTTTCCTCAGTAAACAAGCAAGCAAGCAAGCAAGTAAGTAAGTAAGTAAGGGCGCAATTCAAACCTACTTAGGCTGCTGTTGTAACCAGCAGCCCAGCGAAAACGGGAGCCCCCGGAACGGAAAGGGAATTCAAATCCCCTTTGAATTCCCCCTTTGGAGGGGATTTGAATCCCCTTTCCATTCTGGGGCCTCCCGTTTACGCTGGGCCGCTGGTTACAAAGTAACCACCAGGGATCCCGGCGTTATAATTCCTTTGCTTCTACGTACGAACTCCTCAATACCCTGTTATGCTACCAGCTACAAAATGGAGAATGCAAGACTTCCCTTAAGGTCAACATTAGTATTAAATGCTGGTAAGGAAAGGGCAGTCTAAAATGGCTCATTATATTGTTTCCAATAATAGAGGAGTAATGTTCATGTTACTTGGCTCCAAAAAGGAGAGATTAAAGTGCTACCCAGAGGCCATCATATCATTAAGATATTCAGGGCAAAACTGTTATGCTTTTAATAAAACCACCTCTATAAAAGACATTGGATGGGCTTTAGAAATGGTTAAAGTGGCCTTATTTTACTCTGAAGATATGCAAGTAAAGTGAATTCTGTGCATGTGGACAAATGGGGAAGGGTACCATAGATAAGGGTACAATGAGGGTGAATATTTTTGTAGGAAAATTTGAGATCCTATAATAATAATAATAATAATAATAATAATAATAATAATAATAATAATAATAATAATGTTTATTATTATTACAACTACAACTACAACAACAACAACAACAACAACAATATTTATATACCGCTTTTCAACAAAAAGTTCACAAATCGGTTTACAGACAAAATCAAATGATTAAATGGCTCCCTGTCCCAAAAGCAGAGGCGAAAAAGCGGCCCCTCCCCCTTGCTGTTGGAGCCATTCCAGCAGCAACAGGGGAGTGTCCTGCGTGTTGCCTTTGCTGCCAGAATGGCTCCAACAGCAAGGGAGAGGGGCCGCTGACTCCGGTGTAACAGAGTCTTGCAGAACTACTTGCCTTCGCTCCACCCTTGTTTCGCCTCTGCCCAAAAGGGCTCACAATCTAAAAAAATATTAATGATTAAATGACTCCCTGCCTCTCCCAGCCACCTTCCATCCTCTGCTACTGCAGTATATCTCTGGCAGCAAAGGGCAGCTTGCAGGTTCTAGACGTGAGCAGAGATGCGGAGTGATGGGGAACCACACTCAGACCTGGGAGAATGTGTGCTCCTCACACGTGGGTGGGGCTGGTTTGAGCATATTTTCTGAACTGGCCCAGTCAGTGACCAGCTGGGACTTCGCAAAGTTCAGCATGGTAAGGGGCAGAATCTTGGTGGCGGCAAGCTTTGTTCCTATCTCCGTGCATTTATTGGACACCTGAACAGAGCCCGCCTCCCACACACACTAAATTCTCTTTGAATGACAGAACAGGGCTTCTCTGTGTGGAACTTTCTCCCCCTTTGCTTATTTATCTTTGCTTCTTCCTCCTCACATTTGACAAGTACCGGAAGCCTTTGCTGATTCTCCAGCTGCTTCAGGAATCCACTGTTTCTTTCTCTTCATGTCAGCTTCTCCCCCAATTTAATAACAATATTAAATAGAATCCCATGCCATATCGAATTTTATTATATTTTATGCAGATCAACCTTAGCACCAGCTGCATGCACTATAAACACCCATTTCATTAAATTGTTTCATGACGGGATACTATACTGATTTCAAATGTAGGTAAAATCCACATAGATATCCATCTGTGAATGCACATTTGCTGCTTGCTGCATCATCCCAGTCTGATGCAGGAAGAGAAGCAAAGAGATATTTCTCTGCAGACATCATACTGAACTAGCAGGTCAGGTCCTGAAGAGATTTGGGGGTATCTGTTTAGCCTGGCCCAGCCCCAACATCAATATGAAGCTTCATGGAGTGCAAAGAATGTAACCAAAAGAGAGCAATGGACTGATTTTGCACAGTGAATGACGACGTCCCCTCTCACTCTAACAACCTAATCCTACCCAACCCCCCCTCCCACCGATGCAGCTGCGCCAGTGGAGCACATGCTGTATCCACGGGAGGGAGCTGATTGGAAAGGTCTTCCCAGGGTAAGTGAACACTTGCTCACTTTCCCCGGGGAAAGTCTTCATCGCCACCACGGGACTCCTCAGATCTACACCTGCTGTTTAGCAGGCATAAATCCAAGGCATGTAACAGCGGTGGTAATGGAGACAGACGGGATTAGGATATTGGTGTACATGAGTGCCATCAATAACTTCCCATTCCACCTCCCTTCCCGCCCCAGTCCAGCCCCACTCCCCCTTTCCACTCCCACACCTCCGTTCCACCCCCCTCCCCGCCTTGTTCCACCCCCACCGCTGTCGCACCTACCTTTGTAGGTCTGGCAGCGGGCCTCCAGCACCTAAAATGGCTACTGCCAGAGGCCATTTTATGACAGCGGAGTTGTGTTCTGCTGTCCTAAAGCCTTCCACGCACCAGCCCAATCCATGATAGGATTGCGCCGTAAGGCATACATGCACAAGCCATGCAATCTAACCTTCATATTTTGTGCATACGACTTTTTTCATGTGGCTTTTCTCCCTTAGTAATGTTTTCTACTGTTTATTTCCAACATGTATGAAAAATGGTTATTTTCATTAGCCAAATCACATGAAGGTATGACTTGAGCAAAGTCGTTTCAAACAAAGGGAAACGTTAATGTCATCCATTATATGGTAGATAGATCGCATTTGTGCTGACACAGATGAGTGGTTCATGTTCATATTCAGATGTCTTGGCATAATAGGTCTCATCTAAGCATCCCACCTCCATCTGGTATGTGGTTTGCACCTCAAACATCTGAATACAAAGAAGGCTAGATATGCTCAGGTTGGCGACATGTGCATATGCCTAAGTTAATTGGTGCTGAATAATGTTACAGAGCTATTTAGCTGGGAGCCTGAAAGAATCAGCATTACTATAGTGAGGCCAATAATGCTAGTCACATCCAGCATATATCTTTTTTCAATGATGCCATTTCAGAGCATGTTATTAATGAACAATTAGAATTTAATATAGAAGCTGATCTCTTTTTCCCGTTCCGTAAAACGTACATGCATGCATTTAGCTAAGGCCACTGTAAAGTAGTGATTTAGAGCATGGGCTGTGAAATCAGAAGTCCCCATATTTTCAGCCATCTGGATGGCTTTAAGTAAATCAGCATCTCTCCACAATTATATGCAGATAGTGCTGGTCTGCCTTACAAGGCAGTTGTAAGGATTACTGAGACAACGTTTGAGCACTTAGGAAAAGTGCTGTATAAATACTATGGCAATGTTCTGAAATTAGTGGAAGGACTGTCATGAAATGATTAGATATAGGCTGTGTATAATCAGGTTCTTTAAGATTCTGGAACGATTTGTACCATGTTACGGTATTTATGTCATCTGTACACCTCGTAGAATGCTAAAGAGCAGAGAAAGCTTCACAAATATCTTAACTGTGAGTTGTTTAGAGTCGTGTGCCTAGAGCTGCTGAACAAGCCATTTTATCTTGTAAATAAGATAAGCAGAAGTGCACCCAGTGACCAACAGAGGGCAAATGAAGGACCCCCAGAAAATGTGGATAACAAATAAGTTTAGTTAGATATTCAAGTTAGGATCACGTTACCAGAATAAAATTAGATCCTTTAAAAATGATACAATTTCAGCCCAATACTAACCCCCCCCAGCTGATACATCTGCTCCAATGGAGCATGGGGGGGGGGCAGTTGCAGATGTGTCCTTATGGTAAGGGAATTTTCATTGCCTTACCCTGGGGCAAGCCTCCACTGCCCGAATTCTGCTAGCACAGAACTGAGGGAGAGGGAAGAGGAGAGGGAACGAGGATAGGATCCTGGTGCACACTAGTAGTACTGGTTTCCTACTCCCTCCCGTCTTCCTCCTCCTGACTGCCCCCTCCCCTCCCAGACACTCCCCTGTTCCTCCCACTGTCCACCCCTGCCGCTAACTTGCCAGTGCTGACAGTGGGAGGCCTCTCTGCTGGCCCATGCATGTGGCCGTCAGCCAAGTGGCCACATGCATTAGTGGCCTCATTGCGAGCCCCAGTGTTGAATCCAACACTTCTGCCAGCAGAAGCCTTAGTTAGGATTGGGGCCTTTCATTGCTAAATAGACAGGAGGATGCATTTAGCGCATATGTGCATTGAAGCAAGCATTATGAACAGAAACCTAGCTAGATGAGGACCCCCACATGAGCATTGGTGCAACACACATGGTTCCTGTCACAATCCAGTTGCTTGGGCTGCAACACATATAGCCCCAGTCAGAAAAACAGCAGTTTGGAACCCAATGGGCCTCCTCAGATGCGCGCCAGCTCTTTAGCTGCCGTGCGTCCGGGGAGGCCATGTAAGACTGGCCTGGCCTGGGAAGGGGATATTGGTGCAACCCAGTGCCAATATCCCCGTCCCCTCAAAAGCCCCCACCCTCACCACCCCGGCCCTCCCTTCCAACGCCCCTGTGTTGACCCATGCAGCACTCACTTGGGTTGGCCAGCGCAGTGGTGGCGGAGTGAGGTAGGTGGCAGCGTGAATGGTGCCAGCCTCTGCGCCGGCGCCACTTACCCTTGAACACTTACCCATTGGGGAGCTCCTGAGCCCCTCAGGAGCTCCGCCAGCCTATATTTAAGCAGGATTGTGCGGTAAGTAGTTCAGTGTCATATTTGTTAAGTGACCTCAGATATCTGTAAACAAATATTGCAGGCTTCTTTTTTTCCATTGACTCTAGGAGTATTTCAAAGAGTCGGATAATGCCTCAGGACCAAATCTTGTAGGTCCCTTCCAACTTCATGATTCGAGGGTCTTTGTGCCCTGGCTGCTGTGTGCGCATGCAGCTGAATTGGGGCAACAGTGGTATATACCCATGTGCATATTTATAATTCTATGTTTCAAATAAATCCATGTGGAAGTGTCTTCCGCATATGTGTCTGTCTCCTCTGGCCACTGCATTACATTGCTGATAAATTGCTTGTAGAAAACACGTAACTCCTTACAGCATCCTTTACTTGACTTAAAATGTATTTCAGATCTCTGTGTAAGAAAGGATCTCTGCTCTTATACAGTGCATCCATCACTGTGAAGCAAAAGCAGGCAAGAGCCATTTTCAATGTCGAGGACCGTACACTCATTCCACATCATCAAATGCTGCCTGTCTTGCCAGTAGGACACAAAATGAGCCTTAGCAGATGGTAAGTGGAATGTAAAGCAAGCTCTCTCCTATCTGACAGACAGTGTCACTTGCTGACTACCGAAACGTGTTAGCTATATTAGCGCAGCATGCCTTCTTCTTCCTGTTCTGCAAGCTGGAAGATGGAGGAGTGTATGTAGACAAGTAGCCATGGAAAGGAAACATATATATGGGAATGGATTGTAGACACGCACAAAGGCACACATGTTTGTAGACATCCTTGCTAGACTTGCCATCCTTAGAGCATTTGTAAAAGAATGTGGGGTCCCTGCAGGGGTTGTTGTCAATGGCAACCACAGAACCCTTTCTTCAAGGGGAGAACCTGAAGGCAGTTATATGTTTCATAGTCTAGAACAGGGGTGACAAACTCATTTTATACAGTGGGCCGGATAGCATTCATGGGACTTGCTGAGGGCCGGAAGTGACATCATTAAGCAGGAAGTGAAATCATTAAGCAGATGATGGCCAGAAATAAACACTTTTTTTCTCACGTAGTAACTCATTAGTTGCAAATGAGAGAAGAGAAAAAATGCACACCTTGATCATATTTTCAAGATATAGAAGAGCCAAATTATCACTTGACCGCCCTTTCAGTCACACCGCTTCTGCCAAAGCTCAGCAGCTGAGAGGTGCTCTGCAAAGTGACGCCTCAGCAGAAGTGGTGCTGCTGAAAGGGCAGCCCGCGTGATAATTGGGCTCTCCCAGGGCCTCAGCAGTATTTCCCTCACTCCTGGTTTGCCTCTTCCCCCGTACTGTTCCTTGCCTTTTGAGCCCATCTCTCCCTCCCAGAGCCTCAGCAGAAGTGGCACTGCTGAAAGGGTGGTGCTGGGAGAGCCCAATTATCATGTGGGTCAGACAAAAAGCTTCTGGGGGCCGTATTCATCCTGCAAACCTTATGTTTGTCACCCCTAGAAGGAAAGGGTGTCTAGAAGGAAGGTCTAGAAGGAAGCAAGAGGTATGTTGTAAGAAGGTTTATACCAATCCTGTCCTGCAATAAAAAGGTCTGTACATTGCACACTCTTATGTCCTTTGGTTT
This sequence comes from Plestiodon gilberti rubricaudatus, assembly GCA_026170595.1. Taxonomy (NCBI): domain Eukaryota; kingdom Metazoa; phylum Chordata; class Lepidosauria; order Squamata; family Scincidae; genus Plestiodon; species Plestiodon gilberti. The sequence continues at coordinate 116,359,789 of JANXHW010000001.1, forward strand.
TGTATGCACCTCATGAGGACTGATGTCAGTCCTGCTCATTTCATATATTCATGTAGCATGAACCTGTGGAGGGGATGACTATTGTGCCTGCTGACCTCACCTGGCCACCACATGGTCATCAGAACATCTTCTGTACAGTGCCTCTGTGTGTGTAGAATGTGGAGAGTTGCCAACCAGAGCCAGGTGGAAAATAGTGGCTCAGACTCGGGGCAGAAACAGAGTGCCTAGGCACAGACTCGGCCCAGAATTATTTTCAGTGCCAGATGAGAAAGTGCTCAGGGGAATGCGAAATATCAAACTGTCCTGATTGAGTTTCTTCAAGCAAGACTGGTGCACACATAGCCAGATTGCAAATGAGCCTCCAATCCTGCAACTTGCTCCTTCCCCAAAGCGTTCCAACACGTACCTTGGAGCAGCAGGAAATGCATCCATGGTGGTGGTGCAGGTGGTGGAGCAGGGTACTCTGAACCCCAGCAAAGTGTGTTTTTCCCTGTCTGTAAGGGCTGGATTGAGACTATAGGTCCCAACATTCCCTTTGGGAAAGACACTCTGTGCACATTTCCCAGGAAGGGAAAGGTCTTGCTTGGAAAGGTGTACAGAGCAGGTCAAATAGGCTCTTCCGGCACCTGGGGCAGGGCTTGCCACTGCTCTCACCTCTGCCGTCCGCCTCTGCCTCCTTCCCTTCTCCTACCTACACCAAGTTAAGTACCGGTAATAGGGATCTTAGGGCAGGGAGAAGGGAAGACTGACAGAGACTGAGGGAGCTTGGAGCTCCCACAGCTGCTGCCCCTTCCCTCTTTTTTAAGGCAAACTGCTAGAAGGGGAGGTGACCAGACCAGGGCTGGCTTGCCTTTAAGCCAATTGGACCAATGTGGGCTCCTGATTGGGCCCACACCTAAGGAGGCCCTGCGATAGGGTAATCCATTTACTTTTCAAAGGTAATCTACACATTTTGTTTGTTTACTGTCTTGTAGGCTTACATGTTTGCAATTTTAAAATGTGCTTAGATTCATTTGGTCCATTAACTCACATGCACTTTTTCAGCATACATTTTGATTGCTTTCCATTCTAACATAGGGATATAAAGTCTATAATACATTTTATTTATATCTCTAAGGTTCTACAGACCTTGGCTGTGAACCTGGGGCCCCGTAAAGAATGTTTCCAATTGGGCCCTGCAGCTTCTAAGGCCAGCCCTGGAGGTGACAGCAAAGGTAGCAGGGGCTGAGTCCTTTGGGCAGAAGAGTCTGGCGTAGTGGGGAGAGCTGCTGCCTTCAAAGCCCGAAGACCAGTGAACTTGATAAGTTCGATTCACGCCGCCGACAAAAAGCTGTGAAAGCCTCCAGGAGGAGAAGCCTTCCAGCTGCGTCGGTCGAGTGTGGGAGGCGCCAGCCAGCAGAAAAAAGTCAGACTGTAAAAAGATACCACCTGGAAAGTAGATTGGACATTTATATATATTGTAAAAAAAACCCAAGGGGGGGGGGTTTGGACAGCCTGCCCATGTACACTGCCTTGGATTAAAGTCGGAGGAGAAATCCAGTGACCGAGAAAGGCGGTATATAAATACTGTATATTATATATTATTATTATTATTATTATTATTATTATTATTATTATTATTATTATTATTATTATTTCAGGATCACGCACAAAGCTTTGATGAATCACATCTGCAACCATCAAATCCATTTGGCCCAAGCTGGGGGATGTGTATGCGTATGCATCCCCAGTACAAGAAGCAAATTCACAGTCCTTTCAGACAAAAATCCACTCCTAGTTTCCCCCAAAGCTTTCTTTACTTCATCAGCCTAATTTAGGAGGGAAATGCTATTGTTGTTGTGACTGCAAATCACCCAAAGATCTACTAGTACAGCCTGATAACACCTTCTGTGTTCTCCTGCTATATAGAAATCCTTGAAATGAGGGGATAGATACTCAGGATAGATACTCAAAGTGCCCTGTAGCATTTGCATTAACCTGAAGAAGGATAAACCACACATATTCGAAGCATGTCAGAATCATTAACTGGTAAAAGGGCCATAACAAGAACAGCACCTGAAACAAAATCTGTAGATCACGCCACGAATCATATGATTATTTCCAGATCCTGTATGTTTGTTTCAGTATATTATCGGTTTAATTGCTTCGCATGCAGTCATATAACACATTAAGTAAGGCGTGCTGTGAGGTAATGAAAGTATGTATAATAAAGCCCTTCATTATGGCAGCATAAGAATCTCCATCATTATTGTGTCACATGAATGGGTTTGTTCCGCTACAATTGTTTTTATATTTACAAAATCTCAGATATATTAAGCTTTAGTACACTAATTAGGTTGTACATTACGGTACCTGTACCTGCAATTTTATTTTTGTTCACAGCTGGCAGATGGTATGGCGCATATTATTTTGGTATTAAGAGATGTGGCATTTTAAAGCAATGAATATCACCAGAGAGAGAGAGAGAGAGAGAGAGAGAGAGAGAGAGAGAGAGAGAGAGAGAGAGAGAGAGAGAGAGAGAGAGTCCTTTCTCTTCATGCCTGCAGCAGTAGCCTTTTTGTTCATAACACATTGTGAAGAGCATCTTAGTCTTGTTTAGTACTTAGTTTCTGTTTTGTAATTTGAGGACCAAATCACATGTGATATGGGAAATCTTTGATTGAATCTCCTGAGGTGGTTAAAAAAAACATGTTGAAGCAGCTGCAAAAGGCTCCAATTTGGAGTGGCGCTGGGGAGAGGGCCCTCCCTCTCCCCCTTCTTGATGGCTCCTACTTACGGTGCAATCCTATCTTTCATTTGCGACAATGGCCACCAATGCAAAGGGTTAGCAGCACTGTGCACCTGCTGCCATCATGGAGCCCAGCCCACACCAACACAGGTACGTTGGTGGCAGGAGTTGGCTGTGGGTGGGCCGTGGAACGTTCGGGGAGGTCCAGGGTGGGAAGGGTGGAAGACAGGAATCAGGGAGTGGATTGGAGGGGGTAGATCTTGGTAGCAAAGGTGCACACCGGATCCTATTCTCTATTTTTCAAACCACCAGCCCTGCTCCTTTCTCTCCTCGGACTTATGCCAGCAAATTAGCTGGCATGGGTCAGAAGAGATCCATATGTGATGGATCCATACTGAGAGGGAAGTAAAAACAATTTTAACTCGCCTCTCGATGGCCATCTGATAGCCCCCCCCTCCACCATAGCATGCAGCACATGCTCCATCAGCGTGGCTACATGACGGATGATGGTGGGGGATAGGATTGGGCTATTAGTCCAGTAATGGAAAGGATACAGGCACTTGTAGCATCTGTAATCTCAATGGGCATCTGTAACCCCAATGGGCCTCCTTGGATGCACGCCAACTGGCGTATGTCTGGGGAGGCCATGTAAGGCTGGCCCGGGCTGCAATGGGGTGCTGAATATTGGTGTCGATATCCTCGCCCCTCCCAGCCTGGGCCAGCCAATGGCCCCCCTCCCTCACCACCCCTGCCTGCCCTCTCCCTGCCCCAGTGCCAACTGGTACGGTTCTTACCTGTGGTGGCTGGCATTGAGTTGGTTAGGTGGCCTAGTAAGCGGTACCAGCCTCTGCACTGGCACTCCTTACTCTAAAGGAGCTGCAAATGTGCTTTAAGGCACATTTGCAATTCCTTAGGTTGGCGTGGTGCCGGCCTAACGTAGGCAGGATCGTGCCGTTAGATTGGGACAACTGCTCAGGTGTAAGAGTTAAACACCTCCTCCTTCAGAACCAGTGCACTGATCAAAATTAAAGCCCCCTGAATTGCTTTCAAGTAAGCAAAATTGGAAGATCTCCTGTGCCATGTATGATTTGGCCCAGAGTGTGTGTTCCTTCCAGGATGAGGCTGCCATCCAAGACATACATTCCCTTTGGTTGAACTGGAGATTGTGGCACCAGAAGGTAAAAAAATATGACTTGATCTAACAATTTTGAATGTTCACCCCTCCCTCGCTTCAAACTAAACTCCTCTACAATCACAAACTATAAGAAACTACTATGTACAGAATGTTGTGAGAGTGCTGAGACCAGTATTATATTAATGAATAGTTACAACTGTTTTTATTTATAATCATTCTGGGCCAATTCAGATGACATGTAAATCACCCAACAGGTCCTGCTGCAATACCTCAAGAAAGCAAACCAAACTGCAGACTACAAATTAACAGCCCAATCACTGGCGTCACTCGAGGTGGGGCGGAACAGTAAGTTCCGTACTGGAGTACACGGAGGTTAGCACAGTGCTTACTTACCGTTCCGCCCCAGAACTTACCGTTCCGCCCCACCTCGAGCGACGCCAGTGAGCCCAATCTGTACTCTGCAGTTTGGCTTGCTTCCTTGAGGTATGTGCTCAGCACATAGGTTATTTATGTCCTGCTTTCTGACTGTTGCACTCCCATAGTCTGTATTGCATTAATCTGTGACTGGTGGCAGGGAACATCTCACAATTTATAGCTATGCACCTTTAATGAAAACAGCAAAACTCCACCTCCTGACCCACCAGGTCTTGATACTCTTCCCTCCAATTACAGCCACGGGGTCCTACCAGGTGCCAGATTAATACTTTATTTCAAGAATCAGGAGCATGAAGTCAGGAGCATAACACACAAGGTGTTTCTTAAAGCTCTTTTATACAAAGCCATGAAAAAGTGGAAGTGCCTTTTAATTCTACAACATGACACACCTCCATAAGGAGTGACCCTCTAAGCTCAGGGATCAGTCCTGGGGTCTGACAGGTGTTTGGCAATCCCCTCTTAGATGGTGTAATAGCGTTATAGGTTTCCAGAAGGCAGAGGTCAAAACTGTTTATTTTTTTAATGTAACACACCCATGGACAAATAGACAGCAATAGCAGTAATTACAAGGCCCAACTTACAACTGTCCGCAGCTTTCATCATCCTGGGTTGCACAAACAAATGGATGACCCCCCCTCTTCCAAATATTAACACTGAGTTCACCAAATAGTACTATTGTCTCATATTCTTTACCCCTACCAGGCAGAAAGCAACAACAGGCATTACTGAGCCCTGAACTGCTGCATGTAGTTTGTTGAGTCACACATTTTGCTGTCCTATAATATAAGTTGGCGAGAAGTTGAAGTCGGTCATGAAGTTGACTTTTGGTGCAATCCTCACTAACTTTAGAGCAGTGGAGCGTGTAAAACATGTTTGCAATGTAAGCGGCACTGTCGCGGAGGCCGGCACTGCTCACACCCCTGGCAGACAGAACCTGTGCCAGACGACCCAGGTAAGGCTGAGGCCACTTGACAGAGGGATGGGGATGGGCGGGATGGGATGGCATGGGAGGGGCCATTGGCCAGCCCGGGCTGGGAGGGGGCAGGGATATTGGTGGCACGCTCCACCGATATCCTAAGCCCCTTGCCAGCCTGGGTCGGCCTTACACCACCACCACCCCCGAATGTATGCCAGGTCTGGATCTGGCGTACATCCAAGGAGGCCCATAGGCCCTGGGCTCACTTACACCTGGGGAAGGGGACAAATGTCCCCTTCTTCCGAGGTGCGGCCTAGGCTAGCCACATATCTTTACGCTGGATTGGGTTGCCCATCTGTGGAATGAGCCTGTCCTCTTGAGGGTCAATCTGGTGTATGTGTTCATCAGAGTTGCTGTGTAATGCACCACCTTGGATGAGTGTGCGATCAGGTCTGTGTAGTGTAGCTATGCTTCCCCTGAAGAAGCAATTACCTCTTCTGTCAACATTTTGCTCTAGAGACTTATTAGTCTATATGTTGTGTGTGTGGTGCAAAAAGCTTAGACGCCTGTTGACAAACATAATATAAATATCTAAACTCAACTACAAGCATGCCCCGTTCTTTAAATTAAGATAATGCCATAATGGTACTTTGAAATATTCTAGCTGGTTACACAAAAATCCATGAAATTGATGTGCAGCCGAAGAGATGCTCACATTACATGGCACTGAATCGATGGTTTAAAAAGAAAAGATTTCTGAAAACAGATGACTTTCCAATATGTGGAGCAAATGGTTAGACTAGGAAAGATTCCTCTTGTGGTTGAAGGAAGTAAATTCACTGTCATATCAAAGATCTCGGGCATAGAAAATCTGGACCTGGTGCCTTACATGCATTAGCATTGTCTGCTGCGATAGTTCAACAGAGCCTGCAGGGGACAGACAGAAGAAGAAAAGAATCTTTCTGCCTTGCTTGGGTGCCCAGAGAACCCTGGCAGCTTTTGGAGTACCGAGTACAGTATAGGGCCCTCTCCAGCACCACGGCAATTCTTGTGCTCTTAGGTTGCAAACTCAAATGCACAGTGAGACTTACAGCCCGGTCCAGCCCAAGGCAACTGCGGTACAATTCAGGCACAATTGCAGCCCAAGTGCTTTAGGCCCGAGTTGTGCCTGAATTGTGCCTGAGTTGGGCTGCAATTGGGACTGAATTGGGTTCAGGCACAATTCAGGCACAACTGCACAATTCAGGCACAATTGCAGCCTAAAAGTGGGCGTGTCGGGGGCGTGTCGGGGGTGTGACGGGGGTGGTTACGAAATTTGGTCCGGTTCCAGACGCTGGAGAGCCCCTGACACGCCCCCTCGAGCCCAACTCAGGCCCAAAATTTGGGCCAGCAAAAAGGGTGGACCCAAATGTGAGGAGACCCATAGGAGCCATTTTACCTTACCCACACCAGCCCTCTCCTGAAAAGTTCTAACACCCTGGGCCCGAGTTGGGCCTGAGTTAGGACCGAACAGGTGTGGCCTAACTCTGGACACGGACCCAAATAGTTACCCTATCAGCACCCAGCCCCACCCAGCCTCTTTCCCACAAAAGCCCAGCCCCAGCCCTCCACTCACTCTCTCTCTCTCTCTCTGAGCACGTGGCGTGGGGTTCTGTCCCCCAGCAGCCACAAAGTGGGACTTTGAAAACTTTTCTAACACCCCACTTCTCTCTTCTCTTCACCTCTCTCCTCTCTGCCCCCCTCTAGGGCAGAGAGGGCTGTTCTGCCTGTGGCCAAACTGTGTACTCCTGTGCCTGGGCAGCTGTCTCCATGCAAGTGTTTGCTAACCCATGTCTTTCTCCCAGCCCCTCTCCCCCCCACAGGCAACAACACCAGCAGGTAAGTGCAGGTAAGTGCAGGGTTCATGCTGACATGTGGTCTGACATCTGCCTCTTTGCATAGAGAAATATAGGTAGGATACATGCCTCTATACCAATGTCTTGTCTCATAGCTGCCTGCAATGCCTGCCATGATATGCCTCTATACCATTGTCTTGTCTCATAGCTGCCTGCAATGCCTGCCATGATATGCCTCTATACCAATGTCTTGTCTCATAGCTGCCTGCAATGCCTGCCATGATATGCCTCTATACCAATATCTTGTCTCATTGCTGCCTGCAATGCCTGCCATGATATGCCTCTATACCAATGTCTTGTCTCATAGCTGCCTGCATAGCCTGCCATGATATGCCTCTATACCAATGTCTTGTCTCATAGCTGCCTGTATGAATGTGAGCACACAATGCCATGAGTGTGGAACTGTAACCCATATGTAGACACCAGCTGTTCCCCCCCCTCTTTTCTCCACAGGGTCTACTGACAGGTCAGTATTGCTAGGATTGCCATGGTTGTGACCCCCAAGTTGTGTTGTTGTCTCTCTCTTTGACCCCTTTCCCTTACAGGATCATGCTCACCTTACACCCAGGGAAGGAGCGCAGACCAGGCTATGTATGTCACACCACTCAGCTGTGTTTGATTTCTCTCCCTGCAGGCCTTTGCAACCGGCACACTGGCATTTCTTCAATGGGGATTGCTACCACACAGCAGCTGCCATGGAACACCCCTGTGATTTATGTCTCCCCAGGAATGTCCACCACCACCTACCTTCTGGGGAGCACCCCTGGGCCCGCAGTCTGGTTACCCCATGGTCGTCTGCCTCGATGCTGCCAGAGGTCTGGGAGCCTGCCCTGCAACCCTCCTTAGCTGCTGCTGCTGCTGCTACGTTCTGAGTGGCTGCTGTGCCTACCCCTGGCAGCCTCGCCTGGCCATCCCTGCCAATGTTCCAGAACAATAAAGATGCCCCTTGGGCAAAGGCCCCTTGAACACCATGACCCCAATGTTACACAAGCACTGCCCCACACACAGAGAGACAGCGCCCACCACACAAGGCCCTGCATGAATCCCAGCCAGGGCCTGCCACAGCCAGCCCAGGGAGAACACAGCAGGGGGGCTGCCAGACCCTCAGGGCTCAGAGGGGAGGGGGAAGTTGGGGGGCCTCTCAGGCAGGCAAACAGTGACAGGTGACATGGCGCACGTCCCCCACGTCCGTGAAGAGCCCTTTCAGCAACCGGGGCTCTCACCCACCCTCGGTCCGCCCGTCAACGGCGTCCGTGTCCGCCCGTCAACGGTGTCCGTTTCCGCCCTCAGTCCGCCCGTCAACGGCGTCCGTTTCCGTCCTCAGTCCGCCCGTCAACAGCGTCCGTTTCCGCCCTCGGTCCGTCTGCATGAGTGGCGCCCGTTCCTGCATTGCCTCCATCTGCGAAGTGACCCCTGTGTCCCTATTGGTCTCTGCAGACCCCTCTCCCTGTATTCCTCTCCCACCAGCCTTGTTGTCTGTCTGTTTCTGACCCACCCGTGTCCCTCCCCAGCACCCCCTGTCCGCCTGCCTGTGTGCCTGCCTCCCCTCCCACTCCCTGATGATGGAAGCTGGCCACCCCCCACCCCACCAGAGCGCCTGCCGCAAGGCGCCTACGTTGCCCCATCTGGGGAGTGATGAGCTGCGTGAGCCCTTCCCGCTCACAGCAGACAAGCCCAAGGCATCTCTCGGTCTTGGCCGGGGCACGGAGCAGAAGGCATACCGGGATGCCTTCTTTGTGGGCATAGCCACGGCCCTGGTGGCCCAGGGCTTCAGGCAGCGCACGGGCATGTCATGGCGGAGGCGGTTCCAGACCTCATGAGACCCCCCTTGTGCGTGCCGTTCCCACCCCCTCCTTCCCTTCTCTCCCCCGCTCACGCCCCCATGACTCCCACGTGCAGCCTCACCGTGGCTTGGGGGTGGCATCGCAGTCTGCAGGAGGGAGGGCAGTGGCACTCCCCCCTGCGGCAGGTGGCTAATGCACAGGGTGCCCTGGGGCAGCTGGCACTGGCACAACCTCTGCCCTTCAGCTGACTGTCGCACGCCCAGTGCCTGCAGGCCCACCTGTGGCTGCCCATCTGCTGCGACCGCTGCAGCAGCTGTGGTAGGTGCACGCAGACGGGCTGAGGAGGGGGCTCTTCGCTTCCACAAGACTGACAGCTCCCCACAGGGGCCTGCCTGCCTCTGCGGTAAGTGTTGCCTCGATCCTGGCCCACTGCTCTTGCCTCCTGCCTAACTCAGGCACAGTTGCAGCCTAACTCGGTCCTATTTTGGGCCCCAATTGTGTCACAATTGGGCCTCAACTGTGCCTGAGTTGGGCTGGACTGAGGCCTTACTTCCGAATAAATGTGCATAGGATTGTGCTGTTCATGTCTGGCAGAGTCAGGATGAGGAAGAAAAAAATCCAACCTGTCACTCTTCTTCAGATCCACCGTATCTTGAGTTTTCTCTGCTAGCAGATCTGCATGGTGTGAGGAAATTCATCCTGTTAGACCCAGGAATATAAATCAGTAAGAAGTGCATATTAGTTAACAAGTGCTTTTCCGCCCTCACTTTCAAATGTCAATCAACACTTAGAACTATTATTATCAAGCATTGTCTGTGGGAAGCTCAGTCTCCTTCCAGCAGTGCACTTGGGCTTGCCTATTGAACTCAATGTGCAACTCATGTTCTCTACGCTGTAGGATAGCATGTTGCTTCTCTCAGAGTGATGAGATTGCTTTAGTCTACAACACCAGGGAATTGCTGTTGTTTCTAACACAAATGGCAACACAGAATATTGCTACCTCTCAGAGAAAGGAATGTCAGAAAAGTAACAGATGCATGCACACACATACAAGTCTTACAGTGCAATCCTTGTGTAGGTTCCCCCCCCCCTGGCGGGACTATAGTCCTGCCGGGGGAAGGTGTCACATAAGGCACGTTTGTGGCACCAGGCAAATAAGTGGTACTGAGGCCCAGTGGCGATTCTGGGGGGGGTGCCGACGCCACGCCCCCATGTGATCTGGGCGTGACGTCAGCTGCACGAGCACGCCCGGCGCGGCTCCAATTACGCCCCCCCCCGCTGTTTTACTTAGTATTTTGGAGCCGTTCGAGCTCCAGAGCTGGCGGGAGGGCCCAACACCAAGACGACCGAGGCGGAGGAAATGCATCCCGGAGGTGAGTACGCCCCTTCGCTGCCACGTCCGGCCCCTGCCCTGGGGCCCGCGGCCCCCCTGCCCCAACCCCGACAATGCTTCTGCTGAGGCCAGGACCGCTCGCTCATTCTACGGCTGCAGCCACCATCGGCGGATGAAGGTAAGTCCTGCGCCTGGCGGTGGAAGGGCGTGGGTATGGTGGGCCAAGCTGGAAAGGGGAGGGGGTGATTAATAGGCCAGGGATAGTGGGGATTATTGGCGGCACACTTTGCTGAATCCTATCCCCTGTCCTGGGCCTGGACATGGGCTCCTCGGATTTTCGCATGCCATTTTGCTGACTTACATCCAAGGAGGCCTATAGGGGCCACTGGGGCTGTCCCCGGGGGAAAGGGACAAACATCCCTTTCTTCCAAGGTATGCCCCAGCTCCACCTGTGCTGGCCCAATCCTGCCTAGGATTCAGCACCGTGTGCTTTTACAGGCTGTGGCAGCCCTACACAGGATTGGGCTGTTATTCACTGGCTATTTTTCAGTCCTTTATATTTCTCATCCAAGACAGTAACTAGGATTCACAGATCCTACGTTTTTGTGCCAGTGCATGGACTGTATACACAGCAAACCTTACCTTGTAACAATAGTGATGGGTGGTGGTGATGGGAAATGCAAAGAGGTGGCCTGCTCCTTGGGCCTTTGTAATCCTTACCAACTAGTACTTCCCAGTGCATAGATCCCTGGCAATAACAGATTGCCAGGTTTTCTCATCTTCCTGTGGGCCTAGTCCTGAAAAGTAGCAACATGCAACAGTTGATGTAGCTGCAAATGATTGCATAATGCCATGCTATGATGGCACAACAAGTCTTAGTACTGGGCTGTCAAGCTAGAGCAAAGTTATTCTCAGGGCCAGATTGGCACAAGGTTGTGCCGGACCAACGTGCTCCTCAACCTTGCCCTCTGAGCATCCTCACAATTCAGTGCTTGTCTGCAGAGGACAATGGAGAGTTTCTCCCTGTGAATGACACCCTGGGTAGACAAGGTTCTAAACCATGGGGAAGCCGTTGCCCTGTGTTTAGCACCTGTACTTCGAAGACAAGTGCTGAACGTGATGATGTCTGGGGGCATGGTCAGGAAGTGCATGGTCATGAGCTATGGCTAGTTGGTGTGCTCCCATTTGTCCTCCTCACCTGTTGGCCCCCATGGATGGCAAATGTCTGCAAAGGGTAAAGGACATGACAGGTTCAACACAAGACAGTTCACTTCACACATATAGATGACAGTCACCATAGGGTATTTCACAGATGCATGCTCATCAAATCATCTGCCATCAAATGACTTGCATGTGTGAATGAACCCCCGCAGGAATATAATATATTCCTGATGAAACTTTCGCATCCCCTCGTTAAAATAAGAATTTTCAGGGGAATCAATTCACATATTCAGCGGTACGTTATCACCTATACAGTCTCATCTGCAGACAAATCAAGTGATTAAGGAACCAGACCTTGATGTCTGGCAGCTAAATGCATCACCTGACTGTACTGAAAAGCATCATGTGTAGGGTCATATAAACATTCTGTCTATGGTGTTCCATCTCTCCCCTGAATAGCAAAATCAGGTCTTGGGTGCCAGTCAGATTGTAGCTAAAGGAAATGGAGGTTTCAAAAACAATACCCTCAAAGATGAGGGGAAAGTCCAAAAAAATGCTTGGCTTCCTGTGGAGTCTAGGGTTAAAGAAACAGTCTGCATTATTCCCAGAGAGGTTGCACAGGACTTGGAACACCGGTTTTCTGCTCAGAAACAAGGCAAGGCCAAGCAAGAGAATTTCTGCACAGTGCATTTGAAGTGCACTGGAAAGCTGCCTATATGTGAAAAGGGGATGGGAAGAGGACATGAGAGAGCCAGAAAGACTGGAAACAGAGTGAGTGCTGTAGCATAACAGTGTGATCCAGGCATGTTTACTCTGGAAAGTCAGCCCCACAGAGTCTAGTGGACCCCACTGTCTGGAAGATGTGAAAAGGAAGCAGGGAAAATTGAAAGACTTACAATGAACATATCATCATTTGAAAATGATCAGAACTGTTGTTGTTGTTTTTTAGGCCCCTACTGAACTGTTGTGGGCTGACCAACCAGAGCCCCTTGTTGCTCACCATCTCTGTTCGCTCACTTCTGACCCAAAGAAGGTGAACAGGGGACAATGGCAATGAGAAAGAGAGGGAACCTATCCATGTTCCTTCGGGCAAGAGGACAGGCAACAGCAATGAGGAGTGGCAGTCAAAAGGACAATGGTGTTCCTGGGGGGGGGCAGTACTGTAAGTTGCGCACAGATCTACTCAGCGTTACACGGTGGCCCCGCCCAATCGCCATCGGAGCCATTCTGAACGGTGAAGGCAATGCGCAGGAGACTCCCTGTGTGTTGCCTTCGTCGCTCGGAATGGCTCCGAGCGACGGCCAGTGAGCGGGGCCACCCTGGAACGCTGAGCAGACCTGTACGCAGCTTACAGTACCGCCTCCCGTCTAGGAATGCCACTGGGTCCATGAGAGCACCTTGCCTGAGGTCTCCGTAAACTGGGCCTGGCACGGAGTTTTGAAAATGTGTAGATGCTGCTTGTATTAGGATTGTGCTGTTCTTGAGCAGGTGCCACTCATGACTGGGCACTCCACAGAATATAAAACAGGCATTGGACCAGGCCTTGGAATTACAAATGAAGAGGCGGGGAGGAAAAAGTGTAAGGATAAGAAATACATGGTTGAGAGCAAATATTATACAGTAATAAGTAATATAACTTTGAATGGTATCATGTTCATGCAGCATGACCAGATTTAAATACCTAATTTACTAAGATCCTGGAAAGAGAAAGCATTTTAAAGCAAGTCACAGCAGCAGAACGGCTTTATTTCTATGCGCTTGAAATGGACGTTGAAATTTCTCTCCAGGCCTCCTTTTTCGGGGTTTCAATTTGTCACACTACAAGTAGTAAATATGCATAGGAAAAATTAGCATTCCCAGTCATGGCATGTTTCTGAATTTCTTTTGAGGAAAAAATAAACGACAGTACAGTACTCCTGTCTTCAGAAGATTTTTTTTTTCCCCTTCACAGGTAATCCTTCCAGGAACCTGTGTGCTGTTTGGCTGCCATCTGATAAGCAGACTACAGCAGCTTCGGTTCTCTGAAGGGAGCTCGTATATCTAGAGTAAGGTTTTCTGCAACTCATGAATAAATTCTACCAGCCTTATCAATGTTGAGTTGTAATACAAAGCCACATTTCCAAAAGAGCTCAACTATGTACCAAAACAAAGGAGCCATTTTCAAGTGCTCTGAGCAAGCAATCCAGTATTACCCAGCCAAGTTCGTTTTTTAAAGTAGGTATATATGGGAGGTATGATTCTTGCCTTAGGTGATTTGTGCTGAGATCATTTACAAAACATGTCCTTGGAAGTTATCTAACCACATAAACAGGGACATCTCCCTGTGCAAGGCACTTTGTAGGGTGAGTTACAAGAGGCTGAATGTGTTCCTTGAAGTGGAAATAAATAATCACTTACCATGTGATCTCCAATTGCAAACTGGACTTGCTGTGCACATTTCAAAAATCCTTCATTCTAGTCCCGTGATGGCAAACCTATGACACACGTGTCACAGGTGAACGTGAGGTCATTTTGGGTGACACGCCAGTGTTTCCCCCATGGCCCCGACACACCTTATATTTTCGCAAATGTTTTACAGGCTTGTCTTGAACATTTAGGGCATTTCAAATTATCATCTAGTAAAATTCAGGAACCAAAAAGTCACTAATTGATGTTAAATAAATGTAATGTGGTCTATAGTTGTTTTCAGTTCAGTTCAATTCAAAATTACTATTAAAAGTAGCAATAGTCAAAGTACTATTAAAAGTTGGGGGGGGGGGGGGGAGGCGACACACCAGCAGAGTCAAGTTGGGCATTTTCAAAAATTTTGACACACCAAGCCCAAATGGTTTGCCATCACTGTTCTAGTCAAATCTTGCAGTTCCCACCATTCTGAATCCTCCTCTAAAGGTTCTGATAGTGGTTGGCAACACTGGCGTCGCTCGAGGTGGGGCAGAAAGCTAAGTTCTGCAGCTTTCCGCCCCACCGTTACTCTCTGGTACAAAGTGCCCCGCCCCCTCATCGTAGGAGCCCATCAGCGGAGAGAAAGCAACACACAGGAGAGTCCCTGCGCGTTGCTTTCTCTCCGCTGACGGGCTCCTACGACAAGGGGGCGGGGCGCCTCGTACCGGAGAGTAACGGTGGGGCGGAAAGCTGCAGAACTTCGCTTTCCGCCCCACCTCGAGCGACGCCAGTGGTTGGCAAATTGGCCCCCAGATTGTTTGTTTATATTCCTGGTAAGCATGTCCCATCCTGTGGGATATCCTTTCCTCTAATTTCACTGTATCGTGTGATACTGTGCATGATCAAGAACATGCACGAGAACCATAAGTAGACTTGTGTGTGCACAAATTTAAGACTACAAATCCCCCCATGGTGCATTGTGCTTGTGGGGGGGGGAAGCATGTGTGTGAAAACGTCAATTGAGCTAAGGCCCAGTGAATTCATATGATATTCAAGAATGACACAGCTCACCCAGGACCAGGTAACATTCAAATCAGACAATGGAATTTCCATGAAATCAAACTTGAGGTTGGGAAAATAAAATTAGAAATGGAAATTGCTACAGTTTTACCCTGAAGTATCTCATGTGTCACCTCTGAAACCTGCAAGAGGATAGCAGTGTTCAGCTGGCCTTGTGGCCACAGCATAGAAATGGCCAGCTCTTGACAGGAGCCATGGTGAGGGAAATTTTTGTGTACTGTACATCCCTTTTGCCATTGAAGATCTATTCCATCAAATATATTCAAACAGAGCTGAGACTGCAGCTCAGCTTTTGCCATGCTGAGTGTGTTAAAGAGCTATTATTTCCATATCCTCCTTCTAATAGTGTCAGGTCACATACCAACTCCTGCGGGTAATCAGTCTCAACAGGTTTGGATAATAGGAGACCTGTGAGAAAAAGGATGCCATGTTCACATTGTATGTGTGAGGTGTGTGAGAAGCAAAATCTCAGTCCCATCTTTAACCAGAGGCCATTTTCTCGAAAAGGCCAGATAGACAAACCGAGAAGGTCAGAGTAAGGCTATAGGATGTCACGAAGCAGAATAAAATGAGATTCCTTATCAGGAGATTGTTCTCCTCCTGCTTCCCAGAAAAACAACAACAGATTTTATAAGTTTCTTTAATAGATGAGTTCATACAGATCTAATGATGCTGATTCACAGGAACTGTGAGGTAAGGCACTTAAGATATAAGCGGGATTGCATCACCTCAGCAATGAAAATATTGAACAGAATCTCACCGTGGCATCAGCGTTTACTGTAACCAGAGACTATAAGGTATGACTACAGTTAGGCAAGTCCCGCAGTGAAACACTGACAGGAATATGAGTCTTATACTCTGCACAACATAAGGCAGAAAGCACAAGCTTTCTTTTACTACTTGGTGCCACAGAAATGTTCTATCTATCTGCTTCTCTGAAAACATTTTTGAAGAATCTGTGTCAGGCTTTTACTGAGTAGTTGTGATTGTGGGAAGAAAGGGAAGCAGGTGGGGGAAAATACAGGAGCTCTGCACATTGCATGATGAATCTGCACAGAAAGAGTCTGGGGAGTGAGAAGATGAGATTTCAGTTCAAATATTCCATGTTCCTATAACAAAATTCAACAATGAAGTCTATATCTAGAAGTGTTTTTTTCCCTGTGCATGACACTGAAAAGTGCCTCTATGCTTCTCTTGTGCTCTTTGTGCACAATGAATGACTGTTCATGCAGGAAGGAAAACAGAAGAGAGACGTTATAAAATCAAATATATACACCAGCTAACTTACCGGTAGATATTATATGGCAGGGGTGGCCATACTGCAGCTCCTGAGCCACAGGGAAGCAACTCTTTCAGTGCAATCCTGTGTAACTTTGCACCAGTGTAACAGTAGGTGCACCGGTGTAACAGCAGATGCACCGGTGTAAGTGCACTTATGCCAATTGTAAGTGCACTTAACACCGGTGCATCTGCTGTTACACCGGTGCAAAGTTACACAGGGTTGCGCTGCCAGACATATACCCGTAATGTGCGGATCTCGAAAATATGCTGGCTGAGCTACTTTTTGCAACACAATTAATGTAATAGGTAAATAAGACATTTTCAAGCTTTATAGTTATTTACCAGGTATAAACCGAGCGTTAACATAGGTTTAGTGTTCAGGGTGAGTTTTTAACTGAAATTTAAGAATTTAAATACTTCCTAAATATTGTGGCTCTCAAAAGTCTCTCTTGCTGCTCTCAGACATATGGCGTTTGTGGCTCTTACATTAAGCGAGTTTGGTCACCCCTGTTATATGGGAAGCCCAACCCTATTGAGGGCTTATGCTAGTGGATCTCACAATCCATCTGCATAAGTCCCGGACTGACTGCGCAAAAGGAGCTCTGTTGTTTCACGGGCTGCAGTTGCCATGGCAATCAGTGGGAGGCTGTGCATGGGCGAGAGTGGCCTGCTGGAAAAAAAAAAAACCCATCCTGCACTGCTACCAGGAGAGGATACGGGTGGAGAGGTGGAACAGGGGAGGGTTATGGGTGTTTTGGGGTGGGGAGTGAGCCAAGCCAGAGCAGGTTGGGAGCAGGAGGGCAAGGACCTCATTGGCAGCGGTGCAGACCAAGATCCTATCCCCCTTTTCTTGGCCCAACACACCTCTGACTCTCCTTGGACTTTTGACGGCTAAATAGCTGGCGTAGGTCCGAGGAGACCTACTGGAGGCCAGGCGACCTACAGAGAGGGAAGTAAAAAAGAGATTTACTTACCTCTTTGGGGCCATCTGTTCCCCTCCATAGCATGCAGCACACACTCCATCATCAGTGTTGCATGCTGTGGGCTGGCAGGGGATAGGATTAGCCCATCAGTCCAATAGTAACTGGCACTGACAAAATGGGTGGCGTGTTGTGTTCTCTTCCCATGTCTCAAGCCTTTGCCCACCACCAGTCCCTGCTCTGGCTCCACCAGCCAAGCGACTCAGATTCCTGAGAAAAGTGAGTCTGAGCAGGTGGAGATGGCCTGATTCCCAAGGCTAGTTCCACTGCAGACAACAGTGTTTCCCAGCAATTCCTGCCTGAGCTCTTTTCAGTATCTGGCACTTGGGGATCTCAGACTCGGCATCCTGTTCCATCACCTGTATAAGCTTACTGGCCTGAGTGAGAGAAGCCCCACCCAAGTTAAGTCCCCCTTAGTGCTGTGACTCCGTTTCCTCTTTGGAAAGGTGGGGAGTGGAGACTGCAGCCACAGGAAATCACCTGCCTTCACATTTGCCCAGCCCAGGAACCCTCCAAACCCCTCTTCTTTATTACCTTCTGGGTCTCTGGCCTTGTTCTCACCAACAGCAGAGAAGGTGGTAAACCTGTCTCAGGGCTGTCCCACTTTGGCTAATGATCTTTATTGTTGTAAATTATAAATCTATCATACTTTCTGGGCTGTGTGTCTTTAGTCTGCCTGTTTGGGCTTGCGTGATTGAACGCAGGGACAGCCCAACCATGAGGCAACCTGAAGTGTTTGTGTGGAGGGGCACCCTTGGGCAGTGGCGTCGTGGCACCTGCATGCGGGGGTGCGGCATACAAAATGCCGGCCCTTGATATCACCACCAGAAGTAACGTCGCCGCTACCGCAAAGGGCTTCCCAGACGCAGGGCGGTTGTGCCAAACTTTTGCACCGCCACCCGCCCGCCCACTTTCTGCAACTGATGCTGCCAATCCCACTGCTCATACAGAGGGGTTGTCAGCCCCCCCCCCCCGCTGCTTTGTCGCCCCCCCCCCCACATGTTGCCCAGGGGTCCTGCCCCCCGGCGACGCTTCTGCCTTTGGGCACCCTTACAGGCGCAGGGAGTGGACAAGCCCCCAGCCCATCTGCTCACCCCCCTCTCCAGCCCCCTGCTCCACTGGGTGCTCTGATTCTCTTTTGACTTGCTGGGGGCAAGTCAGAAGAAGATTGGTGCAGCAGCAGCACCAAATAGGCAGGGAGATGTGATTTGGGGCCTGCCTACCCTTCCCTGCACTGACGAAGTTCGCTGCATGCAGCCTCCCGGCTCTGCCTTTCTTCTATGTAATCAGCACAAGCCAGAGATGCGGAGTTCCCAGCATTCCCTGTGCCTGCTCTTTTCAAACAGAAGAGGTGCAGTCTAAGGAGGCTGCACATAGCGATCTTCATAAGCCAAGAGATGATGGAATGGAAGTGTGCCTGCTCGTCATTCACCCACCTGCCGTCCGTAGGAGGGGTGTATTGTGTGTGCGCATGAACAGAGGCGGCAGCGAGTGGCAGATGCACTCGGAGCAGAGGCATGTGCTGCCCCGACTGAATGCTCACCCACAGGGAAAATAAGCTTTGCCCATAGAAAACAAATTGCCAGAGAAGAGAGTTCTAGACTTGCATTCATTCCATCGGACATATTACACATTTCTGTGTTGTAGGCAATGGTGTTTTTTTTTCCCCCTTGGTTGCCCATTTCACAAAGTGCTAGGATCCTCACACAAGTTTTCCACTTTATCTTCTGTTTGTGAAAAGGAGAACAGACTGTTTTGAAGAAGTGCACCTGGTCCCTTGATGGGACTATACGCTATCTCTATCTCCATTTCCAAGGTAAAGATATGATTTCCTGCCTGTTGTTTATAGAGCTAATATCTGCACAGCATGCCCACAGGTCTTCTCTTTAATTAAAGCTGAACTCCAATTTCTCCATCTGTCTCATCTATTGTAGACCTACACTGATATTATGAATGAGGTGACAGTCAGTGTGTGGAATAGGAGTGGGACTGTGCCAGCAAGCCATGCCCCCTGTGCCCATGTCCTTCTTCGCCATATGCTCCAGCTCTCCCCATGCTGATTGCTTGTCTGCAGAGCAAGCGCTGACCATAGGGAAAGATTTTCCCCATATTCCAGAACCCTGGCTACAGGGTTGTGGAATGCAAGAGGAAACTTCCCCAGTATTCTGGACTTTGCCTTTGCAGAAAAGATACAGAACGTTGGAAGAGCGGGAGTCAGGGATCCTGGGGTATATTGACATGGGGGCACGGCTAGCTGATGTAATCAGCTACTCTATTGAGATATGATGAAAGAAGCACCAGCCAATGTGTGGAATGGTGGCAGGAGGGTGCCAGCTAGCCAGACCTCCTGTGACAATGTGCTTCCCCACCATACACTCCAGTTCTTGGCATATTACAAAGTACAGGTAGGCTGCAATTCTGTGCACACTTGCCTGGAAGTAAATCCCACTGAACACAATGGAACCTACATCCAAGTAAACAGCCATAGCAGTGCATTGCTAAACTTGCAAAGAAATCATTATAAGGTGCAATCTTATACACTTTATAAGAAATAAGTCCTACTGGACCATTCAGTAGGACTTACTTCTGAGTAAATATGGGACATCAGCCAGCCAACCAACGTAAAATACCTTTATGTCCCTTTGGTTCACAGTGGGAGAATTCAGCACATATAAATTAAGAATTAAGCACATTTTATAATTAGTTAATTAAGCACATATGTAACTCCCACTCACTGAAACTGAAAACTGCAGCTGTTAGTCCATTGTTAGAACAAGAATGCAAGTTTTCCTGTTTAAAAGACAATAGTTAAATAACAGTTCCATGAGGAGGGAGTCCGTTAAAATCAATGGACATTTTGATCACAGCTTCAGTGGGATATGATGAAGGGCATCCATAGTCTTCTGAAAGTTGTCAGAACACACAGGCAGCCTAGCGGTTTCAGTCGTGGTAAATGTATACGAAATGAGAGCTTTTATTGTATCGTCTTACATATAGGGGGCAGAGCGAGCGAGATAAGTCACATTTTGGTATCTATGTTCATTCATTCCATCACAGTATTTAATTGCCTATTCATGTGAAACAATAATCCTTCTGTATTCTTTGGTCATTGTCGAGAAGGACATTTTCTGATGCTTTTTTTTTTTACACAAACTGCATACTTCCCCAAGTAAAGGTAAATATCTGAACACTGCATTTTCTTACAATTACATTTTAATCAGAAGTCTAATACGAGTCATTTCTTACCTTAAGTCTGCCTGTTAATGCTATGATTGGTCAAGATTGTACATTCTTGCGTGTGTCTGTGTCTGTGTGTACATGTGTGCAAGAACAGAGGGATATACTGTATATTAAAAGCAGTGAGAATAAACCAAGTTATTGAGAACTCTAGTCAACTCTTTTAGATTCAGAAGAGTTTCTCTGAAGCTTTGAAAATGTTCTTTTCATAGCATAAATTGTCACTTTGACTAGTGTTATGACAAAGACAATGTCCAATATTTTCTATGAGTGTATACATAGATTTTTCTCATAATACAACTGATGATAACTAAACTTACTGGAAGTGGTGCAGTAGCATGAAGCTAAAATATGCTATTTTTCCCCCTGTTCCACAATTTCAGTAACTCCTGGGTTCACAGTTGGAGACCTGGCCTGGCCTCCCCTAGCCGAAGCAAGGGACCAGTAGCATTTATTTCATCCTAAGCAATGCTTCTTAGGGGTCTGATCTTGATTTTTTAAAAAATACATGAGTCTATTTTTAGGTATAAATTTATGAAATGAAAGTGTATTACATTCCCTTGGTCTGCTCTCCGACAGTCTGATTTTATAACTTCTTTCTGGTCTCCCAGGAGAAATGCAAAATATCTGTTGCCTTGTTAAAACTGACTTGAGTAGCATGTTTTGTTTTGTTTGCTCTGCTCTGCATTAACTAGGCACCCCCTACTGGAGGAACAGGTATTACACAGGGACAGAAAGCAACATTTGCCATTTACCAAGATAAACATTAACTGGATTTTTCGTTTACTCTTGCACATAAGGTAT
The DNA here is from genome assembly GCA_026170595.1 of Plestiodon gilberti rubricaudatus. Lineage (NCBI taxonomy): Eukaryota > Metazoa > Chordata > Lepidosauria > Squamata > Scincidae > Plestiodon > Plestiodon gilberti. The sequence continues at coordinate 116,380,940 of JANXHW010000001.1, forward strand.
CTTTCCTCATTTCCAAATGATTGCATAATTTTAATGCATGAATGAGCACGTACGATGAGGACATACAACCAAGCATCGAGCTACTTTTGGTGAAATGTGTGTACTTTCGATCTGCATGCATATGATGTGTATTTCATACTCGTTAGATTTATGCCTGCTCCCTGTGGAAATCTAATTGTATACCATTGTATATCAATAAGTGAATGGATTACTAGAGGACATTCCGTATGATGGCTACTTCTTAAGCGACAACCAAGAGGCAAGTAAAATAATAATTATTCTAGCAATGAACGTAAGAGTCCTGTGGCACTTTCAAGACTAACAAATTTAGCATGGCACCATGTTCTGTGGGCAGAGGTGCTGCAGAATGGGCTGCGGAGGTGCGGTTGGCACCAGGGCGTAGAGCACTGAGGCTGGTTAGGGGGTGCAGGCCCCCTTAAGTTTCATTTTAATTTTTCCATTTTTTCCGGCTTTTCCCCATTTTTTTCTTTTTCGCGGGCAGCTGCCGCCCCCTGCTGCTTCCCAGGGCGGCAGCTGCCTCGTGTTTGCCCCTCAGGTTGTGTGTGTGCTTTGCGGGTACTTAACTGGCATTTTCAGGGCGCAGGCAGCATTTTCCCAGGGCGCAGGCAGCATGTTCTCGTTCCGGGCCGGACGTTCCGGCGCCGCCATCTTGAATGGGTGGGACTCTCTGGGACTTGCTCTCCGTCTCTCTGGTCCATAGGTCCTCCAGGCCTCTCTAGGACTCTGGAGGACCGACCAGCGAGACCAACGAGGTGGAGAGTCCTAGAGAGTCCCACCCATTCAAGTTGGCGGCGCCGGAACGAGAACATGCTGCCTGCGCCCCGGGAAAATGCTGCCTGTGCTGCTTTCACCACCTTGAATGGTTCCAAAGGTGAGGGGACGGGGCTGCTTCATACTCCTATGTAACGGAGGGGCGGAGCCGCAGCGGAACTTAGAGCTCCGCCCCCCTGCAGCGACGCCAGTGAGGTCCACGTACCTGAAGTACCCATAAAACAGGTAAGGTTGAGAACCCCTGAACTAGACTGTAGCTCACAAAGGTGTCATGTCACAATCAGGGCTTGGCCAGTCAGTCTGACGACCTATTAGAAGGTTCATCTGGCTGTCTCGACCCCTGAACCCTCAGAATAGGTTACAGTGGTAGCAGCCAGTGCACCATCAGGGGGGCCTAGTGCAGTGCTTTGCCCCAGGGCCCCCAGTAACCCAGCACAAGTACTGGTCACCATAAATGTGTAGTCTTCTTTCTCAACGCTTTTGATGAAGCAACAGATTTAACATGGACCCTTCTGGAATTTGTCCCTAGAAATGGAAGTATATAATTTTATTCATTATAGTAAATCGTGCTCTATGTAGAGCTGTCAACCTATTTAACCATTTAGGCTGATTAATCACCTGCCTTTTAATCAGTTAATTGATTTCATCTCAATAAATATCATACAGCATTACCAAAGCCTCAATTTAGGAGTCATTTTGCTACATCGAAGGAAGTGGGAAATAACTTCCAGTTTAATAAGCACAAGCTGTTCCTTAGAAGGAAATGCCTGCTTTAATATACATTTTCTATCCCTTGTTACAGGAACACACCTGCAATACAATAGCCTCAAAACATAAACAAGCATATCTTTCATTTGCAGCCCCTCCAATTAAAACTACCCCCACTGACCAATCAATGAACAGTTACCAATTAGTAATTCATCTACCAATCAAATGGATTAAAATTGTAGTCCTATTTTTCAGGTGATCAAATGGTAATAATTTTCTGTTCGTTTTACAATCTCACCCCTCCCACCACACACATCATTTTATTAGTATTAACAGTGTCAGAGCATTTTAATAACCATTTTGGAGATACTGACAATCTGCCCTCTAATTTAGAAAAGAAATATCAACCCAGTGTGGCAGCAAAAGGATTAGCTGAGCAGAAGCCAGAATCTGGATGCGAAGAGCCTGCCTGGTACATCAGATTATAGCAATGTTCTTATGAGTCTTCAGACATTTTACCAGTAGAATTAAATCTACTTTGAACCAGAATACAACCAGAATATCACCTGGTCCTTGTAACAACAGTAATGCTGTGAGTGGATTTTCTGTGTCCAAAAGAGAGAAGGCAGGCTGGTTTTCTGCAGATTAAGGTCACATCCTTAGAAAGCTCTCTCTTAATTACTGCACTGATTTTCATTGAATTTTAGAAATATTACAGAGATTTTCTTCAGGCATGTGTTTTACACACACACACACACACACACACACACACACACACACACACACACACACACACACACACACACACACACACGACAATACTCTTTTTAATCTTCTTGGTGTGAGACAGCTAAAATGCTTGTGTTTTGTTTTTCGGCAATTTTGCTGAAGATTCTTCTAAGCTTTCAAGACATTTAATTTCTTATATTCGAAAAGGGAACAATTTGGCTGTCATTCATAATGTGAACTTACCTAGGTGTCTGATAACATCAACAGCCACAGCCTAAGAGAACCATGATGTGACTATTATCTCCATTTGCCTAGAGGGCCTTTTGAAAAACTAAAAATCCCCACTTGGTTTATACAAGCTCCTGCATGCACCTCAAGCAGCATATCCTGGATTGAGTCCATACTGTAGATCGTCAGTTGATGCCTTTTTATATTGGTGACTTTATGCAAGTTTAGGTTGGTAGATGATTTTATTTGCTTTCAGTTCCCTTTCCATAACCCTTCGAAATGTAGTTTCATCATAAGAGCAACTGTCTGTCGCTAACATTCTCCAGAGGATTCTGTGATGTAAATCCTACACTGAACTATGACCTATTACAATCTATTTTTGAAATATTTTGTGACCTATTGTCATCTCCGTCTTCTCTTCCAAGGGAAGCAATTCCATCTCCAGGGAGTTTTGAACTCCATGAACAAGACAACCAAGGCACCAGACTGACAGTTTATGTCTTTAGACTTAGTCCAACAAAAAGGTCAACAAAAAACATCAGGGAGGTACCAGTATGTCCACCTCTCCACAGGGTTACCCTTATCCACTTATGGTGTGTTCCCTTGGCCCAAGGGTTATGTAGAGGTCCTCTCTAATGCAAGCCAGAGTATGGCCTCTAAGGATATTGAAGGCCCCAAGCTACTTGCAAGCTCACATATTCACCAAGGTATTGCAGAGGCTAAATTGCTGCTCCTTCTGGATGTACCCCCTCGGTCTCTCCCTTGTGGAAAGGTGCCTGAGCTGACTGCCCCAACTCTCCTGGCAACCTGCCACCTCACTGCTTCAGCCTTCTCCTGTGCCCCTAGGGAACCTGCCGCCTTCTCCTCCTGCCTTCCTCCCAATTCTCCCCAAGAATTCCTTCTTCTCTCCCTTTGTGGTTCCTCTTACAGCCCAGTCCTGCGTAAAGATACTCATAGGGCTGGCTGCGGTATCCTGCACCCTTCCCGGGCTGCATCGACGTGATCCGGGAATACCTTGGGAGAAGGGGACATTCATAGGGCTGCACAGTCCCAATGGGCACCTAACGTACGTCAGCTCTCGATCTGACATACATTTGGGGTGGCAGGGTAAGGGCCCCTGAGGCCGGGAACCTGAGGCCGGGAACGGGCGCAGGATATAGACAGAGCTCGCCGCCAATATCCCTGATCCCTCCTGGCCCGGCTCGACCAATGGCCACCCTCCCTCGCCCCCTGGCCCTCCCTCCCCTGCCCCTGCTCCTGCTCCAACCAGTGCATTTCTTACCTGCACTTCAGAGTCAGGTGAGAGGTGGAGTAAGGGCTGCCGGCCTACGTGCCGGTGGCCCTCACTCCCTGGCTGTCAAAAACGCACTTTACGGCACGTTTACGACACCCGGTGCCTGTAGAGCGCGCTCTCTGAAAGCCATTTGTTTGCGCAGGATTGCGCAGTTAGTCCCTCCATGCTCATTTGTGCTCTCTCTCTCTTGCTATCTCACTTCCTCTCTTCATTGCTCCTCTCTTCCTTTTCCTCCTCTCTCCACTCCTCCCTGTGTCCTTTCCTTCTGCCCTCACTTTTCTTTGCTGGGGGGGCAGCTTTAAAAGGCTGGTACTAGCCCCATCCCTCCAATGCCAGTCAACAGCTGGCTTGGCTAACAGCTGAGAGCAGGCAACAACTGATAATATCATCGGCTATCACTCAGCTGCCCAGATGATTGGTGGCATTTCCACTGCAACTCAGTGGACCCGGCTAGTGATCATGTGTATGAAGACTATACTTCATCATCATCTACCTTTCATCATGAAAGCCAGTGTGGTGCATTAATTAGCATATTGGACTAGGGCTGGGGGAGATCCAGGTTCAAACCCCCACTCTCAGCCATGGCTCATTGGTTGACTTCCAGCCCGAGAAGGGGATGGGGATATGGCAGAGTGCGCACCGATATTCCTGCCCCCCTCCTGGGCCTGGCTGGCCAATGGCCCCCTTCCCCGCCACCCTGGCACTCCCTCCTTCCCCACGCCCACTGTATATATTCAAACCTCTAGTAGTGTTTTTATGGATAACTCCTGAACCCCATGCATCTATCTGTTTGAAATTTATCAGCGATATTACTTAAGGGCAGCTCTGCATTTCCTGTGAATTTCGTGCAAATTGACCACAAAAACACATGGCAGGACCAGTGGAAACCTTTGAAAATTATCAAACTTCAATTGCCCATAGAATGAAAACCTCAGGACTTGTTTGGATGAAATTTATCTGGCTTTGTTCCCTTGCAGAGGACTTCCATCGCTGTAAACATCATCTAATTCAGTGAAGAAAGTCAGCTATTGAAATCAATAAAAAGGTAAAGGTAACCCCTGACAATTAAGTCCAGTCGTGTCGGACTCTAGGGTGTGGTGCTCATCCCCATTTCAAAGCCGAAGAGCCAGCGTTGTCTGAAGACGCCTCCGTGGTCATGTGGCTGGCATGACTCTTCTTGCCGCAGCGCGTAGCATGCGGCTGGAACACGGAGCGCTGATTACCTTCCCGCAAGCGGTACCTATTTATCTACTCGCATTAACATGCTTTGGAACTGCTAGGTTGGCAGGAGCTGGCCAAGCAACGAGAGCTCACCCCGTCGCGGATTCGAACTGCCAACCTTTCAATCGACAGCTCATGGTTCAGTGGTTTAACCCACTGCGCCACCCACTAGGAAGCAATTAAAGAAAAAAAATCCAAATTGAAATGAAACTACCATCCAAATCAGGCACAAAATGAATGAAATTGTTGAACCAAGCCAACAAAACGAATCGGGAACTTTTTTTTTTTTTTTACATCCTTATTACATAATTCTCTGCTTCTGGATTCTCCATTATCCAAAACTCTGTTTCTTGAAATTCATCTTAAGATTAATTCAAATAAGTGAGCAAGATGGTTTCAATGATATTAATAGAGGTGCATTTGACTCACTATGAACCAAAGAAATCTAAATGCCACATAAGAAGTACTGTACTGCCCTGATTTCAATTAATCTACAAACGTTTCTAGCAGATGCTTTTTTTTAAGAGGAAAGAAAAAAAAAACATTTTCCCTAGTTAATAGCTTTTAAAAATAGCCTTTAAATGCAAGTCATATACCATTATTTTCTTTGGCTCATCTGCTTTAACTTCAGTCCACTTACTTTGCTGTAGTTCCAGTGTAATCAGTTGTGTTATTTCCAAGTAAACCTGTAAAATTGAGGGAATTCCAAATACTATAGCAGCCAGATATAAAAATACAGAATCCTAAGCATTCAGATGGCTAGATCACTGGTTCCCAAACATTTTAGCACTGGGACCCACTTTTTAAAATGAAACACTATCAAGACCCACTTAGCTTTACGAAACTTTAAAAAAGGTGATTTAGAAAGAAATAATATTTAATTTATTTATTTGCAAGTACAGTAATATTTTATTTATTTACTTGTTTGCTTAAAACTGAATCAGTTTCTCATAATGAGGCAGCCCTAATGAATACACAAGCTTGCCTACTGAAGGAACTCATCTCCTTGCAAACTGCAGGAGCTCAGCTGTTTGCAGGGCAATTGGCAGTTGTCTGATTTTTGAAAAGTCTCAGGGCTTGAGACAATTACAGCCCATTCCAACCCAACTCCTCTCCAAGTCAGGCATAAGTGTGGCCTAAGTGCAGCCTAAGTTAGGCAGAAGTTATGTCTGAGTTAGGTCAGAGGTATGCCTGAGTTAGGCAGGCTGCAGTTTCTGTGGCCCAGCACCACCCCAGGATCCAGGCAACACTTACCTCCCAGGCAGGCAGGCTCTCCAGGCTCGGTGTCTGGCTCGGGCATGTGCAGGCCTGTGTGTCTGCACGTGTCAGCGTCCATCCATGGCAGCTGCTGCAGTGTCTGTCTCAGCCCGGTCGTAAAGGGGCTGACCGCAGGCAGGGGGGTTGCGCCAGTCATGTGGTGGACGCAGGGCAGGTGACAGGTGAGCGAGGTGCCCGAGCCAGCTGCCACAGGGCACCCTGTGCATCAGCCACCTGCTGCAGGGGAGAGTGGCCGTCCCCCCTCCTGCAGAAGGCGATGCCACCCCCATGCCACGTTGAGGCTGCACGTGGGAGCCATGGGGGGGAGCGGGAGAGGGAAGGGAAGGAGGGGGTGGGAACGTCACACACAAGGGGGGGCTCATGATGTCTGGAACTGCCTCTGACATGACTTGCCCGTGCGCTGCCTGAAGCCCAGGACCTCCAGGGCCGGGGCAATGCCCACAAAGAAGGCATCCCGGTGTGCATTCTGCTCTGTGCCCCGGCCAAGACCGAGAGATGCCTTGGGCTTGTCTGCTGCTAGCGTGAAGGGCTCACGCAGCTCATCACGCCCCCAGATGGGGCGACGACGGCACCTCTCGGCAGGCGCTCTGGCAGGGTGGGGGGTGGCCAGCAGCCATCATCAGGGAGTGGGAGGGGAGACAGACACACAGGCAGGCAGACAGTGGGTGCTGGGGAGGGGCACGGGTGGGTCAGAGACAGACAGACAGACAGACAACAAGGCTGGTGGGAGAGAGATTCGGAGAGAGGGGTCTGCAGAGACCAATAGGGACACAGGGGTTGCTCCGCAGATGAAGGCAATGCAGAAACAGGCGCCTCTTATGCAGACGGACTGTGGGCGGAAGCGGCTGCATTATGGGCGGACCTTCGACGGAAGCAGCTGCATTACGGGCGGACGCCCTGGCTGGCGAGATCCCCGTTTGCTGAGCGGCCACTACACAGATGCAGCAGCCACAAGCGGCCCCGCCATGGGCTCCGTGGCGCCTGTCACTGTTTGCCTGCCTGAGAGGCCCCCCCAACTCCCCCTCCCCTCTGTCCCATGGGGCAGCCTCCCTGCTGTGTTCTCCCTGGGAAGGAAGTGGCAGTCCCTGGAAGGGATTCATGCAGGGGCTTCAGTGCTGGGGGCTGTCTGTGTGTGGGGGGGCAATGCTTGTGTAACATTGGGCACATATGTTTCAAGGAGGCTCTGCCCGAAGGGGCATCTTTATTGTTCTGGAACATTAGCAGAGATGGCCAGGCGAGGCTGCCATGGGTAGTCACAGCAGCCAATCTGAAAGCAGCAGCAGCAGCAGCACACATGCCCCATGGACCTGGAGACGCAGGCTCTCCCCCTGTGGAACCACAGCCTGCTCCATAGAAAGGGGAGGGACAGCAAGAACTACAGCCAGGGAGGTGGAGCAGCAGCAGTGCTGGCAGCTGAGGAGGGTTGCAGGGCTGGCTCTCTGACTTCTGGCAGCAGCGAGGCAGAGGACCGTGGGGCAACCAGACTGCGGGCCCAGGGGTGCTCCCAGGAAGGTAGGTGGTAGTGGATGTTCCTGGGGAGACAAAAAACAAGGGGGTGTTACATGGCAGCTGGTGTGTGGTAGCAATCGCCAGTGAAGACAAGCCAGTGTGTCGGTTGCAAAAGCCTGCAGGGAGAGAAATAACACAGCTGATAGGTGTGACACACATAGCATGGTCTGAGTTGCTTACCTGGGTGTAAGGCGAGCATGATCCTGTAAGGGAAAAGGGTCAAAGAGAGAGAAGACAACACATATATTGGGTCACAACCATGGCAATCCTAGCAATACTGACCTGTCAGTTGACCCTGTGGAGAAAAAGGGGGGGGGGAATAGCTGGTGTCTACAGACGGTTAACAGCACCACCACACTTGTGGTGTTTTATGCTCACATGACAACAAGCGGCAATCCAACACAACAGTGGTAAAGCGGCATGTATCCTATATATCATAGCAGGCATTGCAGGCAGGCATCTGACTACTCATTGGTAAAGAGGCATATCATGGCAGGCTATGCAGGCAGACATGAGAGGGCACATTGGTAAAGAGGCATATCATGGCAGGCTATGCAGGCAGCTATGAGACAAGACATTGGTAAAGAGGCATATCATGGCAGGCTATGCAGGCAGCTATGAGACAAGACATTGGTATAGAGGCACGTATCCTACCTATATTTCTATATGCAAAGAGGCAGATGTCAGAACACATGTCAGCACAACCCCTGCTCTTACCTGCACTTACCTGCTGGTGTTGTTGCCTGTGTGTGTGGGGGGGGGGAGAGGGGCTGGGAGAAAGACATGGGTTAGCAAATGGTAGCATGGAGACAGCTGCCCAGGCACAGCTGTAAACAGTTTGGCCAAAGCCAGAACAGCCCTCTCTGCCCTTGAGGGGGGCAGAGAGGAGAAGAGAGAAGTGGGGTGTTTGTGAATTTTGCCCTCCACCGACAAAGTCCCACTTTGTGGCTGTGGGGGACAGAACCCCACACCACGTGCTCAGAGAGAGAGAGAGAGAGAAACTGGAGGTCTGGGGCTGGGCTTTTGTGGGAAAGAGGCTGGGTGGGGCTGGGTGCTGATAGGCTCCCTATCTTAGGCATAACTTTGTCGGTTTCCAGACCCAGCAGGCCCAACTCTGACCTAACTCTGACCTAACTGAGGAGTAGGGTGTTAGAAATTTTCAGGAGAGGGCTGGCTTGGGTAAGGTAAAATGGCTCCTATGGGTCTCCTCGAATTTGGGTCCACCTTTTTGGTCGACCTAAAATTTGTGTCAGCATTTGTGTTGGAGGGGGCGTGTCTGTGCTTGCCAGGGTCTGGAATCCAACGTTAATTGGTTGCCGCCCCCGTTACACCCACGGTCCGCCCCTGGAATGCCCACTTTTAGGTCAACTTTAGGTCTGACTTGTGCTGCTTAGCCCTTGGGTTGGAATGGGCTGTTCTTAGTCCGTCGGTCGTAACTTCGACCTAACTTTGACCTAACTTCGCCCTAAATGGTTGCGTTCCAGACCTAAAGTCGCCCTAAACGACTTAGGCTGACTTTAGGTCTGACTTGTGCTGCTTAGCCCTTGGGTTGGAATGGGTTGTTAGTTATCTGATCAAACATCAACCCTGTTTTTAATGGAGGCTCTGCAGGACACATCAGAAATCAGGTCTCAACCCACAGTTTGAGAAATGCTCTAGCAGCTACATTATAGATATGAGAACTATTGATTGTCCACATCAAGACCTGGGAGGATGCTACAGGAGCTCAAAGTCAATGACCATTCTACTCCTTATACTAAGAGAACATGCAAATATTTTCATATCTGAGAATATGGACTCTTGTCCCATGATAAGAACCACAAGGAATTTTATGGGAATGGGCATGTTCTCCAAATGAAAATGTTTTAGGATAGTCATACCATAAGAGGGACACCATTACAACCTTGGATAAGCAAACTGACTGCAAAGTTTTATAGATGCAGCCAAACAGTTGCACCAAGATACCAGTCAATATATTTATTGTGCACATTTAACTCTCTCCCTTTTATGCTAAACTGTGTTTTAATAAGAACTCACAAGATATTTTAGAATCATTGAAGGTCTGAGTTGGAAGGAACTTTGGCGGGCATCTAGTCTGTCTAACCCCCTGCTCAATGCAGGCAATTGCTACAGCATCTCTGAGAGGTGGCTATCCAGTCTCTGTTTGAAAACCTCCAATATACAGAAAGCCCACAACTACATGAGGAAGAATGTTCCAGGGCTGGACAGCTCTTACAGTTACCAAATGCTTCCTCATGTCCTCTAGCCTAAACCTACTTCCCTGTAGTTTCAACCCTTGGTTCTAGGCATGCCCTTAGGAGCCACAAAGAATGACAGTCCAATCATGACTAACCACCACCACCCCGCCGATGTAGCCATGCCGCGTGCTGTGTCCTTTTGGGGGAGGGTAGTCCTAGAGGCCCCCTTGAGTAGGGTTACCATATTTTCCCGGTTCCAAACCGGGACACACACACCCCAGGAATAATTCAGCACAGGCATTTCCTCCTCCCCCAGCCACAGCATATTCACAGAGGTCCCCTGGAACCAAGCCAGGGCAGCAGGCAGTGATGTGGTAGGGCAGGTTGGCGAGGTTCCTTTTAGGGCCTTGGGCCCCAGCAAATGTACCAGTAAACCCATCCCCTGTTATTTTCTCGACTGAGAGCAGCTCACCATGGTCTTCAGAAGTTTCCCAACCCTGATGCCTGGGCAACTTGGAAATGCCAGCCAAGGACTTAACCCACACACATGTGCTTTACCATGGATGTATGTATGACCCATCCATAGTGGGATGACAGCATGGGCCCAGTCGTCTGTGGCACTGAAATATTTCTGCTTGCACAGATGGGTTCTGTTTGCAATCACTACAAAAAGTATGGGCTAACAGACGGCCTACAAGTGTAATCTTGCTTATGGAGCAAGAATGGAAAGCACCAGTGAAACAATTAGGGTTGCCACTTTACAAAAAATAAAAAACAAAAGCCCCTGTTTCTCCAGCTCTTTTCTATTTGTCAGGTAGTTGGGCAGAAGTGGTTCATCTCAGGCCACTACTGGGCTCCACTCCTTCACCGAAGCCCTCTGCCTCTTTATAACTGAGCCCTACCCTTCTACTGCTCGGCTCCACCCTGGTATCAGACCTTTCCCCTCCTTTTTAGGAAATGGCCATCTTGTGCTACTCCCAGGCACTGGCGTCACTGCAGGGGGGGGGCGGAGCTCTAAGTTCTGCCGTGATCCGACCCTCCGTTACACGGGTGAACGAAGCGGCCCCGCCCCCTCGCCTTCGGAACCATTCAAGGCGGTGAAAACAACGCACAGGGAGTCTCCTGTGCGTTGTTTTCACCGCCTTGAATGGTTCAGAAGGCGAGGGGGCGGGGCCACTTCGTTCACCCATGTAACGGAGGGTCGGATCACGGCAGAACTTAGAGCTCCGCCCCCCTGCAGTGACGCCAGTGCTCCCAGGGCCCACTTTATGACATCACCAGGCCTGGCCTCCACAATCTCAGGTTGTTGGATGCATCCGACATGGCACCCCCAGATACCAGTGATGTAGACTTGAGTCTATTGACTCAGACTCGAGTTGGACTCAAGTAAGTGACTTGACTCAGACTTGACTCGGACTTGACTCGGCGATTTTGAAAGACTCGAGACTTGGAACCTTTTACGACAAGTCAAATTTTATTCAGGTTTAAACCCGTTTTCCCCATTAAATAGATAGGGACTTGCAACTTACAACCAAAGACTCAGGACTTGGGGGCAAGGACTTGGGACTTGACTCGAGACTTGGAGTCAAAGACTTGATCCACATCCCTGCCATATACCATGTTTCTAATACACTGGGAAGAACTTCAAAATCAGAGCTAGCTATGAGGCTTTAAGAGGCAGGCCACGGGAGGTGGTAGGCCGGCAGAGGGTACCCTGCACCCACACCTGCCCTCTGCAACCACTGCTGCCCAGCCACTTCACCCTGCTGCCACCCAATCCAGTTCTTGCTTGCTCTCCTTCAGGGAGGCAACAATCTTCCTCCTCCCCCTGCTGTGCTACTACCGAGGTTTAAGTTCCAAAACAGAGCCATTGACACCAAGTTTCTGGGTGCAGAAAATTCACCCCATGAAAGAGCCAAATGTTTTTTTTTTCTTTAACATAAATTTCAATAGAATTCTATATTACAGAATTATTTATCTCAATTCTGCATATGAATTACTAATTATGGAGAATGAGAGTTCAAAAATAATGGGTATGGTCCAATAGAAATTATTATACTGACTGGAGAATCTTATAAGGTCTTGAAAGCACAGGTTTGATGACTGAAGGCTGCCTAATTATAATGATCGAGTACTGAAAAAGATGAGTTCTCTTATCCCTCCTCTCTCTTTTTCAGTATTTGACAGCTGAGGGATAAATTGCATATAGAAAATCCTTTAATAGCTGAAAAAATTGTGGTGTCAAGGCATAAGGAATCCAAAATACTGCTTTTGCTGTAGTTTTTGGTGGTTGTTTCTATTGTAACCTACTTTGGTCTGCAATTAGTTAAGTAAATAAATAAATATACCTACAATTTTGGAAAACCTATCAACAATTTTGGACACTGATAAAGAGTAAAAATGGTCAGCCATTTGTCACAATTCGTCACAATTCAAGAGAAGGAAATGCACAATTAAACAGGTGCTAGGAATCCCTTGACATTTAAGTCCAGTCATGTCCAACTCTAGGGTGTTATGGGGCTGAAGAGCCAGTGGTGTCCGAAGACGCTTTCATGTTCATGTGGCCGGCATGAGTCTCCTTGCCACAGCGCGAAGTGTGCAGCTGGAACACGGAACGCTGTGAGCTGTACCTATTTATCTACTTGCATTAACATGCTTTCGAACTGCTAGGTTGGCATGAGCTGGGCCAAGCGGCTCACCCCATCATGTGGATTTGAACTGCCGACCTTTCGATCAACAGCTCATGGCTCAGTGGTTTAACCCACTGCGCCATGATATGTGTATTACTTATAAGAACATAAGAACATAAGAAGAGCCCTGCTGGATCAGGCCAAAAGCCCATCTAGTCCAGCTTCCTGTGTCACACAGTGGCCCCACCAGATGCCTCAGGGAGCACACGAGACAACAAGATACCTGTGTCCAGTCGCCACTCCCTTGCACCTGGCACAGAGAAAACCCACTTCTAAAACCAGGAGGTTGCTTATGGCTTGTAACCTGTGATGGTCTTTTCCTCCATGAATTTGTCCAAACCCCTTTTAAAGGCATTAGGCCAGGTGCCATCACCACATCCTGTGGCAAGGAGTTCCACAGATGAATCACACGCTGGGTAAAGAAATATTTTCTTTTGTCTGTTCTAACTCTCCCTCCACTCAATTTTAGTGCGTGTCCCCTGGTTCTGGTGTTGTGCGAGAGGGAGAAGAATTTCCCTCTATCCACTCTCTCCATCCCATGCATAATTTTATAAGTCTCAATCATGTCCCCCCTCAGGCGCCTTTTTTCTAGGCTGAAAAGCCCCAGACGCTGTAGCCTTTCCTCGTAAGGGAGGTGCTCCAGCCCACTAATCATTCTGGTCGCTCTTTTCTGCACCTTTTCCAATTCAGCTATATCCTTTTTGAGGTATGGTGACCAGAACTGGACACAATACTCCAGATGTGGCCTTACCATCGATTTGTACAAAGGCATAATGATATTGGCCGTTTTATTCTCAATCCCCTTTTTAATGATCCCGAGCATGGAATTGGCCTTCTTCACAGCCGCCGCACACTGGGTCGACACTTTCATCGACCTGTCCACCAGGACCCCAAGATCTCTCTCTTGATCCGTCACAGACAACTCAGAACCCATTAGCGTATAATGAGAGTTGGGGCTAAAATACTTGGGACTAAAATCCAAATTCCAGGGTCAAGGTTGCATACAATGGATCAGGTTCATCTAATATGTAGTTAAATGATTCTATTCAGTCACGTGATGTGTCTTAAAAAAATACTCTATCACAGATGGGTCTGTAAAGCCTGCTTTGATATTGCATGATATTCAGGCATTATTCATGCAGCTCTTTCAATGTTTAACAATAAACGTGTTTAATATGGCTTCTATTCCATTGCAGTGTGTCACTGTGATAGCAACCTATTTAGTCCGTGATAATTTCAAGAGTGTTTGCACCTTTCCTTTGCCAGCATTTTGTGGGAAGAATCTCTTTGGACCTTAGGATGTTGGAATGAACATTCAGAAAGGACTCACATGTGTACAATGGGTGGTGATGATTACTAATTGGCTTGGTTTTATCCCAACAGTCAATCTCCTTTCACTGTGACCTTCAGCAAAGCCAGCATTTTGTCTCCCCGAGGCTGAAGGACATGAGAAAGATGCCCATACGGATAAGCTGAAACCTGGGTGCCTTTAGAAGTGTCTGAAGCGCTTGAGACTAGGCTGCAGTTTTACAGCTCTCATTTTTTTACAGTGACGAAAACGCAAACCATATTAATCCAAGGGGATGATTTACCATCGCCATCTCCGCCCTCCTCTGTCGTTCTTGTAGAAAAGTTGGAACAGGAAGGAAAGGTGCTCAGAGAGCCACTTCCAGCTTTCAGGAGCCCCCCTCCCCCTTCCCCCCGCTATCACCTTAACCCCATCTTCATTGTAGCCATGCCATTGTATAATAAAAGAAGGATACCATGCAAGGAGTAAATTCAATCCGATTGTCAATGTATCCATCCACATTCTCAGTCTCTGTTCAATGTTCCATGACAACAAGGTGAGACGGCAGAGGTTATCCGAACAGCTGCTTCCTAAGCTAGAAATTCCAGGCATTGAAAACCATCTGTCTATACATTCACACATGTATATAAGGGCAATCTATCAGACTGCGGTCCTGCAGCTGCCACTCGATCAGGCCTGCTTCCTTTCTAGATGGGGAACAATAAGAGCTCCTTCTTCACTTTGTGTCACACAGAATGGCTGATTTGATTAAGTCCCCAACTCTCATTATGCTAGGTAGGGGTGTAGAATTTCAATGATAATCCATAATGCATGACCAGTTTGTCGCCATGGCAACATAAATTCAAGGTTACTAGCTCAGATGCATAATTGGGTGTGCATTGAGTGCTGAAGAAGGGCTGTTAAAATTCTTGTCATAGAAGAGGCGCATCCATCATACTGTCTAAAAATTGCAAAGTGCTCATAATCAGAAGGGAAAAAAATCCTTGGAGAATAATGTTAATAAAATAATGATTATACCTAATAGAATTGTTTAAGTTTTAGCACTTTGGGGTTTTAAGCATGTTCGGTAATAATGGTCAAATGGGTGACTTCTTCAAAATTAGGTGACTTGGGTTCGGCATTTGTCAGCTTCCCCAATATTTATGTTGTTAGATGGGCCTAAAAGTTTTAAACATTCCTGCTCTGAATATGACTGATCTATTCCTATGCAATGAGGTAGGCAGTGCGTGTGCAGCCCCAATGGTGGGGGGGGGGTGCACAACGGTCAAGATAAGACATTGTAAACAAATGTATCCACAAGAATGTTTTCAGCTTTGTAAAAGGAAAAATTGTGAAGAAATGATGATTTTGCTGTTCAGAAAAAATAATAATAATGTTGCATTAGTTGCCCTTTCAAGCCTAAAGGATGAAAATCAGCAGGGTTGAGGAGCAGATGCAACGAAGAAATGTAAAAATAGAAAAAGGGAGTGCCTAGGAGAGAAATGGAGCAGATGGCCTATTTTGTTTCTTTTTTAATCTGCATGTGTAATTTGGAGGAATTATCCGATATATATATATATATATATATATATATATATATATATATATATATATATATATATATATATATATATATATATATATATATATATATATATATATAGTTGTGTGTGTGTGTGTGTGTGTGTGTGTGTGTGTGTGCGCGCGTGCGTGTAATCAAGCAGCATTTTCTGTGTCATTATGAAGCATTTTAAAATAAAACCCTAAGATTATTTCCCCATTATTACGAAATGAAATGGCTTATTTTGGTGCATATATACTTCCAATGTGACAGAGGTTAGCATCTTTATTTCATGAGACATTATTCTTGTGGTATCTTTACTTAAAATGTTTTTATTTCATCACGTGATCCCTCTCCTGAATTCTGAAGTGGTACTCTTTAGCTGGTGCGCATTCGTAAAGGCCGTGTAAGGCTACCTAAGGCTAGCCCAGCCTGGGAAGGGGCGTTGAATATCAGTGCAACCCAGCACTGATATCCACCTCCCAGGCCGGGTCGGCCAATGGCCCCCTCCCTCGCCAACCCTGCCCGCCCTCCCCACGCCCCTGGGCCAATCGGTGCAACCCTTACCTGGGTCGGTCGGCACAGGTCCAGGTAAAAATGGTGGACTAAGTGGTGCCGGCCTCTACGCCAGCGCCACTTACTCATAAGGAGTCGCAAAAAGTGCCTTACAGCACTTTTGCGACTCCTTAGGTCAGCAGAGCGGCCTATATATAAGCAGGATTGCGCCATAAATTGGGTTGGGGCGCTTCTTGCATTTTAATGTGTTAGTTTAATACCAAGCATTCACACAGATACAATTTTCCTTGATACAACCATTCCAAGCCGCAGAATTCCTCTAGCCACAGAAGGCTCTTTCACCCTCATTATTTTTACTGAAAAAGAGCAATCTGTCTATACATTCTGTTGAAGTCACAGACTTTACCCCCTCCATTAAATGAATTCTTTATGTGTACTGTAAAGAGGTGCTGATGGGTTTTCCCCATTTTATTTTACTTTATTTTTTGCCACAGTGTCTTTGTACCTGACCGAGCTGCATGACGTTTTAAACTTGATAGCAGAGGCGTAGCTAACCTCTCCGGCGCCCCCCACATACCAGCACAAGCCCTGACCCCTCTGGAGGTGTCCCCGCCCCTGCCGCATCACGGCGAGAAACGCCCCCCACGTTTTTTCTCCAGAATAGAGCTCCTAGAAACATGGGTAGACCAATCATGGAAGCTGCACGGCCGTTTTTCAAATGCCACGACGGCGCGCTTTTCATCCCCCGCCTGCTGCCTGGGGTCTTGCCGCCCCGCCCCATCATTGACTCCATTACTGCTTGAGAGCACCATTTCCACTTTTTCGCAGTTCTCATTTATTTAAATAGTCATTGTCGACATTGCAGAACTTCTTTGGAGAAGTCGTGTAGGATGCATGAGCTCAATTTTTCAAATGCATGTAAAGAGCTCTGCAAGAAAATCCATGTGATGTTGTGGGTAAAATGTTGAACTTAGACTGGGGAGACCAAGTTCAAATCTCTGCTTCGCCAAAGCATTTACCTTGGGTCCGTCAAACATATCTCAGCCTAACCTATCTCATAGGCTTATTATAAGGATCAAATTGGAGGAGACCATGAGCTTCTTTGTGGAAAGGCAGGATTAAAATGTGCTAGTAGATTATTTATTTGTTTATTTATTTATTGAATTTTTATCCCACCTTTCTCCCCCATAGGGGGATTGAAAGCATCCCTTACATAGCATCCCTTACGTAGTCACATGTATATATAAAGGTAAAGGTGACCCCTGACAATTAAGTCCAGTCGTGTCCGACTCTAGGGTGTGGTGCTCATCCCCATTTCAAAGCCAAAGAGCCAGCGTTGTCCGAAGACGCCTCTGTGGTCATGTGGCCAGCATGACTCTCCTTGCCGCAGCGCGTAGCATTCGGCTGGAACACGGAGCGCTGTTTACTTTCCCGCAAGCGGTACCTATTTATCTACTCACAGTAACATGCTTTGGAACTGCTAGGTTGGCAGGAGCTGGCCAAGCAACGAGAGCTCACCCCGTCGCGGATTCGAACTGCCGACTTTTCGATCGACAGCTCATGGTTCAGCGGTTTAACCCACTGCGCCACCTGGTGGCCTCCTCACATGTATATATAGTCACATATTTTTATAGTCACATTTTTGTTTTTGGGGTCAGTCCATATTCCACTGAAGTCCATAGCAACATTCCTCTAGTTTTTGGAGAATCCAAACTGCCCAATTTTTGTTTCTGCTTTTTAAATTTTCATAACTTGTCCTGAGCATTTAATAAGTCAGCATAAAAACTCAGAATACATCAACACTGTGGCATTTGCTAGGCTATATGATAGATAGGCCAATATAAAAAATAACAACGCTGTATAGATTTAATAAGATCCATTAATGAGACATGTTTTTATTTGAATGCAAAGCTGCTTTAATACAAAGCTTGCAAATATCACATCTGGAGATATATTCACTTCTTGATGTGCACATGTAATTCCAATTAACATTATGTAAATGAGAATAAGCTCTGTCAGGGGCTATTGAGGTAGGGGAGCAGTGCAGGAGTAGCTTTGCAGCTCTGATTTAAATAACAAGTGACTTTTGTGAAGAATGTCAGCATATGGTCCCATGCGCTCACATTGTAGAAATACAGCAGCTCTCAAAGAGAGCACCCAATTTATATATTGATGCTCAGTGGTGCTTAGCCAAGTGAACCTGTCGTTAGGGGCAAATATTAAACCCCCAATGCGCTTGCTCCAGGAAGAAGTATTTTCAAAAGGGTTCTCCTCTGTTTGGGAGCAGGCATCAAAGAGCTTACTGGGACAGAATGGCTTTGTGAATCAGAGAAAAGAAGGCTGGTTGAGTTCAAAGGTGCAGATCATTTGTATTTGAGTGTGGTGTGTGCCTGTGTGCAGATGGAATATCCAGCATGCAGAAGTTGTGTTAGGCAGATTGAGTGCTTGAGGCCTTAAATTATTGTGTTCATATCACTGGCAAATTTAGTGGACTCATGTTTGGTTTTATCAGCAGTCAAAGCCTTTGGCACTGGATTTGAGAATATGTTGTTCAACTAAAAATAAAATAAAATCAAAACCATTTCCTTTGTGTGGTTTTTCTGGTTGGTGAGTTATTCGTTCTTATAAGAGTAAGGACAGCACACCATCTGCTCTGCTTCAGTTCTATCTTGGTAAAAGGTAATAATGGGCACATATTGTCAATGTGTGCAGGTTTCGACAACACATTTTGTCCTGGGGTTATAAGCTCAGGCTGTGGGTTGTGTCTCGTAACCTGCTGGCTAACTAGCAATGAAGAGACATTGGGCCAGGTGAGACAGCACAGATTATCATTGGATCATAATTGGTAGGTACAAGCCAGAGTGTGGAGGTGCTCTGTATCATGTGTCCATAGAAAAGAAGGTCTTGATTATTATTTATTTTAAAAAAGAGCATTGGTGCGTGGCTAGATTTATTATTTAATTTATTTATTTAAATAATTTATAACCCACCTTTCTCCCAACAGGGCAACCAAGGTGGCTTACAGAATTAGATTTGAGAAACATTATTTTATAGTTTGACAGCTAGACAATTTTTTTTTTTTTTTACCAAGGCTGGAATCTTGCATGCATTTTATGGTACATGTACCCTGAAAGGAATCCAAAGAATTACTGTAGCATTGAGCATGTGACTTTTTCCTTTTTTTTATTTGAAACACACACACACACACACACACACACACACACACACACCACCTGCTGCATTAGAAACTGCTTACACTTCCATTTTAAAATAGTGTGCACTAAGGGGTGGGCAAAAGGATAGTGTACATAAGTCAAGAGACTCCTTGGTCATACAGAACCATGGACATAGATCCCGACTTTTGTAATTATCCTCCTAAAACACCTTTTAAACAAAGCCATAATGAAGAAGCACAATGTGCAAAAATTATATAGGAAAAATGTATGAGTCATAACTAAAATGCAGAATTTCTATTACATCCAGGCACTAAAACGTTTCTAGCAGCTCCACCATTTGCCATCATTGATCACCAGAACATTTATTGTCTGAGGTATTTTTTAGTACTTTAATATCCTGCTCTTCTCTCAAGAAGGTTAGGGTGCTGTACCTGCTGTACCTGGTTTCTCCTCCCCGTTTTATCCTCACAACAACCCTGTGAGGTAGGTTAGGCGGAGGAGATGGTGACTGGCTCACGGTGAGGTGAGAGGAGCTTGGCCTCAGAGGCAGTTGCCAGCATTTTATTGGCAAACACCTGAATTTGGGGCCAGCTGCCACCAGGATTTCTTGAGTAAAGCTGGCAGTTAAGCAAACGTCAGCAGTGGAATTTTCTTTAGTGTAGCCCAAGTACACACAACAAGGCTTTTAAACTCAGTTTGGGGTGTGCTATGGTTGCTGCCTGAGTGGTTTCAGAGTACTGTACTGTATGTGCTTCTTTCAAAACTGCCTCCAACTGGCTCTGTTGAGCATAACAGAAGAAGGTGGGTACCAGAACAATATGGTGGTTTGGCAGCAGCAGCAGCAGCAGTCACAACAATTGCACTTACACCCATTTTCCTGCTCAGTTCACTCATTCACTCCATAGTAGAACCTAGTACTGGCTCAGCCCATTGTATGAGCAGTTACTAGTCATAAGTAGAAACAACAAGGCTTTGCTGTTGAACTCCTGCCAGTGTGCACCACGCTCTATCCTGTGACTTATCAAGCTCCACCCACAGAGCCCACCCCCAGGTAACAGAATTTTTGAAAACATTAGTTGGCAGCTCTTGGGGGAGGGACTAATCCTAAAACAATGCTGTAAAATAGATCCTGAAATTCCATTTATCCATTCATTCATTAACAACTTAGAAACATCGTTTTCACATGCTGGTAAATCTCAGTAGCTGAATGGTTATGCTCTGGGATTCTGTAGCAAACAGCTTTAAATAAAATATTTGAGCCCTAGCAACATGGTAACACCGCTAAGCTAAGTGACACCACTAGGCTCTAATATTCAAAAGGTGCAAATCTCTTCTAGTTGTTTTGGTGATGGATATAGCAGGACCTGAAGTGCAGCTTGAAATCAAAAGCCACATGCTATTCACACTCATCACGTACCACTTACAGGCCTGAGTGAGAGCAGAATTTGACCTAAAGCGCATAATTTATTATCTGTTTTGTCACAGGCACCCTACATAAAGGTGAGCTTTTTTTCTAGCCACATGTGCAGTTCATTCTGCCTATTTTGAGGCGCAGCTTTTAAAAATGCTTTGTCAGAGTACGCAACACTCATAGTCCAGCAGAAGGAACTTCAAGTGGAGCGCTAGTGTGCATTTGCAAATAATCATTTGAGTAAGAGAAACGCTGTTATGAGGAGAGCAGTTCAATGAATAAATGCACACTGTACAGTATGTGTTTTCTCTGGAAATTTGAGATAGGCTGAATATGGGTCTTATACTTTTTTTTTGAGGGGGAGGAGATACACAAGCAAGGACCTCTGAACTGAGCCAATATTTTACAGCCAATGGCACTGCTGTGGGTCCATACAATTTTTTTTCCCACATTTGTAATGTGATGACAAATCAGTAACTTGCCTGTGTAACTAGGACTGAAGGCAAGTGCTGAAGGCACTTGAGTATTAGCAACCTCGAAACTAACAGTGGTGGGCTCCAGCATTCACACTGACACCTCGCTATCAACAACAGCTGATTAACAGCCCAATCCTATTCTTTTGCCTGAAATAGCATGCACCCCAAACAGGCTGTGCTGAATGCAATGGTGGGCAGGGGTGATAGAGAGGCTTGGGAGGGGAAAGGGCAAACATTTTCCCTTTTACCCCTCAGTAAGCCCCGTAATGGCAAATGGGTCCCCTCAGACCTGCAAAACCGAGGAGACAAAGGGAGCATGTTGGCTGGCACTATAGGGGATAGCATGTGGTGCAAGTTGCTTGTACAGAGCTATGACGACTTGCTACAGTACAAGTAATACCTTCTCAAGAAGCCAGCAGTAAGGCTGGTGAAACGTAAAGGATTGAACTTTTAAATGGTTTTTAACTGTTTGAATTGTTTTAATAAACCTATCTGAGAACCTGGAATACGGGAATTTTAAATTCTATCAATATTATCTTTGTTACTCTTCTGTTTAATAGTGCTCTATTTCAGGGTTTCTCAACCCCTTCCTGGCCAAGTACCAACTCCAGTGCCACTCTCCTGCTGTGTACCACCGGAAGTGACTGGTGATGACATTATCGCCAGTTACTTCCGGGTTTTCAGGTTTTCAGAGGCCAGAAAACGGAGGTAGGAGGCTCTGGGTGGGTGGGTGGGTGGGTGGGAGGGTGCTCAGTGTTCCTGAGAGGCTCGGCCAAAGGCAGGATCCTTTCAGGAACGAAAATGCGCTGCCGAAAGTGCCGCGTCGGAGTGGAGTTCTGGTGGTCCGGTGGTCCCAGTTCCGCCAGCAGTCGGCCGAAGTACCACTGGTTGAGAACCCCTGCTCTATTGTACATCAACTTGGGCAACATTTTCCAGAAAAGTGACTGCAGATTTTTTTTAAATTAGTTTTTTAAAAAAAATATATATAGCTATGTAGAGAACGGATGTTTGGAATTGGCTCTTCCTAGTACACCTTATTTGTCAGATCTGCAGAACTTCTTTCCAAACTTCCTGATATAGTTATTATAATTTAGAAGGTGAAATTATGGTTGGGGAAAAAAAACCCAACTATGAAGAGGTGGATTGTTTTGACATAAAGTGGTGGAATGCCAAAGAGAACCCATTCTCTTATGAAGAGCCGCTATATTTAGCACCTGGTTAACATTTAGGAAATTTGTAGGCTGAGGCATTTCCAGGCCGAATTGCCAGCATTAAAGTGTGGTGCAGCTTTGAGAGAAATGATATTTTTCTAGGAATAATAACTCTGTCTGCCTCTGTGGTGGCTCCATTTCCCCCAAAGATTTGAAAGGAACAGATGTAAAATCATAGACATTCTCATTAAAATGTAACAATATGGCATCTCATTATGCCGAGACATAAAACCCAGCATCAGAGATGACAAGCTACATTCTTCTGTGCTGTTATCCTCTTCACATGATGAGAATGGACGAAAGGAAAAAAAAAAGATGCAGGCAAGTGACAAGTAAAATAATAAGAATAAAAAACCCTAAGCCAGCAAACTAAAGCTCCATTAGCATGCTAGATGCAACTAGCAGTGTTGACAAAGTCTGCCTTGACAAGCGCTAAGGCAGTGCACCAGTATCCAAGATTTTCATCAGGCCTCAAATTGCGGTAAATCTGCACAGAGGAGAATCAACATTGCGACAATGTGGCGCTAATAACTATTGTCACCTCTTTCCCATTTAATATCCTGCAATCAAGCATTTGCTTGACTAATGGCAACCCCAGGGTCTTTCAAGATTAGACCCTTGAAAAATACATGCGACTAAGCCTTATGAGCAACAAAAGAGAGGGAAGCCGTTTGTAAGGATTTCGCTTTCAGAGAGATTTACTTGAGGGAGGGGGAATCGATCCAGGAAGACTCCTATTTGTTCATTTTCTACCTGCACTTTTCAGTGCTGTCAGCGACAGTGTAGAAGGGTCTGCCTTGCACACAGAGCATGAGTAGCCTGTGTGTTGGGGTTTGGAGAGGGGCAGGCTTCTGGATACCTATACGAACGTAAGAGCCCAGCTGGATCAGGCCAAAGGCCCATCTAGTCCAGCTTCCTGTATCACACAGTGGCCCCACCAGATGCCTCAGAGAGCACTCAAGACATCAAGGTGCACGTATCCTGTTGCCACTCCCTTGCATCTGGCATTCAGAGAAAGGCTACCTCTAAAACCTGGAGGTTGCATCATGGCTTGTAAGCTGTGATGGACTTCTTCTTCTTCTTCTTCTTCTTCTTCTTCTTCTTCTTATTATTATTATTATTATTATTATTATTATTATTATTATTATTATCTAGTTAATAATCGCAGCCCACCTGGCGGTGGCTGGTGTTTTCTAAATATGGAGTCCTTTCCAAGGACCTAGGATATTTCTGCAGAATATGTGCAGTTCCAAGTTAGAGCTGCCTTTTGCAGCTCATATGGAGTAATTTCCTTTACGCCTAAGGTGTACAGTTGTTTTTCCAATCTTTTGGAACTTGATAAGTTCAAGACACGCCGCTGGCAAAAAGCTGTGAAAGCCTCCAGGAGGAGAGATAAGAGCTCCCAGCTGCGTCGGTCGAGTGTGGGAGGTGCCAGCCAGCAGAATTGTCAGACTGAAAAAAGGATACCACCTGGAAAGTAGCCGTTCATGAAATATTGGACATTTATATATTGTAAAAAAACCCAAAGGGGGTTAGGGCAGCCTGCCCATGTACACCGCCTTGGATTAAAGTCAGAGGAGAAATCCAATGACCAAGAAATGCGGTATATAAATACTGTATATATTAATAATATTATATTATTATTATTGTATTTCTTGCAAAGATTCCAGTGTTCCAGGCATGCGACTTTGTTGTGCCTTTCCAGATAATCGGTCCGTGAGATTTTCGTACATCCACATATCAGGAGTTCCACTGTTTCCTCTGCTTCTTTGCACAAGCGGCATTTGCTATCACTGTAAGACTTTTCACTCCTGGTCTTGATCACATTTGTTCTGAGTGCCTTTTCTTGTGCAGCTAGTAATAGTCCTTCTGTCTCCTCCTTTAACGTTCCCTTCTTTTAGCCATTGCCAGGTCTTTTCCTTATCTATCTTACCTTCAATGTTCTTTAAGTATTGGCCATGCAGTGCCTTCTTCCTCCATCGTTCTCTCGGCGCTGTCATCTGTTCTTTCTGGTATTGATCCTTTGTCCCCTTTATCTTTCAGTATGCCTGCTTGCTTTTCTAACCTCTTCCAGCACTTCTTCCCGACTTTCGCTGATGTAATCCATTAGGCTTCTCATTTGTTGCTCAACTGTTTGCTTGATGGGCTGCATTCCACGCCCACCTTCACTTCTTGGCAGGTATAACCTCTCGATGTCACTGCATGGATGGAATGAATGGTTTATGGTCATAATCTTACAGGTTTTTTGGTCCAATGCATCTAACTCAGCTTGTGTCCAATAATCCCTGTTGTGTATCGAATAACTGGCACTTCCCATGTATTAACTGCTTTGATTGTATTGCCACCATTTAATTTTGATTTCAGGACCTTCCTGACTCTCCTGATGTATTCCTTGGTGACTTTACTTTTTACTTCTGTATGCTTGATGTTCTCTGCCTGCAATATCCCAAGGTATTTGTAGCTTTGTTCTGGTGGCAGGTTCGTTATTGCTTCGCCATTGGGCATTTGGATTCCATTACTGCTCCTCCTTTATCCATTCCAATGTCACTGCTATAATTCTAACTGTGTTTAACAATGATTCAGTTTTGAATGCCGAGATCCCCGGTATCCAATGCTCCCTCCAGCTCCTAGATACGCTGGCTGTGTCAGCGTTACTGTGCGCGAGCTCTAGAGCCTACCGCCGCTGACACCGGGGGAAGGGGACGATTGTCCCCTTCTCCCAAATTGTTCCCGGGCTGCCCCGGGACAGCCCAGGAACTCGATAGGATATGGCGGCCGGCCCTTTAGGCCGGCCGCCGTATCCTACACAGGATTGCGCTGTAATTCTCCACCCCCCTTCCTAAATACAGAAACCTAAATAAATGCACTGATAAATTAGGCCCTCAGAAAAACTACCCTTGTGATCCTGCACCACTTACCTGACTGTCCCCTTATGTGCAAGAAGCACCTTGACAGTATGCAGCGCACGTCCTTCTTTTCTTCCTAGTCATGACACAGCCCTCTCTCCACACCTTCTCCATTGTTTTCTGTGGAGCCATCTAGGTGTGCATTAATTCTCTTCCACGTGCATGAACAAGATATGCCTGTGTGGTGTCACATATATGCAATAAAAGGTTTGAGTGTGTGCACAGTGAAAAAGACTCTCTTAATTTTTTTCAAGGCTTTCTCAGCTGAGTCAATAAGATACACAGAAACTCAATGATTTTCTCTTTTTTGCTTCAGCATCTCATTTCATTAACTGCCAGAAAACAAAACACCAGCAACAACTACCAACCCCTCCCCTGCCTTGTAAAATCAATAGCAGCAATGTCCATTACAATGTAGAGATGAAATGAAGCATTATTTTCTTCACAAGGTTTGCTCCACTTCCCAACTTTTGTTTGTTTATTTGTTTGCATGGTTTATTTTTAGACATGTAAATCTATCTATGTAGCAGGGGCGGGGAACCATTTCCATGGCGAGGGCCGTTTTAAACATTAGAAATTTGCTTGAGGGCCGGCCGTAAGGCCGTGCGCCATTTTTATTTATTTAATTAATTTTTGCCCCGCCCCCCCATCGGCCTCCGGAGGCTCCGCGCTCACCGTCCGAAGCCGCCGCCGGGTCCGCGCATCACCTCCGGCGTATCATGCCGATGAGGGCAAGAGGGCAAGAGCTTGCCCTCATTGGCGTGGTACGCATGTGCGAAATGGCCAACGGCCTGGTGAGAAGGGGTCGAGGCGGCAGCAGGGGAGGACATGCAAAGGCCCTCTCCTGGCCTCCGGAGGTGACTCGCGGACCCGGCGGAGCCTCCAGGGGCCGGTTGGGCGGCCTCCCGGCAATCTCTCCGGGGGCCGGACCGGATGGCCTCGGGGGCCTGATCCGGCCCTGGGGCCGGAGGTTCCCCACCGCTGCTATGTAGCTTTTACATAGCTACATAGATATATCTATGTTGTAGCATATGAAAGAAAAAAATGGAAAGAAAAAAATCAATGAGAAATGTTTCCTTCAAAAATGATTTTTAAAAATGAAAACACATTCTAGCCAAAAATGAATCTATAATGTAGATTTCAGCACACCTGTTATAAAAATCTATGGAAGTGACATGAAATAATGGTGTCTTCATTTTTAAATTTACAGGAATTGAGAAGACTGAAAAAAGAAACTGGTTTGCACTGTGATCTTGTTTATTTTTTTCCCTAACTCTTAAATGATTTTGAAATTTTCCTGCAGGTGTATTATCCCACAATTTACAGATGTCTGACAGCTCGTGCTTTTTTTTTTTTTTTAACCTACAGTATAGAAAGTCTCCATGTCATCCTGTGATTGGTGTAATTAATATATTTAATAAGGGAAAATGAAGACATTTGGGAAGTATAATTTTGAAGATTGGATTGGTATGTGAATGTTGAACTGACAAGATATGCAATTGATCTTCCAGAAACAATGCCGGCATAGAGAGCTGTAAAGGGAGCTTGCTGGGCACAACCCCCCAGGGCCTATATTCTTGAAAAGTGGAGAGTCCTTTTTCTGTGTGAATCATATTCTTTGTAAATAAAAGTCAAATCAAGTCGTCATTCACATGGCTCTGATCCTGATATTACACTGTCAGGCCTCTGTCCACTTTTGCAGGCTTCCCATTGGCTCACAACCCCACAGGACAGACAGCCAATATATATCAATTGCAGTGTCTGCGATGGATGGTAGTTGCTTTCTTGTGCCAGAGTGACTGCATGCTAATGGCAAACAGGTTGTAACTAGTGATGGACGAGTTTCTTCCCCACTCCCTGCCCCAGGCGGGATTGTCTCATAATTAGCTCGGTCTTTCTGAGCTTGCTTGGAAAGCACGTGGAGAAAGCTTTCTTGAAGAACTCTTGTAAAGATCAAGTTCTGGGATGCCCTGCTTAGCCGTCCCCAGTGGTCACTTCCTGCTCAAGGGACCTGGCACTTGATTGGGCTGGCATAGGAGGCTGGCATAGGATTGGGCTGAAGAGCTGGTGCACTGTATGCAAGTCCTTCAGTACAGGATCATGCAGTACTTGATTGAAACAGTCTGGTAATAAAAGCCAGAGTATTTTTTCCCCTTAAAACAAAATTCTTAAAATATATGATTAAAATTCTTCATTTCCAAAAAAGTTAATTCATGCATATTTTGCCGTCTGACAATACTAAAATACCGGTAAAACGTTGGGTTGAAAAAACATTCCATAGCTCTGCTGCTGAAATTGACTTGAAAATTCTTCTAACATTTCCTCAGAAAAGGTTCATTGTTGCCACCCCACCTTTTCATTCATCATGAACCCTGGTGAAAGCCTCTCTCTCTCTCTCTCTCTCTCTCTCTCACACACACACACACACACACACACACACACACACACACACACACAAGCACCATCATTATGAGTAGGACTACAAGTGGATAATTTCAGGTTTACCCACTTTAGTCCCATTAGTGTGCTCCAAATCAGTATTAATTGCTCCAGCAGCAATGACTGCATCCGCTGAGAACAAGAGCCCCTTTTGTATTTAAACTTTATTGCAATCTTCCACATATACTAGAAAGCTACACGTACAAACCTGAACAAGGAACTAGTTGTTTCAATAGGATCCTAGGGTGAAATCATATGAGGAAAAAAAAAGGGAATGTCATGAAACAGCAGGTAATAATAGCCGATATTCAAGAAAAAGTTACACCAAATTTGTCTGTTAAGGACTACTTTTAAGTGAAATAAAGTAAAGAAAATGTGGAAGAATGTTGTGTAACTCAAAAGTTTTCATCCTGAATTTTAAGCACTAAATGGGACAAGGTAAAGATATAGTTTTGCCATGCCCCTGTTCAGAAACTAGGCTGAAACTAAACGGAGGGTAAATGGGAGAGAGGTTTGACTCTGGGAAATCTCAGAATTTTCCTGGTGATATGAATTATTTTTGTAACATTGCACCTCCCTACTCTGTTTTCAGTGTTATGTATGCTGTTGAGTAATTTAATAACTGATTACATTTGAGGAGGGTGCAAATGGGATGGATGTTTCATTATCAGGCAGGCGGTGTCCAGGAGCAGCCTCAGCGCTGTCTGATTTGGGGGAGAGTGGAGATGCCCATTTTCAACAATATTGAAAAAATATATATTTCACAGCACCCCACCTCATTGCTGTTGATGTCACCACCACCTTCTCCACTAGAAGATAGGAACGCAAAGCAGTGTTAGCCAGCTTACCTTCCACTCCAGCACCACCTCCTCGCTCTTACTCCGCATGGTCCTGTTTAAAATAAACAGGAGCAGCCGGGAGGCAGTGACAACAGCTCTCCCCCCTGTTTGGAGGGGAGCTCCAAACTGTGCAGTGCCGGAGCTGTCGAGCAAGAGGCCGGAATCCGTCTGGTCTCAGGTTCTGGGGATGTACTTATGCGTAGATTCACTTCTGGCTGAGCACACCAGCTTTCTTTTGTAACAGCAGCCTGGGGTGCCTACCTTGTGAGCAGATGCCCTAGCCTTGTCACTTCCAGGTTGCAGCGTTTGTTTCCTGCAATACCTGTTCAGATCTTGTTCACAACAAAACTGAAAAGTGGAAGGGCAGTGAAGGTAACACAGGTCCATTTCACAGGTTACTACCTCTGTGATACACATATATTTGCAAACCCATGTTTGTGACATTCATATTTGAAAATTGTGAAATATGTACAAATAGGCTGTACATACAGGCTCCAACTACATACATACTTACATACATACATGCTAACTACATACATACATACAAACTGCATACTAAGCACATGCACATTACATACTAATTACATAGTACATACACTGCATACTAAGCACATGCATACTACATACATACTATGTAGTTAGTATGTATATACTATGTAATTAGTATGTAGTATGCCTGTGCTTAGTATGTAGTTAGTATGTATGTACTATCATAGTACTCGAATTGAGGGGGGTGCAAAAATTTCATGGACACCACGTGCACCTGACCCTAGCTCCTCCTCTGGTACTATGTAGTTAGTATGTATGTTGTTTGTATATAGGTAGTATGTACAGTAGTATGCATCTGAAGTTTGTAGTTTGTATGTATGTGTATATATATAC
Source organism: Plestiodon gilberti rubricaudatus (assembly GCA_026170595.1). Classification (NCBI taxonomy): domain Eukaryota; kingdom Metazoa; phylum Chordata; class Lepidosauria; order Squamata; family Scincidae; genus Plestiodon; species Plestiodon gilberti. Next base: position 116,410,292 of record JANXHW010000001.1, read on the forward strand.
ATTATCAGGAATCTCATGTGTCAACAAATGCAAGTGTCAACATGATGATGGGGCGGCATTTGCGCCACCAGAACAGGGCTTACGCTGGCAGATCTTGTGATCCATCAGCATAAGGCCCAGCATTGGATTGGGCTGCTAAGCATGCTGAAGTCCACTAAAATTATTAAGCACACTTGAGTCTGTTTTGGACTGTGACCATTAGGTGTAGACTACTAAAAAAAAAAGTAGACTACTAAAAAAAAGTAGTGTGTGAAGGGATCCACATTTTGTTGCTCAAAACTCTCACCATGACACTTAGCCAGCTGATTCTGAAGTTAGGGCTAGGGTTGCCAAACCTGATGAAAACTATTCCTGGCGATATTTTTTCCCCTCCCACATAAATTACCAGTAGTTAATTAAGGTTGGAATCCTGAACATAGTGAGACTTACTTCGCAGTAATGCATAAGATTGTGGTGTCATCACAGTTATATTTTTCCTTATATCTAAATCACTTGCAGAATGGAAACCTGTCTTTTGAAATAGGATGAGATCCGTTAAACTGCATGGTAAAATTTATTGCTTACATGCTTCAGGTTTTTTAAAAATATATTTTTTAAAAGACCAGTGACTGCCAAGCTTGCAGGGAGGGGGGACTGCTTCATGCATTTTTTATTCATGGGAGGGGCAGCTCCATTTTTAAAAATCTGTGTCAGAACACCAGTTTGTTTTTTTTAAGGATTTAGGGGCATAACGATGAAGCCATGGGGCAATGGGGTGCAGCTTCAAGGCATTTTTACATTCCTTTGGGGCTGTATAGTTTAGTAGCAACTTTATTGCCAATTTCTCAGTTGGCTTAGCTTACCGTTGAAATCCTTCCTCTCTCATCTTTGATGGTGCCTGACTGGATACTGCCTGTGATGAGCTCCCTTCACCCTCCCCACTCAGCCAGCCCAGCGATCCAGTTTCCAACTCTCTCCGGCTCCACTTTTGCTGCCGTGTTTTCCTCGCCTCCTGCTCCCTGCCGGCTCAGTGACCCAGATGCTGGGGAAGAGGTGCAAAGGTGGAGCTGCTTGCAGTGCTGCTGCTCCCCCTGTATGGCTGACAAGTAGAAGGTGCATTTTTATTTTACCGTATTGTCCTGAGTATATGACACACCTGATTATAAGATGCACCCTTAGTTTGGTGCTATTAAAAAAATCTAATTAAATCACTGGCATTAAATTGCAACAGCCTGATTATAAGACGTACCCCTAGTTTAAAAACTTAAATTAGTTGAAAAAAGTGAGTCTTATACTCAGACCAATACGGTATTTTTTTGAGGCTCTTCTGGTTCTTGTGTATTCATCTCGAAGGGAATACAGAAGAAAAGAGTGAAGAGGTGGCCTAACTATGAGCAGTAGCTCTTGTTTATTCAATGCTGTTTATTGAGCATCCTTCAATATGTCAAAAGTATATCTATTTTTGAAGTCTGGGTGATATACAGATTTATTAAAATGTAATTGGTTAATCAGTTAATCTGTTTAAAGACAGATGATTAATCAAATTAAACTAAACATTTTTTAATCAGTGCTCAGTTACAAACAGGCTCATTCAGTTGTATAATGTAATGAGTCATTATTTATCAGTACATGTCACATTAACCTCCTAAAACTATTGTTTTAGAAAATGTACAAATAGATTCTAAAGTTTAAAGGGGACTTGCCTTGATTAGATTTAAATATTATATGTAGGCAGCAGCTCAGTGACAGAAAATGGCTTCCTTCTTGACTATCAGCAAATACAGTATATGAAAAGATAGAGGGCCCAGAGAGACAGAAACGGGCAGCCCAACCCTACCTAACTTCCCGCGCAGTGATGCAGCGTGAGCAATGCTGCATCCTGTGCGAGAATAATGGCTGCTGGAGGTCTCCGCAAGGTAAGGGGACATTTGTCCACCTGCCCCGGGGTAAGATCCAGCAGCTGCTATGAGGCAACTCAGATCTGCGCGAGCTCGATAGTTGGCGCAAGTCTGTGTTGCCCCATGTTGGTGAATTGGGCCTGGGAGGGGAGGATAGGATGCGGCGCGTGCCAGCACTGCCAATCCCGTCCCCTCCTGGGCCCAATCAGCCCACCCCTTCCCCTCTTGCCACCCATTCTTTGCCCCGTTACACCCCTCCCCTCCTTCCCCCTGCCCTGCCCTCGCTCCATTCTGCCCTCACGCTGCTCAGCACAAAACTCACCTTCTCTGGTCCACACTGCTCCTTCTGCTGGTACGCGTGGGCTGGTGCGGGCCTCTGCGCCAGCATTGGCAAGTGCTATGCTGTCGCAAATTGCTTTACAGCACATTTGCGATGGCAAGCATCAGTGCAGCGCATGCTGTGCCAGTTCTGGGGGTGAGTAGGATTGTGCCATGAGTGAAAGGAGTCTGTTGAAACGTTTCTGTTCCTCTGTACATTTCCAGCAATATCTGAGCATTTCCAGCAAAAGCTGAAATGTCCTTTCTGGGCAGCCAGTTCCATACTACGGATCCAGCGACAGAACAAGTGTTCCGTCGCTGGAAGCCGTCGCTAACGTGCTATAACACACATTTGCGATGACTCATGAGTAAGGGAAGCCGGCACACGGCCGCCTGCCCTCACTTTGCCACCGGGACATCCATGCAGCCGGCGGCAGAAGGTAGGTCTCCGGTGGCCGCCGCATGGGCAGTCCAGGTGGCGAGGGAGGGGGGCATTGGGTGAGCCAGCCTGGGAGGGGGCGGGGATGGCGTCCGCCATATCCCTGTCCCTACTGGGCTGGCTCGGCTGTTACACGGCCTCCTCCAACTTTCACCAGCTATTTAGCTGGCGGAAATCTGAGGGGGCCGATTGGGCCTGCCCTGATTTACACCCAGAGTAGGGGCAAACGTCCCCTTCCCCGAGTAGAACTCCCGGCTGTAGCAGCGCGGCCCCGAATGGGGATAAGATCCGGCAGGTGGCCCTGGATTTCGCCCTTCATGTTTTCTTAACTTTGTGAAGTTCCAAATATTGCTCCCCTTCAGAAGCAGATGCTGGTCCAATAAAAGATACCATCTTATCTATGTCGCCTTTCCAGTAGCTATAATATTTAACTGCTACCACTTTCTAGGAAAAATGTGACATTTGTACATTTGTCTCTGTGGTGTGGAGGCAGCCTCTTTCTGATTTTGTATCTCTAGAGTCTACATATTTGTGATGAAGCAGTGGACTAACATAGATGTCAGTATGGGGCCAGAGAGGAATACCAGAAGGTGTGCAGTCCTCTGAACATTCATGTTCCAAGAAACAAAGTCACCATCATTGTGACCGCTGAAAATAACACACTCAACAGAAATCAATGCTACTGTTTTTATGATCATTTATGACAATAGTTATGCCTATAAGGTTCTCATGTATCTATGATATAGTGGTATATAGCTCATATAGCTCATGTAAATACAGGTGACCCACTGGGGTTTTTTATTTTAATTGTTTTAATTATGTGTTTTTAATTATTTTAATGTACATGTTTATTTTAATGTTGTAAGTCGCCTTGAGTGCCCTTGCTGGGAGAAAGGCGGGATACAAATTCTTTAAATAAATAAATAAATAAATAAATATACTGTATATATCTAATTCTTTTCTTACATCAATATTGCAGGGAAAGATCGCTAATGGTAGAAAAGCTATTTTCCATAGAAGCTTGTTGACTATTCTAGATCTTTTATGCTTGATAAGTTTTTGAGAATGCCACCATTTCCTGGAACAGAGTTTGAAAACCACTGATTGGATAGGTAGAAAATTGTTCAAGTCCCACCTCTGGCATGGACTCATTGTGTTCATCTGGACAGGTCACCACAATGTCTCAGACTGTGTTCTACATGCATATGAAACCAAAGAATTATCACTTAGCAATAATTGAGTTGACTAGACACATGTTCATCTAACAGTTACAAGGACAAGGAGGATGCGGACGGCATTTCAGGAGTCTGTTGGCTACAGTTACCCCTCCAGGCGTATTTAGCCTTCCCCCACAACACACAAAACACAGAGATCCAGTTTGTTGAAAAATTATTGTATTTCCTGTAGTGCTCAAGGGGGTTTCGGGACAAGTTTCTTCTTCTTAACTTCTCACTGAATGAAGACTTGTGCTTTTAGAATACTTCTACGCATCTAGTGATATTCATTTAAAACCATGTCCTTAACACTAAAAAAAATAGAAGTCACAATACTGAACGTTTTTATAATGAAATAACAAGAGAGAATCAAATATGAGCTAGAAGAAGAATCAGATATTTACTGATGTTTTCAATACACCAGCAATATTAACTTTTTCTGTTTTGTGATAGACCTCTGGTTCTTGCACTACCTTATTATCCTGAGGTACACCCACACACGCAGAACACATTTTCACCATACAGTAGAAAAACCTTCTGTTTATCTCTGCCTGTATCTAAATCCTATTTCTGAAAGGAGACAGATAAATAGCCATGAGGAAGGGTTTTGCCCCACTTTGGCTGGTGCACCAGATAATCTTTTGGGGGAAAAGATTGATCTTACCAGAGTTATAGCGCGACCCTGCGCAAACTAAGGCTGGTGGTGTGAGCGCTCTGCCAGCCTAGGGTGTCATGAAAGTGCTGTAAAGCACTTTTGCGGCACCCAGATATTAAGTGATGCCGGCGCCGAAGCCAGTGCCGCTCACTCCGCCACCAGAAATGAACCTGACTGCCGGCCGCGGGTAAGTGCTGCACCAGGCAGCGGGAGGACATGGGGATGGCAGGCCAGGGTGGTGGGGGAGGGGGCAATTGGCTGGCTAGGCCAGGGAGGGGGCAGGATTGCTCTCCGCCGCTATCCGAACCCCCTTCCTGGGCCTGGCCAGCCTTACACGGCGTCCCCGGTTGTGCTGCAGCAAAGTAGCTGGCGTGCATCCGAGGAGGCCCATTGGGGCCTCTGGGGCTTACATCGGGGGAAAGGGACAAACCTAAATGGCCGGCCCCTGCATCTTATGCAGGATTGGGCAGCCCAACATGCTCTGGTTACTTCCAGCTAACCCAAATGCTTCTGAAGGGTTTGTTGCTTTAAAGCGGCAGTGTAAGCCACCATGCCTAATTATGGAAACTACAGGGTAAGTGTTTAAAACAACAACAACAACAACAACAACAACAACAACAACAACAACAACAACAACAACAATGTGTTTACTTCAGAGTCTGAAGGCATGATGCAAAAGCCACTGCCTTGGACAGTGAAAAAAATCATTTCATGTAAAGAATTTCCTGAGGACCACTTCAAGAGATTATGATTTGTTGTCTACATAGGAAAAGAGCATGCATATCGTAACACAGGGTGGGAGGCACATGTATCTTTTCCAATACATGGATATGGTTTGGGTAGGTAATGCCTATATTGGCTCGACTTACATATGTTTTAAACTTTATTTTGAATTTGGTTTTATATCGTTTGCAGACTTGTGAACATACCCACCCAGATCCAGCTGGGAGCCATATGAGCCTGGGATCATATCTCCGTGAAGATATCCTTAGCCTTGTGGGGAATCTCATGTGTCAACAGATGCTGTTCGTGTGATTCTTAAGCCTTATCTAACAGCTTTAATCCCACCAGTCCCCTGTCTGGAAGACAAAGTGGGGGTACAGAATCAGTTCTCTCACTCCTTCACCAAAAACCTGATAGTGTGTTTTCGTGTTTTCAGTTTTAAACGGCTACATTATCATACACATACCAGCAGATGCTCTCTTCATTCCCTGGCCTCTAGCTCTTGCTCCCTGCTTAATATATATATATATATATATATATATATATATATATATATATATATATATATATATATATATATATATATATATATATATCCCAACGTTCCATGGTCAACTAGCCCCTTATCTGTTTTTCCTACACCCCAAGTAGGATTTTCTGTCAATGTGGCTCAAAGATTTTAGATTAGTTACCAACCTGTAGGAAGTCTCCAGCATCAGAGGCATCGCTAGATTGGGGGGCGGGCGGTACTGTAAGTTCCGCACAGTTCTACTCCAATTTATGAGGTGGCCCCGCCCCCTCGCCGTTGGAGCCATTCTGAAGGCAACGCGCAGGGAGTCTCGGAATGGCTCTGACGGCGAGCGGGCAGGGCCACCTCGTAACACGGAGTAGAACTGTGCGGAACGTACAGTACCGCCCACCCTCTAGCAACGCCTCTGTCCAGCATTCTTACTAATCCCATGGAGAGCATAGAGGAGACACAAGTTGTTAATGACAGCACGGACAGCTGGGTCACCAATTTCAGAGAGCTTGGCAGTGAACAGTTTGACCACCACATAGTGACAGTGTGCCTAGAAGAGAATGCTTAATGGGCAAATGTGAATTCAGGAGTTTGTGTGGTGAACAGATTGCCCCAACTCACTTATTTGGAGGCCCTACTGACCTCAGATGCCCTCACTAGATCAACAGAAGTTCCAAGCATCCACCTTGCTCTATCTCCAATGCAAATTCTTTGCTGCAAATTCAACCAACCTGTACTATGGAATAACACAAGCAGAACATATTCAAAGTGGAACCAAACCAGCAGAGTGAACACCTACTGATAGATCCTCTCGGTCTTGATTCTTCAGTCTTTAAGAAGAGGGGCATCAATTTCCTACTTCTCAGTTGTGTAGTTATAGTAAGTGGGTGACTTACTCCAAGGTTTTTAACATAGGAGTGCAAGTATCAATTTCAGTCACATGCTCAACATGATCCTGAGTGCTAGATCATCTGGCAACAGTACTCTTGTTTATATAAAAAAAGATAACATCAAGCCCTCCAAAATGATAGAGGCGTGCTTCAATTTGTGTATTTCTTCATTCATTTAGTACCGATGCTTAGGGCTTGTGATACAAGCTTTTCTTTGACCTCAAGATTAGTCAACATTGAGAACACATTTCACGTACTCTAAATAACAACTTACTTAGAAGCTATCAGCTTATACAAACTGGATGGTTGATATGAACTATTGCAGGTCTACCTGCCACTTGCTGCGGCTGGATGCGCTGTCCTGGTAGATTATTCAGGTAGGACATCATGCCACTCATTAGTTATCCAGAACTAATTTAGGAATAGCTTTTGACCAAGAACCTGTATTGGAGGCAAAATTACATGATGTAACTTAGCATGTTAGTATGCATGTGCTTAGCATGTAGTTAGTATGTAGTATGCAACTCTTTAGGCGATAACTCTTTTAGACCGTGGTTTGATTACCCGAACAATGCTTTTAATTTTTGGTTTAGAATCTTCCAACCACGAAAGCCTAAGCATGTTTGTAAGACGCCTCTATGGAGAGGATACTTTTGTGGAACTTCGCAGATTTAAGAACTTGGGCCATGCACCCAAGGGGCAATATGAATATAAAGAAAGACTAGGTTGACAAGAGAACCAAGGTATTTTTACCTTATATTAAAAATGTCACAGATCAAATTAGAAAAATCTTAGAAAGAGCCAATCTCAGACCAATCTTTAGACCCACCAGGAAGGTCCAACAATTTCTCCGCCCTGTAAAGGACAAGAGATGCCCTCGGTCTACACCTGCTGTTTACCGCATTCCATGTGATGGAATGCAAACCACATTCTGCAAACCACAAAGACTACAAACCACAGACCCAGTCTCTGGATTCATTATGTGGATGATGTGTTCTCCATTTGGGAAGAAGGGGAAGTGGAACTGGGCCTTTTCTCACATCTGTATACATTGGGCCATTAAGTTCACTATGGAACAGGAGAGTGAAAAGAAGCTAACCTTCTTGGATGTGATGATCAACCAGAAAGAGGATGGCACCTTGGGACACAGAGTCTATCGTAAACCCACCCATACAGATCATTACATAAGGATGCTAATCACCACCCCAGACAAAAAGAGGACTCATCAATACTCTGCTCAGATTGGAGCCATTCAGTAAGTAAGGTCCTTGCTCTTATGTTACACCAGTCCATCTGTTAATCTTGATGACATATAAAGTAACACTCAGTGACAAATATCGTATTTTGAAAAATGAGCAAGGCCCCATAAGACTTGGGTGACAAGGGCTATAGAACCTTTCCACCAGGTGGCGCAACCATTGCTAATTATATCACAATTGAAGGTAGCTGGTTAAACATGACTCTTCCCTCTGCCAGTGCTTCCAGTGAACCTACTGGAGTTTTCCTGGGATATAATTAGTGGTGATGGCCACACACACACACACACACACACACACACACACACACACATCATTGTTTTTCAATTCTGTAAAGGGAATATGAAGCCTACATTGGTTAGAAATGAATTCAATTGAAAAAAATGGTTCTCTTCTTTCCGTCTTGACAATATTCAGTGCACAACCAATAGTGCCAGAGGGCTCAGGTTTAAAAGCACTTTAAGAGCAACGTGTAAAAATGTCCTAAATATTCATCCAAATGAATAAACCCATGCAAACGCTCTGCTCCTGAGTGCATCAAATAGACTGCTGCCTGCCACAGTCTGTGCCATGACAAAACAACGGAGGACTAAGATACTGAACTTCAGCACTTTGGGGGGCTTTTCCACTGCTGCATGCTGCACTTGGCTTGCTGCTGGTGGCTCACTAAATGTGCAGGCAGTAATGAGTAGGCATCTTTCCAGTAGATGTAATATACCAGAATCTGGAGCAGTTCCTGTTGGAGGAGCGATAATATGTGAGCTGAGCCACCCAGTACATGGTCAGCAAATGTGTCAATGTTGGCCTCCACCAGTAGGGAAAGTTGTTTGTTAGTTTAAAGGCTTGTGGGTTGCTCTCTCCTACTGATACTAGACCTGTCCTTTGACTTCTTTTCCTGTTTCGTTGCTTCTGCCTGTTTGTGACAACAGCTGCAGTTCTTTCTTTGTCCCAGTAAAGCTCTTAACTAAAGTCAGATTGTGTATAGCTGCTTTAATCCCTCAGCTCTGCTAACTATTCCAGTCTAGGTGTTGAGCCAGGACTCAAGCTTTTTCTGTCTACAAAGCCTGGTCTCAGTTTGGCAGCCATGAAAGGTTGTGATAGGCGAATCAGGGGACTTCCGGTAGGGGGAAATGGCTGGCTGGTAGCTCTGTCGGTTGCTCCACACCGACAGAGCACGTCTGATGGACTTAATTATTCTACCCTGGATTAAAAGGGTGTGCAATGAGATAAACCACATATCTTCAGATCGCTCCCATTACTTTCCCGAAGAGCGTAGGCTCATCGGGTTTGTTTTGGTTTGAGCGTGGAAGAGAACAGATTAACAACGAGCTCAAAAATCAGACGAATAGTAAGAAGCCCTCTCCCACTCATACTTCTACTTTGCTTATGCAAATGGCAAGGAACTACAGTAAGAATTGAAGAAATAAGCTAAGATAACGAGTTAATTTAAGAATAGAAGATTTGTTGAGAAGAGGATACAACTTGGAAGGAAGACAATATATTACAGTGAAAGTTTTAAATAAATTTTGGATACTTACAGAAGTTTGAAGTAACTAAGTACGAAGGGAAAGAAATATTCAAGGGAGCTATCTATGGACTGTTCCAGTGAGAGAAAAGGATTTGTTTGATTTTAAAATTGTTTGTTTGGAATTCCTGTGGTTTGAAGTTATGCAAAGAAGCTACAGAGGAGACAACCGAATGCTTCCGGTTCAAGGTTTATTGAACGAAGAATTATTATTTTGGTTGGTATTTGCCGCCTGCACACACTTTAAGAAGTTGAGCTGTTGGTGAATTGAATAAGTGAAAGTCTGCCATCTGGTGAAAATTAGAAATATGGCTACAAGAAAAAGAGTGAATACATTAGAAAAAAGATCACCTCCCAGAGAAAAAAGATCACCTCCAAAGACTCCTGGAATAGAAAGACCAGTGGAACAGTTGGACGAATGTTTTAAAAGATGGGAACAGAAATTTGATGCAAAATTGGGAACTTTGCAGGGAGAATTTCAGAAGATGAAGGGAGAACTGCAGCAACAATTGTACCAGTTAGATGTAACTGTGAAAGAAATGAAAGGTGATTTGCAAGGGATAAATATCAAGTTGAAAACACAGGAAGATAAAGTGATAAATCTTGAAATGGAGAGTTGTAAGATTCAAGATATGTTGGCGTTGGCTGAACAAGAGAGGAAACAGACTTCCTTACGGTTTCGTGCAATTCCAGAACAGCAAGGAGAAGATACAAGAAATAGAATGTTACAGATTCTGGCAGATTTTTTACAAATAGATCAAGAGGAACTGGATTTGGATTTGGATAACACATATAGAATTAATACAAGATATGCTGCAGTAAAGAAAGTGCCAAGAGATGTCTTGGTGCATTTTGTGAGACAACGAACAAGAGATAAAGTCCTTCAGCAACATTCCAAATCACGACTTGAGGTAGAAGGAAGGCACATCATTGTGCTAAAAGAGATCCCGTTGAGAATTTTGCAGAAAAGGAAACATTATGCATTTCTGGTGGAGGTGCTGAAGAAAAAGACGATTACCTTTAGGTGGGGAAAATTAGATGGTGTGATTGTTAAACTTTATGGAAAAACCTACAGATTGGATACAATTCAGAAAGCAAAAGAGTTTTTGGGAAGAGTTCAGGATGGAGGAGAAGAAGAAGAAGAAGAAGAAGAAGAAGAAGAAGAAGAAGAAGAAGAAGAAGAAGAAGAAGAAGAAGAAGAAGAAGAAGAAGGGACAGATGGTGCAATTGCAAGTTGTGACCAGTAAAGATGGATTACAAATTTTTATCATGGAATATTAATGGAGCTAATGCTCCGCAAAAAAGAAAAAGAGTATTTCGTTATTTGAAGAAACTTAATCAGGATGTGATATGCCTCCAAGAAACTCATATAAAAAAGGGAGATACAAAATTTTTGATCCAGAAAAGTTTGGGAGAAGAATTTTTTTCAACAAACATCAAGAAGAAGAATGGGGTGGTTTTATATGTTAAAAAATATTTGAAGCCGGAATTAATATTTTCAGATGATAAAGGAAGAGGGGTGGCAGTGGAAGTAACATTAGATGGCATAAGAACATTAATATTGGGGGTGTATACACCACATCAACAAAAAGGGGAAATTTTTAGATATTTGATGAATTTGCTGGCAAACTATTCTTATAGTAGTTTTTGCTTGTTGGGTGACTGGAATGGAGTGGTCTCTCCGTTGAGTGATAAAAGCTCAGAAAAAGAAATAAAGCATAACCAAGGGAAACTACCTAAAAGTTTTTTGAAATGGTGGAGACTTTAGGGGTTTTGGACATATGGAGACAGAAAAATGGGAACTCTAAGGAGTTCACACATTATTCAGAGAGACATGGATCAAGTTCAAGAATTGATATGTTTTGGGTGTCAAAGGATATAGCTGTTAGAACTTCCAAAGCAGAGATTTTAGCAAAATCTATTTCAGATCATAATCCGATATCATTGGCAATAAGGAAGAAAATTAAAACTTATAGATGGAGACTGAATGAACTATTATTACAGAAAGAAGAGATAATAGAAGAAGCTAAAAGTAAATTAAAAGACTTTTTTGAGTTAAATATGAATAAAGGAACAGAGGTAAGAATAGTTTGGGATGCGAGTAAAGCTTTTATAAGAGGATATTTTATACAAAAAAATGCAGAATGGACTAAAAAGAGGCAAATTAAGTTTCAATTGAAGAAGAGATGAAGAAGAAAGAACAAGAGTTGAGGATGACACCTGGTGATAAAAAAGTACTACAACAAATTAAAATTTTACAGAGTCAACTATCCCTGATGATAACAGGAGAAATAGAAATGAAAATGAAGTATGCGAAACAAAGGTATTTTGAACATGCTAATAAACCAGGAAAATTTTTAGCTTATAAACTGAGGAAAGACAGAGAGAAAAGAATTATTTCTAAGTTACAAGAGACAGATAAAATATGTACAGAACAGGAAGATATACAAAAACTGATTGTAAATTATTATACAAATTTATATAAAAGACAGAATGTAGAATCTGCAAAAATAAAGGAATATTTGGCAAAGCAAAATTTACCAAAAGTATTGGAAGATCAGAAATTAATCTTAAATGAAAGGATCATGCCTAGAGACGTGGCAGATGCGATAAAGAGAGTTAAGTTGAATAAGGCACCAGGTCCAGATGGTTTGACTGGGAGATTTTATAAATGTTTAGAAGATGTAATAAGTACTCCATTACAACAGACGATGAATGAAATTTTACAAAATAGAAGAATGCCAGATTCATGGAAAGAGGCGAACATAACTTTGATACCAAAAGAAGGACAAGATTCAAGTAGTATAAAGAACTATAGACCTATATCATTGCTTAACAATGATTATAAGATATTTACATCAATTTTAGCGAATGAAGAAGATGTTGCAAAAATTCATACATGAAGATCAATGTGGTTTTCTACCAAAAAGACATTTGAGGGAGAATGTAAGAATTGTTGTAGATATGTTGGAACATTTTGACAAACGTATAAATAAGCAATTAGCATTAATATTTATAGATGCTGAAAAAGCTTTTGATAATTTGAACTGGCCTTTTTTACTAGAAGTTTTACAAGAAATGGACTTTGGGGAAAATTTTTATAAATGGATAAATTCAATTTATGTGACACAAACTGCAAGAGTATTAGTGAATGGTGAGCTGCCTAAGACATTTGAAATTCAAAAAGGTACGCGACAAGGATGTCGGTTATCACCATTGCTGTTTATATTGGTGTTAGAAGTTTTGAATAGAAATATTAGACAAGATGAAAGAATACATGGTGTGAAGATTAAGAAAGAAACATTCAAGTTAAGAGCCTTCGCGGATGACTTGGTATTAATGCTGGAAAATCCGTTAAAAGATATAGAGTTGTTGATGAGTAAATTAAAAGAATTTGGATCTCTTGCAGGATTTAAAGTTAATAAACAGAAGACAAAAATAGTGACTAGAAATATGAAGATTCAAGATCAACTGAAACTGATGAATAAAACAGGATTTAAGGTGGAAAAAAAAGTTAAATATTTGGGAATTGTATTGACGAGTATGAATTGTACATTATTTCAAAATAATTATGTTAAAGTATGGAATGAAATTAAGAAAGATCTGTTAAGATGGGAAAGATTGAAATTGTCTTTACTAGGAAGGATATCGGTGATTAAGATGAATGTATTGCCAAAAATGATGTTCTTATTTCAAACGATACCAGTGATTATATCTGATGCACCATTTAAAGAATGGCAGAAAGACATTTCTAAATTTATTTGGCAAGGGAAAAAACCAAGGGTGAAATACAAGATCCTTCAAGATGCAAAGGAGAGAGGAGGATTAGGACTACCGGATTTGAAAGTATATTATGCAACATGTTGTTTTGTATGGTTGAAAGAGTGGGTGTATTTACAAAATAGAAGATTATTGGAGTTAGAAGGCTCTGACGAGATTTGGTTGGCATGGGTATTTGTGGTATGATAAAGTGAAAACAAATTTAGAATTTAAAAATCACTATGTTAGACATGCATTATGGAGAATTTGGAATAGATATAAAATGAGGTTTTATGAGAAAATACCATTATGGGTTGCACCATATGAAGCACACTTTGGTGGAAGCAAATGCATGTCGGAGGGAGAGTGCCGAGCAAATCTGACACGAAAACCCTTGACTTCCGAAGGGCAGACTTCCCCAAAATGAGAAGACTAGTTAAGAAAAAGCTGAAAGGGAAGGTAAAAAGAGTCCAATCGCTCCAGAGTGCATGGAGGCTGTTTAAAACAACAGTCATAGAGGCCCAGCGGGAGTGTATCCCACAAAGGAGGAAGGGCTCGACCAAGTCCAGGAGGATGCCGGCATGGCTAACAAGCACAGTTAAGGAGGCTATAAAAGGCAAGGAAGCTTCCTTCCGTAAATGGAAGTCTTGCCCTAGTGAGGAAAATAAACAGGAGCACAAACTATGGCAAAAGAAATGTAAAAAGATGATACGGGAGGACAAGAAAGACTTTGAGGAACGTATGGCAGGCAACATAAAAGGGAATAACAAAAGCTTCTTCAAATATGTTAGAAGCAGGAAACCTGCCAGGGAAACGGTGGGTCCGCTGGATGGTGAGGGAGAGAAAGGGGTGATAAAAGGGGACTTGGAGACTGCAGAGAAATTAAATGAGTTCTTTGCATCTGTCTTCACGGCAGAAGACCTCGGGCAAATACCGCTGCCAGAACGGTCTCCCCTGACTAAAGAATTAAGTCAAATAGAGGTTAAAAGAGAAGATGTCTCAGACTTAATTGACAAAATAAAGATCAATAAATCACCAGGCCCGGATGGCATCCACCCAAGAGTTCTGAAGGAACTCAAGAATGAAGTTGCTGACCTCTTGACCCAAATATGCAACTTGTCCCTTAAAACAGCCACTGTGCCAGAGGATTGGAGGATAGCTAATGTCACGCCAATCTTTAAAAAAGGAAGGAGGGGGGACCCGGGAAACTACAGGCCGGTCAGCCTAACATCTGTTCCAGGGAAGATGGTGGAAAGTCTCATTAAGGATAAAATCTTAAAATACATAGAAGAACAAGCTCTGCTGAGGGAGAGTCAGCATGGCTTCTGCAAGGGGAAGTCTTGCCTCACAAACCTGTTAGAATTTTTTGAAAAGGTCAACAGGCATGTGGATGCGAGCGAACCCGTGGATATTATATATCTGGATTTTCAGAAGGCGTTTGACACGGTCCCTCATGAAAGGCTCCTGCGAAAACTCCACAGTCAGGGAATAAGAGGGCAGGTCCTCTTGTGGATTAGGAACTGGTTGAAGACCAGGAAACAGCGAGTGGGAGTCAATGGGCAATTTTCACAATGGCGAGAGGTGAAAAGCGGTGTGCCCCAAGGATCGGTCTTGGGACCGGTGCTTTTCAACTTATTCATAAATGACCTGGAGTTGGGGATAGGCAGTGAGGTGGCCAAGTTTGCGGATGACACTAAACTTTTCCAGGTGGTAAAGACCAGCAGGGATTGTGAAGAGCTCCGAAGGATCTCTCCAAACTGGGAGAATGGGCAGCAAAATGGCAGATGCGCTTCAATGTAAGTAAGTGCAAAGTGATGCACATTGGGGCAAGAAACCAAAATTTCACATATACGCTAATGGGTTCTGAGTTGTCTGTGACGGATGAAGAGAGAGATCTTGGGGTGCTGGTGGACAGGTCGATGAAAGTGTCGACCCAGTGTGCGGCGGCTGTGAAGAAGGCCAATTCCATGCTCGGGATCATTAAAAAGGGGATTGAGAATAAAACGGCCAATATCATTATGCCTTTGTACAAATCGATGGTAAGGCCACATCTGGAGTATTGTGTCCATTTCTGGTCACCATACCTCAAAAAGGATATAGTTGAATTGGAAAAGGTGCAGAAAAGAGCGACCAGAATGATTTGTGGGCTGGAGCACCTCCCTTACGAGGAAAGGCTACAGCGTCTGGGGCTTTTCAGCCTAGAAAAAAGGCGCCTGAGGGGGGACATGATTGAGACTTATAAAATTATGCATGGGATGGAGAGAGTGGATAGAGGGAAATTCTTCTCCCTCTCGCACAACACCAGAACCAGGGGACACGCACTAAAATTGAGTGGAGGGAGAGTTAGAACAGACAAAAGAAAATATTTCTTTACCCAGCGTGTGATTCATCTGTGGAACTCCTTGCCACAGGATGTCGTGATGGCACCTGGCCTAGATGCCTTTAAAAGGGGTTTGGACAAATTCATGGAGGAAAAGACCATCATAGGTTACAAGCCATAAGCAACCTCCTGGGTTTTTTTAGAAGTGGGTTTTCTCTGTGCCAGGTGCAAGGGAGTGGCAACTGGACACAGGTATCTTGTTGTCTCGTGTGCTCCCTGAGGCATCTGGTGGGGCCACTGTGTGACACAGGAAGCTGGACTAGATGGACTTTTGGCCTGATCCAGCAGGGCTCTTCTTATGTTCTTATGTTCTTATAAGCAGCGTGCCAAAAGAGAAAGGACTATTATACAAGAATTTATTAAATTTTTCACAAGGAGACTATACCATAAAGTCAAGAGAAAAATTAATGGAAGAAGACTTTAATTGCCAATGGTTTGTATATGTTCAAATTTTGGAGAGATTTAAAGTGGACAAGAAGGCATATGGATTTGTAGAAGAAGAATCAATACTGGAGGTACAATTAAAATCTGAAGACCAGGTAATCTCAAAAATGTATAAATTGCTTTTGAAGTTCGAGACAGAAGAAGAACAGGTTAAAGAATGTACGATTCATTGGGCGAAAAATGTAGGTCATGTTATTTTAATGGACCAATGGGAACAACTATGGTTAAAACAGTTGAAATTTACGTTAAATGTTAATATTAAAGAAAATATGTATAAAATGATGTATAGATGGTATATAACCCCAAGCAAATTAGCAAAAATGTATGAGAAGTTGACAAATAGCTGTTGGAAATGTAAAAAGCAAGAAGGAACTTTTTACCATATGTGGTGGACATGCCCCCAAGCAAAGAAGTATTGGACTCAGATTCATAAACAGATTGAGTTGATTTTAAAGATTAAGGTTCAAATGAAACCGGAAACCTTTTTGTTGGGTATGAGGGATGATCATGTAGGCGAAAAATTTCAAACTTTGTTCTTATATATGATAGCTGTGGCAAGAATTTTATATGCACAATATTGGAAGAATTCGGAGATACCTTCGCTGGAAGATTGGTGGCTGAAAGTTTTGGATTATGCTGAAATGGATAAACTTACAATTTTAATTAAGGAAAAGTCAGTTAACCTTTTCGAGAATAACTGGAAACCATTTATCGATTTTTTAAGAGAAAGAGAGAAGAACGATGTGATGATATGCGGATTTAATGAATAGAATGTGGGTGTTATTTTGGCTTAGTTGGATATTATATGTAGAAAATGGTGAATAGTATGCTAGTAGGATGCATTGCTTCGTGCTTGCTATAACTTTATGAAATATGTATTGTTTTTATGTTTTTTTTCATATATATTTATATTTTATTGATATATTAAAACATAAAAACAATACATATTTCATAAAGTTATAGCAAGCGCGAAGCAATACATCCTACTAGCATACTGTTCACTATTTTCTACATATAATTTCCAACTAAGCCAAAACAACACCCACATTCTATTCATTAAATCCGCATATCATCACATCATTCCTCTCTCTCTCTCTTAAAAAGTCAATAAATGGTTTCCAATTATTCACGAAAAAGTTAACTGACTTTTCCTTAATTAAAATTGTAAGTTTATCCATTTCAGCATAGTCCAAAACTTTCAGCCACCAATCTTCCAGCGAAGGTATCTCCGAATTCTTCCAATATTGTGCATATAAAATTCTTGCCGCAGCTATCATATATAAAAACAAAGTTTGAAATTTTTCGCGTACATGATCCTCCCACATACCCAACAAAAATGTTTCCGGTTTCATTTGAACCTTAATCTTTAAAATCAACTCAATCTGTTTATGAATCTGAGTCCAGTACTTCTTTGCTTGGGGGCATGTCCACCACATATGGTAAAAAGTTCCTTCTTGCTTTTTACATTTCCAACATCTATTCGTCACCTTCTCATACATTTTTGCTAATTTGCTTGGGGTTGTATTGTTTTTATGTTTTAATATATTAATAAAATATAAATATATATGAAAAAAAGAAAGGTTGTGATAGGCTTCAGTCTGAAGTACCGTTGTTACCCAAGTTGCCTCAATAAAATCATGCTTCATTTTATTCCTAGTCCTGAGACTATGAAGAACCTTGGCAACATTGGCGAGTTCACACAGTCACTTTGTCCAGAACCAAACAATCATCAGGATCCTGGGGGGAATCATGGGTAGCCCAATCCAGTGTAAGATATGGAGGCCAAGGCAACCCTGGTACACCTCGATGGAAGGGGACGATCGTCCCCTGGGTGCAATGGGCCTCCTCAAATGTACACGAGCTCCGGATATCGGCATATCTCACTGCCGATCTCTCTGCACTCTCCAGGCCCGGGGAGGCCAATGGCCGCCCCCCATCACTACCCGGTCCGCCCTCTCCCTGCTTCTGCCCCGGCCGGTGAAGGCCTTATCTGCTCCGGTGGGCACAGGGCCAGGTAGGAGCCCAGGTAAGGGCCGCCAGCCACTGCGCTGGCAGTCCTTACTCATCGGGTGCCGTAAACGCACTTTATGGTGAGTTTACGACACCTTGCACTGGGGGAGCACGCCCCCCCCCCAGCTCAGGCCTACCCAGGATTGCACCGTCAGTTAAAATAACCATTAGTTATTTTATTATTTATTTTCTAAAATGTACACCCTGCCTTTCCCTGTGTAAAACAAGCACAAGGTGGTTTATTCCAGCAAAATAGCATGAAACTGTGTAAAACAATAAAAAACAATTATAAAAAAAACCTAGCCACCTAGAAACAGATAAATTGTTCACTGAGAAAAACAATAATATAACCTCCAAAAACCTGGCAAAAATTCCCACCCACCCCCAGCTTCAATTGTTCCCAGTGTGCTCAGCATTTCTTTTGTATTATGAGGACCACCACTATTGAGAGAGAAAAAGAACCTGCTACCTTTCTCACTTCATTCAAAATGTATCACCTTATACCTCACAAAGAAGGAACATCCAGGCTGGGGGCAAGAAGTCTCTCAGGGAAACGGGAAGCGGAGCCAGATCAAGCAGGCTCTTAAAGAGGCAACTTGTCTTCTCAGCTCAATTCTCACCTCACAACGGCCGTGTGGGTAAATTTAGTGAAAATGTGATGTGGGGCTCAAAGAATTAGGCAAGCCTCTTCCTGGATTTCTGTTTTGTTTGGCTGGAGAATGTGTTTGTCAGTGGCTCAGACCGCTACGAAGCAGCTGCACGCACTCGACAAACACCAAGGAGGAAAACACCTTGCATCTGCCGTCTCATGACATGCATCTGACACAGGCAGGGAGGGAGGGAATGGCTACAGAAATGAAAACAGACCACCACATGCCCAGGGCCTCTGCCAACACTCTCTCCATCTCCCCCTCCCCTCACTTTCATCTGAGCAATGATTTCTTCTAGGTCACTCCCTGAATCTGCTTGCACCGATTGCTGAGCCAGTGGACTGACGATAATTAATCTTCTTTTGTGAAGTATTGTGAGGTAGCAATTGATCTTGTAGACTGCAGAGGGCTTTTGACAAGTATTGTACAACCCAAACACCACTGAAAAACACCTTCATCATCGCTTATATGTTTCTCTCTTCCTGCCACTTAATTAGATTTCTGGCAGATTGAAGTTGTGGTTCTTAATGTTTCTAGTCACTGTAGACAGGGTGTTGTGTAGTGCCCATGAGAGCATCCTGGAAGATAGGAAAGTCCTCAGTTTAAAATGTTGCCTTTGTCACCACCTCATTAGCTGGCCTTAGGCAAGTCGCTATTCTCTCAGTTTCACCCTTGCCTCTCTGTGGTATGGGGACAAAAATACTGACCAGTGGCGTCGCGACGACGCGCGACACCCCTGAGCGGGGGTGCGCATCACCCTTAAGGGGGAGGCTCCGCCCCCGCGCGTGACGTCACGCGCAGGAGCGGAGCGCCCTCTCCGCTCCGTTTTCGGCTCATTTTGGAGCCAAACGGAGGCGAGGGAGGGCGGGCGGGCCCATCTGCACCGCAAAATTGTAAGTAAGGGGCATCGCGCGTCACCCCTATACACGCGATGCCCCCCGGCGGCCCGCCCCCCCGCTTCCCCCCGTCGACGCCAGTGATACTGACCCTCTGCAGGGACTCAAAGACGAAAGAGAAGTATGTCTTTCTCTCCTGCTTGTGGGCTTCCCAGAGAAGCAGGAGGGCCATGGTGATCAAAGCTCTTCACATGTATTATCTCAGTATAATCCTCACAACAACCCTGTAAGGTAAGTGTTATTACCCCATATTGCAGCTGGGTTGCTGAGGCTGAGAAGGCAGCATGGCTTGCCTGAGGCCGTGCAGTGAGCTCAGGCAGAGGTGAGATTCAGACCTCACTTAAGTTATACAACATTAGGAAAAAAAGGAATGAATGAGATTAATGGTGCAATCCTATCCCCAGGCTGGGCCGGCATAGTGTGTGCTGGTCTAGGGTGTCACAAATGTGCCATAAAGCATGTTTTTTGCACCCTGGGAGTAAGGCGTGCTAGGTGGAGGGCCTGCACCATTTGCCCGCCGCTCAGCTCATCGGACTGCACCATGGAGTCGCTCTGAGTGGTGCGGGGGCTGGGGGAGGGAAGGCGGAGAGGGGGAGTAACTGGGCGGGGGATGGGTGGAGATGGAGGCAGATTGGACCCAGGAGGAGACGGAGATAGGCAATGCTGCCCAGCACCATACCCTATTCTCCCTCCCAGGCCTTTTTGCCCAATATGGGGCTTCCCAGTTCTCCACCAGCTCAAGAGCTAGTGCAGATCTGAGAAGCCCCATAGTGCTGACTGGGGCTTTACCCGGAGTAAGGGGACAAACGTTCCCTTACTCTGAGGAAGCCTCCAGCCTGCTGCTGCCGGGCACAGGCTGCAGCGTAGACCCCCATCCCAAACTGCAGGGCAGCCGGATAGGATTGGGTTGCCCCTTATATCCCTTGAATCTAGTGACCATTCATATTCCTGCAGCCTGATCCCTGAGCTTCTTGAGTGATCAGGAACTCCAAAGTGCACACAGTTTCTATGCATGCATTCAGGGGTTAATGCAGATCTGCACATACTGTACAATGAGGGATGTCTACGAGAAACTGTCCCTAATACGAAAGTCAACATATAAACTAGCTTGCGTGGGATATTCATCCTTGGAATTTTGGACTGTAGACATGAGTCAAGTTCACACAGACACTGTCAACTTCACACGAGTACATGACTGTGAGTACATGTAGCAAACCAATCTGTGCATGTGGGGAGCTGACAGCTATTTCTATGGTTATGTCTGCACTTTCCCCAGTTTCCAAGCATCCTTCTGAGGAGCCTCTCTGTTATCTGTCTGTCTTGATCTGTCTTGATGCATTTATTTATATAGCACAATTCATGAATATGATGCTTTGCAAGGAATGAGAGGATAGATTTCTGCCCCAAGGAGCTTACAGTGAGTGACATAAGGGAGACGATAGAGGAGGGGAATGGGAATGGAGACAGGAAATTTTAATACATGGGAATTATTACAAAACTGGACTCCAAGGATGTAGAGATACTCCCTCTCTCTTCTTCTGCACCTAAATTCTGCTGGTCTTTGCATCCAGATCATGAAAAGTATTCTAAGAAACACAAATCGTCTTGTCTCCTGGGATGCTGGAAACAATGCTGAAAGTGAAAACACAGCTATGCAGATTGCAAAGCCCAGGGTGGTCTTATAATTGTGCCCATTACCACTGTAGATATGATGGCTGAGAGTCTGAGACATAATATGATGATATTATGGATGAGGAGAAAAGGGGGAGAAGTCAATTGCAAGAACCAGTGTGGGCTGAAGCAACCTGTGCATGGATATTGTGAGCATCGGATACACAGAAGCAAGGCAATCTCCAACCCACCCACCCCATCTCTAAGACTGTGAACACATCTGCTGCATGTCACCAGACTACTCTGAGGGGCAGCCATTTCTTGCCCAGGGCATCATGTACTGTATAGTCCTTCTCCATCCTTCTGCAGAAAGCGTGATGTGGCCTCTGAGACATGCATCTACTCCCCACTGTGCATGTCTCTGTTTTCCACAAGATCGTAACTTTTTTCTTTGGGAGGCAAGGAGGATACTGGGCTCCTGGCAATCAAGTACACGGGGTTGCCGTTTATCCCTTTACAGCCACAGACAACATCAAAATGGCTCGTAATATTCTTACATTAATGAAAATAAAATGACTCAGAGCCCAATCCTACCTCCCCACCTGCTGGTACAGTCGTGCCAAAAATGGGCACGCTGTATCCAGCAAGGGGGGGGGATCGGGAGGCTTCAGCAGGGAAAGGGGATTTAAATCCCCTCATCCCTGTGTAAGCCTCACGACCCGCAAAGGGTCTGCTTGGACCTGTGCCAGCGATGGACCTTGCATCTCCTGGCGCAAGTCCGAAGAGAGAAAGGTAGCGGGGAGGGTGCAGAAAAGGGGGCTAGAATCTGGCACGCATCATCGCCGCCAGATTAACCCCCTTCCACAGCTTCCCTGCCCCGTCACACCCCCACCCCATTTTGCCCCTCCCCCATTTTACCCCCTCCCTGCTGCTGCCTTACCTGCTCCGACAGGTGTAGCAGCTCCAATTACGGACCTGGAGTGCTGCCGTCTTGCGTGGCAGCAATCCTAAAATGGCCACCGATGGAGTGCTCCATGGTCTGACGGCAGCCATGTTGCAACAGTGGACGTCTCTTCCACTGTCACAAAGCCCTACATAGAACAGCCCAAGCCTGCATAGGACTGGGCCTGTCAGTCATAGGTGGAAAGAGCAATTGTTTTAATATGCAGAAAACAAGTCTCAATTTTTGTTCCACGGAATTTCTGTCGTGTGTTTTCCCCCTCTTCATATGCTTTTCTCTAGGTCTTTGGTTGCTCACCCCCACCCACCCACTTCACACACTTCTTTTCCAATGCCCACTTCTCTCTTGTTTCTCTGCATAATGTCGCTTAATAATTCCCAAAGGATAAATGTCACACTTCCTGCTCTTGCTTTCCAGTTGGAACCCAGAATCCAATTATAAACCCATTAAACAGTGGTAAAACACTCTCAGTTGGGAGTATGTCTTTTTTCAGAACTACATGTGCAGTATCCATTTACAGCAGTCCTGGAAGAATGTTGTGCCAAGCAGTGGAGACCAATGTTTATAAAAAGAACAGCTGCCATCTCCATAGCCCCCCCTTCTTTCTCTTTCCTCACCCCAAAAAGTCAAGAGTCTTGCTTATCTTAAATTCTACCTAACTCCAAGCAATTCTGAAGGAAAGAAAACTAAATTAGGAACATGATGCTGATGCATAAAGAAATCCTTCCAAAACGTAGACCTGCCAACAGTGCTCCTATAAGAGCTGATGAACGCGTTGGGCAACATGGTTTCCATCGTGGCACATGGATGATTTGCATGGGCGCACACCTGAAATCAAGTAAGAGACACATAGCAAAAACATGCAAGGCAAGATCACTGCCTAATAAGATCTGTCTAATAACAGTTGCTTCCAGGAATCCCTTCAAACCGCATCAGCATGACCGGCTAAGGCAAAACAGAGTTGTACAGCGATCCTCTAAGCACTGCACCAGCATGTACAAGGTATGAACACAGTGAAGAAAAGCCCACTGCCAGGTGTCTCCCACCTGTCTAGAATCCCAATACCCTGAGGTTCCATGTTCCTACTTTGCTCAGATTTCATTCCTTTCCGTTTCCTGTCTCTGCTTTAGGCTCTAAATCCACATCTGGCACCAGTCTGACCACAAATTTGCATTGCAGGAAGTATTCATTCATTCCCTGCTTGGTTATGCAAGGGTGAGCTAATAATATTTATTATTTTTTTAAAAAAAAAATATCCTGCCCCCTCCCCTTGTAAACAAGGCATATATCTCAGACTGTCCTGCATCATCAGTTTCTTGTGCAATAAAATAATAATTTTATTGCCATTCATTCATTCTGCCCAGTCTGTGTGTCCAGTCTCAAGAATTCATTTCTATTGGGGGGAAGGATCACATATTCCTAGCACTCAATAGACAGAACATTATACCTAGAAAAATGTCATACATATATACATACATAATCTTTATTGCAGTCACAGACCAATGCAAACCTAGAAAAATGTGATCGCTTCCATCAGACAACACATCCATGACTCTTGTGGGAGGACTAGAGATATCCTGTAATTCTGTGGGTAGTGTGGGAGTCAAAAGCATCTGTGCCAACCGAGCCTACTATTTTCCTGCAGGAAATGCATTTCAAGACAAGTCAGATAAAGCACGTTGTCTGTGGCCTATGTATCAAGTAATGATTTTAAGTAAAGGTAAGGTTCCCCTTGCTCGAAAGCCAGTCGTTACCGACTCTAGGGGTGGTGCTCATCTCAGTTTCAAAGCCGAAGAGCCAGCGATGTCCAAAGACGCTTCCGTGGTCATGTGGCAAGCATGACTTAACACCAAGGCGCACAGAACGCTGTTATCTTCCCGCAGAGGCAGTACTAATTAATCTAATTGCAATTTCTTGCTTTCAAACTGCTAGGTTGGCAGGAGCTGGAGCCGAGGACGGTAGCTCACACCGTTACACGGCACTCGGGTCTAGAACTGCTATCCTGCCTACCTCCCGGTTTGCAGTTCAGCGTCTTAACCACTAAGCCATTGCAGCCCCTATTATTTTACCCCTAATGATTTTACCACAGTGCAAATAGACACTTGTACCGTGACAGCTAAAGCTGGTCTGGAGGGCTGGGCAGCCTGATTTAGAGTCATTCTCAGCCATGCAGTTCTGAAGACAGGACCTCTATTGCCTGAGTGCATATCGACAAGTCCCTTGATCCCATTTGTGGTTCAGCTGGCCTCTGCAGACAACGAAGGCCATATTTTTCCACATGCTTGAGGGAAATGATGATGATCAGTCCATTAACATGTGGCCAATTTCTTTTTTTTAAAGCTGTGCCAATAAAGTCACAGACAGCACTATAAACATATTATTATAGCCGTATCGCCTTCCCATACATTCCAATCTGTTTTCAAATTTCTGCACACATAAAATGCTGCATCTGTTGTGATAATTCGTAACTGATTCTGGCTGTGTTTGAACATGTCTTTTCTTACACCTTATTTTACTCCTGTGATACTCCCCACGTACAACACCCAGAGCTCCTTGGAGGAAGGGTGGGATAAACTGAGATAAAGATAATCCTGACCCTGTGATAATCCTGACCCTAAATCCTGTCCCAGTAGTGTTGTCACCAATGAAAATATCAGCAGTCTAAAAAAATATAGGTCCAGTTCACACATGCATGTACAATCCTAGTACAATTAACTTATGGCAAAGTCCTACCCTATACAAGCACCAACACAGTGTGACCTGCACAGGTGCTTGCCATCGAAAAAATGCTGTAAAGCACTTTGCAAAGGCATCGTAGTTGCTGAGGCTGGCGCAAAGACCCGTGCTGGCCTGCACATGCTGCCAGAAGGACCAGCGTGTGACGGAGATGGTAGGTTCTGCGCTGAGTAACGTGGAGGTGGAAAAGGGTAGGGAGGTCGGGGAGGGGGTTAACGGGGCAGGGTGGGCAGATCGGGTCCAGGAGGGAGGAGGATCCTATCCCCCTCCTGGCCCTGATCCACTGACAAGGGGCAATGTGCACTTGCGTCAGCTATGTAGCTCGGGCAGGTTTGACTTGTCCCATTGCGGCTGCTGAGGTTTACCATGGCGCACCCTGCAGAGACCTCCAGCAGCTGAAATTCCCACACAGGATGCAGCTTCCAGACTTCCTCTGATGGTGAGTGGGAGAGGCTACTTTGCTCCTCTGTGTAACGCCATGCAGCACTTACCGCATCGCCGCCCCCCTCCCCGGCTACATTACTGGCCGCTGCATTGCTGCATGGGACTTTGTGCTAGATTTTACACTAGTTTTTACACTAGCCAATATTTCACGGTCATTTTTCCTTATGCACATCACTTTAAGATTGATTTTAAGTAGAGATTAATATGTTATAGACGTTTTCAGTTTAGAGACTATTACTAAGGAAGTCCATGAGGGAGGACTATAAAATTGGAGATGGGCTAGAAATGCATCTATTTTTTTCTTCTTCCACCCCCAGCATCATTTCCCTCTCTCCCCACTTAACAGATCACCAAGACAACTAGAGATGCACCTTGTTTTAAATGGAAGAGGAGGAAGGCGAGTAACTCATTCAGATATTTTTGCAAGCCAGTGCAGTGGTGGGCTTTGCATGAGAAAGGTTCGTTCTGTATTCCCTGACATGTTTTTCTGCAGGTGTTGGTGGGAATGGATCTCCCAGTGTGACACCAGCTGACAAATGGCAGCTGTTAGGCTACTGTGATTGCAACTCAAGTTCACTTTTGTTTCTGGTTTTATCTAGCCTAACTGGAGTGGCCCACTATTACAAGCCAGTGTGATTTTTCTCCCACCACCTTTCTTCTCTTCCAGTCTTGGCAATTATTTTACATTCTGTCTTCAGGGAATAGGCCCCAGCCTGCTCATTGTAAATCAGAAAATCACACTCCAGCATGCTTTGCCTAGTCCAAGGTTTTGGCAGAAGCACAACTCTTGATCATAACAAAAAAGCCCGTCACACGTAGAAATGAGCAATGGGAAATGCACCCTCAGCCAACAGCTGGGCTGATTCACAAAATCACATTTGAACTAAGCTTCAATAATGTATTTACTTATGTGCTACCTTTCATCTTATGGCAGAAGAACATAAGAAAAGCCCTGCTGGATCAGGCCAAAGGCCCATCTAGTCCAGCATCCTGTTTCCCCACTGTGGCCCCACCAGATGCCTGTGGAAAGCCCACAAGCAGAAGAGAAAAGCACACCTTGCTCCCCTACAACTGATATCCTGAGGTAAACGGCCACTGAGTCTGGAGGTAAGGGCCATGTCCTACCTTAATTTTACTTACCTCTCCAGCTGCTGCCTGGTTTCCTATTCAGGTCTCTGTCAGCTCTTTTGCTTGCCACCACAGGGGTTCCAGACCTGGCGGACATTTCTGCCACTGAAATCCGCCCCAGCCTGCCCCTGATCTGCCCCCAGCCTGGCCTAATCCCCACTGCCCCGATCTGTCCCCACTGCCCCTACAATTGCGCTGATGGCCGGTCTGATGGCCTCATGAATGGGCTGGCCCTGACAGGAACACAGCAACAAAAAGACCTTCAGGGAGGATTTGCCCCAGTACTCCCCAATAAACACATGAGACAGGGTTATGGATTAAAACAAGCCACATTGATTCAATCAATGCCAGTTAATGCCAAAACCCCTGCAGTGGGTCTTAACTCCTAAGCACTCCTCCCCCCCCTTAGTGTGGGCACCTAAGCAAACAACAGTGCCCAGTTTGAGCTTTTCTACCCTGACTCAAAGCTGGGATCTGTTTGTTGATTATCCCTGATTCTCAACAGCAACCCCAGCAGGGTTTGAGGTAGCTGAATTGCACCGCCTCTCCCAAGCTGGAAAGTCTTTGAAGTATGCTTTGCAATCCAAACTAGACAGCCTCTGAGATCAGTATTGACTCGCCCACTGACTCTTGCTTACCTCGGGGTGCACACCAACATACTCCCTGTCCCATACTACACCTGCCACATGGGGGCTAGCCTGGAGTTTAGCTGCCCCAGCCTCATGAACCATCAGTAGGCTACAGATCCCTCACTGCAGGTCTAGTAAATAAATGTCAGTACCCAGGGCAGACAAATGGACCCCACCCCCCCTAAACAATGTGGTGTCTGAGAACAAGATACCAGGGTGGGCAACATCCGCCCCATCAGACTCAACTACAGGGAGGCCCCATATCCACGGATCCGGTATCCACAGATTCAGTTATCCATGGATAGCGGATCCCCCCGCACAACCCCCCAGGCACTTATGTTTATAGAAGAAACCTCCATTTTTTCTTCACAAGGACTGGGGTGAGCAGCCTCCTTGCAGGCCTCATCAACAAGACATAGGTGCTAGAGAGTCTCTGCAACCTCTCAGCAAGGTTGCAGAGACTCTCTAGCACCTAAGTCTTGCTGGTTAGGCCTGCAAGGAGGCTGCTCACCCCAGTCCTTGTGAAGAAAGAACAAAGTGCCGTATGCTGTAAACGTAAGTGCCTGGGGGGGGGGCTGTGAAGGACATAGGGGGTCGCGCCGACCCAGGGGGTCGTGCCGGCCCACGGGGGATCACGCCGGCCCGCAGAGGGCGTGGGGGGCTCTGAAAACCATGGAGGGGGCCTTCGCCCCTTTCTGCGGTTTCAAGTTTCCACGGTGGGGGCTGAAATGTATCCCCAACGGATACGGCAGCCCCCCTGTACTACCCTCCCCAGCTCTCTGTTTATTTTTCTCCTAGCTCTATGCACCTTACCCAGCCCCACTACTAGCCCTCCAAAGCCTACACTGCAAGAGATGGGATCCTATATTCCAAACTCCTGGAATCCATTCCTGAAAGACAGTGAGATCCATACGAGCCCAACGTCTCAAGGCCAAACCAGTCTTCTAGCACAGGCAAGCAGAGCTAATGGCTGCCTTAGCTCCACCCCCTCAACACAAAACACCCAATACAGTGCCTCCAATAGCCTGCCCCTGCCTTATTCAAAGAAATAGGATATACAGGTTCTGATGCCATGCAAAAATTGAAATAAAACTAGTAGATACGTTTTATTTCAATTTTTACATGGCATCAGAACCTGTATATCCTATTTCTTTGAACATTGTATCTGGCCATGAAAGCTTCCACTGCCCCTGCCTTGTGTGTAATTCACTGGGGACTGCAACACCTCCCGTCACTGGATCAGGACCCATTTGGAAACAAACAATCACAGAATCTTACAATGTTAGGAGTCAGAAGGGACCTTGGATGTCACCTTGTCCAACCCCCTGCTCAGACAGAAAAGCAATGATGCATTTAATGTTTTGTCTACTTTTAACTTTGTCCCTTTGTGTATTGGAGTCTCAGCTGGAAAAAAAAACAACCTGGCGAGACAGGCTGCGGGAAAAGAAGCTAAGGATGTAAGGAGTCTTTTTCACTCCTCGTCTGTGCACCCATTTTGTTTTTAAAATGGGATCCGCTCTTTTGAAACACTCGGTTTTGACATGTTTGGAAAAGTTCCATGTGGAACTGTTGCCAACACATCTAGTGTGAAACACACACGCACAGTTACAGACTGGTGAAGCTGCCTCTTGTATGATGTATTCATGTACTCTGAGATAGTACTGATTTAAAAGTCAAATGGGTGCCTATATTGTAGAGTAAATATATCGTTTGGGAAACACATTCATCCTGTAATATATTAGCAACAGTTCAAAATGAAACTCAGGCGCTACGACATCTGATGCAGCAGAAGGTGTGCACCACTTTTTGGTGTTTTAATGCCAGTTGTGCGCTGGATTAAGTTGTCTTAATGCGCTGGAAGGGATAGATGGGATGGATGCGCCTAATGCCCATGAAATAGCACTCCGCATGCGCGGGGGGCAAGGCACTCCCTCCCACGGCACACGTGCGCTCCTTCACCGGCCAGGATTTGCTGGGGGTGAGGGAGGGCCGGTTTCCCTTCCTGGGCCTCACATAGCCGGTGCTATTCCTAGCGTTTCTCCCATATCATTGTCACGTGCGCTCATTGGGGGGGGGGTACTGCCGCAAATAAACCTACATTCATATGCCTTAGAGACAAAACGTGTCCCCCTTTAAGTTCGAGAAACCCAGAAAAGGGCGCTTAGATGTGAAGAACAAAAACTCTAGAGGGCCAGTGTGGTATTGTGGTTAGAGAGTTTGATCGGAAAGAGCTGGTTTCATACAGCTAGAGTGAGGCGCGGGGGGCGGACCGCCGGGGGGTGATGCGCGCACCCACGCGCGCGTCACCTCCGCTGCACGTGTCGCCCTCCGGGAGGCTCCGAGACCGGGAGAAGGCCTCGGAGCGACCTCCCCAGCCGACGCTCCAGGGCCTTCAAGGCCCAATGCGCGATACATAATTTATAACGTTTTTCGCACATGTGCAGAACATTTTTCATTGTGCGCATGCGTGAAAAACGTTATAAATTACGTATCGCGCATTGGGCCTTCGTCATTAGGCCTCGGACAGCCGGCCAGCGCGGATATGTGGAGCCGGCCGGCTGGGGGGGGGTAGGTCCTTCGTGCCGCCAAAAAGTTTGAGGGGGGGAACGGGGGTCACTAGGGCGGCGCGCGCGCCCCGCTTTGGGGCGACGTGCGCCTAGTGACGCCACTGGTATAGGTATATATGTATAGGTATATACAGTAACAGTATGTACACTCGCAAAGCATTGTGGGTTAGCTTAGGGCAGCCTAACCTTTCTCACAGGGTTGTTGTGAGGATAAAGAATGACCAGATAAACTGCCTTGAGCTCCTTGGAGGAAGGGCATGATAAAAAAAAAATCAGATAGCAACTCACACAACATTTTAAAGCAGCATTTCCGGAATCTCCCCAAAAGACAAATGAGGAACAAAATAGGGCCAGTGGTCTCCTAGTGACAGGGGCCAGAATATTGTCACTGTACACTGTCTATAATAAATAGGCATCATTGCAGTGAACAGTTTTATTTATATATATATATATATATATAAAAATTCATTTGGATGTATAGTAAAGCATCCATCTGAAAGGGTAAAAAAGGATAAATATTCTAGGAAAGAAAGTGAACTTTGAGAAATCATTAAAAAAATCGTAAAACAGTGATTGATTATCTCTGTTAGCAAAACAAAGTTCTTTACTCAGTTCATGAGATTCCCCTGGGATCCCATTCATGTAACTGAGTGTCTGTCAATGACTATTCACTATTCAAAATGTTTCAGTCATACAATCAGGGAAGAAGTGAATAGAATCTTCTGACTTTGTTGAAATGGCTCATATTCACCATGCCAGTGTAATATATCTTGACATAATCAGGTATTTCATATAGTTCCACATGACCTACTCAGGAACAAACAAGAAATTTAAGAGTGGCCGCCTTGCCTCAGACCGATTGTCGATATAGCCCAATATCCTGTCTCCAACAGCAACCAATTAAAGATGTTTAGAGGAAAGTCTATTCCAGGCCCTAACAATTGGCTCCATCTTATGGCAATGATTTCCAGTTGTACTTTACATTTTCTTCTCTCTAAGTTGTGAACACTAGTTTTTTTTATAGAGTGTTTATGATATTCTCTGTATTATTTTGTATCCATTTCTTTTTTTATCCCTCTCTTTTTACCTGCTGATGTATAAATCACATTGAACTACTTCAAGCTGCTTTCTCACTATTATGCTATTTACAGTGCGATCCTGTGTAAAAGAAGCCCTGGGGCAGTGTGCGCTGCCCTGGGGCAGGGTGTTGTGCAAGTTCCGTAAAGCACTTGCACGACACCCGGAGAGCAAGCAGCGCTGTCTCCCCGGCCCTGCCCTGTGGCCGCCAGACCGGATACATTCTATTGGGGGAGGGCAAACTGGGCGGCGAGAGAGGGCAGACATAGGCCGCCTGGGACCTGGGGGGGGGGGCGGGGATACCGGGGGCCGAGATCCACAGTATCCTGAGCTCCCTCCAGGCCCCAGGTACACCGACACGGGCGGTGCGAATGTACGCGAGCTCTGCAGCTCGCGTACATTCGAGAAGGGCCTCCCGCCACTTACACAGGGGGAAGGGGGACGATCGTCCCCTTCTCCTGAGTTGTTCCCAGGCTGCCCCAGGGCAGCCCAGGAACTCGCTAGGATGCGGTGGTCAGCCCTTTAGGCCAGCCGCCGCAGCCTACACAAGATTGGGTTGTTAAGAGTGTTGCAACCAGTGTTTGTTTATTTATATATATAATCATAATATGAGGGCCTACAGCATCAGATCTCGCGATCCTGTTACAGTGGCATGAAATGTGCACCACTGTAGTGCATTCCAGAGCCGCTGGTGCAAATGGACAGAGACTACATGTCTCTGCCAGTGGATCCTGGATGCACCTCCAGAGAAGATACGGTGGCAGCAGGGGCGGTTCAGGGGAGGATGTGGACAGGGAGCAAGGTGGGCAGAGGGTGGCTTGGGGGTAGGAGGGGATGGATCTCAGCAGCACTAGGACACACCAAGATCCTATCCCTGTTTTCCCATCCTGACACACACCCTGAGGCTCCTCGGACTTACGCCTGCTAAAAAGCTGATATAGGGTCAAGGAGACCCATTGACGTCCAGGCAGCCTAGGTTTTTTTTTTTTAAAACATACCCCTCTCTGGCTATCTGGTCATGCTCCCCACCATAGCATGTAGTGTGTGCTCTAGCTGCATAGCGTAAACTGGTGGGGGATAGGATTGGGCCATAAAACAATGCTATGTTACTATAATATATTATATACGTTATATTATATACAGTCGTCACACATCTTACACAAGGATTATGTTCCGAGGTCAGAGCCTAAAGCTAAAATCATGTATACTCGAAACTCCCTTAAAGCCGACAAATATGCACTCTCTCTTTAAGAGAGTTCTCTTTAAGAACTAAAAGCACAGCATGAGAGACACGTGGGGACAGAGGGAACAGCAGCTTCATTCTCCTGTTTCACGCTCTCTGTGGGGCATAAACAGAGTAAGGTGAACAGAGTCACCTGCATTATTTTTCTGTATCTTTTGGGGGTGGGGCCGAGTGCATATACAGTATTTGAATTTGTGTGAGTGAGTTGCTCATAAAATGCAGGCTGACTTTACAGTTATAGAATCTGACTTTACAGCTATAAAATAATAGTTTAGATCAGGAGTTCCGAACCCCTTCCCGGCCAAGTACCACTTCTGACACCACTCTCCTTCTGAGTACCATTGGATGTCACTGGTGATGACATCATCACTAGTTACTTCTGAGTTTTCAGGTTTTCAGAGGCCAGAAAACACAAACAGGAGGTTCTGGGCACTTCTCAGCATTCCTGAGAAACTCAGCCAAAGGTGGGAGCAAAAACGCTCCACCAAAAGCGCTGTGTTGGAGTGAGGTTCCAGTGGTCCAGCAGACCAAGTGCCACCAGCAGTCGTCTGAAGTACCACTGGTGATACTAGTACCACAGGTTGGGAACCCCAGGTTTAGATCTTATGGACTTGCCCTTTTCTTAAGTACTGGTTGCTGCTGGGTCTTTGTTTTTTTACGTTTACTGTGATATTTTTAAGGTTGTTTTATTGTTTTAGGAGATTTTAATGCTTACACTTTTTTAAAATGTGATTTTATCTTTTGTAAGCCGCTTTGAGTGCCCTTCAGGGCACAAACACAGTAAATAAATAATAAAATCATGAATATTAAAACAATAAATAAAAACACAGAAGATAAAACAGACGGAAGGTTTTTTTTTGGGGGGGCAACATCCTCAGCAAGGCCAGAGACTTGGTGAAACAACCAAATTTTCAACCAGTGTCTAGTTCCCTCTCTTGGAGCTGGGAGTTCCACATCCTTGGCACTGCCATGAATAATGTTCTCCCACACATCCCAGCTAACAGCAGATTGGGTGCCATCAAATGGTTGCAATCAGACGCATCACTTCCGCTGGTGCCATGCAAGGCACATATTTAAAATGCTTTAGTGAGTTTTACTTCAGATTTTTTTTAATAAGAAAAAAACAGATGAAAACAACAGAGTTTATGTTATAACCACAAGGAAACAGATAAAGGACATCAAAACTAGACATTTTAATATATAAGAATGATAATTAAAGGTAAAGGTATCCTCTGCTTGAAAGCCAGTCATGTCCGACTCTAGGGTGCGGTACTCATCTCCGTTTCTAAGGCCGAAGAGCCAGCGCTGTCTGAAGACTTTTCCATGGTCATGTGGCCGGCATGACTAATGGAACACTGTTACCTTCCCACCGCAGCGGTACCTATTTATCTACTTGTAATTTCTTGCTTTCAAACTGCTAGGTTGACAGGAGCTGGGACAGGAGACGGGAGCTCACTCTGTCATGCAGCACTCGGGTCTCCAACTGCTGTTCTACCAACCTTCTGGTCTGCAGTTCAGAGTCCTAACCACTAAGCCACCGCGGCCCCTTAAGAATGACAATACAGGTGGTTTGATTCATTCCAGTAGGCTATAGATCAGGGGTGGCCAAACTTGCATTATGGAAGAGTCACATACGATAAACTTCAGATGTTTGAGAGCCACAAGAAAGATGTTTGAGAGCTGCAATATTTAAGAAGCATTTAAATTCTTAAATATATTTACTCACCATGAACATTAAATTTATGTTTTAATCCAGTGGACTATCAGTTTATACATGGTAAATAATTATAAAGCTTGAAAAATTCTTATTTACCCTTTTATATTAATTGTGATGCAAAAAGGAGCTCAGCCAATGTATATCCGAGAGCTGCACATTATAGGTCAAAGAGCCACATGTGGCTCAGGATCCACAGTTTGGCCACCCCTGCTATAGACATTTGTCAGTTCTGTTATAAGCACTGTTTTTTTTGCAAAATCTCACGAGATAGGTAACTTTCACTATATGCAATATAGGCCAGATGCTAGTCGCCCAGTCTCCTACTTAAAAGTACTCTGAAGATGAGAATAACTTCTCTATGTGTTTGGTGTAAAATCTTGGAATGGCACAGTGATTGACAAAGAGGGACATGAAAGTACTTCATCCAATTGTGCAGACACACACACACACACACACACACACACACACACACGCACACACGCACACACACACGCACACGCATACACACACAAATTAAAGACCATAATCTTACTGTGAACTGATTGAAACTCCCAAGAAGATTAGTGGAGTTCCATTCATGGAAGTATACAGCCTCTTCCAGTAATATAAACTGACCCCTGCAGCAAAAAGGTTCAGATTCATTAAGAAAGCTTTTCTCCACCCTCCTCCCAAGAGGGAGATGCAGCTTTCCATTCTATGCTCATCTGGGAAAGGCCATTGGAGAGGGGTGTAAAGAATACACAGTTTCTGCAATCTGCAGATATAAGTACTGTATATCAAATAATTAACCTTTCCCGTTATTGGCTGTGTTTGTTAAGAAAACACTGTGAGTTAATATTTGTACTGTTTAAATATTCATTCATTCATATCTCTGCTTGCAACTGGTCCTCCAAAGTATGTACGAACGAATCATCTTCACGGGATTAAAGGTCATAAGTAAAAGTGTATTTAATTTTAAAAAACACAGCATGATGTTTCATTCATTTATCCATGAATATCATCAGATGCAATAAGCCTGTAAAAACAGCCACAAGATGGTAAAGCCGAACATTCTCTGGCCGATATTTAAAGGAAAACCCGGCACGTCTACTACAATAGAAGCAATTAACCGCCGGAAATGCAAAACAGAGGCAATCAACCCGCTAGTAACTTGTCACAGCCACCCTGATGTTTCCAGCCTCTATTGGTTACTTAAGTTCACTGCCACTCTGCTTAAAGTCCAAATTTTGTTGATCATTGACAGCTCTTGCTTACGATTCAGAACCAATTTTCCATGCTTAAAAATCTCAATGGTTTCCAAATTGAGCTTCATTTTGTAATTTGATTCTTGACACAACCTCTCAGTATTTGAGATTTTTACACACACACACACACACACACACACACATACACACACACACACACACACACACACACACACACACACACACACACACACACACACATATGCGCTGCTAAACTTACTTGGGCAGCCCAATCCTATCTTCTCCCAGTGTAGGGTGCAGCATGGACCACGCAGCCCACACTGAATACTATCTGAGGAAGGCCATGGCTGCAGGTCTACTTGGGGTTAACATGCATTTGGTAAACCCCCAGCCTGTGCAATGGGGCTACTTGGTTCTATGCCAGCTCTTTAGCTGGTGTAGGACTGAGCAGCCCTGTGTTGGGTTTGGAGGCCTGGGAGGGGGGTAGGATATGGCATTCACCACAAAAGCTAGACCCACCCCCTCCCAAACCCCATCGGCCCAATGCAGCCCTCCCTCACCCCATTATGCCCCCTCCCCACCTTCCCCAGCGCCACTCAGAGAGACCTTATCTGTTCCATGCAGGGCCTGGATATGGCAGCAGAAGGACAACGTAGACCTCCCTGCTGGCGCCACATCCTCTCCAGATGTTGAAACATGCCTTGCGGCATGTTTGCAACACCCAGCGCCTGCGCTGTAGCCACAACACCAACAGCCAAAGAGGATAGGATTGCGCTGTAAATTTAGATTTAGTAGCACCTATTGAGAAATGATTTGGATGAACCATCCCCCCCCATGCAATTAAAAATCTCACAGGGAAGCAGAGGGAGGAGCCAGGATGTGCATGTGTCATGAGTGGCTAGTTGGGTGATGACAGCATCACCCAAATCAACCCTTTATTTATTTATTTATTTATTTATTTATTTATTTATTTATTTATTTATTCCAAACATTTATACCCCACCTTTTCAGTGCAATACTCAAGGTAGTGAACGGGAGTGTTATGAAATATTCCTGTAATAAAACAAGAATCCTAAATAAGCATCAGTAAAAGTTAATCTAAAACAGACCAATACAATTGTAAGCCTGAGGGAGGGTCTGTGTCTTGATTTCAATTTATGTGTTGTACCAAGTGAATGTGGGTGCTCTAGAAATAAAAAATAATGGTTTCTGTTAATGCTCAAAAAATTCCCTGGTTTTTTTTCTTCACTAAACGCTGGCCTGCAGTGTTTTGGAAAACAACAAGTCATACATCAATATATATTTACTCATCATCTAGGAAGGAAAGAGATTTGCATCTTCTATATTACTTAAGCTGTGTTAATTAACTTTGATGATTCCTAGATAAAAGGACATGCAGCCCCCACAATCAAAGATAACATCAGCTAATATCCTGAAAAGCTTTGGGGGATTTTTCAGTGATGCTTGATGCGCTGCAGCTTTTGCCTTCCTGGTCCATTATCGCATGTCACTTGTCTAGAACAAACAGGGCAGAAAAGGCAAGATGCATGACATTTCAAGGTGTACCATCCGTGTGACTCAGTACGTCAGGAAATTGAAAGCTTCTTTGGTTCAGGCACAGATTCTATCCCCCTTGCATTTAAAGTGCCATAAATCATGAAGCTGAATCACTGAGATGCTCAGTCTGATTTTTTCTAGAGGGCAAGAATCTTTATTGGGGAGGGGCTGTCACCACCCAACAACAGGACATATATTTTACATGCATCTGGTCCTGGCATCTCCAGTTAAAGAATCTCAGTTAGCAGGGCTAGAAAAGACCGTTCCCTGAGATGCTGAAGAGCTCCATCCTGCCAGTCAGAGCAGAGAATATTGGGCTAGACACACACTAACAGCACAAGTCTGTGCATGTCTACTCAGAAATAAGTCCCACTGGTGTTCCGAGGGTGGTGTGGAAGCAAAAGTGCAGCAGGACGCCGCTACGCGCATGTAAGCACCCCTCCCCCTCACCGGTTGGAGCCATTCCCAGCGGGCAATGGGTTAGCCGTTCTGTCTGTGCCGGTACCTTCAACCGGCGAGGGGGAGGGGTGCTTACACATGCGTAGCCACATCCTTCTACACTTTTGGTAGCACCACCCTCGGAATGCCAGTGGTAAGTCCCATTATGTTCAACAAGGCTTTCTCACAGAAAAGTGTGGAAAGGATTGCAGCCTAAGTTCAATGGTCTGACACACAGTCTAAGGCTGCAATCCTATACACACAGTAAGTCCCATTCAACTCAATAGGTCTTACTTCGGGGTAGACATGCACAGCATTGTACTGCCAGGCGGCTTGCTATGTCTCCCATTTGAAATTGTCAGATATGGAAGTACTGTACACACTATTAGAGAGTAAAATTTGCCAGTAATTACGCAGCATCATTTCTGTGTGATTTTTGGAACTTGCTGATTTGCATTTCTGAATGTACAGCAATGCATCTTTCTGACTGCCAGCCACCACGTTATGCAAATACATTCCTGGCCGAATTCATTGCTACAATGGAACGCAAAGATAAATTGCCAAGAGTTCTTATGGAACCGACTCCCTTGGTGGTAGAAACAGGCAAAACAGCCATTCTCATTGCTGCAGTGCCATATAGTATCCTGGCGCAATTTTCCTTGTCTTTTCTGTTTGTTGAATTGTGCAGAAAAAAATGGGTTCACATGAGTAGGGAGGGTCTGCATGAATAAACTGGAATGAGTGTGTCTTGCCATGCAGGTTTCTGCTCACAGTGATGAACAAAAAACGGACGTTCCATGCTATATGGCTTGTTCCATTCAGCCCCTCTCCTCACCTTTCAAGGTGGAAACCACCTCGAAACGAACATCCCAAACCCAGCATTGTTAACTTGGTTTGCTTTGTGCTGGCCACAAGCTTATTCTTTTTTCAGTTTGAAGAAGACAGTCCTATTTTCAGACTTTTCTAAAAACTAGGAATT
Organism: Plestiodon gilberti rubricaudatus; assembly: GCA_026170595.1. Classification (NCBI taxonomy): domain Eukaryota; kingdom Metazoa; phylum Chordata; class Lepidosauria; order Squamata; family Scincidae; genus Plestiodon; species Plestiodon gilberti. Next base: position 116,448,140 of record JANXHW010000001.1, read on the forward strand.
TATTCTCCAAGATAAAATGACGGGATTAAAAGCCATGACAAAATTAAAATCTAAGGTTAAAACAATAAAACTCTGTTTATAACATTAAAAATTATTAAGGACAGTTCTTAAATGCGACAGTTTCGATCGTCTTTTGGCGATCTTCAGGCAACAGCACAGCCAGCTGCAAGATGAATCTAGGGATTTGGCTTACATAAATACCAGGTTTGGCATTTCTGTGCACTCAGGAAGTTCATTTGGATATCTCAGTCAGTGATGAGTGAAAGCTGCTATCCTTTTTCATCCTACCTTTCTTCCAAGAAAGGCAGGCTAGTCCCCACTAGCGTCGACAGGGGGAAGCGGGGGGGCGGGCCGCCGGGGGGCGTCGCGCGTATAGGGATGACGCGCGGCGCCCCTCACTTACATTTTTGTGGTGGAGGTGGGCCCGCCCTCCCTCCCCTGGGTCCGTTTGGCTCCAAAATGAGCCAAAAACGGAGCGGGGAGGGCGCTCCGCTCCTGCGCGTGACGTCACGCGCGGGGGCGGAGCCTGCCCCTTAAGGGTGACGCGCGCCCCCGCTCAGGGGTGTCGCGCGTCGTCGCGACGCCCCTGCTAGTCCCTTCTCCCTCCTCCTAGTATTCTCCCAATAAACCTATGAGGTAGGTTTGTCTTAAGAGGCTGAGGCACGTAGTGAACTTTATGACTGAGCTGCGATTTGAACCAAACCCAATCCAATGCTGGAACCACTAGATCACACTGTCCCTTATTAGTGCTGTGAGGGTAGCACATTTGTTAATGAAGGAACAAACCAACGTTGGATAATACCATTTTCTTATTGCAAATATATAGCTTCTCTGGAGACACCAAATAAGCTCATGGCTGAAGCAAGACTGGAAAGGTAACTTTCCCAGCTCGCAACACGCACTCTTCCTTATGTTCTTATAGCAGCCTTCTGAAGACTTTTATCAACATCTTCCATTTTATCAAGTGTTCCCCCACTAAGACATGCTACTTCAAAGTAGTCCTCAAGCTGAAATGGCAAAAGCAGTATTTGCAAGGAAAGCTTCAAATTCAAATTCTGTAATTTACAGCGCAATCCTGTGTAACTCTTGTACTGGTATAACAGTAGATCCACCGGTGTAAGTGCACTTATGCCAGTGTAACTTTCCGTACGTCAACGAAAGCAGGATGGATGGCGTAACCCCTCTCGAATGCCGCACATGAGCAGTTCGGATGCAGGACAGACGCCAGCGCAACTCCGCCGGTGCAGGGGGCATTCCGGGGGCGTTCAGACACCCCTGGAATGTCCCCTGCACTGCCAGAGTTGCGCTGGCATCCGTCCTGCATCAGAATTGCATGTACGCGGCGTCCGAGGGGGGTTACGCTGATGTCCGTCCTGCGTCCGACGGCACTTACACCGATGGGTCTACTGTTACATCGGTGCAAGAGTTACACAGGATTGCGCTGTTAGAGCTGTACATTTCAGCTGTACAGTTCGACTTGCTTAGAGTCTTGGTGAGTATTTCCAGTGGCCGCCTACAGTGTCTAGCTCAGTGGGTGGCAGTGCCTCTCCAGGATATCAGGCAGGGATCTTTCCCAGCTGTTCTTGGAGATATCAGGAATTGATCCTGGGACCTTCTGCATGCAAAACATGCTGCTTACCATTGAAGGCCCTTCCCTGCCTGGTGGTTGGTAGATGAGTCTTGTCTAATACAAAGTCTTTCAGAGAGACAAACATTCAACTTTGGAGCAGCCCAAAGCATCACTTTATTCTCTAGATTGAATATGGTGACAGCCATCTGTATAAAAATAGGATCTGACAACAACACTATTTTAAATAAAATCTGTCAGAAGGATGTGTGTGTGTGTGTGTGTGTGTGTGTGTGTGTGTGTGTGTGTGTGTGTGTGTGTGTGTGTGTGTGTGTGTTTAAGCTGTGTTCTGGAAGACACATACTGTATATCAAAAGGAAAATTCCATGTGAAGTTAAGAACCTATTTTATCTTGCTTGTTTGGAACACTCTGCCATTGTGGCTGAATCAGAAGACCTTTTATAAACAGAGATGCTGAAGCTCAGGAGAGGAACAATTATAACCATCAGCGAATAAGAATGCTGCTTTTCTAAAGGGTATAGGCTATAGTTTCACCTTTCAAATGCCAATATATAGTCTGCCTAACTCCAGTGAACTTTGATAAAGGCCTTTTTATGGAAGGCTCAGAAAGTTTTTAGTTACAATATTTTGGGGTTTGGGGTTTCTTTTAAATTGCTTGTAAAGGACTCCTTGTTTGTGACATTTGAAACAAAGCTGAAAATATGGTTTGGGAAAGGCACACCCAGGAGAATAACCGTATGTGAACAAAAATGTGCAAAAATCTAACAGATCTCTCAAATTCCTAGAATTATTTCTAATCCAGCCTCATTATAGTATACAGTCAGCCCGCATCTTATGCAAGAGTTACGAGGTCAAAGCCTAAAGCCAAAATCACATATAGTCAAAACTCCCTTAAAGCCAACAAATACGCACTCAAAATACGCACTCTTCCTTTAAGAACTAAAAGCACAATACAAGAGACATGCAGGGACTGAGGGAACAGCAGCTTTATTCTCCCATTTCAAGCTCGCTCTGGGGCATAAACAGAGTAAGTGGAACAGAGCATGGGCAGAGTTGGCTGCACTATTTAAACTATTGTTTTTCTGCATCTTTTTGGGGGGGACTGGGCACAGATACTTGAATTTGCACGAGTCAGTCGCATGTAAAATGCGGGCGACTGCACCAAGTCTGCTCCTGCAATCTGGAGCAAACACCAATATTTACAATTAAAGGTTGCTGTGTAGCCCGGTTTTGCACATCTTGACTCAACCAGGGTTGTTGACATCTCAAAGATGCTAAGGTGAAGTGATGCAGGGGATGATGTTACTCAGGCCTGCACAACTGGTAATCCGTCACAGTGAACTCAGCCCCGTTACCATCAACCATGTATGGGGGCTCACAAAGCCTATATTTTTGTTGCCTGCTATCTGGAGCTGTAAGAAAAGGGGGGTTGGACATGGTTGTTGGGCTGTGGTGGGTTCTAAAATGTACAGACCTGATGCACCTCTTCCTCAACAACTGTACCCATTATGGCACAGTGAATTAACTGTACACTGTCCCCTTAAGTTTAACACAACCTCCAGACTCCCCCTGTCCTCTCTTCCCTTAGACTGAGAAAGCTGCTGCAGGCTTCTGTTTAGACCCTACCAGGGAATGGTATAATCCTGTTCATAAATGTTACTGTATATGTATAGGGGCCACGGTGGCTTAGTAGGGGCCGCGGTGGCTTAGTGGTTAAGACGCTAAACTGCAGACCAGAAGACTGGTAGGACAGCAGTTCGAGACCCGAGTGCCGAGTGATGGAGTGAGCTCCCGTCTCCAGTCCCAGCTCTTGCCAACCTAGCAGTTTCGAAAGCAAGACATTGCAAGTAGATAAATAGGTACCGCTGCGGTGGGAAGGTAACAGTGTTCCATTAGTCATGCCGGCCACATGACCATGGAAAAGTCTTCAGACAGCGCTGGCTCTTTGGTCTTAGAAACAGAGATGAGCACCACACCCTAGAGTCGGACTGGACTGGCTTTTGAGCAGGGGATACCTTTACCTTTATATGTATACTGTATGTTATCAAAACCTGTGTGGAGTCTGAATGTGTAATCAAGCCTCATCAGGCAGCACCTGTGTGAAAGTTGCATGCCTCACTGGACAGGTAATATCCATGCCACTGAAGTAATGTGTCACACATCTTAGTGGTCTGTGACGGTGCTGTCATGGAGCATTTAGTACAGTTCATTGAAGTTTGTGGCTGTATCTGTACAACTGTTCTGGGCAGGGTGGGCAGGGCTCATGTGGATATATGAAGTCTTCTTCCCTAATTAATTTTCATATGAAACATTTTCTGTGAAAAACTATGAAAGCAACGTCCAAATCAAATAGATTTAAGGAGTATGATCACACAGTGTAATATCAGAGTGAGCAAAATGCCTTACAAGTCTCCACAACTGTCCAGGCTAATGATTTCATTACCTTGATGATTAGGAATATTGGTAGATTCCCCTGAGTTTCGTTGCTTTAATGATGAGAAAATAATAAAGACTTTGCATTCATGTAGCACTTTCCATCTAGGCAAGGCTTTTCAGTTAAGCCTTTGAGTAACTCCCTGGGGAAGATAAAAAATATCCTAATTAAGCAGATGGCATGGCAAAGTGCAGGCAGGTTAGTGGCATCACGAACACTCACGACAAACGAGCCATTGTTCAGCTGCCAGTGTTGTCTGACCTTTCTTGTTTTAAAGGATTGTCCCTTATTCCTGAACATTGCAGCCTCAAAGGACATGCCAGATCTCCATAGTATCCTTTATTTTATTTTTTTTATTTTATTTTTTAAAAAATGATCTAGAAATCCTAGCAACTTCACTGCTTCTTTCTTGTGGTGAGCACAGCTTCGTGGAGTTTTGTTATTGACAATCCAGCACGAACTCAAATCATGAACTTCATTAGATCATAGGACAAATGACATCATTTGCTTCTGACAGTCACAGTACTAGAAGGATGTTTCAAGTTGAGGCCCTGGGCCTAATAGTCATGCTTTCTTTAGACCTGAGTTCTGTCTCACTAAAATGGACTTAAGGACACAACACTCTTGGTCAAACGATCAATACCAATTTTTAATGTGGCACACAGTGGCAGGTCAAGCATGTGCTTCCATACAGCTGTTTGTCAAAGGCAGCAGCATAGCAGACCCTGAAATGAGGGTGAACTTTTTCCCCCTCTTGCTCAAGCCGCCATTTCTCTACTCCATCCTCTGAAGCACACAGTCCCTCCGCCACCTCGGCATTATGAGATTTTTCTCCTTTCCCTCTGGTGTCATCAGCATTTCCACTCAAAGGCGTCGCTCCGGTAAGGGTGGGGCCGTAAGTATCGCTCCGTCCTAGTCCCTTTAGTGAGTGAGCGGCCCCACTCCCTCACTGTCGGAGCCTTTCCCCTGCGGAGAAAGCAGCAGGCAGGGTTTCTTGCGGGGTCTGGTGTTTCCAGCCACACATGGCTCAATAATACTTTTAATGGAAAACCGATTGCAAGACAAGTGGCGAGGGCAGGAGCCAAGCAACATTGGTGGCATGGATGGTGGACTCTGGGGGGAGGGATGGAAAAGTCAAAGCCTCCCATCCAATCCAGTATAAATTCGAGCTACGTTGACTGGGGTAGATCTTTTCCAGATCTAGCCTAAACATGTTTCACCTTTTTTTTTGGGGGGGGGGGATGACAGGTTGAGTGATTGTGAGACTCTGTCACACCCCACTTTCCTCATCATAGATAAGCATTTTATCTATAGTATTATATTGCATTTTTCATGTACAGTACATATTTATTTATTGCATGTATATCCTCCCCTTCTTCCAAAGAGCTCACAGTGATGTACATACCGGTAGTTCTTTCCTCCTTCTCATTTATTCTCAAAACAACCCTATGGAGTAGGCCCATGGTCACCTGGTAAGGTTCCTGGCTAAGTGGGGGTTTAAACTCTATATTTAAATATGTGTGAAATGCAGTTAGAGAACAATTGCTGCTGGTAATTATAATGTCTCATAAATTAAATTATGAGCCTATGAAAAAGCAGTAGGAAAATGTCACCGTCCTCTCCCAGGCTGCATCTAGTGTTCTGTGGCTGTTTTTTTTTTTTTCTTGGACAGAAATATCTTGAAACATATGGAAGCACTTCTGAGACTCTATGAAAGATCTGACCATTAATTGGCATAGGGGTGGCACATGCCTTTCCCCCCTCTCCTTTTTATTGCTGATATATTCTATATTTAATAATAAACTGGAAGGGCTGGTTTCTTTTTTGTAAACTGTTCTTATGGTTTTTGTGGCTTGTGGAAAGCAGGTGTTCTCAAGTCAATTGGAACAAATCCTTGTTTTCAAATGCAAATGACGTTCACAGCGTCTGCATAGTTTGAGATAAAGCAGTTAACAATGAATTAATCCTTGTTCAATGCAGTTCATTATCTAGTGACTATGACCAGGCCAGCTTTATATTTGAAGCAGGACAATGTTCTACCAACAGGTAGAGTCTCCCTCCCCCCCCCCCCTTGAATCTGCTTTGGAAAACTGACTATAGAGAAACAGCAGGTTGCAATTTGCCTCCCTGTTTCTACCCTTCCTAAGGAATACCTTCCACAAAATATCAAATTCAGATTTGACATAAAGGGCATCAGTGTTAAAAATGAATCACTGAAGATGACCGAATCTACGTTTCAACAGAACTATTAAAAGTAGTACCTAATGTATTTTCATTATGATACACAGTGGATCCCTGCTCAAAGAACATACCTTGAGAAGCTGGGTTAGTATTCTCCTATTAGAAATGCCGGATGGGGCTACATCTGCGCTGAACCGAATGAGTTCATCCATTTCAATTTCTCGTTAAAAATCATGCTGGGGGGGGACGGGACGTGGTGATCTGAAATTCATTTAATTTGTAATAAATTCCTCTTCTTCCCTCCCCCCCCCACTTGCTATCATCGCTCTCTGTCTTTCTGCAGCTGCTGCTTTGGCATCGTTTCCCCTTTGAATTACTGCATCTTCTAACTGAATTGAGCAATCCCAGAAAATGGGAGATCATGATGTTGCGAACCAGGATGATGTCACAATGCTACCTATCCATGTGCTGTCATTGCTGAGGGCTAATTGATAACAAGGGCAATGCTTCCTGAATAAGTGAAGACTTTCAACCTCTCTTGAAGCAACCATGGAAAATATCACTGAAAATGTGGTGTGTGTGTGTGTGTGTGTGTGTGTGTGTGTGTGTGTGTGTGTGCGCGCGCGCGCGCTTGTGCGTGCATGCACATCACATTATGTACATCAACTACTTTCTCAGAAGCCTTGGTCAGCCTTTCAAGTGAGCAGTGAGGTACATACATAATTCTACCCAAGCTTCTTTTCAGCACTGCTGAGAATTGCTTGCAGAAAGCTCCTTCCCCCTTCAGCTCAGTCCGAAATAGTAGGGCGCATGATACCAACCTCTAATATCTCTTCGCAAACAAGAATGGGATAGGACAGTCATAGCTCAGTGGTAGAGCACCTACTTTGCATGCACAGTGTCCCAGGTTCAGTCCAGGTAGATGCCTTTCTGAAAACCTCGAGACCCTCTACCAGACAGTGTGGACAATACTGTGTTAGATGGACCAGTGATCTGACCAGTGATGTAGACTTGAGTCTATCGATTCCGACTTGAGTCGGATTCAAGTCGCGCCAGTGACTTGACTTGGACTTGACTCGGCAATTGTAAAAGACTCGAAAGACTTGACGTGAGACTTGGAGCCTTTTACGACGAGTCAAATTTTATCCAGGTTTATACCCATTTTCCCCATTAAATCGATAGGGACTCGCAACCATAGACTCAGGACTTGGGGGCAAAGACTTGGAACTTGACTTGAGACTTGAACCCAGAGACTTGGGACTTGACTTGAGACTTGGAGTCCACATCCCTGGATCTGACTCCGTATAAGGCGACTTCCTAACAATAGTTTTTAGACATACGTTCATGATCATTATTCTGGTGATAGACAGTTTTCAGCCAGGAGCTCAATCCAGTCCAAGTCACAACACCTCCTTGCTTATGTACATCAGCTACTTTTTCAGAAGCCTTGGTCTGCCTTTCAAGTGAGCAGTGAGCAGGTACATAAATAACTCTACCCAAGCTTCTGTTGCAATTCATGCAGGGGAGGAGGAGATGAAAGAGGTTTTGACTACGTCTCCGCTTGTAGGAGATGGATTCAGTGGTTGAAGTCAAGGTTCCTTAGCCATCAGCCATGCTCAATACAAAATATAGCCTCTGCTAAAGCGAGAAAAGAAGCACATGGATATAACATTTCTTCCATAACACTGAATGTGTAGGATACGCGCATCGATGGCTGTGGTGGGTATGTTCATTCCACGATGGCCTTCTGTCAGCAGTTTTTGCAGGTTTTTCAAAAACTTATAAAACCTGTTGGACTAAAGATGACCATGGTACAAAAGAAATGTATGTGTGGGTGTGTGCAGACCAAGGGCATACAATGCCTCTATTGTACTGTTTTAAATTATCTTTAAAACTTTGTCTGTCTCAAATTTGCTTTGTGCAGAATAAAATCAAATTGTTGTAAACGTTCCTGATGCTTTACTTGTTATACAGCTCACAGAGAAGCAAAACACAGAAAAAACAGTGAAAGAACCAAAGAGGCGAAGAAAAGAAAAGGTTTAGAAGCAATGAGGATGATGCTCTGAAGTAAAGTCCAGAAGTCCAGAAAATGCTCTGAAGTAAAGTGAACTGATAAAAGTAAACAGCAGGTATTTAAAGGTTCCAGATTTACAGAAGACGTTGAGACGTTACAGCAGAAGCCTGAGAAGAAGAAAGGGACTTACCGGTATTTCTCAGTGGATGATAGAAATGACAGAAAAATAAAATTGCAATATACATAAATGAATCTGGGTCTGAAGCCTTTATTGTGTCTGAAGAGGCATGGGAGATTTCTGAAATAGTATTTAAGAAACCTGAAGAACATTAATTGCCAAAAACAAATGAATCGTTGGAATGATTTTAATTTCACTGGAAAAGAAATCAGAACACTCTAGACATTTGGTGCTTATTAAATGGACCTACTATGTATGTCCAAAGGTAATCATAGCAATCTAACAATGCAATCCTGTGCACACTACCTAGGAGTAAATCTTACTGAACACAGAGGAACTACTGAGTAAACATGTTAAGAATTGCACTGCATGACTTCTCTTCCTACTATTTTTTGGTATCTGTATCTTGCTAAAATCCCCACGTGCTGATAGGAAAGTAGCTAAAACAGGGCCACCCACAAAGAAGAGGAAGGTTTCTGGATACTAAAAGTTTGAAACTTAAAATTAAAAAAGGCTAAAGTAGTTTAAACACACACACACACACACACACACACACACACACACACACACACACACACACAACACACAAACACATACACACTGCTTTGATTCCAGGTAGTCTCAGGGTTAAAAAGAGAGCACGTCTGTAGAGAGACATAACTTCCTAGTTGGTGGGAAGGAGACTACTTACACAGCCCAATCTTATGGGCTCTGGCCAGCAGTGGAATGCACGTTCTGCTGCAGGCCACTGCTGAAAAAGTGCCAGAAAACACTTTCTGGCAGCGCACCCAATAGCACACTGCCCAGATGCTGGCAGAAAAGTCAAAGCTTTCCTGCTGCTCGTGTCACCAGAGCTCCAGCCGCCCACCAGAGCAAGTAAGCCACTGTGGAAGGTAGGAAGGGGGAAGGGCAGTGGGAGGAATGAAACTGGCCAGAGTGGGGTCATGATGGGGCGGGGAGGCTGCGGGAGGGGGTGGATCTGCCAACAATGGAGCGCACCAGATCTTACCCTCCATTTTTGTTGCCTCCCATCCCCTTTCTTTCTTTAGACCTGCGCTAGTGTATGTCTGAGGAGACCCACTGCGGGTCGGGAGGCTATGTGGAGGTAATGGGATTTAAATCCCCTTTCCCTGCTGAAGCCTCCCAATCCTCCCCCCCCTCCTGGATACAGCATGCCCATTTTGGGCGCAACTGCCCATTATTAGATTCTTTTCTATTCTAATTACCATAACATTCGTTTTTTCAACAAGAATGAGTCTTTGGCTTCCCAAAAGTGACTCCTCTCGGTCATGTTTAATAATTAATGAAGAAAAATTAAGTTACCTCATGAAGGTACATTTTCAAAATCTTCCCTTCGGTTTGAGGAACTCCAAAGCCAATTATTTTTAGGGCTCAGTCCAGCCCAACTCAGGCACAGTTGAGGCCCAATTGTGGCACAATTGGGGCCCAAAATAGGACCAAGTTAGGCTGCAACTGTGCCTGAGTTAGGCAGGAGGCAAGAGCAGTGGGCCAGGATCGAGGCAACACTTACCGCAGAGGCAGGCAGGCCCCTGTGGGGAGCTGTCAGTCTTGCGGAAGCGAAGAGCCCCCTCCTCAGCCCGTCTGCGTGCACCTACCACAGCTGCTGCAGCGTTCGCAGCAGAGGGGCAGCCACAGGTGGGCCTGCAGGCACTGGGCGTGCGACAGTCAGCTGAAGGGCAGAGGTTGTGCCAGTGCCAGCTGCCCCAGGGCACCCTGGGCATCAGCCACCTGCCGCAGGGGGGAGTGCCACTGCCCTCCCTCCTGCAGACTGCGATGCCACCCCCAAGCCACAGTGAGGCTGCACGTGGGAGTCATGGGGGGGTGAGCGGGGGAGAGAAGGGAAGGAGGGGGTGGGAACGGCACGCACAAGGGGGGTCTCATGAGGTCTGGAACCGCCTCCGCCATGACATGCCCGTGCGCGGCCTGGAGCCCTGGGCCACCAGGGCCGTGGCTATGCCCACAAAGAAGGCATCCCGGTATGCCTTCTGATCCGTGCCCCGGCCAAGACCGAGAGATGCCTTGGGCTTGTCTGCTGTGAGCGGGAAGGGCTCACGCAGCTCATCACTCCCCAGATGGGGCAACGTAGGCGCCTTGCGGCAGGCGCTCTGGCGGGGTGGGGGGTGGCCAGCGTCCATCATCAGGGAGTGGGAGGGGAGGCAGGCACACAGGCAGGCGGACAGGGGGTGCTGGGGAGGGACACGGGTGGGTCAGAAACAGACAGACAACAAGGCTGGTGGGAGAGGGATACAGGGAGAGGGGTCTGCAGAGAACAATAGGGACACAGGGGTCACTTCGCAGATGGAGGCAATGCAGGAACGGGCGCCTCTCATGCAGACGGACCGAGGGCGGAAACGGACGCTGTTGACGGGCGGACTGAGGGCGGAAACGGACGCCGTTGACGGGCGGACTGAGGGCGGAAACGGACACCGTTGATGGGCGGACACGGACGCCGTTGACGGGCGGACCGAGGGTGGGTGAGAGCCCCGGTTGCTGAAAGGGCTCTTCATGGACGTGGCGGACGTGCGCCATGTCGCCTGTCACTGTTTGCCTGCCTGAGAGGCCCCCCAACTCCCCCCTCCCCTCTGAGCCCTAAGGGTCTGGCAGCCCCCCTGCTGTGTTCTCCCTGGGCTGGCTGTGGCAGGCCCTGGCTGGGATTCATGCAGGGCCTTGTGTGGTGGGCGCTGTCTCTGTGTGTGTGGGGCAGTGCTTGTGTAACATTGGGGTCATGGTGTTCAAGGGGCCTTTGCCCAAGGGGCATCTTTATTGTTCTGGAACATTGGCAGGGATGGCCAGGCGAGGCTGCAAGGGGTAGGCACAGCAGCCACTCAGAATGTAGCAGTAGCAGCAGCAGCTGAGGAGGGTTGCAGGGCAGGCTCCCAGACCTTTGGCAGCATCGAGGCAGACGACCGTGGGGCAACCAGACTGCGGGCCCAGGGGTGCTCCCCCGACAGTTGGTGGTAGTGGGCATTCCTGGGGGGACGAACAACTTGGGGGTGTTCCATGGCAGCTGCTGTGTGGTGGCAATCACCACTGAAGGAATGCCAGTGTGCTGGTTGCAAAGGCCTGCAGGGAGAGTAATCACACACAGCCGAGTGGTGTGAGACACAGAGCCTGGTCTGCGCTGCTTCCCTGGGTGTAAGGTGAGCATGATCCTGTAAGGAAAAGGGGTCAAAAAGAGAGACAACAACACAACTTGGGGGTCACAACCATGGCAATCCTAGCAATACTGACCTGTCAGTAGACCCTGTGGAGAAAAGAGGGGGGGGGAACAGCTGGTGTCTACATATGGGTTACAGTTCCACACCCATGGCATTGTGTGCTCACATTAATACAGGCAGCTATGAGACAAGACATTGGTACAGAGACATTTCATGACAGGCATTGCAGGCAGCTATGAGACATGACATTGGTAAAGAGGCATATCATGGCAGGCATTGCAGGCAGCTATGAGACATGACATTGGTAAAGAGGCATATCATGGCAGGCATTGCAGGCAGACATTGGTAAAGAGGCATATCATGGCAGGCATTGCAGGCAGACATGAGACAAGACATTGGTAAAGAGGCATATCATGGCAGGCTATGCAGGCAGCTATGAGACATGACATTGGTATAGAGGCATGTATCCTACCTATATTTCTCTATGCTAAGAGGCAGAAGTCAGACCACATGTCAGCACAAACCCTGCTCTTACCTGCACTTACCTGCTGGTGTTGTTGCCTGTGGGGGGGGGGAGAGGGGCTGGGAGAAAGACATGGGTTAGCAAACACTTGCATGGAGAGAGCTGCCCAGGCACAGGAGTAAACAGTTTGGCCACAGGCAGAACAGCCCTCTCTGCCCTAGAGGGGGCAGAGAGGAGAGAGGTGAAGAGAAGAGAGAAGAGGGGTGTTAGAAAAGTTTTCAAAGTCCCACTTTGTGGCTGCTGGGGGACAGAACCCCACGCCACGTGCTCAGAGAGAGAAAGAGAGAGAGTGAGTGGAGGGCTGGGGCTGGGCTTTTGTGGGAAAGAGGCTGGGTGGGGCTGGGTGCTGATAGGGTAACTATTTGGGTCCGTGCCCAGAGTTAGGCCACAACTGTTCGGTCCTAACTCAGGCCCAACTCGGGCCCAGGGTGTTAGAACTTTTCAGGAGAGGGCTGGTGTGGGTAAGGTAAAATGGCTCCTATGGGTCTCCTCACATTTGGGTCCACCCTTTTTGCTGGCCCAAATTTTGGGCCTGAGTTGGGCTCGAGGGGGCGTGTCAGAGGCTCTCCAGCGTCTGGAACCGGACCAAATTTCGTAACCGCCCCCGTCACACCCCCGACACGCCCCCGACACGCCCACTTTTAGGCTGCAATTGTGCCTGAATTGTGCAGTTGTGCCTGAATTGTGCCTGAACCCAATTCAGTCACAATTGCAGCCCAACTCAGGCACAATTCAGGCATAACTCGGGCCTAAAGCACTTGGGCTGCAATTGTGCCTGAATTGTACCGCAGTTGCCTTGGGCTGGACCGGGCTGTTAGTTGCATATATTTCCATCTTTTGAAATAAGTGAGAAAATTCAAAAAAGTATGTTCAGTAATGCTTAGAAAATCCCTTAAAAGCATGTGGGACAGAGTTTCCATAAGTGTCAGTGGAATGGCCTTTAGCTACTAAATAAGCAAGGATTTCAGATATAAATAAGCAGTTATGGACCACCTGCAGTCATATCAGAAAGATGCGTGAAACTATTTGTTGGGTGGCATTGTAAACTTCATTATGTGTTCATATAATACCACGATGACCCTGTGATTTAGGGTGCTTCCACTGTACCCCTTTTTTTTCTGGAATTGCCGTCTTTTGTTCACTCACTTATTTTATTTATTTACAGTATTTATATCCCGCCTTTCTCCCCGAAGGGACCCAAGGCGGCTTACAACACTTCTAATATAGAGCATTGAGATTACAGTGGGCCTTTGCCATCATTTGCACATTTGCAGATTTGAGGATCCGTAGATGCCCACGGATTGCAAGGGGGCCAATTTTTCTTTATTAAACAAATAGGTTAAAAATACCCTTACTTAGCTTTTTGCTGCTTAACCGCTCCATTTTCAGGGCTCTAGAAAGGGAAAATGCACTCTACTTTGATAGCTGAGGACCATTACAATTAAAACAAATTGTGGAAGAAGAAAAGAGGGCACTTAAGGCCGACATCAAGAACAGTAAAGAAAAATGTTGGCAGAAGTTTATAAAGAGGATGTAATAGAAGTTAATGAAGCAAAAGAGGCCTACAGGGAGCAAATTGAAAAATTGATTAGACACATGGCATAATAAACCGCTGCATGACCAATAACTACATCAAGAAAACAGAAGACATGGTAGACTCCAAGTGGAAGTGGTTACAGCATGGAAGACTGAAGAAAGAAACAGAGGGACTGATATTTGCTCCATTACCAGGCATTACAAACCAATGTTATGAAGGTAAAAGTGGAAAAGATCTCAAATGATGCCAAGTGTACACTTTGTAAAGAAATAGATGAAACAACTGATCAGGTTGTAAGTTGCGCAGAGTGATTACAAAAAAGCCACAATAAAGTCACTGCTATTCTCCACTGGAATTTGTGCAAGAAATAGGGAATAACATCAGTAAAGAAATGGTAGGAGCACATGTCTGAAAATGTGGTAGAAAATGAGCAGGTCAAAATCTTGTGGGACTTCAAAATCCAGACAGATAAAAAATTGGAACACAACATGCCAGATCTAACTGTGGTTGAGAAGAAACAAGTGATGCCTATTGATGTGGCCACTCCAGGAGATAATTGAATCGAGGAGAAACAATTGGAAAAGATCACAAAATATAAAGACCTGAAAATTGAAATACAGTGCCTTTGGGGAAAGAAAACATCCATCACTCCTATTGTCATTGGTGCACTAGGTGCTATCCCCAAGGCCCTTAAGAAATATCTGGTCAATATAGGTATTGAACAACTGCAATGAGCTGCACTTCAAGGAACATCAAACTTTATACGGCAATATCTCACCAGATCTCACCAGATCTCACTCTTGGGTAGAGTTTGAACTACTGAGAACCCCAACATCTCAGTCCAAACATCTGCTGGGCTGTGACACTGCTGCTGCTGCTGCTGCTGCTAGCAAAATTGTAGAGTTGCAAAATTAATCTACTGGTCAGTATGCAAAAAGTATAATTTGCCAGCATTGAAAATTGCTTGGGAATATCAGGTCAAGAAGGCGTGAGAATGAGCAAGTCAAGATCTTGAGGGACTTTAGAATCAGATTGACATCTCGAGCATAATATGCCCAATATAACAGTAATAGAGAATAGAAATGTCTGGATAACTGATTTTGCAATTCTTGTAGATGCCAGAGTCGATGAAAAAGAACTAGAAAACATGAAAAAATACCTAGACCTAGCCATTGAAAGTATATGACTATAAACAAAACGAATGAAGGTGGTCCCCATTGTCATTGGGGCACTTGGAACATTTTCGAAAAAGTTTGGGAATTATTTTAAACAACTGCAGTTTACTCAAGTAACACCATCAGATTGGCAAAAAAAAAATGGCACTTTTAGGAACATTGTATATACTGCACTGATAACGTAGTTGAGTCTCAGGCTGAAACTTGTATCAATTACTCAATACCAGTCAATGATATTTTAATTCTTTGTTGTTGATTGTGTTTTATGTAGTTCTGAATAAGATGATGATGATGATGATGATGATGATGATGATGATGATGATGATGATGATGATGATGATGATAGTTCATTGGCCCTCCTATTGTGCTGACCAGCACAATCCAGGTGCAAAGTTTGGGTTGCTCAGTTGATCATCTAACAGCATGCCTATAATGAAAAGCACATCTTTCTGACTGTAAAGAGATGTTTTATTACCTATATCGTTCTTTTGTACTTCTGTTTGATTCAAAACAGCTGCCTGTCTCTTTGCCATGTGCATCGTAATCAATCAGATATTGCATCTCTAATTTTATGCAATCTATATAGCTGTGCTTGGAAGTATATGTGAATTTATGATGTGTTCTGATAAAGGTGAGCAAATGACTGAAACAAATAATTTCTTATCCTATTGGAAAACATAACCTGAAGAAGGTGAAAACAAGGTGAGTCATATTTCAGTGGTAAGCATTCACTAACAGCGCAATCCTGTGTAAGATACGGCGGCCAGCCTAAAGGGCCACTTGCCGTATCCTGTGCAGGTATAGAGCTGCCCTGGGGCACCTCAAGGGAAGGGTAAGATCATCCCCTTCCCCGGGTGTAAGCGGCGGAAGGCCCAATGGGCCTCCTCGAATGTACGCGAGCTCTGGAGCTCGTGTATATTCAACCCCTCTGTGTAAGGCCGCACCGGGCCTGAGGAGGGCTTGGGATATGGTGGATCTCACCACCAATATCTCCGCCCTCTCCAGGCACCGGGGCGGCCTATGGCCGCCCTCCCTGCCCACCCAGCTCTCCTTCCCCCCGCCCCTGCCCGGGCGGGGTAGGACTTACCTGCTCCAGTTGCAGGGTAACTGCAAGGTACCTGCAGGGCCGGGCAGGAACCCGGGTAAGGTCCGCCGGCCTCTGCGCAGCGGTCCTTACTCGCCGGGTGCCATAAACTCACTTTATGGCGCATTTACGACACCCTGTGCTGGGGGAGCGCGCACTCTCCCGGCTCAGCGCTACCCAGGATTGTTACCCAGAACCATTATAATTGTTGGAATCCATACTTTGCATTCTTCCTCTGTAACATATAGTTTTACAGGTTACATTATCATGTAATAATGTGTTTCTCTGAGCCTACTAATGGGAATCAATGATGTGGACAGGCAACAGAGAAATGTGCATTGGGATGACGTCACAACACGGTGCGGGTTGGTAAAGTTTTTAGTATGTGTTGACTGAGGAGGGGGATTCAATACAAGGATGCGATTTGGGCTGGTTCTCAGTTCTGTGTTTTACGTTATGCCCTCAAACAGGCAAGCCAGAAGAATAAACAGTGCTGGCCAGAGAGTGGGATTTCGGTTTTGTTTTTCTCAGAATAATTCTCAGATGCTGTTTTCAATAATGGGTATTTGAACCATGGTGGCTTTGCTGCCGCTGTGCAAGATGACGTTGAGAGAGAGAGTTCAAAAAGGCTCTGACACTCGAGTCACCTTTCTTCAGAGCTGTAAGTGATAGCCCTGATAGGCAACTACTTGGCTGTTGATTTAAGATCCAGAGATATGGTTAAGAAAAAAGGAGAAGGTCCTAGATGTCAGGTGATACTTTACTGCTCATAAAACCACTTGAATCAGAGGGGTCACTCCAGCTATATCAAGCACTCTAATCCCAGAGACATCTTATTGTAACCCTACATGTTGTGAAATAATTCATCTTTTTAGACCACCACCTTAAAACACTTTCAGCAGAAAAAAAATACATTTTCTCCTGTGCATTATGCATAAGTTATAAATGGGTTTGCTTGCTTTACCAGAGGCATGATAAAATCTAAGTTGTCCAGACTAAAATGCATTCTGATTCCAGGAGATGCCTGTTCAAAAAATGCTTCTGCTTGAATTACCATAGGATGGCTGATTGCCTTTCACCTCCATCGCTGTGTGATCCCTGGTGTATGCAGGGAAATAGCTAGTTAAATACATTAGAACAGTGTTTCTCTCAAACACTGTTTACTCCCCTGCAAGTCTTTGTGGGGGCGGGGTGATGTTGGAGGCAGCGCTCCAGGATTGGGCCCGCCACCACTGAAGAAACACTTTTTTCAACATACCTGGTTGTCCTGCCAGCTTCCCGAAGAGTCCAAGAAGCCTGCTGTCATTGCGTCGCAAAGCCCAATTAAGTGGGCTTCGGAATCTGATCGCCGCTGTTTAGAACCTTGGGGAGGCTGTAGAGGTGGCAGCAGCCCCCCCCCCCGACATTTCAGGGAGCTGGCAGGACAACCAGGTACGTTGAAAAAAAGTGTTTCTTCGACAGTGATGATGAGCACGAATCCGGAGCACCGCCGCCGCTGTTCCTGCTGGAACCCCCTTATTGACATATTGCCTGCTTCCGGAAAAAGTGTTGGGTTGCAACCCACCACTTTTAGAACCCCCACACTAGAACTTTCCAAGTTAACAGGTCCTATTCACAATCTCAGTCTTCTGTACCAGCAATAGCCTCCATGCCCTGAAACCTATTCTAAATATTTTGCCTTAACTGTACAGTTATCAGCATCGGAGTGACTGTTTACATCAGTTTTGTCACTTTTATGTAAAATGGAATCTACAGTTCCACTTCAAATATATTTCACTTTGTGTTTCTCCTCCAAGCTATAGGGAAGCACATTTCAGAATGCTGCACATGTGCAATCACATTTATTTAAAGAGAAGCAACACCAAATTCACCGTTACAAAGTGTATATGACAGCCACACTCAATGCTGTATTATTAATGAAAGCACGATCACATGTCCGCTTCCAATAATCTCAGCTCCAGCGGTCCCATTGAGCATACATCATGGGAAGGAGATGCATGCATTGTGCTGATGAAAGGAAGGACAGCCACAGTCAAAACGGGAAATGAAGAAACTGTGTGTGAGACAATAGGAGGACTATGAAGGAATGCTATTGTGCCTAAAATTAATTACAACTTGTAATTAATTTGTGGAATTTACTGCTACAGAATATTGCAAGGATGATTAATTTGGGGCCAACCACTTAAAGGCAGAAGGAAAATACTGGTGGGTGGCATGAACAAGGTGGGTGCCAGGGTCCCCTGGGCCATGGAGGATGGCCTCGTTCTGGATCTTTTTCCATGCATGTGCTCTGCCATCCAGCTCACCTTGCTCTCTCTCTCTCTCTCTCTCTCTCTCTCTCTCTCTCTCTCTCTCTCTCTCTCTCTCTCTCTCTCTCTCTCCCCCCCCCCCCCCAGCTTGTTCCACAGCTTTCCTGGGGCCTGGGATGTCCTTGTCAGGCAAGTGGATGGATGGAGGTGTTTCCTTTCCTTCCCACCCTAGAATGCTCCCAGGTGGTGATTCTGCTGCATGGGAATGAACTGGTCCCATTACTCTCTAGGGAAGGGAGAGGAGGAAGTGGGCACTTCTTTCTGCCTCCTCATCCCAGTGGCCAGCTGGGTTTGCCCCCAGGTCCTGTGAGAACCACATTGGCTGTTGTGGGACTTGCAGCAACCTAAAAGTCCACTTCAAAAATCCAGAGTCAACTCCTGCAGCAACTCAGGATTTTCTTCACACTATATTTGAGCTGCACATAGGGTTAATAAAATCTAGAGTTACCAAGAATCTAGAGGTTTTCAATGCAGGCTTTTAGGCTGCTGCAAGTCCTGCAGCAGCCATGGTGCATATCAGTGAGGCCCTGGGAAGCATGGGCTCTCAGGTAAGCCTACCCTCTGACCAATGTTCCCTCTAATATTTTTCTTTATTGCACAGAGTCCTATGGTGTCTGAGTGGGCACTCTGTCACCATCCAGAGTGCTTAGTAATTACACCATTGATGATCTCTGGAGTGCTGAGGAGGAGAAGCCAACAGAGACTGGTAAGAGGGGACTCAAATGCTGCCGCCTACACAATTCAGCTTGGCCAAGCCCGAGCTCAACAGCCGCTGGCCATGGAGTCACCATGTCCACTCTCTTGCAGTGCATGGCAACCTTTTTCAGCTGCAAGGGGCTTGCATTACAGCTGCGCAGTTGCACTGCTGCTCATAGGGAAGTCTGCCTCTGCCACTACCCCTGGGCTGGGCATGAAGAAGGACAATGGATAGAATGAGTACATCTAGACAAGGTGTGAGGAGGGGCAGAGGCTGGGGGCAGCAGATGTTCAGGAACAGGGAATGGAAGATGTACACTTTGTATGTCCTTGAGCATGTCTGAGATACCAGCAGCATAAAACCTGAAAACCTGTGTGTGTGTGTGTGTGTGTGTGTGTGTGTGTGTGTGTGTGTGTGTGTGTGTGTGTGTGTGTGTGTGTGTGTGTGTGTGTGTTTTGTCCCTTGACTTCATCAGGGGCAAATGTGTTGGGCATTGCCATTTTCAAGCACCAGCTTCTCTCTCTGCTCTTCTGTCCACCTTGTATATCTTCTGTAGAAGAAGCATTCGTTCTTTGGGATAAGCATTCAGCACCGTGCAATGCTCCACGCTGTTCAAAAAGTGCCCAAAATACGCAATTGTCACTCCATGAATATTAATAGCAACATTTTCATTCATAGCGGCAGAGCTGTCATTTTAGGTGTCTAAATTTCAGTGTGGATTAATTTTAAAAAATGAGTAGGCAGGAGAAACACTGTCTTAGAGTGGCTGAGTTTCTGTAGCTCAGGGCAGATCTCGGCGTTACAAGATACATGGAGCTACTGCTTCCACTTTGTGACTGCCTCTCATCAGAGCCGTCTTAGCAGCATTATGGCCCCCCGGGCAAAGCAGTGCACTGGGCCCTGGCTACACAACCACTCACAGGTATAAAAATGCAGATTATCGATAAAATAAATGTATAGTTATTGGTACGTCCAACAAAATCAGAATTCTTGAAACACAAACAGTGGAGGCTCTGCTAATATTGTAACGGATTCGCGCGGGAGGCAATTAACGGCTGGGGACAACAATTGCTGACAGAGTCTGCTTCTGATAATGGAAATGCACACTGTCAGCAATTGTTGTCCCCAGACATTAATTGCCTCCCGCGTGAATCCGTTACAATAATCTGCTTCCATAACATTGCAAGCAATAAAAACGGCAAAATTGATCTCGCGAATGCAGACATGCCAACTCTCCACTACAAGTCGTAATTTTTCTCCTTGTACTGAGTTAGCGGGAGATTTGAATGTTGAGGCGGGTGATCAGAACATTAGTGTTAAATTCAGGTCTGTGCATAGATTAGAACGGGGCCCCTATGCTCGTGGGGACCCCAGGCAACTGCCCAGCATGCCCAGCTTGCCCATGCGTTAAGACGGCATTGCCTCTCATCACTTCCTAGTAGCATCTAAGGGCACCAACCTCTTGCAGTCATATGTGAAATTGCAACATGGCAGTGGGGGGGGGGGCGGACCCAGTAAACTGACCTTCCCCTCTTTACCCTTCCTGTTTCTTCTGTGGTCTGTTATATCTGGGCATGGATCTCTCTCTCTCAAAAAACGAAAGAGTGCTAGTGATCCACATGTGCAGTGCTGTTCCCCTGATCCCATTATTAATGGTTTTTTCTGGTTAATGAATGTGATGCTTTAACAACAGGGAAAATATGGGTGGAGAACAGAATGGGTGAGAATAAATAAAATGTGACAGTGGCTTCCAAACAGCCTGTCTGGAAGTGCCCTCACAAGATTTGGGCGCTGACATGTTGGATCTCGCGAGATTTCACGATCCAAGATGCCGGCGACCGGGTAAGTTTCATATTTTAAAAACGGCGGCGGAGGCTTGCCAACCGGCCCGAAACCGTTCCAGGACCGTTCCGGGACCCGAGCCCAGATTCCGGTGTGGTCCCGGAAATTCTGGGATGGATGGCAAGCCTACTCAAATCCTAACTCATGTCCTGTGATAATATTACAGGACAAAGGAAGACAGAGGCCTGGCAGCTCTGTGTTTCTTGAAAAAAATCTAGTTCCATGCCTAGGATCAAATCTCTGTGCATTCCTTTTCTGGAATCTTTGGAGATCAACACACAGGGGTGTAGCTACCCATGCGATTTAAAATTTGCACAACCCAGCAGATCACTTTCCATCCACCCACAGTTTAGTCATAATTTCAGAAAGTAGACGACATTCCGTTGCACAGTATGTTAGAAAAGCAGCCGGCCATTAGCTGGTCCCAGGCCTGAGTGAAAGAGAAGGTTAAAAATACCATCTGCAAGTCACTATAAGAACTCTTGTGCCTCACCCTCTTCCTTTGGAAAGAAATTCCTCAGATGGTCCAAATGCTTATTGCCCTTTACATAGGTGTGGCCTGAGCTATTCAATCAGAATTAGCAATAGAGCACTGTTAACTAGCTCCAAACTATGGCTGCAATCTTGCTTCCCCTGCAAACTCATGCCCAATTATTAGGAAGTAATTCTTATTGAACTCAGTGATTCTCATTGAATGCACTTTCTTCTCACTTAGGCTGTGATTCTGTGCACACTTACCTGGGAGTAGGTCTCATCGATCTCAGAGGGACTTATTTCTGAGTAGACATGCATAGCAAGATTGTGCTATTAGGATTTACTACACGTTCTCCTTTAATGACTGAAAATAGAACAGCAGTCTTGTTAGGTTTTGAAGCAACTGAACTGTTCACTGAAAGTAGTTTGTTTATTCTTCTCTAGACCGAAAACAACCACAGAAAAAAAGATAATCTTTAATTGCCAACTGGAGGATTTCATGTGGTTGTACCATGAAACTACTACTTGGAGTCTGGAGGTGAGTTTAGCTGGAACTCAGATAAGGTTTTTCTCCACAAGGACCCCAAACTTATAGAATCCTTTGTCAATATCCCA
Organism: Plestiodon gilberti rubricaudatus; assembly: GCA_026170595.1. Taxonomy (NCBI): domain Eukaryota; kingdom Metazoa; phylum Chordata; class Lepidosauria; order Squamata; family Scincidae; genus Plestiodon; species Plestiodon gilberti. The sequence continues at coordinate 116,469,970 of JANXHW010000001.1, forward strand.
CCTTAGCTCACCCTGCAGATGTTCCAAGATGACACTATAAAGCAGGGGTGGCCAACCTTCCACCATTAGGGCCTCTCTGTGTTCCAGAGGTGTTTCTACGGTAGGGGCCCTACCGTAAGTTGCGTCCCGTGCTAGTACCGTGTTTACAAACTGGAGCGAGGAGGCCCCGCCCCCTCGCTGTCAGAGCCATTCCACACAGCGAAGGTGAACGTGCTGCCCGTTTGCCTTCACTGCGTGGAATGGCTCCGACAGCGAGGGGGCAGGACCTCCTCGCTCCGGTTTGTAAACACGGTACTAGCATGGGGCGCAACTTACGGTAGGGTCCCTACCGTAGAAACGCCTCAGCTGTGTTCTTAAGAGTTGTGACTGTTTTCAGATTGCTTCATTAGGCTCCTTAATAATGAGATTGTTTTGTTAAACTACATCCGTGAATACTACTGAATCCTAGAAGATATGCAGAGGTAGGACAACCTACAACCAGTTTTTCTAGTGTTGAGCTGGCTACTAGTTTGGAACCCGGACGCTTTGTCTGTCCAGGCCCCTGCCAGCTGTAGTGAAAGTGACAAGTTGGAAGGAAAGCCTCCTGATTGGGAAATGGTCTGGGAAAAGAATATACAGAACTGGCATGGGTTGGGGGAAAGTGCATCCCTGGTTGGAAGTGAGTGCCACGGTGAGAGGTGAGCTGCAGCCTGAACATGAGAAACTGCATATTGACATCTTCACCCCTTGGGCCACCTATGGAAGAGAAAGTGCAAGAGGAAAAGTTGGAAGTGATGGGCCATAAGGATGGCAGCAACTTCCAGCAGTCTTGGGTGAGGAAAAAGCTTTTGATTTTTTTGCCACCTATGGTTGCTGGGATCAGGCTAAGGGTTGGCATACCTGGAAGTCAGGACTCCGGCACTGCAAATAAATCAGGAGCCTGTGAGCAACAGGAGCAAAACAGATTTGGAAAGTCATCTGCCTCCGTTTAAGAGCATGCCTTGCATAAGTGATGGTGTGGTGGACAGAGAGGGGGATTTCTACCAGTTGGTTTGAGGAGATTAGCCCAGCTGGTCCTGCAGAGCATATCCCTAGATAAAGACTTGTATCAAGACTTCATTTGCAGTTTGGACCCAAACTGGGTCCCAATTCCAGAACAGAAAAGGTAAGAAACTGGGGCCCTTTCCATAACTTGATGACCTTGAAGATTGCCCATGGCATTTTAACATTCTGCATCTAAACCAGGAGTACAGATTCCAAAAGCTTTCCCTTGGGCATGCAACCAGTGGATTGGAGTGTATCAAGGCTGCAGATGAATGGAGCCCAGACCCATTTCGTTTGAGCTGGTTGTGGATGAAATAATAAGGGAGGCTGCAAAAACAAACAAAATAGCGGGAGCCGGTTCAGGAGGCAGACGGTTTTTCTATTATACTGTCAGGACTGCATACCCAGTCTTCCTGGGATACAGAAGAACATCTGTAGTATATGTAAGCAGCCAAGGTTGGCTACTGGCAGCTGCTCTGAATGTATGTACTATAATGAGCTGCAGTTCTCTGAAAAGCTGAGATGTTCACCTTCACAGCTTTGCTGAACTGCAGCCAGCCAGTGTGGGACTCCAGAATTCCTATCAAAAACTCAGAATCCTTTTGATTTGGCAGCACAAGTCACTCAATGTGTTGAGAAGCCTGTAGTGCTTTCCGAAGACAATAATGTTGCTATTTCAAAGTAAATAGCACAGAATAGTCCAGTTCTCTCAAATCAGCAATTATATGAGCAGTTCAATTTTTTAATGCATTGTAATACAGTACATTGAAAATACAGGCGCCCCTGGCCTCATGCAAGGCAGGCTATGTTCCAGAGTCAGTGTGGAAAGCTAAAATCACGTCGTGTATACTTAAAATTGCCTTTGAAATTCCTTGCATCCAGAAAATAATACTGTCTCTTTAAAAATTACAAGAGACAGGCAGGAACTGAAACCGATTGAGGGAACAACAGCTTCATTCTCCAATCTCAGGTACCTGTCAAGAATAATCATTGGTCAGCACAGGTTCTTAGATCCCTTCAACAGAACTGTCAGAGAATCTCCACATGGACCCCTGACTGGCATGTCCCCATCTCTCTGACCCTATGGCCCCCACATTAGGCTGTTAATGCTGCCTGCCAACCTCCCATGTCACCTCCTGTTTTATACCCCCTAAATATACCTCTGTTTTCAATGAAGCCACTGTGTCTTGGTCTTCCTTGGGCAGGGTGGGACAGAGGCCCACTCATTGCCTCATGTGCTCCCTGTTCCCTCCACTCTTCCCAGGGGACTGTAACTGGCCCAGTGGCAGCCTGGAGTATGGCTCAGCCTTCCGGCCTGAGCTGTCCATTGGTGCACCTGCCACCCTTGCAACAGGCTGGTGGGCTCTGTGGTTGGCACAGATGGGAGGGTTATGGCCAATGCCCCCACCTTTACCCAGACACAGCCCATTTTAGTTTGACAGGGTGGGGAGGGCTTGTTGGGTGACCCCCTTGGGAAGGCAACCCTGGGCAGTCACATCATGGCTCAGACTTGGTGGCTGATGCTGATTGACCTTTTTTGGGGGGTGGGAGTCACAGCAAGAGGGCATGGAGTGGTAGGGTCACCAAGTGGATTGGAGCTTGAGCTGCAGCGACATGGTAAGTCTCGGTAGTGGCATGGGCCCTGCACTGGCACCTCTGCCAAAATCCAGTGACCCATGGGTCTACAACTTGCAATGGTGTAGAATTCCTCATGCAGGGGGCACAAATGTGCCTCAGCAATTTGGAACATGATGAAATGGGGCAGGTGCAGGAGTATTGCATCCAGGAATGCATTTGGTGTACTAACTGGTGGAGGACTAGGATGTTACCATGTAATGTCCTCCTGGAAGCTCCCCAACCCCAGGTACTGTAGGCCCATGAGGATCTTCCAGAGGATGGGGATACTCCTCCAGGTCATTGCATGGGACAGGAGCCTGGGGACCAGGAGTTGGCAGAGCTCTTCCACAGCTCCCCATCTAGGCAACATGCCTGGATGCAGGCAATGTCACATGGATGCGTGGGAGGGTTTCCCTGGGGTGCTACTGCCCATGTCATTCCTGCTGCTCCTCCAGGTAGGCTTGTAGGAGTGACAGAGGTAGAATACTGTGGCAAAGTAGTGGGGCGCCACCATGTAGGTGGCCATGTTACCTGCCCCACCATCAATGGTGTCTGGCGGGAGCTAGCGTATGTGGGTGCTGCTCTGGCTTCCTACCCAGTGGGCATGATGGCTATGGGCCTTGGCAGTGGTGCATCTTCCCTTCTCTCCTTGGCCATGAATTCTGCTGTTGGCTTGGACCTATGCAGGTCTCCTCAGGATGGCCCATGGGTTCTCCGCAGGGGTAGTGTGGCTTGAATGGCTTTGTCAGGCTGTGCTTTTGCACTTGCCTTCATGAGGGTGGGGCTGGTGCCCGGGTATCAGCTTGGTAGGTGGTTTTGCAGTCTGGCGAGCAAGTCTTAGGGGCACCTGTGTGGCATCATTTGGTCGCCAGGTGACTGCCACTTTCCGATATCCAAATGAGAATATTCATGTAAAGCAGATGATAACCACACTGGTAGAAATAATTACACCATTCTAAGATGTCCCAGTGCTGGCATTCAGGAAGGCAAGTCCTTGAGAAATTATCTTTCCCAGTATTTACAAAAGTAGTTGACCATAGGCATGAAAGTAAAGCATGAGAATATACGTAGGAGGAGATGTCTGGCTTGTTGCTGTTTAATGTACAGGGCACCTTGAATGTGTTGCTCTGTACAAAGTCAGGCCATCAAGTAGTTAAATCATTTCTCTTCCCCTCATTTAGTGCCTCTTGCACACAAGAGATCCCTTGCTCCTTCACCTTTTCCCCATGCAGAACCTATTACGCACACATAGGGCTTTCATTCGCTCCATATGCTCCATAGTGCTTTCCAAGAGAATTATAATAATGTGGCTCCTACTGCCATGCTTGTATAATTAACCTCTGGTCTTTCAACTGTATTTTGATACACTTGAAATGCTACCTAGAATTTAAAATCCCCTGCACATTAAACAGGCCAATCCAGCAAGCAGATTTCTGCTCCTTTCTTTGGAGTTTTTTTTTAAAGAAATCATTGTTGACGTATCAATCTGGGCAATTTACGGAGCGAACGCAATCTCCCAAGATGCTAGAGGACCATCCCCTGCAATATTTTCTGTGAAATAAACCAATCAAGGAGGAGACATCACAGCACCTGTCTGGAGTTGCTATGCTGAGAAGGAGAAGTCACCTTCTCTTAGTGCAACTCTACACTTTTCAGAGGCTCCATCCTGCCTGAGTTTCTGGATGCCGTTGCTCATAAATCTACTCCATCTGGTATTCCTCCGGCTGCCTGCAGTCTGCTGTGTTCCCTCCTAATGCATTTTCAATGTGGCATGAAAGTTGTCCTATTCAGAGGACAATGTTAGCATTCCCATTTTCTTCACACATCACACTTGTCCAGGCACTTTATGTGTGCACATTTGCTGTCTGTCACGTTTGTCAGTGATGGGTATGTACACTGAACTAGGGTACACCCACCACATCCATGGCTTTCCTTTAGACCTCAGTCATTGCAAATAGCTAGTCAGTGAATGCATACAAGTAACTAGTGCTGAGTGGGGAAATGAGGTGTGGCAGTATTTTTAATGGATATTTTTGCTCCCTGTGAAATGTGCTCCTTTCCTTTTGGCATGTTGTCTGGGAGTCAGTAAACAAGGGTGAAAGTGGCTGCAGCAGCATGACTCCCTCCCTGGCTCCTATTCAAAGTGAGGGCAGTGCATCTAGGTCTGATTACCTACGTAGGTAGCATTGTTACAAAGCCAATTCAAAGCAAGGGTAGTAAGGACTGACCTCACCTCACTTTGTATTAGCTTTGTGGTGTCACCATGTAGCCAAGGCTGATAGGCGACGTCTTTTATTTATTTAAAAGACAAAAATATGAACGCACACACAACAAATATCAAATAGACAAAAGAAAAAATTTATGTGTTGCTACTTTATATTAGTTTTTCATATTTCAGTAAGCCACTTTGAGTATAAATCTTAATGGAAAGGTGGGGTGTAAAAGGAAGACATCACCATTATAACAACACCAATACACAATGAAATGGATTGAGATGCACACCACTGGCACTTAAATACTGAAACAAAAACAAAAATTAAATCAGATTTAACATTAGATTACGAGTGGATACAAGAAATGGATTCATTATGTATATTATTGCTGAAGACCAATCTATTCTTAAGTAATTGAACACTTTACCATATATTTTTCAAATGTGGTTATGCTTTTCACAAGCATAATTTACAGCCCAATCCCATCTATTCCCCTCCCCCCCCCCGTAGATGCAGCAGCACCAAAATGGCAACTGCTGCAACCTATGGTTGGGGGTGGATCTCCTCGGATCTGCGCTAGTGATTTTGCTAGCGTAAGTTCAAGGTGATAAGGGGGAAGGATGCTGCTGGAGGGGATAGGTTCCAGCGCACGTCTTCCTCCCACAGCCTACCCGCCCCGTCACACCCCTCCCTACACTCTCACACTGGTGTAACAGTAGATCCACCGGTGTAAGTGTACTTATCCCAGTGTAACTTGCCATACGCCGATGGACGCAGGACGGACACTTGCGTAACCCCCCTCAGATGCGACGCATGCACAGTTTGGACGTGGGACGGACACAAGCGCAACTCCACTGACGCAGGGGGCATTCTGGGGGTGTCCAAACGCCCCCGGAATGCCCCCAGCACTCGTGGAGTTGAAGCAGCATCTGCCCCATGTTTGAACTGCGCATGCGCCGCATCTGAAGGGGGGTACGCAAGCGTCCATCCTGTGTCCGTCCTGCATCTGTCGGCGTATGGCAAGTTACACTGGCCTAAGTGCACTTACACCGGTGGATCTACTGTTACACCGGTGCAAGAGTTACACAGAATTGGGCTGTTAGTTTAGCAAACTACCACTGTCACCAGGGTTGCTATCCCATCAGCCGCAGCCAGGACTCGGCTAGCAGCAAAACAAGTAATCTGCCATGTGTGAGGATTGGGCACATGTACCTTTCCTGGCAGGATTCATAGGACAACGGCTGAGTTTGTCTGCATGTTGGGAGCCTAAAGGAGGACAGAGGAAGGGGAGCAGCAAATACGGAAGTTCTTGTTATGGTTTGTAATTTTGTGTGTGTTCAATTTTGTTTTAAGAGGCTTCTTATTTTTTGACTAATTTGTGATCTTTTTAATGTGATTTGGGGGGGATTTATTTGCAGAAATATATATATATATATATATATATATATATATATATATATATATATATATATATATATATATATATATATATATATATATATATATATATATATATATATATATATATATATATATACCTTCCCTTTCTTAGGAAAGTTATCTTACATTCAGGGTCATCTTTGTTTTGGGTTAATATGATATTTTAGAAAGCCATTTTTGTTTCAGGAGTTTTATTCTGCATTTCCCAGTATCTGGCTAAAACTCTCCTTTCCACTATAATATACATGTAATTTCTCAGTAATAACATCTATCTTACAATTAAGCAGATGTACTGTTGAATCCAATGGTAATTGACTATTTAACATCTTTGAAATGGTAATGGCCAGCACTTTCCAAAAACTATCAGCCTTATCACATAACCACTGCATATGAAACAGTCCTGTCTATTCATATGGCAAAACCAGCAATATCCTAGATGCAGTTTATATATTTTAGCAAGTTTACAAAATGTTAATAAGTGGCAGCGCAATCCTGACTAAGGATCCTGAGCACAGGATGCCCATCAGTTGGTGGGCTGGAGGTCTACTTGAGGAAGGGGACACCTGTCCCCTTCCCCGGGTGTAAACTGGGGTCGGCCCTATTGGCCTCCTCAGATTTCCGCCAGCTAAATAGCTGGCGGAAGTAGAGGAGGCCGTGCAATGGCGTAGCCGACCCGGCAGGGATGGGATATGGTGGGAGCCATCCCCCTCCCGGGCCAGTTAGGTCAATGGCCCCCCTCCCTTGCCCGCTGAATTGCCCACGCGGCCGCCGGCGGGAGACCTTACCTTCCTCCAGCGGCCGCTTGCTGGTCCGGCAACAGAGTGAGGGAGGTTGGCCTTACGCCGGCCTCCCTTACTCTAAAGCAGTCACAAACTTGCTTTACGGCACGTTCGCGACACTTTAGAACGGCGGAACATGCGCTCCGCTGTTCTGAAGTTCCCCATGATTGTGCCCTGGGAGTTTTATATAAGAATAGCGTATAAAATAATGCATGATAATCGATATCCAAGCATTGTATGTAATGTGTAAAGGATATGGAAAGTGATGTGTATGCAAAGAAATGAACACCCATTGACAGCGCAATCCTATCCAACTTACACCACCAGGGTAGCCAGCAGGGGAGAGGGCAGGGCGGGAGGCTTGCGAGGGGAGGGGAGATTTCCCCGTTGAATCCCCCTTTGAAGGGGCTTTGAATCCCCTTTCCATTCTGGGGCCTCCCGTTCTCGCTGCACCGGTGGTGTAAGTTGGATAGGATTGCGCTGTTAATATCAGGAACTTTTTCTTAAGATAATGGAATGTTACAATTATGGACTGTATGGTCTGAAAAAGTTTGTTTTAATTTGCTGCATGGATTGCTTATGTGCTGTTCTTTGGAATGGGTTGGTATACATTAAATGTAAACAAGCCTTTCCTTGCATTAACACTTCAGAGCTTCTTCTAGATATTGTATGTTTTTATGTGGGTGTTTTGTCAATATTCTTATATTTGTGATTTGTATTACATAAATTGCTTGAAACGTACAAATAGAAGTGTTATGTACAAATTAGACACGCTTGTGATATAATGACAATATATAGCATTCCAATATTTAAATATTTTGTGTAAAACAGAGTTGTAAATGTCAAAATATCTTGTACATACAATATGCCTTTAAGAAAATATGTAGCCTGTTTGTGAATTTGGCAGAGTTTGTATGTACACAAAATCAAGGTACTTACCAGGATGCCAAGACTTGATTCCGAGCTTAAATGAACGGGCACTTGTCAGCGTGTAAAAAATAAGCGTTAAGTAAAAATGCCAAAGGTACCCTGTTGGGGTTAAATAGTTGCCAGTATCCTAAAATCAGGTTATTTGAAGGAGGAAGTTCTGAGCATACTCATTTGACACGAATGTGAAACATTCCAAGGTGGGTGAGTGAGTGGGTGGGTGAGTGAGTTTCAGGGCTGATAGTGAATGGTGTCAGCTGGCTGTCAGCCAGGATCCTGTGACAAGAAAAGCCTGGGAGAAAATCCCTGGAAGAGGGGCAGAAATCAACTGTGAGGTCCCATCCCCACAACATACATAGGTGACTGGAAAAAGCAAGAACTGAAAACACAGCAAGACACGAGCAGTCTGGTAGGCGGAAAGTGGGATTGCTTACAGCCAGAGGCTTATTGGGAGAACAAATAATTTGCAGGTTTCTTCCACAGCATATCCTGTTTTTAAAGTATTTCACATTGAATGGTTGAAAAGAGATCTGCTAAGGAACCTAGAGATCCATTTGCAATGCACTTAATCTGAGGCATCAGACTAATATGGTTGACAGATATTCTTCATATAAATGTGCCTGCCTCCATTTTCAAAGGAAAGAAGAGTTTTTAATCACAGTAGTCGAGTAAGCAGACTGATGTAGACTTCATTGGAATCCACTTGGAAATTTGCAGGCCTGAAGCCACCCCATTACAGTTTGTTGCATCAATAATATGCACAAATTTATCTTCCTATTTGTTTTCACACTTTGTTGTCTTTGCAATACACACTTCCCCATGAAGCTCACAGTCATAACCTCAGGAACTGTGTGAAGACAGAGGAAGGAGGGGAGGATGGAGCGGAGGGCAAACAGGTCTAGCAGTTAGCACTGGCCCTTTCTCCCTTGCTCTCTGCTTCACTCTTCCTACTGGTCAAACAGAGGTTCTTAGGAACTTGGTCATCTTCCCTTCCTGCTGCCACCACCTAAGGCTAGGAAGCCTGAACAGAAAGAGGCCACTTTGTAAAAAAAAACCTCACTCCCAGGTAAACGTTGGGCTCCTAAATCTGAGGGGTCCCCCTTGAAGCCAAGCAATAGCAGAACTTCAGTGATCTGGGAGGTATAACAACCTTCTGATCAAACTGGGTCCAGGAAGGTAAATCAGCAAAATAATACAAGACATTTATTAAAAGGCTGAATGACCAAAGCCATTAAAAGGGGAGTGTAGAAAAGAATCAAAGCAAAACGTGTTTAAAAAAAACAAAAACCCAAATAGGCACTGTATGTTCAAAAGGTGCAGTGCTTGGCAAGGAGATTAAAATGCAAGTGACAAAATTAATTCCCTGCTGTGGCTAACTGAATATTTCCCCTAGTTTGGTCTCTCAAGCTCTTCCAGAGTCCTGGTGTTTACTCTCACAATTCGGCAAGGTGAGTTGACAAGCCCCTTCCACTAAACATACGATAGCTGGGTTGATGATGTCATGGGTCCACCTAGTCATCGGTACCTGCCCCCTGACCTTGTCAGGTGGACTTGGACGGGACCCACAATCAGCCAATCCCAGTAGGGTCTGGGCTGGACCCAAATGATGAAGACAAGCAGTCCACAAAATGGCCTCGCAGCTGTCCCATGTGGTCCTTCTTCAGTGGTGCTTCAAAGAGCCTCATGAAAGCAAGGACAGCAGCAGCAGCAGCAGCAGCAGCAGCAGCAGCAGGATGTCTCAGCAGCCTTTTTGAGTCTGCTGGGGAGTTAGAAGTATACAAATCTAGGGAAAACCCAGTGATTTTCACTACAAGCAGTGACCACATTGAGATCTACAAATCTCTAACAGTCAGTGTGAGCCATGCGATTTTCTTTCTTCGGTCTCAATGCTCTCTAAAGCCAAGGACTACCAGCTGGCATGGTTAGCCGCCATCTTCTAGGATACCCCCCCCCCAAATCCTATCTGAGAGCTTTAACCATCCCAGCAGTTAATACAACATCTTTCACACCCAGTGGTCATTGTAAAACTGAAACGAATATTATAACTCCATAGTTTGCTTGCTTGTTTGATCATTTTAGAAGTGATACATTCCCATCTCTCCTGGAATTGGTATCTTGTGAGGCAGTAGCATGTACCTAGAGAGACCTTGGTTCTTTTGCATTTAAAAAGTCCACCAACAATTCTGCTCATCTTGAATTAGAAAGTGAAGCTTTTCTCTTTCTCTCATCTTATTCCTGCAGGGGATTTGTTATGTACTACTTGATACTCCCATCGTTTTCCACCCTTTTTACTCTCCTTTTTTCCTTTCGTATTCCAGCCACTGTTACATTTGTTGCCCAGCTCTTCATCACTGAGCTTTCTTTATTCATGCCATTGACTTCAGTGTTCTTTTCTCACCTAGAATACATGCTAAAATGTGACTCATGTTGTCACTCTTCCAAACAGGCACAATATGGCCAGCACAGTTAAAATTATTCTCATGAGTCATCATGTTCTAGCAGCTGAAACAGTCACCATACTCCTACTTGGAGAGGAGACACTGTCACATGGAGCATGGAGGTTGTCCTCTCAGGGCAGCTAGAATTGTGTAATGTACAGATCTTATAAAAGTTCCACAACCTCAAGCCCTAAGTTCAAGCCTTATGTACCAAGATCTGTTTCACTAGAGAAGGAGAAAGCATGTCATACAATGTGGTGTAGTGTGGTGGTGAAGGCCCCAATCCTATTGTGGCCTTGCACGGCCAGAACCAGTGTTACGGCAGCGAAAGCTGGGCCACTGTCATTTGCTGCCAGGCTGCTGCCATAAATGGCAAGAGGCGCGGCATGCACAGCAGAAGCTCTGTTGGAGCTGAAGTACGTTGGCAGTGTGGTTAGAGAGGGGGAGGTTTGGGGACATTCTGGGGTGGGGTGAGAGAGAGGGAGGGCAGGCAGGGGCAGGCTGCGGGCTGGAAGGAAAAGGTCTCAGTGGCAAACATGTCCACCAGATCCTATCCCCTATTTTTCAGCCTGGCCTGCCTCCTTTCTCTCCTTGGACTTACACCAGCTATATATATAGCTAATATTTTTACTTACCTCTGACAGGCCTCCTGATCGTCCCCACCACCACCATTAGACGCAGTGTGCGCTCCACCAGCACGGCTTCATTGGCATCAATGGTGGGGGATAGGACATGGCAGCATGAAACTTTAGGTCCCAATCCTGCCTAAGTCTAGGCTGGTGGAGCATGAGTTCCAATTAAGTCCAGTCGTGTCCGACTCTAGGGTGTGGTGCTCATCCCCATTTCAAAGCCGAAGAGCCAGCGTTGTCTGAAGACACCTCCGTGGTCATGTGGCCGGCATGACTCTCCTTGCCGCAGCGCGTAGCATGCGGCTGGAACACGGAGCGCTGTTTACCTTCCCGCAAGCGGTACCTATTTATCTACTCGCATTAACATGCTTTGGAACTGCTAGGTTGGCAGGAGCTGGCCAAGCAACGAGCACTCACCCCGTTGCGGGAATCAAACTGCCGACCTTTCGATCGACAGCTCATGGTTCAGCGGTTTAACCCACTGCGCCACCCGCTGGCCTGTTCTATACATGCAGACAAATTGAATGTGGGTGCTCATCTAAGTCTGGATTTAGGTCTCATCAAATTAGCTAGTTGGGTCATTTGACATAGATGAATACGGTATGTACATCTAGAGCCACTAGTTGTGTTCAGCTAGTGCCAGATGAGGACATTTGCATTTTGTACTTGATTTTTCACAGATTATGTCCACTCTGCATGACTGCCCTGTAAAACTGTTCATAAAAAATTATTTATGTGCAGAATTGCTATCGCTAATTGTGAGACAAAACAGAGATCCACGTGCTGGTGGTTTCTTTCTCTGCTACAGCTATTATTATTATTTTATTATTTTTCACATTTTTATACCGCCCTTCCTCCAAGGAGCTCAGAGTGGTGTACATATTTCCTCCCCTCCTTTTTGTCCTCACAACAACCCTGTGAGGTAGGTGGGGCTGAGAGATAGTGACTGGCCCAAGGTCACCCAGGATGCTTCGTGGCTGAGCGGGGTAATGAACACAGGAGCCAGTCTCTCAGCCTAACCTACCTTGCAGGGTTGTTGCAAGGATAAAATGAGGGGGAGATAGCTGTATGATGAAAAAAAATCATAATAAAAATTAAAACTATGGGGCCATGACCACCGTTCAGAAGGTAGTGAGCTTTTGTTTCTGTTGTAGGCTGCAGAGAGATGAATCTGCAGATGGGCCTGCTGTGTTTTCTCAGACCATCTACAACACTGGGACAGCGCGAGTTGTGTGTGTGGATCCAGTCTGCCTGATAGTGGCTCATACAATTTGAAGCCGTTCTGCTTCCCTCATCATGGTTTCATTATTTAAAAATGGTTACATACACAGAATTGTATTTTTAAAAAAATCACTCATAGAACGTGGAGTGAAAACGCCTGTATTACATCTCTGTTGCCCTTGTAGCATAATAGATCTTCAAATGAAAGAGTGCCATGTTCTGGTTTTTTGATTAATGTTTCATTTGTCTGAAGAGTAACACTCCCTCATAGATGTAGCAAATCTGATTGGCAATGGTTGCTACTCATCCCTTCCCTCCTTATGCATTCAGCTCATGCCCCTCCTCCTTCTCCCTAAAGGTAGGTTTTTGTCATGCTTGCGGATCAGCCACTGGGCATAATGATAGTTTATTTGCTGAATGAGCACAAGTAACCCTGCTTTAGTAACGGTGGCTTGGCTTGGGAGAAGCTTGCATAGCAAGTGAAAAAAGAGGCTTCCCCTCAAATGATTAATTAAAGTTCTGGTCTCCGGACATGATAATTCTTTCTGGAAAATGGGACTGCATTGCAGAGAAAAAATTCTCCAGTTGTTCTTCCTTGTTGTGAAAATTTTCATTTTCCTTCCGTTGGCCAAATAATTCCATGTGCAGTCGTCCCTAATTTAATCTTGAATTAATGTTTAAATCTGCTGTCCTCTCATATATAATTTACCATATGAAAACCCAGGGCAGTCAATCTTTCATTAGACATGGGGTGAGAGAGGGTCAGCAGACACTCCTGCCGTACTAAAAATAAAGGCACCACATCTGGTATGGAATGATGTCTGGAATTGTAATGCACATCATGCATCCACTTACTTGTCCGGCTGAAAACACAAACTAGAGGCCGGTTGCCTGTTGAAACATGAACCAGTGTAATAGGAACCTAAGCCCTGAAACAGACTGTTTGTGTATGTAGCCAGTTTATTAGCAAAATGTGCAGGCCCAGAGAGGACCTTCGTTTCAAGCCGATCTGTCGCACACTTAACAAGCTGTTTGTAATATAGTCCATTTCAGGTTGAAAAGGGGGGGGGGAATACATCCCCACCGTATAAGTAATGCATGATGCGTTTAACATATGGTTATGTTCTGGGTTTGCCACAGAAACTGTTGAGACATGTAGAGAGGGCTGTTCCTTGTTTTTAAAATGCTTCTCTTCGTTGTGAGTTCTATAATGAGGGGGCCTCCGCGAATCCCAGAGCTGCAGCTTTTCAGAATGATACAAATGTTTATGTTAACAATCGAGTCAGCCCTGAGGCAAGAAGCTGATGTCTAAAACATACACCCAATATAGGGCAAGTCAAAGAGAGAGGGGCCCCTGAGTGCCTTCAGCCTCAAAGAAAATAGAACATAAACATCAGAACAAGCAGCCACACAAGGATTGCCCTGTTTAGATGTTACCCAGAAGAGAGAGTGGGATGGTGACCGACAGCCGTAGCTGCTCCTGCACAATGTTTGCAATTTCCACCTGTGTAGCTACAGACAGATGATTTCATGATTCATCTAGTGATAGTGATGCACCTGGGAGACCGCAATGATCCAGAGGCAGGGACAGTTTGGGCATCTCCTGAAGAGGCAGGGGAATGTGTGGCACCACTGCATGACAGTGGAAATGTGAAAAGAGTGACGCATTTGCACTTCCTGTTGTGTGGCTTCTTATATCATCTGCAGTGGCTCCAGGAGAGAACGATGACGAACCACAGGGCAAGTGTTCATATGCCAAGAACATACGAGTTTTCAGTTGCTGCAATATACCGACAGTCCGCATCTTACGTGAGGGCTACGTTATGAGGTCAGAGCATAGAGCCAAAATGGTGTATAGTCAAAACTCCCTTGAAGCCGACAAATATGCACTCTCTCTTTTTAAGAGAGTTCTCTTTAAGAACTAAAAGCACAGCATGAGAGACACGTGGAGGGAACAGCAGCTTCATTCTCCCGTTTCAGGCTATCTCCAGGGCATAAACAGAGTAAGTGGTATGGCGGGCAGAGACGTCTGCATTATTTAAACTATTGTTTTTCTCTATCTTTTTTTGAGGGAGGACTGAGTGCATATACTTGAATTCGTGTGAGTCAGTCACGTGTAAAATGCAGACTGTATATATAATAATTGCAACTCTATAGTACTTGCAAGAATATGATATTGCTAAACACTCTTCTGGGAGATTGAAACTTACATAAACCAATTCTGTAGTACACATTTTTCTAAAATTGATTTTCCATAAATGTGTAAAAAGAGCATTGTTTCTTCCACATGCATTTACGCAAGATTTTCTCCTGTCGCTTTGAAACTAGTATTTTATTTGCAAGTGTAGGTACTTGATATTATATCCTGGTTAATGGATTGCTCTCTATCCATTTGAACGAATACATTTTAATCTGCAAGAACCAAATGTGTTCATGTGCAGGTCTTGATGCAGTTCTGAAGCAACTCCATTGCAGCGAAGCTTAGCATTATACAATGATTGACAAAATCATAATTCAGCAGAGCCAACTTCTCAGATGTCATACTGTCCTTCTGCAATTTCATAAGAGAGGAAAGCAAAACTTTCCTCTTTTCCTTGTAGATCATACTTTTTCTTGTATATCATATCCAGTTGAAGAACATAACTACAAAACTTTTATATTTCATTCTCCATTTCTGATTAATGAGGAAGACAGTAGCAGACGCGAAAGCTTACTAGTATGGCTTTTTGAAAAAGAAAATATTTGTTTTGGAAAGAGACTCCAACAAGGTCCACAAGGAGATAATGTGTTTCCCCTTAAGGGGAGTGGTGACTCGGTGGTGATAAGAATGGTGCTGCCGCCACTGCTAGGTTTGCAGCGCCTCCAACTAAGTTAAAAAAGGGGGTTGTGGCTGGAGACGCCGCACAACCTGGGTTCTTGCCGCCACCACCACAGATGGGTAAGTCCACAACTTCCTTTTGTTACTTAGTCGGTGGTGGTGGCACTGCAAACCTAGCAGTGGTGGCAACACCTTAAGGGGAGACACATCTCCCTGTGGACCTTGGAGTCACGACCCCAAGGTTGAAGACCGCTGCTCTAAAATATTCCTTCAAATCCTTTGCAAATCACCGGGAGTCCTCAGCAGACAAGTCAACATGGAAAAAACTGTGACTATCTTGTCAGTCAGTGTTTCCTCTAAGCTGTGCAGCCACGTGGCCACGCAGCTGGAATTCAAGCCCCACGCAGCTTCCTTGTTGGTGCTCTGGAGCAGCAATGACGTCATTGCTGAGCGCTCTGGAGCCGCCCCCACGCAGCCACCATACGACTCTGTGCACTTCCCTCAGAGATTAGAAGGAGGTGGCAGCAACACGAACCCGGAAGTGCCATTGCTGCTGTCACCACCAAGTCGCAACTACTTACAGCAACCTTTACCTTCAGGTAAAGGTTGAAGATCACTGTTTTATAGGAACACTGGCCGGACCTGTTGGGCTGTCACCCTCCATGAAGCAAGGATGTGACCTAGACCAGGGGTTCTCAAAGTGGTGGGTTGTGACCCACCACTTTTCCCAGAAGTGTCCGATGTACCTTTAAGGGGGATGACCAGCCTGAACGTTGGCGGTGGCGCTCCAAGTGCCCACCGCAACCCCAAAACACTGTTTTTAATGTGCGTGGTTGTCCTGCCAGCTCCCCGAAGTGTCCGGGGCTGTGGACGGCTCAGCAGGCTTCCTCAAGGATCAGAACAGCGGCAATAGAGTTCCGAAGCCCACTTCTGGTTTTCGGTGAAAACCAGAAGTTGGCTTTTCGATGCAATCGCTGCTGTTTTGAACCTGGGGGGGGGGCTGCTGAGGTGCCCGCAGGCCCCACGGCAACCAGGTACGTTGAAGACAGCATTTTGGGGTCGGCGGCTGGCGCGATCCTGGAGCGCTGCCTCTGACATTGCCCCCGCCCCCGCAAAGACTCACAGAGGAGTAAACTCCCCTGTAGGGCTTTGAGAAACACTGATCTAGACTATATCTAACACTTCTCTGTTGCTTTGTGTTGCATTGTAAAACATGGGGAGGGGAACTGTGTTTCAAGGAAGTTTATCTGGTGGCATCCCAGTAAAGCTTATGAGGAAGCCCAGAGTTCCCTGGAAGACAGTTTGAAAACTCCTGCCCTAAGAGAAAGGCATCATTTCAAGACAACAGACTCTGAACTGCGGAGCTTACCTATTCCAACAAAACCAGTTGAATTGGGGTGAGACAAACTGGGCCCTAAAATATATGCATCTTCATCACATATTTTGAATATGATACCTACAATTTCCTATGGAAACCGGGCATTGCTTACTTCACTATGTCATTCAGCAACTCACCTGAAACTGATTATAGAGCTGATCTCCATTAGTCAGGGGAGCAGGGTGGAAAAGGCATAGTAAGAGTAATGGAATTCTGAGAAACTAACATTAGCTTTTCCACAAGCAAATGTGAATCAGTTGTGCCTGTGCCAGGCTTTCAGACTTTCGGCTTCCTCCACTATGCAGTTGATCATGATCACTTTAAACAGATCTGTTTTGAATAAAGTTAATGAATTTTTAGACACAATACATTAACTCTGCACTGCCCAGCCTCCAGACCTCTCCCACCCATTCTTCCCTTAGACTGGGAGAAACTCTGCTGCAGGCCTGAATTAGGAGCCCAGCCAGGAAGCTATATAGAACCCAGTTAAGCAACCTGTGAAGGTCCAACACTTTAATTCCATAAGCAACGTTCAGGCAGTACAGACAACAGAGCTGAGTGCAGCAGATGATATACTTGTTTTTTTTAAAAAAAAATTCTTTTTTTTGCATTTATATAATACATGTCTACTGTAATTACAAAACTCATAGGTGTACACCTAAAGAAATAAACTGTGAAGAGGTCCACAATGTTGCACAGATAGATACAGAATAGATTTTCACAAAGCTTTCTTTCTAGTGTGTAGTTAATTGCCACATAGTGTGAAGATACATGATCGAGTCACCTTACTGAAGCTAAGGAGATCTAGGTCTGGTCAGTGTTTGGATGGTTCCCATGTGGGAAACCTATGTATACTATCTTTGGCACAATCATATCTAATGGTTGCACTTGCAAAATGCTTATTCTGCGGCACGTGCTGTTGCAAAAGTGCCATAAAGCGCTTTGCAACAGTGTTGGTTGGTTCCAGCCTTCCCGCTGGTGCCAGCAACTGCAGGAACAGGGTGGGGAGGGCAAGGAGAGGGTTGAATGAGGCAGGAGGAGGGCGGCAACAGGGGCGGGTGGATCGGGCCCAGGAAGGGGCAGGATCAGCGGTGCCGCTGTGCGCCATATCCAAAACCCCTTCCTGGAACCAATCTGCTTGCACGGATAAACGTGGACTTCACTGGTGCACGTCTGAGTTGACTCATTGCAGCTGCTGGGGCTTTCCCTAAGGTGAGGGGACAAATGAGGAGACCTCCAGCATGCAAAACTCCCCCATGGCATGCAGCACAACCATTGCACTGGAGTTTAGTTAGT
The DNA here is from genome assembly GCA_026170595.1 of Plestiodon gilberti rubricaudatus. Classification (NCBI taxonomy): domain Eukaryota; kingdom Metazoa; phylum Chordata; class Lepidosauria; order Squamata; family Scincidae; genus Plestiodon; species Plestiodon gilberti. The sequence continues at coordinate 116,487,749 of JANXHW010000001.1, forward strand.
ATTGGGCTGCTTAAGTTCCATGCTGGAGGAAAGTTGGTATATAAATGTAAGGAAATAATACTAATAAAGCATTGTTTTAACCAGGAAAATGAAGGCAGTAGTGCAGCATGGCTTATAATGGTTGTCCCAACCAAGAGAGGCGATTGCAGGACATGGGACAGGATCTAACTATGCGCCGAGCTAGCATTCATGACATCACAGATACAATACCAGCATCCCAGCTTTCAGAACCAGCTTTACCCATAGATATGGACGATGAGCAAGCTAGACTAGAAGTCATCCAGATGTTTGGGGGATTGTCTAAAAATGAACAGGAGACATTTATTGGGAAGCTGGATAGGCTGAGTTCTGAGCTTCGATTGATTTCAGCTGGAGACCAATCAGAAACTTCCCCAGAAGAAAATACAATACCAAACTTGGCGGATGCGCCACGGATTACTGATCAACCCACTCTTCCATCTGTGTTCCATGACTGCCCTAAAGCCCATTTGCAGGAAGTTAATATCCTATTACATCAACCTACGCCTTGTTCCGCAAACGTAGCTGTGGTTATGCCGGCTCTAGATGACATTGCAACAGAGGAAGAACCCTTGGGAGTGGTCTCAGGGACGTATAATCCTGATGATGTCTTAAGACCTACTAAACTTACCCTTTCAACCGCCAACACGATTATGAACAAGGAGCAGACAGAAGATAGATCAAGAAGTGATGGTAACAGGGACTATGGACTAACAACTTCCGCCCCAGAGGCATCCTTAGAAGGGCCTTCTACAGTGCAAGAGGACATGCTGATGCCCCACCTTGATGCAAAGTCGTGTATTCCTTTGGCTAATTCCTTGCCAACGATTCCATTTCCCTGCACTTCTAGTGACCCTGATAAGGAGGAGCTATCAGATCATCCTGCGATAATAGACATCCAGACCGCACCCCCTAGATTTGAACAGAATCAGGATCTGCTTCTAGTTCTAGACGGAAGTGCGTCACATGACCTGTTAGGCATTGAAGCCTGTACACAGGAGGATGAATGACTCTCAAAATCTCCTACAGGAAGTCAGTCTACCACCCCTTTGAGAATCCTCTCTTGGAATATTGCGGGATGGGGAAACAAGTCAAAGGATAGACAGTTTCTAGACTATTTAGCAACATTCGATATCATCTTACTTCAAGAAACGTGGGCACAGGATCAAATCAGACTAGATGGTTTCAATGCATATTCGTTGCCAGCGTGCAAAACTAGTGCGAGAGGTCGTCCATCAGGAGGCCTGGTTACAATGTCCGCAGTTTGGTTGAAATCGAAACCTTTAGACCTCAAAGTTGGCTGTTGTAAAATGCAAGCTTCCAAGATCTTTTTGAATGATCTAATTCTAATTTGTGTCAATGTTTATATTCCTCCTTCCCTCAGTAGTTTACAACGGATCCAACATTGGAATAGTCTAACATCTGGTATAGAGGAGCTTGAGAAGGCCAATCCCCTTGGCGTAATTGTGCTTTGTGCAGACCTGAATGCGAGAGTGGGACCATCAGAGCAAATCTTTACTAAAGCCCTAGAAGTGGAGGAAGGATCGTCCCTTCCCCCACTATGTTATACGAGTAGGAGGTCCAAGGATATTCATAGTAATGCTGCAGGTGCGGAACTGGCTAAATTCTGTGTAAAGTTTCACATGCTTTGGCTAAACGGGTTAGTGGAATTTGATGATGCAGGTGAATTTACGTTTGTGTCTCCCCATGGCTCAAGTGTTGTGGATTATATATTGATTCCCATAAAATTGAAACCTCAAGTGAGGGAATTTGCCATAGGGGATTACATCCTCAGTGATCACTTACCACTGATCTTGGTACTTGATTCGATTCCCCTTAGACCCCCACCACCAATCGTATATATGGGTAATACTAACCACATGTATAAAATCCCATGCAACAATGAGCTCATCCCAAAGTTTTGTAAATTAATAGCTGAGGGAAAGTATAAAGAGACAACTTCATTTATTATAACAGCAGATGATCCCCCTGCCCAAATTGAAATTTATGAAGATTCGATTAAATATCTACAAGAAGAGCTGGGGCATAAAACTCCAGTACATCATAACGCTGGCTCTCTTGATAGAGTAAATTGGTTTGATCGTGAATGCAAGGAACTAAAGAGATCAATTCGGAAGTCCTACCTGGAATTTAGGAACACTGGAAATTTGCTTGAGTTATCTAGTTATTTCCTACTCAAGAAGCAGCTGAAAGCTATGATAGTGAGTAAGAAACAGAATTTCTTTAGTGATCGATGGAATAGATTGCTTCAAGCAATACATCAGAAAAACAACAAACTGTTTTGGGCACTTGTGTCTGGGTCATTTAGATCAGAAGCCCACGACCCAGCATTGATCCTTCCATCTATTTGGGTCCAACATTTTTCCGAACTCTTTTTCATTCCAAGTAGTTCCCAACAACTCCCACCTGATACTGGCATTCTAGATCTCCCTGATTGGCCCCCAGTATCTACAATGGAGGTGAGACAGTTAATTACTCAACTCAAATCTGGTAAGGCCTCAGGCCCTGATGCCATACCACCAGAGTTACTCAAGGGTAGATCAGAATGGTGGGCCTTGCTGCTTGCGCACCTCTTCACAATGATCGACAGAAGCGCTATAATACCAAGCGATTGGCTGTGTGCTATAGTCATCCCAATCTATAAGAAAGGCGATAGTAGTGTACCCTCGAACTATAGGCCCATTAGTTTGTTATCAGTCGTAGGTAAACTCTATGCTACGCATTTACTTAATAAGCTCTCCCAATGGGTCAATGACCAACGTATTTTGGGTTGTGAACAAGCGGGCTTTCGTCGGGGTAAATCTACGATGGACAATTGTCTATTATTATCTTTTATGATTAACAAACAGCTTAAGTCCCCTGGGCGGAAACTTTATGCAGCCTTTTTAGATCTAAAAGGAGCCTTTGATTCGATTGATAGGGACCTATTATGGGACAAGCTTATGAATATGGAGATGGATAAAAGGCTTCTTACCTTAATCAGAGCCCTCTATACAAACACGTCTTGTAAGGTGAGATGCTCGTGGAATGGTGACCTAACATCGTCTATCCAGACCAATAGAGGGGTAAAACAAGGATGTATTTTGGCCCCTATGCTGTTCAATCTATTTTTAAATGATCTTAACACCTTCCTTCAGGGGATAGAAAGCCATTGCCCAAAGTTGGGAACACGGCAGGTTCCTCTCCTCCTGTATGCCGACGATGCAGTGCTCCTCTCTCAAACTCGTATTGGTTTAAAACGCTTGCTAGAAGGTAGCTTAGAATATTTTCATATTAACAAATTACAACTAAACTTTGATAAATCCAAGATTATTGTGTTTTCCAAAAAATGGAAGCTACAAAATTGGACATGTAAAGGTCACAAAATTGAGCAGGTTAGACAAATAAAATATCTTGGGGTTACTTTTCAATATAACCACTCCTGGGTGGCTCACCGTAAGGCTGTGGTAAAGGCCACCAAGGTGTCCTCCCAAGCAGTAACTAGGTTCTTTTTTAATTGTGGGAATAAATATGTACCAGCAGGTATAGAGGTTTATAAAGCGAAGATTATCCCACAAGTTCTGTATGGAATACCTTTGTGGTACAATGCTTTTGACCAAACTATCGAAAGAATTCAAGGAGTTTTTCTTCGTAAAATCCTTGGGCTGCCCAACTGTGTCCCATATGCAGTACTTTGTCTTGAAACAGGCCTCATCCGTCTAAAGACCTTGGCATGGTTGAGGCTCATGAAATTTTGGCTCAGAGTACTTTATAATCTTGAACATGATAGCTTGATATTTCAACTTCTGCTGGAACCGGATTTACCCACTCAGTTGATAGATCTATATAGGAAATTAAAATCCCTGGGCTTGGACACAGAGAGATTAGGTATGCTTAACCAGACGGTGGCATATAGAGAAATAAAGACGCGAATCTTAGATATCGAATACCAGGAGCTGCATAGTAAAGCCTGTACTTCCTGTTCCCCACTAAAATTCCACATTTCATTTACGCTAGGTAAGATGGCCCCATACCTATATATTCTAAAATGTCCACAGAATCGTAGAGCTCTCTCCTTAGCGAGATGCAATGTTCTCCCGTCTGCCTTGCTACAAGGAAGATACAATGGAATTGCAATGTCTGAGAGATATTGCCCTTGTGGCATGAATTGTGTAGAGACCCTCCCACATACATTCTTATATTGCTCGTTCCACAATGCTTCCCGCACAGAACATCTAGTCCCAGTATTTGTTAAATTCCAGGGTTTAGCAGATCAGGAGATATTGAGAAACATCTTATCGACGGAGGAAGGTGATATATTGGAAAGGGTTGCAGCCTTTGTTTGCTCAATTATTTCGTCTTGTGCATCAGACATATGATGTAATGGCCCCTAGATCGTAGCCCGATATCTGGTTGTTTTTGTCTGATTGGACCTTTTGTTTGTTTGTAATATGTGTTATGTAATGTATGTTGATTTATGTTGTCTTCATGCCAATAAAGGTTCTTGATTGATTGATTGATATAATGGTTGTCCATTCAGTTTTAATGTAGAACAGTGGTTCCCAAACTTTTTCCTGCCGCAACCCACCTGGTCCTCCCACAGTGGGTCGCAACCCAATGCTCAATGTTGTGCCTCAAAACACTTCTGGGAGCCTCTGGAGGCCACTTCCAGGTCGCGCCGTGCCTGGGACGCACTCATTTGACCTCCACGGGCCCCAGAATGCCTTATGGAAGTGACTGGAAGTTGCAGAAGCAAACCGGAAGTTGCATTCACAAAACCAGAAGTTGCTTCCGGTCACTTTCATGAGGTATTCTGGGCCCCACGGAGGCCAATGGAGTGCATCTCAGGCCCGGTACAACCCAGAAGCGGCCTCCAGAGGCTCCACAAGTGCTTTGCGACACAACATTGAGCATCAGGTCACGACCCACCGCACATCAGGCTATGACCCACCCGTGGGTGACAACCCACAGTTTAGGAAACACTGATGTAGAAGATTCAAATCTGCAACCATTTGGTATACATGAAGTTTTGGCTGCATAAGAATTCTGGTCTTTGATTCAAGTTGTACAACATGGCCAGTGCGTATTGTCTTGTATGATCTGGACAGAAGGTGGTAAATAATTTGACAAGGCACAGGGAAAGTAAAGCAAAGCAAAACAAAATGCTTGCAAGAACATGCATGTTTTTAACAAGCTGTTCTATAGCATGAACCATTTGTCCAACACAATTCAGTCAGGATTTAGTATGAGAGGCTGGATATATTCAAAGATGTATGTTCACTGAATTCCCATGAGATGCTCTTGCCATCATAAATCTCATACGCTCTTTTTCATGTCCTCTTTCCAGCACTGTAACAAAAAGTGTGTGTGTGTGTGTGTGTGTGTGTGTGTGTGTGTGTGTGTGTGTGTGTGAGAGAGAGAGAGAGAGAGAGAGAGAGAGAGAGAGAGAGAGAGAGAGAGAATGTTTGAGGCTCACATCAACTCACATGGCCAGGGAATATACGTATGCTGGAGGAGGAAATGAAAAAACAGGAAGAAGCCCATGACAGGAGCTGGTCTCACACACACTCACTGCACATTTTCAGTGAAACCCTACCAGAATGTGGGCAGTTTTCCCACCCTCAAGTCTCTATTTTTGTAAAATCAGACTTCCTGTTGCCTAATAAAGAGTGGCATAGTGTTTCATTGTGTGCTATTTACAGTCGAGAGCATATGTCATAGCTGCTTGGTATCTAAGGAGGAGAAACCTTCAGTGCACAGGGCACACTAACTAAAGAAGGATATAATAATAAATACCACAACAGTATAAAAAGAGGATTAGATCAGCTCTTTTCCTGTGTTCCCCCAGTGCTTAAACACTTTTTTTTTTTGTCCTGGAAACTGTTCTAATTTTGTCGTCTTGCTTTTCAGGACCTCCCAGTGATTAGTTTGATTGTTCATTTTTGCTCCTGTATTCTTTTTTTTAATTGTGTGTTTGCTGTCACTGGTGGATGGCTTTTATTTTGCTTTTTTGTTACATTCTTGTTATTGATTGATAGTCAGCTTCTTTGGACACCTCTGTTTTTGAAGGAGAGAAGCAGGGTGTACATTTTCAGATGTAAGATACCTTGTTTGTATGTCATTTGTGACATTGGACAGATGCAGGGACATCACTAGGCGGGTGCGAGTGGTGCGGACCGCACCAGGTGACACCCCAGGGAGAGGTGACACCAAAATGACTTTCTATGCTATTTGTTATCGGTAGTGTGAAAACGCACCACTTGTAGAAAATGGGTTTCCTGATATCCGCCAGTGTGGGGTTCCCACGTGGGGGGATTCTGCGTGGGGATCACATTTTCCAGGAGGCCTCCACATCATATGGTCTGGTATGAGAGGAAGATCATGGGGGTGACACCATGAGATTTTATTTATTTATTTATTTTTCACATTTTTATACCGCCCTTCCTCCAAGGAGCTCAGAGTGGTGTACATATTTCCTCCCCTCCTTTTTTTTGTCCTCACAACAACCCTGTGAGGTAGGTGGGGCTGAGAGATAGTGACTGGCCCAAGAAAAGCAGGAAGCTTCATTGCTGGAAGCTTCGTTGCTGAGCGGAGATCTCACCCCAGGTGTCACCAAACCTAGTGACACTCCTACAAGAGTGCCTCTGCATCCCTAAGTGCAGAAATGCTTCTGTATTTGTTCCTGTTTAATTTTGCTAGTTTATGTCACTACTATTGCTGTTACATTCAATGATATTATACGGGAATTACGATTTACGAGTAACGGTAGTACAAAAAACATTCTGTACTAATATTCTATATGGTCTGGTATGGGAGGAGGTGTATGGGGGGTGTGACACCATGAGATCTGACACCTCTGAATATATGTCAAAGGAATTCCTCTTACTGCAGTTCTTAAAAGCCTTTCTGTAAAGACTAGAGGAGAAGAAGATCTGGCTCATCCCCATGATCTCTCATCCTTGTAACGTTATCCAGACAGAGGCCTTCTCAGAGTCCATTCACCAGAGACAGAAACAAGGATTCTTCTGCCTACCAGTTGCCAGGGGACCTGGGGAGCAAGAAGCAGCAGCAGCAGCAGGAACATCCTGAAGGCTGCGGAGGTGATTTACCCCACTTTAAGCCACTGCTGCCTGAGCCCAGTGACTGAAGGGAGAAGATTGGCCTGCAGCTGTTGACCCACCTCAGAGATCTTCCACAGCTGCCCTGACTCTGCCCCACCCTCACTAACCTGTAGTACGTTCGCAAAAAAAAGAAATGGCAGGGGATAGGGGGCTTTTGCACTTCCCCCACCACCACCATCATTAGATCCTGATCACAACCCCAAAGAGAGAAAAGGCTTCATTTGGCAACACTCAGGTTCCTTGTCCTATTTTAAAGAAAAGAAATCAAAACAAGGATCAAACACACGCATTCCATGTCATGTCCCTTTTGGCCCTTAGCCCCTCCAGGCAGCTCTAACCGTAACTGCTTATAGGATACACATTGATGGCATTCAAACAAGGCAAAAGAAGCTGTCAGCAGCATCGTCGAAGGATGGAACAACATGAAAGGGATAAAGAAATAAATAATACACACCGAACATCGGCAGAAGAGCTTCAGGTGTTTGTTTACATCAGAAACCTTCTATTTGCCTTCTTTATTGTAAGCTCCTTTGATTCCGAAGACTAGAGGGGCCCTGCTGGGTTGACAAAAGGCCCATATCTCTAGCACCCTGTTTCTGACAGTGGCCAACCAGATGCCTCTGGGAAGCCCATGCACAGATCAATGGGCCTTGGCTGCTTTTTCCCCCTACAGTGTTTTTCAGTGTTGGGAGGCACACTGCCTATGACCAGGGTGGTTTGACACAGACATCATGACTGAGAGCCAGTGTTATTCCTCTTCTCCACCATGAATTTGTTTAACCTCCTTTTAAGGCCACCCATGCTTTTTACATCCTGTGGCAGTAGTTCTGTAAGGGAATTATGTCTTGTGTGAAGCGATATGTTCCTGCTGGAGTGGGGCATAATTCCACTCAAGCAGTTCAGATCCAGCCAGAGCACTGATTTCCATGGGTGCCACCAGCCAGCAGTAGATGCCCCCGGCAGGGACGTAGTGGTGGATCAGCCCTCCCCCCCCCATGCAGGAAGAAGCATACAAGGTAGTGGGCTAGGGCTGTGCCCCAAAGATACTTTGCAAGGGGCTGGTGGAAAATTGATTGATTTTTCCCTAGGGCTAGAGGTGGGAACGATGGAATTTTTGCTAGTGAGAGGTTGTAAATTACGGGTATATAAAGATACTTTGCAAGTTGCGTTGATGGACAATTGATTGGGGTTGGGATAGGAAATTGATGGATTTTGCTGGGTGTTTTCATGGAGATATCCACCACAACCCCAAAACGTCTTTCCCAAGTCTCTGTGAGAAAAGTGGGGTAAAACGTGTTCTGAATAAACAAATGAATTGAAAAGGTTTATAAAAAGGAAACTTAGGGCCCAATCCGACGCTTACCGTGCATCCTTGTTCCTGGGGCTCTGCTGGCACTGACTGCCCTAAAGCAGTCAGTTCCAGTTGCAAAAGGCGCTCTGGCAGTGTGCGAGGCTGCTTGCTGCTGGAGTGCTGGTGGGAAGACCTGCAACTTCCCACTCGCTCCCGCACTTCTCCCACCAATTACCGACAAAGGTAAGTCAGCGGGAGAGGCGGAAGGGGTGACAGGAGGGCAGAACAGGTGCGGGGACGGGGTGAAATGGGGCAGGGGAGGCCAGCGACAGGGCAGGGGATGGGTGGATCAGGCCAGAGAGGGAGCGGGAGCGGTGGCACCAATGCCGCCAATATCCTATCCCTTTTCCCGGACTCCATCCTGCAGCGGGGGTCCATGCAGACCTGCATCAGCTATTTAGCTGTCTCAGGTCCCAGTAGACCTGTCTGCGCCACGGAGGCTTACCCAGGGTAAGGGAACAAATGTACTGCTCCCCCATAGGATGCAGCTGTTGCCATTTCCGCACCACTGCATCGACGGGGGGGGGAATGGATAGGATTGGGCTGTTACCTTTTGTGGTTATTTTGTGTTCTGAGGCGTTGCTGTAATATGCATGGCCTAGATGCTTTTAAAAGGGGGTTGGATAGATTCATGGAGGAAAAGACCATCACAGGTTACAAGCCATAAGCAACCTCCTGGCTTTAGAAGTAGGTTTTCTCTGTGCCAGGTGCAAGGGAGTGACAACAGGAAACAGATTATCTTGTTGTCTGTGTGCTCTTGGAGGCATCTGGTGGGGCCACTGTGAGATACAGGAAGCTGGACTAGATGGGCCTTTGGCCTGATCCAGCAGGGCTCTTCTTATGTTCTTATGAAACAGAAAATATTGTATTGTCCTTTTCTTCTGACAACAAGTGGTAGTTCTCTTTATTTAATTCTTATTTATTTCACACTTCCTTCAACAATTCGAAAAACCTATATTGAGGTTTTCATAACATGCAAACTAATTCAAATTAACCACTTCAAAGGTAGGTGATTCAGCAGCAACAACAATTCTTTAAGCTCTATGGAAATATACGTGTCTTCCATCCATAACAGAAAGCGTGAGTAGGCTGGCTTACGTTTTTTCTGCCTGGTGTGTGCATCTGCCTACAAGTAAGGCAGTGGAGAAGGGCTGGTAAATGGACTGCATAGAAGTCTTGTAGCAGGGAGAATATTTACTATGCAGAGAGAGAAACAAAAGCCCTTTTCAGACATTCAAAACCTAAGGTGTGAGGGGAAGGACAACATCTTGAGGGGACAAGCTCCTCCCCCAACCTACGTACCATGTCTCTTGGGCCCACCAAGAGGCATCTGGTGGGGCCACTGTGTGTTACAGGAAGCTGGGCTAGATGGGCCTTTGGCCTGATCCAGCAGGGCTCTTCTTATGTTCTTACCATGTAAAGCTGTATGTTCAGTAGGGAGGCCCTCTACAGAGTCTGCTACCATCCCGTGCACATTTATTATCTGCATTAGGGCAAAATTTGACATGATGTGGGAGTTCCAATCATGGGACTCCCAACAGATCTCACAATGTGGTCCTGGAATGGTCTAATTTTGATTGAGGCTGGGGGGGTGGAGGGTATAAGCCTTTTCCCCGGTCCCTAATGTAATATGGCAGAGGGAAAAAGATTGTTCCCCTCCTCCCCTGTGCGGCAGCTCCAGTCTAAATTATCTCCAACTGATTTTTGAAAAAGAGAAAAGTGCCCAGAGGTCCAGTCACGGAACTCCCCCATCAAGTCTCGTTTGATCTCAAGGCTGAAGTTTTGGTTTGTCTATGCTGCCGTGTTATGTCTGATCTTGCGTATTTGTGGGTCCATACAGACAACATCTTTCAAGTTGTAATTCACTACAGTGTGCATCTAACCCCTTATATATGCCATGATACAATGGTCATTTATATTGTCTTGCCTAGTGGTGAGGAGAATTACAACTTCTGCACTCAGAAATCCAGGGAAGCAATGGGGGAGTGGTAAGAGTATCCTCACCCCTTGGTATGATAGTTCAGATGACCCCCTTACCAAGTGGATACACGCACACTGTTGTAGCTTCCCAGTTGGTAAAGGCCATCTGTGCTCACCTGTGTTTCCACATACAATTTGGGCTGGCTGTATGGCAATCACAGTTTAAGTTAATTAACCCCAAAGAGAGAGCAGGTGTTATCTTGAGATTCCAAGAGAAGAAAAGCAACAGGGAACAGAAATGATTGCTCCTTCCGATTGTTGGGAGGGCGCAGGGGAAGACTGCTTAAGACAGCAGAAGGAGGGTGAGAAATGGAAATCAACTTATTGATTGGGGACAGGTTATTTTCATAAAACAAAAGGTTATTTTCAGGAAACACTTTTCAGACATTACATTGAATGCATGGGGGCAGCATGTGCTGTCTCCACCCTGACCTTCATGTGTTCAGCTTAACATGTCCAGAGATACTGTAAACGTACAACTGCACATGTCTGGAGTGTTTCCATGCAATCAGGTACCGTGACTTTCCTGACTACACAGAAAGAGCGTTACATTCAATGGTACAATCTAGGATGCCTGCATTCATTGACTTTAATGCCTGGAAGTCAGCAACAGTGGGCATGGCATGAACAATCTCGCTGTACCTCTCCTGGGGCGCAACAAAATTAAATAAACTTTCTATTTTGTGAACTCCAATATGGGCTGACCGTTCTCCAAGAACCAGATGAGAACCCCCAGTTCGCTAGACTCCTCCCCGTACATGGCTTAGCCTACATCCTTACCCAGTGGCATTGGTGGAGGGTGGTGGTGGTACTGTAAGTGGTGCATTACGCGGCATTACACGGTGGCCCTACCCACTCACTATCAGAGCCATTCCTGCGCATTGTCTTCGCTGCCCCCGTGTAACACCGAGTAGACCACCATGTAACACCGAATAGAACTGTGCACCACTTACAGTACCCCCCACCCCCAGCAACGCACTGCTCTTACCTAGTTTATTCCTGTCCCGGGATCTCTGTAAGGCCTGAATTTTTAAAAACCAGTGTATGGGTATATAACAGGGCTGGCCAAACTGTGGCTCCTGAGCCACATGCGGCTCTTTGACATATAATGTGCAGCAGCTCTCAGAAATATGTTGGCTGAGCTCTTTTTTGCATCACAATTAATATAAAAGGTAAATAAGACATTTTCAAGTGTTATCATTATTTACCAGGTATAAACTGAGAGTCAACTGGATTAAAACATAAGTTTAATGACCAAGGTAAGTAAATATATTTAAGAATTTAAATGCTTCTTAAATATTGCGACTCTCAAACATATCTTTTACAGCTCTCAAACATATGAAGTTTATCATACAGGTGGGCCCCTATATCCACGGATTCTCTATCCACGGTTTCAGTTATTCACGGATCACGGGGAACCCCCCAGGCTTTTACTTTTTTCCCAGTAAGCTTAGTTTCTTCCTTAAACAAACAGGAGAAGCAGCCTCTGGCTGCTTATTGCATGCAAGTAGAACGAGACTCAGTTAACAGAAACCTTGCAGAGCCTCTCTAGGACTTAGTCTTGTTCTACTTGCCTGCAATGGAGGCTGCTTCTCTGTTTGTTTTAAGGAAGAAACAAAGCTTGCTGAAGGAAAAATAAGAGCTGGGGGGGCGTGCCCGCCTGCCCGCAGGGGAGGCAGGGCAGGGGCCCCTCAGGAAACCATGGAAGTGGGGATCGCTCTTATCCATGGTTTCAAATATCCACGGAGGGGCCTAGAACATATCCCCAGCGGATATGGGGGGAGTACTTTATGTGGCTCTTACATTAAGCAAGCTTGGCCACCCCGGTATATAACTACAGCATAATACCCATGGCCATGCTCCTCCATTTAGCTGCACTTTACTTACCAAGAGACCAATTTTAGGCGACACCATTTCCCCTCCTCCCTGACAAAGCAACTAATTCTGCTGCATGTTTGAAGATATCTGGAGTACTTAACTGCTGAGCTCATTTTGGCATTTGGGCATCCAGGCGATGGACGATGCTGGGATAGAACGGAAAAAGACTGCTCAAAAGTTTGCTAAGCAGATTATCTCATTCCTGGGTTTGTTTTGCTTCGTTAGCATTTTTTTTTACTCCTCTGCAAGGTATTTTCCTTGGATGGTTACTTACAAATTCACCGCTGGCCTCAGCATGTGTGAAGCAAGCCAGCCTAGACAAACACAGCCAATTGGACGTGCTCTATAAATCATCACCCACATCCTTCAAGCAGCAAAAAAATTTTTTAAAAAGAGGCAGAGGGGTGGGAAGGAGAGAACAACTGGTACGTTGTTCCCCAGCAGGAAATGGAGCCTATTCACTGTGTCACCAACTGGAAATATTCAGAGTGCTAATGGGAAAGAGATCTGCATGAGTTAACTTGATCCCAGATAAAGGCACTAACAACACCTTACTAAATTTTATTGTATCTTCTCAGCATTATATTGCATCTGTAAAGATCTAAATAAAAACAGGAGCCCATCAGAAAAAAGGGGATTTGGTCTATATTAGATGCTGAATATTAGAACATACAAATGTTTCATAGGGTGGAGCAGCAGCCCATAAGATCTCGTATACAGGTCTCAGCACTGGTGTAAGGTGGCAAAGAGGAAGTCATTCTAGTTGCTACACTGTAAATTGGTGTTGATTTGGGGCTGGGAGTGGCAGGTAAAGATCTCTGGGCAGAAAGGGCCCCAGTTATGATCCAGCTTATGAACTGATAAATAGTGTTTTGGATCAAAGGCACCAACATCTGCACAACAGATAAAATAAGGCAAGAGTGGTTGGCAAACCTGCTTGCTCTGGTCAGGTGAACATAGGAAGCTGCAGCCTTATTGGTCTGTCTAATGCCTCCATTTAGGTCAGCATTTTCTAGACTGACAGGCATCAGCTGTTCAGACGGTCTTCCCCAACCCTACCTGGATACGTCACAAACTGAACCTGGGACCTTCTTCATGCCAAGCAGGTGCTCTGCCCCTGCACAACAAATTGGCCTGGGACTTACTAGATGAAGGTTAGTCACAACGTAAAACTCCTGGGTTGTTTATTATTATTATTATTATTATTATTATTATTATTATTATTATTATTAATAGCAGTTGTGGCATCAGGAACATGGTGCTGGGGAAGGGGACGTGGTTTGACCCTTTACCCACCTGCCAAGCTGCTACTCTTTGAAGGTGACTGTTTGTCTCCTGGAAACATTTGAGCCCTTTAACATTGACAAACCAGGGGTATGAAGAATGTGCATAGGAGGAGAAGAATGGTAGCAGCAGCAGGCTCTACCCCTGACTTACACACATTTTTTCAAGGTTTGCATAGACTCCACACACGCATGAATGCACCTCTCTGCATGATTGGTAAACCTGAAAAAACATGGTTTCTGACTGTGTACACCTGCATGCGCACACAATCTATCAAGACTTTGAATGAACGCACGTAGCTGGGAGGAGAGTTAGAGCTTGCAGCCACTATTCTAGCCCTCTGTGCCCATCGCACAGTCATATCCCCAGCTTGTCATCGGAGAAGGGATTTGCTAATGGGTGCTGAGTCATTCAGCTGTTCTGGGGGTCACAGAGGTAACAGAGCCAGGAAATGAAAGAACACGGACCTGAAAATGGATAGAGCACAGGGCTCACCCCAATTCATGCTGCTAAAAGTCTCAGGTTCTGCTTTCATGAATGTGTCCATCTCCAATTCCATCCTTCAGATCCAGCGTGAGAAATGTTCTAAGTAAAACAAGAATGTTCTTACTTTCTCTCTGAGTCATGGACAGAGCTACCACATAGCCCTTCCCTCCAACCACAATACTCTAGGTTCCTAATATAGATTATAGAAAACTGCATACTTTCTCTACAGTTCCCCTATCCCTTTGGGAAGTGCAGGAAGTGTCCAGAGGGATATGGAGACAGACCGATGCGCAGATGAATTTGTTATGAGTCTGCTTGTTTGATCGTTGTGAATGAGGGTCAAATCACACATGATGCAGGAGACTGGTGATAATAAGATCACCCCACTGTTTTTGAAGGGTGTATCCTTTTTGTCCTTTTTGCTAAAGCAACCATAAGCAGCGTCAATTTTGATTGGACCAGCAAAAGAGAGAGAGAGAGAGAGAGAGAGAGAGAGAGAGAGAGAGAGAGAGAGAGAGAGAGAGAGGGCAGTTTTAACTTCTTCTTGCCACTGTTTAGTATTACCTGTAGAACTGCTCACCATTTCGGGCAATTTGTAATAACAGTATTGTCTAGGTATCAGCTTTCAGTCCAAATAACTCCAATCTGCTTTAGAAAATCTCTACCCAGAAAAATGCAAGTGCATCCCTTAGAATGCAAAGAGCAAAAAGTTTCTGACCTGAAAAGGGAAATATCAGTCAAGTGCTTTGGGATAAATCCCTACTTTGAACAAAAGTGTCATGATTTATATGGAGCAGCTAATAGACTTAGCTCAGTAATCAATTTTCCATTAGTGCTCTCTCTCTCTCTCTCTCTCTCTCTCTCTCTCTCTCTCTCTCTCTCTCTCTCTCTCTCTCTCTCTCTCTCTCTCTCACACACACACACACACACACACACACACACACACACACACACACACACACAAAGTTTGTTAGAAAGGTAGAAATTTTAACACTCTGTGATTCCTCTACCAATAGCTCTGATATGTTCACATTGACAATATGACTAGCAGCCTCCTTGGGAAAAAATGTTTTAATAGGTTCTTTCATTGGCCTTCAATTTGCCAGATGTTTAATGACTTTGCCCATCTTTAATCATCTCAACACTTTCCTTGCCTAGCAGCCCAATGCTATCCTAGAGAAACGCCAGCATATCTTCATGTACGCGAGCACAATGACAACCTGTCAGTCAGCGTAGAAGTCGTCCGCCAATGGACACACCATGGGCACCAGCACAACACCAGAAAAACGCTGTGCTGATATAGCTTGGGTGCAGCTCAGAAGCCAGTGCAACTCTAGGCCAAAACAGGGAGATTGACAGCGCAATCCGACCCAACTTTTTGCCATTGTAACCAGCGGCCCAGCGAGAACGGGAGGCCCCAGAACGGAAAAGGGATTCAAATCCCCTCCAAAAGAGGAATTCAAAGGGGATTGGGGCCTCTCATTCTCGCTGGGCCGTTGGTTACAATGGCAAAAAAGTTGGGTCAGATTGCGCTGTGAGGTGGGACATGGGAGGGGTGTAGGAGGGGCATGGGAAGGACGAGGGGGAGTCAGCACAAGCCATATCTCAACCCCGGCATTGGGGACGTGACGATGGACATGTCCCCAATGCCAGAAAAACCCTACGCCAATGACAGACTTGGCATAGGTAGCAGTAAGCTTATACAGAACAAAGGGGAAGGGAAAAACACCAGGAAGTTTCATCTTCCACATCCCTCAGTCACTCCCACCTCCCCATGACAGAGTAAAGGATACAGACGACATTTGGCAGCTAATCACAGCACAGCAGTCCCAGTATAGAAGCCCTTGCCAGGGAAACTACAGCTCAGTTGAGAAGGCACACAGCCTGGAGCTATACCTCTCTGGTCTCTCAAAGGGGAACTCTGGTGATGGGAACTATGGCGAAAGGGCACCTGGTGCACAAAGGGAGCACCTTGCACACTCATGTTCCTTTACCACATGTTTGGCAGGATATTGTGTTAGCTCTTGGCCTCTTATTCTTATTGTAGGTATTCTGCCCAGGAGGTCTCCACTCAGAAAAACCCAACAGGAACATCTACCATCTCAACAGGAGAAGCAAGCCGAATGCACCCCACCCAGGTAAGCAAGGCAGAGAAGGGAATCCCCTGCTCTCAGGGTCTGCAGCATCCTCACTCCTTGACTCCTTAGGCTCCATGGGGCTCCTCTATGGTCATGATGAGCCCTCTGTTCTCTGCTGCCATCACTCAGTGTGGCAGAGAGTGCAATGGGGAGAGCAGCATTCCGAGAGCCATGCTGGTAGGTGCCAGCAGTGATACCATGGGCAGGGGTGGGTGGGGGTGGCTAGATGGACAGGTCACTGCAGTAGGCACCCTGTGTAACATGCCAGCCAGTCCAATGATTGGCCCATGCAGTGTTCCCTGTGACAAGTCCATTTGCTAAGGCCTCCCAGCCAGGTCTGCCTGTTTGTGGTGATGCAAGGTGCTAAATGTGCCAGATCATAGGTGCTCTTTGCCACCTCTAGGTGGTTAGAGGGTAGCTTTGTGGAGTAGCAGGTGTGGGTTCTAGACCTGCCTTCCCCTCTTCTTTTGTCCTTGCAGTGGGTATTTCTGGCCAGTCATGCAAAAGGTGAGAGCCTCAGCCTTGCTGGTTACAGCAAGTCCTTGGCTGGGCTCAAACTCATCTTGCCTGGTTCCCAGCCTGCAGTGAGCTACCAGCATCCTGCTTTGCCTGAGTGCTGTTGTGGCTTCCTTGTGACTCATCCCAGTCCCTCTCCTGGAAAAGGGGTTAATTCCAGCTGGGAATGCCCCCACAGGGACAGAAACCCTTGCCATGGAGGAACCTGCCCTCTTATTCCCTGACTGGAGTTTTCTCAGGAGCCTTTGGTGAGGGACTGTATCAAACGCCTACTCAAAGTCCAGGTATACAATATCAACAGGTTCACCCACATCCACATGCCTGTTGACCTTTTCAAAGATTTTTTTTTTAAAAAACTGTGAAACAAGATGGAAATCATGCTGATTCTTCCTCAGGTTCTCCTTGGCAGCGCTTCTCTGGCCCTCCCGTGTTGGGGCTGGGTGGATGCAGTGATTGGCTCCTTCAGTATCATACCAATGACATGCTGACAACATGCCAACATCAAACTGATGTCATGCTGATGACACACTGACATAAGGATGCTGGTGACTAGCTGTGCCGGGGTTTCCAAGGACACTGTTGGCATTATCGGCTTTACCGGGAAGGGCTGTGTCAGCGTTACTGGAAGTGCTGCACATGGCATTGCCTGGATGGGCTTAGGATATGATGGACATTATACCAGCACCAGTGCGCTGTTGGTACAGTGCCTGAATAGGATTGGGCCATAAATCAATCCCACCAAGCAGTCTTCCTGCAACATTGTTGACCTTTGAGTTTTCGTTCTTTAAGCCCTATTTGCTTTTGCTTGGGTGGCAAAGGAGGCTTTGGATTAATAGCAACTAAGTCTTTGTGGCTTTCCCACAAACTGTGTTTAGCAGGTGATGCAAAGGTCCATAAATGGAAGAGCTGACCAGAAAGGGTGTGGTGCAATCTGAGCTATTTTGTAAATGTTATGAGCATCTGTCAGAAAGCCCCCTAGACGTACACCCAGAGGCAGGATGTTTTCGTAAGGGATCTGAAAATGGCTTTAATAACATTCTGTGAATCTTTGAGGTCACCATTGCTCCAGTGCTTCTCATGACTTCTATTCACAAGTGAAGCTTCTCTGACTATCAGAATCACCACCCCACCCTTTTCCAGTCAGTACAGAAGAGACCCTTCCCTAACTGCCTGGTCTGGAAAGGTGACGATAGCTCTATGGTATTAATGACGAATGGAGGAGCGGTAATAGACTTCAGGAAGAGCACATCTGTTCAGAAGTGGTGTAGGCCTTATTCACAAGTTATAAGAATGCTAATGATGATATTAATAATCTGCTGTAATGGCAAGAACAGACAAATGCCATCTAAAAAGAATTGTGACAGTTTTCCTGCAGGGAATGAAAAGATATTTCCCACTAAATGCAGCTTGTATTCTGCAAGCACAGATAGTGTTTTCTGGCTGCCACGGCAAATGCCCACATTTACTTGAAAGTCCCATTGGTTTTGATAGATTGTACCAGGTGACTGTGCTGAGGAGTATATAGTTGGCTATTTGTGATCACATAACTTGGACTAATTCCAATCACATCATGAAAACTTCTCATCTGGTGGCAGAACTGCAAAGACTTTGATGTGGAAGTCAAGCAGTGCATTATTTAGTGTGCTTGTCTTGGGCAGCTCAGTGGTACAGCTCCAAGGATGAGGCCAACTGTGCACTTTATGGTGTAAGAATCAACACTGGCACAAGCCTAGACCAAGCTGAAGGGTCAACACTGGCACAAGCTGAAGGGTCATTTGCAGATACTGAGGCTGCAACCCTACACACAATTTCCTGGGATTTGAACCCCAGGTTGTGTCCCCATGGAACAAAATGGGCCTTACTTCTGAGTAGACATGCATTGGATTGTGCTGCGAGGCACACAAAAAGTGTTTCTGCACCAGGAAGTAGCATGACTTCAGCCACCATGACTAGCATTGACAGATTTGTCCTGCACAAAGGGGGTAGATATGAATCCTATTTAGGACTATTGAGTGTATGAGCAGATCATACCATAGTGTTTTCCATACATATACATATTTGGGAATAACTGATTAGGCTTCTGAGCCAGCCCCCGTTCAGCTCAATGAGATGAACAGCGCAATCCTGTGTAACCTTGCACCGGTGTAACAGTAGATGCACCGGTGTAACAGCAGATGCACTGGTGTAAGTGCACTTACACCGGTGCATCTGCTGTTACACTGGTGCATCTGCTGTTACACTGGTGCAAGTTAGGTTACACAGGATTGCGCTGTATGTCAGCTAAGGCTTTGATGCCAATTTTGAACCTCCACTTGGGATACTTTGATTTACACTGGGCTCTTTTCCAAACCTACTCTGAAACCAAAGATATCTGGGGTGTTTTGTTTTTTTTTAACATATGGCTTGCATGTTAATTTCGTTATCACGCAGGACATCATTGCTGCTCTATCTCGTTCATATTTTCTTTCATCCTCAAATGAAGGCTTCTCCTACTTGCAAAAAGGAGTGGGAAATTATTCAGTTCTAGACTAATAATGGTAGGTGATGACCAGTAATGTGCTTCAGACAGACTACATCTTTTCACTGGTGACTTCAAAAGTGCACGAAAGTTAAGTTGATCATCTTTCTGCAAGACCCTTATGCACCCCTGTGCATTCAGAATCCCATTAACGTTGCCTAGAAGGACTGAAAAGCACTTTTAGTGGAACTTGTGACAGTATTCTTAGGGCATAACTGCATTACAACCTTTTATTATGTGACTGATGTGGCCTCCCGTACAGAATCCTGGGAACTGTGGGTGAGACACTGAGAATTCTGGTAGAGATTAAAAACAAAAGCTTCTGGGTTTTCCGGCCATGGGAATTTTAATAAAGATGGTATTTATCCCCATGGCCAGAATCCCCATGGCCAGAAAACCCGGAAGCTTTTGTTTTTAATGAAAGTGATGGCCATGAAAGCCTCAGAATCTCTGGTAGAGATTTTTGACTTTCTGGCCCCCTCTCCACCAAACTACAGTTCCTACTGCTCACTGGGTATAGGAAGTGACTGCAAAACCAGTTTCTCTCTGCCAGAGGCATTCCTACGGTGGGAATTGTAAGTTGCACCCTGTTCTAGTCCACTGGCGTGGTGCTTTCATCGCCTTGAATGGTTCTGAAGGCGAGGGAGCGGGGCCGCTTCATGCTCCGGTGTAACGGAGGGTTGGAGCCTTGGCGGAACTTAGAGCTCCGGCCCCCCCTGCAGCGACACTAGTGTCCCTGTTTACAACCCGGAACTAGGAGGCCCCGCCCCCTTGACGTCGGAGACATTCTGTGCGGCGAAGGCAACAGGCAGGAGACTCCCTGCCCATTGTCTTTGACGCATGGAATGGCTCTGAAGGTGAAGGGGCAGGGCCTCCTCATTCCGGGTTGTAAATGAGGACTAGAAGGGGCGTAACTTACAGTACCGCCCCCACCATAGGAACGCCTCTGATCTCTGCAGCGTAGATATGCCCTTAGAGATTAGCTACCGTGTTTCTGGAATATAGCTGTCCCCACAGCTCAGCAGGTTATGCTAATCCAGCCGCCAAAATACCAGTTAGCCTGGCAACCCACTGAACCACTGAACTATACTATAGTCATAAATAGATAACTACTATAGTCATAAAGTTACTTCAGGTTGTGTAAGCCTTCCAGAGACGTTATCTCAAAAGAAGTGGGCATTGTCACAGTGAAGGAAATGGAGGCAGCAGACAACTGTCTTTCAGACTACGGTAATATTTTACCTTTGAGATAAATAGCACCTCCAAATGTATTCCTGACAGAAAAGGTATCCTGTATGGAGACTGAGAATCAATATTATGTGCTCATAGTAGTTCCCGTCTTTCGAAAAACCCGAATGGCCAAAACCAGCAGTAGGCAGAACATCTGGTCCTTCAGTCCCACATTAATGCCATCTCGCCACTGCCAAACATGACTCCTGAATAATAAATGTGGTGGGATCTTCTCCTAATTAATAGCCATGAGCCTGATAAACCTGTCACAATACAGGGCATGTTCAATTAGGGCGGAAAGACACTTGTTGCAGCATTTAAATAGTCGGCAAGGCATTCTGCACAGTACTTCAATGAGACCGTTGCGCAGGTATGCATCGCCACTTCTGCTGTGAAAAATACCTTGCAGTCCAGTGTCAGAATCCACTGGGAAGTTCTCCTGTACAAGCTGCACTGAAATAAACAGGAACTGTGCGAGTGATTTATTCTCATTTCCACGGGGCTTGCACAGAGCAACTTTCAGGAAGATTAATTATGCCCCTCACCTTCTGCATCATCATAATCCTGTGAGATAAGTAATTAATATTCTCATTTTATTGAGAGCATGAGAAGTTGTCAAAATAGGGATGGTGCTGATTCTTCCTTCCAGCTCCTTATGCTTGGAACTCTCTCCCAGAACACCTGCATGAAAATGCATCTCTTCTTTCCTTCAAAACCTTCATGAATTTAAATTGCACCTTTTCTGTGAGCTGCTGGGCACAGATCTTGGTGTTCCCCACTCTTTACTGTCATGGAGCTTAACTACGTGTACATGTGGCTCCCTGCTTTACCCCCTGCTGCCTCCACTACCCTTCCCTTCCTCAGAGATGGTGTCTGGGGTTGGCCAAGTTGCACACTGGCTCCAAGACCATCAGAAGACCCACAGCCCAGCCGTGAAGTCCTGCCCAGTGCCTGACTTCAGCAGGCAGTGTTGGTGTGAGTTGGTTGGCAGTGCTTTAGGAAACTCTTCTGGCCACTGCCATCTATTTTACCACAATGCAATACATTTGTCCCATTGTCACATGACTCACAGGAATGGGCACTTTGCATTGTTGTTAAAAACAGAGGAGTAGCTAGCCTCTGCTGAAACCCCCACACACACATGTAATGTCACAAGCCCCACCCCCTCCAGGTGGCATCCCTGCTCCACTGCGTTGCGATAAAAAACGCCCCCTTGCATTTTTCTGCTGGATTTAGGCTCCAAGGACCACGGGCAGGCAGGCGGGCCAATCTCCAAGCCATGCAGCCGTTTTTTGACAGCTGCTGCATAATTAACGCTCCCACCAGCCGCTTTGTCACCCCCTGCATGCCGCCCGAGGGGCCAACCTCCCCCCCTCCAGCCACTGCTTCTGGTTAAAAAAAGATGGTGGTGCTCAGGGGCAACTACCTCAATGTACTCCAGACTGCTGCCACCCAGTCATCAAAGCAGGGGCAAAGTGCACCATGGACTGGGCAGCTCAGGGCTTTGCCCCAAGGCTTGCCAGAATCGAGTGCTGATGCCCCTGTTGATTGTTGTTGTTCAGTCGTTAAGTCGTGTCCGACCCTTCGTGATCCCATGAACCATATCTCGCCAGGCCTTCCTATCCTCCACTATCTTCCTGAGTTTGCTCATTTTCATGTTCGTTGCATCGGTGATGCTGTCTAACCATCTCATCCTTTGCCTTCCCCTTCTCCTTTTGCCTTCAATTTTTCCCAGCATCAGAGTCTTCTCCAGAGAGTCCTCTCTTCGCATTAGGTGGCCAAAATATTTGAGTTTCAGCCTTAGTACCTGTCCTTCCAGGGAACAGTCAGAGTTGATTTCATTTAGAATTGACTGATTTGATTTCCTAGCAGTCCAAGGGACTCTCAGGAGTCTTCTCCAGCACCACAGTTCAAAAGCATCTATTCTTCGGCGCTCAGCCTTCCTTATGGTCCAACTCTCGCAACCATACATTGCTACTGGGAACACCATCGCCCTGACTATACGAACTTTTGTTGGCATGGTGATATCTCTACTTTTTATTATGCTATCTAAATTTGCCATAGCTTTCCTTCCAAGGAGTAAGCGTCTTTTAATTTCATGGCTGCTGTCTCCGTCTGCAGTGATCTTGGAACCCCAAAAAGTAAAATCTGTTACTGCTTCCATTTCTGCCCCTTCTATTTGCCAGGAATTGATGGGACCAGATGCCATGATCTTAGTTTTATTAATGCTGAGTTTCAAGCCAACTTTTGCACTCTCCTCTTTCACCCTCATCAAGAGGCTCTTTAGTTCTTCTTCACTTTCTGCCATTAGGGTGGTATCGTCTGCATATCTGAGGTTGTTGATATTTCTCCCGGCAATCTTGATTCCGGCTTGCGATTCATTCAGCCCTGCATTTCTCATAATGTACTCTGCATATAAGTTAAATAGGCAGGGTGACAATATACAGCCTTGCCGTACTCCCTTCCCAATTTTGAACCAGTCGGTTGTTCCATGGCCAGTTCGAACTGTTGCTTCTTGACCCGCATAAAGGTTTCTCAGAAGACAGGTAAGGTGGTCTGGTATCCCCATCTCTTTAAGAATTTGCCACAGTTTGTTGTGATCCACACAATCAAAGGCTTTTGCGTAGTCAAGTGAAGCAGAAGTAGGTGTTTTTTTGGAACTCTCGTACTTTCTCCATGATCCAGCACATGTTGGCAATTTGATCTCTAGTTCCTCTGCCTCTTCGAAACCCAGCTTGTACGTCCGGTAGTTCTCGGTCCACGTACTGCTGAAGCCTAGCTTGTAGGATTTTGAGCATAACCTTGCTAGCATGTGAAATGAGTGCAAAAATGCTACCTGCTGCAGGATGTGTCTGAACACATACACCTTCATTGCACTTTAAACTGATGCTTGGGATAGACCTTGGTGAGATGTCTAAGTGTGTTCATTCTGGATTGAAAATTACCCTCTCCTGTCCCCTGCCCAAAGCAGTGTTTTTGCCATTAATAGCTTGCAGCTATATGAAATTTCCTCTTTTAGGGGCCTTTGATTTTTTTTTTCTCCTAGTGCTTTGGACTTTTCTCAAAGGGCTTCATAAACTCTGCAACTCACATGCTCCTCCACACAGAAATATCATCTGTCGGGGAAATGTGACCGCCTCCATTACAAGAACCTTGATTACATAATCCAGCCACTGAGCATTTGACAACTTTCTATAATTTTTTTTTTTTGGGTCCCTAAAGAATACTTCAGGTCTCTGCCAGCCCTCTAAATACAAGTTTAGAGAGAACTCCCTCTGCAAGCGTTCTCTTTGAATACCCAAAGAGCCAAGCTGCATGGCTAATGATGCTTTGTGGAAAGTTGTGAGAAATGAGAGAAAACAGGCTGATGTGAGTGGTAGCTGACAGACCAGGATCCAGAGAGCTACTCTATGCATGTCCGGTGAAATTTTTGACTTTTTATCTTTGGGGGGAAAAAAAGGTGCTGAATGTCCCCTCAGCTTCAAAAGTAGTTTGCTCTGTGGTATGTGTGTGTGTGTGGGGGGGGGGGGATGGTGGTGGTTTGTGTGTGACTCTGTCATTTCAGAAACACATGGTCAAAGTCCCCTTAGGCATGCAGAACTATCTTGAATTTCAGAGTTAAAAATAAGCATCATACTGGGAAAACTCCGTCGTATATACACTTTTATTTCAAAATATAAATATATCTTGAATTTGTTTTCGTTTTGCACAGATGGGCCTTCAAAGGGCTGAGCTGTCACTTCTAATGCAAAGAAGACTGTTTGGGAACTGGTGACTATCAATGATGTATAGCCTACTTTCCCCCCCCTCCCCCAAAACAACAACAACAACAACAAGGCATTTAATTGTTTGCAGGTATGTTGTGCACATGGTATCTTGGTATCTGTCTCCTTTTGGCCAACTAGTCATTCAAGGGACAACATTTTTTAAATAATTAATTGGCTGGCCCTGAAGGGCATGCAACAGGAAATGGAGCGGTCCTATAAGGAGATGCCTAAAACGGTTTGGCAAGACGATTCTGGGAGAGGCTTGAAGGATTGCTGCCACTAAGCGGGGCAGTGAGGCACCATCCATTAGGCAAGGTGATGTGGGTTGCATCAGCAGTAGATTGCAAGGGGGGGACACGGGGCGGTGGATTTGGGGTGCCCAGCCCTTCACCTTGAATCTGCTGCAAACACTGCATCCCTCTAGCCTGCCATGGATGCAGCACCCAGTGATCAGCTTTCTGCCCATTAAAAGCAAGTCGAAAGTGGGTCACCCGCCTCCTTACCTTGCTTCAGGTGTGGTTTCTTCAAAATAAAAGTGAAGGACTTCGGATTGATTTACACTGGGACCACATGAACAAAGGAGCTCCTTCATTCATACAGTCCCTTTAAGTCAAACGAGAAGTCTAGCACTTCTGCCTTTGAGGAACCGCTTAAGGAGCATGGGAAAGAGTTGCTTAAAAAAAACTGTGCTGAGGCAGTGGACCCAAGTTGGCCTCAGACTGCACTTTGGGTTGCACTGCCGCTGCCAAAATGATGTCCATTCTGCAGCATTCCATAGATGCTAGAGATGCAAATGTAATCTGAACTTCCACCAGAATTAACAGTACACTCCTATGCATGTTTACTCAGAAGTAAGTCCCACTATATTTAGTGAGACTTACAGCGCAATCCTACCCAGCTCCTCCACGGGTGCGGCCAGTGGTGGAGGACAGAATGGGAGGCTTTGGGAGGGAAGGGGGATTTAAAGGTAGTCGGACACGACTGGACTTAATTGTCAGGGGTCACCTTTACCTTTTTTTTTATATAACACACAATGGGGTGGGGACCAGGGCAGAGAGGGAGCATGTCAAGAGTGGGAAGCGGGTGGTTAGCAGCATCAGCATCTCTGCCGATATCCTATCCCCTTTCCCAGCCTTGATTCACCTCCATGGGGCAACTCGGACCTGCACCAGCCAAGGAGCTGGTGTAGGTCTGATCAGACCCATCTGGGATGTGGGGGTTTACCCTAAGGGAACAAACATTCCCTTACCTCCAGGAGGCCTCTGGGACTGTCCCCCACTGCAGGATGCATTCCGGTGGTGCACCTGCTTCAGCAGAGAGGAGAGTTGGTTAGGATTGGGCTGTCTGTGTACTAAAACTAGCACATGGGGGGAGGAATTTAGTATAGTCCTTTCTCTGGTGCATATAATTTACTATATGCAGAGAGCGTTTTCCAGAATTCCACCACCTCAATGGACCACTTACAGCGCAATCTGCCTTAACTTTTGTGCCGGTGTAACCAGCAGCGCAGCGAGAACGGGAGACCCCAGAATGGAAAAGGGATTCAAATCCCCTTTTAATTCCTCTTTTGGAGGGGATTTGAATCCCTTTTCCGTTCTGGGGCCTTCCATTGTCGCTGCGCCGCTGATTAAGCCGGCACAAAAGTTAAGGCAGATTGTACTGTTATTCTGTTTAGTGGATAGATTTAACCCACTATTTACCACTGGGACAGAAATTATTTTCTGGGGATTGAATTTCCCTTGACGTTTGTCTCACTTTGTCAGCCCTCCTCACTGAATTACAAGCTGTAGTAGCTGGAGCACTGTGCTCGAGCCCTTTGCTTTCAGGTTTTAAAGCAAATAAACATAACATTTGGTGATGTCTGTGTTTGAAGATTGCTTTGACTGATTAATCTTTATGTGGTTCTCTTCGAGTACGATGATAAACTGTCCTGTGAAAGGATATTGGATAACAAGGCTTGGAGCCCTAGATAGCAAAACCTCAGCGGTCGTAAATTTTCACGAGCTCTTCAAGAAATAATATTCACTGGGAGAATTCAAGAGCGGAAGGAGTTGAAGGGAGCAACATGTAGGCGTATGTCAATCAGCACTAGGAGCAGATGCTGCTCTTAAAAATAGAATATTTAAGTATTTATGAAATGATTTGTAAATTGATGAGGATTATAGTGGGAAACTGATTTTTTTTTTAATGAGCATTTGAAGAGAGAGAGAAAAATTGAACGTATTTTTTTCAAAATATTTATTCACTGAAAAATAGTATGACTTCTTATTCAGTCGCCAAAGCAGTTACCAAGCAGCTCAATCCTAACCAAATGACCCCGTGCTGATGCTGCGGTGCCAGCGCGGGCTACACTGTATCCCATGAGGGAATTTAGCTGGCACAAGGTCTCCTTGGGGTATGGTAACATTTGTCGTCTTGCCCTGGAGAAAGCACCAGCCGCCACAATGGGTCAACTCGGACCCGTGCCAGTCCGAGTTGATCCATGTCGGCGGATCAGGCCTGGGAAGGGGGATAGGACACGGTGTGCGCCAGCGCTGCCGATCCCACTTCCTCCTGGGCCCAATCTGGCCACGCCCCTGTTGCCACCCTTCCCCAGCCCCTGATCCCGCCCTCCCCCCACCCCTGCACTGCTCAGCGCAGAGCTTACCTGCTCCGACTGGCATCGCTCCTTCCGCCACCGCTGTCAGGAAGGCTCTGGCCTTCCCACTGGCAGGCTTGGAAGGTGCGCTGTCACAACATACTTTACGGCATGTTTGCGGCAGCATGCAATGGTGGAGAGCGCGCCCGGCTGGTACACGTGGACCACAGGATTGGGCCATGAGAGTGCCAGGAGCTTACTCGCTCTAGTGACAGGCAGTATTACAGAAATCATGGTTTGCAACAGTAAATGAATAAAAAATGTAATGAGCAAAAACGATAGGCAGATTAGGGTCAGTGACTGGAAGTAAGCAGGGTTCAAGTATTTTTCAGGGACTCAATAAGACTTGAAACACAGGTCCTTTCCTACACACATACAACGATCTCATCCAATAAACTGAAAGATTGACTGTCCATGGCTGCATGCTGTAATGTGGCAGGGGATAGTATCAGGCCACAATCCTATACACACCGACCTAGAAGTACGTCCCATTGAACTTAATGGGACTTACGTCTGAGGCTTGTGCTCTAACAGTTCAAGCCAATGCATGTCTACTCAGAAAT
The DNA here is from genome assembly GCA_026170595.1 of Plestiodon gilberti rubricaudatus. Classification (NCBI taxonomy): domain Eukaryota; kingdom Metazoa; phylum Chordata; class Lepidosauria; order Squamata; family Scincidae; genus Plestiodon; species Plestiodon gilberti. The sequence continues at coordinate 116,515,237 of JANXHW010000001.1, forward strand.
AAGTCCATTGTGTCCAATGAGGCTTACTCCCAGGAAAGTGTGTTTAGGATTGCAGTCCTAGTTTAACTGCTGTATGAACACTTTCTCAGCTCCAGACCAGGGCCTGCTGGGCCAGCAACCACATGGAGGAGGAGCATGGAGGCAGTGCTGGAGCAGAAGGCAAGGGGCAGGGGCAGGAACACCCCACCCACCCCACCTTTCCTTGCCCACTCAACTGCGTTCCTAAACAACTGGGTGCGGAGGTGCCAGCAGCGGTAGGTAGCCTTTTTTCTCCATCTCCCTCCAGTGGCACTGGAGGAAAAGGTGGGTTGTGGCTGCCCTGATCCTCTTCCCACTCACTCTCAGCAACTCAGAAGAATATCAGAGAGCTGATTAAAGCAGCCTGGTGGGCCAGAGAGGGACGGTGGGCAGGTACAAGAGGTAGGACTCCCGTCATCAGTTTGCTGCTGGTCTCCGACTTGCCCCCCAAAGCAAGCGATTCTGTTGGCCATATTGTTAGGCCAGCCCTACCCATGATAAAGTCAAAGTTTGCTGAGAATGCACAGCTACCAGTTTAGCTGGTCAACTCCAATCCTGAATTTAACTCAGAAAAGTGATAGCTCAGCCTTCTGGCCAGCTATTCTCCCTCGTCTCCAAACACTTCCTGTAACACTCACCATTCTGTTTCCTACTTCCCTCTAGAGGGATTCATGTAGACTCCAAATCTGTTCCTAGTTAAAGACAGGAAAAGAATGGAAAGAAGTTCACCACTATTTGTTGTAGGTGTCAGTTCCATGAAGGATCACAAGGGCGTTTGTCTCTGTTTTTACAATGTGGTTCTTTATTCGCCATGTTTTCTGCCTGTCTTAGTTCCTGCTTCAAATCCCAGGTTGCAATCAAGGTTCATAATCATTAGACCTTTGCATTGCTAACAGGATTTTGAAAAGACATTAAGATCCTTATGCTCTCCCCATTAGATTCGGTTTTTCTAAACTTCATCTTTAAAATGACTTTACAGTTTCTTCCTGTTTCTCAGCATTACGTAATAAGCCAGGAGATCTGGTATCTAGCAAAGTATATTCTGTTCAAAGTGACTTGCAATACCTCCATGTGCCAGAACTTACAAGATCTCAGCTGTAGGGGAAAAAAAAGTCTGAAATGCACATACCTTTTTCATTGCCAATGCACCTCTCAATGACCACGCAAGACAAGGTATATGGGAGAATGGGCCACTTTATTATCACTAATTACAGAAAGAAATAAGAGGCCAGCAGCAGGTACATGCAACTAAGAGACAGTAAGTGCGGAGGCAACATCAATCAGAGGGGAGTATAGCATAGGTGCATTAAAAATTTTCTGTTATATGAAGTGCTTTCTTAACTTTTTGTAGAAATATTTAATAATAAAAATTACAGTATTTTATAATAAAAAGTTATTGTCAACGCACTTGCCAATAACCCCCATATCTTTCTCTTACTTTTAGCCAGCACAAACTTGTACCACTGTCCAAATTGCCCCTTCCAACAACCCGAGAGCAATACAATAGACCATGCACAATTGACCTTGCATGACACACAGGGGCTGGGGGAGGGGGGGCAAAGAAGGGCAACTGCTTCTGTGGCTCTAAGGTAGGATAGAGTTCAAGCACTCTTACAGCCAGGGGTGTCAGCCAATGCTGAACCCTACCTGGGGGAAGCCCTGGCTGGAGGTCTACTCAGGGTAAATGGTCATTTGCTTACCCTGGGTAAACCCCCAGTCACTGCAATGGGGCTTCTCAGTTCTCCACCAGCTCTTTAGCTGGCAGAGAATCAAGCAGCCCCGTGTCGGTGCTTGTGGCCTGGGAGGGAGGATAGGATATGGCGTCCAACATGGATGCCGGTCCCACCTCCCTCCCAGGCCTGATCTATCCACCCTGCCCTCCCCCAGTCTGTTATGCCTCCCCCCCACCCAACCCCTCTCCCAGTCCCTGCGCCACTCAGAGCAACCTTACCTGTTCCAGTGCACGCGGGGCCTGGATTCAGCACCGGCAGGACGGAGCAGGCCTCAGTGCCAGCACCCATGGGGGATAGGATTGTGCTGTAAGTATATATAACCAAGTTCCACCAAACTCAAACACTGAAATAATTTCTTAAGAGGACTTGAATCTGCAATGTTGTAGACAAATTACCAGTCTCAAATTAACATCAAAATATCTTGGTGGATAAGTTCTGCTGGCATAAACGGATTCCAATATAAAATAAAAGGGGTCCAATATTGATGAAATGTTGCTTCACGCTATGATCTAGTGATGTGTGAAAACATGTTTCTGAAGGATACAATATGCTTTTCTTCAGCACCTTGCCTTCCACCTTGTGATGTGCTCACCCGCAACTGAAATGCACTTGCTGCCCATGGGATAAAATGCAAGGACATCTGTTTTAGTAACTAAACAATTAGGAATAAGAATATCCTGCTGCCTAAGTGAAATGGCAGGATTTATTTAAGGAGGAGGCAGGTTGTAACACGACATATACATTGGAATGTGACCTATATGTTAGCTGATCCTTCTGTTGTGAAAAGTACTGTGGGATCTTCCATCTTGCTAGATCTTAGAGAACAAGCTTGGTGGAAAGATGTGGACATTTGCAGATGGACCCACAAGGGACTCACGACAGAAGACGACTGGGAGTGGAACCTTGCAATCCAAAACATGTTAGTTAGACCAATGTAAATGTGAGGGGAAATGTAGAAAAATGTCAGGGACCAAAACAAAGTCTGCTCAGTGTTCATTTATCAACAGCATTTATGTCTAACATGCTGCCCATTTTGCATTTCAGTTTTTACTGTAAGCTAATCATAGCCTCATGTTCACAGAAAAGAAACACTCAGTAATTAGTGGAAATTATAAGTAATAGCTTCATATAACTTCCCCCCTCAAAGCTTCTAATTAAAGCATTTTGACACTTACTACACAGGTTACAATCCTGTCAACAGTATATGGAGAAAATCCAACTCATGCAGAAAAAGAAACAGCATACTGGAAAATCTCCTTAATGTTTTTTATTTTTTAAAAAAAAAATACTATTATTATTACTTGCTTAGCTTTTAATGAGATATGTTTTTATGGCCTTTTTCCAACAGAGTTTCCATATGCTTCAAGTACTGGCAAATGTTGCACATATGTAGGTCAAAATCTCTCTTTCAAATCATTTCCCCCCTATGGAACGAATGTTTGTTTCAAGGAAGAATTCTCACTTATGGTCCAGCTCTGTAAACTAGGCTATTGTTGATGTAATAACATATGAAAAGCCATAAAATCTATGATGTCAACTGAGAGAATATGGGCAGGGGAAGTTTTGAAGGCATCTGATTTTGTAAGTCCATTTCAAAGCATGTCACATTTTATGTAACAGGACACATTGCCCACATGCACCCATGAGATCTTGCTATATACTGGGTCCAAACTCCTGCCACTCAACTTCCCTGTGGGCTCCTTATCTTGGAGGAGACAATCAGTTATTGTCTATATATTCCCACTTTTGAGCATTCCCACAGTGACTGACAGCGTAATCCTGTGTAACCTTGCACCAGTGTAACAGCAGATGCAAGTGCAATTACACTGGCATAAGTGAACTTACACCGGTGCATCTACTGTTACACTGGTGCAAGGTTACACAGGATTACGCTGTCAAAGGTATATATAATCTGTTAACAATCTAAGTTCATCCACATTAGCCCCTATAAGGAGTCGAGGAAACTGAAGGGCAGCATCTCCCCCATGCTGAGCAACCTTTGCAGTTGACTTTGCACAGCAGGAGGTTTGGCTCAGTCGGGAGAGCTGCAGTCTTACATGCCTGAAGATCAAGGCCAAGGACAGCAGTTCGAGACTCTGTCGCCGCTGACAAAGCTGCAGAAAACCCTCTCTGTGTGTGTGTGTGTGTGTGTGTGTGTGTGTGTGTGTGTGTGTGTGTGTGTGTGAGAGAGAGAGAGAGAGAGAGAGAGAGAGAGAGAGAGAGAGAGAGAGAGAGAGAGAGAGGAAGCTGCAGCTGGCACTCTGTGAGGGGGAGTTGCCTGTCAGTCAACGCATGTGAGGGGAATGCCAGAGAGAGGCCAGACCGTGAAAGGAAACACCTTTATTATGATTATGACTAGCCCAAGAGGTTCCTAGTCAGCATCCCTGAGCTGAGCAGTCTCTGGAAATTGGTTCTGGGCCCCTTCCTATGGTATGCTCACTTCATTTGTTGTTCAGTCGTTAAGTCGTGTCCGACCCTTCGTGATCCCATGAACCATATCCCGCCAGGCCTTCCTATCCTCCACTATCTTCCTGAGTTTTGCTCACTTCATAATGCACACCAATCCCTGTTCTGAATCACTGTCCTGTACTATTCCTGTCACATGAAGGGGGCTAGCCTGAAATACTACCTAAAGTCTGTGGTAGTGTCTGGAAAGCCCCCCAGCCTTATCTTGGAATCCCAAAGCTGATAGGTTCCCATATAACATACTTTCTGCTCTTCAGGAGCCTCTGAGATGAACCAAGACATGCATTAGGTGCTCCGAGGGAACTGGCCAAATGTTCCCTATCCCACACGCAGCCCTGAACCCCCCCCCCAAACTGCTGGGCTCTAGTGTGACGCTGATGTGATGTAAGGCTCCACAGCCCCAGAGGCATAGGCTCTAGGACCAAGGGCTCAGTCCAGCCCAACTCAGCCCAACTCAGGCACAGTTGAGGCCCAATTGTGGCACAATTGGGGCCCAAAATAGGACCGAGTTAGGCTGCAACTGTGCCTGAGTTAGGCAGGAGGCAAGAGCAGTGGGCCAGGATCAAGGCAACACTTACCACAGAGGCAGGCAGGCCCCTGTGGGGAGCTGTCAGTCTTGTGGAAGTGAAGAGCCCCCTCCTCAGCTCATCTGTGTACACCTACCACAGCTGCTGCAGCGTTCGCAGCAGATGGGCAGCCACAGGTGGGCCTGCAGGCACTGGGCGTGCGACAGTCAGCGGAAGGGCAGAGGTTGTGCCAGTGCCAGCTGCCCCAGGGCACCCTGGGCATTAGCCACCTGCCGCAGGGGGGAGTGCCACAGCCCTCCCTCCTGCAGAAGGCGATGCCACCCCCAAGCCACGTTGAGGCTGCACGTGGGAGTCATGGGGGGGAGGGGTGGGAACGTCACACACAAGGGGGGTCTCATGAAGTCTGGAACCGCCTCTGCCAGGACATGCCCGTGCGCTGCCTTAAGCCCTGGGCCTCCAGGGCCGTGGCTATGCCCACAAAGAAGGCATCCCGGCATGCCTTCTGCTCCGTGCCCCGGCCAAGACCGAGAGATGCCTTGGGCTTGTCTGCTGCGAGCGGGAAGGGCTCACGCAGGTCATCACACCCCCAGATGGGGCAACGTTGGCGCCTCGCGGCAGGCGCTCCAGCGGGGTGGGAGATGCCAGCGTCCATCATCAGGGAGTGGGAGGGGAGGCAGGCACACAGACAGGGGGTGCTGGGGAGGGGCATGGGTGGGTCAGAAACAGACAGACAACAAGGCTGGTGGGAGAGGGATACAGGGAGAGGGGTCTGCAGAGACCAATAGGGACACAGGGGTCACTTCGCCCCCCTCGAGCCCAACTCAGGCACAAAATTTGGGTCACGAGGGGGCGTGTTAGGGGCTCTCCAGCGTCTGGAACCGGAACAAATTTGTAACCGCCCCCGTCACTCCCCCGACACGCCCCCAACACGCCCACTTTTAGGCCGCAATTCTGCCTGAATTGTGCAGTTGTGCCTGAATTGTGCCGGAACCCAATTCAGTCACAATTGCAGCACAAATTCGGCCTCTGCGGCACAATTCAGGCACAACTCGGGCCTAAAGCACTTAGGCTGCAATTGTGCCTGAATTGTGCCGCTGAGGCCTTGGGCTGGACTAGGCTGCAAATCTCTTTCATCTCTCCTCCTGAAAATGGGACAGGACAGTCCAGGTACATGTCTGGCAATGAACCAGATATCAGAACATCTTGTTCATTGCAGAACAGATGACGACCAGAACCCATAGAATTGGGTTGCTAGTCAATGTTACCACCCTATTACATTAAAATTATGAAAATGGAGCAAACAAGCTTTTCCCACTACAGGGAGGCTCTCCTCTATCTCTGTTATTTTTGTACAGTTATCCCAGAGCTACTGATGTTGGATCAAAACTAGTACCATGGTAGTAAAAACAGGGGCATTTGCTCCTATTCGTTAGATGTAATTGTATACAGTTTTGCTGGGCTCAAGGCTTGTTAAGATATTCAGCACTTCTGGAAGATGCCCAGCCCCATTGCATTGCCCCTTGGTCTTTTGCATTTTGTAATCTCTCCTTTCTCTCCCCCCCCCCCCAAAGAAAGCCATTTAAACAGTCATCCCTTGCTTCTCTCTAATGGACTGTTTTACCAAATACTGGAACGGTGGTTAGTCAGAGTGGGGTGAATAATTTGAAGATAACAATCAGCACAAATTACTTCCTAGGGAAGTAAGTTGTGCCTTTGTAGAGAAGGCATGCCTTGTCATCATGTAAGGCAGTACAAGAATTACAACCATATTTGCGGGGACTTTGAAGGAGCAATACACCATCCTTTCTCAGCTGAGTAGATCTAATGCAATATTATTACAGTGTAGCATAAGGCTATTTGCTTTAAGCCCTTCATAGGGCTACTATGAAGTGAGGATTGCAAATCAGAGCCAGATAAAAGGACCCGGGGAAAGGAGAACGGTGCTGAATTCTATTGTGGTAGCCCAACAGCGATGAAAGCAGATTACATCGTTTTTGGAATTCCTGTAATGTTTTGCCAGTACTCCAAGCCCAGTGATCAATGTGGATGGAGAAAAAAAGGTTTTCTTTGACTCCAGTCCTGTCTACATGTTTTCTCTCACGTTACCACTAGAATTCTTAATTTTATATGAACACTTTATTGGGGAAAAAATATTAACTATACAAACAAAATACCCCAAATGAACAAACAATGAAACAGTAAACACACCACATGCGTTGGGAAAACAACAACAAAAACATTTTTGTTTCATTAATCTATTTGTTTAATTTCCTTAGGAACCCCCCTTTCATTATGAACCCTGCTCAGTGCCATGGCCTTGGGTCATCACGGCATCCTCCTACAAGATTCACAGCCCAGTCCTAACCAATTTTCCAGTGCCGATGCAGCAGTGCTAATGGGTGTGCACTGCATTCTCTGGTGGGGGGGGGGGGCAGTCACAGAGGCCCCCTCAAGGTAAGGGAGTGTTTGTTCCCTTACCTTGCGGCTGCACTAGAAAGTTGGTTAGGATTGGGCTGTCAATTTTGTTCTCTGCATTAACATCTACATGAAATACCTGAGGAGGGTTAAAGGGGGGGGGGTTTAAAATAGGGTGCCACTGGTATGAGGATAACACTTAAGTCTATATCTACATTCCATCCAGTAGTATTAGAAAAGTTGTGGAGGATTTAAACTGCTGGGCTGGATGAAGGCAAACAAGTTGAAATTAAATATAGACAAGACAGAGGTGCTACTTGTTTGAAGATCTGTGATCAAGGTTATGGATTGTCAGCCTGATCTAGATAGGGTTGCTCTCCCCTGGAGCCAATGGATGCCTACGTGCTGGCTGGGGGCCCAGGGTGCTTATTATGCCCAACTTACAGCCCGATCCTATCCGAGGCCTGTGCTGGCAGAACACGTGTTCCATGGGCACAGGCTGCCACCTCGTACAGCCGTGTAACGGTGGGTCAGAGCGCAGCGGAACTTAGAGCTCCGCCCCACCTAGAGCAACGCCACTGGGTGTGGCCCTGAAAGTCCTACATAGGCTACTGACCCCATACTGGCAGGGATCCCAGTGGTGGGCAGACCCCCCCCCCTTCTCAGGGCCCCTGACAGTAGCAAACCCAAGTTTGCTGGTACACAAGGTGTGTGAAATGGCCCCAAAATGCAAAAATTCCTTCCTATTTTTTTTTAACACAAAGAAAGTAGTTGGAAAATTATTTTGAAATCTGCTTGTTTTGCTCATGGGAAAATGTTATTACAGTATTTTGAAATCTGCTCCACCTGCTCCACCTATCCTTCACTGAAGTACTTCTCCATCCATCACAAACAATGAAAGCTCGTTTTTAGAAAATTCTTTTCTTGCCCTGCGTATTCACTAAGGAAAGGACAGAGCTTCCTTTGTGAGCACACCCAAGAGGCTGAATGGGTCTTAAAGGCATCAATGGCCATTTACGTTCATGCTGGTTTTCCACAATCTTGCAAATGCAAGCTCTAGTTTCCTATAATCCAACCAAAGTCATTATATTCTGAGCTGCTTCTGCACAGCATAGGTGTGAGACATTAAAAGTGATGAGCAGGATAGACGGCACAGGGGAACATGATCCTGCATTAATAAGATCATTGATGCATGGCCGACAAGCTGCACCTTCCTGCGAGCAGGAAGGAGGCCAAAGTGGAGCACATGGAACTAAGGGCTCAGTCCAGCCCAACTCAGCACAAGTCAGGCACAACTGAGGCCCAAGTGTGGCGTAACTGTGGCCTAAGATAGGGCTGAGTTAGGCTGCAACTATGCCTGAGGTAGGCAGGAGGCAAGAGCAGTGGGCCAGCACCAGCCCAGGATCGAGGCAACACTTACGACAGAGGCAGGCAGGCTCCTGTGGGGAGGTGTCAGTCTTGTGGAAGCAAAGAGCCCCCTCCTGAGCTCGTCTGTGTGCACCTACCACAGCTGCTGCAGCGTTAGCAGCAGATGGGCAGCCACAGGTGGGCCTGCAGGCACTGGGCGTGTGACAGTCAGCTGAAGGGCAGAGGTTGTGCCAGTGCCAGCTGCCCCAGGGCACCCTGTGCATTAGCCAGCTGCTGCAGGGGGGAGTGCCACAGCCCTCCTAGCTGCAACAGGTGTTGCCACCCCCATGCCACGTTGAGGCTGCACGTGGGATTCATGGGGGGGAGCGGGGGAGAGAAGGGAAGGAGGAGGTGGGAACGTCACACACAAGGGGGTCTCATGATGGCTGGAACCGCCTCTGACATGACTTGCCCGTGCGCTGCCTGAAGCCCTGGGCCTCCAGGGCCGTGGCTATGCCCACAAAGAAGGCATCCCGGCGTGCCTTCTGCTCTGTGCCCCGGCCAAGACCGAGAGATGCCTTGGGCCTGTCTGCTGCGAGCGGGAAGGGCTCACGCAGCTCATCACACCCCCAGATGGGGCGACATCGGCGCCTCGCGGCAGGCGCTCCGGCGGGGTGGGGGGTGGCCACCTTCCATCATCAGGGAGTGGGAGGGGAGGCAGACACACAGGCAGGCGGACAGGGGGTGCTGGGGAGGGACACGGGTGGGTCAGAAACAGACAGACAACAAGGCTGGTGGGAGAGGGATACAGGGAGAGGGGTCTGCAGAGACCAATAGGGACACAGGGGTCACTTCACAGATGAAGGCAATGCAGGAATTGGCGCCTCTTATGCAGACGGACCTTGGGCAGAACGGACGCCGTTGACGGACGGACCGTGGGCGGGTGAGAACCCCGGTTGCCGAAAGGGCTCTTCACGGACGTGGCGGACGCGAGCGGATCCAGTATGGGCGCCATGTCGCCTGTCAGTGTTTGCCTGCCTGAAAGGCCCCCCCAACTCCCCACTCCCCTCTGAGCCCTGAGGGTCTGGCAGCCCCCCTGCTGTGGTCTCCCTGGGAAGGAAGTGGCAGTCCCTGGATGGGATTCATGCAGGGGCTTGTGTGCTGGGCGCTGTCTCTCTGTGTGTGGGGCAATGCTTGTGTAACACTAGGCACAAGGGGGCTCTGCCCGAGGGGCATCTTTATTGTTGTGGAACGGTAGCAGAGATGGCCAGGCGAGGCTGCCAGGGGGTAGTCACAGCAGACAATCTGAAAGCAGCAGCAGCAGCAGCAGCAGGCATGCCCCATGGACCTGGACACGCAGGCTCTTCCCCTGTGGAACCACAGCCTGCTCCATAGAAAGGGGAGGGACAGCAAGTAGGACAGCCAGGGAGGTGGAGCAGCAGCAGCAGCTGAGGAGGGTTGCAGGGCTGGCACCCTGACCTCTGGCAGCATCAAGGCAGACAACAGTGGGGCACCCTGCCTGGAGCCCCAGGGGTGCTCCCAGGAAGGTAGGAGGTAGTGGACGTTCCTGGGGAGACAAAAAACAAGGGGTAGTTACATGTCAGCTGGTGTGTGGTAGCAGTCGCCATTGAAGACAAGCCAGTGTGTCGGTTGCAAAAGCCTGCAGGGAGAGATCAGATTACACAGCTGCTAGGTATAACGAGCTTGTCACAGTGTGAGGAGCTTACCTGGACGTCAGAAGGGCATGATCCTGCAAAGGACAACAGAGAAGGAGAGAAAACACAGCACAACTACATACATGGCTAGCACATCATAACTGACCTGTTGTAGACCCTATGGGGGCAAGGCTGCGGGTTAGTAAACACACCTTTGTTAACAGGCAAGTCACATTTACACAAACACATATTTGTCTGCTCACATGGCAACGGGCAGCTATCAGAGGACACATTGGTAAAGAGGCAGCTATCATATATATGTGTGCTGACAGGCAGAAGTACTACATAAAGGCGAACACAGGCAGAAGTCATACATATTGGCATGAAAAGGCAGAAGTCCAACATTATGGCAAACACAGGCAGAAGTCCTACGGTATGGCTTACACAGGCAGAAGTCCTACATATATTGGCATGAACAGGCAGAAGTCATAACACATGCCATCCCAGACCCTGCTCTTACCTGCTGGTGTTGTTGCCTGTGGGGGGGGGGGAGAGAGGCTGGGAGAAAGACATGGGTTAGCAAATGCTTGCAAGGAGGCAGCTGCCCAGGCACAGCTGTAAACAGTTTGGCCACAGCCTGAACAGCCCTCTCTGCCCTAGAGGGGGGCGGAGAGAGGAGAGGAGAGGGGTGTTTGTGAATTTTGCCCTCCACCAACAAAGTCCCACTTTGTGGCTGCTGGGGGACAGGACCCCACGCCACGTGCTCAGAGAAAGAGAGAGAATGGAGACCTGGGGCTGGGCTTTTGTGGGAAAGAGGCTGGGTGTGGCTGGCTGCGGATAGGGTAACTACCTGTGTCCATGTCCAGAGTTATGCCACAGCTATTCCGTCCTAACTCAGGCATAACTCAGGAGTAGGGTGTTAGAACTTTTCAGGAGAGGGCTGGAGTGGGTAAGGTAAAATGGCTCCTATGGGTCTCCTCAAATTTGAGTCCACCCTTTTTGTCGACCTAAATTTTGTTCCGTAGCTGTGCTTGAGGGGGCGTGTCGGAGCTCTCCAGTGTCTGGACCTGGACCCAAATTCGTAACCGCCCCCGACACGCCCCCGACACAATCCCACTTTTAGGCCAAACTTAGGACGGAATAGCTCTTAGGCCGAACTTAGGACGGAATTGGTCAACTTTCCTTAACCCGTCCTATGTCTGTCACAATTGCAGCACAAATTCGGCCTCAACGGCACAATTCAGTCCTAACTTCAGCCTAAGGCACTTAGGCTGCTTTTGTGACTGAATTGTGCCGCTGAGGCCTTAGGCTGGACTGGGCTGTAAGTGACTCATCTGAATGCCAAAGATGGAATTAGAGCGCATCTGTCTTCACTTTCTCTAGTTGTGACACTTTCTCTTCCCTATGGCTTTGGCAACATGGAAAGGTGTGCGCACAGTGAACCTGGCTCAGCTTGGTGCAGGAGACAACACGGCTTTGCTTGGCCTTACTTACTTACCTGTGTCTCTCCACCATATCTCTAGGCAAAGAAAGAAAAGAAAAAGTGTCTCACTCGAGGCTTATATTTCTCTTATAGTTTCAACCACTGGCGTTGCTGAAGGTTGCAATGCGCAGAGACTCTCTGCGCATTGCTTTCACTGCCTTGAATGGCTCCGAAGGCAAGGGGGTGGGGCCGCCTCGTGCACCAGAGTAACGGAGGGTCAGAACTTAGAGCTCCGTCCCCCCTGGAGCAACGCTACTGGTTCCAACTAGCTGAAGCTGATATATACCTTGCAACAGGATGTCTTGGGTTCACCTGCATTCCTGTGTGGTGATCAGACAGGGGGAGCCCTGGTGCCTCCCTTCTTTCCCACCCCCCATGCCTAGGCTTACTAAATCCATACCGGGACAGAGTGCTAGACCTTTAGGAGAAGGAATGTGGGCAGGTGTAGCTTGTTAAGCCCTTAAGGGGCGGGGACAGTATGGCGGCGGAGGCAGCGGTCCAGGGGATCGCCACCGCTGCAAAAGTGCCCGAAACGGCCCACCCCACTTACTGGGGCTTGCTGCTGACACCATAAGGAGAAAGCCAGGCAGAGAGAGACCTTAAAAGCCTCTCTCCCAATTACATTGAAAATCCCCCCCCCCCCCATCTAACCACTAGCATGTAGTAAAGGGCTGAGGAGGACCGGCGCAAAGCTAGGACCAATTTTTACCAAACACAGGCAGGTAAAGAGTTAAAATGTAAACATGAATTGAATTAAAAATACAAAGGGGGAGAGGAGGTTGGATAACAGGAGGAAAGAATAAAACAAGCTGACTTGGAAAATGGCTTGGGCGTTGGCAGTGCCTAGGTGCAGACCTTAGTAAACATACAAACAGGCAATTACAGACAAACTTTAAAAGCAACATAATTCCCTAATGTGTCTTAATTTCACTGTTCCCTAACCATACAACTTACTCCACAACCTGCGTTACTTTCTCCATTATACCTCTTTCTGCCCTGTGCGCTGATCAGGTGGGTCCAGATGCCCAATGGGGGAGGTGGGGGTGCTGCATGGTAATTTCAGCAGGTTGGCTAGGACCTGTTGTTCTGGGAAACCAGACCAAGAAGATATGGAATACACAAAATGTCCTCTCTCCTTGACCATGTGAGCTTTCTGCAATGGCACTGATTGCATTATCAGGGAAACCTTTTTCCTATTGAATCTTGTGTTGAGGCTTTCCTGAAGCAAACAGATGGGGGGGGGGGAGGGAGCAAGGAAACTCAATCCTCACAAAAGTGTTCATTCTTCTCATCCCCCCCCCCCCCCAGTCTCTACCTCCTTGCAGATTCTCAAGGGCTTTAAGGTGGCAACATTAAGGGCCTGTAGGGCTCACAAATGAGACTAAAGTCAAGGAACTGATTCTCCAGGTACAATTAAGCTAGAACTGTATTGTACTGGCTTTCCTGACTTTTGGACTTTTGCCACTGTTGTAACTTGTGACTACTCAGAACAAGGCAACAACTTAGTGATCCAAACGGATCCCATCTGTATGCCATTCTGCATGGACTACCGGGAAACAGAAGGTGGGAGCCACTGGAGATAACTAGTCAAAACTATATATGATGTTCAAATAATGTTTTAATATAGTAAACATAGAGAATACAATCCAGCCAAATGAAATTTGAAATTAATTCCATTTCAATGGCATAAAATTATGTTGATTCTTCACTTTATTATTGAATTCAGGTGAGGTTTCTTCCAACATTAACTTGGTCTCAGTTATGCCATTACTGTATGTCAAAATTAAAAATTACTGGAAGATAATAATTGATCTCATTCTTGTGTTCTATAATTCTAATTGCCAGAGGCTTGCTAATCTTACCTAGACACAATAATTGTCCAGAGGCAAAGAATAATGTGTGCTATACAATTAGCACACAAATATTGCAGGTAGTTGTGTTGATCCATCAGGAAAAAAGCTCACAGCTGCAAGACTAACCAAAATGATACTAACAGCCCGATCCTGCCTAAGATGCACCGGCCGGCCTAAATGGCCGGCCACTGCATCCTATGCAGGATGTGGTCTGCACCGGCGGGACTGGGGCTCACCTGGGGGGAAGGGGATGTTCGTCCCCTTCCCCCCGTGTAAGCCCCGGCAGCTCCAATGGGCCTCTTGGATGCATGCCAGCTATTTAGCTGGCACACAGCTGGGGAGGCCGTGTAAGGCCAGCCAGGCACAGGAAGGGGGTTGGGATATCAGCACAGCGCGGTGCTGATATCCCTGCCCCCCTTGGCCTGGCCGGCCAATCACCCCCTCCCTCACCAACCTGGCCTGCCCTCCCCACGCCCTCCCGCTGCCCCGTGCCCTCCCACTGTGTTCTGGCGGGCGGCGGAGTGAGCAATGCCAGCCTCCGTGCCGGTGCCGCTTAATCCAGAGGTGCCACAAAAGTGCTTTATGGCACCTTCGCAACACCCAATGCTGACAGAGAGGGAGCTCCACCGGCATGCATTTAGGTAGAATTGCACCCTTAATTTGTGAACTATCTTATCACATATCCCAGATAATGTGCATGAAGGAGGTGTGCTTCCGATTAGAAGTGTCTCTTATTTGTAAAATATGGCTGATTATATTTCATCTCTTCATTTCCGTGTGGAAAAGGGGAGTTTCCACCCATCTGGAGGACATCTTGTTCCCCCACTTCATAAAACAAAGAGTCTGTGTTCACACCATTCCTGTATGAAGACATCATGTGTTAACCAAAGAAGCCTGTAAATTGGGCAGACATGACTTGTTGCCAAGGCAGAGGGTGTTGCTGTTGCTGTTGTTGTTGTTGTTGTTGTTTTACATGATTTACAAGGCTTCTGGCTCCCTTTCCATAAGGGAAAATTCTCACATTCTTCTAGTGCCTAGGTGGCTAAAAGAGAGAGAGAGGAGACCAACACCACCCAGGTATGAAAGCAGCAGAATTCCTTGAACATCTTTAATCTCCTGAGCTAGGATTTGGATACATATTATATAGGCTTACCAGATCTCCAACCGGGACAGAGTGCTAGACCTTTAGGAGAAGGAATGTGGGCAGGTGTAGCTTGTTAATCCTTAGAGCACAATCCTAGGCATGTCTACTCAGAAGCAAGTCCCACTGAACACAATGGGGCTTGCTTCTGAGTAGACATGCCTAGGATTCTGCTCTAGGACTTAACAAGCTACACCTGCCCACATTCCTTCTCCTAAAGGTCTAGCACTCTGTCCCGGTTGGAGATCTGGTAAGCCTAATATTATATTATATACCATCTAAATCTGGATGAATTAGAATCTGAATTAGTGGACCCCTTCAGTTCTTCCCACAGAACAGGTTCATGTGTAGTAAAAAGAAAAGTGTGTGTGGGGTGGGGGGTGGTACACAATTATATACAAGAAGGCATCATGCAGGTCTGGATTAATATGCATTTTCTGTGCTGATATGATGCTCCAAAATAATGGTCCGTATTGACACAGGATGCTTTGAGGGGGATATGTTTGGAGTAGACCATGTTTAAACAAACGGACCTGCTGCCATGATGATATGTAGTTTGAGTCGTAGAACCCCATTTCTCATATGTAATATTCACTTCCACGCTAATTAAGATTAAACACAGAGGTGCCTTATGCAAGCAGAAACGCTATTCTGACTATTCCCTCTATCGGGTTTCCAGATCTCAGTTTGGCCTCAGTTGGAGACGGCCAACTCAGGCTCTCCAGGTAGGATCCCAGGCCTCAGTCTCTGACAGCACTATCCTAGGTATGTCTACCCAAAAGTAAGTCCCATCCATTTCAATGGGACTTACTCCCAAGTAAGTGTGCGTAAGATTTCAGCCTGAAGGTCCTCACATTTCAGTTTTGGAAGGCCAGCTCCACTTAGGGTTGCCCAACTCAAACTGAAACTATACCTTGAAGAGTTTCTTTTTCCCCAGACATGGTGTAATGTTGGAAATTCCTGGTGACCAGCATTCCCTGTAAGGGGTCCACACTGGTGTGCGGACCCCCCTCCCGTAGCTGCACAGTGTTACGACTCATCAAGATGCTGCCTCCAGGTGCTTGCAATGATGTCATCATCACATCATCGCTGAACGTCCAGGTTGCCGAGCTTCGTGCTGCACAGAGCTCAGCAGGGAGGTGCACATCTTAGAGGGAACAATGCTGGCTGGCAACCTGGTTAAAATCTTTTGTAGCCACCTGGAGATGGATGCTGATTCCAAATCTAGACCAGAACTGGAGGTTCAGCAATGCTGCCTCCCCACTCCTTTTCTTTCCAATTTTAGTATGTGCTGCTGACATGCCACTCCATCTCTTCCAATTGGCCTGAAAGGACGGGGGGGGGAGGGGCAGTTATATGGCAGCAGGACTTTTGTAGCAGTGTAATTGGCTGTAACCATATTATTTTAAAACACTACTTTAAAAAGTGTTTTAATTCATTAGTCTGGAAAAAAAATGCATTTTTTCCACTGGAAACATTTTCCCAATTTTTTTCTCTAAAAAAGTTTTTCCCCCCGCAGCTTCCCTCCCTCCTTTATTTTATTTTTCACATTTTTATACCACCCTTCCTCCAAGGAGCTCAGAGTGGTGTACATATTTCCTCCCCTCCTTTTTGTCCTCACAACAACCCTGTGAGGTAGGTGGGGCTGAGAGATAGTGACTGGCCCAAGGTCACCCTATCTCTTTGCTACAGGGCTCCACCCTGGCCCCAGATTTATTTGGTCACTTAATACTATGCAACTGTGTGACATCGCCAGGCCCCACTTCATAAATCTCAGGTTTGGAGGTGCCTCTTGCCTGGCAACACTAGATGGCAAAATCCTGCACCATTTCCCACAGTATTTATGAGCATCCTGCAACCCTCAGGATCAGCTTTTCAGGGGCTGCTGAGGCTGGAGCACAGAAAAGAGGGTGGGGAAGGGCCATTCTGTGAGCTGAAGAACGCTACTCGTGGTTTTCTGGATCCAATTCTATGTTCACACAAAATCCATTAATGAAAATATGTTCACCTATTAAAGAATATATTGGTGGTGAAAAGAGATGAAAGAACTGCAATTCAACTGTAACCTGTATTCTCTTGCATTTGGGGGGGGGGGTTTCCTTCCCTTCCAAGAACAAATAAGTAGCCTCCTTTGAGAGTGGTCAACAGGTCAAAAGCACAGCTTTAGCAGGGGAGAATGGAGTCTACTAAATTTCCACAGTAGCAGGACCAACATATTTTTATGCCCACCAAATCTTCTTTTTGGTTTTGGATCTCTTGCTTAGAAGAAGCTGGTCGATGATAAGAAACTGATTCATAAGCATATGCCAACAATTTCATCACTTAGCTTATAACTTGTGCAGTTCGCAGACAGTAACATGAATAATGGGGAACTGAGTGAAAAACAAGCCTTTAAATTAGGCCTCAAGAGGGAGGAAGAAAAAAAAACCTTAATCCCTGCACATGGTAAATAAACCTGCCTCCTTCAGCCATTATGTGTGGTGAACAACGCCAATGATAACACACATCTCAGTACATACAATGCTGGCTGAGCAAGACCATGAACGATACTTGACAGCCCCTTGTGCTTTTTTGTGTTTGTTCAGAGACATTTTGTGAGGAGATAAAAGTTTCTCCACTGCGGACTTATTGTGGGACTGTTTAGTGTCATGAACTTGACTGAACTTTACGATGGAAATACCATCACCACGACCTTGTTGAGGGCCCCATGCACTCACAGGTCTCCTTATAAAAGACGTTTTGTGTTGACTCCAGAGTTTCCAACTAGAATATGTGCACTAAACTGAGTCAATTTTCTACTAACCACCCGAGTGGAGAAAACAGAAGGCTCATGATCCATATTAATTCAAGGAAACTTGCAGTTAAAAAAAGGTGTGGGGGGGGAGAGATCTGTTTTGTTCCACAAACTTACTTCAGGAAGTGTTCGGACTTGGGAGAAAAATAATAGTCAAAATTTTTTAAAAAAATTAAATTAAAAGGAAATGGTAGATTTGTGCTGAAGGCAGTGAGATTGCACTCAAACCAACCCACTATTCTAGGTATGGCCCACCTGTCTTCACCCCAGTACCCCATTTTGCAAATAAACTACCTTCTCCCTTATGGCTGAAACTGCCTTCAGCACAAATCTACCTTTTTCTTTTCTGATGCAAGCTCTGGGGAAAAAAAAATAGAGATTTGCAAAGTTGCAGTAGGATCCATTTGACCCAGGGAAGAAGCCAGAGGTTGAGAGCTTCTATTAGCTAATGCCATAGATGGGAGGGTATTATGATCAAACATTGCTCAGTCATAAAACTGGAGTTTCAAATTTGTCGGAGTTTCTACCTTATCAGGACTGTGGTAAGACAGCCCGAAATCTTTGAATCATTTTATTATAGCTGGCCAAGAAAATCTTAGAGACTATTCTTAAGTGTTTAATCACAACCCTCCACACATACCCCAAAACCCACATTGAGACAGCTGCAGACTGCCCAGTCCTTCTGTGATGCCAGAGCAGACTAGCCAATGGCATTAAGAGAAGTTGAACAGGCAAAGAAATCAGAGACGGTGCAGTCAGAGGTCAAGATAGATCTTACAAGACTAAGGGCGTAATCCTGTGTAAGGATCCAGCCGGCGGCCCAGTGCCACCAGTCGGATCCTGTGCCTGAGGGTGCCCGCCATGCGCCGGGCCGGAGGTCTACTTGGGGAAGGGGACGCTCGCCCCCTTCTCCAGGTGTAAACCGAGGCCGGCCGAATGGGCCTCCTCAGATTTTTGCCACCTAAATAGCTGACGGACGTCAAAGGAGGCCGTGTAACTCCAAATTGGAGTCAAACGGAAGCAACCAGACACAACTTCTGGGGCCTGACCTACCTTAGGTCTGCACCTGCATTGCTCCAGCCTGGGGATGGCCTCTGGTGACCTCCAGAAATGACCTGGAGGTCACTTCCAGTTTTGCCGACCAGTAGTGTAGCTGGCGTTTTTCCAAGGGGGCCGTGGGCAGGACAGTGCGTCTTCGCCCCACCCCGCCACCAGAATGGGACTGAACCTTTTGGCTCTGGTCCCGCTCCATTCCAGTGGGGGGGGGCAAAGACGCGTCACCCTGCCCACGGCTCCCTTAAAAAACGCCAGCTATGCTACTGTCACCAACACGACTTTCGGTCGCCTTGGGAGGTCATCCCAGGATGGAGTGACATGGGAGTGGCTGCAGGTGGTGGGTCGCGACCCACCACCAGAGGACAGAGGTGGGTCGTGGCCCCACCAGGTTTGGGAACCACTGGTCTAACAGATTGGTCCAAAAGAAAAGTCATCATGCCAAATTAAACAGGTGGGCAAAAGATGAACATGTAAATACACTCCAGCAGCGGTGGCTCCAGCTTCTGGGGAGCCCTGCAGCAAAAGTCTGGCAAAGGCCCCATTGGTCTGCTCCCCCATGCATGGGCCCTCAGCACATGCCACCCCTGTACTCCAGCATCATGTGCTCCTTGGTATCTCATTGTATTCTAGATGCACCTTCTTCAGGATTCAGGGATTGTGGTTTTGGTGGTGCTGTGAATTGTTTTTACTTAAGGATTGGTACTGTAGCCATGGTGTCTGATTCCATTCAACCTGCATGACACAGAGTAGCCAAAGCGTCTCCTTTCACTATTACTAACGACTCACCAAACAAATACACCTTTCATTTCTGCCACATGAGCAGCCAATTAACACTGTGTGCCTGACGTCATGCTGGAAGCTGTCAGACCCAGAAGCAGAGGAAACACCTTTAGGGAGGACTCACTGGGGCAGGAATGCCACAGATTACCTCAGCTGTCCTAAAAGAGCAAGGAGTGAATGGTGGGTACCCTGGCATGACTTTCCTGGGGCTTTCCAGTTCCGAATTTCAGGCAGTGCTCTCAAAAATGAATGGCAGTTCTCCCTATAAAAGGTTGCCGCCGGATACGTGGGAGTTCCTCCTTTATTTTCTTTTGCATGGGGAAACATTTGAACAGGCAGCTCCGATAGCTGCAGCCCATTCCTTCTGAAGTCCCGTCCTGCAATCTAAAGTCTGTTCTGTGGCATTTGTACCTGGCTTTTTCTCCAAGGAGCACAGACTGGTGTACAGTACATGCAAGCTACAGGCACTGCCAAAAATGGTTTTCTCATACTGAGTACACAGTAACATCTAGAAATACTTGTGGCATGATACCGCACCTTGTGAGTTTCACCATCCTTGGTAGTGGCAGTCGATAATGTTCAGAAGACCAGCGAAGCTGACTGTGGGATGGCATTGTGTCACATTCTGAAACATTACTGCGGCGAGAGGAAGGGCTTGTCAGGAGAATGCCAGTTTTGGCAGCTTCCCTATCACAGGTGCAACGTCTAACTCAGCTGTAAGAGTGGAGTGACACAATCAGTAAAATTGAGAGTGCAACTCTTGATTGACTGAAGCACTTCAGACTGCAGCTGTCGGAGCTGCCTGTTCAAATGCTGCCCCATGCAAAAGAAAATAAAATGAAATGAAAAAAGGTTCCCAAGCATTGAAAATTAACAAGTGAGGAAGGTTAGACCAGAACCCTTACAGTGGGTTTCTCATTGCAGATATGTGTTTCTTTTAATATCGGAGAGACATACACTTCACACACATGAAATTTCCCCATTTGCAGTCTGGTCCATCAACAAGCCAGTCAACTAGACTGGGACAGGGACGTTCTACTACAAGGAACGTGCCACCACCCTGATCTTCATCATAGCCTTCCTGGTAAGGGCCCATTGCTACAGGTCTCATTGTAGGAGAGCATTTCACTCATTTATACCATGACACTGATGTACAAGTTGCTTTACAGAATTTCACAAACAAAAAAGAATGATGGGCAGCCCGATCTAGTGTACGCTTAGAGCGGAGGAGCACTCACTCCGCCAGTCTAAGCTGTCGCAAACGCGCCGTCAAGTGGGTTTGTGATGATTTTGAAGTAAGGTCCACCGGTGCGAAGACCAGCAGCCCTTACTCCTCCCGCGAACCGACCCTGCACCCACTGGTGAAGGTAAGCCCTTCACCGGCAAGTGCAGGGGTGGGGGGAGGGTGGGCCTATTGGCCGAACTGGGCGGGAAGAGGGTGGGGATATTGGTGGTGCACTCCACTGATAACCTCTAGGCCCTTTCCTGGTCCAGTTCGGCCTTACTCCGCTGCCTCGGATGCACACCAGCTTCAGAGCTGGTGTGCATCCGAGGAGGCCCATAGGGCCCCGGCTGGCTTGCACCCAGGGAAAGGGATGGACATCCCTTTCTCCTGAGGTGCTCCTGGGCTGCTCCGGGCTGGCCACCACATGTTACACAGGATTACGCCATAAAATATATACTCATTTTAGTAAGTCCATTGCTCCTAATATAACACTTGTGATACTGTGTTGACACATCAAATCATGTACGAAGCCCACCAGGGGCTCAGGAATTCCTTATCTTTTTGCCACTGCCCAGGACAGCAAAAATGGTGTGTGTGTGTGTGTGTGTGTGTGTGTGTGTGTGTGTGTGTGTGTGTGTGTGTGTGTGTGTGTACACTGCATTCAACTTGGTAGGTGACAACTTGTGTGTGCATGCATGCCTGATGTACTCAGCCAGTATGGCTGGGGGGTGGGATGTCATATAGAACCACTGCAGTGAAATTTGAGCTGGGCATGTGGTGCTTTGCTTGACAATAGGGGAGTCTTTTTCAGAGCGGTTATATGTCTTTGCTGTGACCCCTTTGGCCCAGGCTGCTTGACATAAAGAAGCTCCCAGGCTGCTCTAGTGAATGAGTCCCTCTGTGTCTTTCTCCTCACAAGGATTTGTGCCTCATTTTATCGCTCCACTCGTGCAGTTGCAAGACTGAGGAAATCTGAGCTGCATTGCCGCAAAGGGTTTCTGTTGGCAGTTCAGTCAAATGAAGGGCAAACCAAGATTTGTCCAACAAAGCGCCTTTAAAAAAAATGCTCCCAAGACAAAGTTCTCTATATATTTTCTCTTTTTCTTTCTCCTAATCATTTAGCACGCAAGGTTTTATAATAACAAGGGTCTAGGATCTTACTGTTGTGTAAGAAGGAATTAGGAACTGGCCTTACTTCAAATCTAGCAGTGTTTTGCCCTTCCTTGAGATCCTTTGAACAATTTTCTAAGTCGAGATTAAACTTGTCATGTACTTCCCCTGGCTGCTAGGAGGCTTGATTGCAAAGAAAGAAGTAGAGGTGGTAGTTTTATATTGTATTCTATCCAAACTTTTCAGAACTTCTTTTTAATACATTTCAGGATATAGTCACAAGAAGAAGCCAAGTTTTAAGGAACCGAACCACAGAGATATGGAGCTAGAAAGGCCTTCAGGGTGAGATAGGAACTCTATGAAGGTGCTGTCCCTGAACACATAAGCGGTGGGTGGGGGGCAGGGAAATGGAAATGTGCTAGCTAGTCCTGGGGATCTGTTCTCCAAAGGGAAAAAGTTTTAAAAAAAAATCACCGGGCATGTCCCAACATGAGGAGAATTCCTCCATACAGTGAATCATGCGTTCCCAGCATACCACATCACATGGAGGAGTCTTCTCTACATTTGGCACTGCCATCTACAGACAAGCACTGAATGTATGGAGGCCCAGGGGCATGCATGGCAGCAAGTCAGCATGGGGGCATGGTTAGCAGGCTACCACCTGCATAATGCATAAGGCTAGGGACTGTGTGAGATGAGTCTTCAGATGGAAAAAGGCAACTGTGGAAGCAGTTTGTGACAATGTCGACAGAACCATTTGGCCAGGATCCACAGAGCCACTTTATGTGCACAAAGAATGCGGACATGTTCAGTGAGATGTTTGATTGTCATGCTTCGAAGAGCAGAAAGGTGGTATATAAATACTGGTAGTAGTAGTAGTAGTTGTCGTCGTCGTCGTCATTACAAACACTAAAAACATAGAAACCGTAAACAAAGAGCTTCTGGTCCAAAGTGTTGTGTTTAGAACTTGGGTGTAAGTTGTTAAGGACTGATGGATCACTTCGTGGCCACCCTCAACAAAGGGGCAAGAAGTTCACAGGAAATATCACATAGCCCATAACATTTTAAAAAAATCCCTTAAGCAAAGATTCTAATCAAGTAGGAAGACGAAAAAAATACAAATAGATGATTGCTTCATTGATAACTTGCCCTCAGCACCAGCTTGAACAGCACAGCTCCTGGTTAGTACTTGTGGTGTATATGTGCGCACAGTTTAACACGTCCTCTTGTCCCAATGGAGACACAAAAATGTATGGAAAGGGGACGGGAAGATGCTTGGGCCTCCCCTGGCAGCCACCTGTGCCTCTTAAATGGGGGCTCCCTCACAATTAAGAACTCTTGCCCCCAAAGTATAAACAGAATAACTTTGTTTGGGCCTGGTTTTTCTCCCATCTATAAATTACTGCTGACTTAGCTATTGCACATGTCAGAATGAAGTGTTTGTTTTCTTACTTGCTCAAAGAACAGGTAAAATGCTATTTGAAGTTCATGCCACAAATATATTCTGTTCTTATCTTTAGTCAACATTTAGTAATACATTTTCAGCGGCAGTGAAACTCCCATTATCAACAGGAATTGTGTACCTAAATCTCTCCCCTGCTAATGTCATTAACTCCGAAGCTGATAAAGTGTTTTCAATTACAGCACGCCAGTCGCACGGAAAGACACATGCATATGAAAAATGTGTGTTTTGATTGTGTCATGGAGAAGCCGAACATTACATTGCATTACACGGCTCATAATAAAACTGAGTATGAACGATGTGAATACCAGAATGAGGACAATGTAAAAGACTCGTGTTCATTATTGTAGCATCTGCTGGTGCTGCTATAAATAAAGGCCTCTCTCCATTTCCCTATTATGAACTGCTAATTTCATGAATTTATAACACGAGGGAGAAAACTCATTCATGGCTGCTGCTCAGAATATGGTGTCGAACCTGTGGAATGGCAACCACAAAAAAGAGGCGGCGGCACCAAAAAGCAGAAGGAATACAGCAGGTCAGGACAACACAAAGGTGCATTTCTTTAGTAAATAGGTAACAACTCCCAATGCGTTTTGTTAATTTGTTCAACAGTTAGACACACATAATACAAACAGAGAGATAAGCTCTCTCTCTCTCTCTCTCTCTCTCTCTCTCTCTCTCTCTCTCTCTCTCTCTCTCTGTGTAAATGTTGTGTATATATACATATAATGTTGTAACTTATGTTTATATATAATGTATTTATACATTATATAATTTATACGTTATATAATATATAATAATGTATATGCATATACAACCATAATAACATATGATGTAATAAGACACACATTGGACTGTCACACTATGCCTGGAGAGACCCAGGTTCAAATTCCCACTTGGCCATGAAGCTTGGGGACCTGAAGAAAGGTAGACTAAAAAAACTTAAAAAGAAAGAAAAAGAAATGTATAGAGGAACTGTGTCTCCAAATATGGCTGATAATTTTCATCAGGTGAAAAAAGTGCCCCAAATTTAGGAGACTTGGGAGAGGGAACACTGGGGGAGACATTGGTTCCTTAGAATCAGAGTCTGTGAATGCTGAGGGGACTGCTCCAGCAATGTGATCTTTTGCCCCCCTCTACCAATTTGCAAGTGCTTCACTAGTTTGCCAACTTGCAGCGCAAATGGACGTCCTTTTGTGTGGTGGGTGGGGCCTTAGAGGCTGATATCACTCATGTGACTGACCTACAAAGATTACTCTGACTTGGCTACATTTGCCTCAAGTGATGTCAGTATATTCAACGTGCGATCCCATTGGCTGGGAAGTTGAGGAGAGTTTAGAAGAAATAAATGGCGCTGAAGCAGCAGCAGCCTGGGGAGACAATGGCTGTGAGCAGCGGCAAAAAAAAAAATCCATCTGGAAAAAAACAGGATTGGGGGAAACGACTTCATCCCCTCAAAAACGCAAAGTGAACCCAAAAACGTTTATGGGCAAACATTTGGTATAGACCTAGAATGGGTCAATCTTTCATCATGTTAGATGGGGAGAATTTATATCAAAGAACAACTGTATCTACCCAATGGCAATTTGGGACAAGACATCAGTTCGGTGACTAATACAGAAGCTAATGTTTCTGTCGGGTCTTCACTCTACCGGCCTAAGGAGTCGCAAACGTGCCGTAAAGCATGTTTGCGACTCCTTGTGAGTAAGCAGTGCCAGTACAGAGGCCAGCGCTGCTCACTCAGTCACGGATCCAGATGTGTGCCGGCCGCCGCAGGTAAGTCTTGTGCCAGTTGGCAAAGGAGCAGGGCAGGCAGGGCCGACAAGGGAGGGGACGACTGGCCAGCCCGGGCTGGTAAGGGGTAGGGATATTGGTGCTGAGTTGCACTGATATCCTATGCCCCTTCCCAGGCCAGCCCAGCCTTACATGGCCTCCCCAGTCACATGCCAGCTTCAGAGCTGGCATGCGTCTGAGGCGGCCTGTTGGGGCCTGCACCGCTTACACCAGGAGAAGGGGACAAACGTCTCCTTCCCTCGAGGTGAGCCCGGGTGCGCGTTGGTGCAGCCCGCAATGGGTCTAGGATGCAGCGGCTGGCCCTTTAGGCCAGCCGCTTTATCTTAGGCAGGATTGGGCTGTTAATCTACATTCCACAACTCACCAGAACTGCATTTCCCCCCCCCCTTTGACTGAGCAATACAAAGCCCCTAGACAATATGCAGTGTGGTATTAGATACTGTGTGTCATTTAATAGTCAAAGATGCATAGATGCCTACCCTATAAGCAAATCAGTGTGAATTAAGAGGAGGGTAACACTCCCCCCCCCATATTTGGATGTCCGTTTTTGAACATCAGCATTAATGATACTTTTTAAACAGTGTAATAAAAATGTGTCAGAGAGATATATGAGAGTAGATAAAAGCAAGTTACAAGGATTCCTCTGTTTGACAAATATTTGTTTTGGTTTGCAAACTTTTTTGAGATAGTGGCTTATTTACCCATTAGACATTTATGGCTTCTCAATAATTTTTATGGCTTGCCTAAATTCATAGCAGAGCACTCTATAAAAGCAGGTGTTGACAGTCTGAGATGCAATCACTTTTTCTGATGGCTACTTTGGGGTCTTTCATCTAACTCTGTTGCTATGCAGCACCTCCAAAGTCCTATTTGCAAACTCCTTGAATAGCCCTTAAAGGCAAATTAAGATGGCCTACATTTTATTCTTAAATAGATTCACTAATTGCATCTTAAAAGACCCCATTTGGTTAATCCAGCTGCCGCCCATTTATATTTAGACTATGCACATTTCTAAACCACTTCCAAATGAATGGCGAAAATACCTATACCCGTTGTTGTGTGTATTGAGCCCAATCCAATGTTTTCAACAGGATTTAGTTTTGTTGGCTCACACTTATTAACTATAACATTTAACGCTTTTCTTAATACATCAAATAACTTGAGTCTCCTTCATGGATCATTGCCTTGTCGTGGCGAAGGGGCTTGCGTAACTCAATGAAGCCATGAGCTATGCCGTGCAGGACCACCCAAGACAGACAGGTCATTGTAGTGGGCACCTACACCACTCGTGTAGCTCAATCCTATACATGTCTACCAAAAAGTAAGTCCTATCAGAGGCATCGTTACGGGGGGCAGTGGGGGCGGTGGGCCCCAAGCGGTGGGTCACAAAGCGGCAGGGGGGTGTACTTGCCGCCAGATCCGTCGCCCCCTCTGCCGCTTTGCGACCAGCCGCCGTTTTCGGCGGCATGTTTGGCCTGCCTGCCCAGGTGCTGTTTAGCTCCAAAAAGGGACTGAAAAGTGGGGGTGGGGGGGTTACGCGCTGTGGTGACGCACGAAAATGACATCACGCCCCCCCAGGGGTGGGGCGTGTGGCGTCCCGTGGGGGTCACAGCGGTGGCCCCCCCACGAGGAGTGTAGGACCACTACTGAGTCCTATTGAATGGGACTTACTCCCAGGTGAGTGTGCATAGGATTGCAGCTTTTGATTCTAATCTATGGTTATCCATAAAGCCCAGAGGGTGATCCTGAGCCAATTACTGTCTCTCAACATACTGGTTGTTGTTGATACAAAAACTGTCCATGTGATGAGCATGACCCATATGATATAGTGAGATGCTGTACATGCTACGTCCATTGCATAGAGTACCACATGGTGTTGTATAAAGTACCACATGGCTGTTTCAAGTCAATTCTGCTGCTTCATGGCTTTCATAACATGTAGGTAGGACTTGAGATGTATGAATTATACATGTGCCAGGCTCCTTGGTTTCAAGCTTGATTTAACTGCAAGGATATATCGAAAGTTCATTCTTAACATTAATGCGCAGGTCTTGCCTTGTATGTAAGATAACAGCAAGCAAACAACCCATATATTTAACAAGAAGATGAGGGTAATGTTTCTGTCTTGTAAATTACAAGCTTTAAACGCTGAGGGGGGGGAGCCATTTATGGAGAAAAGGCTTGCTGTCACTTAACTGCAGTACGTAGTAGAAACGTACTGCTATAATATGGATGGTCACACAGATCTCTGATTTACAGCATGATGTAGCGATAAAACCAGTTGTAAATTCTGATGGTAACGTTGAACGATCACCACTATGAATCATACGCAATAGCACAATAATTTGCATGAGAGTTGTTTCTAAGTTTCCTCCTGTACCTTTAATTTGTTCAAAATTAAAATCAATTAATAAGGCAAACAGGAAATGCATGCATGCATTCATATTTAATGAAATCACGTTGCTTTTAATTACATTTATGGAAAGTTTATCCACTGCTTGGAAAATGCTATTTTGTCTTTACAAAAACTGTTAGCAACAGCGGTGCTTGTTCTCTCTTTATACTTGAGAGAATATACTAGAGACTCAATTCAATTTCCAGAGGACATATATGAAATGGATTTTTTACACACACACACACACACACACACACACACACACACACACACACACACACACTTCAGGTACTGAACTTCTTGCTGTTAGCAAGAGTGGTAGTAGTAAAACAAGCTACACATATTCAAAAATAATAAAGGCTACGAGACAGAAAGACATGTCAGCAATTTTATCAGGTTTGGGTATGTGTGCTTATTTTGCTTGAGTCCTTCAAAGAAAGCAGGTTTTCCCCCTTCTTCTTTGCCATGAATAAAAGGGTAAATGATGAAATTTGCTTCACTGAATTGAACTTACACTGCTTCCTGCTGGGTGCTGCTTAGCATGGATGGAACTCCACCTGGAGACCAGCTGCTCTTTTCTTCCAGCCTTGCATATCATTACATTTCAGCAGCTACATGACATGCTGGAGGAAATGTTGGTGTGTAGCTAGTAAGGCTGTCCTGCCTGCTCAGTGCTCCCAAATGTGGCTATGCACAGAAAAGGAAGACTCCACTCAAAGAGAGGCAATAATAGCATTGGATGTCCTGTTTCTGTTTCTCCTCAACCTGCCCTGCTCATAGCAGCAAACAATGATAGGAATAAAACAGGAACATCCTTTTTATCCTAAGCACACATGCAACCCTGAGCACAGGGTAATTTAGGAATATTAGTAATTTAGGACTTCTCACGGAAAGGCAGATTGCATATATGCCAATGGGAGTCTCTTTGACTGCAGTGTATATGCCCCACCCGGCAGAAGAGCTTGTGAATAGGATTGCGTGTTGTCCTTTGTGCAATCTTCTCGAACAGTTAATGCCTGTATTGTAACCTCGCCTATTTACTGTCCTTGTTTGCAGAATGTCTCGCTTAAAGGGGAGCAGTAATCATCCCTAATCTTACCTTGTGCACTTGGATGACACTGGAGTCTTTTGAGTGCCCTAAGGACCTATTTGCTTCCTCACTGTTGACCGAGGCCTATCCCTGGTGGATTAACTCTGAATAGAACATTGGTCTTGGACATGGTGTCTCAAATGTAGTCTGTTGTGGCCATTAGTACGTTTTATGTGGTCTCTTCAGGCATGGAGTAAGACAGGAAAGAACAAAGAGGTGACATGGCAGACATAATGGAGGATGGATGTAACAGCAACTAGGGTTAGCAACACAGAACTATCGATGGAAGTCTCACTGGCTTCCTGCCCTGCTTCTAGTTCCAGTGCGTAGATGTGGACATTTCATTGGCTGCAGAGCCACTGAAGACTTCTTCTTGGGGATAGTCACATGAGAGATCCCAGCCAATGGGGGGTCATCTAGTGATTGGGATGACATCATGGCAATCTGTAGCAAATCAGAGTTGACTAATTGCTGGTGTTGCTGAGGGCAAATGAAGCAGCACTGCCCTTTTCTCAGTGGGTGGACATTTTGGAGGCAATCTCCCCCCCCCCTAAAAAATTCATTGGGAAGTTTTAATGTTGAAGACTTGGCTGTCTTGTTATATAGAGCACAAGAGTTGGTCACACTCATACAGAACACTCAGACAATGATATTTGGCAACTACCAATGAGAAGCTGTGGAATTAATATTCCTTTATGCATGTGCGAGTTAAGACTGGCTCCTGAAGTTTAACAGAGTACAGTTCTGTTTGTGGTTAACTGATGCACATGGAAAAGCACAGAGCAAAAGGGCAGTTGATGTGCTTCTGCCAAAGGAATTAATGGTGTGCCGTTCATTTGGAAAATGGGAGCATGGATAACGGGTAAAGGGAGGAAAAAGTCAGGACCAAGTGCACTAAGCTGAAAGCCCTGCCAGGACAGGATGCCTTACAATGCTGCACTTATACGTTAGTGCTTGTGGTTGGTTTCTTTATCCCAGCTGCATCCTCACAAATCCTCACAGAGTTCAGCTATGGGGCACTCTGTCTACAACAGCGTGAACACTGCCCAGCCTGTGCTGCCAGGACTCACTGTTGGGGTGCGTAAAGAATGGCATAACATGAGGTCAAGTCACTCGGTATATCTTGCTGAGATGCACAGACTACGGAGGGCTCCCTGATCTTCTGGCTGACTTCTAGTTTCACTGACGTCTTTGCTGATCAAGTGGAGAATTTCCGACAGCACTTTCAAAACAGCAGCTATTCTTTCTCTCTCCGTCTTTTGAGGACTTTGGGCATATCGGTGGTGCCACTGACTTGACTGGTTTAGTCATCATTCTTATCCCTAGGTAGCCCTGGGAAGGGAGAGTTTGTGTTGTGCATAAGCTTAACCACTAGCTCCTAACCACTCTGGCTAGTAGATCAGGGTTCTAGCCAGACCATTCTGTCCAGGGGAGATCAGGGTTCAAATTCCCCTTCAGCCATGAAGCTGCTTGAGTGACCTTGGGCAATCACTTTCATTCTAATCTACCTCACAGGGTTGTTGTGAGGATAAGAAACAGAAAGGCTACAATTTGGAAATGAGTATACAGTAGGAGCCGTGGTGGCTTAGTGGTTAAGATGCTGAACTGCAGACCGGAAGGTAGGCAGGACAGCAGTTCAAGACCTGAGTGCCATGTGACAGTGTGAGCTACCGTCTTCAGACCCAGTTCCTGCCAACCTAGCAGTTGGAAAGCAATTACCAATAGATTAATAGGTACCGCTGCGGTGGGTAGGTAACAGTGTTCCGTGCGCCTTGGCATTGAGTCATGCCGGCCACATGACCACAGAAGCATCTTCGGACATCGCTGGCTCTTCTGCTTTGAAACGGAGATAAGCATCACCCCTAGAGTCGGTAATGACTAGCTTTCGAGCGAGGGAAACCTTTACCTTTATACAGTAGGACAGGACAGTTGCTCAAAGAGAGCAAAAGGCCACCACAGGGGGAACGGCACATACCAGCAACATTTGTAAGAAGACACAATGTATAGGTGTTTGTATGCAAGAGCTGGAAGCCTCTGAGCCGAGCTGGAGGAACTGAAGTGCTTGGCTGCATAGCAGAACACATATATAGTGGGCACTGGGCAGAACAGAAACCTGGTGAAACAGGGAAAACCAGTGGCTATGGTTACTCCTGGATACAAATTATATAGAAAGGATAGTGAGGGGCATTTTGGGGTGGCATGGCTCTTTATATCCAAGAGAGGGTATAGACTCCAACAAACTAGAAAAAAGGAGCCCAATCTGATCCCCTGCCAGCCCAGAGTGTGCAGCACCACTGACGGAGCACATGCTATATGCTGTGGGCTTGGGGGGGGGGTACCAGACAGCCCAGGAAAGGTAAGTAAAAAACATTTTTACTCACCTGTCTGTAGGCTGCCTGGTCTCCAGTGAGTCTCCTCAGACCTATACCTCTGCTTTTTCACACAGTGGAATTCATTCCACAGATATGGGGGTAATCACCACCTTGGATGGCTTTAAAACGGAATTTGACCAATTCATGGGGGCAGGTCTAGCAATGGCTACTAGTCATGTTGGCTATGCGCTACTTTCAGGTTCCGGCGTGACAGTATGCCTCTGAATGCCAGTTGCAGGGGAGCAATGGCAGGAGAGGAGGTGCCTTTCTCTCTTGCTTGTGGGCTTCACAAAAGTCACTGTGGGGAACAGGGTGCTGGACTAGGTGGCATTTGGCCTGGTCCAGCAGGACTCCTCATACAGTATACTGATGATGGAATGGGCAGGGGAAAACCTCCATACTGAGCTCCTTGGAGTAACATCAGGATATACATAGATATAGATAGATAGATGGACGGACAGATAGAGTTCTGTGAAGATAGGGTTAAGATCTCAAATACAGCATTCCGATAAAATGATAATTCCCAAGATTCTTTAGGGGAAATCCATGGTACAGAACAGTTTTTAGCATAGATATACCATACATTGTCCACGCTAATGGTAGCCTGCCATTTCAACACGCAGTTGTAAAATCCAGTTCAGTGGGTGGGCAACACACTCTCACAGCTACTATTACATCTTTCTCTCCTGTACATGCATCCTCATTCAACTCAAACCCAACAGTTACAGTTTGCAATGCAACACTGAGCACAGCAGAATGGGCGAGGGCTATCAACATGGCACTCCCAAATGTGGTGTCCTCTTTCCAATCAACAACCTTCAGCTGAGATCCAGTTACACACCTCTTGTTTTGGACTGGCTCAGTGTTAATAAAGCTACCATGGACCAAGTAAATTATGGATTGAATCCTGACAGTCCTGTTCATAAGCCATTGAAACCAATGTACCATACTACATTTGAACAGATCTGGCCCCAGTGATGTCAATGAAACTGAGGGCCTACTCATTTTGACACATGGAATGGTAGCTGTAGGAAACGTCTGCGCATGCTGGCTCCTAGCCCATAACCAGCTGGCCATGTGCATCTGCTGCCATACGCAGGATCTGGCTTTTGGCATGCCAGTGCAAACACTTCAAAAGTGACATTTGCCAGAAACTGAATCCTGTGTCGTACATGATCAAGTGGGAACAGCCAAACACAGGATTTTTAAGTCCTTTCTTTTTCATGTGCTATGAATGTAGAAAGCTGCCTGATTGTGGGCGCAATCCAAACCTACTCAGGCCGCTGTTGTAACCAGCGGCCCAGCGAAAACGGGAGGCCTTTGAATTCCCCTTTTGGAGGGGATTTGAATCCCCTTTCCATTCTGGGGCCTCCTGTTTTCACTGGGCCACTGGTTACAACGGCGGCCTAAGTAGGTTTGGATTGCGCCCTCAGAGTCACACCCCTGACCCACCTAGCGCGGTACTGTGGACACTGACTGCTAGCAGCTCTCCAGGGTTTCAGACCAGATTTTTTTTTCTGCCCTACCTAGAGATGCCAGGGATTGAATTTGAGACTGTCTGCAGACTGCATGCAGACCAGAGGCTGTACCACTGAGCTAGCTGTACCACTCTGCTTAGCTTCTGTCTGCATATAAACCTCTTAACTACCGCCGGTATCTTAAATCTTTGGATTCACTAGGCTGGGAATTGTGAAGGCTACTGAGCCCCCTTTTGCCTAACCTGCCACATAAACGCAGAGGGGAGAATGGAGATGGCCTCAGTGAGAGGGAGCAGGGATTGCTTCACCCTGAGCACCGCTAGCAGTCATAGCCTGGAAATAGAAAATGTCACCTTCCTTGGTCAGCTCTACTGACAGCCTCTCTACAGGTTGCCAGAGCCCCACCCCACCCATAGGTTAGGAGACAGTTCAGCCTTCCCCGAGTCCTCACTTTCCTTCATTCTGCTAGCTCCGGTTGTTGGGTACCCGACAAGGATTTAACTCTAAGCATTTAAAATACCATTATTAAAATAATTACAAGATTTTCAGTGCTGGAAGAGAGAACAGATAACAGTATATATGACAGTCTGCTGCAACATCCAATTCCTACATGAGCAGAATACAAATGGCAACCCAGGGTGCTGAACAAGTGACTCTCATGGGTGCACCGTTTTCTAAATCCAGTATAGACTGAGCCTTAGTATTCAAGCAGATGGCTAATAGTGTGGCTTATCTATATATTTCATCTGACAAAGCCAGGGAATTTGTCCATATTTTTTGGAGTCATACCAATCCTGCTGAAAATGAAAACCTGCCTGTGCTGAACAGCAACTAATGGATTTTCAAACCAGCAATGAAATGAAAAAAGATGTTCTTGGGTAAGAAGAACAGTCTCTAGATAAATGTAAATTCTGCCTTTCCATGAAGTGGCTCCAAGTCATCAAAATGTATACAGTCACAAAAATAAATGACCCAAATGGTACATGAATGCAAGAAACCAAGGCCAAGATTTCTGTTCTGGTTCTTCCAGGTAAAGTTCAACAACTTAACCAATTCACAGTGCAATCCTGCTTAAATATCTGCTGGTGGAGGGGAGTGACTGGCATGCCGCAGTCGTAAGGTATGTTTTCAACACCAGGTGAGTAAGCATCACCGGTGGAGAGGCCGGCGCTGCTCACTCTGCCCTGGTCTGCAGCCACTGCCTGCGGACAGAGGTGAGTCCTGCACTAGGCATTGGGGGGGGCATGGGAAGGGTGAACCAGGGTGGAAAGGGAAGGGGTGATTGGTCAACCAGGCGAGGCATGAGGGTAGGATCCTTGGTGGTGTGCTCTGCCAAATCGTATCCCCCGTCCTGGGATTGGCCGGCCTTACACCGGCTCCTTGGATTTGTGCTGGCCATTTTGCCGGTGCACATCTGAAGAGACCCAGTTGTACAGCTGGGGCATTACCTGGAGGAAAGGGACAAGCATCCCTTTCCCCCAAGGTGTGCTCCAGCTGCACTGGCGCTGGCCAATCCTGCTTAGGATCCGGTGCAGCGTGCTTTAGCACACTGCGCTGATCCTAGACAGGATTGGGCTGCCCTTCTCCCCTTCAGAAAAAATAATGTATAATTCAGCTCTGTACTGGTACTGATGATGTTAGGTGAAACACATCTTCTCTGCACATTGTGGCATTAGATACCAATGCTTAACCCATGGTGATGAGACAGAAATGTTAATTGCTCACTTCATTCTGATGGATATGGACCCTCAGGTGGTGCCCAACCTGGCCAACTCTTGACATTGCCCCAGCTAGTAAAGTGCTACTGAGAGATTACATGTTTGGTCCTGCATGGATTCCATGGGGGTGGTGGGGGTGCAGGAATTAGTCATATGAATGGCTTGTCATGAGCACAAATCACTTGCCAGCTTGCTTGATATGTGAGGGAATCCACACAACTTGTTGCACACACACACAACAGTTTATTTGTATACTGGCCATTCTAACATGACTGATTTGCTGCATGCACATTCCAGCCCTATGGGGGGAAAAGTCTGTACAGAATGAAGAAGAGATCCTAAATGTGATACTGAGAATTACCCCAGGATACTGATTCAAACTATTAGTTGATGGTTGAACTCCATTTTCTTTATGCAGCTGATTTTATCAGGCATATACAGTATGTGCAGTGTAATCCTGAGCAAGTTCACTCAGAAGTAAATTCCACTGAGTTCAATGGGATTTACTCCCCGTAAATGTGCTTAGGACTGCAACCTCATTTATTTGATTGGATTCATATGACGCTTTTTACAAAATGCCTCAAAGTGGCTAACAGTATCAGTTTAAAACAACATACACAGGGCCGACGCGAAGGGCAGAAGCCAGTACAAACAACTGGAGCTGGGTCCAGAAGGGGGCCCGGGGCCCAACTATGTTGCATATTTTTTTGCACATCAATACAAATCCCATGTAAGATTTCTAGCCGGTCTGCCCTTGCTGGTCCGCAGAGGCAAGCCCCTCCCTCCCATCTTCAGCTCTCCTGTTGCAATATGGAGACAATACTTACCTTACAGGGTTGTTGTAACGACAAAATCATGATCACACATGATCATGCATGCTCAGAAAGTGCTATGCATTGCTCTGTTTCATTATTAATTAATTAAAACCACACACAATAGCCCTTCTAATCCTTCCTTCAATGAAAACAGCAAAACCAGAATGTCCCCCTTTCAACTACTAGCCCATAGGCATAGCAGAACAGTTGCATCTTCCCAAGACGTCTAAAAACCAGACTTACAGCACAATCCTATACATGTTTACGCAGAAGTTCCACTTTGTTCAATGGAACAAACTCCCAGGTCAGTGTGTTTAAGATTGCAGCCTTAGGCGTGTGGGTACCCCCACCCAATTCTGAACTTTCTCTGCTTAGAAGTATCAATCGTTCGTCAAGGTGTGATAAAACTTACTCAAGATTCATTGCTGATATTATGGGTAGTGTGCAAGCTTCTGAATGTCTTTATAGTTTTAACATGCATTAAGAGTCCTGAATCTAGGATTTGCATTCCCTAAACTTGCCGGACCCAGCTGTTCCCTGGATCTAGTGGAGAGAGTGGGATGGAATATTAAGTAGGGCAATCGCAGAAATTGAACTACTCGATATCTATTCTAAATAAGGTGATCTGCATTCATGGACCAAATGTGAGACAAGGATTATATCGAGGAGGCTCCTCTTAATAGACCTTAAAGACAAGGAATCAGGAAGCATTTACCAAATGCTTCAGAACCATCTTGTGGAACAGAAATTTTTATTCATGTTGGATGGCACCATTCTAAACCCAACAAAGACAGATCTTAAAAAAAAGTTGCTTAACTAAACTCATGAAGCTGACCTGAGAACGTTTGTCCTAAAATGGAAAGAGGTTTGTACAGAATCTGAGATCATGTATTCAGACCAATGAGTGTTAATTCTGATAGTTTCTGACTTGATTAACTATTTGGCTACATGATTCATCTCTCAGAATATAGCCCAGCTTTAACACGCACATTCCTTTTTTTTTTTTTTTGCTTCTGCTTTCACTGACTTACAGTGCTGTATGCAGGGAAAATGAAAATTGGATTGGATCTCTGCTGACTTCTAAAAATCATTAGTAACCAGGTCTTCTAAGTAAGAGCTGGGCTGGGGCCATGCTTACGCCACGCAATCAGTTTTCTACGCATAAAGCTGTTGTAGCACAACAACGTAAAAATGAAATTCTGGGCCTTATGAGGTTTGTCATGTTGTTATGTTGTCATCACTACTTGACAAAGGATCAGGAAAATCTCCAGTATAACAGGTCATTGAATAGCTAATTGGCACCAGCTATTTTTCAGGTTTAATGGTAACAAGAAGCAAGAGAATAGAAGTTTTATCATCAGTATCGTACCACTAAAAAAGTTTGTTGTGTTTATTCAGAGGGTTCAGCCTCATCATTAAATATTTTGCATAGTTTGGATTTTTGTGAGTGTGATTCTATAGTTCTATGTCAAAATGTATAATAAATATACATTTCTGTTGGGAATAACCAACAGAACGAAGACATTCCCTTTATTCTACTTCCAAAGTAAAGGTTAGATGAAGCTGTTTTACGCGCTTTTACCCTTGCCTTGTCTTTCATGTGAATTTATTTTTTTTGGACGTTCTTTTTGCAGATGAAAGACCTACT
Organism: Plestiodon gilberti rubricaudatus; assembly: GCA_026170595.1. Lineage (NCBI taxonomy): Eukaryota > Metazoa > Chordata > Lepidosauria > Squamata > Scincidae > Plestiodon > Plestiodon gilberti. The sequence goes on from JANXHW010000001.1 coordinate 116,551,615, forward strand.
CGAAGCAGTTTGCAAGGTTTCTCAAACTTTTAAACAATTGTCTACCAATGAAGCATTTGGAACTGGAGTTTAAAAAGAAAATCAGTTTGATTCTTAAAATATTTTCCATTCCAGTGCCTTGTAAGCATGCTCTTCTCTTTTCCCAAACGTTCACTCACAAATTGGTCACTCACCCAGTTTCCTTAAAGTGGTAAGACAAACAGGCTACATATAGTAGATTTAGAGAAAGGGCTGTGTTCAAAAAACAACGTACATCTGTCTTCTGTTTATCACATTTTAAAATAAAGTACATCGATGCATGGACTGCAAACAGTGCTCACTGATAATCTCCTAGATGGAAGCAGTGGAAATATTTCATAGGATCACACTGCAGCCAAGCAGCTCCATATTAGCGGTTCAGGCCATGTTCTGACTTTGCTTATCATCAAAGTCTTTAGCAGAAAATTCCTGGTAGCAGGAAGTAAGCTGGCAGCGTAGGAGGCAACGGAGTAAGAGCAATAGAAAGCGCACAAACCTGTTCTGTCAGTCACAAAAGTGGACAGCTGCTGTCCCAGAAAGTGCATTGGCTAGGCTTACTAGGAAATGTACTTAGGGATAGTCACTCCCATAACTGTTTCAGATCATGACAACTGCAGTTTTCAGTCATCCAGTGCTGATTTGCTGCTGTGGCTGCTATGTTCTGAGGAAGACTTGGGCACACTAACAGCAGAGCATAATGAATCCACCCAGATCAGGTTTTGGTACACCACGATGAGCATTTTTGAGAAAATCTAGAGCGCGTTCTGTGATATCAGCTAGGCATTCAGGAAAGAGAGGTTCTCAGTGGCAAACTACTATAGTGTCTTCATGAAGTTGGCATGGACAAAACCATTCAGCTCATGGCAGCATAACTGGAAGTTAACACGAGCTGACTGAAATATTAAGACTCGAAAGACTTTCAGAAACGTATTTATATCACAATGTTACAGCCCAAGCCTATATGTGTCCCCCCCCCCCCCCCGCAGCTGGCGGAATGCTCATTCTGCCAGAAGAAGGAAGAGGATGCTAGCAGAATGTCACTTCTGCCAGCAAGTGTAGCGAGGCCACCAGCGCAATCACTGGCAGCCAGATGTGTGTGCTGACCGGCAGAGAAAACTCTATCCGCTGAAACAAGGTGAATGGCAGTGGGGGCGGGCAGTGGGAAGAACAGGGGTGGGCAGGAAGGTACGTATGGGGGAGTTTCTGGGCAAGGAAGGGGCAGGGAGGCAGAACAGGGGAGGAAAGGGCAGGAGCAGTGGCACTCTCCCTTTCTGCTGCCATTATACTCCTCAGTTGTCCTATGGCAACCCAAGGCAGCTTACAATAAAATAAACCAAAGTAAAATATCAAATGAAACAAAAACCTGCATTAAAAGCAGCATTAGCAAAACCAAAATCTGCAACTGAAAGGTCAGACATCTTGTCTATTGTTGCGCCATCACCCCAGCCCTCTCTATTTCCAATAGACATTTCACAACTCAGCCGTAAGAGGGTCAAGTCCGAGTCAAGTCTCTGCTGCAACTTAAGTTGGACTTGGGGCGAGTCGCGTGACTCGAGTCCCCATCACTGCCAGGTTGGGTGGATCTTCAGTAAGAACGGGCTATCGAAAGACAGGGCTCAGCAGAGAGGCTGTAGCTCTGTGCAAGAGAGAACATGTGCTACCTGAAAAAGGTTCCAGGCTCATAGCAGGAAGAGGGCTTCTGTAGCGACCCTTGTGTAAAGCAGTTCTGGAGTCCATATCTACAGCCCAGGAAGGCTACTAATGTAAGGAAATAGCAACAAGGTTTTTCTTTCTCTTGGCATTTATGTAGCAGTCATTGAGTGGTTTTCTTTTTTTTTCCTTACACTTAACAGGCAACCCAATCCTATCCAGCGCTGACGCAGCAGTCTGGAGGTTTCCTTGGGGTAAGAGGACATTTGTCCTCTTACCTTGTGTTGAGCCCCAGCCTGCCCAATGGGGCTACTCGGATCTGCGCCAGCTAAGTCGCTGGCACAGCCCGAGAAGCCCCGTGTAAGGTTTCCCGGCCTGGGAGGGGGGATAGGATATGGTGAAGGCCTTCTCCGCCAATTGTTCCCCCTCCCAGGCCCAATCCACCCACCCCTCCACCCTGTTACGCCCGCTCCTGCCCTCCCCACACACCCCCAGGCCCTGCGCCACTCAGACTGGTACTTATCCGCTCCATGGCGCAGGGTCCAGCGGCGGCCAGCGGGAAGGCAGCGCAGGCCTCAGCACTGGCACCGCCTCCTCTCGAGTAGCCACAATCATGCCTTATGGCACATTTGCAACACTCAGAACCGGCACTGAAGTCCAGCGCCAGTGCACCTACCTGGACAGGATTGCGCCATCAGACAGCACTGATCTACTTAGGCAGCAGAATGAGGCACTAAAATAGAGTGAACCACTTCAGACAAGTGGATAGAGCCATTTTTAATATTCGTCATGTAAAAAATCCCCAATGCATCTTTCTGTAATAAAAAAAAAAATCCTAGTACATTAGAAAAGAAGATTCTACAGCATATCACTTCCTGCTCTGCTACTGTGCAGTAACCAAGGCTACAGGCACAGCCCCCAGGAGCCCAGCAGTAGGAGCAGCTGCCATGACAGCTACAAAAGGCTCCTGAGAAAACTCCACTGTCAGGGAATAAGAGGGCAGGTCCTCTTGTGGATTAGGAACTGGTTGAAGACCAGGAAACAGCGAGTGGGAGTCAATGGGCAATTTTCACAATGGCGAGAGGTGAAAAGCGGTGTGCCCCAAGAATCGGTCTTGGGACCAGTGCTTTTCAACTTGTTCATAAATGACCTGGAGTTGGGGATAAACAGCGAGGTGGTCAAGTTTGCGGATGACACGAAACTTTTCCGGGTGGTGAAGATCAGCAGGGATTGTGAAGAGCTCCAGAAGGATCTCTCCAAACTGGGAGAATGGGCAGCAAAATGGCAGATGTGCTTCAGTGTAAGTAAGTGTAAAGTGATGCACATTGGGGCAAGAAATCAAAACCACATATACCCTAATGGGTTCTGAGCTGTCTGTGATGGATCAAGAGAGAGATCTTGGGGTGCTGGTGGAAAGGTCGATGAAAGTGTCGACCCAGTGTGCGGTGGCTGTGAAAAAGGCCAATTCCATGCTTGGGATCATTAAAAAAGGGATTGAGAATAAAATGGCCAATATCATTATGCCTTTGTACAAATCGATAGTAAGGCCACATCTGGAGTATTGTGTCCATTTCTGGTCACCACACCTCAAAAAGGATATAGTTGAATTGGAAAAGGTGCAGAAAAGAGCGACCAGATTGATTCGTGGGCTGGAGCACCTCCCTTATGAGGAAAGGCTACAGCGTCTGGGGCTTTTCAGTCTAGAAAAAAGGCGCCTGAGGGGGGGACATGATTGAGACGTATAAAATTATGCATGGGATGGAGAGAGTGAATAGAGGGAAATTCTTCTCCCTCTCGCACAACACCAGAACCAGGGGACATGCACTAAAATTGAGTGGAGGGAGAGTTAGAACAGACAAAAGAAAATATTTCTTTACCCAGTGTGTAATTCATCTGTGGAACTCCTTGCCACAGGATGTGGTGATGGCACCTGGGGCCTAGATGCCTTTAAAAGGAGTTTGGACAGATTCATGGACGAAAAGACCATCACAGGTTACAAGCCATAAGCAACCTCCTGGTTTTAGAAGTAGGTTTTCTCTGTGCCAGGTGCAGGGGAGTGGCAGCTAGAAACAGGTTATCTTGTTGGCTGTGTGCTCCCTGAGGCATCTGGTGGGGCCATTGTGAGATACAGGAAGCTGGACTAGATGGGCTTTTGGCCTGATCCAGCAGGGCTCTTCTTATGTTCTTATGTTATGTACAATAAAGGGAATTGTCACCTCAGGGGCCAACTTGCTGCTACAACACCACCACTCACCAGAAGAGGAAACCCCAGAGTTGGTGGAACAGCCAGCAAGAGTCACTCTTCAGTGTCCAAGGACACAACTGTTAGAAGGTGGGCCAATGCACTGTGAACTACTGATGGATCCATAAAAGCCCAAAACGGCAAATGATGTAATAATGAATGTCAGCGGTCACCTTTACCTTTTATCTTTATGGCAGCTTGGAGCAGGCCCAGTCTGAGCAAAAGTGCTGCTTGAAGCAGCTCCCAAATTCCACTTTTTGTTGTTGTTCAGTTGTTAAGTCGTGTCCGACCCTTCGTGATCCCATGAACCACATCCCGCCAGGCCTTCCTGTCCTCCACTATCTTCCTGAGTTCGCTCATTTTCATGTTCGTTGCATCGGTGATGCTGTCTAACCATCTCATCCTTTGCCTTCCCCTTCTCCTTTTGCCTTCAGTCTTTCCCAGCATCAGAGTCTTCTCCAGAGAGTCCCCTCTTCGCATTAGGTGGCCAAAATATTTGAGCTTCAGCCTCACAGTACCTGTCCTTCCAGGGAACAGTCAGGGTTGATTTCCTTTAGGATTGACTGATTTGATCTCCTAGCAGTCCAAGGGACTCTCAGGAGTCTTCTCCAGCACCACAGTTCGAAAGCATCTATTCTTCGCCGCTCAGCCTTCCTTATCCCTCCCAAAAAAACAAACCTTGCACAAGCCTGCTGAGCTTCCTCCAGGCACACTAAACAGCCAGGGTGGGACAGGAGAGGGGTAAGGGAGGGACAATGAGGCATGGTGCAGCACAGCGGAGTCTACCCCCTGCCCCCTTGCCTGAGCTCTGATGTCGCCTCCTTTCTCTGCACCATCCTGTTTCAAATAAACAGCACCAGCAGAGCATGCTGGGAGCCTCAGCATGCTCCACTTGTCCTGTTTATTTCAAACAGTGTGACACGCAGGAGCCCAAGGTACAGGGGTGGGCTCTACCTTGCTGTGGTCAACCTCTCTTTGCCCACCTCAGTTGTTTAGTGGGGGGGGGGAGGCAGCAGCGGCTCCATTTTTTCTCTCTCTCTAGCAGTGCTGGAGAAAGAGGTGAGCTGCCACCGGCCCAATCATTTGCTCTTAGTGAGTGAGAAGATAATTGGAGAGCTGATTGAAGTGGTTCCATGGGTGAGGGGATGGAGGGGGCTGGTGGGCACCCCTCATCACCGCTCCCCCCAACTCACCAATCAAAGTGAGTATTTCAGTTGACCTCATCACTAAGCCGACCCTGCCAGGGGGCAGCAGGAAGACTGGAACTATGTCCTGGGGCTAATGGAAACAGAAGGGAGTGGTTCCTGTGAGGGAACCAGAACTCCCCCCCCCCATATATAATGATTCCTGAAGTATGGTCTGGGGATATTTTCAAAGTGGTTTGTAACTCTATGACAATGTAACAGAGAGGTCAGTAATGAATGTGGAATTAAAACGCCACTCTTGCTGTTCGCCATTCAGCTGTACTGAACACTTGCAATGAAGGGAAAGGGGAAGCACCACTAGGTAAGTACATGTTATGTGACACTGAGACATGTGTCCATCAAGACACTGCTATTCATGGGTGATTCAATTCTTTCTAAATCAGACACTTTCATCCCATCCAACCCCCCACTCCACCGATGCAGCTGCACCACCGGGGGCACACACTGCATCCTGCAGGAAGGGAGTCCCAGAAGTCTTCTCCAGGTAGGGAATATTTGTTCCCTTGCCCAGGAGTAAGCCTCGACTGCCTTGATCGGTCTACTCAGACCTGTGCCTTTTGCTATGTAAGTCTGAGTGGACCTGGCCAGGTTGATCGAGGCCAGGAAGAGGGCTAGGTTATTGGCAGAGCAACTGCCACCAATATCAGGCCCTTTCCTGCCCTCAACTCACCCCTGCTCCACCCGTCCTCACCCTGTTTCGCCCATCATCCACCCCTGCACCAACTTACCAGCTCTGGGGCTCCCGCAGAGGCTGCTGTCACCCGGCTGCCACCACTTACTGTTGTGGCGGCCAGGCTGCACTCTATGCACTATGCCACTGGAACACAGCTGACCCATAGGATTGGGCCACTTGACTGACAAACTGAAGACAATCCTCCGGTTAATCAATGGATTACCATATCATGGAATGACCATAATATTTGGGGTTGGATTTGGAGGAGTCTTATTATCCTTATTTTGCAGACCATGAGAGATAATAGATTGCCTAAGATTACCTTGTGAGCTCATAGATGAGATAAGATTTGAACAAGGGACTTTCTGATTCACAGCTCAGTCTGTTACCTCATTAGTCACCTATTATCAACCCACACAGTCCAGAACACAGTGTGAAGTAAGGAGAGATCAACCCAAGCAGCATGCACAGAGAAAGGCAAAACTGTTGGGGAACCAACAGACCTTATTTTTCTTTGTCTATAACAACATATAGGGTATCTGTCAAAATATCAGTGCTCCAACAGCCAGTGATTTCTTAGCATTAAAAAAAACAACTTTTCTGATTTATCTTCAGCCTGTTGCAAAAATGCAAGACATATAAAAATATGTTATTACCAGCTGAGCATGCTATAACTTTTTTACACTGTTTCTTTGGCTTTGCAATTCAAATGATCAGCCACTGTAAATCAAGGATCCACCCCTTACAAAGTGTGCCTCTGCCTTTGCAAAAATGGCATGGCAAAGGTCCAGATTTATTATCTCATTTATTTCCATATACAATGAGCTCAGTTTGCAAGTAAATTTCTAAACTTCCAGCTGCATAAACTCTGTCTGAGCTTTCATAGTCACACTGGATTCCTTCCATCTCATGCATCACTCCCTGTAATAAATATTGTACAGACCAAATTAGGACCCCAGTAATGCAATCCTGTGAAATCCTGTAGCCACTGGTGCACCCAGTAGGATAACACAGGTGTAATGAGGGAATTATTTGGCATGTAGAATACTTGTTGCTAGGAATGATGTATATGATGGAAAGAAACCAGCTTGACTTTAATTCTCAATAAATGAGATTTGCAGGGAGAAAGGAGAATTCCATAGTCTCAGACTTTATTTCAAAAAGCGTGTGATTTTTTTTAAGTGCTGACAATACCCACCATCCCATTGCATTTTAAAGTTGTCAGATCGCTTCATGTTCAATTTTCTTGCTTACAACAACCCATATTGCAAAAGAGGGGGCTAAGGCTGAGAGGTTTGCCAAAGGTGATGTGCAGCCCAATCCTATTCCCTGCCAGTCCATAGCATGCAGTGCCACCAACGGAGTGTGTGTGGGTGGATGGGGGGGGGGGTAATGAGACAGCCAGCCAGCAAGAGGTAAGTTAAAAAAAATGAGAGAGAGAGAGAGAGAGAGAGAGAGAGAGAGAGAGAGAGAGAGAGAGAGAGAGAGCAAATGTTGAAGTATGAAACACCTACACATTACCTCACCTTGCTCCCACATCTACATAAAGCACAAGTTTTTAGGTCACAGCAAACCTACAACACACAAAACACACAAGCCAATGTGCATCCCATATTGCCCATTTCCACATGGCTCCTGCCTCTGTAAACGTTCTACTGATGTGGAAAATGCTCCACATTTCTGAAGCCATATCTCCTGACTCTGTCCCAGTCAGCATGCGAGCAGCAGACATCTGAAACTGGTGATCTCATTCAACCTTCTGTTTTCCAGTGATATGTCTATCAGTGAATTTGCATGAAGTCAGCTTAAAATAAAACAGAAAAAGGAAAAATTAAGCAGAAGGGGTGAGACAATGGCCGTAAGAACTGCATTGCTTGTTCAGGGCAAAGGCCCATCTGGTCCAGAATTCTGTTTCCAGCAGTGACCAGTTACATGCTTCTGGAAGCTTATAAGCAGAGAATGAAGATGGTGGTCTCATTCCCTGTTCTTTGACCCCCCAGCACTCCAGGGCTGGCCCATCTATGAGGCCAACTGAAGCAGTTGCCTCAGGCAGCAGATTGGTGAGGGGGGGCGCCCATCTCTGCCTACTTGCCTACCCTGCTCCTCTTTCTCCTTCCACTCCCTGGATTGGAAAAGAGGGGAACAGAGAGGAAGATGGAATGTGGAGGGGAGAGTGCCAAGCTAGTGGAGAGTGGGAAGAGCAGAGGCTGGCACACCATCAGGGAAGGGAGGCAGAATTTGGCATGCTGCTGCCTCAGGCTTTGAGAGGTCTTGAGTCAACCCTGCAGCATCTGAACCCTGCTGCTAAACTTGGAAACAGGGAGGATATGGGATGAAAGACCCCAGAAAAAAATTGTCCAAATTTATCACAGGAAGATAATCAACAGACATGATTTTATCCCTAATTTAATTCAGAATTTTGCTTTCATATTAAGCGAACAACAGCATTCAGTATTGATGGCCCAATCCTGTGCAGGCCTATGGCAGTGGATCTTTGTGATCCACTGCCGTATGCCCCATTGCAGCGCCATAAATGCTGCAACACTGTCGCACACAATGGAACCATTGGCAGAAATGGCCAGTAGTACCGTGCGCCAGACTCTCCACCAGCCCAGGTAAGGTGGTGTCAGGGGCAGATCGTGGGCAGGCTGTAGGCGTTTCGGGGGAGGTTCAGGATGGGGGTGGGCAGAGAGAGGGGAGTGGGCTATAGGGGGTGGATCTCGGCAGCCAAGGGGATAGATCTTACCCCCCATTTTTTAACCTACCCCACCCCTTCCTCTTCTTGGACATTCACCAGTAAAATAGTTGGCGTGGGTCCGAGGAGACCCATAGGTGGCCAAGAACCCTACCAAGGGGTAAGTAAAAAAGCTTTTTACTTACCTCTCTTTGGCCTTCTCGTGTCCCCCCCTCCTCCCCCGTAGCATGCAGCACGTGCTTCAATGGCACAGCTGCATGATATAGCATGGCAGGGGATGGGATTGGGCTGTTAAATTTTAAAAAGTTTATCTTTGGATATTTTTGTATTATATTTTATATGTACATTATAACTTTGCAAATAATTTACAAATATTATTTAACGTAATACAGACATTTATACAATGTGACAGATATTTGATTTCATTGAATAATAATAATATTTAACAGTAATACTTGTTGTATCTATATAGCACTGTCAATGTGTATGGTAATTTACAATAAAAGGGAAGCACTTCCCTGCCCTAAGAGGCTCACAAACCAAAACTAGACTTTTTTCTTTGGATTTTAATGTTTCAGCCCGCGCACGGCTGCCTGTATAGGAAACCCGTGCCTGGTTTTTGCAGGTTCGTTGAACTTCAAAGAGTTTTTTATTTTTGACATGGCGTCTTTGCTCGTATATCCGATACATTTTGGCAAAACTAGACTCATGGGAGACAGAGGAAGGGGATGGGAATGGTGGTGCCAGGATGAGAAGAATATGCAGTTATTTCATGTACACATATTTAGGCTTAGCTGTAGTGAGGTAGCAGATTCATGCCAAAGGGAGTCATGCCAAAGGCTAATGCAGAGGTTCCCCAACCCCCCCCCCCCACATATGTATTTGGGGGTGGCTACAGTGGTGGTGACGCTTCCAGGATTGCACTGCTGCCAGCGATGGAAAAAGGGTGGGGTTTTTTTAGCCCTACCTAGGGGTCTTCCCGGAGGGAGGCCTGGGAGAAGCATCTACTGGCAGCCCTTGTAAACACCATTAAAACAAATGATAGACCACAGTACCCTGGTAAGCATCTTCCTTCCATTCAATGTTGAGCTACCCACTTGGGATGAGGTGGGACCCCCAGGGGCCACTAATGAGTGAATGTTATCAGAGAACAATGCAAGTGTGGAACCACCAATGCAGTCATGGATGTCCTTTTACACAAAATGTGCTCTACTAAAGCACAACTTGCCAGTTACTGAGTTTATGATCACAAATTGCCTGCTATGCAATATTATATAATTTTATTTCAAGCTGGCAAGAAGGTATCATAACTGCCCCAAGACATGACAGGTGTAAAGGGTGTTTGTCAAAACAAAACAAAAATAATTATGCCATTTTATATTTGACCTGTTCTACAGATAATTTTAGGAAATATTCAAGAGGCTTTGAATTCATGTTCTGAGAAATGCAGTATATGAAACACTTGTTTCTTCTTGTGCAAAGTGAAGAATGTGATCAGATATCAGAGAATATTTGTTAGTCTACATACACATTTTAACACTATTTTTTTTAGCATTTCATAGTTATTCAGGCTCCAACACAATGGACAGTATTTTGAGAAAAGGAGCTTTGGGGGTAAGACAATTCTAGGATACAACCCATTAGGCTAGAGGTTTCCAAACTGGGGTGTTGCACACAATGGGTGAGTACTCTGTTAAGGGGAGTACTGACCTGTGGACCCCTCCGCAGGTCTCCCCACACCTCAAAACAGCTCAGAATGGCAAATTTTGGTGGGAAGGGAAAGGAAAGACACACTCATGGCATCTTTTCTTTGGCACATTTTTGCCTTGTTGAAGTGATCTCAGTACAGTATACACATTAAGTTTAATTATTAAGACCTACACACACACACACACACACACACACACACACACACACACACACACACACACACACACACACACACACAAGATATTGTTTTTCTTCCACTAACAGCCTAATCTTACCATCAGGCTGCACTGCCCTAACTCATGTTTTGGCAGCACAGCACAACTTACAGCATTGCAAAAGACAATGCTCTGTACTGTAGAGCGCAACTGGCAACTGCCGGAAACAGTGAGTGGTGCTGGCTATGTGGTTGTGGCCTTCCTGGTGCACCTGGCGCTGGTAAGTCAGCAGCAGGGACAGGCCATGGGCAGGGAGTGGGAATGGGAGGACTGGGGGCATTTCTGGGTGGAGAGGGTGGAGGAGCCAGGCGCAGGGAGGAGGTGGGAGGGGTGGATCTGGCAGCCATGGTGCACGCCTGTTCTTATCCCCTCTTTTAAAAACTTCCCTGCCCCTTTTCTCTCCTCGAACATATGCCACCAAAATAGATGGCTTATGTCCAAGGAGACCCATTGGCAATTGGACAGCCTATCAGGAGGTAAGTGCAAAATGTTCACTTACCTCCTGCAGGCTGTATGATCGTACCCCCCAACCCCCACCACAGAATGCAGCACATGCCTTTTTGCCGTCTAGGAGAGTACAGTACTCACCCAGCTTGAGGAGCAGTTGGAAGAAAGCTGGTGAAGCCCTGCCGCCCGCAAAAGGGGCTTCCACACTGGAGCAGACTGGAATTAACACTGTTTCCAGCACTCAGCCCAAGCAGCAGCAGCAGCAGTGGCAGCGGCTGATGGGCCCGAATGACAGTAATCTTCCCAGCCCTCACCTCTGCGGAGCAAGGCAGCCCGGCCGGCTGGAGATGACCCTCCCCTAACAGTGTAGAAGAAGCATTGAACAGGGGTGAGGGGGAAGGTGGGAAAAAGGGGTGAGGCCCCTTCAGGGGCCAGTCCACTGGCCGGTCTGGGGGGATACAGGTGGCGTCCCAAGGCCGATGAGGAGGCTCCTTGAGGACTGGTGGTTGGCTGGGGCCACCACCCATTTCAAGATGGGGAACTGAGCGCGGGAGGAGGACTTAGGCTGTGGCAACACCCCCCCTCCAGTGCATATCTGAGATCTCCTCACCTCCTCCCCAGCTGACTCAGCCAGGGTAGCCTCCCCTCCCCTCACCCTGGCACCCCAAGCAACGGGAGACAGCGGGCACCCGGAATCTAGTTCCCAGGACCAGGAACCCTGGGCACTCAGGGCAGACAGGCGCAAGCTGGGGATAGGATTGGGCAGAAGGTTAATTAACCTTTACTGCATGTAATTTGCATTATTACAATTATTATTCATGTACAGTACTTGTATGTATTGGGTCTCTTAAGCTCTCTGATCTTAAGTGCCACTTTTGCTGAATGATGCCTGAAGTGCAGGCGCTTAAAACATGAGCATCCTATTCTCAAACACATTTGCCTGGAAGTTGTTTCATTCACTGTATTATTTGCCTATAACATTCTCATAAATATTGTGGTGACATTGGTGTAACATACAGGGTGATTCAAAATTACCGGTATTGTAGGGGTTTCTGTGGTCTATAAATCTCAAACTAGTAACAACAGAACGAAACTGATTACCGAATGTGAAAGAGTAACTCAACATTTTATTACCTTACTGTAGAATGCTAAACAACTTCAACATGTGTGACATTTTTGGCAGGTAAGGCGTCCAAGCGATACTCAAGCACTCCCACAGTGGGCTTTTATTGTCTGTGAATCTCATGATATGCATTTTCCTGGGCTCTGGATTGGGCGTGGTGGACCGATTCTGTGCCCCCCCCCCCCGATATTACGCCACTTGACTTCTTCCTATGGGGATAGGTTAAGGACATTGTATACCGGAACCCTGGGACCTCCCTCGGTGAACATCAGACCAGAATAGCTGTGACACAGTTACACAGCAAATGCTGGAGAACACGTGTGTGTGTGTGTGTGTGTGTGTGTGTGTGTGTGTGTGTGTGTGTGTGTGTGTTGGGGGGAATTGAGTATCACTTGGACATCTTACATGCCACAAAATAACACTTTTTGAGGTTAATACGGGTAATGCGGTCATAGTGAGGAGTGAAAAAAAAAAAGTAGCGAGCCAGCCGAATTGAAACAGTACCGATTTATCCGGGTAGAATGAAGCAAAATACACCACAGACAACAGACATGAATCAAACCCAAAAAAAACTGAACCGCTGAGGACCCGACGTTTCGTGTTTTAATCCAAACACATCTTCTGGGGGCTTCCCAAGGCTTAGTAGATGTTAACTGCCAAACGCCTCGTGCTGTTGGTTGTTATAACTGACATAAACGCTGCAGAACTTTGAGCTCCCTTCTTGCAGGGTTGCTGATCCTGCAAAGAGCACCTGCAATAAACCTCATTCTCTTTGCAGGATCAGCAACCCTGCAAGAAGGGAGCTCAAAGTTCCGCAGCGTTTACGTCAGTTATAACAACCAACAGCACGAGGCGTTTGACAGTTAACATCTACTAAGCCTTGGGAAGCCCCCAGAAGATGTGTTTGGATTAAAACACGAAACGTCGGGTCTTCAGCGGTTCAGTTTTTTTGGGTTTGATTCATGTCTGTTGTCCGTGGTGTATTTTGCTTCATTCTACCCGGATAAATCGGTACTGTTTCAAATCAGCTGGCTCGCTACTTTTTTTTTTTCACTCCTCACTATGACCGCATTACCCGTATTAACCTCTAGTTGCAAAATAGTTGCCGGTTATAACAGTCTCCGTTCTAAAAATAAAAAATAAAAAAAAACTTTTTGAGTTACTCTTTCACATTCTGTAAGCAGTTTTGGTCTGTCATTTCTAGTTTGAGATTTACAATAATTTTGAATCATCCTGTATCTTGTAATGATGGACGGATACTGTTCCAGTTAGCGCATCTAATCCTAACTCAGCATAGATGTGGTGGTGCAGAAAGCCTTAAGACAAGACCATATATCTTAATTTTCAAAAGTGACATTCAGTCCTGATCCTATGAAACTTAAGGCTCTCTTGTGCTATTTTTGGAAATGTGTGAACATTGTTCATGAGGCACAAAAAACAGACGAGTTTAAAATGAAAATGTATTTTAGTCAATGTACATTTTACATTAGATTGACAAAACAAAGGTAGAAAATGCAAAATACAGTTGAAACGTCATATGTGACAGCAGTTGTAAAAGTTTCATGGCCTGCATTGATGTACAACGATTTGAGTATTCCGGGTTTAAAAGCCATGTATACAAAAATAAATTTATAGTATTAAAAACAAGTTTAAAACTACAGTTTTACTTAACTTACTTAACTAACAGTTAAGTAAGAGAGTGGTATATGGGGAGCACAAATTAGCAAATGAAGGACAAAAATCAATGGCGTCGCAGAGTGGGGGGCGGGGGGCCAGGGCCCCAGAGCGGGGGCGCTGAGGCTGGGGGGTGGGGCGCGGAGGCTGGGGGTGCTCCGGTAAAATTTTGGATTTTGTGGGTTTTTTAAAACTTTTTTCTAACTTTCGCAGGCAGCTGCTGCATTCCAGGGCAGCAGCTGCCTCATCCGTGCCCCCCCCCATCATGGTTTCGGGGCACGGGTATTCATTTCAATTCATTCCTTAAGTTCGGAAAGGGGGCATGCTGCATTGCAGACACACTGAGTGCTCAAATGGTTGGCAGGACAAAGCAGGAGTTGGTCTCTGCAGGTGATGGGGAGGACTTCCTTATTGATGAGCATTTCATATACTCTGCACACTCAGAGGTATTGAACCTGGATGAGAAAATGTGTGTGCGTTTGTGAAAACTTTTGGAAGAGGAAATATTAATTTGTAGTTAGAAATAGGCCAGCCACCCTCTGAAATAAACCCAAATAAACTCTGTCAAACAATCCCCCCCCCCAAAAAAACCGCCAGATGGTGTTTTAGGGACATTAGGGGGGAGTGTCAAAAAATGGGTGGGGGCATAAAGGGGGGGCCGGGTGTAAAATGGCCTGGCTCCCCCACTGACAAAAAATAGGAACAATCTGCATTTCACTGAAACCAAGAAGTGAAAATAAATTGAGAAGAAGTAAAGATGTAGTTTGTGGCAAATAGATTGCCTAGTGAAAACAAACAGTGTGTGAATAAAACTTCTGACATCCTCCTCCTCCCACCCCAGAAAAGATCACAAGGGACAGAGCTCTCAAAGTCCACTGCGGGAGACTGGAACAGACTCTTTGGAGTGAGAAACACCCACACGGTAGGTTTCGATCTGGTGCCACTGATATTAACCTATCTATCAAAGCCTCGGCAACAGCAGTCTTATGCCTGCTGTTGTTTTGTTTTGTTTTGTTTTAAATCAGACGCGAAAGGGAGCAAGATAGCTTTGCTGCGAGATCTACAAGGATGGGAGGTACAACGGAGGGGGAGCGGGGAGAAGGAAGGAAATCAAACGATATGCAATCCCACGGATACGTATAATAATTTTTGTCTCGCCGAAACGAAATGAGACGATGCCTCCTCCTTTTCAGAAGCCGGTGGTACTAAAGCGCCACCTACAGCTGCCGGATGCACAGTGAGCCGATTCCCTATTCAGTTCCTACAAGCATGAGCTCACTCAGCATGACACCACTCAATGTAGGAATAAAATCTCACCAGATTCACCTTCGCTATCTCAAAGATTCTGGTAAAGGAAAAAAAAAATGTTCTCAAGCCGTTCTTATATAAAGGCCCAAGAGAGGAGAGCGTGAGTGAAAAATCATAAATCCAACTCAGTTTTAATGTCCCGTACGATACGACTCATTCTCTCACTCACTCCCCCCACCCCGCATATGAAGATTGAGCTTCAAGCCCAGCCCCCTTTCCACTTCCACTTGATTCCCCTTTCCAAGCGCCGCTGTGAAGGGGGTGTGTTCGCTTACATGTGGGGGAACTTAATAAAGCAGGGAGGCGGAGCCAAGGGGAGGAGTTCGAGTCTGGCCATTGGCTGGTCCAGGGAGTGATGTCACCCATATGAAACCCTGATAACTAGTTCGGAGAGAACCCGCAACTTTTGCAGAAGGGGGAGTGTGATCCAGCGACATCTCGGGGTCCGGGCGGCTGCTGTTGCTGCTGCTGCAGGGGGAGGGGAAAGAGCCGGAGCGAGTCCTGCTTCTGCCGTTGCTGGAGGAACAACCAGCAGCGTGCGAGGAGCAGGAGGGTGAAAAAGGAGCTTGCAACTTGCAGCCTGGGTTTCACCTTGCAACCGCTCGTTTGAGCCAGCCAAGGTGCGCAAGCAGCCGGTGGGAGCCAAGAAAAGAAAGAAAGAAAAAGCAACAACACAAAAGAAAGCAACAACAGCAACATTACCAACGAAAGGCTACAAAGACACTCAAGAGAAACAATCACCCCCACCATGGTCCAGCAAGCGGAAAGTCCAGAAACCGAGAGCAACCTGCCCAGGGAAGCGATGGACACTGAAGAAGGGGAATTTATGGCTTGCAGCCCAGTGGCGCTGGACGAGAGCGATCCGGACTGGTGCAAAACGGCTTCGGGCCACATCAAGAGACCAATGAACGCGTTCATGGTGTGGTCTAAGATCGAGCGGAGAAAAATCATGGAGCAGTCGCCGGACATGCACAACGCGGAGATCTCCAAGCGCCTGGGCAAGCGCTGGAAAATGCTCAAGGACAGCGAGAAGATCCCTTTCATCCGAGAGGCCGAGAGGCTGCGCCTCAAACACATGGCAGATTACCCCGATTACAAATACAGGCCGAGGAAAAAGCCCAAAATAGACCCATCAGCCAAGCCCAGTGCCAACCACAGCCCGGAGAAAAACACACCCACCGCCACTGGCGGCGGCGGCAGCAGCAGCAAGAGCGCTAAAAGCTCCAGCAAGAAATGTAGCAAAGGGAAATCTTCCTCCTCATCTCCCCCCAAACCCGGGACGAAGCTGGCCCCCCACTCGGGGGACTACGGGGGAGAGGATTACCACCAGTTCGGGGCACTGAAAGTGAGCAGCAAAACCGTCAAGTGCGTCTTCATGGACGAGGAGGAGGACGACGACGAGGACGACGACGACCTGCAGCTGCGGATCAAGCAGGAGGAGGACGACGAAGAGGAGGACGACGAGCACCAGCAGCAGCAGCAGCAGCAGCAGCAACAGCAGCTGCGGCGGTACAACGTAGCCAAAGTCCCGGCCAGTCCCACCTTGAGCTCCTCGGCGGAGTCCACCGAAGGAGCGAGCCTGTACGAAGAGGTGAGGGGCGGCGCTGCCTCGCAAGGCACCCACGCCAGCAGACTCTACTACGGCTTCAAGAGCATGCCCAAGAGCGCCCAGCAGCCCAGCCTGGCCCCGGCTTCCTCCAGGTCCATCTCCACCTCCTCCTCCTCTTCGTCCTCCTCTTCTTCCAGCAGCAGCGAAGAGGCTGACGATCTGATGTTTGATTTGAGCTTGAATTTCTCCCAGCACACTCACGCCACCTCGGAGCTGGGCGTGAGCTCGGCTTCAGGGAACCTGTCCCTTTCCCTCGTGGATAAAGATTTGGATTCGTTCAGCGAGGGCAGCTTGGGCTCTCACTTCGAATTCCCCGATTACTGCACCCCGGAGCTGAGTGAGATGATCGCGGGCGACTGGCTGGAGGCGAACTTTTCCGACTTGGTCTTCACTTATTGAGAGTAGGGGCGGGAATGGGAAGGAAAAGCAACGGGCAGGCGAACAAGCTGAGAGAGAGATCAAAGGACTGTGAAAAAAGAAAAAGAAAAATCGGTAAAGGAAAGTTGATGCTAGTGATTATACGCTTAAAAGTGGTGGAGTTTTGAAGTGAAGTAATGATCAAATGTCATTGGGGTTTTCTTTGTTTTTTTTGTTTTTGTTTTTTTAAGTCTTGCAGTTAGTTCCAAGCCGAGTCCGGAGTTGTGATTTTTTTTTTTTGTTTTCCTTCTGATTTTTAATTTTTTTTTTCTAAAATTGGTGATCATAACAACAGCAAACAAGGAGAAAAGGCAAATGGGACTGGGGGTTAAAATACAGAAGGCGCTGTTTGAAGCTTGTCAGTCTTGTGATTGAAGTCTGGAAGATGGTCTGCAAAAAAAAAGTCTTTTGGCAGCACAACTGTTACTCAAGGGGGTTTGTGGATTTTTGTTTCTCCGACAGAGATTTTAAAGGACCGTTTCTGAATTCCTTTTTTTTTCCTCTCGTAAAAGGGACCATTGCAACTTTTTTGTTTGGAGGGAGAAAACTGATGTCTTCTATGCATCCGACTCTTAACAAAGCTGCAGGGAGCTTGGAAAAAAATGCAGACTGTACAAACGCTTACAAAAAACAAAAACTGTGAACTGACTTTAAGATCAGAGTTTACTTTTCAGATCAAATTGTTTATGGTTTTACAAATGTGATTTCTACTTGCCAACTTTTTTTTGTACCTTGTTCCCTTATACCTCCTTGATTGAATACCAGACAGCCTAGACCTCAGTACACAAAGGTATTGAAACATTTTTGATACATAACAGACCTCAGTCTTTTTTAAAAATTAATATATTTTCAGGCGTATTTTTGTACAGTGAAAGGGAACATTCTTGCTGTGTTTTTTCAGTAAGACTTTTCAGGCACTTCTTCCCTTTTATTTTTTATTTTTATTTTTTTCCTCTGTTTTTAGCATGCAAGTTATATGGGTACGTTTATGTCCTGGTTTTAAAAGGATTAAAAAAAATCCTTGCATCTAAAGGCCTTGTGGTTTAAAAGAAAAAAAAGAAAAACACTTTTTTGTACAGCTATAGTTCAGATTTGTTCAATATTTGTAGGTAAAGATTTATTGAAAATGGTGATATAGACCTCAGAGCTGTTATCTTAGTTTAAAAGATTGTATATGTACTGTACTATAGTAGGAATTTATGTATCTCATACGCTGTGATATGTGGATGGGGGCCCAGATGGAAGGTATGAAACTGGATTCTTGACTTTTTTAGCAAAAAAAAATGGAATGGGAAAAAGAAAGGCACATAGTAAAAGAAAAAAAGTTTCTCATTTTGTGCAATATAATTCTTAAAAGTACAGACCATCTGCGTATTTTGTAGCAAACGATGGCAAAAACAGACTTGTGCACTGTCAACATCATTGCCTGTTTAAAAAAATGCTGAAAGTCTGTATCTTGACAATTTTAATAAATCAGCTGGAACTGATAGAAACTCGATTTGCTATTAGTGTTTATAGAACTTAGTAACGCTGGTGGAGATGCCATGTGTCCAAAAAAAAACAAAAAAAACCGCTCCCTCACCCATGCAGGAGCCTTAGCTGAGACTTGGATCTGTACGTAGCTGGAGGGGAGTGGGAGGCGGACAGAGAAGGGGAAGCTGAAGGTGGAATGGATTTAAAGGGCTGATCGTGTTCTTTGACACCTCTTCGCTCTCTGCTCTCCCCCACCCCCTTTTCCAGCCCTCTTACTCATCCCCCCTTTCAACTTGTGGTGCCCCCCCCCCCCCAGCTTAGTTGGAGGTGAATAGGTGGGCGAATGCAGGAAGGCTATCCCTGAGCGAAGATGTGGGGAAAATGGCGGGATGAGGGGCGAGGGGTCTTTGATTCGGTGCGTGTTTTAATGCTGCGTGTTCTTCAGTGCATGTGGTTCTTCTCTGTCTGAGGGTAGGTACCGAGGGAGCAAAGGATGCTGCGCGCGGAATCGAGAGGGCGTTTCAGCAGTGAAGGGACCGTGGCAGCCTTGGCGAGGGATGGGTCGTCTTGCTCTGCCGTTATGGGGGCGGGTCACCTTCAGGCTTGCTTTGTGTGTGTATGTGTCTGTGTGTGCACGCGCGCGCGCGCCCTCGTTTCTCAGTCTTGCTTGCGGACTTGGTTCTTCTGAGCGGCTCCTTACTCTTCCGTCCACTCCTCGCAGCTTTCTCTTAGAAAAAGCTGTTTTGTTTCTCTCGAGAAGGGTCGTCTTCACACACACACCCTTTCCATGCGTGGGGGTTGGGATACTCCTTGGCTGTGTGTGGAAAGAGGAGGAGAGAGGGTGCCTCTTGCATGCAGGCTTCGCTCGACACCAGGCTCGGTCTATGCGAAGGGGGTGTGTCTTGACCATGTGTGGCAGGCGCTGAATTCGCTGGGAATGCTGCTGCTGCTTCAGGAGCGCGCGGCTGAAGGGGCATGGCAGGCGCGGTGGGGGGGGGGCTTTCAGTTCAATGAGCGTGACCCGGCCAGAAGAAAATGTACTTTGGGGGGGGGGGGTTGTAAGGCGCGCGAGGCAACAATTGTTTGTTTTTTGTTTGGAATTGTTGGAGATGCGGAAGAGCAAGCGCGCCACACCGTAGCATGTTGCTGGGGCGCGCGCGCTTTCAGAGGCAGGAAAAGCGCGAGTCACGGAGAGACGCGCGCGCCCTGCAGGCAGAGGAGGGTGTGTTGCGTGAGTGAGGATGGGGAAGGCAGCATTCTGAGCGGGCAGAACAGCAGCGTGAGCATCCCTCTCTCCTTCCCTTCCCCCACCCCAGTGGTGTATGTGTGAAAGGAGGTACCTTTTCTTTTCCCCTCAGCAGGAGGAGGTTTGCTGGCTGCTGTTCTCATTTTTCATGCAGGCAGTTCCCCTCTCTTCCCCTCCCCCTCAGCTCCATTTCATCCAGGGGCCTTTTTCTTGGTTATCGTGAAAGTGACGACTGAGAAAGGTGTGTGTGTGTGTGTGTGTGTGTGTGTGTGTGTGTGTGTGTGTGTGTGTGTGTGTGTGTGTGTGTGTGTGTGTGTGTGTGTGTGTGTTGAATGACAACAGGGGTACTGCATAGCGTTTTGCTTCCAGCGGGTTTTTTTTTTGTTAAAAGCAGTTTTATTGAGTCTGTAGAACACTACTGCCAGTCACATCTTGAGCGCAATGGCCTCCTTGCAGTGGGACTCCTTCCTCTTTTTATTGCCTGGGCAGGACGTCTGTAGTTATAAAAGATGCTCTGGAGAGAGAAGAAGGCGTGCACCTCCATTGCCTTATTATACTGCTTAACCAGCTCCAGAGAGAGCAGCAGGGAGCTGCTTTACCAATGGGACATGCTCCAGTTTCCTTTTCTTTATCCTGGCCCATAGCTACGCCGGGCGGACAGACCTCTGTGGATTTTAAAACATGCACTTTTTTTTTTAAAAAGTCATCATCATATTTCAGTCCTATTCTTTTTTTGGGGGGGGGGGAACTGGTGATGGTAATTTTGAGTTTGTTAGGTAGAAGTATAAGCTTACGTGGGGATGCTCACTGCTAGAGCACATCGTTTGAATGCAGAAGGTCCCAGGTTTGGTCCATGTAGGGCTAGAAAGACCCATGTCTGAAACCCTGAAGAGCTACTGATGCATCCTGAGAGGGATGGTCTGATTCGGCGCAAGGCAGCTTCATATATACCACTTGTGGTTCATTATAGCAGGCACTATTCTCCATTTTTTTAGCCCACTAATCAAATTACTTGCATAGTGATTTATCCTTCTAAACTACCACTCCTAGCCATGTTTATTCAATCCAACAAAGTTCAATGGGACAGGGACTTACTCCCAAATGTGAGCAGGCTTACTTGGAAGTCTGTCCAGTTAAATTGGGCTTACAGCCCTCAATTCACTATGCTGTTAACTTTGGGAATCACTGACTGAAGGTAGATTGACCAAAGACTGGCATACACATTTGCATGGGATAAACAAAAGCTTTTACATTCACATAACATTATATTTGACTGAAGTATCCATTTCAGTGGCAAAAACTCTTTTTGGATTGGTTAAAAACTCTTTTTGGATTAAACTTGTAGTATAATACATATCTGATGTATTCTAAAGATTAACTTGTTCTAAATGAAAAAATGGTGTTTTTTAAAAAAAATCCAAAACTTGGTTGGATTAAAAGATTATAGCATAGTTAGAAACTTCCATTTATGTCTTGCATTGTGTTAAGCCTTTATGAGAAACTGTTTGGGAACAAAACTTAGTATAATAACACAACCATTGGCTATGGATAGTCTTCAATAAAACAAAGATTATTGAATGTTAATTTCTTGGTCTCAAATTATTAGTGCATTAATGATTTAAAATCATTTTTTGTCTTTAAAGGAGCGTTAACATTTATTTCTGAGGGCAATAAAAAACAAACAAAAGCAGAGAGATAACTTTGCTCCACAGTTTAGCCTTTCTGTCTTCTGGAGTCAAGCCCCACTAGGTCGTGACAACATGTCACTAGGTCATGACAACATGTGTTGATCCAATTCCAGCCTTTGAAAACTGAGCCAAAATGTTCCTTATTCCTTATAGTATCATAAGTGCATTAATGGAGGTGCTCTCCTTGTTTCTTTTCCCTTACATGCATTCTTGTTTATGACAATGATGGGCAGTGGAACTGAACATGTTGGTATTGCAGATGTTTAGTAAGCTATATACTCAAATATAGGATATATTGGGTGTATAGCAAAAGCTATATTTCAGGTCTCTCTTCTCTTACCCCTTATGTGTTAATGTGTTTGAATTACAGGGAGCTGGGGTGGTCCTGCCTCCTTCTCTTTTGTGACCATCCTCTTACCTACTATTTTAGGAGGCTACAGGAAAGGGAGTCAGGTGATGGGGCTTATGGATTTCATTAAGTGCCCCCCTCCACTTCCCACTCATAATTTAAGCACTGGTGTAAATGTTTGTGGATGTGCATGTTTCTCTAATTCATTTTGTTATTAACCATTCAGATTTAGCAGTACTGTACATGTAGATTAGTGTGTGTTAACAACTTTTTCAAAAGAGAGAGAGTCTGAATTTTGACTTGCATTACCTTGAAGGGGCTATGTCAGGTTGTATTGTCAGGAGTTGACCAGGTGGGGCAGTGGCCAAGAGCTCATGCCAGTCAGAGAATCCACCTGGCTGAGCTGACCCCTGAGCTCTTAGTACTGGTAGTGGTGGCATTGGTAGGGTCTAATGTATCATCTGGGGGCAGGCAGGAGATGGCATGGGGTTCTAATGCAGAGCTTTGCCTCAGGGCCCCAGCAGTCTGGCACTAGCACTAGACTACATAATGCTATGTCAGATTTGAGTGGCGGTACAATATGCAAGGAAGTGAAACTTGCATTTTGTCTGGGAAGTTTTAAAATGTTGCTCATTTGGTGCTGGGGTGGCCAACCTTTCAACATGAATGCTCCTGGCCCTTTAAATGGTGGTAGAGGTAAGGGCATTTCAGCAGGTGCTGCTGCTTGAGCAGCACCATCAGCAATTGCAGCTGCCAAGATTCTGTCTTCTACACAACTCTTAAGAACGCAGAGACCCTAATGGTGGAAGGTTGGCCACCCCTGTGGCTAGCTTTTTCTATATTAGGGAAGAGAATACTGTACTTCACAGTGCTGCCTACACAAGTCTACTCAGAAGTAAGCCCCATTGAGTTCATTGGGATTTACTCCTAGCTAAATGTGTATAGAATTTCAGCCTATGTCTAGTAAAATTTAATGTTATGGTTAGATTTTTCTTCTGCTGAAATATATGCCAAAATTCCCCACTCTGACAGCCCAATCCTAACCAACGTTTCAGCGCGGATGCAGCCTCAATGCAGCCCTGAGGTTCCCTTATCTTGAGGAGGCCTCCATGACTGCCCCCTCACTGCAAGAGGCATGGCTACATCAGTGCTGGATTGGGATGTTTGTGTGGGCACAAAGCTTCCTATTACGGGAGATTAGAGCTGCAATTTGAAGTTCACTTATTAGGGAGTCTGACTCAGACCCATTGAACTCAGTGGGACTTCCTTCTGAGTAAAATGCTTAGGCTTGTGTAACTGTTTACTATCACAGTCATATAGTTATTCCTTGCAAGTGTGCATGTGAATTTCTGCAAGCTGGGAAAAACTAGATTTACTTAAGACATAGTAATTCCCCCTTGACAGTAGCATTGCCGTCATTTACTTTTCTAAATAGTTTCTCAGCACTTTCTTCCCAATGGGTGAGGAGATGTACCATTGATGGACATAAAACAAAACGTTTTAATGATTGTCAGTGTGTTAATATATGAAAATATCCTGATTTATTTAGGATAACTTTTCAAAAAGCAACCTAAGATTTTTTTAAATACACTTTTTGGAAGGTGAAATCCAGTTTGTATCTTTCCTTCTGGCTACTTCCTCTCTAATATTAGAAGATCTAATTCACACAAATGTTTAATTCTTTAAGGGCAATATATATGACAGATTAAATAGAAAGATTGATTAAAAATGTCTTTTAAAATTGTATTTACTCTAAATATAGATGTCCATACATGCAAAAGGTAACTTTTTCCTAGTGTAGTGTCTACAGAAAGTGATTTGAAGCTATGAGGCTTTAATGGCCATTCATGCCAATGTAAATTGGTTATAAAACTATAGTTAGACCAATCTCTTTTGAATGTGAAGTCAGAATCGGACACTACAGACTTATTTTAGTCTTAGTCTACTCTACAGAACTCTTTGTTCTATATCTCCACCTTTGTCACACATTCCTATTCTATGGCCTGGTAAGATCCTGATCCTGCACTTAGAAAAACTTTGAGTTTGATCTGTAGTTTTCAGAGTTTAAAATGTTGGGCCTTGATTCTGCAATAGGTTGATAGCTTAGTTCCTTTTCACAGCCCCACCCCTTAATCGTCAATAGTTACAAGAGCTACGAAGAAATTCCATACTCTACCTTTGTATTTCACCAACCTTTTTACTCCCACCCTTTCTCTCTCTTCCCCCCCTTAGTGAGCTGTGAGGATTTCTTTTTTCTCTTTCCATACACTACCTATAGCAATTAACTGCCTAATTGATTTTTACCCTCCCATCATGGATGCAGTGAATTTTTAAGAGAATTTCACAAGCAAGTAGTTTTTTAGTACGTTTAAGAGTAAACAGAGTTTAAAGAACCTATTTTTATATTCAGTATAAAGCACAAATGTGCAGAAAGTGTAGAATGACTTACAAAAAAGGGAAATAAAAGTCCATAATATTTCATGTATAAAAGTAATACCTTAATTGGGTATTTATCCTTCTAGAAAAACCCAATAGTTATGCCAGTGCAAAGATAGGATTATTGCAACATCTTCTAGGAAATGGTGATGGACAGCAATTTCACAGGAATGACTTCTATGAATAAAAGCAACCTCCTAAAGCACTATGGCCAAGAAGAGGTTGGTGGTTCTCAAGGATGCACAGACAACCTGGAAATTTGAAAATGGAGTTTCCTATCTTTATTAAGTCATCACACCTCATTATTTTAGTGTTACATTGTCATATCAATTTTCCCTGCTGTATGATGAAGGGACATATTCAAATTGGGCTCTCTAGTTAGTTTTGCTTCCAAGATCTCTAAATGAACTGATTGCATAACATTTATTTGATAATATGTTTATCAGTTTCAAAGTACTCCAGTGGGAATGAGCCCACTACTGCCTTTTCAACATGACTGGGATTGCATCCATAGTATTTTATCTACTAGGGAAAAAAGTGATGATGTAATAAATGCTAACCCAGGAACTCCCCTTTCTCACTGTTTATTTTTCAAAATCAACTTGCCTCAAGTCCTGATTATACCAGGAAAAAAACGTTAGTACAGTATACCATTGTCACTCATTTCATTTGCAATTTCTGGTTTTTGATCTTGTACATGCATTGGAAGTTTGGCATCTTAACATAAATGCTATGATTCTTTCTTTCTTTCTTTCTTTCTTTCTTTCTTTCTTTCTTTCTTTCTTTCTTTCTTTCTTTCTTTCTTTCTTTGTGGGCTGTTTTAGTTTGGAGGCCTATTGTACCAGTGTGGGACTTTTGATGGTTACAACATTGTGAGATGTTGCATGAGGGCCACAGGTGGAGTAAAATGAATGTCTTTAGAGCAGGGTTGTTGGTTTTTTTTTCAGCATGACACTTTTAAAAATGTGTAATTTCAAAATTAAAAAAAAATTCAAAGGCCACATGAAAAATAGTTTTTCATAGCCACTCCAGGTATGGGGAGGGGAAGAAAGCTGAAAAGTACTTTTGTTTAGAAGTCTGAATGATGGGGGAGGGGGGAAAAGACCTTCTTAAAGGTTTTTGCATGCCAGTGCACGAGCCTATTGCTGTGAGAAGGAAAAAGAAGAGAGTAAGGTTTGCTTAAGGCAATGCACTGGAGGACAAAAGTGTTTTCTAGCACTAGGAAAAAAGAAAATGCATGGCAGAGTTTTGTCTTCTAGTAGACTATATAGCATGCAGAGTTTAGTATGTGTCGAAACAGTGTATGACATTGCTGTATCAAAGTTGTAAAATTAAGCATTATTTATTGAAAACCTATGTATTTTTTTTTTGTAAAAACCTGATCACCTAGAGGATTAATATCATTCACTTGTGCTAGCGCTACATTCTTAACCAGCTTCTTTACTACAGTACTTGATATGCAGTGTTAAACGCTCAGGGTTGAAAAACAGTCCACTCCAATGTCTCTTCTCTCTTTCTTTTTTTCTCCTTTGGGAAAGAATTTCAAATAAAGGAACAACTTGATACAATTGTTCAAAAGACTCTAATAAAAATTGTGTGATCAATCTTTATATGTGTTTTTATGTGAATTTTTTTCCCCCACCCAGTTTTGTGTATTGTAAGAGAAAAAAAGTTATTTAAGGGCTCTGCTCTTCTTTTTGTGGGGCAACCAAATTTTTCAGTCATTAACAATGTTGTGTCTTTCCAAGCAAACTGGGCTCACAGCCCTGGCCAGAATAGCCTAGGAAAAATGCTATTCTGCTCCATCTGTGATGCCATGAAAATAAGGCAATTACAATATTTTTATCCCCTGTTTTTAATGCTTTGGGTAAAACTAAAGCAACATGATCCTTAGGCTCATCATTTCAATCAATGTTTTAAAGGTGAACATGAAATAAAGAAATAAGAGAAGTTTCTACTCTTGGATTAAATACCAGCAAACTCCATTTCTCTATCTTTTTTCTACAGACAATTTACACTGTAAATGTATTTTGACATAGAAATAAATCATTCTGTATTAAGATTCTTGATATGAAAATGTTTTTATGAAAATCTGTAATTGGAACTATAATATGTTTATAAAATGTGTTTATGTGGTGGAAGTTTGTTGTATATTAAATATGGTTTTATATAAATGATTGTGTTATATTGTAGACATTTCAAAATACACAGTTAACACAACCAAGATTTGAACAGTGTAAATGGGTTATCTGAATTTTCTTTCGAATTTGATTTCAGTGTGCATTCCCCCATGTAGTCCCAATGTGATGTAACCTGATGTAAGCAGTTTGGTTTATCAAAATGTTTGTATAATCAGACATTCAGATATTTTGCCCCATTCATGGATAGCCTTGGCTTTTCTACCAACTAATTTAAGCCAGAGTACTTGAATCCCTTTTAGAATTTTGTAAGGTGTTTGGCCTTGGCTTAACTAGTTATGCATTTTACATACACAGTTCTCAGTAAACAGCTCTCAGTAAACTCAAGTACATAGCACACCTGGGCAATTATAGTGTTAAAATAAAAAAAATGTTAAAATCCCTAAAGCAGTAAGCCTGAAATGCTGTTCCTGTCCATGCTGTACTTTGTGCTCTTTGGTCACAGGTGGGCTGAAAGTTGGGTGTACTGAAGGCAATTGAAGTTAGGCACACCTGAGCCCACTAACTGTGTTGAGGCATGTCCTTTAGCAGTAGCTTTACTGTAGAAAGACATATTTTCTTTGAAGGCAATGGCAAAGTTCTCCATTTTCAGCAGAGCATCTTCGCTTCTGAGAGGCTCCTGCCTTTGACCGAGCCTCTTGGGAATGCTGAGAAGCCCAGAGCCTCCTACCTGCATTCTCTGGCCTCTGAAAACCCAGAAGTAATTGGCAATTATGTCATCGCCAATCACTTCTGGTGGTACACAGCAGGAGAGTGGCATCGGAGGTGGTACTTGGTCGGGAAAGGGTTGAGAACCCCTGCCCTAGATGTTTAACGATTTGTGACCACCATTTGTGTCCAGACTGCAGTACTAAACCAGAAGCATGTTGGGTGTGGACATGTAGTGAATGAAATATGTCTAGAAAGATGTAGCAGTTAGTGTGAGGGTCTAACAATAAATACACCTGCTGATGTGGCTCTTGCCACATGTGCTGATCCTTCTAGACTGTGTGGACTAGCAATAGTCAACAGGGATTGGCAGAATTATTTTATTTATTTACAATATTTTTACCCTGCCTTTCTCCCTAAAGGGACCCAAGGTGGCTTACAACAAAAAGAAAATACAGTGCAAAAAGTATAATACAAAAAATAGTCACATGTGGTCACAAAAAATAATTTGCATGTGGCTAGCAGAATTCGCATGTTATTCAACCCTGTCACTTAAAAAGTCTTCACATGGAAGCACTCAAAAGACTCAAGCTATACAGATCTTATATTCTGTCCTAGTATGGCATTCCTAACACACTGATTTACAGCTCACATAATTTATCACTTTTAAACATTCATAAAGGACTTGGTGGAGTTATAACAATGTGAGTGGAGAAATAGTTTTACTTTGAAAAATGATTCCCTATTCAAGTGTTTCCCAAACTTTTTTGACCGGCGGCTCTCTTGACCATTGGCGACTATTGGCCACAGCTCCCCATTACATTATGTTGATGCCTGCAAATTGGCATTGCACTGTTTTCCGATAGTATTCTGTGGCACTCCACAGCTCCCCTGGGAACCACTGCCCTATTCTATCTTGATTTCAGAATAGTCTGACTACATGTCACACAAGCACACATAACCAAAGAGAGGAGCCGTAGCTTTGTACCAGCAGGTCCCAGGTTCAATCACCTTTATACCCAGGTACGGCAGAGAAAAAAATCCTGTCTGAAACCTGGGGTGGCTGACTAGTGGTAGTCAGTGTTGACAAAACTGAGCTAAATGGACCACTGAATACAAGGCAGCTTCTTATGTGTGCTGAAACCAGGAGGGCACCTTTTTACAGGGGAAAAAACTGCTTTGAGAAGGGGCAATTCTGAATAGAGAAGTTTGCCTTTGCAAAACAAACATTTCTAATTCTTCAGATGAGAGAAGCAAAAAAACAGAACTTGTGGCAAAAGAGTTACAGCCCAATCCTATCCTCCCTCCTCCCCCCAATACAGCCACACCAAAAACAGGCGCGCTGGGGGATCGGGACGCTTCATTTAAATCCACTTGCCCCTGCATAAGCCCCCTGCTCTGCAATGGGTCTTCTCGGACCTGCGCTAGCAATTTCACTAGTGCAAGTCCAAGCAGAGAAAGGGGGTGAGGAGGCAGAAAAGGGTGCTAGGATCCAGTGCACACCATCACTGCCATATCCACCCCCTCCCGCAGCCTCCCCGCCCTGTTACATTGCCCTCCCTGCCCAGTTTTGCCCCTTCCCCATCATCCTATCATTGTTAGCGGGCGGCCAGGGATCCACTGGAGTGCACAGGAAGACTCCGGCCTTCCCAACAGTGCTCCGGCAGCGTACTACGTGGTGCGCTGCCATGGCGTGCTTTACAGGCGCTTCACTAGTCTCTAGCAGCGGAACATGTGTTCCGCTGCCAGCCTTCTCTATTCAAGATCTCATCTTCCCAGCTGTGTTTTTTCTCTTTTTTAAAAAAGAAGTTCAACTACACGTATTTACATGTAATGTATAAATTGCACCCCAAGATATATCGTTTATATAGTTTAGCCATATTCTCCATTTGTGTTAGTCAATCCCCTCTGAAAGACTCCTGGGAGGAAATCATTGTGCTTTCCTGATACTGAGGAAAAGGGGAGAAATGAAATCTTAGATCAATAGTAACGTGTATCTGACAGGATGCAAGCCAAGATTTTAATCACCTTGTATAGGGGGCATAATACTTGCTTGTGAAAGTTTCTCACAAGTAAACCATATTTATTACTGAATATGTATCCTGGCATTTGGCCTTTCAAAGTGGCCTCAGCTATGGAAATATTTCCTAAAGAGGCAAAACCATAAAACACCCCATTGTATTGTATTCATTTTACCGTAAATGTTTAAAGAAAAAAGATACACAGTAGCAGATTTCTAATATATCTGAAATCTGTGTGTCTTTAAATCCTGGCACCAGTTTTGTTGTATATGACTGAAAAAAGCCTTAAAATCCTCTTTAAAACATCTAAGACAAACATTTTATTATTACTGAAGATTAATATTTTGAGATCTTCTAGACCTAGTAACTTCCTCTTTACAATTTTGAAATGGCTCTTGCCTGCCTTTTAGGACTATGCAATATTAGACAACTCTGAGAGTTGCTGCAGAGTTGCTTCAAGATCATGCATTCACCACTCCAAGCCTCTGACTAGTGTAATCTCTTGAAAGGATATTCCATCAGATTCTTGGAGCTGAATGGAGCAGGATGGTGTAGTGGTTTGGGAGTCGGACTTAGACCTGGAAGATCCAGGTTCAAATCCCCGCTCAGCCACGAAGCTTCCTGGGTGACCTTGGGCCAGTCACTATCTCTCAGCCCCACCTACCTCACAGGGTTGTTGTGAGGACAAAAAGGAGGGGAGGAAATATGTACACCACTCTAAGCTCCTTGGAGGAAGGGCGGTATAAAAATGTGAAAAAATAAATAAATAAATAAATAAATTCAATTTTATGAAGCCATGTATTTAAGGGAAGCCTGACAAGTTTTACTATTCTGGTGCTGAGTCATACAAACATATTGACACCGTGGTGAACCCACCACAAGTTTGTCTTATTGCTGGGGAGTTTTACCACAGCAAAGTGAATGCATTGGAAAACCTTCAAAATGAAGGTTCTCAGCACCCATCACAATGCCAAAAAAAAAAGAAAGTCAATTTTGGCTTGCAGAAAGATATATGAATCACCACTTACCATACTTCCCAATGAGATAAGGTTAATGTTGACTGACTCACTGGGAGCAGTGTTAACTTCCATCGAGTTTAGCCAAATAGGTTTGGGTTGTCCAAAAAGCAAGCGAGACCTTTGAAATATACATCAGTGCTAGGAATATTTTCTATAAGTTTAAAGGGTATTCTCTTGGGACCATCAGTACCAGCTGTATACAGCAACTGCTCCTGGGAATCAGTGGGAATACTGATGCTTCATGGTTTCCATACTACATTGCACACTGCTCAGTTGATACCCTTCACACTGATTTACAGCACAATCCTGAGTAACTATACGCATTGGGTGTTGCAAAATTGCCATAAAGCATCTTTGAGGCATCCGGAGAGTAAGTGGCACTGGCGCTGAAGCCAGAGCTGCTCACTCTGCCGTCGCCCAGGACCTGCACCGGCTGACCTAGGTAAGTCCTAGGCTAGGCAGCACAGGGGTGTGGGGAGGGCGGGCAGGGGCAGCGAGGGAGGGGGCCATCAGCCAGCACAGGCTGGGAGGGGGCAGAGATATCAGCGCTGAGATGCGCCGATATCCTGAGCCCCTTCCCAGTCCGGGTTGCCTTTACTGGCCTCCCCAGATGCACGTCAGCTTCAGAGCTGACATGCCTCTGAGGAGGCCCATTGCGGTCCACGTGACTTACACCAGGGGAAGGGAATGAATGTCCCCTTCCCCCGAGGAGAGCCCAGGCTGCGCCGGTGTAGGCCACAATGGGCCTAGGTCAGGAGGATAAATTGGCCGACCCTTTAGGCCGGTCGTTTAAAGTTACACAGGATTGGGCTGCCCGCCAAGAAGCTAAGGCTGTCTGGAGCCTCTTACCAGTGGTATACATTGCCAGTGTCTCATGGGAAAGAATCTGAATGTGAATCTCACTTCAGCTCTATGGAAATTTCTCCATGTGCACAAGAACTGCACCCTTGCACAGAGATGCAACTTGGGACTATAAATTCATATATTTTTTAAATGCCATCCGTAAGAGATAAGGAATGTCTCAATTGTTGGTATGAATAAAAGATAACGTAGTAGAAGATATCTCAAGTTCAGTATTTATACAGTTTGGATACCTATTTGTTAGACAAATCACCCTTTTTAAATAGTCAATCACTTCTACTTAAAATCTGTAACTAACAGTGCAATCCTAACCAACTTTCCAGTGCTGATGCAACTGCAATGCAGCCACAAGGTAAGGGGACAAATGTTCCCTCACCTTGAAGAGGCCTCCGCAACTGCCCCTCCACCGCAGGATGCAGCGTGCACCCTGTTGGCACAGCTGCATCAGCCCTGGAAAGCTGGTTAGGATTGGGCTGTTGGGCTGCAATCCTATACACACTTTCTTGGGAGTAAACCCTATTGAACACAATGGATTTACTTCTGAGTAGACATGCATAGGATTGTGCTGTAACAGCGTAAACCCATGCATGTCTACTCAGACATAAGCACTATTGAATTAAATGGGCCTTACTTCAAGGTAAACATGTACATGATTGTAGCCTAACTGATCTTAAAAAATGAAACAGAACTACCTACTATTATGATGGCTACAGTTCCATTTGTTTCATTATTATCAAATGCTGATAGCTGAGTCCACTATCAAGGAATAGGGCTCACTATCGTAAATAAGATTCCTATTAATGTGAAAATATTAATGCATATTTATTAATGAGAATCTCATTTTAGAAGAAAAAGCCTGGATATAATATACTGAGTGATCTGATATTCAGTGAAGGGACACCCAGTAGTAGTTGGCTTGCCCATTAGCAAATTGCACAGAACACTAATAAAATATTTATTTGGCTATTACTTTTCTTGACCTATCAGTTGAGTTCACTAATGGATTCAGCATTCCCATGCAGAAAGCTACACAATCATTTCAAGCCTCACCAAGCAATTTTATCCACAATGTGTGCTAAGGTTTGTTGTTAACAAGCTTATTCCTACCTGGTAAAAATTAGAGTAAGATGTATACACCTGAACATACAGCAAAAAGTTACAAACACACTAAGGGTGAAACCCACCCTAAACTTTTGATGCCGAAGCTAGCGCTCTAGCGCTGGAAGCTGTCGCAAACGTGCCATAAGTGCCTCCCTCACTCCGCTGCCGGGATGACCATGCGGGTGCCGAGGTAAGGCTCCTGCCGGCACCCGCATGGGCGGTCTGGGTGGCGAGGGAGGGGGGCCATTGGGCAAGCGGCCCGGGAGGGGGCGGGGATGGCATCTGCCATATCCCCATCCCCGCTGGGCTGACTTGGCCGTTACACGGCCTCCTCCCGAAATCCAAGGAGGCCGATAGGGCCGGCCCCGGTTTACACCCGGGGAAGGGGACGAACATCCCCTTCCCCGAGTAGACCTCTGGCCCGCCACATGGCGGGCTGCGGCTGGGGATGGGATCTGGCGGGCGGCCCTGGGCCGCCCACTGGATACCTACGATGGATTTGGCTCTGAATGATTTAGAAATGTGATTCGGGTAAAGAATTCTCAGTCTGCCAGCTTCTTCTTTTACCTTGGAGCAGAAAAGACGAGGGAAATCATGACCTAGGGGGAATGCCTTTTGGAATATGCTAGGCCCCTACTTGTATGCTCTGAGTCTGCCAGTGCACTGAGTTTCAGCAATATCATCTGACACTCAGCACACTGGATATATGACATAGGCAAAGTAAGGCCTAGTGTCTGAGTATCCCTTATCCGAACTGCTTGGGACGGGAAGTTGTCTGGATTTCGGATTTGTCTGGACTTTGGAATATTTGCATAAATAGACTTGGGTCCCATTCCCCCAAGATATAAACACAAAATTCATTTATTTCTCATATTCATCTTATACAAATAGCCTGGAGGTAATTTTATCCAATATTTTAAATAATTTTGTGCCTCAGTATGTCTTGCGTTATGCCAGCCAGGTGATGGGAAAAAGTTGTGTTTTTTTTAAAGTCATAGTCCCCCAAATGTCTGGATTTTGGAATAGTCTGGATTTCAGATGTCCGGATAAGGGACAATCAACCTGTATTACCACCCATTTTTAGCATGCTGGAGGCCTTGGAGCATATGAGGAGAAGCCTAGAGTGGGACCACTCTGCCAAAATGTTACAGAATCTAGACTGTCGTGTGAGAGAAGAAGAGAACTATCAGTGAACAAGGTGTGCTGGTATCTGTAGCATCAGATACTAATAATATGATTATAATCACACACCACCTGTCTTCTTCCTATGTCATCTGATCGTATCACAGACCCTCACAGAACAACTGTTCCTGTTTCGTCAGACAAGGCATTTTGAAAAGCCATTGCATACATGAACGATATGGGTGAATAACCGTTCAAATGAACATCTTTTCTCTTCCATGACATACTAGCCTCTCAACAGAGTATAGTCTTGAAGTCATGATGCATCGGTGCCTTTCCTGGTCCAGTCTGGTCTTGTGTTGTGTGTGTTTTCTCCACTCTCAAAGATTTCTATCTCCCGGAATCAATGAAATGTATCAGTGGGTAATTCTCCAGGTGCTGCACAGCAACCGTGAAAGCAGTTCACTGAAGCACAGCTAAATGTAGCCGCATGCAAAGAACACTGATGATGAGTTTCCTTCCACCCCACCCCCTGGAGTATTGCATGTGTAAGAAATGAGGAGAATGACATCATCTCCAAAGGGGACTGGCTTCACAGACATGCCATAAATAAATCATTCAACAAAATGAAGAACCAGTAGCAGGGGCAGCTGAAACCATGCTCTTAAGCCTATATATTATTTACTCAATACCTTCTGTCGGCTTCTCCAGAACCCTTGCTGGCTCTCAGGTAAACATGGTTAAGTGTTGCCATCGAGGCAAAGGAAAATGTAATACGGACAATAACGCTTTATTTTAAAGTCATACCTGCACTGATGAAGAAAAAAGTCTCTATAGTTCCATATGGACCTGCAAACAGAACTGGGTGCAGGTTTTTCTACTTTGGGACAAATTCAGCTTTTGTATATACATATTCATTCCTCAAGAAAAAGCCTACAGCCTCAGATCAAACGCTGGTTGCCTCTTTTTTTTTTCTCCCTCATCTTGCTGGTGGGCTGTCAAGTGCCTTGCATTTTTTTCTGATCGCTGTTAAGGCTTTATTGTATTTTTTAAATTAACGGGTTTTTTTCACCCAGTTTAGTTTTTCTGTTTGAACAACTGCTTTGAGAAACGAAGGGCCCTCATAATTGACACCAGGGTCTGCTTCTATAGGAAGTTCCATGCTCAGCTATAGGTACCTTCAACTTTGTGCACCTTGATCACTAGTTAGTCTCTTCTTCTGATGTGCATCCATATCTATATCATATGTACATTTTTCTTTTTTTAAAAAAAACCTATTATTTTTTTTTGGGGGGGGTATATCACTTTTGAAAACCTGGCCATATGTCAAATAATACCGGTATTTAATATTCTAAACAAGCACAGTGATAACCAGTAACTCTAGAACTCTACATTGCAAAGTGGACTAATTAATATGTAGCAATATCCTAATCAAAGCTATTAATGCATGATGAAAGTGAGCTAATGAGTCCAGTGAATGTTTAGAGCATCCTTTCTAGTGTCTTTCTATAAATCTTGAAACTCTTAACTGGGGTTGTGATACTTTCAGCCCAGTCCTATCCATGAGTGATGCAGCGGGGCCGTGCGGCCCATGCTGCATCCTATCCTGGCTAGGAGCAGACTGGAGGTCTCCTCGAGGTAAGGGGACATTCATCCCCTTACCCAGGTAAAGCCCCAGCCCCAGTGCAATGGGGATACTTGGATCTGCACCTGCTAATTTGCTGGTGCAGAACTGAGAAGTTTCATGTCGGGCTTCCAAGCCCGGGAGGGAGCATAGAATTCAGCATGCGCCAGCACGGCTGATCTCGCCCCCCCTCCCAGGCCTGATCCATCCCATCTCCACCCTCCCCTTGCCCTGTTACACCCTTCCCTTCCCCCACCCTCCTCCAGCCACTGTGTCTCTCGGGCCAGATCTTACCTGTTCCGGTGTGTAGTCTGCTGGATTCAGCGTTGGCAGGATGGCTCAGGGCTTTCCGCCAGTGCTGCTTGCTCTTTGGGTGTCGCAGAGTGCTTTACGGCACGTTTGCAACACCCTAGACCAGTTTTGAGGCTGCAGCGCTGGCGCCAGCAAAGACTAGGATTATGCTGCAAGTTTTTGAAACCACCTTTCTTTCTGCGCATGTTTCATTTTGTATAGTGAGGTAAATGACTGTTATGCATGGATTTGGTTAATACCTCATGTCATCCCTCTCAATGTTATAGAAATATATTCTTAATTATTTACACAGTTCACAATTACACAATTCAGGTTAGCCGGCCATACCAAGAGGAATAAACAATTCATGGGTGTTTGACCCACACCACTTTGCAAACCAGCTGCTTTCAGCCAAACACAGGTATTTCTTTATTTCTCATGTGCACACTCTCACTTTTCGGACTTTGTGTCCCATTTCCCTTGCTCCTGCCTATGCTTCCCAGAGCATAGAATGGATTTTCCAGTCGATCCTGCAAAGGTGGCATGTGGAAATTCAACCAGATTCCCACCCCCAACACTGCATGTACAACATTTTTGGTGATATTTCTTAAATACTGAACTACGTTCATCCAGAAAAAAAAGAAAAAAAAGGCAAGGGGTGAGAATCAATGATATGGAAGAGCAGGGATGGAAGCTGCACCAGTCACACAAAGCACATGTATCTTGAGAGAATGAAAAAAAAATTTTGTGCAACAAAACCAAGAAGTTAAATACTTGGTCATGGGGGATATAGTGTCAAAAGCAGTGTCTGCTGAAGTAATCATCATCAGATCACAGAGAAAGTTGCAGGTGTGCACACATATGAACCTGTGTGAACACCACAACAGAGCACATCACCCAGAAGAAAACCAGCCTGTCCTTTTGTCTTAAACATAGCTTACATACATACATACACAAATTAGCAGGTGCAACTTCACAACATGAAAATAAGCATTATCATTTGCTACTGTCTACCTAGAAAGCAAGCTGTTGTTAAAGATACAAGAGCATGCTGCTGGACCGTTATTTTTTGTTTCTGGAGGATTGGCAACCTTAGCCTTAGAGGCTAGAAACAGTTGGGAGCCCTATTTATACCTCTGACAAATGAACCTCTGAGACGGACAAATGAATTCACAGATACGTTCTTTTCAGGGGGTCTGGCTCAGTTGGTAGAGCTTTTAGCCATGGTCTGAAGCACCTGCACCCTGCTACTTTTCTTCCATCGACCCCCCCGACACTGTGCCCTCTTTCTTCCTTCCCTGTACCCCAATATCTTCCCTCCCTTTTCCTGAGCACTTTCAGTAAACTTTTGGTGGACCTTTACTCTTGCCTCAGACATCCTTTCATCGGTGAATTGCATAGATATGCCACTGGACGATACACTGGGTCCACACACACAATTGTTTTCTCCCATGTGCACATTACTTGTGTTTTTAAAAGCACTGCCAGTGACAAAACCCATGCTTACCTCACAAACATGGCCCTGGAACCCAACCTGGAGGGCAGGGGGAGTAACTGGAAGGGGTTTCAGGGGAAAGACAGCTGGCAGGAGAAGGGGAAAGCATTCCATTCTCCCACCCTTTTGACCTGCAAAGCACCCTTCAGGCTAATGTAACAGGGCTACCTGCAGGGTAATGTATTGTTTGGCCCTCTATAACTCTATGAATCTGATGAAAAGCACACATAAAATTAGGTTAAGTATTTCTCATTATCAACAACCCCAGGTTTCACGTGAAATATTAGAAGGCAGTGTCTCTATGCAGTGGTCTAATTATTATTCTTGCTTTTGCTGCAACAAAGAGGAGAGTACTGTATATTGATTGGCTGTAGCCTTGCAAAAGAAGAGCACAGAAAAAAGTACAGCCCAAGTTTTTTCTTCCTTCCTGAGTCTAAACTGAGTTTTCGAGGTTGTGATAGCTGCCAGATCAACAATGCTGGAGACCAAATGAGTCTGCCTATGCAGCACAGGTATGGCAATAGTGCCATTTCCTCCCATCTGTCAACCCAGCAGTTGTAAAATGAGGAGGACATTACTACTTAACCCTTTCTGCTGACTGGGTGGTGGTGGTGGTGGTGGTGGTGGTCTTGAATTAGAACCACCAACTTATTCCTTATAGACCAATTAACAATTGACTCTTAGACTGGGGGCCAACACAGCTCCTGGCATATTGTGGAACAAGTGTATGGAAACACAAGTCAATTATTTCAGTCTTTGATTGGCCCAGGAGATGCTTTGCTTCCAAGATGAGCAGGACCTGGATCCATTGTACAGCTTCCACATTCTTTTCTGAAATATGAGTGTTGTACCTCATCATCACCATGGCCTGCAAATCCAAACCTTTTGCTGAATCTCAGCAGGTGTGAGTCTCATCAGTGCCTGGATGGGTGACTCCGTCCTTGGAACCCCATCTATGCCACCTTAAGTTCTAGCATAGAAGAAAAATGAGATATAAATATAATAAAATAAATATCCCAGTGCAGCTGTAGTAGTAGTAGTAGTAGTAGTAGTAGTAGTAGTAGTAGTAGTAGTAGTAGTAGTAGTAACCCAGTATTTATATACCGCCTTTTCTTTGGTCATCAGATTTCTCCTCTGACCTTTTAAATTCAATGGCGGTTTACATGGGCAGGCTTTCTAAACCCCAAGGGGTTTTTACAATACAATAATGTTCTAATCTTCCGTAGAACCCTTCATTCTAGATGGTTTCTTTCACAGACCTGCTCTCTCTCTCTCTCTCTCTCTCTCTCTCTCTCTCTCTCTCTGATGTTCACCTCACCACGCTTCAGCTGACAGGGCAACCTTGACACTCAAGTGAGTTGCAGTTTCTCTCCCCCACAGAGGCTCTGCAACTTATTAGCTTGGCGTGCCGGCAGCTCTCTGACAGACACAGACACTTCCAGCCGTCTTGAACTGCCGACCTTCAGATCTTCAGGCATATATGAGATGGTCGCTCTACCAACTGAGCCAGACCTCCTGCCCTGACCTCCTGTAGTTCGTTCCACTTTTCCCCTCTCTAGTTCAGCTGTCTGCTCTCTGCTCAATAACATTTCTGGAGACCTACTACAACAATGTGAAGGAGGTATGGCTAGATGAACTGACCAAGATGAACTGACCAAGATATTTGAGAGTAGTCCTGCCCCCAAACTAGGGCCCATTCGGTTTGCCAATATTTTTACTTATCCTGCTTCTATGCTTTTAATAACAGCCCAACAGGCAGAAATTAGGTTGTGGCGCTTTTGCCCATTACTTTATTGCTATGTCTGGAAACGTTTGGCTTGCTTCCTTTCTGCATTAACAGCACAGGAGGCCAGAAAATGATGGCAACCCTAGGCCTCAAGGACACCTCACCTGGGACTTTTATTGTCAGCTATGGAAATTCAGGGAGCTTTCGTACATAACAGGGAATCCATACTTGAATGGGGCTGACACACTGTATCTAGGATTACCATAATAGTGGTGGCGTTGTCTTTTTTCTTCTTCTGGAGAGTAGCTTTGCCTTGAACAGTAGCATTGAAGGCAGACATTCAAGAGGTGCAGTAGGTGAGTAGGTCCAGAGCAAGGAGCTCTTTGACTTTGAAAAGTCTTAAAAAAATGATCAATCACTTCATGAAAAAGAGAAGAGGTATGCCAAAACAGATGCTAGACAAGCAATCCATTGTCACTGAATGTATAACTGTATGGTGATTCTTAGCTGCTTGTACGGTATTCCTTGGAAGGAAAGCACATGATTGCCACCTTGCTGGGCCTACTCCTATGCCTCTAATAGCCACCTGGCTGAAATAGAAGCTTCACCTGCTCATTTTCCAGTGTGTCATGATGCTGTTAAAGACACAGGAGTGAGGTCAATAAAACAGTTGGCAACTGTAGGAATGTGAGAGGGGAGGGGATATTAGATCAGATCAGAATGCATCAATGAAAGGAGGAATCTCTCTCTCTCTCTCTCTCTCTCTCTCTCTCTCTCTCTCTCTCTCTCTCAGCTGAGATGGCTTCCTAAGGACCTGGCTGGCAGCTGGATTTTGAAAAAAGGAACCTGTGTGCTTGTCTTTAATTTAAAGGCCTTTCTTCTTTCATGAGATGAGCCCTATGCTTTTGTATGCTCACTGCTGTAGAATCAAGCCCTATAAAATGAACAATATTGCCTTTTAAACCATGATGATGCTTTTGTGTTTGCATCTTTCCAAATGGACAGCTTGCCAAGAAACTCGAGTGTCTTATAAAACACAATATGTGAAGATTTAACAATAAAGTGTGCAGACTCTTGTTTTCTCCCAAACACTGCCATATCAATCAGATGCATAGACATTTCGAAACCATACATTTAATAAAAATAGTATGTAACATATCCAAAGCAAACCCACCAGGGAGAGCTTTGAGTCATCAACTGTTTTCAAGAGCATGCCAGATTTTCACAATATTCATATTGGCAAGAGAGGCATTTCCCTATTTGAGGGTTCTTTTCATCAAAGCACAAATAATTTCTCCTGAACTCTCAATGGATCAGTGCGGAGAGAAGTGTCATAAGGGATCCCTTAGAGAGATGGGCTTAATGAAACACAACGTACATGGTATGACTGGCAGTGGTGGCTTTGAGTGCAGATAGTCCCAGGTTCAATCCCCACCATCTCCAGACAGGAGATCTGGATGGCCAAAGCCCCTATCCAAAGCCCAGGATTCCACAAGCCCCGCCCCTGGGGGGTATGATATCATTGTAGGCGCGAAAACAACAACCCCCCCATGCTTTCAGACTTCATTTCTGAAACATACAGAGCCTGGGTGGACGGGCCAATCTTGCAGCCGAAGACTAAAAGTGGCAGAGGGGGCGACGGATCTGCAGGCAAGTACACCCCCTGCTGCTTGGCACCCCATTGCCTTGGGGCCCACCGCCCACTGCCCCCTCAAACGACGCCTCTGGCCCAGGAGAGCCACTGCAAGTCAGTAAAGATACTGTGCTACATGGACCAAGGTCTGACTTGCGTTGCTGTGGACCGCAGTGCACCAAGCACAGACACACCATTGTAGGGGAGGAGAAGATGTACTGGCTCCTCATGAGAGACCACTCCAGACCCTGGTCTACTCATCTCATGGTCTGCTTTGTGATCAAGGGCAGTGTGGCTGTTCTAAAATCTGGTAGGAAACCACCCTGGTTATGGCCAGTCCAGAATATTCTTTATTTGAATGCTCAGGTTCTGAACTTTTTAATGTTTCTGAAGTGGCTAAGGATTGTGACTCTCTGTTTCTTTTGCCTGAAGCTCACAGATAGCAGGCTGTGTGGTCCTTTGGCTTTTATTGACAGGTGGAAGGCTGACAAAGTCAGTGCACCATGCTTCGGGCAACAGTACCATAGGATACAATGTTTTTCTCCTTGGACTTCTGAAAGACTTTGCACAAGAGGTTATCGCAGAGGTATGCTCTCAACTCCAAAAGTTATAGAGTTCTAGATTCCAGAATGATGCATGATTGAATATATAGTGGGAAAATAAATCCATTTAAATGTGATGTAGCAATGATGTGACTTTCTGACACATAGTCAGATAGCTATACTATTACAGAGACATCTTAACAAAAATGTGAATTAGAAACATTCCACTTGAATCTGCCCATCCTGTAAGAGCATCTAGGGAGGCTATGTGGTGGATTCTGTCTCCACTGGAAATTTCGTAGGTGGCAACCTGTGAAAGGGCCTTTTCTGTTATAGCACATGTCCTCTGGAATTCCCTCCCATTGGAGATTAGATCTACTCCCCTTTTGCTAGCATTTTGGAGAGGAGTCAAGATGTTTTTATCTGGCCTTCAACTTCAGCTGCAGCTCCACTCCCCCACAGAGGCTCTGCAGCTTATCAGCTCGGCGTGCCAGCAGCTCTCCGCCAGACTTCCGGCCGTCTTGAACTGCTGTCCTGCAGATCTTCAGGCATTTGTGAGAGACGAACGCTCTACCAACTGAGCCAGACGTCCTGCCCTTGAACATCCTGCCCTTGAACCAACTTGAACCTACGTCAGCAATAGCACTGGCACAAGTCTGCATTGATCCATGCAGGTGGATCAGGCCTGGGAAGAGGGTCAGGATTTGGTGTGCACCGCCACTGCTGAACCTGCCCTCATCCCGGGCTCAATCCGCCTACCCACATCTCCTCCCTGTTCTGCCCTCCCACACCCCATTCAACCCCTCCCCCACCCTGTTCTGCCTCCTGCACCAGGCTTACCTGCTCCAGTGTGCCTCCGTCACTCCGCCAGCACGCGGGGGGACGCGTCAGACTTCCTGCCGGTGTGCCAGCTAGCTCCCTCCACTGCCGCAAAGCACTTTACAATGCTTTTGCGGTAGTTGTGGAATGCGCACCGGTGGAATGCGCATTCCACTGGTGCAGACCTTGGTTAGGATTCAGCTGTCAATTTAGTTTCTTTTTTAATAAACCTCTTTTTCTCTGATTCTGTTGTGCTGTCTTATTGTTTTGGGGATTTTTGACCAATTCTTCAAATTGTTTTATTGAGTACTATTGTGTTCTATTATAGTTAATTGTTGTTTAGTTATTTTTGAGTTGTGAGCCATCTTGAGCTTCCCTCATGAGATAGAAAATGACAGGCTACAAATGTTTTAAAACAAGTAAATTAATCAACACCTATCAGAAAGTCAACGTGGTAATGAATGGTTATGTAGCTGTGCCATGAACATTCACTGACATGCGTGGACTCAACTGATTCAGATTCAAGTACTTGAGGTTAACCTGTCTCTAAACAGCGTTTCCATACATTTGGGTTAGTCAACTTAAGGTTTTCCATACATTTTCCATAGTCAACTTAAGGCAACTTAAGGCCACAGTATCCTGTGGTTGGATTTCCTGCTGTGTTTGTTGTTACTGTTGTTTAATACTGTTGTTTAATAAGTGGTGGGGAACTCCAAACTGATTGGGGCTATAGCACTAGGGTAAGGGGCAATCATCTCCACCTGTGTCATTTTCCTAATGAACGTGGCCTCACAGCTGCTATGTGTTCCATGTTTTCCCCATAGTAGGGCAAATAACAGCCGTGGGGCATTTTTCATTGGAAACCCTGTCCCAGTGCTGTGGTTCCAATTGAATTTGGGGCCCTTCTGACAGCAGTGATTAGTTAAAAAAAATAGTAGGCGATCTGATCACAAATCTCCCAATATCATGTCAAGCAGTCTTCACTGTAAACTATGCGGCTGCACAACTCTAATTGAAGCTCCGCGCACCTTCCCTTTCAGTGCTCTGGAGCTCGGAGATGACATCACTGCTAAGCGTTCCACAGCCAGCCCCACACAGCCACTGTAGGGCTCCGCACACTCCAGGAGAAAACGATAATGTCACATTGTGCCCGTGGAGTCTACAGGCTGAATGCATTCTCACAATGTTTTTCATTTTAGACCTTATGGTTACAGGCCAGGAGCAGGTTTGAAAATCTGAAGGCAAATTTCCCAGTGTGGCAGTTCAGTCCAGATACATTGCCTGTCTCTGCTGCAGTGTCTGAAAATTTTTCTCCCCCTAAGGTCAGTTTTCACCAAAAATGTGGATAGATCACCTTCCCTCCCAGACAAACTGCCAGTAGTTCCTGTCATCATCAATAAAGAACCCAGATGCTTTGCCCTTTGTTCAACCCAGCTTGATGTTTTTAACCATATAACTGATTATAGTAACTATGCATTTGAGGTCTGAAAGGAAATTTTTTGTCTATTGAGTAATCAGTTTCTTAGTCTTACAACTGAACCACAAAATACAGACTTGTTTCAATATTATCTTGCTGTTGAAAATCTGCTGGAGCTGCAGTTGGCCAACTTAGCTAAATTACGTGCATAATATTTATTTATTTTATTTTTCTGTATTTATATACTGCCTTTCTCATAATTAGATTATCATCAGATTTTTTTCAAGGCGGCTTACATAGGCAGGCTATCCTAGACCTGATAAGGGTCTTTATGATACAGATATACGATATAGGACCTTCCATACTTTACGATATAGAACCTTCCATACTCAAGATGTTTTTCCATCCGAGTACAGCCCTCCTTCTAGCTTGTGCTCTGCACTTCCAAGCTTCACAGTTCACCCTCAGATGGTTGTCTAGATATCTTGCATGTACCAGGTAGTACGGGTAATGATGCCATGTAGAAAAGAGAAGCCAGGATAAAAATAGATTTCTTACACCTATCGCAGGTCTCCAGATGCTGGCAGCCATAAATGGGAAAAAATATACTTAAAATCCGAGGTTTGCAAGTCCTTACATTTCGTTCCATAAGCCTGGAACTTTTTCAAAGGAAACAATCCTGGAGGGATTGAGGATGAAACTGTATGAACCCATCACTTCCTAGTTTAAATAAGTAGCAGAGCAGGACCCGCCCAAACCAATCCAATCAATCAGCTGAGAGTGCTCAAACTGGAAAACATCTATCAATCACGCAGCAGGGCTTCGTTTGCTGCTTTCCCTTGTTGCTTCATTCTGAAAAGACTTATGGATAATAGGCAGCCAAATTTTATTCACAAATACCATCTCTTGCTGTCTAGATATTATATCTCTAGCCGACTCCTCCACATTCCACCCTCTCATGGTGCATCATAATATCCTATTTCCCTAAGGGCCCAATCCAATCCTTCCCCACTCGCCAAAGCAGCAAAAACAAAATGGCTACCACTGCATCCTGCGGGGGGCAGTCGCGGAGGTCTCCTCTGGCTAAGGGAATATTTGTTCCCTTACTTGTGGGTAAGCCTCCATGGCATGCCTGCATTAGCAAAATCTTGGGTGCAAGTCTGCGTGGACCCGGGCCATGGGATCAGGCCTGGAAAGGGGCTAGGATCTGGCGACCGCTGTTTCTGCCAAACCCACCTCCTTCACAGACCTGATTCATCATTCTCCCGCCCCGTTTTCCCCTTCTCATCCCAGTTCCGCCTCCTCATTCTTCCTCCTCCGCTGTCTTACCTGCGCCAGTGGATCTGCGGTGATCCTCCAGTGCTTGGGGAAGGCTCCAGCCTTCCCGCTGATGCTCCAGCAGTGCGCATCTTCATGTGCTGTCAGAGTGGTTTTTCTGACTGCCGTAAGGCTGTCACCTTGTTCCGCCAGCGTTAAAG
Organism: Plestiodon gilberti rubricaudatus; assembly: GCA_026170595.1. Lineage (NCBI taxonomy): Eukaryota > Metazoa > Chordata > Lepidosauria > Squamata > Scincidae > Plestiodon > Plestiodon gilberti. Next base: position 116,595,788 of record JANXHW010000001.1, read on the forward strand.
CCCAATAGGATTGGGCTGTACAAATAGTACGTGTTCAGTGGATCTTCACTATGCCTTGTACACTAGCTATACAAATGGACATCTCTTTAGCAAAGGAAAGCTATTTAATTCAATAGACATGATTGTAAAGGAATCCCTAAACTAAAGGAATTTCATACAGTAGCAGGTGTTGTAAAGCATCTTCCAAAATCCAGATGGAGGTGTTAATAGCAACCTTGCATTTTACATTTCGTTCAGTATTTCAGTTTTCCTTAACCAGTTTTGTCTTCAGCTTTCCCAGCTGCAGGTTTAATAGCAGGAATGTCTTTTGCAAATTGTGATTTATGAATGAATTATGCTGTCTGAGAATATGTATTGATCAGAATACAACTGCAGTGCAGACCCTGCAATAACAGCACACTTGGGAGAAATGGGAAGGATCAGACTTCCATTAGTTGAAAGTCATCAGATGGGATCCACATGAGTTTTTTGTTTCTTGGTTTTTCTTAGATTTCGCACCAAAGGCTGCATTAGCTTTCGGCACCCAAGGTTTGTGATCTGCATGTGATCACACAAGCTTCTTCAACATCACAATTACTGTGATGATTCTTTGTTGACTTCTTTCATCCATTTGAAGTGGAATGACATTTACTCTAGTAGCATTTTAAATGAACTAATCAATAGCTAGATATTTGCTATTAAGACTGATAAAGAAAGGTCAAGTAAGAGACAAATGAGGTTGGCTATTATATGCTTTTCATATATCACCTAACTCCTAGGCTGTGCAGAAGGTGTGCTTTTAAAGGGTAATTCCAATATATACTCCTAAATGTGTTTCAGTTTTTGACTTTACTGTTTTTCTATTCATCATGTACTTATTTATTTATTTGTTTATTAAATTTCTATCCCGCTTTTTTCCCCCATAGGGAGGACTCAATAGCAGCTGAAATGGTACTGCACTACTTGAAGTAGTGCTTTAGAGCTTCATGTTCCTTATATATAGGAATTGGGGGGTTTAGGGGAATTAGAAAATGTACATTCTGGAAGCCCAGTTAACTTGCAGCAAAGGGTGCAATATATTAATTCAGGCTTTGGCTCCACTGAGAAAGATGCCATGTGGAAGTTTACTAGGGCCTTTCCACACTGCATAATATACAGTATTCTATCTTCCATACTTTTGCAAGAACCTATGCCCGTATTATGTGTCACAATTTTGTAAGAATGGACAACGCTTCCATTCAGAAATAGATGGCTTTATAGGAGCAGCTCCATCAAAGCCATGTTGTGTGAAATGATTGCATCATGTGTCATATGGGTTGAAGTTGCAACTTTAACTGATGTGAAACTACATTGTTAGCACACGTGTAGTTGATTTCTGGTAATAATCAAAAGTCATAACCTTGTGCATGTGCTTAATGGCGCAATCCACCGTAACTTTGCACTGGCAGAGAGCGCGCTCCGCAAGTGCTGCAAACGTGCCATAAAGCAAGTTTTTGGCACCTGGGGAGTAAGGGTCACCGGCGAGCAGGCCGGCAATCCTTGCTCTACCTCCAGACCAACCCTACACCACAGGAGCAAGTAAGATTTGCACTGATCAGTGCAAGGGTGGGGGGATGGCGAACAGGGCGGCGAGGGAGGGCGGCCATTGGCTGGGTCCGGAAGGGAGTGGGGATATTGGCGGTGAGCTCCGCCGATATCCCACACCCATTCCCGGCCTGGACATCCCTTACCCTGCCGCCCCGAATGTATGTCAACCCGAGAGCTGACATACATTCGAAGAGACCCATTGGGGTCGGGCATCCCTACACCGGGGAAAGGGAACGAATATCCCTTTCTCCCATGGAGTCCCTGGGCCATGCCAGAGCAGCCCAGGAAGGGTGAGGATGCTGCAGCCAGCCCTATGGGCCGACCGCGGATTGGACTGCCCATTTCATTTATACTGCCTACAGCAGCATGCTTTAATCACGGCAAGGAATGTGTTTTAAGGAGGCCCTACTATGCAATGACAATCTGTAGCATCTGTGGGGTGCCTGCTCTCACCCCAAGGGGGTAAAGGTACATCAAAAGGGTTTCCCGTAGCCATCCCGGTCTCTTTAAGAATAGACGTTAGGTTGTAGATAAGGCAACTGAAAGGTTCCTTTATTCAGGTTTTGGCAACACGCCGTATTATTAATTAGAACATAAAATAGGGCCCAGATAGTCTTATGTTGCTTCACACAAGCTTCTTACTGTAGTCTTCCAGTCAGTCCAGGTCGTGCTGATATGATGTGGGGGGTGTAGCTTCGAGTCATGGTTCTCCTGCGTGGTCTTGCTCCAGGTATGCATTCTTCCTTGTCTTGTCTAGGGACGGGTAGTTGTAGCTCCTAAGGTGGCTTGTTGACCATTGGATGGAAGTCACCATCCTCACCCAGTCAGTGAGAAGACCCAGCTGGTTGGAAGCCTGAACTCCCCAGTGCTCCCTGGCCAAGCCCAAAGCTAACTCTGCCCCCTTCTGCCCTTTTATCCTCCACTCCCAGCTGTGACCCCAGGGTGTAGTCCTTTCAGGGATAATTGGGCGGTGAGATGTATCCTGGCCAACACTTGGAGGGGCCTATGTTCGGTCTGGGCTTACCCAGGAGTAAGTCGAGCTTTCCTCTGGCCACCTGAGTAGGAGGCCTGGGTTGTGAGTGTGCTTTGTAGACTGGTGGCTGGGCTCTGCCCTGGCATGCCTTAAGCCTTACACAATCATATATTTCCAAATGAAGGGATGGTGATGTTCTGATCAGTCAGTATATTTAGCTTTTAGTATCAAGGTCATAAATGATAGTATGGGCACACAGATACAGCTTGTGTGTGTGTGTGTGTGTGTGTGTGTGTGTGTGTGTGTGTGTGTGCGTGCGTGTAGAGAGAGATTTTCTGAGTTGATAAAAGAATTCTCCAGTACCTTTGTTTAGTCTGCAGTATGAACTATTGTGTGTTTTTATTGTAAGACAATATCTGTGCTTCTGGCATTACCGTATACCGTATAGCACAATAGCTACAAATCAAAACAAGTCCCACCAGATGGTGGAATTAAAGCATACCAGTTTCAGCCTACAACATACAAAGGAGTGAAGAGGACAGCTTCATGTTCGCTGCCTTTGATCTCCCCAATCCAATGTATCAAATGCCCATTTACAGATCATGGATTGCCAATCAGCCTGAAAGTGTAAGGCTTGTAAAAACTAATTTTGCTCAGCTGAGTGATAGTGGAGGACTTGACAGTGTGGGCCTATATTTTGCAGGGGTTTCACCAAACAAGAGAAGAAGAAGAAAAAACCAACAACGAAGTCTGCTCATTATGCAAGGGCTCACCGCACATGTGAAGAAACAAAAAGCACCATGTGAAGAAACAAAGCCATGATGGGATATACATGGTATATTTTGAGTAAAGGAATGACTGAGGAACACTTGGTGGGTGATGAGCTAGATTACAATGATAACTAAGGTACATATGACGTACAGCCAAATCCTATCCAGGTTTTATGGTGGTAGATCTCACTGGAGGCCCCGCTTGTGCAACAACAGCTCCCAGGTGCCCCTCTGGAGCAGGTGGGGTGGTTCCAAGAAGAATCGTGGGTAGGTTGGGGCAGGGAGTACGCCGGGCAAGGGGCAAGAGGGGGAGGATATATTGGCTATATTGGTTGCAGTGGTGCATGCCAAGATCCTATTCCTCATTCCCTGCCCTGAACAGCCCCCTGAATCTCCTTGGACTTATGCCAGCAAAATAGCTGGCATATGTCCAGTGGCGTTGCTAAGAGGAGTCCAGGGGGATGCAGTGCCCCAGGGTGACAATCACAGTCTCCTCGTGAGGAGGAGCCTCAGCAGGATTTTTTTCACTTCATGGCTGCTTTATTGCGGAGGGGTCGATTGGGCCCTTAATGCTTTTTCACATTTGAAAAAAAGTTTGGAAACTATCAGTTTCTGAAATAAGGAACATGCCCAAGAAAATCTATATTCACGGGTTGTGCCAGTAGTTTCAATGGAGGGTAGTAATGAACTTCAGCAACTGTACCATATTAATTTTGTCTTTATGTCAATGTTACAGTTGCTAGTGGTATATTGATTTTTTAAAATAATGTGATATGGTTTGAGATTTGTATCTAGCTTTCTTTTTTTCATTTTCTATTCTTTGTTCTATTTAAAGCTTTTGTATATAAGAAAACCATCTTTTTCTTTTGAAGAATGGGCTCTGTTTGAGTGGGGCTGAAGGAAAGAATTGAAGGATGCAAGGGCCTGAGGTAAGGAGGCAGATTATTCAGCAACCAGTGATACGAGGCCCACGTGAAGGAGGCATGGAGGGCAGGCCAGGAAAGGAAGTGTGAAAGGAGCATGGACCAATGGAGTAGCAAGGACCACATCAGCTGACGGGTCAGCGCTAGGAGGAAGAAGCCAGACGCAAGGATGAAAGAAGTAGAGGTCCACGTGATTTAGAGGAAGCAGGGGAAAGGGAAACAGGGTAGGTAAGCTGAGCTGACACTCGCCCACCATTAGCAGCCCATCTGATGAGTATGCTTTGTAGTGGAACACCTGTGGCAGTGAAGTCTCTGTCTACTCTGAGGTAAGCCCTACTGAGTTCAATTAGGCTTATTACCAAGTAAGTGTGTATAGGATTGCAGCCTTATTAACCATTCAATCCTTTGGCTTCAGGCTTCTAGTATATGTACTGTATCTGTATGGCATTTACTGCTATTTGGATATATGACGAATACCAGAAATGTTTATTTTCTCCATCATATACAGAAAAAGTGCCATGGGCTTTTCAGCAACCAGCTATGCGAAAGGTTTGTAGGTAGGAAGGGCTAGGCTAGCTGATGTGGTGGGTTTTTGTTTGTTTGTTTTTTACAGTTGCTCTGAATTAGTTTTGAACTGTTTATATTGTTTTACTAGTTTTACTTTGAAAAACAAACAAACCTTTTTATTATGTGAACTGTCTTTGGATTTTTTAAAAGAAATTAAAAGATAATATATAATAAATACATTTGCCCTTTTGTGATGTATAATGCATATACATACTAACAAGAAAGCCAACTCATTTTTGAAAACATGGAGCCAACAAAATCTTAGCTTTGCTGATTAAGTAAAATGGCTAATGAATATAAGCACAACCTAAGTAAATATATTATAGCATTAGTCATTCAGAAGATATTTAAATACCTTTGCCAATAAAAAAAATCTGAAAAATCTTGAGTGATTTGTAAGTTATCAGTTTCTAGTTTCAATTCAACAGGCCTTTTAATCCATTAGAGTCGGTGTCTGAGGTAAAGGAAGCTATTAAAGGGCCAAATATTTAATAAGGCCCTTGGGCCTGATGGCTACTTAATTCCTAAAAGGCCACATAACTGGAAGTTGCTCCCTGCTGACCAGAGTGTTTTTAAACATTCTGAATTCTCACAGTCTACTAGCTATTAGGGAAAAGACCATTATTTCAGATTTGTTAATGGAAACCAGCTCATGAATGCATCTCCTCAGGAGGCAAAGGTGATTCATACAGTGCAGTTTTACCTCATGAACTGCCCAAGTGCTAGACATAGGCATTTCCTTCTTTAAAAATAATGGACATAGTAAAGGAAGGTGTGGATCTGAAGGCATAAAGTACTAAGTGCCAGCATTAGATATCTACGTTTGTCTATAACCCAGTTTTGACTTGATGCTGTAGCCATGGTTTCATGTGATGATTTGAGTGGGAATACAGCAAGTCCTCACTTAAAGTTGTCAATAGGTTCTTCTTGGAAACTGCAACTTTAAGCAAAATGACTTATAATGAAACCAGTTTTACCATAGGCTAATTGATAAATGTAAATGTTCCCATGGCATTTCCCCATCAACTTTAAATGAAACGACTTTAAAAGAAAAGACTTTAAGTGAGGACTTACTGTATATATTTATGGAACTTTGGCATAGTTCCCCAGTTTTCTGTAGGCATGTATGTTTAAAATATGACATGATGTGACTGTTCTCCCATTTGTTTTCTTTAGAGTTCTCCCTGCTTCCATAAATACTTCCTCTTCAAGTAATATAGTTCAACATGCAATAAATCAGTCAAGGAGTAGAGAAAAATCGTCATCACACAGTGGGAAGGTTCGTTGTCTAAATCCAACCTGACTCATGCTGTTGATTGGACAGCAATAGCTGCTGGGTCAAGAAACAGAATGGAAGGGCAAGTAGAAATATGTACCTACGTGGCAACATCACAAGAAGCCCTGCTTTTCAAATGTTTGTGGAAGCACGATCAGAGACTAATCTGGAATCATCAGGGAAGATACGAGACAATTTGATGTAGATGGCAGAAATCCAGATCAGTGCCCTTTGGGGAGAAAAAGGGGGATATAAATACAGTAAAGGAATAAATATTATTATTATTATTATTATTATTATTATTATTATTATTATTATTATTAACAACAACAGTATTTACATACCACTTTTCAACAAAAAGTTCACAAAGTGGTTTACAGACAAAATCAAATGATTAAATGGCTCCCTGTCCCCAAAGGGCTCACAATCTAGAAAAAATGCAGAATACCACCAGCAAACAGCCACCAGAAAAAACACTGTGCTGGGGTGAAAGGGGGGCAGTTACTCTCCCCCTGCTAAATAATAAGAGGCGCACCCATTGAAACAGTGCCTATTGCCCAATTAGCAAATAACAAATGATACACCAGCTCCACTAATTAACGTGATTGCTCCCTTTAATTTCAGTACAACTTGTGTAGGAGAACTCCCATCTTGCTCCAAGAATGACACGGAAAATTCAGCCTCCTGAAAAAAAATTAAGAAAAAATTGGGAAAAGGGTTTTTTTTTCCCATTAATTAGCCAAATAATGAAAACAACCCTAGTAAACAAACTGACATCTTTTCTTACAACGATTGCACAATTTTTGCAAAAGAGATGTGTCCAAGTCAAGCCAAACTTCTACCTTAATGCACAGGGCAAGTGATCTTTATAATATATACATACATTATCTCTGAAGGTAAAGTGTATTTTCATCACGAACGTGGAATAAAGTGGTTCTTGGATGCTGCATGTTGATTCCCGTTTGCTATTGCTGTAATTGTATGGTTGAGTGCATAAACTAGTAAAAAATATTGCACATGACTCTGTCCTCCAAGCGAAGTTTTTCTCTCTGTTAGGGTCAAACTAGATGCAATGTTACATTCGTAATTCCGTTTCTGTCTTTCTGTGATTGTTTTAATTAAATGGCAGCTGCAGGAATGGCAGTTCAGGATTACAGCACAGTGGAAGCAGAAGTTTAAACCTTTTCCTCTCTGCTGTTTCCCTAATGACAATCTCTCCCCCAAGCAAATAGTAGCTTCCCTCCAAGGGCAAATAGCTTTGGGGAGGAGTTAACCCCTTCCCCCAACTGTCCCTGTTCAGATCACCTCCCGTGGCTTATTCAAAAAACAACATGGAGAAGGAATAATGTGCTTAACATTGGATCTAGTTTGATCCTTAATTTTTCTTGTCTCGGGAAGACTGTAACTAACCAAGGGATAAAACTTGCCCCCAAAGACTTTACAATCCAGTTTGACTCTGCAGAGATTTAGCTCCCACCCATTGATCTTTCAGACACAGGTATGTTTTCAAATTAAAGTGGGCAGGGAAACAAAATTCTCAGCAAGGTTTAAAGGTCTAGTCTTGGCTACATGCATGACTGTTGCCAAAAATACAGGGTATTTTAAGACCATTTTTTTGTGGTTGCTTTTTAAACCTTTATAGTAACTACAGTTATATTTTCATCAGTCACCTTTTGTGAAGTTAAGGGATTTGTGTGTTTGACATACATATCTGAGAACTATTTTTTAAAATAAAATTATGCACCTAAATACACCTAGTGTGTAGAACTGGTACGTTTACAAAAATATAGGTGTTTCTGATGAGAAATCAAATATGTTCTGAAAAACAGAAGCCAGCTCTGTAACCCTTAAAAAGGGTGTGTGTGTGTTTTCAAACTCTACCTCTCTGCCTTGCCTTCTTCTTTTATCCATCAAATAAATAATTACCTACTGGTGCATTTCAGATTTTTAACTAGTGCTGAACCAAAATGGGAGCTAAAACATTTTATGAAAATTGCACCCCTGTTAAAGGTATATTTTCAGCAATTTTTGCACTCTTTTGTAAAACAGGATGAAACTCTGCTCAAGGGACTGATGCCAGGGAGAAAAGCTAATATGTCTCCATTGCCAAGGCCACCAGACTGAAGTTCTCTCACTAATCCAGTCCTGCATAGTTGACCAGTTGGGGCACACTTTTAACTGGGAGGCACATGCAACTCTCATCACAGACAGTAATGCAGTTTGGGTGGATGACCGCTGCATTTTTGATATGCTTATGAAAAAATGCAGATGTCCCCTATTTGCACTACACTATTTTCAGTGAAATGTACACATTCAGATCCCCAGCCACATTCTGCCCCCAGCTGGTCTTGTGTATCTGTACGTGAACTAGAATTGGATTGGGGTGAATTGGATTGGGGTCTTGCTCTGCTGGACTGGAGGGAGGCAATGTATGTAAGGAACTGTCATCCAGCTGCTTGGGCAATAGGGATGCATGCTGTCTCCCTCTGCTCAGGGTGAGGGCAATGGAATGGCCTTATTTGCCCTCAGTGACATCATGTGAATGTAATACCATGATGTCATCCTCTTCACTCTGTGATTCCTGATTGGCAAGGATCGTGGTCAGAAATGTCACTAAGGTGCGCACTGCCCCAGGGCCGGGCACGCGTGTCACCCTAGTGACCCCTCCCCCCGGACACACCCCCTTTAAAAACCTTTGGCGCGGCCATAGGCCGCGCCGCGATTTGGGGGGGCGCCCGATGGCTGATGCTCCGGGCGCCCGACGGGCTGCCGCTCCGGGTGCCCCCTCAATCGTTGCAGCCGGCTCGGGGATGTCTTCCCCGGCTGGCTGCCTGGGGCCTTCTGAGGAAGGCTCACTGCGCAAACGTTATTTATAACGTTCTTTTGCACATGCACAGACTGTTCCTGAGGGAAAAGGGCAGCCCTTTTCCCTCAGGAACGGTCTGCCCATGCGCAAAAGAACGTTATAAATAACGTTCGTGCAGAGGGCCTTCCTCAGAAGGCCCCGGGCAGCCGGCCGGGGAAGACTTCCCCAAGCCGGCTCTCCCGACCTGGCGAGGCGGGCGGGAGGCCCCGAGGCGACGCACACGTGTGCGCGCAGGAGAGGCGATGCGCGCGTGCGCGCGTGTCACCTTGAGCCCCCCACCCTCCTCGCCAGGCTACAGCGACGCCTCTGATCCTGATTCCTGATTGGAGGATTGTGATTCCTGATTGGGGGGGGGGACTATAAGAAAGGAAGAAAGAAGCCTTAAAAATGGCACTGAAGTAGTAGCATACCGAGGCTGTGAGCCAGCATGGAAAGAAAATGTGCAAGACTGCTGAGGTGAGTCAATTTTTTTGCATTGGAAATTGAGCTCACAAAAATGATGTGTTGCACTAATATTAACTAGTGTTTTTCATTTCCTTGTTGTACTGCTACTCCTTCTACCCACATTCTCCCATGCCCTCTCAAGGGAAGGTGTTGCACTCATATCATTTAATGTAAGATTGGAAACATATTCATAAATCCATAGCTAATGCAATGCCTGTGATTTCATCTCACACCTATGAGTTTGATACGTACCACTTATCCCATAGTAACTGTTCTTTCCAGACCATCTCCATTTACAAACAAATGAACTGCCACATAATAACAGACAGTGACATACAGGTGACCCACTACTTAACATGCCTCAGTTAGGTGTAGAATTAAACATGAGCTACTTTTCCAATTTGCTGCATATCACAACATATACAATGGACAATAAGAAGATGGGTTTCACCCCCACCCCTTTCTTTGCTCCTTCCTTGCCTTATTTTCATATGCATACAGAGAGAGAGAGAGAGAGAGAGAGAGAGAGAGAGAGAGAGCTGTTCACTCTTCTAATAGAGGAATAAACAATACTATAAAGTGAACTAAATTCTCTTGTCTGCCTAAAGGATGTTATAAAATACATCTTAAACGGAGCATATGAGTTTACAGTGCATTTTAGAAATTCCTTGACAGCTTTCAGAAAACTCTGCTAAACACAGGGGACCAAATATTGACTCAAGGCATAAAATGATTTTAGTCAGGCCTCTCACAGTGACAGCAGAAATCTGGGTCAGATACGGTTCTGAAGGGGAAAGGCTCTGATATGTGGCCCACAACCTATCAAAGCTGGGCAATGGAATGATGCTTAGCACAGTTGCCCACGGAATGCATAAGATGGTGTGTTGAGTTTCTGAAATAAAGTGCCTATACTACTACTACAAAACATCAGCCAAGACTGACAGAAACGCAGAGCAAATGAGATGATACCTTTAAAACAGTTAGCATTTCAAATGTGAGATGCAGACTTTTGAATCATACTGGACTCTTTCTCAGGCTCAAAAAGACAAAATTAGAATTTTATGTTCTAAGCATGTTATACCCAGCAGCAGCACAACCCAGAGTGCACCGTATGCAGCCTCAGGTCCACCGCTTCTGCACAATAATAAAAAAGCAGCTACTTACCATGCTGCTTGTGTGGTTTCTTTGATTGCAGAAGTGTAGGAATCATAGGGTTGGAAGGTTTCCACAAGGTCATCCAGTCCAACCCCCTCCAGTCCAATCCTCCTAGAGCATCTCCAGCAGGTGTCTGTCGAGCCTCTGCCTGAAGATCTCCAATGAGGGAGAACCTACCAACTCCCTTGGTAATTGGTTCTAATGCCAAACTGCCCTTCCTGTCAAGAGTTTCTTCTTGATATCCAACCAGAATCTCCTGTCTTGCAGTTTGAACCCATTTGATCTCGTTCTACTCTCAGAGGCAGTTGAGAACAAATTTGTTCCTTCTTCCACATGACAACCCTTCAGGTATTTGAAGGGCGCTATCGTATCCCCTCTCAGCCTTCTGCAGGCTAAACATGCCAAGTTCCCTCAACCTTTCCTCATAGGGCTTGTTCTCCAGACCTCTGACCAGACTCATCACTGTTCTCTGACCCGCTCCAGTTTGGCTGCATCTTTTCTAAAATGTGGTGCCCAGAATTGGACCCGGTACTCCAGGTGAGGTCTGACCAACGTGGAGTAAAGTGGAAGGACTTCCATAATTGATTGAAAGGAACCATGCGAATGAAGGAGCTCCTTCATTTGCACGATCCCTGTAAATCAAACCAGAAGTCCGTGCGAGGAGCAAGGTAAGGAGGCAGGTGATCCAGTTTCCACTCGCTTTTAGCAGGTGGAAAGCAGATCAGAGCAAACTGCATCCACCTCAAGCTGGTGGGAGACAGTGGCTGCTGCTGCAGCAGCAAATTTGGGGTGAAGGGCACCCTGAATCTGCTTCTCTCTCTCTCTCTCTCTCTCTCTCTCTCTCTCTCTCTCTCTCTCTCTCTCTCTCTCTCTCTCTCACACACACACACACACACACACACACATTGCAATCAGCCACTGATGCAACCCATATCAACTCACCTAATGGATGGGCTGCCCTTAGTTATACCTCACATGCACGTAATACATACATAGACTGGTGATGGATTTTCCATGCTGGAGGAATGGTATTGGGCGCCTCTCCTCTCAGTCATACAGAAAACCTCATGCATGAGCGGACAACGCTGTGTAAATGGCCAATTGCATGAAGGCCTGATTTACAAAATCCCCCCCCCCTCCAAAAAAAAAAGTAAGGGGGAAGACTATGTGTTTTTGTGGAAGTCCCAGCTTACAGCATTTCATCTGTACAGTGGTGGTGAGGTGTCCACGCTGCTCCTCTGTCAGGCAAAGCACGTCCCATTGCGAGGTATCCATGCACTGGGCCTTGCTGTCTTACATTGGCAGTCATTTTTGGCCCTGAAAAGGAGAAAGTTGAAACAGACATTCAGGTTGCAATTCAATAAGCAACCTCTCTTTCGCTCTCGCTCTCGCTCTCACACACAGCTGTATGGAAGCTATTTCCTCATGATGTAATCCCGTATGGCTGTGGTATGTGAATGACACATGGACGGGGCCAATCACAAGGATCATTCACACCTAGTCATAACCCTTCCTCCTGTCCAGGTGGCACCTGGGTGGAAAAGACCCATGAGATTTAACCTGAGATGAGAGTCACACACACACACACACACACACACACCCCACAGCCATATGGGATCCAACCAGATACTAGCAGCCCCTGTTCGGCAGCAAGTATGTACTGTATGAAGGGAGCCTTAGTTCCAGTTAAACATGATTAGCTCAAGCTGTTAATTACCGTTTTGGACAAGCTATGCTCACAACAGATGGGCTGGTGTAGTGCAGTGCTACTCAAACTGGTGGTCTGCAGACCGGTGCCGGTCCATCAGAATTTCGGCTGTTGGTCTATGGTGAATTTCCAGTAAAAAGAAAAAAGAAACAATAATAATAATAATAATATTGCACAGATATGTTATTGGTCCCTGGCACACTGGGAAAAAAATTGTCAGTTCGCCACATCAGATAGTTTGAGCAGCACTAGTGCAGTGAATGAAAATACGTTACCTTTGGAAATGGAAAAACTACTAGTAAGGCATGAGTGGATCATTTTCTAGCACTCCTCAGGCCTCATATTACTGTGGATAAAACAAGGCAGCACCAGGGCGAGGGAGGGCAGATCGAGTCTGCAAAGGGGCCAGGTTTTGGCACTGTTGTATCAGCGGGGGGGGGGGGGATGGATAGGATTGGGGTCTAAGGCTGCAATCCTATGCACACTTACCTGGGAGTAAGCCCCATTTGCTACAATGAGTCTTACTTCTGAGTAGATATGCATAAGATTGGGCTGTTAGGCTACTATCAATGTATGAAGACCAGAAAGTCGCAGTTGCTGATGATGATTGCGTGATGATTGTGTCCCGAATTGTGACCATTCAAGGCCAACCCTGCTGTGAAGCAGAATGAAGTGGGCCAGTTCTCAGGGGCACCAGAGCAGCCCACCCAGCACCCTCCCTACAGATGGCCTGCAGAGGAAAGCAGGCAAAGGGGCACCATGCTGCTTTGTCTCATCCCTTCCCTTCCCTTTCTATTTGGAAGGGGTAGAGCTTTGAAAGAAGGAATTGTAGCTGTGGTTTTAATAGGGAAAAAAGTGAAAGCAGAGGGGTGCCATTTGGCGCTCAGTTCAGGCAGCAGAAATGTCATGGGCCAGCACTGCATGCATTGATTGGGGGGGGGAGGTTGCAGGGGTGGAGTGTGGGAAGAGCTGCTGGCATATGAAGTTTAGCTTAGTACTGAAGGACTTTCAATTGTATATTTCCTTGAATTATTTAGGACCCTTTGAGGTAGCATGGCCTAAGAGCAAACATTTGAGGGGGGGGGGGAAAGCATAATATTAAGAGTGGCTTCACACATGCAGCTTCGGTCTGTCCCCTGCCTCTGCCTGGTGCTTGTCAATATGTAGCAAGCTGGACATGTGCAGCAGAATGCCATGGCTATTTTTACTACCAGGCTTCTGCATAATAAGCAGCGAAAAGGGGCTCTGCAGCTGCTTTTTGCTGGTTCCTTACATGGAAACATATTGGTAAAAATAGCCATGGCATCCCACACCTGGAGGGTCCCAGGCAAAGAAAAGCCGAAACATTTCACATGCAAAGCCATCCTAGGATTGGGTGTTTGTCATTTTGCATTGCCAGATTTCCATCTGAGGCTATTTACAGGGATTACTTGTGCATTGCCTGATTAATGGGTACAGAAAGGAGACGAATCAGGGATTTGAGCCCCTGCCCCGTGACTTTGTACTGAACTTTTATACTAAGGAAATGTGGATGCAGCAGTGCCCTTCTCAGTTTAATGTGATCAGCAGCGAGCATCCCATCAATCATTTTAATAAAGCAAGTGGATGCTGCTAACTAAAAAAAACACCCTGAAATCTCCAGCTAATCTGGCACCACTATCACAGCTGGATACTGAGAAGCTGCGAGAAGTGAGGTTTGCTGTTTGTTACCTCTGGCCACACTGTCATTGTATGTGATTTTACAGCTCTAACTAAGGGCTAAGCTGTAATTATATGCCCTGCCCTGAATACGGGTTTGGTATGTAGCTGCATCATCTGAGATGGGGATGGGGGGGGGGGGAGAGAAGGACCAGATAATCACTTGCTATTTGACACCTTCCTGGGTTCACTCCTTACTTGTTCAAGAGAAGCAAAGTGAAACCTTAAAACTCCCTTTAGCTGTTTAGGGAACGCATTTCCATTTTACAGATTAGCTAAGTGCGCTGGCTGGCAAGGGGCAACTGGCAAGTGAAGCTGCTAAGGTCAATTAACAGGAAGGAACAGGAAAACAATCCAACTCTTTCCTTCGGCAGGTGACAAAATGAGAACAATGGGGGACTCATTGGCTCTCTTTCCAAAGTATCATGCAGCTGCCACTCTTTTGGATTAGTTCTGGAGGCCTCCCTAATTCACTGGAACTCCATTCTCCAGAGTATCCTAGTAGTGGTTTCGTGTTTGTGTTTGTGTTTGCGTGTGTGTGTGTGTGTGTGTGTGTGTGTGTGTGTGTGTGTGTGTGTTAAGGTGCAAGGTGCTCAGACCTTCTTGGAAGCCACACTCTCTATTTGAAAATACTGCTAGCGCAGGCTGTCAAAAATTGCCCATGCCGTCTCCAGTGTGACAGATATTAGGGGTGGGATTAGCAGGGCAGATGAAGGGTGCAGGTTTTACATGACCGCTCCTGTCTGAGCCGATGACAAAAGAGAAAGTGTGCCTTATTAATCAGTACATGGCTCATCCTAAGACCCCTGAGCTCTTTCGTGGAGCATTGAATGCCTGTACTCACTCTTGCCAGTATTTATCATTTCACGCGTAACTCTGAATGCTTCTACCTATCTGGAAAGGTTGGCAATGATTCTGAAGGAGGCACAGTGACTGACATTTTAAAGGTTAACCACTGAAGACTTTTCATCTGGAAGATGCTGCTGCCATGCAGGAAATGCTTATGTAGCTAATGCCACTGACAGTGATGAGAGGTGTATAATAATGTCACTTCAAGATGAGAGGCTCCAGAGTCAGAAAGAGCCCACTGTACATGAATCCCTGGGCACCACTTAACAACCTCGACATTTCTGACTGAAAGATGACTAAATAAAAGGCCAAATGTTGCATACATTGACAAATTGTTTCTTTTTCTCCCTAAGAGACCTGTGTGTTTTGACTCAGCTTATGCCAATTAGCTGCCATTTTTTTCCCTCAGAAAAGAAATCATAATTATGACATTGCTAGAAGCTGAGACAATTAAAACATTATACATAAACAGCCATCGGAGGAAAGTGAACAGGGATTTCAGTGAATGTAGCAGTTATTCCAGTAATGTCTATGAATATATGGTGACAACAAAGAGCTGGCAGAGAATGAAAATGCATGGCCATGTAGACAAATATAATTGGATAAAGTGAGTGCATGGCATGCTGTAGAAGCATCTATGGGACTTTGACTCAGCGTTTGTTAGTTTCTAACTTATGGACAGGTTAATCTACTTACCAGTCAAAAGGCCCAATCCTATCCAACTTTCTAGCGCCGATGTAGCTGCAATGCAACCACAAGGTAAGGGAACGTTTCCTTACCTTGAGGAGGCCTGAGTGACTGCCCCTCACCACAGGATGCAGCGCATGCCCCATTGGCATGGCTACATCAGCGCTGGGAAGTTGGATAGGTTTGGACCCAAAGTATAATACATGGATATGTGGAAGAAAACTCAGTCTTCACTCTCATTTTTGAAGCTCACAAACAATGACGGTTTATTTCAAGCAATTATTAGACCTGACGTAATCCAAATGGAAGTCTTTTGTGTATAAGGTGTCTGGGGAAAGATGGATGTGTGTAAAACAAGAGGTACACATGAATGAGGAAAGCATAGTCCCCTCCTGACACCTTGCCATGCTCTGTTGATGCAGGCATTTTTCTCCCAGATCATCTCTATTAGTGTAAATGAACCAGGGTTGGAAGAAAATTTCCTGAAGCAATGGAACAAGGGGAGGCACTGGTGTTGCTCGAGGTGGGGCGGAACGGTAAGTTCCGCACTGTGCTAACCTCCGTTTACTCCCTGGCACGAGGCCAGAGGTGTTCCTACGGTGGGGGTGGTACTGTAAGTTGCGGCCCGTCCTAGTCTTCGGGCCCTGCCCCTTCGCCGTCGGAGCCATTCTGTGCAGAGAAGGCAATGGGCAGGAGACTCCCTGCCCACTGCCTTCTCTGCACGGAATGGCTCCGACAGCGAGGGGGCGGGGCCGTCTCGTGCCGGCTTGTAAACAGGGACTAGGACGGGGCGCAACTTACAGTACCCCCCACCGTAGGAACACCTCTGCACGAGGTGGCCCTGCCCCCTTGCCGTCGGAACCATTCAGTACGGCGAAGGCAATGCGCAGGGAAAACAGCGAGGGAGCGGGGCCACCTCATGCCGGGGAGTAAATGGAGGTTAGCACAGTGTGGAACTTACCGTTCCGGCCCACCTCGAGTGACGCCAGTGAGGGGAGTTCAGGGGGGGAGGGCAGGGCTCAGCTCCCTGGATAAACAAATACGAATCGATTGTCCTTGACACTGTAGTTTGGCCATGGGCATAATGTGTGAAGTGGGCCTGAATCAGCTTACATCTGGGTCGCACTCTGGGTTTCAGTGGTACGTGTATGACACCTAAGACTGAACTAGATCATCAATGGAAGCCTGCTGCATGTGAGATATGCAGCCTAATCCTACACATGTTTATTCAAAATTCAGTCCACAGAAATTAACCAGAACTTACTTCTATGTAAGTGAGTCTATGACTGCAGCCACAGATGCTCTCCTGTCTGCAGGACCAAAGACTTCAAAATATAGTTATTTCAGATTATTCATTGTGTCTTGATTTTGGCATACATTTCCCCCCTTGGCACAACGAAAGGTCTAATTCATTGCATGGCCATCCTCACTTGCTGATCTTACTTCCTGACTAATCTTGTAGTACTATTTACATTATCATGTTGTGTAGGGTGCATGTTTTAATGCTTCACTTGCTCTCTCCTCTCTTGACAATTCCACGCTTTGCTGTTCTCAGGGCCAATCAACTGAACTTTCTTAAAGTGATTGTAAGAACAGGCTCCCATAACTGATTGAATATCACATTTGTGGCATTGTGTGTACTGAACATTCCAGTTTAGGTGTAGGAACTATGGAATTCAGTTTTCTAAGAATTTCAGCTTTCGTTTATAAAATAAGGGGCAGCCCAATCTTGTCTAGGACCTCCGCAGCATGCAAAAGCATGCTGCACTGGATCCTATCCAGGATTAGGCCAGCGCCGGCGCATGTGGAGGCCTCCTCAGGTAAAAGAACGTTTGTCCCTTTACCCCGAGTAAAGGCCCAGCTGCCTCAATGGGTCTCCTAGGATATGCACCAGCAAAATGTCTGGTGAATATCCAGGAGGCCCATGTAATGCTGGCCAGGCCCAGGAAGGAGGAGTGCGCCACCGAGGATTCATCCCCCTTCCCAGTCCCAGCCACCCAATCACCCCTTCCTGTTCCGCTGCCTGGTGCAGGCCTTACCTGTGTCCACCGGTGGAGGCCTCTATCCCGCGAAGAGTAAGCGACGCAGAGGCCAGCACTGCTGGCCTCGGTGCCGCTTACTCTCCAAGTATCAGAAATGTACCTTATGGCACGTTTGTGACATCCTGGAGCGCTGCAGCGGCAGTCATGCCACTCCAAAGTTACACAGGATTGTGCCGCAAGTTACTAACCCTTCTGGCTGCAAAGAGAGATTTGAAAGTACTGCATATGGGCAATACCTTATATAAACTGAGGGCTAGTGGAATAAGAGTTCAGGTGACTGGGGGAAAAGTATCAGTGCCTTATATAGTGAGTTTTTCCCCTTCTCATGACATCCAGTGAAATAAATTATGCAAAGGAAGCAAGATATGTATTTTTAATCATTGTACACCACTTTGATCTTTTAGGAAAAGTCGGTTATATTAAAAAAATAAAGCTATGCAACATTGCATACCTTATTAATAAATAAAGATATGCAATGCTGCTTTACCACACTCAAATTCAATGCATGGGTAATAATATTCACTTATACCTGAGATCCAGCAAGTATTCCAAATTGTGGCACTTATCTTTCAACACAGTATGGTATGTTTGTTTACCAAATACGCAGACACTCTATAATAGCTCAAGTATACAACAAACACCTTGCATGGATGGTCTCCAGATTCAGTCTTAGACCTCTTGAGTTAAGGTATCTCCTCTAGAAGGGTGGGGGAAAACAATTCTGCAAGAGAGATTCTGGGGTTGTGAACTGCCAGCACTTGCTGTACCACTGGCCAGGCATCGCCTTATACATATCATGCATACATGTAGAGGCAGAGATTTAAAATTAGCTCATATTTTAAATATGGCGCAGTGGGTTAAACCGCTGAACCATGAGCTGTTGATCGAAAGGTCGGCAGTTCGAATCCGCGACGGGGTGAGCTCTCGTTGCTTGGCCAGCTCCTGCCAACCTAGCAGTTCCAAAGCATGTTAATGCGAGTAGATAAATAGGTACCGCTTGCGGGAAGGTAAACAGCGCTCCGCGTTCCAGCCGCATGCTACGCGCTGCGGCAAGGAGAGTCATGCCGGCCACATGACCACGGAGGCGTCTTCGGACAACGCTGGCTCTTCGGCTTTGAAATGGGGATGAGCACCACACCCTAGAGTCAGACACGACTGGACTTAATTGTCAGGGGTCACCTTTACCACCTTTACCATATTCTTAACTGATGTAAAAGCTCCCTTATTTCAGGGCAAAGCCATTTCCCCCTGCTCTCAAGCCTAGCACTGTGTTTAATAAGCGACACAAATGCAAAATCAAGTCAAGCAGCAACAGACACCACCAAACAAGCGAATAGGTGTCCACTGTTGCCATTATGAAGTGCCGGGACTGCATTTCCATTTTGCGAAGCAATATGCCCTCTCTAAATGGCTTGATTGTATCTCAGCTCAGATTTTCTTCTCTTTCCCTGTCAGCATTTGTCTTGCTCAAGAACACAGAAAGTATTGAGACTGACATAATGAGACGCAGTTGACTGAGAACTAGCAGGCGCTCCCTTCTAATGTATATGCTCCTTTGCATTACCACCAGTAAGACATACAAGACGGGTGGTTGGGGGCGGGGAAGGGATGTTAGCATCACAACCCCTGGAATTTCTGACCACTGCAGGCTTTCCCCTTTTATGTCCCCTCCATAAGCTGTTTCACTTGGCTGCACCTGTGAAATGCATGGATTGTGGCTTCCAAGTTCTTTGTCATGGTTTCTTTTGTAACTACATCTGGTGGTACAAATTGCAAAACTCCTTTTTTTCGTTCCAGAGAAAAAAAATCCCCTTTGAAGTAAGCACCTTGCAGAAAAGTTATGTGTATAATTTCCCCTTATGCTTGTTTGATGAAGCATTGTTGTATGATAAGATATAAGGCCATGGACTGCTGCAGGAAAGAGAAAACTTACTACTGTTGCAATTATTTGTTGTTTGTATGGTAGATGGAATCAACCATTTTAAGCAGGCAAAGAATCTAAAATGGCTTTGAGTCTCTCAAGACAGCAAGCATTTTGCAAAAGCAGCTGGAGGGATTTTAAAATATTTAACGTCATTTTATACAGGAATACACCAAACACCAAGCTCTTTTGTACAGGGATAAACCAAACATTAGATCACCGATTTGGACCCAAATGTTACAATATGTAGTTGGGCTTTTATTTCATTTTATATTCCAGAGAGAAAAAGAGCATGCATATTTAGTACTTGTACCATTGGCTTGAAATTTGTGCTTTTAGGACCTGTGTGTGGTCTCTCAGCTGTGATGTGTGTGGGTAAAATTCTCTGTTCCAGGAATACCAAGACCAAGTCAATGCTAATATTAAGCAGTATTCCTGGCCACCTGTATTTGACAATACACACATCATAAATGTAGGAGGTAAATGAAGCAGGCAAAAGAAAGGGGAGATATTCCAGTCCTGCTACCTTCCCTGTAACCATATTTATCTTAAAGGAAAATACAAATTGCTTCCTGGGAATTTCCACTGTGGCTAAATTTTCTGAACCTGCCATTATTTGAGCCTAGACTAGAGTACGCATGGTGAAAAAGTAGAAAAATACAGAAAACAATTGCCCCACGTCAGTCAGGAAGATACATGTGTAGAAGCAGGGTTCTATGTTCATAGCCAGTGTGGACGCAGATGTGCATATATGAATATATACATTATACACACATACCCGTCTGCATTACAATGCTCATCCAGGTGCCAGCTGCATGGTTGGATGGATGCACCTTTGGATGGGAACGGGGATGCACACCCTCACCTGGAACTACAAGGTAGTATGCATGGCTAAAGCGAAGGGCAATGAGTTGAATTTTGAGCATTTTTAAATCTAAACATAATGGTCTCATACAGATACTGCTTCAGATACTGGTGAATGGGCAGCTACTGAGTGCTGCTAAATGTATCTGACAGCATAGACTTCCCACAACCAGTACCTTCCAAAGTACTGGCAAGAGAATCATATGTATGAGACAAGGAGTGAGTGATATTGATAGTGGAGAGGCGAGATGAGGGATAATTGAACCTGGTCTTGCAGGTGGCAGCAGCAGCAGCAAGATAAGAAGGAAGACATGAGACAAGGGGTGATCTTGAGACTGGGAGGGAAAGAGCTCGTGGCTGGATGTCACCATGGCCGTGTGGACAAACAGGTGACAGTCAAAGAACTGTCTACTGCCTGCCCATGCATCAAAAGACCTAGGATTAACCTGCTTCATTCACCACTGTCTTTCATTTTATATAGGCATTTCCAATATGACTGCTAAATAATCACGAGGATGTAAAAAAGTCCTTGCAGATCAAGCGGTGGCAACCAAATCCTAACCCACTTCCTGGACCCGATCCCACAACAGGGGTCCATGCGGACCTGCGCCAGAGATTTTGCTAGTGCAGGTCTGAGTAGACACCACCACACTGTGGAAGCTTACCCCTGGGTAAGGAAATTATTGTTTCCTATTCCAGAGGAGACCTCGTGGACCCCCCCCCCCCCCGCAGGATGCAGCAGTAGCCATATCAGTACATATCAGCGGGGGGGGGGGGGGAGAATAGGATTGGGCCGTGAGTCAATGAACAGGATTCCAATGTTGCTTTTATTGTTGAGTTTTGCAATTTAAAAACAATGACTCCTAGCATGTGCCAAATTCCACAAGCCTGCCTGATAAATCAATCCATCCAAGAAAAATATAATATTAACTTCAACTAAAGTAAAAGTAATGGACCCAGCCTTCAATAGGAAATAAAATACAGAGGTCAACCTGTTTCCTCGTCAAAGAGGGTGCACCTATTATAAATCAAAGTAACCAAATGTCATGAAATACGAAAGCCAGCAGCTTCACAAATTCAACCCTCTCAGCTCCCATAAAATCAAAACCACAAATCAAAACCAAAGCACCAAACCAGATAAAATGAGAAACAAAGGGGAAAAAATGCTGAAAGTCTATTTGCTGACAAAATTTTCCATTCCCATCCCCCAACTCCATGATGTTGGCAACTTCCAAGCATTTCTGAATGGAATCAGATTACAATTGGCAAAAACAACAGCAAGCCCTCCATGCAAGCAGGGTCTAGCCCCAGTCCATGCTTTCAGGGGCAACCCTAAATATAGCTGGCTTGTATTGCGTTTACTGTTAAAATAACAGAAGAACCAGCTTCACCCTTGAGGGCAGAAGGAAGGACACACTGGTGTCGGCCCCTAAGTCCAGTCAACTGCAGAAACTGCAGTTGGATTCATGAAGCTGAGGCTTGGGCTACACCTGCAGGAAAAGAAGGTAAGGAATGAAATGGAAAGCCGCTGAAGTGGTAGAATGGTCTGCACTGATTCAGGCTATAGTTGGGGGATTCCAATTTGAATGTTCCCCACATAAAATCTCCCTGCAAGTAGAAAATTAGCACATCAGAGACAAGGATTCTATCTCAGCCATTTGCCAGCTGTTCTTTTTTTCTATTTCCAAAAATTTAAAACAGGAGTACATTTTTTTAAAAAAAAAATGTGATCACCCACCTGTTGTCTCATTCCACCACTTTAGGAATGGAATCAATAGGAATTAGCAGCCCAATCCTACCTAGCTCCCCGTGCAGCAGTGCAATGGTGCCGATATGGCATCTGCTGCATCTCGCAGGGGAGTTTTGGCCTCAGGAGGCCTCCTTGGGGGAAGGGAACATTTATTCCCTTTCCCCGGGGTAAGCCTCTGCTGCCCCCATGAATCAACTCGGACCTGCGCCAGCGATATTGCAGGTGATATTGAAGGCGGATTGGGCCCAGGAAGGGGGTTAGGATTCTGCGGGCACTGCCGCTGCTGAGTCTACCCCTTCCTGGTCCCGGTCTGCCCTCCTCCCACCCCCATTGCCTCCCCGTTCCACCCACCCCCTGCCCCGTTCCACCCTCCTGCCCCTATGCAGTCTTACCTGCGGCAGCGGGCGTTTGATGTCTGTTGCTGCTTTTGGCGGCATCCAGGACACGCTCTCCAGAGTGTCAGAAAGCACATTACGCTGCTGGAACGTGCGTTCCAGCAGTGTAACTGGGGAATCGGATTGGGCTATAATCCTGTTGGAGTTGTAGACTAGGCCCAAGAGTTGGCTTGCTTAACTGGTTAATGATTCTACGATTAGGGGTGGCATCAGGGGTCAGCCAGGTTGGGCCCTGGCTGAAGGCTGGCTAGGCTGACCCCCTGGCCTGAATTCACAGTAGTAGTGGTAGCAATAGCACCTGATGTGCCATCACAGGGTGGGCGGGGGATGCAATGAGGACCCCAGTGCAAGGCTTGGCCCCAAAGCTGCCAGCAACTTGGCACCAGGGCTAAGAAGCACTCCGAAATGCACATTTGGAGTTCTAGAATTCAGGGAAGCTTGCCTCTACAGATAAGTGTTAAAGACAGGAACAGTGGGCATTTGGCCATGGAGCTCATTGATGCAGAGGGGCATGTTCCTATTCCTCCTCTACCTGGGGTCAGGCTGAATGCCTGAACAGGGCACTTCTTTCTTATGCACACCTTATGTTGGATGAATGTGCTACAGACTCCAACGGCAAGCTGAAATCCTGACCCTTGTCCCTTTTATTCTCTGTACTTATTCAGCACATTTGCACATTTAGTTGGTTATGTGTCACCTTTTCTATCCCACAGTCAGGAAATTTTCATTTAATACATGAAAAATGATGAGGAAAAGATTGGCAAGATGCCAAGCAAGAGCGTGCTTCCATTTGATACACTATACTTACCAGTTCTATTTGTGTCAAAATGAAGACTTTGCATTGATGTGGTCAGTCTCAAAAGAACTACTTTGATGTTCATTAGGAATCTGGTTTGGAATAGGAAAAACAAATTATCTTTAGACACAAGGCATAAAAGCCACCAAGCTAGAAAATAGGGAAGGAACAAAGCATGGTAAGGCAGTCAGTTTGTTTTAGCTAGTTAGTTGGGTATTAAATAAAATCATGAGATGAAAATAAGCCACATGGGTTATAAACGATATGGACTCAGCAACCTATAACCAAGATACTTTTCCAGTCTGTGGGCTACCCTCAATAGTACTCAGAGTATTGCACATTTGCAGCGTTAAAGCTTTTTCAGTCATCTTTACAAGAGGCATGTAGGTTCTCCCCATTTTGCAGATTTGTATGGCAGGGACTGAAGCTGATAGGGTAGCAGCTACCCTAAGGCCATCTAGGAAGTTCAATGCTGGAGTGAAATTTGAACTGGGGACCTTTCTGCCATACCCATAACCAGTGATGTAGACTTAAGTCTATTGACTCGGACTCGAGTCGGACTCAAGTCATGTCAATGACTTGACTTGGACTTGACTCGGCGATTGTAAAAGACTCAAAAGACTCGACTCGAGCCTTTTACGCCAAATTCAATTTTTTTCAGATCTAAACCCACTTTCCCCATTAAATAGATAGGGACTTGCAACTCGCAACCAAAGACTTGGGACTTGGGGGCAAAGACTTGGGACTTGACTCGAGACTTGGAGTCAGAGACTTGATCCACATCCCTGCCCATAACTAAGGCACTGACCAAAGGCCCAATATTCATCAGAGGGTCCAAGTGGGCAGACCTACCCCCAAACCATCAGTAGTAGTGGCAGAACCCAAGGTGTTATCAGAGGATGCAGGGGTGCCATGGGGAACCCAGCACAGGACTTTGTCCCAGGGCCCCCAGCAGACTTGCACCAGTGCTACTACTGTACCGCATCAGCTCTCACATAAGTGAACTTAGCTTTGCATCCTTAGAGTATTAGGAGAGAGTTGGTCAGCACCAAACAAAAACAATAGCCATTCCAAGGCCTACAGCTCAAGCCTATGCATGTCTACTCAGAAGTAAGTCTCATTGTGTTCAATGGGGCTTACTCCCAGGAAAGTGTGTATAGGATTGCAGCCCTATGGGTCACTTGAATAAATCTTATCCAGAGAATACCAAAGTCCTTCTCTTTGTGAGCTTAATTGTGCTATTATCAGGCAAGCAACATTGCCTTTGAAGTCTGGCAGTGTGGAGGGGGACATGGTATTTCTTTCAAGTGTGCTCACCTTGTGCCAGCCATCTTCCGAGTGCTGCAAAGCTGACTGTAATTCGTGAGGTTTATGAGGGCAGCCATCATGCGCTTCGCCCTGCCCCTCTTCACTTCCTACATACTTCTGCAGTGTTCCAGGAAAACCCCTGCTGGACATCCCCCCCCAATCATCTTCTTTCCTTCTTTTACTGGTCTGTGGAAACACACACACACACACACACACACACACACACACACACACACACACACACACACACACACACACAAACAAACAAACAAACAAACAAACAAACAAACAATAAAAAGCCTCTCTAATAGTAGTTCAAATGAGAGATTCTGATTATGCCATTCAGTTGCCAAGGAAACGGACTTGTGGATATCCAGGTTTATTCCTTCATTACTGGAAATGCCATTTACTGTTGATATTCTCCCTATGCTTCCCTCGATGTGAATGTGCCACTGAAGGGACAGAATAAAGCGGCTTTCTAAAAACACATCCAATAATAAGCTTCTGTATGTCTGAAGCACAGTCGGAGAATTGAGACTTTGTTAATAATGCACATTAGAGCATTAAGACTATAGGCGGCCTTCACAGTTTAAGAAACCATATAATTAATACTGTATATGCATTTTAAGTGCAAAGGGGCCATTTTAGAAATAATGTGTAAAGCAATTTGAGTAAGAACAGAGTTGACTTAAGGATAGATCCACTGAGTTCAGCCAATAGATAACAGAACTCAGATCCTTCTTATGAATCCTGATTCTTCAACCTTATGAATCCTGACCTGGGGGTGTGAAGACAAATGACCATGTACCACCTTTTAACTTGCGTGTACACAATCATCTCATAAGCCAGCCATGTCTATTGCTTCCCTAGTGATGAGGAAAAGAATACTAGTGACTTCTGCCCTTGATCAAGGGCAGAAGTCTGGGAAAAACTGTCCTCAACACTCGACAGGATGTTACTGAGAGTAGTTATAGTTTAGATGACTCACATTTGACCACACACCTACATTTGATGTGTGTGGTAAAATTCACCTTACCATTTAACAGGATAGCAAAAATAACTAAGCTATACCGGAGCGAGATAACTTACCCTTGAGCAGTTTGGTCATGGATATGGGCTCAGAAGACCTCCCTAAGCACCTTCCTAAGCAGTGACATATACACCACTTTGGGACCTTTCACACATAGAAATGTGTGGTGGAAGCAGGACCATGTCTCTGGGCTCTGCCTCTATCAGCAGCATGCCTGTCCACTTTGTCCCTATTGGGTGGCAGGTCTGAAATGGGGCACCATATTGTATGCATGTACACACACACACACACACACACACACACACACACACACACACACACACACACACACACACACACACACACATTGGTGCAGGGCTGGCAATCACATCTTCATTTCTGCCTTCATAAGTTTGCTACATGTGTGGAGCGGCCTGTGTGAACAGGACTTCTGAAAATAGTCAATCTCTTTTTACCTGTAGTCCCACAGAAACATAGGGGCAATGGTGTGATGGTTTCCTTTCTCTAGACCACAAGCAGCTTAGGAAATAGCCTTACTGGTTTGAAATTACCTCCTAATTATTTTTGGGAGGGGGGGGAGGTTGCAGTTCACATTTGTTTTGCTCAACACACTTGAACAAACAAGATCAAATAATCCTATGGGAGATCTGGTTATATAATCAGTTTTTTAATGTTTGATTTGAGTTCTTAAAAGGGTCAGACACAGAATCTAATTTTATGCTCAGTCCTAGAACAAATAACATAATAAAAACAAGATTTCATCTAGGCATGTGAAGAGGTCCTTGCAGGTGTCACTGGAGCTTTGTTCATATACATCTGGGATTAGGGAACAGGACTCCCAAGCAGGTTTGAGTCCTGGTACTTTAATTTAGAACTTAATCATTGTATAAAACCTATGAAGGAAACCAATACAAATAAAAAACTCTTTTTTTCTTCTAAACCAGAGGTTCTCAACTGGTGGTATGCGGCCCACTGGTTGGTGGTTCTCAACCCCCCAGCCGGCAAGATGGCGGCCGCCATTGTGTCCATGCTGGAGCCCTGAAAACAGCAGCTCAAGCTCTGCCAAGTCTGCGGAGCTCAAGCATGCAGGGAAGGGCCCTCCCACTCGCCCTTGCCCCCTTATTGCTTGATTTCTGGACTCTGGCGCAGCGAAACCCCAGAAGTAAGTGGCGATGACATCATCACCACGTGCCTCCGGTGGTACTCAGTGCGGCAGTGGCCCGAGAGGTGGTACACCTCACCGAAGGGGTTGATAACCCGTTCTAAACATTTGTCCATACTTTTCTTTTAGTTTCTTATACATAAAGTTAATATGTTTTATTTTAACCTCCTGTGCCTTTTCTCCAAATTCATACGTTTGTATATGCCTCTATGTTTCCGAAGCCATACACATATCTTTTTTATTTACAGTCTAGACCAGGGGTTCTCAACCTGTGGTACGAGTACCCCTAGGGGTACTTGGACCAACAGCAGGGGGTACGCCAGAGCCTGCCCCTTATCAGCATCAATCAGTAGTTAATTACCAGTACTTGTTAATTAGAACTTAAATGCAATCCCCCCTGTCTGTCTGTCTGTCTGTCTGTCTGTCTGTCTGTCTGTCTGTCACACACATACACAGAGAGAGAGAGAGAGTTAAGTAAGACATTTTTCACATTTAAAATTGTTTTAGTACTTTTTTATTTAACAATTAATTCGCTAATTAATTAATTTATTAATCCAATTAATTAGCAGGGGGTACTTCAGAAAATTGGACCGTGATAGGGGGTACCCGGGCCTCCAAAGGTTGAGAACCCCTGTTCTAGACTGATCTTCATTTGCCACATAGTTGGTCTTCACATTTATTGGTGGAAACAATTTAAAATCACAACAGAGTCAGAATGTACATGCTTACCATTGTGACTGTATTGTCAAACGCCATGAGGACGCAAAAGCATTGTTGAAGAACATCCAGAACTTTTGCAAGGCCACCAGATTGTGTCTTGACACTTGGCTGCTCTCAAAAGCTGAGCAGCTAAGAACCGACAATTCATGTGGGTAGCAACTCACTTTGAATAGGATATATTTTGAACTGAGGCAGGATCAAAGAGCTTGCAACATTGGCTCTAGGGCCTTGCTCGTGCTCAAGACAAGGCATGGATAAGGGCTCTTTAACACAGATGCCTCTAGCACTAGTGTGAATGACTACAGGGAGATTTGACAGAGCCCTCTTTTTATTATGCATGGCAGCCACCAACTGAGCAAGGACATGGGAGGGCGCAGCTGACTGCAAAAGGGGAGCATGTACATAGGGCTGCTCTATAAGACACTGTTGCATGTTTCTTATAACAGAGGGGTTCCAAGAATATTTTCAAGCTGCAAAGGAGGGAGGGGGGAATCTATGCGGGAAAAAATATTTAGCTTGTTACCAGGCTATCTTCCTATTAGCTTTTGCTTAGCAAGGGTGACCACAACAAACAGAAGGCACAAAACAACTGTGCCCACTTGAAAGGACCCAGAAGGAATGAGGTTTCTTAAAAGATTACTGTTTCCTTGAGAGAAATCAAACACACTGGAGTGTCTGGAATGGGAGCTGAGAAAAGAAATAGGCATCATTGTTATTATTGGTACAGGACTGAACATGAGAAAGAATCCTAACAACTAAAGCAAATTATACCAAGTGTTGAGACTGAGATCTGCTAGTAAAAGGTTTTAAAACATGTAAGGCCAAGGGAAAAGCTCAGTCTCTCCCTGCACAATCCTACATATGTCTACTCAGAAGTAAGTCCCATTGTGATGGCCCAATCCTATCAGGGCCTTATGCTGATGGAGTTTGTGATCTGTCAGTGTAAGGCCGGGCTTGCTGTTGCATGAACTGCTCAGATAGTGGGCAGCTTGCTACTGATGGCGTGGGAGCCAGGAAGCCCCATGTTGGCTGCGTCAAGCCGCCAAAACCACCACCAGAGCAGGTAGGTCAGCCTCGGCATGGTTCAGGGGAAGCTCATGGTTGGGAGGCAGCGCAAATCGAGATATTATCCCCCCCCCCTTCCTGGTCAGGACCAGCTCCCACTCGGACTTATGCCAGCAAAAGAGCTGGCGTAAGTCAGAGGAGATCCATTGGAGGTCAGGCGGCTAATGGGGGAGATAAGTAAAAATAACTTTGAAGAATTGGTTGTATCCTATCTGCCTCAGATTGGGGTCATGGGACCTTCCACAAGATTCCATGGTGTGGGAGGGTGATCCAAGAAACAATGAACAGGGCATTGAAAGCCTCAAAACAGTCACGGAATAGTCATCACTAAGTAAGTTAGGGGATTTTTGTACCCTAGTTGTAGGAATTTTTGGGATTTGGGAATGAATACCTGTGTGCAAAATACATGCACCGACATCAAATAAGAAGACCCACACATGTATTTCTAGTGTCATTCCAGTTCCAATACATGCCAGTAGGGCTTCAAGTCAGAACTGGTGCTTAGAAATGGGAGATGATTAACATATTATGCAAGCAACACTGGCTAATAGGAACACTGACCATGAGTGTGTGCCAATCCTATTCTACCACCCCTTAGGTAGTCTACTGATTGTGTCCATCTCCTACATGATGCCAGCGGATGGCGCAGTGGGTTAAACCGCTGAACCATGAGCTGTCGATCGAAAGATCGGCAGTTCGATTCCCGCAACGGGGTGAGTGCTCGTTGCTTGGCCAGCTCCTGCCAACCAAGCAGTTCCAAAGCATGTTAATGCGAGTAGATAAATAGGTACCGCTTGTGGGAAGGTAAACAGCGCTCCGTGTTCCAGCCGCATGCTACGCGCTGCGGCAAGGAGAGCCATGCCGGCCACATGACCACGGAGGTGTCTTCGGACAACGCTGGCTCTTCGGCTTTGAAATGGGGATGAGCACCACACCCTAGAGTCGGACACGACTGGACTTAATTGTCAGGGGATACCTTTACCTTTATCTCCTACATGACAAACTAGGAGTGAGGAATCGACATCCAAACACATTTATTCACATAATAGACCACAACTCTATTATTGTTTTAGAAGTAGGCATCTTATAAATAAATGGGGAGCATGATGGAGAATCATTCACACTAGATAGCTTTTTGACAGCTATGTATTGCACACTCCCTGTTTACTATAATAACCTCTGTTGCTGTTGGAAGGTTCATAAAACACATTCCATGAACACCGATGAATTTCTTAGAACAACGTTTTTATTTTTTTTCTAACCACAAAAAAATGATAATTTAATAACATGGTATAGCTTTAGAAAATAGATTGGAGTAATTTTGTTTCTCAAGAAATGTGACAAGTAACCTGAAGATTTATGTATGTGCTGGGCAGGTTTCTGACAAAAGACAAAAAAGGTCAGAAGAAACAATTTCTGATAAAGGAAGATAATATGGTAAATTTGCTGTTTTCTTTGATGACTGCAGTGGAGAATATGCTTCTGTTTTCAGAAAACACCCGGGACCTGAATCAATTGCTTGAATAAGCTTGACAGGAGGAACTTTATTATTTTTGTTGATATTTTTATATCACGTTAAGAGGGTTTAAAAAAAATCTTCCATGTTAGATATTAGCATTTTTGTTTATTTCTACCATAAAGTAGGGAAAGAAATTTAAATTGTTGTTATATTTTTTTTAAACTGCGATTGTATTCAAAACCTGTTCAAACTTCTAGGCCTTAAAAGGCATTTTGTGATATACTTCATAGATACTCGTCTATTAGTCGATCTCATAGATAGGGCAAGTTTTGAACCAAAAATCATGGAATTTCCTATGTCCTGTGGATAAGTCGAGTGTAAAACTTAGGAATGGTCATTCACACACCTCAAATGACTTACCAATAGTTGTATCATATGTCCTCAGAATATGCCCTGGGACATCCTAGCCATGCACCGTCCTAAACAAAGTTGA
This sequence comes from Plestiodon gilberti rubricaudatus, assembly GCA_026170595.1. NCBI lineage: Eukaryota > Metazoa > Chordata > Lepidosauria > Squamata > Scincidae > Plestiodon > Plestiodon gilberti. The sequence goes on from JANXHW010000001.1 coordinate 116,626,275, forward strand.
TTTGTGAATTGGCCCTGAGATGCCAGGAAAATGATATTTAACTGTAGTCATGGTGAGTTCAGAGATGTGTTGCAACTGAGCATCAGGGTGATGGGCACCGCCTCTTTTGCCACCTGGCATCAGGGGTCACAGTGGTGGCACAGCGCATCCAGCCTCCTCAGCAGCCATGTTGACTGGGTAGCGCCCAGAAAGGCTTGCACCGCACTTGCTGTCCATTAACCCGTGGATAAATTGAGCAAGGTTTTAAGGGTTATAATAAAACGCATAATAATAATAAAACATATAAATAACAATACATAAAACATAAATAAGTAACAATAATAAAATGCATACACGAGTCTATGCATTTTAAGACTAAAATTTCTCGACTTATAGACTAGTATCTTCTACAGTAATCTCCTGGGCAGCCTTTGTATAAATGGCTTACCAGATGGCACCGTGTCCATGAAGAGCCCATTCCAATGTGACTTGCTGCACAATCCTATGCATGTCTACTTAGAAGTAAGTCCCATTGTGTTCAGTGGAGCTTGCTCCCAGGAAAGTGTGCATAGGATTGCAGCCTTAGCTGTGTGGGAGCCACTATATAGCATATGTCTGTCCTGTGCCATTCTAGTAACACCAGAAGCTTGAGATATGGGAGGAATCAGTGATAGGACTCCTTCCCATGCCTTCATTGCCTACCTAGAGTAGAAAAATAATATGGGAAAGACACATACTTCAGTAGTTCCCCCACCACTGAGTAACATTGGAAGGAGCCTGCAGTTGCATTTCAAGTGTCAGAGACAGGAGCAACCCAAGGAGATCTGCTTCCTGAATTGGGGCAGATCCACCACCCCTGCCAGTTTGAAACCATCTCTTAAAAAAATAAAAAAATCTTTGCAGGAGCATTAGCACGTGGGCACCCTACCACTGTTGTTTTTGCCTCCTTCTCCTTGACCTCTTCCTTGCCTGCCTGGTTGCTTAGAGAAGCAGCATAGCACAGCAAGCCAAAGCCCCCCTTACCTTCACATCCATCGCCACCTCTTCCTGCTTGCTCTTGCCAGCCAAGTCGAAACACACTCTTGCTCTGCCCATCCTTTTTGCTTCAGCAGGGCCAGAGGGAGCAAGAGGGAGCAAGAGGGAGAGGAAGGAGGCATATAGGTGGTGGACTCTGCCTCGTTCTCCTTTTCGTTCGCCAGGCCTTTTTGCTGGGCAAGCAAGAAGGAGAAAAAGGTGTAGCTGAGCATGAGCAATCCTGCTCTGATTGTTCATGAAAGTGAGTGATCAGGATAGGATTGCTGTGTTGCTTTTCAGTCTAGAAAAAAGGCGCCTGAGGGGGGACATGATTGAGACGTATAAAATTATGCATGGGATGGAGTGGATAGAGGGAAATTCTTCTCCCTCTCGCACAACACCAGAACCAGGGGACATGCACTAAAATTGAGTGGAGGGAGAGTTAGAACGGACAAAAGAAAATATTTCTTTACCCAGCGTGTAATTCATCTGTGGAACTCCTTGCCACAGGATGTGGTGATGGCACCTGGCCTAGATGCCTTTAAAAGGGGTTTGGACAGATTCATGGAGGAAAAGACCATCACAGGTTACAAGCCATAAGCAACCTCCTGGTTTTAGAAGTGGGTTTTCTCTGTGCCAGGTGCAAGGGAGTGACAGCAGGAAACAGGTTATCTTGTTGGCTGTGTACTCCCTGAGGCATCTGGCCACTGTGAGATACAGGAAGCTGGACTAGATGGGCCTTTGGCCTGATCCAGCAGGGCTCTTCTTATGTTCTTATGCTTCTTCTTACAGTTCCACTACTGCAACTGCTTGCGGCAGCAGCACTGGACGAAGGGGTGGGCTGCTGCTGCCCCAATTCTCTTTCCGATGACTCTCAGCAGCAAGCAAGAAGAGAATCAGAGGGCCGAAAGAAGTACAGTAGTGCGTTGGAGAGGGACAGCGGGCAGATGCGGAGTGTAGGCACCCCTCATCTGTCCACCACCCCTGCCAAAGACATGTTGCTTCAGTTAGCCTCAGGGCTGGACCGGCCCAGTTCAGACTTGCTGTAGTAGTTCAAACATATGGATAAGACCTTTTTTCCTTCTGGACAGAGTTATAATTTCTGCACTTAAATTTTTGCACACATATCATTCCATTTTGAGCGGATGGTTAGACAGTATCACCGATGCAACAAACATGAAAATGAGCGAACTCAGGAATACTGTATAGTGGAGGACAGGAAGGCCTGGCGGGATATGGTTCATGGGATCACGAAGGGTCGGACACGACTTAACGACTGAACAACAACAACAAAGGGCTTTTCACACGTTACACTGTACACGTGTCTATATGCAGGCACACATTTCTGTGTGAACTAGTACACATGTGTTCATCTCAAAAGTCAACACAGGGAATCAGGGACTGAACACCACAAAATGTAGATGTCATATCACGTGTGCTCAGCTGCTGTACGCATTCTGAACACATCCCATGTGAATAAGACTAAGGAGGATAACAATTCTAAACACTACAGTTTACAGTACTTCCATCCTGCATATGAATTTTGAAAAATTTACTGTGTCAAGAAAGAGGAGGTGAAAAGGCAGGTAGTGTGCCTGGTCCATGCCAAAGACAAGTTAACAGCAAGTCCAAAGCACAAACGTTTCTCCTCCCTAAGCCTCTGTTGACCTGTTGTCCTTTGCTTTTTGAGACCAAACAGGATTTTATCTGTATAACTCCAAGGCCGGTCCTAAAACCATTTACATGTGAGAAGTACTACTAAGAATGTGCTCCTAACTCATTTCAGAGCAGCCATCATCTTGGGTAACGAGCTTTTTCAAATAAGACTTTGACTGTATCTGCTGCTCAGTTCACTTGTTTTAAACACAGTCCATGGAGTAAGAGCAGCTGAAATGAAGGCTCCGCTCTCTAAGATATCTGAAACTGCAATCCTCTGTATACACTTTCCTTAGAATAAGCTCAGTCGAACACACTGGGACTTACTTCTGATGCATAGGATCGCACCATTAGGCACTTATGAACATCGTATGCAATCTTCTGATGAAACAATGCATACAAGCACATTTTCCATTGTCACAACATGCAGTGGCGCCTTTGAAGTCAATGGGGCTATTAATTGCGGTCCTAATTTCTCACTTTTATTCATTGAGCCATCCGGAAGATTTAAACATAAGATATTAAAATCAAGAGCATTTGAATGGCCTGCCGCTATGGGTGGTGCAGCGTTTTTAGAGGGTGGAGAGAGCTGTGTGTGTGTGTGTGTGTGTGTGCGTGCGTGCGTGCGTGCGTGCGTGCGTGCGTGCGTACGCACGCACATATGAACACAGGGGAGGGATAAATAAATCAATCTTGTTATTAACTGTTTATAAACGGGATGGCAAGGAGAAGAAGACCAAGTGATACATAGCTGATGAATTTTTTGTTTGTACCTGTACTTGTGTATGTGCAAGGGGATGGAGAGATTGATTAGTTTAAGTCTATGAATGAAGTAATACATATTTTTTTTTAAAAAAAAAATCACACCGGAAGGTAGCGCTGCCAGTCCTTTAATGATACCTTTCCATCTCGAGTGTCCTTCAGAGCAGCCTCGCATACCAACTGAAACTTTCCCAATTATGTACATTATTGGTTGAACCTGCTGTTAGCATCACAGTAGCTGGGCCAGCAAAAAAGAAGAAGAAGCTGGCAACACTTTAGAAGGTGCCAAAAAGCAATCTATTTCCTGCCCTAGTTTAAATATAGCATACTCTACTGCTGAAGGTTCGTTCACTGGGGAATATTTAATTCTATGGAGAGGGTCACAATGAGAGGCTGAGGATAAACCAGGGTTTTTGGGTCAGGGGAGGAAGGTTTGTGACATTGGAATGTTCTGCCCCTTCCACAGCTTGAGCATTTCTCATTCTACTTGGGCAACTGTTATTATTATCATTTCACTAGTTACATGTAAGCAAACTGAGGGTGCATGTTTTTTTTCTGTGTGTCCCTGTCACCGGGCAGAGAGGAGTCTGCCACACACTAGGCCATGGGGAAAAAAATCCAACAACTGAAAAGGGTTCCTTTGCCCCTCAACAGCTCACAGAGGGGAGGAGGCTACATAATCTTGAAATGCTAAACAGGGAGCCGCTACCCTGCCAAATGGCTGCTTACTTAGTGGGGGCAGTCGCTACCATAAGACAACAGCTGCATCTTTCTTTCTTTTTCTGTGCAAGGAGGTGGAAAGAGCACAGCAGGGGCTGAGGAAGAAAGGTAAGTATGCTTTTGACTGACTCTGAGTGAAATTGGCCTGTTTAAAGCTTGGCAAAGAAGGCCACGAACAACAACTGCTGCTGCTGCAATTACTAATATTAAATACCGTCCTTTCAAAGTAGATAGCATTTTATGAGTTTCCTTAGGCAAAAAGGCAGCTTTCTGCCCCCCACTTCCATCTTGCTTGACTTGGCATTATTATAGGATTTTCAAAATGTCTTCATGTGGGACAGATCTAACATGGAGTTTTCTAGAATCAAACTTGTCGTATCTGCTCAAAAATGGAATGAGCAAAAGATACAGATTTTACAGGTACAGAACAAGGTACAGACTTATAAGTCTGCCTAGAGTGCAGAAATGTGTTGTGTTACCACCATGCCAAGTGCCCCCTGCCTGGAATGTAGATAGACAAGCATTTCTGAGGCTGTTAAGGCGGCCGACACCACCCCCATTTCTGCAGTGCCTTCTTGCAGAGGAGGTGGAGGCGAGAGACTACATATCTGTCATTCATAGCAGATAGAGAGAGGGAAAGCACTGCCAAGGTGGTCCATGTGTATGAAGCTTCTCCTCAGAGAACCACCCACATGGCTCCCCAGTGCTTGTGAAAGGATTCACCAGCTTTTTCTGCAAAATGTCACGGGCCTCCACTTGTTTAGCCTGTTAAAACAACGTTGGCTCATCTTGCCACAGAGAAATTGAAGAGCTAAGCTTTGGCTTGCTGGGATCCACCGAAGAGCGACAGACAGTGACCTCCAACAGACCCCTCTCCTCCCAGCTTCACTGTAGAATGAGTTCTAATGTGAACAAACCTCCTCCTGAAAAATGCATGCAAAAACTAAAAAGGTTTCTCTAGTAGTGTAATCATAGGGTTTTTTGATCAGTCAATGAATAGTTAATGGGTTTGTTTCCTGGTTTATGAGCCTTGAAATAGGTTTCAATTAGTTCAACAGTGCAGAGGGGGAAAAGTTGGTTATGTTAAGCTTTGTTTTCTTTTATTTGTGTAGGTTTTTTTTTCCCTGAAATGGCTTTCTTAGGTTTTTTTTTTAATGTGATTCAAAACACTGAAAAAGGAAATTGGAAGACGTAGGGTGGTTGGTTACTTTTCTGCATCCCCAGTCAGGAAGGACATCCATTATTACTATCACATGAAATTCAGTGGGAATCCAAACATCACTTTTATCTGGGAATACATGTTATACTTTAACAAGCTCCTTTTTTGTTATCCATACTACATGCAGAACTGTTTTCAGACAGATGAAGGAAAAGAGGAAGGTGGCAGGCACACAAATCCCCTTATTTATGTTTGAGATTTCTTCATGAACTTCCTGCACCCAAGTAAAATGAGGACAAGGCTCTCCAACGAACAAGTGCAGCTTAATTTTTTTTTTTCTTGGAAAGTCACCGGGAACATTTTGATTTAAAAAAATGTCCTGACAGCCCCAGCATTGCATTTATGCTTCATTATAATTAGAAGCTGCTTGCGGCCTATTAACACAATACTTTGTAATTTGAACATACTTGTCTTTAGACAATTATGGCTATGCACTCCCTTCCTTTATTCTCTGTTTCCTAGGAGATTATTAAAACACGAATAATAATAATGCACCGTGTATCCCAGACATCTGAAGACGCATACCAGACCCACCGGGGGAAATAAATCACATTTTCACAGGCATTTTCCAGCAACCTACTGTTCCATCACTGTCAGTATATCTGTCCTAGCCATAGCCCTCTGCTAGAATTTTGTCAGCGGGGAAACTCCAGCTGACACCCTCAGAAATACAGCTGACACTCTGCATATGTTAATCATCTCTGGGAATAGAAAAACAAAGCCATTGTACTTGACACGGAGACGGTCAGAGTAGACAGCTGAATTGAAGAACTTCTCTGACCAGCCTTGAACTTTCATAACTTGCAGGGAATTCTCCTGAATCCATTCCATAAGATCATAGAAGCGTTGTTGGAATACTTTTTGCTTGAGGCCATTAAGCTGTTCTGTAGCATCCAGAAGTATATTGCTGAGCCACTTCTATCTCATGGGTTGAATATATAGTTAGAATAAGGTGCTGAATTGAATGCGAGTAAAATCTGACATTTGAATGTGTGGACTCAGTATCTTTTCATTAGGCTGTCCTAATGGCAGTGGGCAAGGCCAGTCAATTGGTCTTGTGACTGAGTGAGGATTTGAATTTGTCTCATCCAAGTCCAACATGCTCTCCACTATGGTACACCTGCCCTCAACTATCTGTTTTCTTTGACAACTTGAAATGATGACAAAGCTCTCAAAGTCTGAGATATAATCTAAGATGGCTGCCAGGCAAAGTTATTTTAGATACCACACAAACTGCTTCAGTGAGCTGAATACCCGCAAGGCCTATGACACTATCAGCGCAATCCTGACTAAAGATCCGGCCGGCGGCCCAGGGCCACCCGCCGGATCCTGAGCCCAGGCTGCCCGTTGACTGGCGGGCCAGAGGTCTACTCAGGGAAGGGGACGCTCGTCCCCTTCCATGGGTGTAAACCGGGGCCGGCCTGATAGCTAAATAGCTGGCGGAAGTTGGAGGAAGCTGTGTAATGGCCTAGCCGCCTAGTGGGGACAGGGATATGGCGGGCACCATCCCCACCCCCTCCCGGGCCGGCTAGACCAATGGCCCCCTCCCTCACCCGCCGGACCGCCCACGCAGCCGCCGCGGGAGTGCTTACCTTCCTTCAGCGGCCGCATCCTTGGTCCGGTGTCGGAGTGAGGGAGGCCGGCTTTGCGTCAGCCTCCCTTACTCTAGAGTCATCACGAATGTGCTTTACGGCATGTTCGCGATGACTTCTGGCGACAGAGCACTCGCTCCGTCACCACGTTGTTCCGGTGGATTGCGCCCTGTATCAGTCATCAAGCTTCTCTTGAGGCCACCAGCGTAACTAGTGTTGTGCTGGCAGAGGCTGCTTTACGGCAGTCACAGAGTAGCCTCTGCCTGCGTGTGCTGCAGGCCCACTGGTGAGAAGGCCAAAGTGGCGTCCCATGCGCCGGTGGACGGTCGAAGATCTGCCGGCCCAGGTAAACTGGTGCAGGGGGTTGGAGGGAGGCGGGGAAGGGGGTCGAATGGGGTAGAGTGGTGATGGGGGCAGGGGAGAAGATGGATCAGGCCCAAAAGGGGTGCAGGTTCAGTGGGGGTGGCGCAGGCTGAATCCCAACTCCCTTCCTGGCCCTGATTTGCCTTTATGGATCAACATGGACTTGTGCCAGTGATTGAGCTAGCGCAGGTCTGAGTGAGTTGCCCCATAGTGGCTGCTGGGGCATACCCCGAGGGGACCTCTAGCAGCCAGAATTCCACCGCGGGATACAGAAATCTCCCGCTACATTGTCACGTGGGGATTTAGGTAGGATTGGGCTGCTCAAAAAACTATTTTCTTCTTCAAAACTACAGTGTGGGTTCATCCTTACTCTCTTGAAGAAACATAGCACTAGTTCTGTCAGTACCAAAAATAAGGCATGAACAAGAACTGTGATGTTCTGAAAGAAGAGTTGCCCATGTTGATTCAAGGGCTGTGATGTTTCTTCCTTAGCAATGACCCTTAAATTGGAAAGCAGCTGGCAAGATGACGGTAGTCTTATGCAATTTGTTACTTTTTATAAGAAGAGATAAGTTTCAGCATTTCAAAGTGCTATATTCTCCGCTTCCCCCCCCACACACACACACACTGTTTACCACATTTTGCATGTTGCCAGGAGGACTCTCTGACTACAGATGGAGCTGCAGACCTGAATCACCAGAACACGGGGAAATCTGAGGTGAACAATCTGAATCCTGGTCTGAACTTTATGAGTCATGAATCATTAAGTCTGATTCATTAAGTTCAAATCAGGATAAAAAAATAAATAAAATTCAAGAAAAATTACCTCAGGAACATAAAATCTGAAGTTAGTTGGGGTTTACATAGAGAAAATACAAGAAGATCAAATCTGAAGTTGCACCAGAAACTGAGGTGGTACAATGTATATCAGTATCATTTCAGTATCATTTAGAGATTTAGGAGTGAATGATGGTGGTGACCAGTCAGAATATGCATACATTTCAGATAGCAGTAATAAGGGGCCAAACTGAGTCAAAGTTAAGTACTTTTCAGTCCCATTGATAGGACAGAAATAAGCACAACTCTCCTGTGGAAACCAGTGGGATTTCACTGTGCTCAGCTTTGGCAGGGCTTGTCCAAGACCTCCTGGCATCTGAGGCGGTGCACCAAATGCTGTCCCTCTTACCACAGGGATGTGAGGTACAGGGGCAGCAGGTGAGACAGAACCTCCCTGTCATCATCCACGGAAAAGAGCTGCAGCCTAACCCTGAGATTGCGCACACCACGCACACTTTCACCCGAGAAAACCCACTTTCTTGGGTGACAGCGGGTGGTGCGTGTTTGCAATCTCAGGGTTAGGCTGCGGCTTTTTTCTGTGAACGACAGACGATTCTGCCTCACCTGCCACCCCCGCACCGCACGTCCCTGCCCCTTACCTAATAGTGCAGGGGGGTGGCCAACCTTCCACCAATAGGGCCTCTGCGTTCTTAAGAGTTGTGTAGCAGACAGAATCTTGGCAGCTGCAAGTGCTGATGGTGATGCTAAAGCAGCTGCACCTGCTGAAAGGCCCTCACCTAATACAACCATTAAAGGGCCAGCATCCATGTTGAAAGGTTGGCCACCACTGTAGTAGTGCATGAGCAGCTGCCTCCGCTGCTCCTCCTCCTGCTCTCTGGACTGAAAAAGGAAGAGAGGAACAGTAAAGAAGAGGAAGTGTGGAAGAGAGGAGAGTGGTGAGCTAACGTTTTGGTTCCCTTCTTCCTTTATGAATCCAGGAAATGGGAGGAGGAGGAGTGGTGTGTGGGGGTAAACCAGTGGACAGAGCCCTCCCCATCACATCTACAAAAGGGGTAGCCCTGAACTTTGGCTGGATTGAGTGGTCCCAGTGGTGCCCAGTATGAGTGGTGGTCCCAGTTACTACCAATGGTACATAAATGGTATACACGCTCTTACCATGGAAATTCTCACTCAGGAGCCACAGTGATAGCTACACCAATATCCCAGTGATAACATTATGATTCATCATCAAGATTCATCAAGACAGTGTAGTGTAGTGTAGTGTAGTGGCCAGGGTGCTGGACTAATGCCTGGGGAGTTCAAATTCCTGAGTTCAAATTCCTGCGCAGTCATAAGGCTTTGTGGGCAGCCTTGGGCTAGTCACTTATTTTCAGCCTAACCTACCTCATAGGGTGGTTGTGACAATAAAAAGTGAGTAAATTATTATTTATTGAATTAATTTATAATCCATCTGTCCCTCTGAATAATCAGAGCTCTCCAGAAGAAGGGTAGTATTTAAAAAGTGGAATACTAAATTCAGGTCAGGAAAAGAATAAATAACCAATAAGGTTATTACAACTATTAATAACTTTGTACCTGGGAGATGGTTCCACCATGAACTCAGACAAGCCATCACATTTTTGCAGTATTTATTTTTAATTTGCATTAATTTACCCTGGGGATAGAAGCAGTTTTAGTATTACCCCTGAACAGCTGCTGTACTATGCTCAATGTTTTCCACAGTCTAGCTAGCTACTGACAAATTCTCACTTATCCCAAGTGTATTATCTCAAGCCATGGTTTAGCCTAGAGACATAGCTTGCTGGGGTTAAAGCCAGAATTAAACCTTATTGTACAGCAAGCAATGGGTAATGCATAATGCTCTAGTCTAGTGCAGTTCCTGGGCCTAAGCGCTCAGCATGTTTTATTTTCAACACAAGTAACATCACAAATGGTGATCACCAATAACAACCAGCAACTACAATTCCAGGTTCTTCCTGTCATCACAAAAGGCACAAAATGGTGAGGCTTTGAATGAGTACATGAAGAGAAAAGTTCTATTTGTTTGTGCATATGATCAAGTGTATGTAAACAATAAAGGTGATCAGGTGGACAGAGCTAGGCTGGCCTCACATGTCGGTGGGTACCATACAGACTATTTATTTATTATTTATTTATTTTTCACATTTTTATACCACCCTTCCTCCAAGGAGCTCAGAGTGGTGTACATATTTCCTCCCCTCCTTTTTGTCCTCACAACAACCCTGTGAGGTAGGTGGGGCTGAGAGATAGTGACTGGCCCAAGGTCACCCAGGAAGCTTCGTGGCTGAGCGGGGATTTGAACCTGGATCTTCCAGGTCTAAGTCCGACTCCCAAACCACTGCACCCTCTACTGTATCTACAACATCTACTGTAGGGTAACTCAGGGCCAAACTGGTGGAGAAGGGGGTCTATGGGTGTAAATTAAGCAGAGTCATGAAGCGGAAGACCTTTTTCCGATTGCTCACCACCAATCCCCACTAGGTTGCTTCTAACAGTAAAACAGTTTCAAAGAAAAATACTTTACTTACTGTTTACGAGCATGTACATCTTTGTTGGCTGTACAGGCCCTAAACTTTGAAGCAGGGAATCCTAGAGCTATTTTCTTTGCATGGGAATGCGAGGCCTTGCGGCATGGTGGCCTCTATGCGGCTGGCCAGAGCTCATGGAGGCAGGTCCTGTACCTTGGAAGATCAGGAAGAGGGAGGAAGGAAGCCAGGCAGGGACACACACCCACAAGTCAACCAGGACAAGAGTAAAGGACTGAGACAAGTCCCCTCTCAGTCATCTCCTTCCTGGACACTACACTGCCCCTAGTGTCCTGCAGGTGGCATTGTACCTACTTTCCAATACAAACTAGAACAGTGATGGCGAACCATTTGGGCTTGGTGTATCAAAGATTTTGAAAATGCCTAACTTGACTCTGCTGGTGTGTCGCCCCCTCCCCCTTTAATAGTACTTTGACTATTGCTAATTTTAATAGTAATTTTGAATTGAACTGAACTGAAAACAACTATAGAACACATTGCATTTTATTTAATATCAATTAGTGACTTTTTTGTTGCTGAGTTTTACTAGATCAGTGATGGCGAACCATTTGGGCTTGGTGTGTCAAAAGTTTTGAAAATACCTAACTTGACTCAGCTGGTGTGTCGCTCCCCCCCTCACTTTTAATAGTACTTTGACTATTGCTACTTTTAATAGTAATTTTGAATTGAACTGAAAACAACTATAGAACACATTGCATTTTATTTAATATCAATTAGTGACTTTTTTGTTGCTGAGTTTTACTAGATAATAATTTGAAAGAGGTCTGCCAAAATCCCTGTCCTAAATGTTCAAGACAAGCCTGTAAAACCTGCGAAAATGTAAGGTGTTGGGGCCCTGGGGGGGAACGCTGGCCTATCACCCAAAATGACCTCGTGTGTCACCAGTGACACGCGTGTCATAGGTTCGCCATCACAAAACTAGTATGTGCTTTGAACTTTCATGTCTTGATGGGGGGGGCGTCCTATTATAAAAATCAACTGTGTTTGTGGGGGTTTGGATCAGGACCACAGTGTGGGTGTGGAGTTAAAGCCCTCCTCCCCCCAAATCCCGAATCCAAAACACACACACACAATTTGCAGCTGATCCAGCATTTGATTTGCAAAGTGGTGAAGCTGGTTGACACCAGAGATGAAAAAACTGAGACTGCTCCTAAAATGCTCATTCTGTCTACACGCTTTTGATTATATCCAATACAGTACTCAGAAAATGTCAAGTGTACTGTTTACATGGAAAAACAGTAATAATAGTGGAGAATAAAAACTGAACATTGGATATTTAGGACACTGATCCTTCCTACTTGAGTAATACAATGTATGCAGAAAAACAGACACCTAATATTTCAGGTTATATGATGTATCTATACATTAGGGGATGGTTGGTTGGATGAAGTGTGTATTTTGAAGTGGAGGAATAGTGGTCGTACTTTGAGGGTGAGTGACAGAGATGTATGGGGGAAAGTGGGGGAAAGTGTGGAAACTGAGAAGTTTGAATTTCTCTAGCATCCAGGGTCATCCAATGAAACTGATTGGCAATAAGTTCAGTTCTGACAAAACACAATACATAGTTAATGGAAGGAATTCATTATCAGAGGCTATCATGATGGAAAGTTATCTACTCTAGATGTTTGTTTTAATATTAGACAAATAGAATAGACTATTATTTTATTTTATTTTTATTTAAAGAATTTATATCCCGCCTTTCTCCCAGCAAGGCGGCTTACAACATTAAAATAAACATGTACATAAATAAGTAAAAACAAATAATGAAAACAATTAAAATAAACAACCCCAGTGGGTCACCTGTATTTACACTTGTTAAAAGCCATTTGTTAAAAAGCCACCATGTCAGACATAGAAAGCTAACCTAAATAAAAACGTCTTAAGGCCCTGCTGAAAGGTCTCTAAAGAGGGAGCCGTTCTTAATTCCAAGGGGAGGGAATTCCATAATTGGGGCGCCACAACCGAGAAGGCCCTATTCCGCGCCGCCATCCTCCTCACCTCCATCAATGGCGGTACAGTTAACAGGGGCCCCCCTGATGACCTCAGAGTACGGGTCGGATTATAAGGAAGGAGGTGGTCCCTCAAATACCCTGGACCCGAGCCGTATAGGGTTTTAAAAGTCAAAACTAGCACTTTAAATTGTGCCCGGAAACGAACCGGCAGCCAATGTAGCCACCAAAGCAGCGGTCCAACTGGGTCAAACCGACAGGCCCCGGCTACCACCTGGGCCGCCGCATTCTGCACTAGTTGCAGTTTCCGAAGAGTCTTCAAAGGCAGCCCCACGTAGAGCGCATTGCAGTAATCTAGTCTAGATGTCACTAGGGCATGGGTCACTGTGGCCAGGTCTGCCCGATCCAAGTACGGTCGCAGCTGGCGCACCAGCCGAAGCTGGGCAAAAGCCCCCCTGGCCACAGCCACCACCTGGGAATCCAGGAGCAGCTGCGCATCCAAGAGAACCCCCAAGCTGCGGACCTGCTCCTTCAGAGGGAGTACAACCCCATTCAGAGCAGGACGATAATCCAGTACCTGAGTCGCAGACTTCTGGACCAGAAGAACCTCTGTCTTATCAGGATTTAATTTCAGCTTATTTGCCCCCATCCAGCTCCCAACTGCCTCCAGACAACGATTTAGGACATCGACCGCCTCCTTGAAGTCGGGTGGAAAGGAGAGAAAGAGCTGGGTGTCATCAGCATACTGATGACTCCCTACCCCGAACCCCCGGATGACCTCTCCCAGCGGCTTCATATAGATATTAAACAGCATGGGGGATAGAATTGACCCTTGTGGCACCCCACACCTCAAGGGCAAGGGTGCCGAACAAGCATCCCCCAGTACCACCTTCTGGGTTCTATCAGCCAGGAAGGAGCGGAACCACCTCAGTGGATGGGGAGCCATCAATAACCAAGAGCCACACCCATAAACAGTGACGCTCCTACACCTCCCCGTGGGGGTGGACCGCCGACACGACACACCCCACATGACACCACGTGCACTGCCCCCTGGGGGGCTTGATGTCATTTTTATGCGCCAGCAGCGCATAAACACACACACGGTGCTTATCGGCTCCTTTTTGGAGCCAAACTACACCTGGGCGGGCGGGCCAATCTTGCAGCCGAGGATAGCTGCACGAAGAGGACCAAGCAGCGGGACAACGAGACATAAGTGGCGGAGGGGGAGCCAGGTCTAGAGGCAAGTACACCCGCCCCACCCCGCCGCTTGGGGCCCACTGCCCCCACCACCCCACCCCTAACAAAGCTTCTGCCCATAAAAGGACATTCCATGTTCAGAGCAAAATACCACTGATATCAGTGGCATTCCAGATTCCAGACTAGATGCATTTGAAATCAGAGACGACGGGCGCCCTCCCGACACCCGGGCATGTGGGGGCAGGGCCTGCGCGCGTCACATCAATGCGCCCCGTGCGTGACGTTGACGGCCCCCCACCTGTTTTGCGCTCATTTCGGAGCCGAACCGGCTCCAGAGAGGGAGGGAGGGCCGATCCAGCGCTTCGCTTCGGTGAGTGCCCCCGAGCGCGCGCGCCCAAGCTCCTGCTCCACGCGCTCCACCGAAGTTCCGCCGCTGTTTGAAACCATTGTTGTCCCAAGAATGAAGGCGTGCTAGTAGTGGATGCCCATTCAAAATGGTTGGAAGTGCATCCAGTGAACTCAGCAATTTCAGCAGCCACCTGCGAAAAACTCTGACACATCTTTGGGCCCACCATTCTGCACCTGCTTTGGACTTGTAGTGACAGGACTAATTGTAAATATCTTTTAAAAATGCAAAACCCTGAATGTTTTCATATGAGATAAGCCTTATACAGAGAACAAGGTTTTGCTCAGGTTTATCAGGAATTCAACACGCAGTGAAGTGGCTAGAAATGGACTTTCTGCCTAAGTAGCAGCTTTTCTGAGGTAAGGGACTCTCTGGAGAACACATTCTTTTCTGCTGCCAACAAGAGAGAAAGCTTGGATGCAAATCTCAGAATAGACTTCAATCACCATCTACTCCTTACAGCTTTTTATACAGAAATCTATGTTTTATAGAATAACCACACTACTGGTCCAAGTGGCCCTGTACCATCTACCTCCGCTGGTAGCGGTTCTCCAATGTTTTATGTAGAGAGATATTTCTGAGTCCTGCTCCCCAAATTCTCTTAAAGTAAACGTCAGATGTTTGAGAGCTTTTATTTTCCTCCCTTTTTAAAATTTTGTTTTCTTATTTATTTCATTTTTAGGGGGTGTATTTTATTATTACAGTGGTGTATTGAGGGTATGGGGGTGTCATGTTGCTTTAAATGTTGCTTTAAATTATTATTATTAATAATAATGAATTACTAAAAATGTAAGTGAAACACTTATTTATTTAAATATGTTGCTTTTCCAGTTTTTCCGCCTGTGTGATGTCATAGGGGCGTGCCAATTGGACATGCCCCTTTGCGACATCACTTCGGATTGTGCTGGCCAGACACGCCCCTGTGACATCACAGTTCCTTGACCCGACCCGACCCCGTAATGTCACTTTTGCCCCCCTCGGGGTCCCGGAAAATCTGGTAAGCCTATCTATAGCTGTTTGAACCAATAAAGGCATGTTTAAGGCTGCATCCAGCCATACTTCACACACACACACAAAAATACAGCTTACTCAACTTGGGTGGTTCAGAGCTGATTTCATTCAAGGCATATATAGTTATATATGATAGTGATTAGATGACAGCAAAGATCAGCAGCAAACTAAATAAACCGTATACCAGCTGTGGTGAACCAGGACATCTGAACGTAAATGTCAAATAACTCACGATGAAGGAGGGTTTAGCCAATTCTGCAAGTGGTTAAGGAAAACCCATCACTTGGTTAAACACTCCTTTTCCTTCCAATCCACTATATTTGAACAGAGGGATTTCAGAGCTGGACGGTCTCTCTGCAAGTAAGAGAGGAGACTGAGAAGTATCCAAGCTGGGGTGTAATTTGAATGCTTTGATAACACAGCAGAAGTATCTGCCCTTCCCTTGTTTTATGAGCCTCTCTCAGTACACTGTGTGTGGCATGACATAACATGTCACACCACTACAACATGTGGGCTGCTGCTGCTGCTCAGTACATACTGGCATGCATTTGAATTGCTCAGCCAGGTACCTTTGTTCTACACTTGCTAAAAGTGAGGCGTTTATAGGCAGTGGGGCTCTCCACAGCCCAAACTGAGGGAAGTCTCAAAAATAATGGCTTATGAATCCAATCATGAGAAAAAGAAAATAAATCTTGATATGAAAGACAGGGATTCAGGTTTGGGGTGTGTGTGCTTTTGGTGTATCGTATTTTGTTTGCAGCTTCCCAGTCATATTCTAACAAAAGATGTTTTAAAAGTCTCTCTCTCTCTCTCTCTCTCTCTCTCTCTCTCTCTCTCTCTCTCTCTCTCTCTCTCTCTCTCTCTCTCTCTCTGTGTGTGTGGTGTGGTGTGGTGTGGTGTGGTGTGGTGTGGTGTGGTGTGGTGGGTGTGTAGCGAGATGCTCATATTTCTTGGTAGGGCTTTTGTGACAATTATCCTACCAGAAAGTGGTAACTTGAGCAGCATGTGAAGCAAGCAACCACTTCTAAATCAAACTGTTTCACGCTCCACTCTTCCCCAAGTGGCAAAACGTCCTAAGGGCAATGCTTTACAGGGTCAGTTTCTTTGTGAGGAGGAGAGACTACTGGAGACTTGCCCTGTTTTTGTAATATCTGTGAAGTTACAAATTTAGGGCAGCATATAAATGAGCCAACCATTGAATGGGTAAATGGATTCAGTTCAGGGCTAGAGACTTTGCAGATGGAATCCAGTGTCCAAAGAGCTGGTGAAGTGTAATAGCTAAATCAGCAATCATCCTATACACGCTTACCTGGGTGCAATTCCCATTGAAATAGTGGGATTTACTTTTGAGTAGACATGCACAGGATTATGCTGCAAGAGACTGACAACACAATACTGCGCAAGCATGGCCGGCCTAAATGGCCGACCGCTGCATCCTGTGTGTATTGCGGCTTGCACCGGCGCAGCCCAGGCTCACCTTAGGGGAAGGGGACGTTCATCCCCTTCCCCCAGTGTAAGTGGCGCAGTCCACAATGGGCTTCTTAGAATGCACGCAACCCAGCACTGATATCCCAGTCCAGTTAGGCTGTGGAGTAAACGGTGCTGGTGTCTGCGCCGGCACCGCTTACTCCAAGGGTGCCGAAAATGTGCTTTCTGGCACATAGTTAGGCAGGATCGGGCTGTCAATCAGGACTTCCACAGCTCAAGTCTTGTCTCTGCCTTGAACCAAACCAGTGGTCTTAGGCAAGTGACTCCCTTTCAACTTTGGGAATAATAATACTTACCTTATAGGGTTGTCGTAATGGTTACATCAAAATAATACATGTGAAGTGCTCTGCACTTTCAAAAAGTGCTATACAAACTAAGTATTATTTATTTATTTGCTTATTTATTTCTCTCGCACATTTTTATACCGCCCTTCCTCCAAGAAGCACAGGGTGGTGTACATGGTTCCTTCCCTCCTTTGGTCCTCACAACAACCTTGTGAGGTAGGCAAGACTGAGATAATTATTTTTATAATAATATTTTTTCATATTTTTCATAATAATTTTATTGTTATGATGAAATAAGAATGAACTACTTATGCCCCGTAGAGGTGAATGGAATAGACTGAGGGTTGAAGAGGGTTGTGTGGGTTGCTCCAAACACAAGCAATATGGGCCAATTAGGTGAGGCTGGGAATGACAGTTTGCAACTGTGTGTGACTTTTTGCCCTCCTTTTAAATGCCATTGTGTGCAGTTGGTTCCTTCTCCATACTGGGAATTTTGCTGTGGTGCCAAGAGGATTACAGAATTAGACTGACCTTCATCACCACTTCCAGGCTGGAACCAGATAATATATGAAGCAGCCTGGGTGGCCTCCACGTGCAGCTGGCTGGCATGCCGTGGGTGGCCCAGGGACCACAAATCTGGGGGCCTGCGGCAGCCATTAGAATGCATCTCACAGGCCAGCATTCTATGCTCTGGACTTGACACTTCTGCAGTCACCTGGAAGCATGAGGAACAAGCACAGGCTCTCTCCTCACTCCAAAATGTCAGATGCCCTGTTATTGCAGACTGAAATCCTGACCTTCTGCCATGCAGACCAAACTGTCTGTACTCTGTTCCACAAGAATCCCTCACAAGATCCCTCATCTGTGGGGTGCAAATGGACAGAGGCAGGCTTGACTAAACTCACAAGCATATCAAGTTGCCTTATATCCTGGGGCAGACTATATTGTTCCAAGTGGGCCAGCAGCGCTGTCGACTCGGAATGTCTGTCGCTCCCCCTAGTCTCAGGCAAAGGTCTACCTGATCCCTGGAACTGGAGACGCCAGAGACTGAACCTGGGACCTTTGGAAGACAAAGCCTTGTGCTCTTAGGCTTAGGGGAAGAAGACATGAACGCTAGGAGGGCTGGAAGAGGCACATCAGTCCCTCTTCAAAAGTGTTGCACAACGACAACGGCATGCTCGAGTATCAGTTCTCAGGGCCAGACTGGACATGATGTGGGAGCTCTGTGTTTGGCACTCCCCGCATCTTTTTCCTTCTCAAGCAGCAGCCACTGGAAGGGGGGCATGATCTGGATCTGGTGGATCGGGGCCATGACACATGACATGGGGGAAGGGTGAGTTTCATTCTTTCCTCTCTTGGTAGTTCCCCAATTTTAACTCCTCCCCGCTGCTGCTTTTAGCCACAGAGGGAACACAGTTCCTTCCCATAAGTTTAACCCTCTGTAGCTAATAGTAGCATGGTGTGGGTGGGTGTGATTGAACAGTGCTATAGCATGGCCCTATTATGGCTTGAATCCAGATTCTCTCTCTCTCTCTCTCTCTCTCTCTCTCTCTCTCTCTCTCTCTCTGCAGCTGCTTTTTGATACAGGAAAAGATGTCAGCTGGTTCACAATGTCTAGTTTGGCTCTTACTATGGTGACCAGATGTGAAGGAGACCAAGGCTCCTGTACCTTTACTAATACTGCTGAAGTTCCAGGACTGCAGCAGGTAAAACATTTCTCATCCTTGCCCTGGAATTTCCTCTTCTCCGCTCTTAAAGAGACAGGAGCCCTGTGCTCCTTTGTATCTGGCCACTCTGTCTTCTTCACTAGAAACCTTTTGTATACTGTGTCCCCCTCACTGTAGCCTTTGCAGAAATGCACAGAGTGTCTGGAAGCTGTAAGACAATGCACCCGTTCTAAATAAAGAGACGCTGCTGGGACACAGCTGACACGACATGTCCTGACACTTACTTCCAAGAGGAATGAGGTGGGGGGACGGGGAACGGAAGGCAACTGCATTCCTAGATTATAACTAAAGAGCAAGGAACAGTTCCTGGAGAAAAAAGACCGTTGGGACATATCAGTCAATATTGCCCATCTGCCCCAAGTTTGCCAATAATAATAATAATAATAATAAAACGATAATCATTATCATTCAGGAGTGAAAAGAAGCTGGCCTATTCAGCTAACCAGCATGGTGTTATTCTGAGCTTAATCATGCCTTATGGGCACTTGGTTTGTATTTAGGGAGGGGTGAAGCTGAGTGCTTCAGAGGCAGCTAATGGAAACATTCTGCCTTAGGGGAGCACAGAGCACACCTGCTGTTCCCACCTGCACTTCTGGCCAGCATACAAAGGTAGGGGGATGGGTTGGTGGGGAGTGGGGCATCGCAATGCTGCTGAGCTAGCCTGTCTCAGACTTGCTGCTCCAGAAAGACCAGAGATTAGCAGGAGAGAGAGAGAGAGAGAGAGAGAGAGAGAGAGAGAGAGAGAGAGAGAGAGAGAGAGCGCTGTGCTTCTGAGCTCCTGGGAGTGCAGAGACTTTGCTTATTATGTCTTATGATGTGGAGCGTGGTGAAAAAGGCAACTTTTTAATGTTTCTCAAAACGGGGGCAGGGGAGTCAGACAACAGACACGGACGATCAGATGGAAGCATTTATTGGGTTTCTCTACCACCCTTCAATAATATTGCCTGGGCAGTTTGGAAACAGGCAATAACATCACAATACATAATTCAAGCAAAATGATAATGGAAAACAGAAGATTAAAAGTATTGGTTCACAAAGCAAGTTCGAAGGCCTGGGAGAACAAAAAAAATTAGCCTGACACTAGAAAGATAATAGTGTGGGACTGCAGCCAAACTTCCCTGGGGACAGAATTCCATAAATGGGTGCCACAGCAGAGAAGGCCCTCTCCCCAACAGGACACAGGATAGCTGCGATTTCACTCAATTCACTGAAAAGGAACTTTGGGCACCTGAGTGCTGCAGGACCAGTTACCTGCCTCAGGGTGGAAATGCAACGGTATGAAGAAATATAAATAGAAGAAATATCCAGTGGTGTTTAATATTCCAAGCAGTCTGAAATACACTGGCCTGAATCCAAAGCAGGTCTCTTGGTGTGTGCCTGTTACAATTCTGCAAATGCACAATTTCTGTTCATGTAACCAAACAGGGTAGTATTTTGTATACCATGTTTGGTGATGTTGACAGAGCTCTTGAAAAGCTACAGAATGTTGTTATGGCCACAGAATTCAGTATCCTAAAACCATCTGCTTTCATTGATCTTTTTAAAAAGCAAGTTTATAGCCCTTATGGTGGCTGCTAAAGATAATGCTTGAAAATGTAGGCAAGGTTGGTTGAAATCTAAGAAATTAGAGGTGTGGCTAAGGTTTCCAGGGATTGAGAAAAAGACTAAACGCTCTATCACTAGCAGGGGCAGAATACATTATGCAAAACAGCAAAACTAGCAAAATAAGAAAAAACTTGCTTGCATGCATTTGTTTAATTTGTACAGGTCACATAATTTAGTTTTTGTTGTTGTTGTTTTGGTTACAGAATTTGGGTTACTTTGGCACAAATATAGAGAGAGCACTGGTCCAGAGCCCAATACATGCACATATGTAGGAAAGCACTTAAGTGTTCAAACCAATTTATAACTATATTGTTTGAAAGATGCATACAACAAAGCAAGAACAAGGGATGATGGTGAGAGACATCTGGTTTATATTCTTCTTAACTACTAGACACCACTACTATCTCTCTGCTTGCACACTCATCTCACTGCTAAATGGCCAGAGCTTTTTCATCTCCACGTACCACTGGTAGTCTTTCAACAGCACTTTTGATTTGCAAAGCACCTAACTAGCCTTACTGTGTGTTGTCCACCACTATGCAAAGCAGGTCACTCTTATTTGCATTTGAACAATTGGGTAAGCTGCACTTCTATGCACACTTACCTGGGAGTAAGTCCCATTCAACTCAGTGGGGCTTACTTCTGAGTAGACATGCATAGGATCACGCTGTAAGAGATAGATTCACCAAAGGACACACACAGGGTGCCCGGATACAATAGAGGACAAAGTGCCTATACCTAACTTTGACCATTGTATAGAAGAAGAGGGAATTCTGGCAGGCCCAGCTCATCATGGAAGGGTGCAAAAAGCTGCACCTGCCAAAATTCCCTCTTCTATTAAATGTTAAATGTGGTTAATGTGGCTTCTGGTTAAATGTTTGGCCACGGCTGCCCATTACATTATACTGATGCCTGGCTGCCAATTGGCATTGCACTGTTTTCCGAGAAGATTCTGTGGCATGCCGTGGCTACCCTGGCTGGTTTCCATGGCTCCCCTGGGAGCCGTGCATCCCAGTTTGGGAACCACTGGTATAGGCACTTTGTCCTCCATTGTATCTGGTCACCCTGGACATGCAATAAGAAATCCATTGAAGAGAGGACACTCGAACACAGCTCTCCTAAGATCAACATCAGACTCTGCAACCCCTGAATCATGGTGGGAAAGTGATTTTGCAGTGGGAAGGTTTTCCAGCAGACACTAAAGGAAAAAACCCAGGTGTGTGTGTAAAAATGGCACAAGTCACCCCAGGGATCACCAATTTTATTTTGTTTTTGTTTTGCATTTGTCTAGCATTTTACTTCTTCATTTTGCTTAGCATACAAACAATGCTGACGATTAATAGAATACCGTATATTATTAAAAAAAAAAAACCAATAGTGGAAACTTTGTCTTTTAACTCTCACCCAAGAAAACATGGCTGTGTTTACATCTTGCTACTTCTGGTGCAACATGCAGACATGTTCCTCAGGTATACGTACCATCAATTTCAACTGAAGACATTTACGCACATATATACTTAACTCTCCCAAAGAAATCAATGGAGATTAAAGGACCTGACTTACGGCGCAATCCAGAGTAAGTTTCCGCCTGCGGACCGCAGGGGGAGGCTGTCATAAATGTGCCATAAAGCACGTTTTCGGCACCCTTCGAGTAAGGCCCGCTGGCACGCAGGCTGGCAGGCCTCACTCCGCCGTGGAACCAACCTGTAGCCACTGGAGCAAGGTAAGTGTTCCTTCGGTGGGAACAGCGGCGGCAGGCCAGGCAGTGAGGTAGGGCAGCTGCTGGCTGAGCCGGCCTGGGAGGGGGCAGGGATGTCGACTGCGATTTCCCCATCCCCGTTGCCGGGCTTGGTAGCCCTTACACCACCGCCTCGGATGTCCGTTGGCTCGAGAGCTAGTGAACATCCAACGAGACCCATCGGGGCCTTTCAGAGTTCCCCAAGGAAAACCCGGGTCGCAATTCTTATGGATTACACTCAGTTCTTAGGGTTACACACACTAAGAACACAATTCTTATGGATTACACAAAATTGGGCTGCCCGCTACGTTGTGCATGGTATAACTTACTATCATTCTGAATTCAAAGTGGTTTTTTAAAGATTTTCCTGCGTGCGTGTGCGAGTGCACAGTTAACAGAAATTGTGAGAATGAACCAGCAGTCACATTCCTCTATCTTACTTCACAAGCATTTAAAATATTTTCCCATGTAATTTGTCTTCCCCAAAAATCAAAAGTACAAATATGGTTTTATCTTTCTAAAAAGCAGAATCAGTCCCTTATAGACTCCCAATACCGGATAGAACAGTGTATCTATGGCATTTAAGATTACCTTTGGAACAGATGCTGTTGCCAAGAAAAGCCAGTGAAGGGAAAATGAGTTCATCGGCTATTATTACACTTGTGCAGGTTTAGTATATAAACAATATCAAAATGAGTTTTGAAAGCAAAACAATTATTCCAGGCTGCTTGATTGGCTATGAAATGTTAATTCTTCTTAAGCCATGGAGCAAAAATGACTTACGAGGATAAATCTGTCAGTTCCTCAGTTTGTAGTTTGTGCATTCGTGGTGACTTGGCAGAGAATGTAAATTATGGTTCACAAGGATTAGAGTTTATGTTTTTCTTATGGATTTTTTTTTAGTGCCTTGTGGTTTTTCAAATACAGTGAAACAGAAGACTGCTTCAAGCACTCACTTCATTACAAATTCGGTCCATTAACTGAAAGTACAGTTTGACATTCTCTGTTGACTCCTGTGTCAGACTCTCTAAGGAGGAGAAGCTTCCAATTGGTCCAAACTGCATTCGGATCCATGCACAACAGAAGTAAACGCTAGTGGCAAGTTAGCAATTTGTAGAAATTAATTGGCATGGCAAGCACCCTTTCAGCCCAGACCTATGTGTATTTACCTAAAAGCGATCGAAAGGTCGGCAGTTCGAATCCGCGACGGGGTGAGCTCTCATTGCTTGGCCAGCTCCTGCCAACCTAGCAGTTCCAAAGCATGTTAATGCGAGTAGATAAATAGGTACCACTTGCGGGAAGGTAAACAGCGCTCCGTGTTCCAGCCGCATGCTACGCGCTGCGGCAAGGAGAGTCATGCCGGCCACATGACCACGGAGGTGTCTTCGGACAACGCTGGCTCTTCGGCTTTGAAATGGGGATGAGCATCACACCCTAGAGCACTGGCGTCGACAGGGGGAAGCGGGGGGGCAGGCCGCCGGGGGGTGTCGCGCGTCTAGGGGTGACGCGCGATCACCCCCCACTTACAGTTTCGAGCGGAGGGTGGGCCCGCCCGCCCTCCCCTGTGTCCGTTTGGCTCCAAAATGAGCCGAAAACGGAGCGGGGAGGGCGCTCTGCTCCTGCGCGTGACGTCACGCGCGGGGGCGGAGCCTCCCCTTAAGGGCGACGCGCGCCCCCGCTCTGGGGTGACGCGCGTCGTCGCGACGCGACTACCCTAGAGTCGGACACAACTGGACTTAATTGTCAGGGGTCACCTTTACCTTTACTTAAGACCCATGTAGTTACATTTATCATATTTGTGTTCTCTTTCTCCAAGGGTTGCCCTATTTTATCCTCAAAACAAACCTTCCCCAAAACTTCACAAAGGGTTTTTCATTCTCTCTTTATAACACTTACCACCCCCACCCCCAAACCCTCCCTATGAGGTAAGTTAGATCAGGGGTGGCCAACCTTTCTACATGAATGCTCCTGGGACTTTAATGGTTGTCTAGGTGAAGGCATTTCAGCAGGTGCAGCTGCTTTAGCAGCACCATCAGCAATTACAGCTGCCAAGATTCTGTCTTCTAGGAAACTCTTAAGAACACAGAGGCCCTAATGGTTGAAGTTTGGCCACCCCTGAGTTAGACTGAGGCAATAATGGTTTGAACTGGAAACTTGCTGAAGCAGCCCAGCCATGAGGCTGACTGAAGTGCTTGCTTCGAGTGGAAGGCTGGGGAAAGCAGCAAACTGACTGGGGCTAATCTGCACCCCACACCCTGTGATGTTAGATGCTTCCAAAGGGGGGTGTTCACAGCCCTTCTTTTGGTCTCTTCTTGGTCACCCCATCAACCTTCAAAATACTCCACTTGGGAGCTGTAGGGGTTGCGTTGGGTCTTATAGAGGTTCAGCTCCAGAGTTGTGGGTTGGCTTCTCTGCAGCAGACATTTGGATGACCTGGATTTGGAGGGGCCCTCTCATATTGAGGACAGTCTCTAGCTGACTTCACTGCTTCATCTGAGAGGTAATTTATTTTCCATTTAATAAATGTAGCCCCTCTGAATGTTGAAAGCTTGCTACTCAGGATCCAGGTCAGCATGCTACTGGTACTACTTGGAAGACCTGGTCAAGGACCACCTTTGTTTGTATACACTCTTCATCTCTCTGAGAGTTTCAACCATCACAAGACAGAATCCTTGATCTCAACAATCAATGAACAGGGTTGGTCCCCTTGTTCTAGTCTAATGGATGTAATGGAACAGCAATCTGGAGGTTTCCTTTCCTTATTTATGGCACAATCCTGTGGAAGTGTCAGCCTGAGGAGCGCACGCTCCGCAGGCGGAGGGTGCTGTAAATGCACTGTAAAGTGCGTTTTCTGCATTTGTAGAGTAAGGGTCGCCGGTGTGCAGGCCGGCAGCCCATACTCCGCATCCCGGACGACCCTGCAGCCACCGGTGCAGGTAAGATTTACACCGGTTGGTACAGGGGCAGGCGGAGGGTGGCTGTTTGGTGAGCTGGCCTGGGAGGGGGCGAGGATATCAGTGGCGAGTGCTGCCAATATCCTGCTCCTGTTCCTGGACTCAGCGGCCCTTTCCCCACTGCCTTGGATATAAGTCGGCTCAGGAGCCGACGTACATCCGAGGAGGCCCATTGAGGCCAGGCAGCCCTACACTGGGGGAAGGGGATGAACTTCCCCTTCTCCTGAGAAATCCCTGGGCCACACCAGAGCAGCCCAGGAAGGGCTGAGTTTCCTGTGGCCGACCCTATGGGCTGGCCGCGGATCTTTACGTAGGATCGGGCTGCCCATTCATGCCGGTTAATCATGGTGCCCTTTAAGAAGAAGTCATAGTTGGTGGTGTGCTGGGCTGGGAGAGACCATAGAATGACTTAAGCCAGAAAAGTTAAAGGGGGAGGACGAGGACGGTGTCTCAATCAATGAACAGGGTTGGTCCCCTGTTGGTCCCCTCCTTAATATAAGTAAGTAAATATATAAAAGGGGGTCTCGACCCACTAGGGTTGAGGCCATTGCATTTCCTCTTCTGTTTTCTTGCTCCCCAGCCCATCCAGAGTCATTCATACTACATTGTAACAGGTAAGTTGTGACATATGTAAAGAAATTTGCTCTGAAACTGTGCAATTCAAGGCCATTTCATACATTACAAAGTGGGAAACCCAGTTGCCATTATGTTTATGTACAATGGGAACCTGTCTCCTCTTTCTGCTCTCTGATGTGTGTACTTGTATGATGATGCATATGTTTGTCACATTCACACTTTATATTTACATATACATTTAATTATCTCTTTTTTAACGTTTACCATTCAAGCAAATCATCAGATGACTAATGTCAAAGTAATTACAATGGCACAGGCGATATATGAAGGCAGTGGTCCATGCATGCCACTTAGGTTTATAGCTTTGCTAACTTCCAAGATAAACTTCAATGGTTTTTCATTCAATGGTTCTTTACCCAGCGTGTAATTCATCTGTGGAACTCCTTGCCACAGGATGTGGTGATGGCACCTGGCCTAGATGCCTTTAAAAGGGGTTTGGACAGATTCATGGAGGAAAAGACCATCACAGGTTACAAGCCATAAGCAACCTCCTGGTTTTAGAAGTGGGTTTTCTCTGTGCCAGGTGCAAGGGAGTGTCAACGGGAAACAGGTTATCTTGTTGTCTTATGCTCCCTGAGGCATCTGGTGGGGCCACTGTGTGATACAGGAAGCTGGACTAGATGGGCTTTTGGCCTGATCCAGCAGGGCTCTTATGTTCTTATGTTCATTCTAGTGATGCTTGCAGATGCAGGTAACTTTACAGTGTTGTAATCCAGAGCACAGTGGGAATTTACACCAGAAAATACATGTAGCCCAGAATGAGCTGGTGCTGATTCCTAATGGATATATAAATATATTCTCCTTAATATAAGTAAGTAAATATACTTCCGTGGTGAAGAATTGTAGACTTTTGCAAGTGAAGAACAAGTTCCAGAGAGGGAGCGGTTTTTGTTTGTAGCTGCACAAACAACAAAGAGCCCTGTGGCATCTTAAAGATGAACCGTCTTTGTGGCCGCCGTGCTAGCAGACCCGGTTTTGCTTTGGAGTCGGCTTCTTTAAATAGGAGAAAGGCCACCTCTGCATCTGGAAGGGTATGAAAAGCAGGTCTGACTTAATCAGCACATTGATTTGCTTAACAACTCCAGGTATCCTGAGCTCTTGCTGTTGGCAATGAATACTTAGCACCATTTGAAGATGCATTTCCTGCCAATTAGTGCTTTACAGAAGTGGTTTAACTGCTTTGAAGAATACCCCTAAAGGAATCTATACTTACAGTTGGCTTCCATCTGGGCACAAGGGAGACTGTGCACACACACTCCCATTTATTTCTCCAACATTTGCACGTTCTTCCTCCGGGGAGATATTGATGATTTTGAAATTGAATAACAGCATTTGGAGTGTTCAAAGTGTTTCCATATACATTATCTCACTAATCCTTACCACATCCTTTCGAGTAGGCCAGTATTATTATTCCCATAATGCAGATGGGGAGGGGTGCTGAAGTTGAGAGAAGAGTGGCTTGCCTAGTGAGTTTGTGGCTTGAGATGAGATCTGAGTGAAGAACTTCACTCATTCAGTCCACAAAACCACATAAGTACTGGACAAGTCTAAAGGGAGCCAAACTCATAGGCTACTATCCACTTTTGCTATTTCTATAGCACTGAGAAGTTGACAAGTATTTTACCTTGCGTGCACCCTCAGAACAAGCATATGACCATGACTGCCATGTCATAAATGAAAAACTGAAGCTGAAAGAGGAACCATGTGCAGACAAGAAGGTTTGCATGTACACAGATGATGGGGAATGGGTCTTCTGGGTCCACCCCCAACTTCCACACATCCAAGATGCCATTTCCACAGGAATCTACCCTCATAGGCTCCCAATACATGATCCATACCCTCAGCTTTGTAGGGTGCACATCATACATAGAAGCCTATGAGATTTGGGGTCTGTCAGTACAGTATAGGGTACTCCTGACAGACAAAATTCTGGCACCTGAGTATTGTCTCTTGACCCTGTTAGTCTCCAGTAAAGGAGTAAGATCTTGCACCTGGGGCCATAATTCATAGAAAATGCTCTGTTCATCTAAGATACAGACCTATTTCATATACTTATTATAAGTCCCCTGCCATGAAGCAAGACATGATATGAGTGATCATGAGCCCCCCTCCCCCTGTTTTCTGCTGCCATGGTATGTGGTGGTGAGCAGCAGCATAGCAACAGCCACACTGGCAGATACCGCATGGGGTGTGTGCGAGTGTGGCTAACTGGACGGGTGTGTCACATGCCAGCCCATTGATTGGCCCATGCAGTCATCCCTTTGATTGGTGCATGTGCCACAGTCTCCCCGCCAGGTGTGCCTGTTTGCAGTGTTGCAAGGTGTTAAATGCCAGATGAAGTACTCTTTGCCTAACACCTGCGATGGCTTGATGTTTAGAGAGCAGCTTTGTGGATTGGCCATTGTGGGTTCTAGACCTGTCTCCCTCTCTTCTTTTTGTCCCTACAATGGGTGTTTCTGGCCAGTCATGCTAAAGGTGAGAGCCTTGCTGGTTCAGGCAGGTCCCTTGGCTAGGCTAGAACCCCATTTGCCTGGTTCTCAGCCTGCGTCTTTCTTTGTGCAGTCAGCTACCAGCATCTTGCTTTGCTTGAGTGCTGTCAAGTCTCCCCTTGTGGCTTGTTCCAGGCCCTCCCCTGGGATTATGGCTCCTTCCAGCTGGGAAGGGAACTACCCATATATACTCATGTATAAGTTGAAACATGTATGCCTTAAAATTGACCCTAAAACGTGGGTTGACTTATATATGGGGCTTCTAAGAACAGCTGCTTGGTGTGGGGCAGGAGGGGGACCGGGCTGAGAAGCAGGAAACACAGGGGTGGTTAAAAAAAAGTAGACATTTTATCTTGTTCTGAAGCAGCACAGAACGGAGCTCTTCTCCAAACAGGAAGGAAGAAAGGTGAAGGAGCTTATGGGAGTTGTAGGCTTTGTGAGGAGTACAGTATTGTCACTGGCGTCGCTGGAGGTGGGTCGGAAAGCTAGGTTCTGCAGCTTTCCGCCCCACCGTTACTCTCCGGTACAAGGTGCTCCACCCCCTCGTCGTAGGAGCCCGTCAGCGGAGAGAAAGCAACGTGCAGGGACTCTCCTGCGCATTGCTTTCTCTCTGCTGACAGGCTCCTACGACGAGGGGGCGGGGCACCTCGTACCGGAGAGTAACGGTGAGGCGGAAAGCTGCAGAACTTAGCTTTCCGCCCCACCCCCTGCAACGCCAGTGAGTATTGTACTTCCATAGTAGCAGCACTCAGAAAGATTACAACTCCCACAAGCTCCTTCACCTTTCTTCCTGTTTGGGGAAGAGCTCCGTTTCTGCTGCTTCAGAACAAGGTAAAACGACTCTGTGGTGTTTTTGTTTTTACCCACCCCAAACTTTTGTTGCTACCTCAGAACAATTACTGTTAAGTCATTTTCAAAGAATTTCATACATCTCTATGTTTTATCCTCAACTTATCCACGGGTCAGAGGAAAATGTTGCAAAACCTCCCCTACTATGACATAAATAATAGAAATTGCGTATTACTTTTCTAGATATAGTAGCATCTTCTCTCATTGATTTCAAAAGCGCAGACGTATAAATATAAATTGCTCTCATTGTTTTCCATTTCCATAGGTGTATATAAGAGCAAATGAAATCATTCTCATCTTTTCAGGGAGGAATACAGTACAATAGATAATTTAGGCAATCAGGATTATTATGTTCCATTTGGATTCCTGGACAGGAGACAGGGTCGGCTGCACTTCTGAGCGCAATACAGTTCAGTATGCTCATGCAGCTTCCTCTGGCAATGTTCAGAAACAAAAGCATCAACAAGCTGCAGCTCTGTCTATCTGAACATCATAGTTCACATTCATTGGAGGAGGATCAAAGAGCCTGGTGGAATTCCATTTGAAAGTATACCAGAAAAACTCCTGACAACTGTAAAATAATTTTTGATAAACAGTCAAACGCTTGACTGTGTTGGGACAATACTTGTGTCTGAGCAGTGGAAGCATCTTGTTCATGTCATCCATGTGAGCATAAGCAGAGCTTTGACCTCCAGAGTGGAGGAGGTGACACGCTATAGACATAGTCCAAGGCAAGTTGTTCTCGGTGTGCTCGTTATCCAAATGATCGTGTCCCCCATCAAACGAAGGGCATCCCATATTTCATTTCATGTTTTAAGAATTAGCTCATCTTCATCTAAAACCTCTGCGTGTCGGCAGCAATCCTGGATGGAGAGAAGACATGTGTCTCGTGGCGGGAAGCAGCAGCAGGGAAAGAAGGGAAGAGAGGCAACTCTAGCTAGAGACTGTGAGTGAATCTTGTCACCAGGACTGAATCTGAATTAGAGAGGGAGTTGGTGAGTGCCAGGTCTTCACCACAAATGGAGTTTAAGAAGATTAAGTGATGGGAACCACCTGCTCTAATCCGCACATGCCATTGGCTACTAGGAAATGCAGAAGTCCATTACCAGTGTCCAGTCACGGGCATGCGGAGAAAGCTGGGTGGCCACTGTCATTAGTTCCGCCATCTTGATTCAGTTTTAGCCTGCTTGCTCAGAGCCTATGGGCTGATCTCCACTTCAAAGGGATTCTGCAGTTCATCATACATACTAGTGCATTCAAGGCAAGTTGTCTAAGAGTGATTTTGGAACTATGAGTTCAACGTTTAAATCACTGTGAACAATTCAGCCCCATCCCCTGGCTTCCTTTTTCTTCCATGGCCCACTGGTCCGCATGCTCCAGAAAACAGAATGTCTCTCCCGAGGCTTCTATAGATTTTCCCCTTTGCCATAGCACCAATCACTTCCCTCACAGAAGCTGCACACTTTGAGCAATTTTGGACATTGCAGAGACACAGCATGACTGACTTTTTCCAAGTCCTGTCTTCTTAACATGTAAAATGGAAACTCGTACTTGCCTCCCTCAAGATGGGATACAAAAGTTCTGAATGTGTGATGAGCTCATGCATCTCATTACAGGCAGAGGCGTTGCTGTGGCGTGGCGAGGGGGGCACCAGGTGACGCGCGTGCACACGCGCGCAGAAAGGTGACGCGCGCACAGGCGCCCGTCGCCTCCCCTGCACGCACAGGCGCGCGTCGCCTGGGGGCCTCCCGCACGCCTCGCCAGGCCGGCTCCGGGCGCCTCCTCAATCAGGAGAGCCGGCTCAGGGACGTCTTCCCCGGCCGGCTGCCTGGGGCCTTCTAAGCAAGGCCCGCTGCGCGAACGTTATTTATAACGTTAGTTTTGCACATGCTCAGACTGTTACTGAGGGAAAAGGGCAGCCCTTTTCAAGCCCCATCAGAAAGAGTCCAGGGAGGGGGTTAATCTGGGGGAAGTTCTTGTTTGGTTTAGGAATCATGATGTCACAGAAGGCAGCCTTAATGCTCGCTCTGTGTGTGTGTGTGTGTGCATGCACACACATGTGCATGTGCGTGCATGCATGTGCATAATTACATTTTGCATGCCAAGCAAGAGAACCTCTGGGGGAATACAGTGTTCAATTTGTTATACAGCCAAGCATTATGAAAGGGACAAACTTGTATTCTGAGCCAGGTAATTATAAATGTCAGCAACAGTTGTTTTCAAAGGACATCTTGTTGGTGCCAATAGGTTGAGCAGTTTCAAAGCTTTCAGTGGAAACAGAGTGACAGTGGAAACAGTTGCTATTCAATGCTTTTGGTCAGTGGTGGTGATCTGATTTTGCACTGCACTGCAGGGGGCGTAGCTCTAAGTTCTGCCGCGGTCAGACCCTCTGTTACACGGGAGCACAAAGCACCCCCGCCCCCTCACCTTTGGAGCCATTCAAGTCAGTGAAAGCACCGACTTGAATGGCTCCAAAGGCGAGGGGGCAGGGGCGCTTCGTGCTCCCGTGTAATGGAGGGTCTGTCCGCGGCAGAACTTAGAGCTACGCCCCCCTGCAGTGACAGATGGCATATCACCATCGCATGCAGAGTAGGGCTCAGCCTCAGTAAAAATTTGCCAGTGCTTTACAGACACTTGGGCAGAAGAGTGGGTTTTTTCTCCTTGCTGCTGTAGCCACAGGATAACTTTTTTTCCAAAAGATCTCTGTTGTAGTCCATTTACCTTGCCACAAGTTGAGTGCCACCTGCACCATAATCCCTCTGCTCTGGTTTCATCTTCCTCATGTGACAAACTGAATGCACCCATGAGATTGTTTGTGCAGCCACCTGCTCTTCCTCCATGCCAGTTGGTGTCAAATGAGCAGCTTAGACCCCCACCACTCAGTTCTCAAGGAAGTGAACATGGATTGGACATACTACTTGTATAGGGAGGTATACAAATCTACACATTAACATGCAGGGATGTGGATCAAGTCTCTGGGTCCAAGTCTCAAGTCTTTGCCCCCAAGTCCCGAGTCTTTGGTTGCGAGTTGCAGGTCCCTATCTAGTTAATGGGGAAAATGGGTTTCAACCTGAATAAAATTTGACTTGTCGTAAAAGGCTCCAAGTCTCGAGTTGAGTCTTTTGAGTCTTTTACAATTGCCGAGTCAAGTCCGAGTCAAGTCACTAATGTGACTTGAGTCTGACTCAAGTCTGAGTCAATAGACCCAAGTCTACGTCACTGTTAATATGAAACTTCAAGCATGACCCAGTGAAGTGCAGTAACTAGTGTGTTGGACTTTGACCAAGTAGACATGGGTTCAAGTGCCTGCTCAGCCATGTAGCTTCCTGGGTGACCTTTGGCCAGGCACTATCTCTCAGACTAACCTACCTCAGAGGGTTGTTGTGAGAATGAAAGAGGAGGAAGATCCAGGTCTTTAGAGAAAGGGTGCTATATAAATAAATAAAACAGCAAATGAATAAGCATGTGGCGGTGTGGGTGGACCGCCTGAGCCCAACCGTGCATTCCACTTGCTGAAGGTGTAAATAGGCTTCATGTCTTTTTTGCATACAGCCATGCTTGTGTGAAAGAAACCTCACATGGAAGGGAAGTTACCACATCAAGAGAAAAACCCTTGAAAGCTGTAATCACAGCATTCTCTTAATTCAATTGCAAAAGTAGCCTTTACCACTTCCTTTCATCCTCATGAGTGAGCACATTAATCTTTCTCTTTATGCCTTTGCATTTACTGCATGTCATCTTATCCCAACTTTGCGCATTCAAGATCATAGTCAGATTTCTATTGGTCTCCCTTTTATTGTGATGCTTGCTGGAGAATGAGAGACCCAGTTACTCATGCACGTTGCTGGCTTCTAAATTAACTGTAACTACACAGGGAGAAAGACTTTCATGTCACTGTAGACAGCTTAATGAAAACCTCCTGTCTACATGCAGCAAAAGAAAGCAAACAGAATGATGATAGGAGGCAGAAGGAAAGAAATAGAAAAATTGCTAGAAATAGTCTAATGTCATGTAAATCAACAATGCATGCGCATTTCAATTCTGTATATTTTGCTTTGAGCCCTTCTGTCTCAAAGGGCAAAAACATAGAATCCCCCACCCACCCACCCCCAAGATCTTGATGTAGGTGATGAAACAGGAAACGGAAAATAATGCGAAGGAAGGTTTGAAAGGCTGAGATGGTTTAGAAAGGAAAGAAACAACAGAGGGGTTGCCAAGAGAGATAAAACAGACCGATGACTGAGAAGGTCACTTGCAGCATCCGATGAATATGATCCAGCCGCAGCTGAGCACTTTTAAGGCCTATGCATTTCAGTGAGAGAGATTTTTAAGCACATTCTTACATTTCTTTTGCTGAAATAAATGGAAGGTAAAATAGCTTAGATTGTGTCCCTAGACTGCAATGTTTCATGCTCAGGAGTAAGCCCCACTGTGACGACTGTTCGTTCTCCAAAGAGCTCGACAGCAAACATGGAGGTAATCCTCGTTTATGCTTGGAGCAACTCACCACTTCCCTTTCTGTACACTGACTATATATGCTTGGGGTGTGTTGTGTGTGTCATTTGAACACCTACACAATCCATTCAATCATCGAGATCTCCGTGTTTTTGTTTTTGGGTCTGTGTTTTTAGCCCTTTAAGATGAAGGAGTAAAAAAAAAATACTGTATACAGAATTTGAAATTTGCATGATTGTTGATTTACATGACATTAGACAAAAGAAAGCAAACTGAACGATAGGAGGCAGAAGGAGAGAGATAGAAAAATGGCTAGAAATATTCTAAAATAATTTAAATCAACAATGCATGCACATTTCAAATTCTGTATATTTTGCTTTAAGCCCTTCATCTCAAAAAATACAGACCAAAAAAAAAATCTTGATGAAACAGGAGTTGGTGAGTTTTATGCCCAAATGGGGATTTGATCCCATGCATTATTGGCCCATTCAACACTATACTTTGTCGCTTGTTTCCACATAGGGTTATTTGGAAAGTCCCTCTACTCCAGGTGTGTACTTCACACATTCCTCTGATGTGGAAAACGTATGCACGTCCAAGTTGTATGTGTGTAGGCCCATCTTGCTAAATTTGCCACGCAATCCTATCTAAACTTCCGGCGGTGGAGCAAGCGCTTTGCCGCTGGAAGCTGACAACTCTAGAGTAAGGTCCGTCGGCGCTAGGCTGGCAGCCCATACTCTGCCGCTGGATCTCCATGTGGCCACCGGAAGAAGGTAAGCAATCTCCCAGCGGCCGCATGGGCGGTCTGGGCAGCGAGGGAAGGGGGCCCATTTGCCCAGCGGGCCCGGGGGGGGCGGGGATGGCATCCGCCATATCCCCAACTCCTGCTGGGCCAGCTCGGCCGTTACACAGCCTCCTCTTTTGAATGTCCCCTTTCCCCGAGTAGACCTCCGGACCGGGCCAGCATGGCCCGGAACAGGAATAGGATCTAGCAGGCGGCCCAGGGCCACCCGCCGGATCCTTAGTTAGGATTGTGCTGTTGGTTTGATACATGGATATTGGGGGACAGGGCTATCCCACTGACTATATATGCATGGTGTGTGTGTGTGTGTGTGTGTGTGTGTGTGTGTGTGTGTGTGTGTGTGTGTGTGTGTGTGCGCGCGCGCACGTGCACGTGTGTGATTTAAACATCAGCATGTTCAGTTCAATAAGCTTGTAATCAATGTAGAATGTACCAACTTAGATAATTATCATACTACAAGATAGCATGTCTGCTAAATCCATTCTTTTGTATATCCTACCAAGTAAGGTTCTGGAACTGCCTACATGTCAAGACAAATGCATCCTTTACATTTTTACACCTGCTTAATCAAGGCTTTCTATACAATCAAGCTTCATTTTGCACAATAGAATGACTGTCATTGGCGGTGCACCATCTTCTCTCATGGAGTTCCTGTTTCAGGAAAATCTAAGCACTTCTGAATGAATGCACATTCACTGCTGTTCTGTTTGCTGTGTCAGTGGAATGCAATTAGGCAAATGCATGGAATTTTGAATATTCCAATTGGATTGCAGATACCCATGTCATTTTGTAAACTATGTTTGACAATTTTATTTTGTTAAAGTAATAATTTGGTGGCTGTGTGCTTCCCCTTCAATGTAGGACCAACATCTAGCCATAATTTTTTTTAAGGGGCAACATAAAGAAACACATTTATTCTCTTCCCCCCCCCCCCCAGCAATGCTGTCCTTCCATATCTATTATGTACAGTTGGGTCATGAACTGCTGTCATTGAAAAATTATGTGCAGGAGGATCATATAATGGCTAAAACATGCTTGGTGAGATGCATTTTCAAAAACTGGGTAGGATCCAGGAAATGAAGGATATTTCTGTTCCCCTGATTTCAGTGGAGAGGGTGCTCAACTCTCCCACTGAAATCAAAGAGATTTAAAAGTGCTTAACTTTGGCTGAATAATTGTGCCTATTGTAGGACTTATTGAAATACTACTGTTAGTGTGCATTCTTGCTTTTTGAAACAAAAAAGTAAGTCCTAAATGCTGTCGGAGTTCATTTCTATTGGTGATCAATCTGCTCTTGGGATCAAAACATTTGATAGGGCATTAATGTGGTTTCATTAATGTTCTGGGATCCTGCACGGTAAACATCACCACTTTTTTTATTGCATTGAACATGATATCTTTTACAGGGTGACATTTCATGAAGATTGTGATCCTATGCACCTTTGTGGGGAAGATCACTTGATAGTGTATTTATGTGCATTGTATTGGAATCAGGATGCAATGCTGGTATTTGTAATTTACCAATGGTTGCATAGTTACTCCTTAGTGCTAAACAGTTGCCCTGAAGATTAACTTTTCAGCCAAAGAGAAACTGATTGCCTTACTTGAGTCTTTGCTTCCAAGCAAACATCTGGTTCCATTTAAGCACATTCACATTTGCAACTTACAGTTAACATTTTTGGCACCGGGAGCAGTGTCTTGCAATTATGCTAAGTCTAGAAAGGAGAAGATTTGCTTTTACAGCAGAATTCATAAAATTAAAAAAGAAAAAAAAGTTTTAGCCCAATTTATTAGCTGCAACAAGCCTTCCAGAATGCAGACGTCTAGTCTGGTTTGGTGGAACTCAACAGAATCCTGTTCATAGCGCACTCTCATGTGCGCATGCACCAAGGGTCATTTTGTGAAGGGGGCTGCATGCCTTAAAATGCAAGTGGTGTCCTTTGTAACATTCCTTTCCTTTGTCTCACCCGTCAGTGATATCTCTTGGTAGCATTAGCCTTTCACTTGAGGAACATAGCCAGGGTTTAGTTTTGTCACACATTTTCACCACCATGAATGATCTTGCGAAGTTACTAATTCACACCAACAACAAATGGGGTGAGAGAATTCTTGCTGCTGTTGCTTAAGTATACTGTTGCAGACTTTGGGTGGAGAATTGCATGGTTGAATACTTGTCCATGAGACAAAAATCCCTGCTCATAGAAAACTGACATCTCAGAATGAAGGTTAGGCTAAGAACTTGTATCTTTTTCATCCAGACAAACATTTTCAAGCTTTCTGTACAAGTTTCCTGTACAAGTAACACCTTCCAAAGAAGCCAGCAGTAAGGCTGGTGAAATGTAAAGGATTAAACTTTTAAATGGTTTTTAATTGTTTGAATTGTTTTAATATTAAACCGATCTGAGAAGCTGGAATATGGGAATTTTAAATTCTGTCTTTCTCATCTAGCTTTCTATGTCCCATGAGTGTAGAGAGGAGTGTCCAGTCTTGTGATACCCCACCTGTAATCTAATGTGGCACAGTTCAGCAAATGTATGACCATATATAGCTTCAATTCTATCCACACTTACCCGGGAGTAAGCCTCATTGACTATAACGGGACTTACTTCTGAGTAGACATGCATAGGATTGGGCTCTATGAAAGATAGAATTAGGCCTTAGTTTCAACAAATGGCTTTGCTGTGTAGTTTCTAGATAACCAATCTGGAAATATACAGAATTTGTTTTATTGCAAACCCTATTTTTGAAGATGAAAGTCATGTACACCGCCTTGGATTAAAGTCGGAGGAGAAATCCAATGACCAAGAAAGGCGGTTATATAATATATATATATATATATATATATATATATATATATATATATATATATATATATATATATATATATATATATATATATATATATATATATATATATATATATATATATATATATATAATCTACCTTCAAGTCTTTTTGTTGTTGTTGTTGTTATAGGTGCCAGTGTGGTTAATGCCACATTTGAAGTGCTCTGTTGTTTATTAAAATATGATTGGCTTTAGTCAGGATACTGCTGATCATCGGCATTGCAAGAAACAAGAGACACACAGCTGCCAGGTGAGAGATGGGTCACTAGACTCCCACTGTGTGCTGCTTAGCATTGCCACTTTTTCCTGGTAAAGCCCCAGTGCTACATGATGATGGAAGAAATCCGATGGGTCAGCTTTCCTGAGCATAGAGGTGCAGTAGCTCAGAAAGCCTCGCTGGTTGGATCCCTGCCCATCACTTAGTGCAAGAGGCCTGCAAGGGCAAAAGGGGAGACATGGGACGGCGGCAGCATTACTACCCAGTTAACAAATCCCAGTTCATGCTTTGCTTTGAATGAACTGAAGAGGTATGTTTTGAACACTTTGCAAAAATAGCCAAGAGGAAACTTCCTTGCACTTCAGAAAGGAATGAATTTGAGAAATGTGGGCTTGTTACCAAGAAAGCTCTGAGAGCTGCAGAATTCTCCTGTGGCCGAAGCGCTGCGCTGTGACTCAGGGGATGTGTATGAATTACAGTTTTGATCATCGGCTCCCTGTGTTGGTCTTGTTGCTCTGTAGTTGCTTAAAAGGCAGGAATGTTGCTTGGTGTTCTTGGGATGTTAAGAGGAAACCACTTTCATTAATGCCTTGAAGTCTGCAGCCAAAGAATTGTTCATGATGAGTTCATAATATGTGGAATCCAGACTTCTCACCAACACAACCCACTGCTCCTTGTTGCCCACTGATGGCTGCCCAGTCACAGAGACAAGCAGAAGACACAACTATCGGCAGACTCCCCTGGCAGGGTCTAAGGTCAAGGTATCCCCTGCTCTGAACGCCACTCGTGTCCGACTCTAGGGTGTGGTGTTCATCTCCATTTCTAAGGCCGTAGAGCCAGCGCTGTCCAAAGATACTTCCGTGGTCATTTGGCTGGCATGACTAACGGAACGCTATTACCTTCCCGCTGTAGCGGTACCTATTTATCTACTTGCAATTTCTTGCTTTCAAACTGCTAGTTAGTCAGGAGCTGGGACAGGAGATGGGAGCTCACTCCGTCACGCGGCACTCAGGTTAACTGCTGACCTACGGACCTTCCGGACCGGTAGGCAGGCTCTACGTATATCTATATAAATCAAAACATATTTTTGCTAATAAAAATAAAGAAC
Source organism: Plestiodon gilberti rubricaudatus (assembly GCA_026170595.1). Taxonomy (NCBI): domain Eukaryota; kingdom Metazoa; phylum Chordata; class Lepidosauria; order Squamata; family Scincidae; genus Plestiodon; species Plestiodon gilberti. The sequence continues at coordinate 116,664,707 of JANXHW010000001.1, forward strand.
CAACTCCAATATCCATACATAGGCTTATCAGATTTTTAGGTGCCCAAACCGGGGCACCCCCCTATTTTTTCCCCTCCAGAATTTTAAAAAAATATTTTTATTTTTATTTTCAGGCCTTTTTGATTATGTGTTTGTTTGTTTGTTTGCTTGCCTGCTTGCCGCCCATGAGGGCGCCCAAACGGTTTTCAATTATTTAATTATTTAACCTGCCATTTTTGCCCCTTTTTGTCTCTTTCCCTCACGATTTTTGCTTGCCTTTTTTGCTTGCTCCTGCTGCTGCCGCACTGCCGCTGCCATCCGATTCCTGACTGGCCAGCTGCATTGGGCCAACCAGGTTAGACTTCTCATGCAGGCCACAGGTCAACTACCCCCTCTCCTGCTGCTGCCACCGCCGCCGCCGCTTCCACGATTTCTAAAGTTTTCCTGGGCACCGCCATCTTGGATCTCACATGAGATCGAAGATGGCGGCACCCAGGAAAACTTTAGAAGTTGTGGAAGCGGCGGCAGTGGTGGCGGGAGCGGGCAGACCCAGAAAACCTGGACAGACTCAGTTCCAGGCCTGTCTGGCCAGGACCGGGCTTCGGAATCCGGAACTGTCCCGGTATTTCCAGGACAGATGGTAAGCCTATCAAACAGTATCTTCCATTGTAGGGTCTGTTCTCGATGGTTGTACTGTGCATGGTTCCAGACTGAGCCATGTCACAGCTAATTGTGGCTGATCCATAATATTGCCCTTTCTTCGTTGCCTGACATGGCCTTGCTTTAACAAAGCAGGCATAAAGCCTTGAGAGCTCAATCGTCCTGCTTTTGATGATGCTTGTGATTGCCACCTTGTTTACAGGCTCTGCTCCTATGCCTTTAACAGCAGCCTGACACTCAGGAACAAAGCTGGTGAAGTTTAAGCCATTATTTCCTCTCCATGACAAAAAAAAAAACCCTCTGCCCGCTAGGCTTCTTTGTGACTTGCTGCTGTTAACAGTACAAGAACGGTTCCAGTGCAAAAACTGGCAGCCCTGCTTATTTTTTGCCCTATTTCCAACCTTCTCAAAAGTCTTACTAGCATATAGACATCTTGCACTACCAATTCTTAACCTGGAAGAAATTAGACAAAAGGCAGCTAGTTAAAGTATATCTCCATACTTTGTTCTGGGTTTACAGTATACTAATTTAATTATACTGATGAGCTTGCAGATTTCGCTAGTCTAGACAAGCTTTAAAATCTCATCTGATAGCAGCAGGAAGATTCCTGTAAACTTCAAATCTTATTAGTCACCCCCTAATTCTTTGTAACGTCAATCTGCTTGTTAGCAGATTGTTGATTCAATTTGTCTTCAGTAGTGTGCCACGCTAAAGCAGGGAAGTGGGTATTGCTCTGCTGATGCAACATACCTCCCTGTCCAGGTTTAACTTTTACTTATATAAACACAGAGGAAAAGTCTTTAAGTTCACTCCAGCAAAGGCACTCCCGGAAGCTGCCAGACAGGCAGAAATTCAGTGGGTGCAGCTGATGCGGCACAGGGATTCAGTGATGGTGCTTCTTGCTGTTCCTGTTAGATTTCTGACTGTTGGGCAACCACAGAAGAAACAGAGCCTCTATCTGGAAACTGGCCTATACATTCCTCTAAAACAGGGGCGAGGAACCTTTTCCCTGGCGAGGGCCGTTTTAATTATTAGAAATTTGCTTGAGGGCCGGCCGTAAGGCCGGGCGCCATTTTTATTTATTTAATTAATTCCCCCCCCCCATCGGCCTCCGGAGGCTCTGTGCTCACCGTCTGAAGCTGCCGCCGGTTCTGCGCATCACCTCCGGCGTACCATGCCGATGAGGGCAAGAGCTTGCCCTCATCGGCATGGTACGCATGTGCGAAATGGCCAACGGCCTGGTGAGAAGGGGTTGAGGCAGCGGCCGGGGAGGACATGCAAAGGCCCTCTCCAGGCCTCTGGAGGTGACGCGCGGACCCGGCGGAGCCTCCAGGGGCTGGTTGGGCGGCCTCCCGGCAATCTCTCCGGGGGCCGGACCGGATGGCCTCGGGGGCCTGATCCGGCCCTGGGGCCGGAGGTTCCCCACCGCTGCTCTAAAATGACACTATTGAAAATAGCTCCTCTTTCAGGGAAACCAGTGATCCTATGGTTTAAAGATGAAGAAACTAAGGCTGCAATCCAAACGCACTTACCTGCAAGTGTCCCCCTGAACTCAATGGAGCTTTCTTCTGAGTAGACATTGATAAAATTGTGTTGCTAGACTTCTATTACTGTGACTTTTAAAAAGCATGTTGGATGCCCAACTGATAACAGGGCATCTAATCATGCATGAAAGATTTAGAGAGAGGAATGTCCTGGGGTGATATGGAAGTCCTTGGCATGGCAAGACTTGGATCTCTATTTCCAGAGGTAGCCAAGTGAATCCTTTCTTCCTGCAGGTTCTCTTTTCTTTGTCAGATATAATCAGCAGGTACCCAAACTAGCCTCTTCCCATGCTCCAGCTCAACCTGCTCGTGACCAAGATTGCCAACTTCTTCATCAAACACTGTAGCTGTTTCTTTCACAACAGTTCGATGTGCAGACATCTGCAAGTGATGCTGTTTCTGCAAGTGATGCAAGTTCTACCTGCTGATGTCTGCATGCTGAGCTTTTGCTAGAGACACAGGAACAGGTCAGGTGGAGCCTTTTTTTTTTTACCTGGTTCAGGACAACCACGCCAAATACACATCACAATCCTATCCAACTTACACCACCGGTGTAACCAGCGGTGCAACGAGAACAGGAGGCCCCAGAATGGAAAGAAGATTCAAATCCCCTCCAAAGGGGAATTCAAAGGGGATTTGAATCCCCTTTCCGTTCTGGGGTCTCCCGTTCTCACTGCACCGCTGGTTACACCAGTGGTGTAAGTTGGATAGAATTGTGATGACAGTCAGGTATTGTGATGGACAACCCCTTTGCTTTTGTGGGCTCAGGCAGGCAGCCAAAACAGGAGGCGTATCAATGGTGGCTGATTAGCCATGTCTTGTGTTCTGTGTGCTGGGTCAAGTTATGATGAAGGCTTGCTCTAGCCTTGTATACTGCTGGATCATGCTTTACGCTGCCAGATTTGATGAACATATTCAGAGGCTCAGCCTGGTTAGATTCAAAACAGCACTGCCAGAACTCACAATATGGAGCTGTGGTCTATGTTGTTTCCCTTTTTGAAAAATTAAATCTTGGTTTGATAATGGAGTGAAGGAGAGATGCACAGATTAGTCCATAGAATCAGCAAGAAGTGAGATCCTTGAGCCTGGTAATTGTTCAAATCACGATGTTCTTTCGTTCATTCGTTCTTTTTCTTTCTTTCTTTCTCATAAAGCTTCATTTCAACACTCATAAATCAAGAATGTGCCTCTCAGAGACCTGGTAAACCACTGTTCCTGTTAGAAACATTCCTCTCGGAGAGTTTCTTCCAGTCACTGAAAATACTTCAACTTCAGAACTGTCCATTACATTACCGAGCACTGAGCTAAGTACGGAAAACGGCTGATTAGGGAGACCGCCTCAGTTAGACTGTTTAAAAACAACAACAAAACAGCTGTCCATGTAGCTAGGAGGACTGCTATGATGACCAGAGCAAGATTTCCTGGACCTTTCAGAGCTACACAGAAGGCAGAGTTTCACCCAGTGCAGCTTTCCTCCTCACAATGATTGATGCACTAAAATATAAAACCGGATCTCTTGAAAACAACCCCAGGCTTCATTTTTACTGTTACCTAGGGGGGGCAGCACACCTCTTTGCATGATGATGGAGGAGCAAGTGGTGCCCCTCTCCTCTCCATGGGATATAGTGGCTTAGGCTGTGATGAGAAGATCTGAGGCCTGCATGCCTGCAGCGTGCAACAGGAGCAGAGTCTTTCCACTCACAACTTCTCCCTACCACCTACATTTATTTATGCAATTATTATTTATTAATTAAAAATTATCACCCACTTTCTCACCATTTGGAAGTGATTCCATGGCTTATCTGCTAGTCAGTCTCAGAGACTGGAAATGACCACAAGTGTGTGTGTGTGGGGGGGAGAGCGTTCGGACACAGCCTGGAGGGATGCCTGCAGGGGACAAAAGTAATAGACAAGAAGATGGCTTCAGCACACTCTCAAAACTGCTGGTTTTGTACCTGAAGTTCCCCATTGTTTTACAGGGTTTGAAGACATAAGTCTGTTGTCATGTGTACTTCTCCACTGAAGTTATTATTTTGCAGGGTATTATGTGTTACCAATCAGCACTGTATATCTAATAAATTTTGAAACATACTGCAGAGAGCTTTGACTTACCATAGATCCCCAGCATATATTTTCATGGCGTACAATACATGAAGCCTCCAGACCCGAAGCCCTACGTCTACATCCCTTGCATTTGTTGTCGTGGTTGTTTAGCAGTGATGTAGACTTGAGTCTATTGACTCGAACTCGGGTCGGGCTCACGTCAATGACTTGACTCGGACTTGACTCGCCAATTGTGAAAGACTCGACTCGAGACTTGGAGCCTTTTATACGACAAGTTGGATTTTATTCAGGTTTAAACCTGTTTTCTCCATTAAATAGATAGGGATTCGCGACTCGCAACCAAAAACGTAGGACTTGGGAACAAAGACTTGGGATTTGACGTGAGACTTGGAGTCAGAGACTTGATCCTCATCCCTGTTGTTTAGGTGGTGGCCCTTTTATGAAGCTGATGCCATATGTATCTCCACCAAAAGTGCAGATTCCTCCAAAGTTAGGTGGTCATATATCCAATAGCAAATGGGAGCAGGTCTTGTACTTTTAAGGGTTGTTCAGGGACTGGAACATTCCCAGGGCAAGCTTGTGAAGTCACACAGAGCTGAGAAAAGCTGAACATCTTTCTCTATACGACTTTCAAAAGTTCAGGAAATGTATGATGTTTTTGCAAAAATCAATTGATTTATAATGCACACAGGTATGCAAGTACTGGGACACAGAAGCAAGCACACACAGTTTGGAAACTTTAGTCCAACACCGAAACTCAACAACTTTCTTTCCCCAGTCAAATCCTAAAAAACCTGCCTCCCTACAGCTTTTCTTGCATACATTCTCTAGGCTTGAACTGGCTAAACCTGTTTCTGCCCCCTATAATCTCACATGCAGTTGCTGCAATTCAGGATTGTACATTTGTTGATGGCTTTTACACAAAGAGTAGCTAAATTTCAGCTGTCCTGTACCATTTGTTTCGTTCATTTAAATATCCTCACAGGGACCACCAGGACAGCTAAAAACTATTAAAAACAAACAAACAACCTCCAATTCCATTCACACTTACCTGGGAATAAGAACAACTGAACTCAGTGATAGTTATTTCTGAGTAAACATGCACAGAATTGCACTGTACATTATCATCATCAACAACAACAGCATTTACCAAGGCATACCAAAACCAAAAGGGAGAGATTGCACAAAAGGACAGCACATGACAGTACTGCGTGGTAAGGCGTGCCTGCTTAGGAGAAGTGAACATTCAGTTCAAGATTCAGTTTGCTTACAGAGAAATGGCTAACCCTTGACACAAGGGCTTCAATGAAAATGCTGCGATCAGTCTCCATCGCCTCCATTTCTCTCTCTATAAGTTGGTCGGTTTTACTGCACTTCATAAACAGCAAGATGTTTCTGCAGCATCCTGTGTTAAATGTATACATTATGGAATGCATTGGGGAAGAAATAGTTTGAAGTAGCTCTTGGAGTACAGTACTTATGCAAAGAACATGCCCTAATTTATGAATGCTAACACCATCACTTTTCCAAAGTACAGGGTCCTACGAATCAGAAAACATTATCATGCCGATACAAGTTGCTTTGCTGGTAATTAGCCAGATGTTCTCTTTCATATCTCTCTATCTCTATCTAGACATATATCACAATTCTCACTAACCTAAATACAGCATGTTTGGTTTTCTGATTATCTTCACAAAGCAAAAATAACTCTTGGGGACTGACAGGTCCTCTGATCCTTGCCCCCAAGAGCTTTCCCTTCACAGCCTCCTCCTGAAACAGGGCCAAGGATAATTTGTTGCTGTGAATGGGTCATGAGGAGGCTGGAGTGAATGTTGCTTTGTGGCTATTGCCACCTTCCCTCGAATCTACGAGCTGTGTTCATGCAGGAGCAGGAAGGCCCATCAAAAAGGGAGAAGCAGTTCATCCTGCTGTGTGGTCATGGGCAAGGATCAGGGCTTGTTTTGTCCTTCTCAAGCAGAGGCGTAACAAGGGTGGAGCGAAGGCAAGTAGTTCTGCAAGACTCCGTTACGCTGGAGTCAGCGGCCCCTCCCCCTTGCTGTTGGAGCCATTCCGGCAGCAAAGGCAACACGCAGGACACTCCCCTGTTGCTGCTGGAATGGCTCCAACAGCAAGGGGGAGGGGCCGCTGACTCCAGTGTAACGGAGTCTTGCAGAACTACTTGCCTCCGCTCCACCCTTGTCTGACTAGAAACCAGACCTTCTGACTTGGAAGAGCTGCTCCTTCCTCTGTCTGCAGCTGCCTGCCGATAAGGGAAAGCATACTTTGGACATGGTCAGAAGCTCTGATTATTTTTTTTCATCTTTATTTATTTATTTATTTATTTATTTCATTTTGATCCTGCCAGTAGAAAAAATAGAAGGCATATGAACCTGCAAGGGCTTAGCTCCTCCACACATTTTTAACGTAAATGCCTCCAGGAAAAACACAGAAAGAAATGTTAATTAAGCCATTTTGGTTATCTCAGGACAACCCCAAACATTAATTGATTAGTCATTAATTAAAAAAATGGCCAAAATACATTACAAGTGTTGTTGCTATGTTTGCTTCACATGCACAAGAATAAGGGAACTATAAGTAAATCCAAATGTTATTGACCATACATACAGTCATGGTATTTAAATTAGATTTATTTAAATGCAGGTTCATTTGGCATAGAGTGGAATTTGTTTTTGTTTTTCTGTTATATTTGGAAATTGCAGTGGCCCTGTAGCCAGTGTTCCTTGTAAGGGTCCCTTCTGTAGCTGCATGGTGTTGCGACTGTGTCATGATGCCACTTCCAGACATTTGGCGATAAAAGCTCCGTACTGCGCAGAGTTCGGCATGGCCGCGCACTTTAGAGGGAACAGTACCTGCAGCCAGTCAATAAAATGTTGTATCTGTCTCTTGCCAGGCAATTAAGGCTGTTTCCTGATGATCAAAAGAGGCTATTATTTCTTTGCTATAGCTATACCAACATTAGCCTGAGTCAGTGCTGCTAATAGCCAATTTGTTGTTGATACCAGGGCCGCATTATGACTTTTGTGGACTTTTGTGGGACACTTTTGCCTTTGTGCCCCCCCATGATAATATCAATATTAAAAATTATTTTTGATATAACTTTAAATACTTCAACATTTTATTTCTTTTCTGTTTTAGGCAAAATTGAATAGATTTTCTTTGAACCCTAAAAGTTCTCTTTTTTTTTCCTCTTCTGATTTTAAAAGAAATGAAAACATTTTTGTGGGCCCCTAAAAGTATCGTGGGCCCTAGGCGCACTGTGCCTAATGGGTAAGTCCGTCGGCCCTGTTTGATACACAATGGATTGCTTTCGAGACAGCTATACAGTGGGGAAACATCACATCTCTCTTTTCCCTGTCACAAACACTCCCTGCCTCCATTGTTGCTGCTGGGGGGAAGGGGAGTCACTCTCTCCTCAACTAAATTTCCCATTGGCTGCTGCTACTACTCCTGGGAGAACGTCTGTCAATACATTCTCTAATAAGAACTCTTAAGTGGTTGCTGCTCCTGCTTCTTGGGCAGAAAAGGCAAAAAGAGGGGAAAACTAATAAGGGCTTTTTACCTTGAAACTGAAGCAGGACTGGATGCAGAGGTGACCCAGAAAACCTTGTCAATGTCACTCTTTTCTTAAAAAAGCAATGCTACTGAAGGATACTAACAGGAGGCACTTGATGGAGAGAATATACTATACTGTACATTACAAGGTGAAGTTGACCAGTCTTCACCTTTCACTTGAAATTGGGCAAAATCAGGTCTTACAATTAGAGGCAAATTATGAAATTATATCCAAACACAGGCTACTTGGACGTTTCCCCTAGCTAGACTTACGTTCTTAGCTGTAGTTCCTTTGTTGGCCTCCAGAGTCTGGAAGGGCGTGACAGCAATGTTTGTACAGGTAACTCTGCAAGTGCTGGAATAAAATGCATAATATCTTCATTATCTGGCCACCTCCTTTTATAGGGGGTTGGGGGGGTAGAGATCCTATTTTTCTCTTTGGCTACTTCAACAGGAAACCCAGTTCAGCCTTTTGGACCTCCCCTCAGCCATAGTCAGGTGGACAAACTAGAACAATGGACATGTGTCTGCAGTTCCCAGTGGGGTGCCAGTGTTTTCTGGCTAGCCCATTGTTCCTCAGCAGTTAAGCATCAGTCACACTGGCACTGTCAATATACATCCTAAATTAAGCTGTACCCATGGACTTGTGGGTTACAGAGATTATGATGGTAGGGCTATACAGGCTAAACCAGCTCCATGTTGGGGGGAAGGGTTCTAGTTCACTATGCTCCCCTCTAGATTATTGAGGCAAAATGAGATGAAATTGACTACTTGCTTATCAATTTCATCTTATTTTTACCTTGAAACCTGTATGGGGCCCTGCTATAATTTCAGCTCCAGGAGCTCCATAGCAGAGGGAGGACATTTTCGAATGGTGGAAGGATAGGCAAGCCATGGTGAGGCAGGGTTACACACCATCATCATACACATCACAAGTCACACCTCCAAACCAGGTGAGACAATAGTTCTATGTCAGTTTACACCTAAAGGGCTGTGCTACATCTATAACATAAAGTCCAAACAATGGCCAAGCTACAAGCCAAAAATGGGCCAATGCTTAGAAGAAAGTAGAAATGTAACAGTTCTTGGGAGAAATAGCATCTGGATGTCACGGAATAAATGAATTACTGAACTATCAATATCGGAGGAAAAGACTAGTGTGGAAGCAGCACCCTAACATTAGACGTCACATACGATGCAGAACAAAAAGACCATCATCTAAGGTGGCTTTTGAATGCCCTGATGAAACTTTTCCTTCAGCAGACCCCTAAGGATGATGACTGTGACAGAGATTTCAGTGCAGCAGGAGTCTACATCTGCTTCTTCAATGTTGAAATAATGTCTGGGTTTACCTTAACAATTCAGTGCTCTGTGTGGCAGTCAAGATTTCAAAGATTTCCTCTGGAAAGAACCATTAAGTCCCCTCCAAGTGATAACTGCTTTTTGTTGTTGTTGTTCAGTCGTTAAGTCGTGTCCAACCTTTCGTGATCCCATGAACCATATCCCGCCAGGCCTTCCTGTCCTCCACTATCTTCCTGAGTTCGCTCATTTTCATGTTCGCTGCATCGGTGATGCTGTCTAACCATCTCATCCTTTGCCTTCCCCTTCTCCTTTTGCCTTCAATCTTTCCCAGCATCAGAGTCTTCTCCAGAGAGTCCTCTCTTTGCATTAGGTGGCCAAAATATTTGAGCTTCAGCCTCAGTACCTGTCCTTCCAGGGAACAGTCAGGGTTGATTTCATTTAGGATTGACTGATTTGATCTCCTAGCAGTCCAAGGGACTCTCAGGAGTCTTCTCCAGCACCACAGTTCGAAAGCATCTATTCTTCGGCGCTCAGCCTTCCTTATGGTCCAACTCTCGCAACCAAAGATAACTGCTTTAGACAACCACTAAAATAGCAGCACATTATTCCCCCTCAGCAAAGCTGTTCCCTGATTCTTTCATATGGACTGGATCTCATACTATCTATCACTTTTAGCCTGGATCTCAACTTTTGTCCTGCAAAGACTAAAATGTGCTGTGCTTACTAGTGACACACTTGTTTGAACAGACCATCTGGTTTATCTCTTACTGGTACTTGTTCCTTTTCTTCTTCCTCAGAATGTAAGCATGGTCTGGTCTACACACGGGAGTCCTGATGTGTTGACTGCATCACTTCACTCCTGGTGGGCTGGGAGGAGGACAGCCATTTTTGAATGCTTCTATGCACAAGAAACTCACTGCAAGAAGAGAGCCAGCACATTAGGAAGAAAGATTCTAGCACAGCCCTTTCCCTGCCGGCTAGTTGTCTGTTTGCATTGCAAGGGGTTTTGTTACATGGGAGAGGAGTAAAAAAAATGCTAATTTCCCACCTATTATCTGAAGTGATACACTCCATTCTACAGCCTCAGGACTTCTCCATCACTTGATTTCCATCTCATCCTGCTGCATGTGTCACTTGTGAAAGTCTAATTGTTGTTTCCACAAAGAAAACAAGCCCTAGAAAGGCCCCCTAAAGTTCCCATTGCTTGGTAGGGGTGGTGGAGAGTTTTATATTGGCTGTAAGGCAAGGCAAGTGTACACATGCATAATGCATTCCATTTGTAATCCAAGAAATGTACATTCACATTCACATTCACATTCACATTCACTCACTCACTCACACACACACACACACACACACACACACACACACACACACACACACACACACACACACACACACACACACACTTTGCAACACACCTGCATTTTATAAGAAGCTGCGCAGCATTGTGGACAAAAGAAAGAAGCATAATATTTATTGTTCCTTTGTACAGAAATATAATTAATGTTTCCATTTGAGAAGAATTAAAGAAAGAACAACAACAGAAAAATTACTGGAAGGAAAGACCTCATATCTGCCTGGTTGAAGCAATTAGTTTTGCTTTGCCTGAGATCTAAAACATAAAGGACATCATGGGATCGTTGTTGACTGGCTGTGTCAATCTATAAAGTTGCTTTGATCCCTTTCAGCACAGAAAATGACTAACAGAGACTGGAAAAGTGACCTCACAGCACTGCAGAGAGGTTCTCCCCACACAAGGGAACACAGTCATAAAGCATTATTGATCTGAGGCAGCCTATAAAGATCAAGAGATAGCAGGCTTCACATAGAGGCCTGATTCAGCAGCCTCATTGGTGTACCAGACACAAGTCCGAGGGAAGTCAATGCCTCGTCTTTGACCCTTCTGCAGCATATAAGGAATGCTGTCTCTCGTTAACTTCTCTTGCACATTGCGCTGGTAGTTCATGACAGCGCAATTACTGCTGGCCAATAAATAACATTATCAGCACTTTGAGAACTGGATCTAGAATTTAGGAACGTCAGGGTGGCTGGACTGACTGAGCTACTCATTTAAAGGTTGTGTACAGTATTCACTGGGAAAATCTGCCGTCTCTGTTTCAAGGACAGCATCAGTTTAGGGTGCATCCAAACGGGGAAGTATTTGCACAATCCGTTATAGAAAAGCACGCACAGTTTCCTATAATTTCCATGGCATTCAACTTCATATTCAAACACACAAATGCTTGTACCTCATCTGAGATTTTTTTCTTTCTCTTGGTGAGTTCTGCTGAAGAACAGAAATGGAATGTGTGTGAGACTCTCTGAAAAACCAGTCATGTGATGTCTTGCTCTCACTTACAACCACTCTGGATGGTACAGCAATCTCCTCATGCCTGTATAGTTGAGACTAAAAGTGTGGCTTGCTTAGCCAGAGAGTTCCTGGCTTATATTCCTAGCCTTCACACCAGCTCTAAATTGCATCTGAGGACCAAACTGAATGATGAATGACAGAGATCTGCAACTGAATCTCCTGCCCCTTAAATTTTTTGTAAAAAGCAGTTGGGTGGGCTGTTTCACTCTTTCAGTCTGAGACTGTGGAACGGAGTTGGGGGTGTGAACACTTTCTGCTGCATTGTTTTCTAATGCAACTTACCCCCTCAAGTATCTACTTGCCCCATTCAGTAAATGTTTTCCTAGTGAGGTAAAGAGCTTGTAGGAGGTGTATGTGATTTTGATTTGATTGAGAAACTGGCATAGGAGAAAAAAGTTAACCCTCCCTCCTCCACCTCTGTGGGAGGGGGAGGCACTAGCGTCGACGGGGGGTGGCGGGCCGCCGGGGGGTGTCGCGCGTATGGGGGTGACGCGCGATGCCCCTCACTCACATTTTTGCGGTGAAGGTGGGTCCGCCCGCCCTCCCCTGGGTCCGTTTGGCTCTAAAATGAGCCAAAAACGGAGCGGGGAGGGCGCTCCGCTCCTGCGCGTGACGTCACGCGCGGGGGCGGAGCCTCCCCCTTAAGGGTGACGCGCGTCCCCGCTCAGGGGTGTCGCGCGTCGTCGCGACGCCCCTGGGGGGAGGGGCTGCATTTTACAACAATTTCTTAACCTTACTCGATCCTTAGTTGATGGGCAGCCCGATCTTGCCTAAGATGCGGTGACCAGCCTAAATGGCTGGCCGCTGCATCCTAAGTAGGATATGGCCTCCGCCGGCGCAGCCGGGGCTCACCTTGTTCGTCCCCATTCCCGGTGTAAGCCCCGGCGGCCCCAATGGGCCTCTTCGGATATGTGTCGTGTAAGACTGACTCGGCCCAGGAAGGGGGTTTGGATATTGGCACAGCCCGGTGCCAATATCCCCGCCCCCTCTCAGGCCTGGCCAGCCAATGGCCCTCCCCTACCACCCCGGCCCACCCTCCCGCCGCCCCCCGGCGCAGGATTTACCTATGTCAGGTGGCACTGGCGTCGCTCTAGGTGGGGCGGAAAGCTAAGTTCTGCAGCGTTCCGCCCCACCGTTACTCTCCGGTACGAGGAGCCCCACCCCTTCGTCGTAGGAGCCCGTCAGTGGAGAGAAGGCAACGCGCAGGGCTCCTCGTACCGTCGAGTAATGGTGGGGCGGAACGCTGCAGAACTTAGCTTTCCGCCCCACCTAGAGCGACGCCAGTGTCAGGTGGCACAGGGTCTGGAGGATGGCAGTGTGAGCGGCGCCAGCCTTGCTTACACCCAAGGTGCCACAAAAGTGCTTTACGGCACTTTTGCAACACCTAAGGCCGGCAGAACGTGTGCTCTGCTGGCCTACAGTTACGCTGGATTGCACCCTTAGTTATCTTTAGACTTCCATCTGGCCCTTTAGTCGAAAAATCACTTTATGTTTCTTCATTTCCAGTGTTTAACGTGGCATAAGAATACTTCCATCTCACATCTTTTCAAGAGCAATAGAAATATTTGCAGTTGAATTTACCTAATATTATATGTAGAAGATCTGCTATTAGTTGCAATTATTACTATTGCTTGTGATACTGTCAGCATTCAAGTCATGTTATTTACGTTTGCAAAATAAGGAAGGCCCATTTGATGATTCAAAAGGCAGTTTTATACCTCAGATGAATGTCCTTGTCTTCAACCCAATGCCATCAAATAAATGTATGCAGAATGAGTTGTATCCAAAGAACTGCATGACTAGTTCTGCTACAGGCCCAAGGGAGATTTTGACGTGTTTGTTGAACAGCAGCCCCCCCCCCCCCCGCCAACAAAACTCATCTGAATCTGAGGAAAGTTTGAAAAGCAGCTTTTGATATGGCGGTGGACCTGTCTTTCAAAAGGAAGAAATCAAAGATTTCACTGGTCAGGATTGGGAAATTAAACATATTTAAATGTAATAGATAAACATTTAAATTTGGGCGTGTAGACTTAGACAAGCGAGCACTGTATTTAATTTGTTTCTAATTGGGTACATCACCTGAATAATGAGTTGCTAAAATGCAAGGGATCATGGTTCCAATTTAACTGAATAGAAATCTTAAGGCATTTCCATCTGGCTCTGATTTCAAGGATCAAGAATGGCAGTTTAACATTTCCAGTCCCCTCACCCCAGATGTGAAGGAAATGATGAAATACCTGCCTCCTGGTGGTTTGCCAGCAGGGCAAGCTGGCTAGTGAGCCGCTGGGTGGGCACTTGTTCCCAGGGTGGGATCTTCTGCTGAGTCAAGAGATACAGAACCCTGGGAACACCCAATTAGCCAGGGGGTGGAGGAAAGGAGAAAGAACCCAAGTGAGCTCCATGGGCTTCCCCTGCCCTTTGGCCAATTGGGCTGTTCCTGGGCTGTTAAAACTGGGCTGCATTTATTGAAATAGGTGTCAACAATCTGTGCAAACATGTACATCAGGCCTCCCCGAAGCCCCCACAAGCCCCAGTAAGTTAAAAATACTTTTCCCTATTTTTAGCTCTGTAAAACACATGCGTCCTATGGTCTGCTGCGTCTTATGGAGTGAAAAATACGGTACTATGAAACTAATGAAGCTTAAGCTTCAGGGCCCCTAATCCCGGAGGGACCTCAGAAGCAGAAGCGACTTTAGTCCACATTGCTTCAAAATGTTGGGTCTATTGCATGAGGTTTTTTATAATAATAATAATAATAATAATAATAATAATAATAATAATAATAATAATAATATAGTGTAGCTAACAATGGTTACCCAGACCTTGTTGCTGGTTGCAAAGGGTCTCTCATAACACTTCAAGCTTTAGGGCCCCAAAAATGTAGGTCTGGTTAAGTTCCACTTGTGTACATGTGAAGCTGCCTGATACTGAGCCAGACCATTGATCCATCTAGGTCACCACTGCCAACATGGACTGGCAGCGGCTCTCCAGGGTTTCAGACGGGGGCCTATCCCAGCCCTTTCTGGAGATGACAGGAAGGGCACCTGGGACCTTCTGCATTCAAAGCAGGTGCTCTCCCACTAAGTTCTAAGACCCATAAATATGAGCCCTACTCACTTGCTAAAGATCAACCATGCAGCAGAGTGGGAGACTCATCCAACCGGAATGGGAAATGGCACAGAAGAATAATGTGGCTTTGCACGTGTCTAACCATCTACTATTGAGTTCATCTAAATCTGAAGGCTGATCAGTAGGTGACCACAGAGAGCAGGATTTGCTCAACACTGATGCAGGATAAAATAGTGAAATAGTTAAAACCTTTGAAGAAAATGAATCCCAAACCAAATGTGTTACACTTTAACAGTGTCTGGTCAGCATTTGGGGCTTGAAGTTAAGAGAGGGCCCACCACACCAGGCACTGTTTTTAATTTAAAAATATTTCTATTTTTAGGCCGTTAGAATAGCTCAAAAGTATGCTTCGGACCAAAAGGCAATTTCCTACCTAACGTAGCTTCATTCAGCTTTATAAAGGCCAATATGGTGGACGTCACTGAAACTCAACACACATCATTCACTTTGATTGTTTAAGGCTCCGACCCCAAACCCACTACCGATCAGCCCAGTATGGTGGTCCACTAGGGATGAGCACACCTCCTGTTTTGGCCATATGCCTGGAATTGCAAAGGCAAGGGGGGTTGTTAATAGGGCCACCAACTCTGACCAAAGCTATTCCTGGAGTTTCTTTTGGTCCAACATGACTTAAGGTTGAACATTTTTGGAAGCCCAGTTCAAGTCCCCAGGATCGCTGTCAGTAGCCACTCACCTGGAGATGGATGCTGCTTCCTGGGGGCTCCAGGATTTGGCAATCCTCATTGCCAGACACCCGGCAGGCCACAATGCCTGGGTGGTGTGAGTTGTTCTTGGCTTGCTGGGTCACAAGCTGGACATAACTGCTTCAAGAAGACTTCTTTTTAAGGTGAGTCTTGGAAAGAAAAGGGACACCACTGCAGGGTCTTGTTTCCTGGAACATGAAGGCATTTGATTATGCCTCCAGCAGAACCCTGTCATATCTTGCCCTCCTCCAACATGGTGCAAAGCCTTTCTCCTCTTGGCTCATATATCCTACCTACTAGCCACGCCGCGAGCCACTAGCCATATTATTTCACAGACTTTAAGCTGAAGATGGCCCCTCAGAGTACTTCAGATTCAGAAAGTGGCTGGTAGAAGAAGAGATCCCTTTTGAAAGGGATGGATATAGCCCTGATGGAGTGACCCTAGTCAAGTCTCTATGGATAGCTGTACCCCTACCAGAATGTCATGAGATTTAAGAACAGTTTGGGAGAGAGGAGCTGAACCTGGCTGCACTAAATATGATGCTCTGTGGTCTTCTTCCTTGCACAACCATTTCCTGTTTTCAACCTCCATACTGCTGTTATGATGATTACTCTATTCACATGTTATGATGGCAGCATGTTTCCAACAATGTTCTTTGCCATCAGTGCTCCTTGGGGGTGCACATATAAAAGGGAGATGAAATGTCATTAATTGTGGCTTCCTGGTAGAAAACCTTTACTGTGAGTCTCCAAAATGCCCTGGTGTAACAATGGGTGTAAATGCCGCAGACAAACTTGCTGCTGGAAAGAATGATCTGACCTTATGAAATAAGGGAATTTTAGCACCCATGCATTTAACAGTATCCAGTGATTTAAGGATGCTTCACAAAAAAAGTGGAACAATGTGGGTCTGTGCAGGTCATCCTGATGCCATCTGTGTTCTCAAAAGCCACAAGTGAGTCAGATGCCTCCGCTGCATAAGTCCCTAGGATCTCCTCATGTTCTGAACTGTAAATCATAGAAAATCCTACAGCTGAGATCCAGGAGCTCCTGTTTCACATGTTACATGCTCACGTGAATAGGGATCCCAGGAGGATGTCTGTCAGTGCAAAACATGCACCAGTGTAATGCTGAAATTGCATTATAGTCATTGGAATGTAGCATGACCTCAGGAAAAGTAACCTTCTAAAATGTCTCTGATGCATGCCTTTATGAAAAATGGGGAAAGAGGTTTCAGGTGTTGGAAGGACATGATTAATTAAAGATTCACAAAGAGAGTTGCCATTTACAAAAGTAATTTTGTTTCCCCAAGTTATTGCATGTTGAAAACAAAAGAAAAAAAGTGAAATTGTACTTTGCAGTGGAAAATGATGCCACATAAAAAGAATTCAGAGTACTGTACTGAATAGTTACTTTGTTCTCTATAGGACGTGGGGAGGGGGAAGGGAATATCAAAGGCAACGCTCCATAGATTACTTCCATCTTTTGAACTCTGTTTGCTGACTTAAACAGGGATCAAGCTTAGCACAGCAGCAGCCTAGATACATATATATCAGCCTAACATTGATTACCTATATCAGCTAATATGCACAACCCTGCACAGGTAATGTAATATTTAAGGCATAACATTTGAACAGGAATTCAGCAATTTGTGCCTATCAATGACTCTTCCTTAGACTAAGAGCCCAATCCTAACTACCCCCCCCATGCAGCCGCACCACAAGAGCATGCATCCATCCTGCGGGGGGGGGGGGCTGTCACAGAGGCCTCCTCAACATAAGGGAACTTTTGTTCCCAGGTCTCTGGGTAAGCCCCTTCCCCAATAGGTCTTCTCAGATCAACACCAGCTATTTTATTTATTTATTTATTTAAAAATGTATACCCTGCCTTATCCTATGCCAAGGCAAATGCCCAAAGCGGCTTACAACAAAAATTAAAATACATAATTTAAAAACAATACATACAAGTCTGAGAAGAGTAAGGGAGAAGGAAGGGGAGAAGGAACGGGGATAGAATCTCGGTGCAAAGCGCTGCTGCTGGGATTCTCCATCTCCTGCCCTCCCAACACAGAAACTCCCCCATTACTTCCCCTCCCCATCCCAGACAAGGGGAGGTTTGGGAGCGGGATGGTGTCAGCAGCAGCAGTGCATGCAAAGATCCTTTCCCTCTTTTCTTGCCCCAAACGTCCCCCTACATCTCCTTGGACTTAGGCCAGCAAAATAGATGATGGTATTTGATAGTCCAAGGAGACTGATTGGAGGCCAGGCGGCCTACAGGGAGGTAAGTAAGAAAAAGCTTTACATCCCCCTCCGGCCTCCTGGGCTGTCTGGTCCCCCCCCCCCAGCATGCAATGTGCTCTCTGTCAGTGGTGCAGCATGCTATGGATTGGCAGGGGATAGGATTGGCCCCTAAGAGGAATACGGATAAACTGGAGTAGGTCCAGAGGAGGGTGACTAGGATGGTGAAGGGGTGGGATACGGATAAACTGGAGTGGGTCCAGAGGAGGGTGACTAGGATGGTGAAGGGGTGGGATACGGATAAACTGGAGTGGGTCCAGAGGAGGGTGACTAGGATGGTGAAGGGGTGGGATACGGATAAACTGGAGTGGGTCCAGAGGAGGGTGACTAGGATGGTGAAGAGACCATCCTCTATATGAGAGGACAGGTTGAAGTAACTTGATATGTGATCGCTTAACTGCCTCTTCTCCACACAAAACATAGCTATAAATATCTGAGGGGCTATCATGTGGAAGATGGAGTGGGTTTGTTCTCTGATGCTCCAGAGGGTAGGACCAGGACAAATGGGTTTTAATTACAGGGATATTGATTAAACATGAGGAAGAAATTCTGGACAGTACAAATGGTTTGGCAAATTGTCTGCCTCAGAAGATTGTAGACTCTCCACCATTGAAAGTCTTTAAGGATAGCCATCTATTCGGGATGTTATAGTTGTGGATAGCTTGTGTTGGGAGGGAGTTGTACTTGATGATCTTGTAGGTCCCTTCCAACTCTATGATTCTATACTAGCCATGATACCTACATGCTGCCTCTATTTTGAGGCATATTGTCTCTAAATACCAGTTGCTGGGAAGGAACAGCAGGGCTATTGGCCTATATGCCCTGCTTGTGGGCTCCCCAGAGGCATCTGAGTGCCTGCTATGGGAAACAGGATGCTGGACTAGCTAGGTCTTTGGTCTGATCCAGCAGGGCTCCTTCTGTGTTCTAATTACACAGACGGACCGCCCCCTCTTGCCGAACAGCTGGTTGAAACAGCACCAGCACACAACTCCCACTGAGTTACGAGCACACTAGCAACCCAGTGGGTTTCCATAAACAATCACATGGTGACCAAGAAGCATCTGAACCAAGCCAGGGAAATTGGCGCAAATATCCACACCCTCTCCCAGCATAAGCCAGCCAATGGCCCCCCTCCCTCATTGCCCCGGCCTGCCCTTCCCCGCCCCTGCATCGCGTGGCCTAATAATTACTTGGGTCGTCCAACGCAGGGTCTTTAGGCCAGGGGAGTGAGTGGTGCCAGCCTCTGAGCCAGCTCCACTTACTCTCCCGGAGTCACAACGTACTTTACAGCACGTTTGTGACTCCCCACACCAGCGCCAGGCCGGTGTAGGTTACACGGGATTGGGCTGCTAATTTCAGCAAGGTAGTTGTGGCTGAAATCTTATACTGTACATGTTTACCTAGGAATAAATCCTATTAAACCCAATGGGGCTTACTTCGGAATAGACATATATAGGATTGCACTGTGTGTATCAGGTGCCCTCAGACCACATCCTCCTGAGATATTTGGGACCCACCGAGGTGTTTTGCTCTGTAGTTGTCTTGAAGTCTGGCAAGATCAAGCCTCTCATAGTTCAATGATGGCATCATTCCTAGTAAAGTGGATGAAGCAAGCCAACAATCACTCCACTGGTAGCAGAGCCTTTTCAACACATTGGAATGTCTAGCACAGGAGAAGGGCTGGCATAAGGCCTACCTACCTCCCCCCGTGTATTACATAAGTGGGGCATTCCACCAAAAGTAGGCACAGCCCAATTCCAGATGCTAATAAACAGCCCTGGTGACAGGAACTAAAACCGTCGTACCGCTGCCCTTCATATGTATGGTAATACTCAGGAATATGGACATTTTAGCAAAATCATCCTTTCTCATGTCAGGATCCAGCATGATCCAGATGATGACCCCCCCCCCCATTTGGACTAAATGTGTTGGCAGGATAGCAACCCTTTATATTTGGTCATAATTTCTATACCTAATTCTTGCTGGAAGGATAATTTGAGCCCATGAAAAACTTGCTGCTCTGCAATGCATTCACTTGAATAACTGGTGTGTCAGATTGAGCTGGGAAGAGATCAAAGCATAGCTTGCCTTCTTTGTGAAGCTGAGTGTGCCCAAGAGCCTAGAATCAACAAGGATAACTATTGGAGCGACAGCTTCCAAGTTGTATTGTTTATTCATTTATCTAGTGCTTAAATTACTCCTAGGCACTATATAAAGAGGAGAATAAAGGTCCTTGCCATAATAGCTTACAATCCAATAGATGTAATGCAAAAGGAAAAGAATGAGGGATGCAGATGAAAGAGAAAGAACAGTGATTTCAGCTACCAACTGTTACCTAACAACCAGGTGGATGGCCACAGCCGGAGACAGTTCTGGGAGGAGAGAAGCCAAATGGCAGTGGGTCCCAGCCAGACAGCTTTGATGCAGCCAGACAGAATGGCCCCCTAGAGATGGTCTGATGAGGCAGCATGTTTTTGACCCACACGGCTGGGATGGGGTCGTTGTCCCCGGCATTCCAAAATCTGGCTAGACCAGCCTCCTGTCCCTCTGAATTCTGGGAGTTTTTAGAGTGCTGTCCCTATTTCAATTCAAATTCTTATTTTAACCAGGTTGATTCTCCACCCCTGCAAATGTAACACTCAATCAACTGCATGCTCAAGCTGTTGTATTCCTTCCCATTTTTCCGACAACAAGCCTTTGCTTCGACTCAGCAGCTGGAGTCCACATAATGCGGTGAGGTCGACTTCAGCTTTTGTCCCTCTCCTGTTTGGAACTGAATGTTGAACATATGCGCGGAGTAACATGCAGAGAATGCAGGGGCTCCTCCTGCCATTCTGTCAGAGGCAGAAAATCCCTGCTGCAGCTGCAGGAGGAAAACAATTTGTCCAATCATCAGCTCAAGCAGGAGGTCACCACTGATTGGAGCTGCACCTATTATTATGTACTTAAGAGGCTTCTGCAGCAACAAAGAGCAGTACATGAGAACACGGGGAAGCAAAAGCAGCTGTTGTCCTCACCTTCACCCCCTGGATTCACATTGGTCATCTTACAATTCACTGCCACCCTTTAAAAAATTGTTAGATTAACAGCAGTCAAATAAAGCCACCAGTTTGTGGGTAATGTAAGCCTTGTGTGGATTTGCCATCCATAACTAAAGTGAAATGATCCAAAAATACACCAGTTCAGGGCAGTCCTCTAAACATCTAAACTTCCAAAGGGAAAAAAAAGGTGTGTATACGGAGTAAGAGTGGGTATTGGAAGAGTATGCCACAAAATAACATGGAGATAGGGACTTCATCTTCATAGTAACCAGTGATGTAGACTTGAGTCTATTGACTCGGGCTTGAGTCGGACTCAAGTCACGTCAATGACTTGACTCGGACTTGACTCAGTGATTGTAAAAGACTCGAAAGACTCAACTCGAGACTTGGGGAGCCTTTTACGACATCAAATTTTATTCAGGTTTAAACCCATTTTCCCCATTAAATAGATAGGGACTCATAACTCGCAACCAAAGACTTGGGACTTGACTTGAGACTTGGGCCCAGAGACTTAGGACTGGACTCAAGACTTAGAGTCAGAGATTTGATCCATATCCCTGATAGTAACCTGCTCTGCACACATCCTTAAAAGCCTGTTTTCATGAAATAAAGTCTTGGAGGAAACAACAGCCATCTCTGCATCTCCCCAGGCCCATCCTGCCCCACCCCCAAGGTTAGCCCTCAAGGTTCTTAGGAGCATCTAAATAAATGTCACAAAAAAGGAAGGTGCTGCTATTGGGGAAACATTAGAGAGGCCTGAATCCACAGAGTCCCTCCATGATAATGGAAGGCACGAATAATAGCCTAACAATCCAATCATGAAGCAGTGAAGTGTTTCTATTTATTCTGAAAAGCAGGAGAGGCAGCTGGAAGCCTTCCAGATGGAATAATGTTTCTGTAGCAGTAAGATAATAACCTGGTATTCTATGAATGGAGAGAGTGCATGCCAATGAGATCTGAGCAGGAGTTCTTGTGGATTGTGGCCAAAGTTACTTATACAGTGAGTACTGACACTTTCAGTATGCAAATGTAAGATTATTCTGATCTCCATAGCTCTGCATATGTATTTGGGTACCCCTGACATGTGTAACTCTGTGGTACCATCCTACTTCTTGTCTTTTGCAGATCTGCTCAGTGTTTCAGCTATGAAGCACTGCAAAGCATTTTTTTTCCTCAGAGCTAATCTTCAGACTAAAGAACCAATTCAAACCTGGATTCGTCACTGAGCGAGCAAGCAACAAAACATGTTACATGTGAAGCTACTTTATTTCGGATTTGTCTGGATTTTGGAATATTTGTATAAATATAATTAGTTATCTTGGGGACGGGACCCAAGTCTAAACACGAAATTAATTTATGTCTCATATACACCTTATGCACATAGTCTGAATGTTATTTTGTACAGTATTTTTAATAATTTTGTGCCTCAACATGCCTTATGCTATGCCAGCCAGGTGCTGGAAAACTCTCTCTCTCTCTCTCTCTCTCTCTCTCTCTCTCTCTCTCTCTCTCTCTCTCTGTGTGTGTGTGTGTGTGTGTGTGTGTGTTTAAAGTCATAGCCACCAAAATGTCTGGATTTCAGAATAGTCTGGATTTCGGATGTCTGGATAAGGGGTAATCAACTTGTACCGTATTTGCAAAATGTTAATGCAGATAAGCATTCACTCGTTGTCCCTGAATATTGACCAGACTGGCCATCTACGTAGCATTGCCCTGTGCAGAAATGGAAATTCCTTTAGGGCCTGGTGGAATGGACTCCCATGTGGTTTGTTCCAGTGTTTGGAAGACAGAGCATTGCATTCCAGTAGGATGGTGTAGGATTGTTTGTCCAGAACAGGTGATCAGCCTGGGCCACATCCTTACTGCACACAGAAGATGATGGAGTGATTTGCTCTTCTCTGTGGTGAGGCTTACGTTTGTGACAAATAATAAGTCTGTCACCCAGATGCGTTCTGCAATTCACAAACACACAAATAATTATTTTACAGAAAGCAGCATCTTATCACTCTTCTTTCTTATAAAAAGTATATACTGTTGTAGTTGTTCAGAAATCCTCCAAGAATTCCTCGCAGTCTTGAAAATATTCAGCCTGAAATGTGAACATTTCCAAAAAGAGTTGCAAGAGACTGAAAAAAGAAAGTTCAAATGCAGTCACTTGGCTCTGTGATTAATATTTATATTTTCCATTTCCAAGAATCAATACTTCTGTATAGCTTCAATCAGAAAGGTGTTTTTTCCCCCCTCACCTGGTCTTTGGTAAATTATTGCAAGAGGATACCTGACTTTCGAGTACGACATTAAACTTTATTCTTCTGTTCAATAAAGGCCACTATTTCCATATATTTTATAACTTAACTTGTAACTGGAAGCCCCAATTATTCTGAATTGGAAAGGCCGCTTACTAATTGACAATAGACAGTAACAAAAGAAGTACTTAGCATGTAAGCCTTTGTTTAAAGGCCCCTTTGGAAAGAAAAAAAAATCCTTTAAGAATACTATGAAAAGAGATTGAACAAATCTTTAATCCTCTTCAGGTCACACAGTTGGCAGAGTGAATAATAGCAAGGGGTCTTTTTCACCTTTTAGTTCTGCTAAACCAGTAACATAACTTGAAATGAGATAAATACAAAGGCCAAGAAAAGGGGTGGTTTCTTTCCCCTCCTCACTCCTGTTTTATCTTAGTTGGTGAATTTCTCACATATTTGCTCTGCAGTTATATATAATCCTATTTGTCTAATCCCACAAGCCATTGGAGGAAAAATATTTAGGATTTTATAATTCTAACAAAAGCATGTGGAAAAGTTACAATTTATATATATTTTTGATTCTACTCAAGTAAAAGTAGCCCTCTATCCTCCTTTTACCCCCCCCCCCCCATCACCTAATGGCCCTGTTTCTTTGTGTGTATCAGTGTGAAAACCTTCCTATCATGCTACAGTCCCTTTTTTCTGTTCAACACTAGACTGCACACAATAATTAAACCTTGGGGGCCTGGAGATTTTGGACAAACGCATAAAGAAATGCAGTGTGCTGGTCTCTTTCCTCTATCTTCGACCTCTTGCTGTGGGGATTTTTGTTGGTCACACATGGCTTCACAGGTAAACATGCTTGAAAAAAAATCACTGGAGGGAATTGAATTAGTACCTTCTTAGACATTGCTTGTAATGGGCCAGTTTGCCTAATGAGAGGTGCATTATTACATTCAAAAGTGCGGCAAAAATATTCAAGGTACCTAGTGAGGAATTCCTTTCCTGTCAATCTGACGTGACTTTTGCTTGAGTCCCTTCACAATATGGCCCATAATTACAAAGTCCAAAAATTAAAACTTCAACGTAGACAATTTATCTTTCCACTTGCTGGGTCTTTGAATCTACAGGTAGGTCATGGTCCAATAGAAGCTGGGCTGCATCTTGTGTCCCTAAATATGTAAATCAAATGCCTGATTTAAGAAATCCATGTTATTGCGCAGTGCAACAGGCCTTGAATGAAGTCCAATAAGCATTGACATCATTGTTACAATTTCATTGGTGTGACATCACAAAATTAACTATTTTCTTCTGACAAATAACAAGTCTTGCAAGTGGATGTGAGGATCCAGCCTCATGGAAAACATTAGGTCATTTGAAACTGGATTCTCACATGCACTTGAAGGCTTGTTACTTGCCAGAAAAAAAGTTGATACTGTTTCACCACACAAAGTGACAATGAGGTCTATGTGTACTAGGCTTGAATTCCCAGCTCTGCTGAGTCACACAACAGCATGAGGGTCGTGTGCTAATCCTTTCCCCAAGCTTCAGTACAACTCAAGTGTTCGTGGGATCCAGAGATTGCACATTCAGGACTGAGCAGCCCCATACAGTACCTTCAGGCCAGGAGTTGGCAATTCTAATGGAAAACTGCACATGCAAAACATTATTATTATTATTATTATTATTATTATTATTATTATTATTATTATTATTATTATTATTATTATTATGCTTCCTAAAAGTTTCTGGGTGATGTACAACATTAAAAATGACAAAGGATGATTTAAAAAAAGACATAGACCTGGAAGTTTATAATCTGATATACACAAAACACCAGGAAAAAGAGACTGGAAGAAAAGAGAAAGCAAGCCAATTGGCATACTAATTTTTACATAGTTACATAATTGTTAAAATGATTAGGTGGAATGGCTACTGAGAGAAAGAGGAACCAAATGGCAGTTGGTCGCACATCTCCTTCTGATTCAGCCAGGTAAAATGTTATTGAACATTTCCTTCATAATTGCTTCTTAGGTAGAATAATTATTATTAATATATCCTATATTTTTACCATTAGACACTCAAGGCAGTTTGCAACCCAAGAATTACTATATTTACAACATCAATAACTTCTATTAGTACTCTAACGGCCCAATCTTGCTGCACCTGTGAAAGCCATGTTGTCATCACATGCGATGGAGTCACTGGCGGAAATGGCCAGCAGCACTGAGCACATGCCGGACTTGCGCAGATGCTCCGCCAGCCCAGGTAATGTGGCAGGGGATGGGCTGTTGGCAGGCTGTGGGAAGTTTGGGGTGAGGAGGGGGGCAGAAAGTGGGGAATGGGCTGGAGGGGGTGGATCACGGTGGCAAAGGTGCACGTCGGATCCTATCTCCCATTTTCCAACTTGCCCCACCCCCTTCCTCTCCTCGGAAATACAACACAGCTACCTAGCTGGCATGGGCTATGGAGGCCCATATAGGCAGCCAGAGGTTTTTATTTTCATCTCATTGGCCTTCTGGTCACCCCTCCCACCACAGCATACAGTGCACACTCTGTTGGCATGGCTGCATGCTGTAGCAATGGATACATGCTATAGCATGGTGCAGGGGAGGAGGTGAATTGAGTTGTAAATCCCACTACCATTACTCCAGACAAATCTGAATCCTCCCCAAGGACCTTCTTCCAGAAGCTCCCGTCCATGCATTCAGGGTTCCCAACTGTGCAGTGTATCCATACGCACATACACGTGCACGTAGGTCTGCTTCTGAAATTCAAGCAGCTGTGTGTAGGTTGGTGGCAGAGCCTCCCCCCCCCCCCCCGGCTGTATCAAATGCTTATGAAATTCTACAGTTTCTTCATAGCAGTATGCATGGGGGGGGGGGAAGAGACTGTAGCTCTAGAGAAACAAGTCTAAATCTCCCTCAGGTTCAGGGGGAAAATAGTTTTACAGTCCTATCAATCAGTGATGTAGACTTGAGTCTATTGACTCGGATTCGAGTCGGACTCAAGTCACGTCAATGACTTGACTCAGACTTGACTCGGCGATTGTAAGACTCAAAAAACTTGACTCGAGACTTAGAGACTTTTACAACAAGTCGAATTTTATTCAGGTTTAAACACGTTTTCCCCATTAAATAGATAGGGACTCGCAACTTGCAACAAAAGACTTGGGACTTGGGGGCAAAGACTTGGGACTTGACTTGAGACTTGGACCCAGAGACTTGAGACTTGACTCAAGACTTGGAGTCAGAGACTTGATCCACATCCCTGCTATCAATGTGTTTTTCTCTTTGGGGGGGGATGGGGTGCACATTCTAGGCCCTCCTTGCTTATCACTCAAGTGGTTTGTATTTAGTACAGGCTGTTGACTGAAGTCATTGTTGCATAGAGGAATTCCAGAACACCAAATGGTTGCATGAAGTGGGTGTCAATGTTTGTTGCTGATTGGGCAATGGGCAGTCAGTTTAACGGGGAGGGGGTGGGGTAGGCAAGGCAGTTGCTCAACAGAGGTTTCTGCTCAAGAAACCAGCTTTTATCTCCCAGACCACAGCTAATTTACCTCTCATCACCTTCTCTTCCACCCCAAGTACTTTCTTATCTTGGGTAATCAGGATGCAGGAATTTATCCTCTATCCCCCTTTACAGCTCTCCTTCAGCAGTGTTACTATTTGAAATACATACCACTAGATAAAAGGGCTACCAATACCATCCCAGCTTCAGGAAATAGCTTTAAGTAGGAAGCAAATATTCAGGTTACTTAACAGCCCCGATATGAACTCAATTACATCCTTCATCTCTCAAGATATGAATTAAAGAAGGCTTGGCTTTGATCTGGAATTAAGCAAACCTTACTTTAAATCAGCCTACCATGGGATTTTATTAGGAGCAGTAATTAGTGGTTAACATAGCCAGGAATATGGTGCTGGGAAGCTTTAAAATGCTGTGCTGGGTTGGGACACATATTTCGCATATACTTGACACTGAATTAAAGAGCAGTTGTGGATCCACAAGGCACAGGAAAGATATGCAGAAAGAATTTCACTTAAATGGCTTTATGGGGAAAATGTTACACCTTCATTCTCTATTAAGTCAGTTAACTGTAGTCTATTTCGTTTAATGGATCCTAAAGACACATTAGAATAAAAGTTCCACTGAGGTTGTGTACCAAAAATCCTAAAACAGATGTGTGTCCTTAAAAACACACACACCAAGAAATACAAGTAGGCATCAGAAGTCCTTTTTCATATAAATGCTCTTCATATGTTGCTATGTAGAATGTAACGTCTGTATAACAACTTCTCAAATGTCCAGATTCCCTCTTATTCGCATAGTGTGGAACAGATGTTGCCCTGCTTTTTATTACTTTAATTTATGAACCTTGCATATGCTGAGTTTTGAAACTAAAGCTATAGAGAGTTGGTTTCATTTCTGCTTGGAGTCTTTCTATATAACCTGGCCATTTTTTTTTCCATCTCTTGTTGGATGGATCGCTTTGGGTGTATTTGTCCCCCCCCTCCGCACAGCTATAAAGATCATATTTCTTATTAGTGGGTTAAAAGATAGCTGATCCAAAATAGTGCTGTTTTGGAAAAGGCCACATTTGACCCAAAATAGCAGAGTTGCAGGAATATGCAAAAATCCATAGGAAGGGGCTTCTTGTTCAAATGATCTAATGAAACCAAATGCAATTAAAACTAACAAGGCAACAAAGTACCCCCTCTTGGGGTTCATAAACACGCCTGTGGGAGCTCTGAATTAAGGATAAGAGACCAACGAGGAGTCTCTAATTGTGTCTTGTTTCGCTTGACCATTTAAACAGCCAATGTCTTTTCAGAGCAAATTAGTTCAGGGGCCAACTCCTGTTTAACTTACGGTACTGATGCACAGACACTGCTTCAGTCACTGAGCGTTTCCCAGTAATAAGGCAAGGTGTGTGAATCAACAGATTTACAGCGTTTGGGATTTCTGCTTTAAAAATTACAAGCCAAATTCTTTCGTGCTTACCGGTATGTTGAAAATATCTTGTACATACATAACCTCAGGCTGTCTAACTGAAATCAATGGTTCTACATGGAAAGCGAGGGCCTCTTTATATAGCATATTTTGTGCACTGGAACCTGCTTCTGAGTACAACATACATTCTTGCACAGTGTTATTTATGAATGGAGCATATGCATATGTGCTGTGCCCCCCAGATATTATTCAGTGTGAGTAAAGTGATGAATATCCACATTAGTTAATACCATTCTGTATTCCTAACTATGTTATCATGTTTGCATCTCTTCACCTCCTTTCAAGGAGATATATACGTGGTCTTTGTCCCATTTTATCATCACTAGAACCCTGCAAGATAGGTGAATAGCAACTGGCCTAAGGTCAGTCAGGGAGCTTTTAGCATTCCAGATTCAACGTTAATTTGTGTGTGTGTGTGTGTCCCCCCCCCCAATAAACAAATCATTGGATTTGGTTTAAGGAGACTTGGGTTCAAGTTCATTTATACAGAAAGTGACTTGCCCAAAGCCACACAATAAATCCATTGTTCAAGAGAAGTTGAACCCAAGCTTCCCTGTGCCAAATCTAATTCTATATTACTAAGGGGTAACTAACAAGGACTCAGATGACGATGAGACAATGAATTGCTCAGCTGCCTACTGGGGCTGTGTCAAGCACCCCCAACCCCGCCACCAGCCAAAAAAATGCTATGCCAGCCAGCATTCAGGACAGGTATCAGGTCACTCCCCTTTCCAGCTTTTCTCCCTTCTTTCCCATGCAGTGATACTGCAAGCCACCACTCAAGCACCCGCTGAGCCCCCTTCCTCTTGCAAACTGTCACTCTAGTGCCCACTGAGCTGCCTCTCAAGGAACCCCAGGAAAGTAATCTCTGCTCCCCTACCTTGCTTTCATCCCTGGAACCAGCTACTGCCTCCTGAATTTGCCTTTCAAACCCTTTTCTGACTTCCTCCTCACCATTGAACAGGGGGGAGCTGGGGGCGGTTCGGTTCGGTGGGGAGATCGGACCTGGGATGGATAGGTTTGGCGGTGGTGGCACACACCGAATCCCGAGCCCCTTCCCAGGCCCGATCCACCTGCATGGATCAATGTGGACTTGCACCAATGATATCACTGTTGCAGGTCTGAGTTGACTCGTTGCGACAGCTGCAGCTTACCCCAGGGCAAGGGTACAATGTCCCCTTACCCCAAGGAAATCTCAAGCAGCCAAATATCCCCCATGGGATGCAGCAGAAGCCACACCAGCACTGCTGTATTACTGCATGGGGATTTAGGTTGGACTGGGCTGTTAGTCACATTCATATAATAATATTATATTAATATCCCACATAATATCCAATCCCTACACAGTGGATGTGTAGTGGATAATCATGTGGATAATCATACATATGATATACAGTACATACTTTGGAAAGCCTCAGCCATTTCTGTTTTCCCACTGAAAAAACTAGGTGCTAGGGCAGCACAACCTGTGGGTTACAATGTGGGTTGTGCCAATTTCCTATAAATCTAGTGAGTAGAGAAGCCACTTTAAAAATAGCATATATAGGTGGAGGGGCTGCACCCTTTCCTCACTTTGCCATTCTCTCTGAAACTGTTTCTCCCCAATGATTTTACTCCTTGAGAGGGCTACTTTCAGAGCGCAATCCTACCTAACTATCCGGTGGAAAATTTGAATTTTGGTTTTGAAAGGTGGAAAGAAAAAGGAATGAGGCAAGACAGAAAGCATAGGGAGGAGAACTATAGCAGGGGATAGCATGGTGATAGGTGGGAGAAGATGGGGGGGGGGAGCTTGGCCAAAACAACTGCTCCAAGCCAGAGTCTCCTGTGAGGTTTATCTCATCTAGTAGCCTTAGCCCTGGCTATTGTTCAGACTGTGCAGACCTGAATCTCCAAACAAAATGGCAGCACAGCATTGCTGCAACCCACCTGAGAACGATTCATGACCCGATTCTGGGTCCTCTGAACCACCTGTCAAAGAACTGTACTCTAGAAATGATTAGCAACACAGTTTATACTTGAAACTTCATGTATCCTTATGAAGATATAGTTTCCAAAAATGCCATTAACATTGCTCCATTTTTTCTGCACGTTTCCTTTCTCTTGCTTTCAATTCTTTCATGTGGAGGGGAATAAAGTGCAGCAGCAGCACAGAGCAGTTTGAGAGGAAAGCAGAGATTGCCTGGAAGCTACAGTGGAAAGCACAGCAGGGTGACAGAGGCTCCCATTTTCCTGTCTGCAGAAAGTGGATGTGAAAGGAAGTTGGGAATATTCCATTTTCATCAGAGAAAGCAGATAGGATTTTGCAGAGTGAAAATGCCTTTATTTGAAGTATCCGATTGTCAAATCGTTAAAAAAAAGAAGCAAGACAGCTTAGAAATAAAGCAGAGATGCACACACAGAGCCCAGCAACCAAGGAGTAAGTAACTGCTTCAGTAGCTGCTCCTTTCAAAATGCCAGCCAATAATCTTCCATCCATCTGCCACTTCTCTTATCCCATACCCAGAGCCCCAGCCTTAAACATCATTACTAGTAAGCCACATTAAATCAATGGCATTTGGAACCAGAGAATTTATTATACTGTCATCTCTTCTGGGCAGCTCTGTATCTCTGTCTCCCCACCCATGTTTCCTGCTTTTTCTTTATTTTTGTCATTTGGTCAGATTTCCAGTGAGGATTTCCTGCACTAGGATGCTGAGCGCTTTCTGAACGGACGCTCTGTCGTTTGTTTTCTGTTCGCTGAGACTCTCTCCCTACCCCTGGGTCTCTCTCTGTGACTAACACTCCTTTTTCTGAAGCCGAATCGTTTGTTTGGTGTCCTTCAGTCCTCTGGCTGAGGACTTTGAAATGTTGTTGCTGGAAGACTTTATAGCATTTGTTTAGAGGCATTCGGCTTGTTTAAAGAAAAGGTTCTGCTGCATGTCACACACATCTCTTGTGAAGCTCCTGTCGCTAAGGGACGTTGTGTGAAGTCTGTTTGAAGTTTGTTTTCTCCTGCTGAACTCTCTAAGGGAATCTAGTTTCATGCCAGCCAGCATACAGAGAGGAACTTCACTTTGTTTGGGTAAAATTTCTGTTGCTTAAAAGATCTCAGTTGGTTTCTAAAAGGTTCCCATCATTGGCTAGACTCCTGGTTTCAGAAGAAGATCTTTGAATAAAGTATAAGACACAGTATTGGATGGACATCATCACACGTGGGTGTGGAGGTAGAAACCTGAAGAACTCTTCCTCAGAAATAGCTAGCATGGGCGCCACTAGCACTTGAGAGCCAGTTAGAATGCTAGATTTGGACCAGGGAGACACAGGTTCAAATCCCCACTCAGGCATGAAGCTTATTGGGCGACATTGGTCTAGTTCCAACTGTTCAGCCTGACCTCATAGGGTCATCATGAGGAGAAAAAGGGTAGGGGAAGAATCATGTTGTAAAGGTTGCCTGTCAGCTGAAGTGTGGTGAGGCGAACGCCAGAGAGAGAGAGAGAGAGAGAGAGAGAGAGAGAGAGAGACAGACAGACAGACAGACAGACAGACAGACAGACAGACAGACAGACAGACAGAGCTGGACTGTGAAAGCAACATCTAGAATGAAGGGTTCTACGAAAGATTAGAAGGCCATTGTATTGTAAAAACCCCTTGGGGTTTAGAAAGCCTGCCCATGTAAACCGCCTTTGAATTGAAGTCGGAGGAGAAATACAATGACCAAGAAAGGCGGTATATAAATACTGCTCAGTGCGCCTCCTGTTCTTAATTTTGGTGCACAGGATCTCACCACCTGGCCATGTGTCACGGTGGGAGAAATAAAGGAGTTACTTGCTCAACTGAGTTCAGGCAAGGCAGCGGGCCTGGACGCAATTCCCCCTGACCTTTTGAAGAGTGACTCTGATTGGTGGGCACCAATTCTTGCACCGTTATTTACAGCTATTGACAGAACAGGCAAAATCCCTAAGGGATGGTCTAATGCCATAATTGTACCTGTGTATAAAAAAGGAGATAGTAGGCTCCCTTCCAACTATAGACCGATTGCCCTATTATCTGTTGTTAGTAAAGTTTATGCTAAATACCTTCTAAACAAGTTGACCAACTGGATTACAGAGAGGGCAATTTTAGGTCCCGAGCAGGCAGGTTTTAGGAGGGATAGATCAACCCTGGACAATTGCCTTATTTTGTCTCACTTAGCTTATAAAGCAGTTAAAATGGAGAAATCAAAGTTATATGTTGCCTTTCTAGACCTGAAAGGAGCATTTGACACAGTGGACAGAGACATCCTTTGGAGTAAACTTCGCAGACTAGGGATAGATAAGCGTCTTCTCCTATTGATCAGGCTATTGTACTCAAACACATTTAATCAAATACGAGTTCCACCCAATATTGACTGCGCCAATAAACAGCAACAAAGGGGTAAAACAAGGCTGTATTTTGGCCCCCTCCCTTTTTAATATCTTTTTATCAGACTTTGCTTCCTCATTGGAGGACATTGAGGGACATAGTCCAAAGTTAGGAGTCACTAAAATCCCCATCCTGCTTTATGCTGATGATGCGGTGATATTATCTCGATCTCGTATCGGTTTGACAAGACTGATTAAACAATGTGCCCTATATTTGAAAAATAATAAATTGTCTCTCAATTTTAATAAATCTAAAATTATGGTTTTCTCCCCCAAATGGAAGAATATGATCTGGCGTTTTGAGGGCCATCATATTGAACAAGTCAAACAATTTAAGTATTTGGGCATCATATTCCACTACAATTCTCTCTGGGTATATCATAGGAATTCCTTGATTCGATCAATTAAGTGCACGACTCAAATGATAATTCGTTTCTTTTATAACATTGGGAATGGTTATGTACCTGCCGCACTCGAAGTGTTTAAAGCAAAAATTGTGTCCCGGGTGCTATATGGCGTCCCAATATGGATTGGAGCTTGGAACTACTTACTGGAGAGGATACAAGCAATGTTCCTGCGCAAAATACTAGGTCTTCCGCCTTGTGTCCCTTACGCGGCATTATGTATAGAAACTGGACAACTTAGGCTAGAGACAATAGCATGGCTTAGGACATTTAAATTCTGGTTGACAATTTTTTATTATCCTCAACAGGATAGTTTATTACCCCACCTCATGTCTGATTCTGCCCCTTTAGTAGGATCGCACTTAATTCTCAAGAAGTTAAAGACAATTGGAATTGACACCGATCTGTTAGGATCCTTAAGTTTTAATGCAGCCTACCATATTATTAAGCAGAGATTATTAGATATTGATCAACAGGAACTGCATTTCGCCGCTAACAAGTTATGTTCCCCCCTGCATTTTTCTATTTCTATACACCATGGGCAGATGGCTTCTTTTTTTAGTTTATTAAAAGATCCATATGAACGCAGGATTTACTCGTTGGCAAGGTGTAATGTGCTATCCTCTGCTGTTACTATAGGCAGGTTTGCAGGCACTCCATATTCTGAACGATGTTGCCAGTGTGACCCAGGAAGAATTGAAACTGTGTTGCATATGATTATATCGTGCCCTTTATATGATGACCTCCGTTCATTCTATCTAGACCCAATTTTGGGAGGTTTGGGAAAATTATCTCAGCAAAGTATGCTATGTTTTCTTTTAACTGCCACCGATGTGGAGGTTTTATCTAGGGTTGTTGCTTTTTTAAAATTGATGGTTGCCCGAAGGAAGTGTAGCCTTTAGCTAACTGGCACAGGGGCAAGGAGATGGCTTTTGGTTTTACATTGCGTGTTGTGCTGGGTTTAGCATTTGTTGTTTTGTGTGTTGTATTTGTACTGTATGCCAATAAAGGTTATAAAGGTTAAAGGTTAAATACTGTATATATTGTTGTTGTTGTTTGTTATTGTTATTGTTATTAAACTGCCCTGAGCTCCTTCAAGGAAGGGCAGGATAAGCATGCAATACATAAAACTGTACTGGAACAGTCTGTCAGCTGTGCTTGCATTGTGTGCAGGCCTTCTCCACTCACAAAAGCTGATGAGCTGGTTTTTAGTACAGTATTTTTCAAATAAACTATCCCTGGCCCTTAACAGCCAAAGAAGACTTTTCTTTTTCTTTCTTTCTTTCCTTTTTTTTTTTTACCTCATCTTTCCTTTCTGCTCTACCACCCATCTGCCTTAGCCAATCCTGCCCTCCTGTTCCATTTCTTCGAAGCCTCACTTCTAAGGGCTCCTTTTATATTTGCCATGTTAGTTTTCATTGTAAATAGAAGGCCTTAAGCTGGCCCTAAAGTAAAGTTAAAGCTGAGTTCAAAGAAATCCAGCTGCTTCCTGAAGCTGGTGAGCAGAGAGGTTGGACAGGGAGGAGAAGCCGTGGTTTCCCTTTGAAGTTGTGCTGTTGAAGTTCTTGCTGCAAGATGGAGGCTGATTGTTTCATATTACGGTGTCATTAAACTTAAAAGAAACCTACACACACACACTCTACATGTATGGAGTAGACGGTAAAATTAAGGCTAGCTGGAAAATTCCCAGCATCATTTGTTCCCCTCAAATGGAAATACTTTTTTTTTTAATCAGGAAAAAGCTTTGGGAGGAGTGAAAATGAAACTTCCTATTAAGGAAAATAAAACTATATTTGAGACCAAATGAAGCAAACCTTGCGAAAATGTATATGAGGGGTTGCTGAAAAATGTTTTCACCTAAATAGAATGGAGTTGTGTTTTTGGACTTTGGCTGAAAACTGTTCTGCCTTCCTTTGTATTTAAAAAATAAAACTCAACACACTACAAGTTATTTCCTTACAAAGTATTATCAATACACACATACATTAATTTGTTGTTATAAAATAGTGGAGGGTGTGTTAATGACTAACTACTAGCATATTGTTAAATTGCAGTGAGCAAGCTTTAGCATCATATATTTAAGAATGCAAAAACAGAACAGCCCTGCTGGATCAGACCTGGCTAGTCCAGGGCTCTTTCCAGGAGTGGCTAACCAGATGCCTCTGGGAAGCTTACAAGCAGGGCAAGAAAGCAGGGCCCCTTCCTTTGTTGTTTGTCCCCAGCATCTGGCATTCAAAGGTATACTGAGCTTGAACTGGAGGTTCCACTTAACCATTATGGCTAACAAGTTTTGATGGATCTCTCTGACCTATTTTTACAAGTCTTTGGCTCTCCATGTTTGAGGAAATGTTGTTTGTGGCAGGTCTCAAAGAATGTACAGTATTTGTATCAAATGAGATGCAAATAAAGCCTCTTCAGTGGGGTGTAGCTATCCCTTTGGTATAGTGTAGTGTTGATGCCAACTACTGCAGTACCGTACAGCATCAACAGCACAAGGCAACAACTTCATAAAATGGCACGACTGTGATTTGGAATATTAGCCACTCTCTGCCAAACGACATTTCTTGGATGATTTCAGATCTGTTAAATATGTTATAGACTCTAACGCCTTCCAACACCTTGAAACTGCCAAGGTGGCTAACAAGGCCACATACTTTGTTAGCCACAGACCATCTCAGCAGCCTACTTTACAAGAAAGTGAGGGCCTTCTCAAATTCTGTCCATCTGATACTCAAACCACTAACTGCCAATGTTTTATAGTGTTATTCCCCCCTAAAATGTGATATGATGCCTTTCACACAATTGTTCCTTTCATACATACGCAGCTTTTACACAACTGTTGCCTAGGAGCTTGATGCATCCCTCCAAGTAACACCTGTGGGATTAGTGCTTATCCCTAGCATACAAACCACAGTCTCTTGTCACTTCTGCACTCACTGCTGTTGCAAATGCTGTGTGGTATGCAATAGCGTGAGCACCGCAGGTCAGGTTTTTCATTATTTTACTACCTTATACCATATGTGGAATATTCCCCCACTATACCATTTCAGTGCAAATGCACTTACCTTGCTCTTTGGAAAGAATGTGATGAACAAGATTACCCTGTTTTCCCTATGATGAGCTCGAGCATGCGGGCTTTCAGAGAGGGAATGGTCCTCCCGCCCTCCCCTGTGCTTTCTTCACTCCAGAGCGGCCGTGAACCCGGAAGTGCCAATGACATCATCAGCATGTACTTCCGGTGGTACGTGGAGGGCCAGAGGCGTGCGGAGGTGGTGTGCTGAAGAAAAAGGTTGGGAACCTCTGCTTTAAATCAAAATGAACATTGTTGTATGGATGGAGTTGTGTTACATCTTGCGATTATCATTTACTATCTAATAGTGTCAAGATTGATCTTCATCGTTTGCTTTGTTTGGTTATCTTCTTCACCAGCAGAGAGCATATTTGGGTACTACAAACTGGGGTAGGAGTGGGGCAACAGTAGTTTGCTGTTGACAAGAAGCCTGTGTCAGCATTGCTAAGAAAGTTGCTAGGAACAGATGCAAAGCAAGCGGACAATGCAATAGTTAAGAGGAGCAATTTGCTTAATTAATAATTTGCAAATTAGGCTATCCATATTTAGGATACTGGAATATGGCAGTCTTAAGTCTGTATGATCTCAGAAGCTAGAACACTTCTAGGCCCAGCTGAACGAAATCTAAACGGTCTGCAGATAAATCAGGCATGTGCATGTTGTTTTCCCCAATCGAAATTTCATGTGCTGGGTTTATACAGCGAGTTGTAAAGCAATAAATGGTTCATTTATTAGGAAAGTTTTGCCATGTGCTGCTGTTTTCACGTGTTTGATTGATAAGTCAAAACCAGACTTCTACATGGGGAAAGTGCCTTATTTATAGGAACGCTATAATGTGTGAAGCCCACCTGACTTTATTCCAATCCTTGCTTCTAGAATTGAGCTTTCTGCTTTGCTGGTTTTGTGATTTACCACTAAATCAGAAGTGTGAGAAGTACCGGTAATACTGTTGAAAAAGTCACAAAAAGCGCAGTGGGATTTTGTGTCTAATAAGGCACATGGTTTGAACTGTGCAACCACCGTGGGCCCCAGTAACTCTGGCATGTTGTTTAGACTAGTGGAGATTTGCAGAGGGATTGCCTCTATCTGTTTATTATATGAATGGCTCGTCATTGGCCATGCCAAAGAAGAGTTGGAGGAGAGGAATTTATAATGTGAATGACAATTCTGGTCCATGTAGACTTTTATACTAGCAACTACTAGTAACTGAAGCTGGAGCAGAGCAGCTTTACGTCTCATAGATGAAAATGCCCAACGAGGAGGAAGGCAAATAAGCAGGCTTAACAGATCGTCGCCGGGACGGGAGCGGTCTACCCTTAAGGGGGCGGGGCGTGGGGGGGCCAGAACGCGATACGCGTTCTGGCCCCCCCACGCCCCGCCCCCTTAAGGGTAGACCGCTCCCGTCCTGGTGACAATCTGGTAAGCCTGCAAATAAGTAGAGTCTGGATAACAGCAATATCGATGGTTGGGCTTTTAACTCTATTCTGTGTACTAGTCAGGACTGGCTCAAGACCCCCGAGCACCTTAAATGGTGTGTAAATGCTTCCTCCCTTGTGCCAACCTTTGCCAGCCTTTGCATCTCCCACTTCCTGGACTGGAAAAGAAAGAGGGAGATAATGCGTAGAGGAAGCGTGGAGGAGAAAAGAATGGTGGCCGACCACTCTCCTCCACACTTCCTCTTCTGTTTCATCCCTCTGTTCCTTTTTCCTCCCAGTCCAGGGAGTGGGAGGAGAGGCTGCAGCAGTGGAAGCTAGTGGGTGGATGAAGGTGAGCACCCCCCACCAATCTGCTGCTTGAGGTGACTGCTCAGTTGGCCTCGTGCATGGACTGGCCCTGGTACTACTGATTAATGTGGTCCAACCAAAATTAACCTCCTTTAAACCCCAGGGACTCAATGGAAGCATTAAACTTGTGCTTTACTCCTTCCCACTGGTATAAATAAAATTTGCAACATGAATATGAGTTTTGTTGCTACAGTATATATATATATATATTATACATTTGAAGCAGCATTCATTCTGCTTCTATTTCTATTATTCTTGCTATTGCTGAAAGTAATGAGCACGAAGATAAGAAAAAAAATACTGCTATAGGCCTTTCTTCAGAGCTACATATGTGAAGGATGACCTCGAAATTGAACTGGAAGTAGTGGAAAGATCCATAGTTACTTCCACAGAATAAAGATGAATCTGAAAGATCTTAATTTCCTATTAGCACTCCCATTCATCATCCAAGCACCCCCCCCTTCCCTATTTTTTGCACGAAGATCAGCCTGAGGCATTGATTTCTTCCTAATGCAGGAGCTTCAGTGCACACACTAAGCTGCCGTGCCCTGTCTAGTGCCCTGTCCAGTGCCCTGTCCAGTTCATTTCAATACAAGAAGAATATGCACATGTACATTTCTTTTGAATGCATAGATCTGTTTTCTCTCTTTTAATAAGGGAGCGCATGGTATGCATGCAGAAGTGTTTGGTGTATGCTTCAGGAAGCACATGGGAGTCTGGATTATGTCTTCAGGTTGATTACATTCGCTAAACCATTCAGTTCAAGTCCAGACATATGTGATTCAATTGGTACGATCTGGAACAAATGTAAGAGATGATATGCAACAAGATGCAACAGGGCATATGAGAGAAGACGGAGGTTTTGAGGGCAGCACTCTGTACCATACATCTTTATCTGGTAAGATCTACTACCTTCATTGATTTAGCTCTCCTCATGCCTAGCCAAGGTGAGATTGTTGCAGAGATGTCCTCCTTCCCCCATAAGACTGAATTTAGAACGGAAGTGTATGGATTCTGTACTAGGCCACCTTTTCTGATTCATAGAGATCATTTGCCATTCAAGGGGAATTGATCTAGCCCCAAATTGGAAACACATTATGTAACAGTGTCTGGAGCTGGGAAGAAATTAAATGTATTGATTAAAGGCTTAAAAAAAAATCAAATAATACCTCTCACGGAAGTGTGCAGCAGCTGTCGGTGGGCATGCTTGATTGCCATCATGGCCCATTAACAAAGGGATAAACTGGCTTAAGCATATGAATGCACTTACAGGTTCTACTGAGCAGCGCTAAAATAAAGGTTGTCGTAAATTGTGTGCTGCAGCACTTTGCAAGCAGTCACTTGCCTCTCCTCTAAACCTTACAGTATTTTAATTGCTAGAGCTCTTCTGTTATCACAGTCTCATTCTTGGAAAGCAAAGTCAAGTTCAGCTGTAGGTTATGAACAGAGTTGATAGTTTTTCAACACAGCAGCGTTATTAGGTTAGATAACCTGCAGTGTAACTACTGAGAAAGTCACCGAAATGGCAGCAAGTATGGCAAATGAGTAAATTTGCCTAGCGTACCATTTCTTTGCTAAGATACATTTTTCCGTACTAAGAGAGAGCTATTCAGTAAGGAGTGAGGAGGACTAATGACCTGATCCTATCAGGGCCTTACACTGACAGATCTTGCAATCCATCAGCATAAGTCCCGGGCCAAGAGCAGGAAAGTCACTCTACTGTTTGGCAGGCTGTGGCCACCAAGGCAAATGTCTGGAGGCCGCCGCATGCAGGTGACAGCAGCCCACAGAACCTCCTCCATCCTCCGTCGTCACCGGCGGCAGGGGCAGATCACTGCGGGGAGTGGGCTGAAGTGGGGGTGGGAGAGAGAGAGGATCCACACATGCCAAGATCCTATCTCTCCTTCTTGGCCCAGACCCGTCCCCAGGGTCTCCTTGGATTCATGCCATCGAAAGAGCTGGTGCAGGTCCAAGGAGACCCTCTGGAGGCCAGGCGGCCTACAGAGAGGTAAGTAACAAATATTTTTACTGACCTCTTCTGTATTGTCTGGTCCCCCCTCACCCGTAGAAGGCAGCATGTGCTCTGTTGGCAGCGCTGCATGGTCTCGGCTGGCGAGGGATAGGATTGGGCTGTAACTTGTTGTTATTATTAGTATTGATATTAAGTAGTGTAATGCCATCAGTGTACATAATACTTTACAGAATACCCAAACCACAGCTTCCTGGCCTGAGAACTTAGAAACAAATTTCACCATTGTGACGCGATGGAGAACAATAGAGAGGAGCAAAGATTACAGGGCAGACACAGCTACACATTCTTATAGCCTCTGTTTCAGTTGTTTTTGAATTTACTGTAATGGAGAGCTTCAGTTGTAATGTTGCTCTTCCAGCAATAGGTCTAGAATTTAACAACCATCTACTACAGAAGGTTTTAATCTAGTTTATTCTTATCAATTAAGGTGGTTTTTTTCAGTTTATTATCCATTTGGGCCTTGGCTCTTCAATAGCCTGTCTTTGGGCCAGTTTGGACAATATTCTGCTTGCCCAACTGATGATAAAGGATGTTCACATGTACCAGCCCCACCCTTCCCTTCTTGAAGAGTTCAGGACACTTTCTTTCATCAGAAAGGGGGGACAGTTTGTCCAGACATCCCCTCTACATGCGGTGATGATAAATTTACTTTAAAAGTAGATTTATTAGCACAGTTAGAGGAGCGGTTCAGACAAATTACGCTTCCCTATATGATGAAAGAAAGTGCCCCAAACTCTCCCAAAGGAAGGGGAGGAGCTGGGATGTGCATCTTTATGAGTATGAATATCCTTTATTGGGGAGGAGGGGTCAGGTGATCAGAGTATTGCTCACACTGGCCCATATACTAGTTGTCTTACAGGCCAATCCTATTGGCTCGTAGCGCTGACAGAACAGAACAAGTGTTCCGCCAGTGCTACCTGTAAAAGTGCTTCTGGCAGTGCACAAAGTAGCATGCTGCTGGAGCACCAGTGGGAAGGCCGGAGCCTTCCTGTGCATGTCTGGGGATCACCGGCCACCTGCCGATACAGGTAAGAAGTGGGGGAGGCAGGACAGGGGGAGGGGGCAGCAACGGGGGTGGGGGAAAGGCAGATCAGCTCTGGGAAGCAGATGGGTTTGGTGGCAGTGGGGCTGCCAAATTATAGCCCCCTCCCCATACCTGATCCCGTGACATGGGTCCACATGGTCCTCCACCAGCGATTTCACTAGCACAGGTGTGAGTAGACCCCACCCCCAAGACTGGAGCAATTGAAGAACCTGCTACTATTTGGGGGACAGTTGCATTAAGACTGGGCCACCAATATGCAAACAAGTTCCTCCTAACACATGGCAAACAGGGAACTGTTGTTGACACTGTGTCACGCGAGATCACAACAGAGTGGAAAATGTCTGACGGGGATCCTGGAAAAGTCCCACTAAAATACCTAAAAGTAGGAAATGGAGCGGTCAGGACCACAATCCAAACCTTCAACAGGCTGGGAGGATGCTAGGGAATGCTTTGTATACTCAGTCTGATGACATGCATGGATTATTCTCCAATATGAAAACGAATGGAGCAGCTGCTGCAGATGCGAAGCCTGGCTGGATGAGCAAGCAATAGAAGTGGTCCGTACTACAGAGGAATGCAACTGATGATGCCATCATCTCAAGTGTTATTGATGCTGAATCAGGAGTAATCCTCTCTCTTGAAACACATATTTTATTCCTACATGGGAAAGTTTATTCCACAAGAGCATCAATCATTCTGTTAGCGCAGGCCCAATTCATGCCTGCATACCCTTTGATGTGTTGCATAAAAACGTTAAAACCTGCCTTCTTTTTCTGATGAATATGTACACTAGTAGTGCCACAGGGGTGGCATTCTTTTTCCTGGAGGCTTCCTCCTGCTCACCGTGGTAATTGCAGACTGTTCTCGTCGTCCCATATCAGTCTCTGGGGATTTCCAGACAATGGTATTTGTGCACTTAAAACATGCAGCTGTGGTTAAGTTATTCCAGGAGATCCAGATGACATTTTAGAAAGTTGGACACCTGTTGTCCAAAATCATATTTTTCATATAACAGACTTCTCTATCAAGTTGATCCGAAAGTCTGGTTCTCTCACCCATCTTGTGTGTTTCAGCAATGCATGCACTGTGCATTGCGGCTTTGGGAGTGTCATGGGCCCTCACTGGATAGTGCCAGAAACATCACTAATGATGAGCCATGTAATAGTCCCCCTTCATGCTGTAAGACATGTGCAGGAAATCTTAACAAGCAACTCAAAGAAGATGCAGATGCAAACTCGAGTTCATAACTTGGCATTCTATTAAGTAACAAACACAGTAGGTAGGAACTAGTAGACACAACAGAACAGCAGATTCAACTAAAACTAGCTAAGCAAAGTCTAACTGCAGATTCACAAGGCCCAATCCTATTGTAGTCGTACACCGCTGGAATAAATGTTCCGGCGGTGTACGGCACTTTCTGGAAGTCTCAAAACGCGACACACGGCCTGGCCGCTGTCACAAGCAGTGAGTGGCTAGCTCTGTGTGCCAGCA
Source organism: Plestiodon gilberti rubricaudatus (assembly GCA_026170595.1). Lineage (NCBI taxonomy): Eukaryota > Metazoa > Chordata > Lepidosauria > Squamata > Scincidae > Plestiodon > Plestiodon gilberti. The sequence goes on from JANXHW010000001.1 coordinate 116,706,841, forward strand.
TGTGCGAAGCGGTTGTGAAGGGGCTGGGGGGGAGGGTGGAATGGCGTGGATAGGGGGACGGTGGAACAGGACCTGGAAGGGGGTGAGTTCAATAACAGCGGCATCCACCTGTATCCAAACCCCATTCTCAGCCTTGATCTGCCTTCACAGGTCCTTGTGGACTTGTGCCAGATATGGAGTTGTCGCAGGTCTGAATAGACCCTGTGGCCTGGCACGGGCATACCCCAAGGCAAGGGAACAAATGTTCCCATACCCCAAGGAGGCTTCTGGAGGCTGAAACTCCCCCACGGGATTCAGCAGGCACCACACTGGCGCCGCTGCATTGCTGCGCGGGGAGTTAGGATTGGGCTGTCCAACACATTCAGTATACATAACACATGCCATTCCTGTCATGCTGAAAAGGTTTTCAAATCCTTTTATTAAAACCAATTACAGTGTGCTGCCTCTCTTCAGTCTGAAATGCAGAAATAGTGTTGTGTTGTGTTGGGGTGGGAGACCTGGCACATTCCATCTGCAGTCACGTGACTGCTAGCCTAGTGAGCCCATAGCTGCCTCATGCAGGTTGCTATGTCGGCCGGGTGGATAACCTGACCCACTGAATGTCTGTGAGCTGTTCTGAAGCAGCAGCATTTCTTCCAGTTCAGAACTAGTCTGTTGCACTCCAGCCAACATGCCACTTCTATTGCTGTGCAAGCTGACTGTGCTACTTTATCATGGGAAGTTTCCCCAGGATAGCTGTTCCCCCTCCCCCTGCTATTCAATCCACATCCATTACATGGGGACTGAACATTGCATCATTAGCGCTGAATCAAGGCTAGTGCTAGTATAGGGCTAACAAAAATTCCCTACTTTTTATTATCTGAAAACATCTGGACTGTGGGGAACAGAAGTGCTGAAGCAGCAAGCTTAATCTCCTAAATTAGAGGCTTTGCCTGGATGTACTCTATACCCAGAATGAGAATGTAGTAAAAATGGATAGAGTGCTTGAACTGGAACCAGAGATAATGGGGTTCAAATCTCTCTCAGCTATGAAGCTACTGGATGGCCATGGGCTATTTACCATCTCTCGGGTTAAACAACTGGCCAAGCCACATGTGATGCAAGAGATCTGTGATCAGATCTGCAATCACGGTGGATTGTTGTTGTTGTTTTACTTTTAAATAGGGCTGCAATCCTACAGACACATACCTGGGAGTAGGCTCCATTGAGGTCAATGGGACTTACTTCTGAGTAGACATCACTTGTGCCATCTTCATGATTCTTGCCAGAATTCCATTAGCCCCCTTAGTAGATAAAAATAAACATCAATCCCTCCCAAGCTGCTGTTAGTCTTGCAGTGTGGGGGGTAAGAGCCTGAGGTACAATAGAGATAATTGTGGTTTTTCTGCTGCAGGGTTAAAAGCAGCTGGGTGGGATTTCGATCAGGAAAATGACACAGGAGCCAAAAGGTTAAACACCCCAGCAGATTTAGATCAGATTTTGCTCTCAGAGCGCCCAAAGGCTGCTTCAAAGGGGGGGGGGGGAATTGAGATATCCAACGATAGACCTCCTGCATAACTTAACGGTTTGGCCATACCTCACAGTGTTGTGGTGGGGATAGAATGGGAGAACACTCCATGGGCTACCCTGAGCTCCTGAAGGATACAGGTGTCATAAACAGAGGAAGCTGCCTTATTGTGAGTCAGATCTAGCCCTGTCCATCTAGCTCAGTGTTGTCTGCATTGAGTGGCAACACCTCTCCAGAGTCTCAGGTGTGTTTTTTCCCCCCAGTCCTACCTAGAGATGCCAGGGATTGAACATGAGTCCTGCTGCAGCCATGACAGGTGCTGCACCACTGAGCCGCAGCTCCATCCCCCCAATAAACTGATACTTCTCTCAGTTACCTTCGTTTACACACAGAACGATTGAACATATTCCTGTTTTCACAACTTTATATTGGTGCTCTGCCCCTGTAACGTTTCAGTTACAAAACAATGGTTAAAAAGCTTAAAATCATGTACTGTGTGCTTGATTCACTCCAGAGCAAGGAGGGCCTAGCTGAGGGTCAGAGTGGGTCTACTAAAGGGCCAGGGTCAGTCCTTGGCAGCTTTGGTTAGAAAGGATCACAGGAAGCAAGGCTGAGGAGACCCTTAGCCTGAGACCTTCCTTGGGAACCTGTGCCAGTCGCAATTGCTAGCCCTGGGCTAGACGGACCATTCATCTGACTTGGAATTAGACAGCTCTTTAGTAAATGAGCTATTATGCGTTTGCAGCATGGACTGGAGCCCAGTGAGAGCCCACCAGGTTGTGTTGTTTATCAGTTGCCTCTGCAGAAATGAGCAGCTCAGGATCAATATACCCAGGAGCTGTAAAGCAATATAAATAGGCTAGTGCTGCTGATGGTAAAAATGAAACATAGGTCCTTGCTTTCTGTCTTGCCACTCTGGCTCCAGTGAAGAATTAGCCCCGCAAAACCATTAGTCTTTTATCTGCATACCATTTCATTAGAACATTAGAGAACTTCATAGTTTTTCTCCTCTTAATTGGCCATGATATTTTTGCGTTCAAAACTGGAAATAGCATCGAAATCGTAGGCCAAATGATCTATGCATGATCGGGTCATCTTGAAGTAGCATTGGGCTTCCTGCCAAGGGAACTGCAGCAGCAAACAGAAGGTGTCGTCTTCATCCATCAAAATCAATGGCCGTTTTGCTCTCAGGAGCATCAGTTCCCATTTCAGTAAGAAAGGAGGAAACTTTCCCAAAAAGAAGTCCGAGGGCCTTTTGAGGCCTTTGCAAGTTAGACCATGAAATGCAGGGCGGTTTAGGAGCATTTGGCATAATTGCCTTCTCTATTTCTTTTAATAAATCATGTGGAATAACTACAGTCTGTTTCACTAAGCATTTCCGTATGATTTACACTCGTGTGTGTGTGTGTGTGTGTGTGTGTGTGTGTGTGTGTGTGTGTGTGTAATAACTACAGCAAAAAATGTCCATTAGGACAAGAAGACATTTGAGAAACAAAGCAGTTTACCCATTGGGCATGCAGATCTAGTACCAAGTAAACAGTCTAAATGGAATTTCACTCAGTTCACTGAATTTTCTTTTGTTTTTATGGGTCCCCTGATACTCTGCAACTCTTAGTATACTGAACATTTTTCTACGCTTACTTTTGATATAAAACCAAACTTCAGCAGAGCAACAAAACTGTATTGCATGCTTTGCGCGTTAATGCAGAATGTTTCAGTTTAACATGAAACATATTTTCCCTCATGTTGTAATGCAATAAAGAGTCATCTTAATCACTTAACAAGATAGAAAACAACTTTCAGTTAAAAAGAAAATTCTGCTCAGTTAGCAAAATTGTCACCAGAAAAAGAAGAGAACATAATTTATGCCTGCAAATTGAATTACAATGGTTTTCTCATTTATAATCAGCTTCCGGAGTTTTGAATCATTCATATGCTGTATGCTGAGGTAATTTCATAAGGAAGTAACACTCAAGTTTTCCCTGAGGGGAGAGGAATCATCAGATCCATTAAAACACTCTACTTACTGAAGACTGTGAGATTATCTATGGATTGCCTACAAACTGGTCTGAAGGCACATGGTGCTTGTATATTGTTAAAGCTGTCATTACAGGTAAGAGATCTTAGGGCCTCTCTTCACACACTACTAACAGTGCGATCCTGCGCAAAGAAACGACGGCGGAATGAATGTTCCGCTGCCGGAAGCCATCGCGAATGTGCCGTAAAGCATGTTCGCGTTGACTCGCGAGCGCCCTCACTCTGCTGCTGGGATGTCCCCACGGCCGCCGGAGGAAGGTAAGGCTCCTGCTGGCGGGCACGGTGGCGATCCGGGTGGTGAGGGAGGGGGCCATTGGCCGAACCGGCCCAGGAGGGGGCGGGGATGGAGTCCGCCATATCCCCGTCCCTGTTCTGGCCGGCTCGGCCGTTACATGGCCTCCTCCTGCTTCCGCCAGCTGTTTAGCTTGTGGAAATCCGAATGTCCCCTTTCCCCGAGTAGACCTCCGTGCTGTGCCAGCGTGGCCCAGAACGGGTATAGGATTCGACGGGCAGCCCAGGGCTGCCCACCAGATAGTTAGGATTGGGCTGCCCGGCTGCAATCCTGTAAATGCCTTCTTAGAAGTAACCTCTTAGAATGTAGTGGGCTATTTATTACTTCTGAGTGAATATGTGTAAGATTACTCTGTCAGACATTTTAACTGTACACCTACTTATGTAATATGTTCGGATCTCTATGGTAGATTGCGCTGCCCATGTATGATGTTGTCAACAGGGAAATAGTTTTATCTCCATGTTTCAGTCTTTGCTATGTTTCTAAATGTATAGTGCTGTGCAGTCTGATGACCAATGGCACTAAATAAGATTAGTAGATTAATTTGGCCCCACAACCACTTTTATTGTAATCACTGGTACTGGCAAGTATTGATATTATTTCAATAAAACCACAGTATAAAATGTTCTGTGTTAAAACCACTTGTAAATAAGGTTAGTTTACACTTTTAGAGGTTTTCTATATGACTCCAATGGGGAAAAGGGATCATCACGTATTTATTTATTTTAACCATTTATACCTTGTCTTTCTATCATAGTAGATTTCCAATGCAGCTTTCAATTTTTGATTATCAAAATGTACAATAAAATTCTATAAAACCACAGAAGTAACCAAACCTTTTGGCAGTAGTAAAAAGTAAACAGCACTTACTGAAAGTCTGGGAAAATGTTTTAAATTACTATTTAAATCCCAGAAGAGGGGGCACTGAACAAAGATTTTCTGGGGAAGGCATTCGATAACTTTGGCACTACCACAGTGAAGGCCCTGCCCTATCTATCTGCCTAAGCTCCGCAGGTGGGAGTACCCGAATGTCTTCTGAAGGTTTTAGTGAACAGACAGGCTCAGTCAGACAGGATGTGGCCATCCTTTAGGTACACATGCACACATATGAGAGTTATACCATTGCAGATTTACCATTTTGGGTAATATCACCTCTAAGAATTCACACATTCTGCTGACATCAAGAAGCAATGCAACTACTGAGGGTAAGAAGACAACCAAGGAAGGTAATAGCTTTTACTGGAACAATTTCATTGCTCAATCTTGCAAGCTAAACTGATCCAATAAAAGATATCAACTTTCCTAGGTGTCCCATTCATTCCCCAGAAGAATCACAGTAACTACATGCCAAATAAATAAGCAGGGCTTTTCTCAACACACAGGATTGCTTCCCAACTCCAGATTCCAGACTGATCGGCTGCTGTGCCCTAACCGTTTTTAAAAAGAGTTAACTTCATAAGCTAGAAGAGAAGTTCTCAGACTTTTTCACAGGAGGCCTCTGCAAGCCAAGCCACAAAACAAACGACTTGGGTCTCCCTCGGTTTGGCTATTTTTTTTTCTAACGTATTTTTAGAACTTAAAGTAGAGAGGATCAAATCTAAGCTTATGATAAAAGAGAGCACAGGCTCTATGGTGGGGCGGGGAGTATACTGTACCCTGACCAGTAGCTTACGCTCCACCCTCCTTGCCAATTGCTACATCCCTTTGATTACTTGAAGCAACGGGGATTTTCACATACTCCGAGTTCTTCCCTGTGACCTCACTTCAGTCTAGGCAAGGAAGAGAATGTTTAACTCAATCAAAGTCAGTACATGTATAAGTTATAACTTACTTCAGAGAAACCAGATTTAGGATGGGCAGGGGCACCTTAATATGAAATGCATTATTATTTTTCTTTCAGATGTCTAGCATAGGACAAAATGCGCTTTGCCCCTTCTGTGCCCCCCCCCCCAGCAATGTATTGGTTCTGCCACTGTAAGAGAAATGAGAAACCATTTTTCTTTACTTTTAGAGGTCTTGTAGATATTTAAAGAATTCACAAAATCTGGCTTTTGGATCAAAACAAGGTTGTTTGACAACTCTGAATATGACCATCATTTTATACCTTCCTTAGCAAAAGTCAGGTCTCTTTCAATAAACCTAGTGTAAGCGCTTACGACAGAGAGCAAAGTACCGTAGTCTGTATTCCAGAGACAGACGACAGAGAGGGGCTCAGGGACCCTCCATCAGTCCCTCAGCATAGTTCTCAATCTATGCTTCTGAATTGCTTTCCCCCTTGTAAACTGAGAGACAGGCAAAGGCACTCTAACTCCTCCCCCACCATGTGTACAGCAGTAGATGCATTAAAGGCCGGCCCAATCCTGCTCTTGCAATATGATGGCAGATCTTGTAAGGTGCCATCGTATCATGTGAGGTGCCATCGCACAAGCCGCTCCAATGGCAGGCGGTTTGCTGCCAACAGTGTGGCAGCTGGTAAGCCCCACACTGGGCTGGCCTGGGGCAAGTCAGGGCGGGTCCGAGTTGGATATCAGTGGCAGTGGTGTCTGCAAGACCCAGAGCCCCGGGCCCTCACCCAAAACACCCCCTTTGGCCTAACAGATTTATGCCAGCAAAATAATAGCTGGTGTAGATCTAAATAGCCCCACTGGGGACCACGGAGCAGCAGAGGAGGTAAATAAAAAATGCCTTTACTTACCTCTCCCCATTGGCCTGGTCCCCAGCCGCCCCGCAGAGTGCAGCAGAGTGGCGCTGAATCGCACAGGCCAGCCAAGGATAGGACTGGCCCCTAAGAGAAGCCCTCCTTTCCTCAGCAGTTCATTCAAAGTCACAGGCAAAGTGTCTCTTTAATGTTCTTCCCTCCAACTCACCATGTGAAAATGTCAGAGAGGCTTTGTCACCACCAGTGCACCCGGAGTAGTTCATACAGGAGAGGTGGGATTAGAGAGCCCTTTGCCGGTGCTAAGCTCTGGTACCTGATGAGTCAGTGTTGCTCTCTGTGATGGGACAGTTAACACATATTTTCCCACAGGAGTGCATGTGCTTTGAAAATGTCAGGACTACTTGGTGGAAAAAACAATACATGGTGTGAACCAGACTGCCCAACCAAGTTTATAACACGTGTTCAGTCTAAAAATAACAGCTTATCTGAGCAATGTGCTGATGCCATAGCACCAGGTATGTGAATAACAAACATTTTTCAAGAGGAAAATTGGTTTCAACACAATATCGTCATGAACATTCCATTACATTAAGAGCACTCATTATTGCCAATCACATTCCAATATTACCCAATTTAAATCTGTGTACACAGAAATAAGAAATGTACACAGACATTGGCTTTGCACAATGGCAGCTGTCCAGCTGTACCACCTGATGCTGATAGTCTGTTGTACAATCAGCAAACCACACAGGGGTTGGTACAATCACCGCATGTCAGGCTGAGTGGAGAAAGGCAACCTCTATTTTGTGTGCACCTGTTTCTTGAGAAGCATAGATTGCCTGTATTTGTCAAGATTTTGCATGATTTCACTTTCCCCAGAAGATACTGCATGAAACATCTTTAGTTCTCAATCACATGAATTAACTTTAATTAAACCTTGTATAGAAGATCTGGACCATCCTTCCCTGTGTGAGGCATCAAGAGGCAAGATTTTAGCCAATAGTTAGGCCATAGGTAAGGGACACCAAGGATTTTCATTCTCTCTCTCCCTCATTGTCTTCTTTAGCTATTTAAAACCTGGAGCCTTGCCTACAATCCAGCAAGCTAAACTTGCAGTCACCTCCTTGTTCGCTGCACAAGCACATGCGATTCCATAGTTAGAGGTGGGAGAAAACGGTTTTACTTTTTCGCAGATTTCGGTGTTGAATCAAAATGGAATGGCAGAAAGCGGTGTTTTGTGGTTTTATTCCAAATTGTTCCCATTTTTATCCATTGTAACCACTTTAAAAGTTTATTAGGTGGGTAGTATAGGTTGTCCAGTGTCAGCAGATGAAGAATGATGCAAAATTACATGATTTTATTTTATTTATTTATTTTCGCGGAAAGCGGTGCTACGTGTTTTTATTTCGTTATCATCATTTTCTCCTGCCCCTATCCATAGTCAAAGGAAAAGGCTCAAGGGAAGACTTGGACTCTGACTAAATTTATTTATTTATTTATTTATTTTTCACATTTTTATACCGCCCTTCCTCCAAGGAGCTCAGAGTGGTGTACATATTTCCTCCCCTCCTTTTGTCCTCACAACAACCCTGTGAGGTAGGTGGGGCTGAGAGATAGTGACTGGCCCAAGGTCACCCAGGAAGCTTCGTGGCTGAGCGGGGATTTGAACCTGGATCTTCCAGGTCTAAGTCCGACTCCCAAACCACTGCACCATCCTGGCTCTCTGGCTCTAAATGTGTTGCCCCGCCTTCTTTTCCAAGTGTTTCATTCTCTGGCTTGCCAGAGGTCTTGGTCCTCCCTCTTAGCCCTGAAATTGAGGCATGCTGATACATTTAGTGTCACCTGCAGTTTGGCCCTTAGCTACATGGTATAAGTGGAATGAAGATTAAACACACATTTTAAAATATAAATCATCTGATATTCACACCTGAGTTATCCTCCCCCCCAATGAGTAGTAAAATGGAGGTTAATAGAAGCAGGCATTATTAATAATGGCAATCACCATTGTCAGAATGCAGTTTAATCTTAGTTTCAAGCAAGTATGCATAAGATTTCAGCCTTCGATTCAGCTGATCTTCAAGACTTCCACTTTGCACCCAGAATACATGACATGATCCATTGTTTATAGTCTGACATTTGTTCCAGCTCATTGAACAGAGACTCATACCTGAAGGATTTACAACAGACATTCCTAAAACTGCAATAGCCAGCCAATGGAGTGAAAAAACTGATTGACAAACCCCAGCTAGTACAGTATATATGAATAACCTGCTACAGGACAGACATATATATATCACATCGAAGGCTGAGCAGGCAAACGAGGCCTTGATGGTATAGCTAATGTTATTTGGTCTGGCTGTACTAGTGTTCCCTGAGTGGATATAGCATCTGGGTTTGTTCGTTGCAGGTTCTGGTCCCTGTGCTGGAGTCTGTTCAATGATCAGTTTTGTTGGCAATGATCTATTTAGGACTGGGGGCTGTCAGGCCTGTATGAAAGTGTCATCGTTCATGATGGGCTATGGGTAATTGATAATAGATATAGATATATCACAGAGGCCGGGAGGGCAGGCAGGGGCGTGGAGGGAGGAGGGCCATTGGCCAAACCGGGCCGGGAGAGGGTGGGGATAACAGCAGCGCATTCCACTGATATCCTCAGCCCTTTCCCGGCCCAGTTTGGCCTTACTCTGCAGCCTCAGATCTACATCAGTTTCAGAGCTGGTGTACATCCGAGGAGGCTCATAGCCCTACACTCGGGGAAGGGGACAAATGTCCCCTTCTCTCGAGGTGTTCCCGAACCTCACTGGTGCAGCCCGGGAACAGGTTCAGGATACCGCAGCCGGCCCTTTAGCCTGGTCGTGGAAGGTTGTGCAGGGATTGCACTGTGAATGTTAAATGACTTACAGCCCGGTCCAGCCTAAGGCAACTGCGGTACAATTCAGGCACAATTGCAGCCCAAGTGCTTTAGGCCCGAGTTGTGCCTGAATTGTGCCTGAGTTGGGCTGCAATTGGGACCGAATTGGGTTCAGGCACAATTCAGGCACAACTGCACAATTCAGGCACAATTGCAGCCTAAAAGTGGGCGTGTCGGGGGCGTGTCGGGGGTGTGACGGGGGCGGTTACGAAATTTGGTCCGGTTCCAGACATTGGCAACCCCCTGACACGCCCCCTCGAGCCCAACTCAGGCCCAAAATTTGGGCCAGCAAAAAGGGTGGACCCAAATGTGAGGAGACCCATAGGATCCATTTTACCTTACCTACACCAGCCCTCTACTGAAAAGTTCTAACACCCTGGGCCCGAGTTGGGACTGAGTTGGGACCGAACAGGTGTGGCCGAACTCTGGACATGGACCCAAATAGTTATCCTATCAGCACCCAGCCCCACCCAGCCTCTCTCCCACAAAAGCCCAGCCCCAGCCCTCCACTCACTCTCTCTCTCTCTCTGAGCGCGTGGCGTGGGGTTCTGTCCCCCAGCAGCCACAAAGTGGGACTTTGAAAATTTTCTAACACCTCTCTTCTCTTCTCCTCTCTGCCCCCCTCTAGGGCAGAGAGGGCTGTTCTGCCTGTGGCCAAACTGTTTACTCCTGTGCCTGGGCAGCTCTCTCCATGCAAGTGTTTGCTAACCCATGTCTTTCTCCCAGCCCCTCTCCCCCCCCCACAGGCAACAACACCAGCAGGTAAGTGCAGGTAAGTGCAGGGGTTGTGCAGACATGTGGTCTGACTTCTGCCTCTTTGCATAGAGAAATATAGGTAGGATACATGCCTCTTTACCAATGTGTTGTCTCATAGCTGCCTGCAATGCCTGCCATGATATGCCTCTTTACCAATGTGTTGTCTCATAGCTGCCTGCAATGCCTGCCATGATATGCCTCTTTACCAATGTGTTGTCTCATAGCTGCCTGCAATGCCTGCCATGATATGCCTCTCTACCAATGTCTTGTCTCATAGCTGCCTGCAATGCCTGCCATGATATGCCTCTTTACCAATGTCTTGTCTCATAGCTGCCTGTATTAATGTGAGCACACAATGCCATGAGTGTTGAACTGTAACCCTTATGTAGACACCAGCTGTTCCCCCCCCCCCTCTTTTCTCCACAGGGTCTACTGACAGGTCAGTATTGCTAGGATTGCCATGGTTGTGACCCCCAAGTTGTGTTGTTGTCTCTCTCTGTGACCCCTTTCCCTTACAGGATCATGCTCACCTTACACCCAGGGAAGGAGCGCAGACCAGGCTATGTGTCTCACACCACTCAGCTGTGTTTGATTTCTCTCCCTACAGGCCTTTGCAACCGGCACACTGGCATTCCTTCAATGGGGAGTGCTACCACACACCAGCTGCCATGGAACACCCCCCAAGGTGGTCATCCCCCCAGGAATGCCCACTACCACTGACCGTCTGGGGAGCACCCCTCGGCCCGCAGTCTGGTTGCCCTATGGTCGTCTGCCTCGATGCTGCCAGAGGTCTGGGAGCCTGCCCTGCAACCCTCCTCAGCTGCTGCTGCTGCTCCACCTCCCTGGCTGCCTACTTGCTGTCCCTCCCCTTTCTATGGAGCAGGCTGTGGTTCCACAGGGGAAGAGCCTGCGTCTCCAGGCACGCCTGCTGCTGCTGCTACGTTCTGAGTGGCTGCTGTGCCTACCCCCTGGCAGCCTCGCCTGGCCATCTCTGCCAATGTTCCAGAACAATAAAGATGCCCCTTGGGCAAAGACCCCTTGAACAACATGACCCCAATGTTGCACAAGCACTGCCCCACGCACACAGAGACAGCGCCCAGCACACAAGGCCCTGCATGAATCCCAGCCAGGGCCTGCCACAGCCAGCCCAGGGAGAACACAGCAGGGGGGCTGCCAGACCCTCAGGGCTCAGAGGGGAGGGGGGAGTTGGGGGGCCTCTCAGGCAGGCAACCACTGACAGGCGACGTGGCGCACGTCCGCCACGTCCGTGAAGAGCCCTTTCATCAACCGGGGCTCTCACCCACTCTCGGTCCACCCGTCAACGGCGTCTGTTTCCGCCCGTCAACGGCGTCCATTTCTGCCCTCGGTCCGCCCGTCAACGGCGTCCGTTTCCGCCCGTCAACGGCGTCCATTTCTGCCCTCGGTCCGCCCGTCAACGGCGTCCGTTTCCGCCCGTCAACGGCGTCCGTTTCCGCCCATCAACGGCGTCCGTTACCGCCGTCGGTCCATCTGCATGAGAGGCACCCGTTCCTGCATTGCCTCCATCTGCGAAGTGACCCCTGTGTCCCTATTGGTCTCGGCAGACCCCTCTCCCTGTATCCCTCTCCCACCAGCCTTGTTGTCTGTCTGTTTCTGACCCACCCGTGCCCCTCCCCAGCACCCCCTGTCTGTGTGCCTGCCTCCCCTCCCACTCCCTGATGATGGACGCTGGCATCCCCCACCCCGCCAGAGCGCCTGCCGCGAGGCGCCGACGTTGCCCCATCTGGGGGTGTGATGAGCTGCGTGAGCCCTTCCCGCTCGCAGCAGACAAGCCCGAGGCATCTCTCGGTCTTGGCCGGGGCACGGAGCAGAAGTCATGCCGGGATGCCTTCTTTGTGGGCATAGCCACGGCCCTGGAGGCCCAGGGCTTCAGGCAGTGGACGGGCATGTCCTGGCAGAGGCGGTTCCAGACTTCATGAGACCCCCCTTGTGTGTGACGTTCCCCCCCTCCCCCCCATGACTCCCACGTGCAGCCTCAACATGGCTTGGGGGTGGCATCGCCTTCTGCAGGAGGGAGGGCAGTGGCACTCCCCCCTGCGGCAGGTGGCTAATGCCCAGGGTGCCCTGGGGCAGCTGGCACTGGCACAACCTCTGCCCTTCCGCTGACTGTCGCACGCCCAGTGCCTGCAGGCCCACCTGTGGCTGCCCCTCTGCTTCGAACGCTGCAGCAGCTGTGGTAGGTGCACACAGATGAGCTGAGGAGGGGGCTCTTCGCTTCCACAAGACTGACAGCTCCCCACAGGGGCCTGCCTGCCTCTGCGGTAAGTTTTGCCTCGATCCTGGCCCACTGCTGTAGCCTCCAGCCTAACTCAGGCACAGTTGCAGCCTAACTCGGTCCTAGTTTGGGCCCCAATTGGGCCACACTTGGGCCTCAACTGTGCCTGAGTTAGGCTGGACTGGGCCCTTTGGAAGACTAGGAAAATGTTGGTATCACTAATTATATCTATTGAGAAATGCTGATCTTATATACATTTAAGCTTTACATAGATTCGTCATAGATAATACCTCTTCCATTTGCCTTTTAATTTAACCCCTCTGTTTACTCCCCCCCCCATTCAAAGTTCCCTCTAAGTTTTTTCTTTGCTGTGTGGAGCCCTACAGTGGCTGCATGGCTGTTGCCACCCAGAGTGCTCGGTGATGCCATCATCATTGAGTCCTGAAGTACCTAGGAGGAGGAGAAGTGGACAAGAGACGGGGGGGGGGGCCCTCAAATGCCACCGCCGCTGCTGGCACCTGCACAATTCAGCTTGGACATGCTCAAGCTCAACAGCCACCGGTCATGGAGTCGCTGCATCTGTCCTCTTGCTGCTGCGCCACCCTCTCACGGTGCGCGGAAACCTTTTTCAGCTGTGCAGGGCTTCCATTACAGCTTACAGGGAAGGCTGCTCTCTCTGTATTTATATGATGCTATGATATGGTTGTTAGTCTTTAGGGGGCTACAAGACTCTTTGGTGTGCTTGCTGCAACAGACTAATGTGGCTGCTCCTCTGGAACGTACATCCAAATTGAAAGAATGGGAATAAGCTTTGGGCATTCCTGCTCTGATGAAAGAATATGACCAAGCCTTTACAAATGATCTGACTGACAAAACAAATGCAAATAACCCCACATTGTAATCCTTTTCTTTGTTGTTGTTGTTGTTGTTTGAGTGTTTTTGGTTGGTTGGTTGTTTTTTGCTGATCTTGCTTACTGTAATTCCTACAGCTAAGACGTTTTGACATTTTACCTTGGTCAATAGAGATAAACATTTTTTTCTGATGATTAACCCCATTAAAATATTTGTGCATCACAATACCAATTGACAGCCCTTGGTCTTCCTAGCAAACCTGTTTATAGTAAACCATTCCTGCTAATCTGAAACAGGAGGAGAGGGTGTGTGATTCCCGAGCATGTCACCTTGTGCTACACTGCCCTCTCTGGCCTCCTCTGCAGAGAAGGAAATTGCATCATGTTTTAATTCAGACAGATACAAAGTGAGATGGAGAGGCTTTTGCTGGGTTGTCTGTATTATAAGCCCTATGAAACTCCCCCCCAAATCTTGAAAAACGGGAATGATCATTTATTTTGTTTTACTGTTAACATTTAATGGGGACAAATTGTAGAATATTGGCGGAAGTACCTGTATTTAAACTGATGCTAAATGTAACAGGGTATATGTTGCAGAATGCAGATGGCCTCCAAAGTAGACTTTACTGAGGCATCTTACATGAGTTAATGCAAATAGGTTATCTTGAATTAGTACCAATAATATTAACAGCCACATGGTTAGAAGAACCCTTTAAATGGAAGAACAGAAAATTATTCTTACAAATGTGGAAGATTGGCAGAATGGCCAAGCTAATATACTGTATTTAGCAGCAATGCAGGATAGCAGGATGCCTTCCAGCACCTTGCATATATAAAGTGCAGTCTGTTTGATACTTATTTGGAAGTATACCCTATTCTTAGGTTGTGTGTTCTTTATCTTTGTCCTTTTTCTTCTTGTTCATGCATATTTGCTTATGTAAAGCAGATATGCATATCTGCTTCTTTTCAAATTTTTTTTGTGCATATCTGCTTCTTTTTAAAAAAAAAATTAAATTCACCCTGAAGTTTACAGTGTTAAAACCTACAGGATAAGAAATACCGTAGCTTTATATATATATATAAAGAAGGCCTCCCAATTTTGGTCGATACCCCCTCCTTCACAAAACCAGACACATCATCATATCCCACAACGTTGCAAAGGTCTCCCAGCCCTCCAGAATAGCACTGGGCAGGCAAGCGGTTGTGCCAGATGACAAGAAAGCCCTGCTGCATGAGCTATATACTGTATCTATCCCCTTTGCATTTCTCTGGATCCGGCCCATTGTATCTTACAGTTTGAAAGATCAATTTAAATGGATAATATATTCATTTTTAGTGGAAGTATTAATAGAAAAAGCTCCTTCACGGATTACTCAAGTCCTCTGTGTTCCTTCAGTTTAAGTACACTTGTATTCAAGGCACACACCTAATATATATCTGACTCGCATGATTCAGTCGCAGAGTATGTTCCCCACAGGTCATTGGGATAAATGAGGTTGTACGGCATATGGATTTCGACTCTGCCTTCTTTTAAGGGCTCAGGCTATCTTCCAAAGGTTATACTTTCAATTGCATGATTCCACCCTAAACAATGTTACCTAGGGTTGCCAGTTTGGCAAAAAAATGATTCTGTTTCTCCAGCTTTTTTCATTCTGTTTTTTCTTAGCTAGACAGGCAGCAAAGATTAATCTCAAGCCATTTTTCAGTTGCCACTGGGCTCCACCCCTTTACTGCCAGGCTCTGCCCTAGTACCAGATTTTTTCCCCCTCTCTATTCTTCAAATGTTGGCAGTCCTGTAGCATCACTACTAGGCCCTGATACAGAAATGTCAGATTTTGGGACACATCCACCCAGGCAACCCTAATGTTACTTGCTCTCCTGTATTTTAATTTAAATGACAAGAAGTTCCCATCTTGTTAAGATGTTCTGGGTGCTATTTAGAGGTGGATCTTTCCACCCAAGGGCTCTGAAGAATGCAGGATTTGGTCCACAAGCTCATTACTGAAGAGCTGATGTTCCTTCATCCTTTTCTTACTCCCTAACCACCAGGGTGGTTCCTCACACCTGAATTTCAATGTTGCCTATCAACTGTTAGCCCCAGAAAACTATATGGCAATTGCAATGGACAGCATCAATGCAGAAAGCACGTGAGAATGAAAATGCCTGTGTGGTTATGGTTGCATTCCTGGGATATATTTGTCACGTGTGTGAACCACCAAGCATAACCCAGACTTTAGATTCTGAGTTCTGCTTCAAGGGTGAAATGCCTGTTCCATTCCTGATAAAAGCAAAACCTGTTTTTGTGGTGCACAGACTAGTTTTGTTTGAATAAAAGGGTTGTGGTTGTCTTTGAGAGACAACTTCTTGGTTGTGAGTTCTGCTTATTATAGAAGCGTCGTGTGCTGTAGCTAGTGGAGACCAGTAGGTCTATCTTGCTGTAAATGTTCTTCATTCTGCTTGGGGTTTTTGACATATTTTCTTTGGTCTCCAAATAAAGTCAGTCTGAGACCCAATCATGATGCATGTTATGTAAAGACTATACACAAACGCATACGCACGGCACACACAATTGCTTTGTTACATAGACGGTGTGACTTTATTTGGAAGCCACAGCCAGTCTGTGTTTCACAGCACATATCCACCCAGTGACATAGACACACATGCAGTCATGATATGTTACCAATTTAAAGCATTTTCTTACAAAGTATTTTCTCTGGATAAAATAGGCTGTGCCTCAGAACTTACATTTCTGTGAACTCTCACTAGCTGAAGTCAATAGCAACACTTGTTTAAATGGACTTACTCCAAATTTACAACAGTGTTGCTGACTCCAGTATATAACTCTTGGATTTTTATGGGATTTACTTTGTGCTCTGAGCAAATCGGCAGTCTCAGTGGTCTGAAACATGCCCATTTATAATTTACCATTGGCTGAGGCAATTTACATCCAAATTATTTTCCTGCTAATCTGCATTAGAGTGCACGGACATAAAAGCAAAACAGCAAGACAAATGTAATAATGGAAAAGATCTAAGGCCCTTTGGATTTACTTATGGCCATGGTGATTTTTTTTTATTTGTCCTTAAGGCATCTATTGCAGGTGCTACTAGGAATGTAATTTGTTTGCTTAAAAGTGACATTTCAAATATGAGCCTAGAGAGGAAAATGGAGAGGTCCACTTGTTAAATGCTTATGACCATATGTATTAAATACAGCTGCAGTACAGTACACACCAGCAGTGTGGCAAACAAAGGGGCAGGGTGGTAGGGTTGCCAACCTGATATACAGCGTGTTGGAATCTGCAGTGAGTCAGGAAAATGGAGGAATGACTCGGAAAACACACTGTTGATCTAAGGTTTGCAACTATTGGGTGTGCTTTCAAATCCCCTGCCACCAAGCAGTACTGTCCCTGGAATGATATCGAGGCCCAACTGAGCACAACACAATCCAGATTACAACTGTGCCACAGTCAGATACAACCTACATGTACTTTGTACATGTACATGTACAACTGAAATGTACAGAAGATAAGTTGTGAAGAAGGCAAGCCAAGCCACAGACTACAAAATCAAGTCACACATATACAAAATATGATCCATAAATTAAGCAACTACAAACCATTAACCCATTTTACTGAGGGGAACACTGAGGCTGACAAAAGTTCCCAGGACAATCTATTAAGACAGTGACCTTAAATGCATATAAAGCAGATAACACAAAGTACAGCCCAATCCTAACTGACCCCCCCCCGCTGATGCAGCCACGCCAATAGTGGGGTGGGGGCAGTCCCACAGGCCTCCTCAAAGTAAGAGAACTTTCATTACCTTCCCTTGGGGTAACTGTCTGCTGCCCCAGTAGATCTGCTCCAATCTGTGCCAGCCATGTTGCAAGCACAGAACTGAGGAGAGTAAGGGAGAGGTAATGGAGATAGGATCCTGGCACACGCCGGTGCCACCAGGATTCAACCCTCCCTTCCCGTTCCACTACCCACCCCTCCCTTCCCCACCCAGAAACTCCCCTGTTCCTCCCTGCCCTTTTGCCCCCCCTACCCATCGCCTGCCTCCTGCAACATATTATCTGACTCAGCACACAGGTCACCTTTTGTGGCAGCATGCCAGGGCCGCCACCATTTGCAGTGGCATCCCCAAAACGGCTGCCGGCATCACGTGGTTTGCGATGTCCTAAAGGCATGTGCACTGTTGTACATGCCTTTACAACGTCACAAAGCCCAGTTAGGATTGGGCCCTAAATCAGCCAAGCCACAAAGTACAGGTCAAGTCACATATTTATATCCATTATATTCAAGGAATTAAGCACACATACTCTCAGGGAATGAGGCATGTTGAAAAAAAAAACAGTTAAGGAGCCAAAATATATAGGAAACAAAACTCTCTCTCTCTCTCTCTCTCTCTCTCTCTCTCTCTCTCTCTCTCTCTCTCTCTCTCTCTCACACACACACACACACACACACACACACACACACACACACACACACACACAGCAGAGCTCCCTGCCAGGCACTCACCTGGCAGCAGGCTTGCCTTGGGCTGGCAGACCACATACATTCAAAACAGCAGCCTTAAATTTACTGTATGTTATTTGAGGAAAGGGAAACAAGTGTGGGGAAAACTGGTTTTCAGAAGCCTGAAAGAAAAAACAACAACCACCCGGTCATCCCTCCTCCCCATTCTGCACACTGTAGAAAAGGGAATATAAACCATTGTCAAACCTCATGGTATGATAAGATGCTTTACTGTGGCCAGCAAGTCCATTTCTCATATCATATCTTGCTTCAGAGGTCGGAATGAAGTTCCACTTCTGCCTTTGCCTCCTACATTAAATGGCCTGCTATTGGGGAGAAGGCAAAGATGGCTGCTGTGGTGATTGAGCTCCCCTTGTTCCCAACTCCCCCCCTCCCAACTGTTTCTCTTGACGAAAACCTCAGCATAAGGTTCAATAGAAACAAGGCTTTCCTGAGACACTTTGAAATCAGTGCTGCTGCAGAAAGACCACATGGACAAACCATATCTAGTTGCCCTGCAGGGAGGGGTGACACCCTAGCTCGGCCGTTTTCGGCCACTCCAAGTTGAACACAAAACACAAGCAAGAACACAAAGAAGCGACTCAATGTGGCTGAAGAAGACTGAGAGGCTGAGTGGAAGCGCAGGGGCCATGGTGTCACCCCGAAAATTGGTGTCACCCAGTGTGCCTTGCACCTGCTGCCAAACCCCCCCCCCCCCCGTGACGCCCTGTTTATATTTTTGCTAAGATCCACACCTGGGTACTCCCAGTTACGTTTCAACTCTTTACCTGCCTATGTTTGATTGGGTTTCATCAGAGTCTTGCCCCAGTCCTACTCAACCCATGACTACATGCTATTGGATTGGAGTTTTTTTGAGGGAATTCTTCAAGTAACTGGGAGAGAGGCTTTTGGGGATGGTCACTCTCTACCTGGTTTTATTCTCATCATGATGGCAGTGGGGCTTAGTGGGGAGAGCTGCTGCCTTCAAAGCCCGAAGACCGGTGAACTTGATAAGTTTGAGACACGCCTCCGGCAAAAAGCTGTGAAAGCCTCCAGGAGGAGAGATAAGAGCTTCCAGCTGTGTCGGTCGAGTGTGGGAGGCGCCAGCCAGCAGAAAAAAGTCAGACTGTAAAAGGATACCACCTGGAAAGTAGCTGTTCATGAGAGATTGGACATTTATATATATTGTAAAAAAAACTCAAGGGGGGTTAGGACAGCCTGCCGATGTACACCACCTTGGATTAAAGTCGGAGGAGAAATCCAATGACCGAGAAAGGCGGTATATAAATACTGTTTATTATTATTATTATTATTATTATTATTATTATTATTATTATTATTATTATTATTATATATATTGATCCAGGCCTGGGGTAGATCTGGGGGAAAGAGGGAGGCACTGGCACCCCCACTCCTGATCACCACATTGGCCAACAGTATTTTCTGGGCCAGTGTGCTATTTGTATGGAGCTCTTTTCCCTTGAAAGCTGGAATTTGGTTATGCATGCACAAACTAAGGAGAAAGGCCGACTCGTTAGAAATCCAGCAACTACTGCCCATCTGACTCCATGGGAACTGTAGATTCTTCTTCCTTCACAGTTGGCCTTAGGATGAATATGAAAAGGTATTACATCTCCCACCAGTTCTATGATGAATGCATAATAACAAAATGAGGGAGACACATAGCTTTCTGACCTCTCACCTCTTGGCATCTGGCTGGGAAGAGAAAAATCTGGGTGTGTACTCATTGACCTTTGGCTTTATCTCTCCCAAACTTGAGCCACACACAGTGGGTTCAGCTGGACCTACCCGTCTCTGTGCTTGGTGGCAAAAAAGCACCAGCATTTCTCCCCCTCTCATTTTACATATATATATATATATATATATATATATATATATATATATATATATATATATATATATATATATATATATATAAACCCTTCAGTTTACCAGTCTGAGATTTCAAATGTGTAAAAAGGCAAAGAATTTAGCAGTGTTTCTGATTAGGGCATGGATTCAGTCTTGCAAATTCCCAGTTGCCTCATTGCCTTGAGCAGCTGAAAGTTTTACACAGTAAGCATATTTATTCCAATACTGAGAAACATACCTTTCATTTTGTTAGAAAGTATTAAAGTCCCCTGAGTAGAGAGTTGGACTTGAATTTTGGCTCAGATTAAATCCCACCATTGCCCCTTTTCAGAGTCAGCTTGAGCACCTCATCAGTAAAATTAAAGGAAGAGCAACCTATCTCACAGGGCACTTGGAAAGGCCTCTCTGTGTGTCTTATATAGAGAGTTCTAACACAGGAAGTCCTCACGGGCAGCGCAATCCTGCCTAAGTATCCAGTGGGTGGCCCAGGCTGCCTGCCGGATCCTATCCCCGTTTCGGGAGCATTCGACCCTTCCCCCGGTGTAACGCGGGGAGGCCCCGGGCCTCCTTGGATTTCCACCAGGTATTTAGCTGGTGCAAGTCCGAGGAGGTCGTGTAATGGCAGAAGTCGTGTAATGGCGGAGCTGGCCTGGGAATGGGACAGGGATATGGCGGCTGCCATCCCCGCCCCCAGAGGTGTTGTTGCGCCCCCATGTGGTGGGGGCCGCCAACGCAACGGTGCCCATGTGATGAGGGGCCGTGACATTAGCAAGCAGCTGTGATCCCCCCCTGCCGTTTGGCTTCCATTTCAGAGCAAATTGACGCCAGGGCGGGCGGGCCGAAACGCAGCCCGGATGGCTGCGAAGAAACAATGAGGAAAAGGTGAGCGACATGCAAAATTGCGCCCTTCCCGTGAAGTGGCGCCTGGGGCCCAGGGCACCAAGGCCCCCCCAGACGACGCTTCTGCCCACCCCCCAGGCCAGCTCAGCCAATGGCCCCCCTCCCTTGCCACCTGGAACGCCCTCGCGTTCTGGCGGCAGAATGAGAGCGGCTGGCCTCCATGCCGGCCACCCTTACTCTAAAGTCATCGCAAATGTGCTTTACGGCACATTTGCGATGGCTTGGAACGGTGGAGCACTCGCTCCGCCGTTGTAAATTTGGGCAGGATTGCGCCCTTAATGTTGTAGTTTCCTGGAAACTGTGTTGTTAAGTGAAACAACGTATAATGACGGGCTCAGTGACGCTCGGGGGGGACTCTGGCGGGCTCGCTGCATGCTGCAAAGCCCTTCTGGGACCACAACCCACAACCACAGCCTGGTGCAACCTGGAAGCAGCTGCAGCCATGGAGGACAATGGAGGACAATGTTAAAGCGAAACAACAGATAGCGAAACAACGGTAAATGGGGACTTACTGTATATATTAGTACATTCATATATATTAAGCACTCTGAAAATTAACAAAGCTATATATTATTAGCCTTAGAGCTGTAGCATTCTAGCACTCATGTCTCTAAATAGTATGCCATATTTATTTATTTTAACTATTTATGTGACACATCTTAAAACAAGCCCCTCCCCCCAGGTGGCTAACAAAATATAAGAAGCTGATGTTCCCATAACCACCTTGAGATCTTGGAAATTAGACAGGACCTAAAAATTTCAAAATAAAATAAATATTCATGAGTATTCAATAAAGTCAAGGAGCAGGCAATAATTCATCGCACTGGGGTGTGCCAGAGGCAAAGGGGAGAGTTGCGTGACATGGAAGTGGCTTTCGGAACACTGAAGACTGTCCTGCAGCCCTGTAAATGCAGCGATTTTGCCATGTGAAGGGAAGTATTGCTATTTTAAAACTTTTTTTTTCTTTTTAAAGTGGCCCTCCGTATCTGCAATAAAGCGAATTTCATTATATGTGCATTTGCGGTATCCATAGGGGATCCAGAACAGAACCCCCACAGATACTGAGGGACAACTGTATATATTTACCTATCTCTCCTTGGCAACTGCCTGGCCACTAGTGGGTCTCCTTGGATCTATGCCAGCTATTTAACTGGCATATGTTTGAGGAGCCTCAGGGATGTGTTGGGCTGGGAAAAGGGGAATAGGATCTTGGTGTGTGCTGTTGTCGCTGAGATCCTCCACTCCTGACCTCTGCCCACTCCACTCCCCACCTCAATCTTCTCCTGAACCGCCCACAGATTTTGGAGAAATGGTGGTACTAGAGCAGGGGTGGGGAACCTATTTGCGGTGGGGGCCCATTTTCCCATAGGGAAAACATGCTGTGGGCTGTTGTCGCTGAGATCCTCCACTCCTGACCTCTGCCCACTCCACTCCCCACCTCAATCTTCTCCTGAACCGCCCACAGATTTTGGAGAAATGGTGGTACTAGAGCAGGGGTGGGGAACCTATTTGCGGTGGGGGCCCATTTTCCCATAGGGAAAACATGCTGTGGGCTGTTGTCGCTGAGATCCTCCACTCCTGACCTCTGCCCACTCCACTCCCCACCTCAATCTTCTCCTGAACCGCCCACAGATTTTGGAGAAATGGTGGTACTAGAGCAGGGGTGGGGAACCTATTTGCGGTAGGGGGACCATTTTCCCATAGGGAAAACATGCTATGGGCCGGCCATCAGGCCGTCCGATTCCCCCCCTGCAAATTTACCCCCCCCCCCGTGAATTTACCTCCCACCCACCGCTCTCCCTCCCACCCACCCACCCACCGCTCGCTCTCCCTCCCACCAACCCACCCACTGCTCGCTCGCTCGCTCTCCCTCCCACCCACCGCTCGCTCTCTCCCTCCCTCCCCCGCAAATTTACCTCCCCCCCGTGAATTTACCTCCCACCCACCGCTCTCCCTCCCCCCCACCCACCGCTCGCTCTCCCTCCCACCCACCCGGCAAGCGCCCACCCCCATCGCTCTCCTCCTTACCTTACCTTATCTTCTCTTCTCTATAGCCTCTGGGTCGCTGGCGGCGGCCGCCGCACACGCTCACCTCGCCCAACACTCCTGGATGTATATGGAAGTCTCTAGTACAAGGGTGGGGAAGCGGAGGCCCGCGGGCCGGATCCGGACCCCGGAGCGATCCGGTCCGACCCGCGTGCGCCTGGACCCGATTCCATCCGGTCCGGCCCGCGCGGGCTCGGACCGGAGGCTCAGGAGGCCGCGCTCACCTCACCCGACTCCTTTTCAAACCCTCCCGGCTGTTATAGACATGCGTTCTGCGCATGTCTATAACAGCCGGGAGGGTTTGAGAAGAAGTCGGGCGAGGTGAGCGCGTGCGGGGCCGCACTCACCCTCATTCGACTCCTTTTCAAACCTTCCTGGCTGTTATAGACATGCGCAGAAACAGCTGGGTTGAGAAGGAGTTGCGCGACTCCTTCTCAACCCGGCTGTTTCTGCGCATGTCTATAACAGCTGGGAGGGTTTGAAAAGGAGTCGGGTGAGGTGAGCGCGGCCTCCTGAGCCTCCGGTCCGAGCCCGCGCGGGCCGGACCGGATGGAATCGGGTCCAGGCGCACGTGGGTCGGACTGGATCGCTCCGGGGGCCGGATCCGGCCCGCGGGCCGCCGGTTCCCCACCCTTGTACTAGAGACTTCCATATACATCCAGGAGTGCAATTCATTCCAGCAGGTTTTAGAGGTGTAAGGAGTGGATGACGCAAGGAGTCCCTTAGTTCCAGGAGAGGATAACTAACTTGCACAGCCTTCTGACTGCATCTGTGGGACAAAGAACTGAAGCATATTTCCTCTTGAATGTTTCCTGGTGTCTTTACTCTTCAGCTTCCCGCCAAGACAGATTGGAGCTCACGGATCTGAACCTGACGTAAACCTGTTTCTAGCAAAGTTCGCTTCAAGGCTAGAATATTCAGTGCAGGAGGAGGGAAAAGAAGAACATTGCTGACAAAATGAGATTTGTTCTTCCCAGGCTAGAAGTATATCTGCTCACTTGGCACATTTCCGCTGGCTCAGGCATCAATGACATTTTGATTTGTAATAACTGTTGCAGAAGGCTGAGGAACTGGGAATCTCTATGAAATAATATTTCCTTAAAGTGTGCGTGCGTGCGTGAATGTGTGTGCATAAAGCTTTAACTGGTCTAATCCAGGACAATCCAAGCTGTTTTATTATCCTTGCTTTCTAGACATAGCTTTGACTTGCAGCCACTTACTCCACAAAGACATTCTGTGTTGGTTATTATTATAGCCCAGAGGCAGGCAGTGATGGGGTTAACAGTTGTAGTAGCCTGCCTGCTTGATCAAATTCTTGCAGGAGGTCACTCTCTACCATTTGTTTCTTTAGCATTAGGAAGCTTCCGGCAATGGAAGACGAGAACCTCTACTACTATTGTACAGTCTGTGATCATATTTTCCATGCCAGGATTCTCTCCTCTTCCTGCTTTAAGGGGGTGTGGGTTCTGCTGTTTGTTTGAAGGAGATGCAAACAATAATCGCCCTCATTCAATGCCCCCCTCCCTGCTTCATCACAGCAACTTGAAGGCAGAAGACTCTCTGCCCCTGCCTGGCCCCTCAGAGGCTCATGGACAGCAGCAGCCTTTGTTTAGGTCTGGTCTGTGTGTGTGTGTGTGTGTGTGTGTGTGTGTGTGTGCGTGCGCAAGTCTGTGCATTGTGATGTCACAAGGGGAAAGACCGAAGCACAAATTCCAAGAAGATGCCACAGAGCAGGGGCAGAGCAGGTTCAAAAAGGATCCTGCAGCTTCTTGCAATGCAGATGATTTTTTTTCCCAAACTTGTCTAGCTCACACACTTCATGAGGCAGGACCACCACCACCCCTCCATTCCGTACCAGGAGAATGGAAGGGGAACTCAGAGAATGATGCCTGAACTGGCAAGAACATTTTTTGTTGGTTTTAAAATCTTTTACCACACTTGTGATACAGCAATGCAAAGTGGCTTAAAATGAATAAAAAACAATGCAAGAATACAATAAAATAAACAACACTGAAAAACAGACACCAGAGGACATGGCTTATTTAGCTTGGTTATGCACCAAGAGTTTTTTTTATTCACACTTCCTTTGCAAGAGGGAAAAAAGATCAGCAGTCACAGGCTCTAAGCTTGGTTCATATTTGCATGTACATCACTTGATTTACCCTTGCACCCCCCAATAAGCATGCAAGACAGAGGCTTGGGTCGATTGGGCCACTTCATTCAAACATTAGATATAACAACTGCAGCAGGGCAACCTGAACTCGACCCCTCCGTGCGGGCGCTAAGCGGGGGAAACAGTACTCACCGTCTACCTCCCCCAAGTGATCTGGTTGACCAATGGGTGTACCATCTGACTCCAGGCTACGCCCAGTCAAAGGCCGAGTGAGCTTATCACGGCCAACTCTGAAGGGCCTAGGCAGCTGGACAGCTCAGATGCACAGGCCAAGCCTTGTGATAGGGTCATTCCATGTGAAATCAACCAAAGGAAAATCCTTGACATCATGGATTTTGTTCGTTTTCGGTACATTTGTACCTTACCATGAGATGTTTAAAAATAATTTTTTCAGATTTTTTTGTCCATCTGTTTTTGAGATATTGAATGTTAAAAATTGCCAAAAAAAGGCCAAAATTCACTTGTCACCATACCTTCAAACGCCAGTTACAGGATAATGATGACTGCTACAGACATAGGACAGGTGTCGTTTTAAAGCTTATGAATAGGGCTTTCATTTGATATACAACATGACAAAATTGTAAATTTTCAAGAAATTCAAAAATATTCAAATAATATTAATTTTGAAATTTTGGAAAATCGAACTTTTTTAAAATTTTCAAAAACATCACACTTAAAGGTATATGTCTTGTAGTCAATCAGTCAAAATTTCAAGATGGTATCTCAATGGTATCATACAAAAATTAAATTGTCTTGTTGGCAGTGACCAGGAATTAAACCCCTCAAGTCCATTTTTCTACCGTTTACATTGATAAAATTATGTGGTAAACTGAAATGAATCCAAAAATTTATAACAGGATTTATAGAGATAGATTTATAGAGAATGAATTCACTTTCTATTCTTTTACAGGATCAGCTTTTTGGTAAAATTATCAAAATCATGAGCTTTTTACTTCTGTTCGTAGTTTTAAATTTTTCCTTTAGTTGCTGAATAATTTCTGAATCAGCACAGTGACATTTTTCCTCAGCTAAATCATCTTCAGAAGTAAAAAAAAATAATTATTATTTGGAGGTCCTTTTAATCTTCCCCATCTTTTCTTTGCAATTTAGATACCAGCCAGGTATCTTTCTTTGCCAATTCCAGCCAGGGGGCTTGCCAGCCAGCCTCATCGAGCTGGTCAAGCATCATCCGAGTGGTCCTGGCTCACCCCCTGACCTTGCTTACCTCAGAATGGACACTGAAGAGTTAACGCCTACCTACCCGACCCGCATGACACTACCTAAAAAGTGACCAAAGGAAAAACAAAGGGGGGAACACCCTGACGAAACACTCATGACCAATATCAGTCTGGGGTAGGTGGGGCCGCCTTGTGCCGGGGAGTAAACGGAGGTTAGCACAGTGCGGAACTTACTGTTCCGCCCCACCTCGACTGACGCCAGTGCATGCTACTCAGTCCTTATGGTTTGCTGCTACTTTTTCTGTTCCAAGTGACATCTGGAAGGGCCCACAGATGTCACTTTAGCGTGGCGGGGGCCGGACCGCCGGAGGGTGACGCACGCGGAGGGTGACGCGCGCACCCACGCGCGCATCACCTCCGCTGCGCGCGTCGCCCTCCGGAGGCTCCGAGGCCGGGAGAAGGCCTCGGAGCATCCGCCCCGTCCGGATGTCCGGGGCCTTCTGACAAGGTCCAATGCGGCGATACGTGATTTATTACGTATTTTGTGCATGCGCATAACGTTTCTCGTTGTGCGCATGCGCGAAAAACGTAATAAATCACGTATTAACGCATTGGGCCTCGTCAGAAGGCCTCGGACAGCCGGCCGGCTCGGATGGTAGGAGCCAGCAGCAGTGGGGGGTATGTCTGGCGCGAAAAATTTTGAGGGGGTCAACGGGGGGTCACTAGGGCGGCGCATGCGCCCCGCTTTGGGGCAGCGTGCGCCCTAGTGACGCGCCTGGAAGGGCCTTAGCATAGTAGACACTGACAACTGGCAGCTCCTGGGTCACATTGACCTCTTGAGTGGTGTCATCTGCCCTCCCAGTTGCTAACCCCCAGGGTAAAAAAGGAGTGTAAATGGGTCACATTCAGATCCCCAAGTACAACTGCAGATCTATGCTGTAATAGGGCAGTAGTGGTGTCTTGAGGCAGTTGCCCAACAGCCTAAGGTTGTCTGAGTCTGAATAAATAGTTCACTGTACATTCTTGTACCTGTATGACGCTTGTGGCAAGGATGAGCTTCTCCAATGAGTAGAAGCTCTACCTGCCTTCTCTCTGCTGCAATGTACTGCAACGTATTGCAAGATGAGGAAGAAACATGGAACTGCAGTAGTAAACCACTAACCTGGAAGACAGCTCATTTGCTAACGCTTGACTTTATATAAAATAATTGGATCTGATACCTTGATGGAAGCACACATAGTACCCAAAGACAGCTCAGGACCAGGCTATTTGAGAGACCGCCTACTTCCATATAATCCGGTCCGCCCCCTCAGGTCATCAGAGAAGGCCCTTCTAAAAGTGCCGTCACCTTCAGAGGTGAGAGGGGCAGCGGCAAGAAATAGGGCCTTCTCAGTAGTGGCACCGACCCTATGGAATTCCCACCCTCTAAATTTGCGAGCTGCTCCCTCCTTAGAGGCCTTCCGGTGGGGCCTGACAACATTTCTTTTTACACAATCCCTCTGAAGTTACTGCCCAGCCTAACATTTTAGAGTGCCAGCCCTCTCTCATAAAAGCCTTTTACTGTTGCTTTTATTCCTCTCTGTTTTATTTCTCTCTGGTTTTTAGATTGTATCAATGTCTTTTTAAGTATTTTTTATATTATATATTCACGGTTTTATGATTTCTATGTATCAGTCTTGTATTTTATGATTTATTTTTATTGCAAGTCGCTTTGGGTCCCCCTTGTCGGGGGGAAAAGCGGGGTATAAATTTAATAAATAAATAAATAATATTACAATTATGCCCCATGGCAAATATTACTCTTATGCAAGTCCCATCAAAACCACACATAACTAATGGTAGAATTGCACCCCTAGAATGTCATTAAATCAGTAGGAAGTTATGAATATGGAACTGTGTGCATGATTGCAAGGTTTTGTTTTTTAAACTAATTTGCACTGGTTGCATTTTTAAATGATTTCCCTTTAATTGCACATTAATGTGTTCAACAGCAAGAATACATAGAATAAGGGAGAATTTGAATCATTTTTTTTAATCAAAAGAACACAATTTTTTAATTCAGCCAGCCAGAAGATTTGCATTGGAAATATAGGTACTCTGTTCTTCTGCCCACCAAAAGGGATTTATGCTAGACAAAACCTGATCAAAGCATCATGAATTGCAAATATTTTACAGTTGCAAACCAATAGCTTCTGAAGATCACCAAGAAATATCTGTGGAATTATCTTTTGGCACATAACTTTACGAGAGGAATAAATCTCCAAAGATCCTCCCCCACTGAGGCTGCATTTCTCTTCGATATTTAAATTTTAATGCAACCTACATCTGAAAAAGGAGATCTATTTATTCATATTTTTCCTTAACATTGTGTGAAGATTTAGACCTTTCTTAAGTACCAGCAGCTGAATGCATCTCGCAGCCTCACAGATGATCAATTACCCACTACAAAAGCATGTTCCAGAAGCTCCAAATCAATATGCACCATGCAATCCCTCTGCTATGTTATATTCGTTGATCTTGGCACTTGGTGTCTAGCATCCTGGCAGCATTTTCAACACCTTTTTCATCAGTGGCTCTTGATGAATTTAAGATTAGCTATCATACAGACTACAGATTTAGAACAAATAATCCTTTCATTTAGTTAATAACAGCAGCATGGCTATAAAGCTGTAATAGTTTATGACTTTTCAGGACCTAACCTGCAACCACAGACAATATAAATTATATTACAATGTGCTTTATTGCTATTCGAGGCCTACAATGAGAGTCACACCAGGATAGTAGCCTTTTATTCTTCTACCTTGTACTGGAAAACACTTCAAGTCAATGGCCCACATTATCAAGCTCTGTACCCAAACTGCGCCATGACATCCCGCTATCCCACAGTGAAAAGAGAAACAAAATACAAGCTGTGTACTGCCTCGGAAAGCATGGGTTGTTAGACTACAGTCCTCGGGTTTTTTTTAAAGGTACTAATAATAATTAATAATTAATAATTGCTCAAAGTTAATTATTAGCAATTAATAATTGCTCAAAGTAAACTACTCCCTCTTATTTATTAAGAGAGAGATATTGCCTATGCAGTATTGCATCACACCCAGATGTGATTCTGATGATACTGCTTTGCAGTAAGGGGCAAAGCAATAACATGCCTGCTAGCACAGCATCTCAGTCGTCGTCCCCCATCCGCATCCCCATATGTTTTGTTTTTTGTCATGGCCTAGGGTTAGGGCATAGAAAGGGACATAAAGGATGTGTCGTGCTTTCTTGGCACAGAAGCCGGAATTGAGTGGAGGTTGTTTTTTTTCTTAATGAAGATAATAGAGCGTCAGGAACTGTGAAGGACCCAGAGGGAAGGAGTGCTCAGGACCCATTTCAGTTTTAAAATGTGGGAAAAGACCCGTGCAGTTTATGCTGCACCTGCTGCCCAAGCAGTGCTGTATTATGCAAGGAGAGCTGCCGCCATGCAATCTGCATATCAAATAGCTGATTTAGAGATGAGATCATTCATTTTCTGGTCATCTGTTTGCTGTGGTGGGGATGGGTGGTTGCCTAGCAGTAGGCCACAAAGTCCCAGCAGGTTTCTTGAGTCAGCACTCCTTCTTTGGGTGCCTCCCAAGCCAATCCAGTTTTTGATGCTGATTCTAAAACAAAATAAATCAAATAAGCTCTCCTACAGTACTCAGTTCACCTCTGTCCAAAGCACAAGTGAAACATCAGGAGTCAAATTTCTTTGGAGGGTAAAGACTGTCCTGCTGTATTTCTTGCTTTGCAACTATACAACGCGGACAAATGGATCAATAGATCAATATCCTTTTTTTCATTATATATTTATATTTTATTGATATATTAAAACATAAAAACAATACATATTTCATAAAGTTATAGCAAGCGCGAAGCAATACATCCTACTAGCATACTATTCACTATTTTCTACATATAATTTCCAACTAAGCCAAAATAACACCCACATTCTATTCATTAAATCCGCATATCATCACATCGTTCCTCTCTCTCTCTCTCTTAAAAAGTCGATAAATGGTTTCCAATTATTCACGAAAAAGTTAACTGACTTTTCCTTAATTAAAATTGTAAGTTTATCCATTTCAGCATAGTCCAAAACTTTCAGCCACCAATCTTCCAGCGAAGGTATCTCCGAATTTTTCCAATATTGTGCATATAAAGTTCTTGCCGCAGCTATCATATATAAAAACAAAGTTTGAAATTTTTTGCCTACATGATCCTCCCACATACCCAACAAAAATGTTTCCGGTTTCATTTGAACCTTAATCTTTAAAAACAACTCAATCTGTTTATGAATCTGAGTCCAGTACTTCTTTGCTTGGGGGCATGTCCACCGCATATGGTAAAAAGTTCCTTCTTGCTTTTTACATTTCCAACATCTATTCGTCACCTTCTCATACATTTTTGCTAATTTGCTTGGGGTTATATACCATCTATATATCATTTTATACATATTTTCTTTAATATTAACATTTAACGTAAATTTCAACTGTTTTAACCATAGTTGTTCCCATTGGTCCATTAAAATAACATGACCTACATTTTTCGCCCAATGAATCGTACATTCTTTAACCTGTTCTTCTTCTGTCTCAAACTTCAAAAGCAATTTATACATTTTTGAAATTATCTGGTCTTCAGATTTTAATTGTACCTCCAATATTGATTCTTCTTCTACAAATCCATATGCCTTCTTGTCCACTTCAAATCTCTCCAAAATTTGAGCATATACAAACCATTGGCAATTAAAGTCTTCTTCCATTAGTTTTTCTCTTGACTTCATTGATCAATATCCTATTTAGTTTCCAAAAACAATTTTGGAGGAGTGATTCCTGGTTGGGGAATGACTTTCAGAAAAATCAGTAAATATATTTACTGTAATTTTAAGTTCAACACTACTAATAAGTTTTAACGCTTAGATGTGGGGTGTGAGGGGGAAGTGCATTTCATATATAGGCAAAAGTTAGCAAACATATATTCCTAAAATTTGTTGGTGCAAAATAAAAGCCATGCATACAATGATAGTCTTAGTCAAAAGATACTAAGAAAATTAGTTTTCAGATTGCAATCTTACAACAATAAAGCATAACTCCTGTTAATTTTAATGGGTTTTAATTGGATATGATTACAGACGGGCTGGCAGCACAATCCTGCCCAACTGGCGCCACCTTAAACTATCACAAATGTGCCATAAGGCACGTTTGCAACGACTAGAGTAAGGACTGCCGGTGCCGGATCTTCATGCGGCCGCCGGAGGACGGTAAGGGATCCCCCGGTGGCCACATGGCGGTCCAGGTGGCAAGGAAGGGGGGCATTGGCCGTGCCAGCCCGGGAGGCGGCGGGGATGGCGTACGCCATATCCCTGTCCCTGGCCAGCAGACGCGGCCATTAGACGGCCTCCTCCGACTTCCGCCAGATAAATAGCTGGCAGAAATCCGAGGAGGCAGGGAAGGGGACAAACGTCCCCTTCCCCCAAGTAGACTTCCAGGTCGCTGCAGAGTGGCCCAGAATGGGGATAGGATTTGGCAGGCAGCCCAGGGCCACATGCCGGATAGTTAAGTAGGATTGTGCCGTAAATTCATTAATTGGAAAGGGGACCAAAGGACACCACAAAACAGTTCTTAACTTTTGTGTATGCAGATTCTGCCACTTATATGTGACATTGGTAATATTATGTGTATGGAAAAATTATTTGCCCATTTAGCACTTCAGTTTCAGAGAAGAAAATGGCCCCCATCTAAGTTACATTTGCTGAAGTCTCATTGACATAATTGAATTTCAGTTAGTCACAACCAGCTTGTCCCATTGATTTCAGTACAATTCAGCACAGCTACCTTCGGTTGAATTGGGGCCAATATGTGTGCCAGTCATTTAATAAACTGCAAGGCAATATTTTATTTCTAATTAGTTCCTAAAGCATTTTCCAAAAAGCAACAGACATTCATACTTTAACCCTCTACCTTCCTCCTTACTCCAGTTCTAGACAAAACCAGCTATTTCAACACAAATTAGAGCCTCCACCATAGCTCAAAGGAAACAAACAAATTGCAAACATCTATTAGAAGCAGGAAACATCTAATGGAAAGCTTGCGAACATCTGATAGATGAAAGGGAAGGCACAAATCAGGAAAGAAAACAGAGGAATGTACAGCTAATTGAGCAAATTCTACGCAGTCTATGCTTAAACACAGCAGGACACATCAGTGAGTCCAGGGGCATATTAACTAGCAGTAATGTAAAACTGCAAGGACTGGCAGTGGGTGATTTCTTTAAAAATAAAAATGAAAGCAATAATTTTAAACTAAACCAGTGCAAGAAGTTTCTTTTCTGTGACTAAGATAAGAGTTTTGGTGGTAGCCGCAGGCATGCTGATCCAAGCCAGTCTCTATTATACACATGCTCTGGCAGAATGATTTAAGTATGTGTGCATAATGCATTTAAAGCATTTAAATGACTTCCAGGTTTGAAATAAAACTCACCCAGATACTGCAAAGATACCAGTGTGTTTTAAGCACATAAAGATTGAACGCTGGTGATATTTTTTAACTGAAAGCTGCATTTACACCGGTTTTCCAAACTATTGTGGCTGTTATTTCACATGCATAGGTTAGGCAATGGCAAACTTTGCAGAACTACTTGCCTTTGCTCCACCCTTGTTACACCTCTGGTGTCAGTTAAACCAGTTAAGCCCTATTCAAAATGGCTCTCATCTTGGCAACAACATCAGCAGGCTCATTTTATTGGTTTGTACTGCAGGTGTCATGTGTATGGGAATCCTCCAATTCCATGGGATGTCCCTTTCCCCCCATTTGTTCACTTTCAGGACAATGCATTATGAATACTTTTGGAACAATAGCAAAAAAAAAAAAGCAAGAGAACTGATCCAATGAAATTCTAATCATTTGTATCATCTTATGTTATCAACAACTTATACAAGGAGTATTACGTATTAACACAAGTTGGTTATTATACCTATCATCAAACAGACTCATCCAAAGCGTATGAGGGAAGAAAAAGTGGAGAAAGTACAACAGAATGAGTGCTTGTTGCTTTAAGACCTAAGTTGCTTTAAGATCTAAGATGAACTCAGTACTCAACACCTCGTTAAGTCGTTTTCTGAAATGAACCTCAGTCTTGCGCAACTGAGATTGCTGTTTTTTCTGAGGATGCCCGAGATGAATCGGGGCGAAACGTCAAGCCAGGACTTGTCCTGTTTTAACTTAAATAAATGGCTCAAAACCCTGGACCTTTTAATTGTAAATTATTGAACTTATACAAACACTGGAATTTAAAGTAGATTAGATGCAGCCCTGAGCAAAACTAGATGAGATTGGTGATTAGATCTCCCATGTTTTAAACATTTTGGCAAAAAAGCTGCTGCAGGGGTCAATCTGGAATGAGATCAAAATGCTAGTGGAGAGGGGAGAGGGTTACCCCTTTACCCCATGCTATTTTTCAATTCAAATTATTTACTATTGTCCTCTGAATATAACTCCAGATTTGCAGGTACTGACAGAATGGATGTTGACCCGGTAATCCTTGACATATCTGTCCACGTGTCATCATACTCCCAAACTGAATAAAATTTATATACCTTTCTTTCATCGTTAACCTTTATCCAGAAATCAAAAATACCTGTTTCCCTGGCTCTTTCAAATTCAGTAGCATAAATTACTATTGGTGAGACCCTTGTGCTAATACATTTTTGAAAAAACGTTGGGAGTTTATACCATACATTCACAGTGCAATCCTGTGTAAAGATCCACGAGCAGCCCTAGGACCGCCCGCTGTATCTTATCCCCGTTCCGGGCGGATCCAGAGGTCTCCTCGGGGAAGGGGAGCTGGTGTAAGTCCGAGGAGGGCATGTAATGCTGCTGCCGCCATCCCAGCCCCCTCCCGGGCCGACTCGGCCAACTGCCGTCCTCCCTCACTGCCCGGCCTGCCCTTGCACCCGCCGGCAGATGCCTTACCTTCCCCGGTGGCAGCTGGGTTGATCCGGTGCCGAAGTGAGGGCTGCCGGCCTCCGTGCTGGTGGCCCTTACTTGAAGGTAGTCGCAAAGCTTGCTTTATGGCACATTTACGATGCTTTCGAACGACAGAGAGTGTGTTCTGCCGTTTCAAAAGTTAGGCAGGATTGCACACTCAGTATGGTAAATCTTATTTCATTTACCTTCATGAACTTTCTATCCTTTTCCCGCAATATTCAGTCTTTTCAAGGAATATTAACTCCCATCTGTTCTGTTACCCACACAGCCCCCTAAAGCTGTATTTGCCCCTTCAGCAAAAACTTGTCTATATTTACGGTTAGTTTTTACCTAATGCAGTATCAGTGTTATTCAATTTTCATTGAATAAAGACCTTGAGAGTTGTTTATTCTTACCCCATTATACCTGAGCACTGCAGCCCCAGTCTGAATCATTTCATTCCCGGATGGCTATCTTTTGCCAACATTTAAAGCAGGGGTGGGGAACCTATTTGCAGTTGGGGGCCATTTTCCCATAGGGAAAATTTGCTGTGGGTTAGGCCGGCCAATTTTTGGGGGGCCCCCTGCAAATTTGACCCCCCCACGAATTTACCACCCACCCACCGCTCGCTCGCCCTCCCACCCACCCACCCACCGCTCACTCGCTCGCCATCCCTCCTCCCTCCCTCCCACCGCTCACTCGCTCTCCCTCCCTCCCACCCACCCACCGCTCGCTCTCCCTCCCACCCACTCACTGCTCTCCTTACCTCGGCTCCGGGCCAGGGCCACCGCCGCCACTTTCCCGCGCCTCCTTGGTTTAAAAGCAGCCTTTGCACAGCGTTGCTGAAGCCGAGATTGCCCTCTCGGCAATTTCGGCTTCAGCGACGCTGTGCGCAGGTCCAGAAAGGCCGCTTTCCAGGAAGCGGCCTTCCTGGACCTGCGCACAGCGCCGCTGACAAGCGTCCCCTTCCCCGAGTTGATCTCCGGCCTGGCGGCAGCCTGACCACCAATACACAAGATCCGGCAGCCGGCCCTGGGCCACCAGCCGGATCCTTACGCAGGATTGTGCTGTCAGGCACTGGCCAGAAATGGTTGTTGTAGTCCCTGGTATGGGTCCTTGGCACAGGCCTCACCAGGTCCCACCTGTCACAGCATGGAATCATCATATCACATGTTTCACTACTGCATCTTACTAAGAAGGAGGCACAGCCCAAAACAGCAGCCATAGGGTTTTGGTCCTATCTTGTTCTACCTTCAAAAGTTATGCCACAGAAAATGTAAACTTTCAAATATTTTCTTGTACATTGTGACTTGGGGATTTTAGTCTTTGACTAGATTCATTTTACATTCATTTTACTATTTTACATAAATGTCATTGTCAGGGTCCAGAGAGGGGCCACCAGCGACCGCACACTGATCCATGGCAATAGCACCTAGTGCTTAGCGCTCACTCCTTTCCCGTTCCTCTCTCGTCCCCTTGTTTGAACACACAGCTTACAGGGGGGAAAGCCTTGGTAGTTTTAATCTGCTGCCACCATCCCAGGATATCAGGCTAGCCAGAGAGGCTCCCTGGGCAGAACCCCCCTCCTAGAACAATACTGAACCTCAGGGGTCTCTATATTAAAATCACTCTCGTGAAAATTTTCTGATGTTCCCAGAACTAGGCAAAACTCAAGGTTGGATGTAGCATATTTATTAAAAGTCTTAGAAAAGAAATAGGAAATAAAACCAATTGCGCAAGAAAACAATAAGAGTGGAATTTGATAAAACAAAGGGTTACTGAATTTTGATTCAACCTGCAAGAATTATCTCTTGTAAGCAGATGGCGCTGAAGTACCGCAGAATCACACGCATGCGCTGTTAACTCAAAGCTAGTTTCCTGAGAGTTTTTAATGGGCTTGGACAAAGGAGGTTTGTGGCTTATTCAGGCAATTCTAAAATAAAACAAAACTTGATGGTACTGCATACATAGTCCCTATCTGATCATAACTAGATAATGAACCCACTAGCATTGTTCCACTCGCAGTCACAGTAAGTGGGCTCCCCCCTGTTGATGACTGGAGAGGAAGAGAAAGAGTTCCCCTTTGGTTGGGGTTTTACCCTTTTGGCTTGAAGTGACATCATCTGTTACCTGATTGGCGCAGCACTAGCCTCTTGAAACCTGATCTCCACCTTTTTCCCTGCTTGGAGTAGCAGTAACCTGAGACATTCCTGAGTTTTCAGTTCGAGGTGAGATGTAAATGAAGATTCAGCAGACAACCTCTGAAAAGGTTTGGTAGCAAGAGGCGGGGGGGGGGGACCCAGAACCATGAGACACAAGACAGAATTTCACAGGGAATAGGTAGAGGTGTTTGAAAATGGTGATAACGAAATAACACCGCTTTCTGCTAAAAAATCTGTGAAAAATAACTGCTGACTCTGTACAACCTATACCACATACCTAGTACACTTGTAAAGCATTTACAATTGATAAATGGGAACATTGGAATAAAAACACATAACACCACTTTCTGCTATTCCATTTTGGTTAAATACTGAAATCTATGAAAAAATAAAACCATTTTCAAACACCTCTAAGAATAAGCAAAACCTCACAGAAAGAGAAATAGAACACACATGAAATATAGTGATTTCTATGACAGTCATCCTATGTGAAAATTGCATCATCATAGAAATAGTGTGTGAAGATTTTAGTATATTCTAAATAAATCCTATGTGAATATCTGTTTAATCTCCCTAGACTGGATCATTAATCATATAATTATCTCTTAGGTAATCATGCAGCTCTTGACTGCGTGAAAACAATCATTTATAGTACATAGACTGCAGTCTTAAACATATCTTCTTGAAAATTCAGTTCCACAGAAATAAATAGGATTTATAACATGGGGCCAAAATAGACGTAATGTTAATTACATTGTTTGGCCCTGTACTTTTTTTTTTTTTAAGTAAATAGCTAAAGAGGAGGTGGGGGGGTCGGCTGATCTGGATTGGGACCGTAGGAAGGGCAAAGTGTTCCTTGCTCTTTTCCTCCCGCCAAATGGTCCTGATTAAGATCAAGACCCCCCTCTGGCTGCTATTTATATTAAAAATAATAATAATAGTCCAAATGATATAATTAATGTGGCATCTGATTTTTCATAACAGTTTTCCTCTCTGAAACCATGTTTAGGGTTGAAATATTAGCTAGCTAAATGTAAGCATGACAATTCATGTATTGCAGAATAGGAATAGGTTTTTGAGTAGATACAGAGGGTACAACCTAGCACTAATAGCTGCGGCTGGGGAGCAAGTACATACCTGAGCTCTTGTCCCTATTGCAAAACAGGGTGGAATCTCATGATTGGGTTAAACCAGGTGTTAAGCAGTACAATATGCAATGACTGTGACTGTAAAGTTGTTCAAACCACATTGGATTTAAAAGCCAAACGTCACAACTAACCTAAAATGTAAGGGTCCAAACACCCCTGTAAAGAGGAAAATGGGAGTTAGAGTGAAAAGCTACTGACAGCATTGGCAAAACGTTTCACTAGTCATGATTTATTCCTAACCTATCTAATCTAATATCTAACCTATGAACATGTGTTGTATGCATACAAAATATCTGAAGTATAATTTGAAACATGTACTATATTAAGAATACTGTATAACAGCGCAATCCTATCCAACTTACACCACCGGTGTAACCAGCGGGAGAGGGCACGGCGGGAGGCTTTGGAGGGGAGGGGAGATTTAAATCCCCTTTGAAAGGGATTTGAATTCCCTTTCCATTCTGGGGCTTCCCGTTCTCGCTGCACCAGTGGTTACACCGGTCGTGTAAGTTGGATAGGACTGCGCTGTGAGAATCAGTCTCGAGTCTGGTGCCTGGCTATATGTAGTATGATAGAAATGGCTAATGACTTTTAAAAAAAATCCAAATAATGATTATTTTTTCTACCTTTATAATCACAGTCGGTACATATTACTTATGTACATATTACTTGCATGCCATTGTTTCCATTGGGATTTACAGTACTTAAAACTAAGATGTTTAGAAACTTAGGTGTTAATTATATCATGTGAAAATATTAAAATGCCTACATTTTTGGTGCTGGGCAATTTTGTATTCCTCCATTGGGAATTACTGGTAGTTCAGGGAAGACAATCTCTTTGCTATCCACTTATTTCCACCCTGATTCTAAGCTTGGCATCACAGAGTAAAATATTATATAATAATTGATGACCCAGTGGAAGATTTTTGATGACACTGAAATACAAAATTAAAATGGTTTATTTTGTTACCCAAAATTGCATGTTGTTGAGCAATAAAAGTAGGATTAAGTCCTCTTATAGTAACTTAAAATGGTATATTTTGACTAATAGAGCTCGAAACAGTTATCTCCTCCAAACGAAGGGCCTCTTTCTTACAACTTGTGTTATTTGAACCATGTAATGTTAACCAGTACTGAACTGTTGAATCACAATCTGTAATTTTATTTTCATTTTTAAATTTGGTAATTGTTAATATTCGCTTTTGCATCTTTTGCTTTCTTTGTGGTATGCATTTTTTTGTTTTCCTTTTTACTCATATTTTCCTTCAGAAATAAGAGCCAAATTTCAAAATTCTTTGGTCTCATTCACAAAGCCAAAACAACAGCAGCAGCAGAATCTGATAATGGGTGGGAATTACTAACTGTACACTGTTTTTTATTTTTAAAAGACACTACTGCATGCTGTCATTTTCCAAATAAAAGTGTAAGATGTGAAATACAGTTGAAAATCTCATTTCCTTTGCTGCCCCATCTTCCTTGCCTGCTCCAGAAATGGTCTCTCTAATAAAAATGGCAAAAATGATGAAAAGATACCTTTTTATGGATAATTCTTTCACACAAAATAGTAATATGAATAGCAAGGGATGCATGTTTAATATATGTACAGCTGGCAAGTCTTTCTTGGGAGACGCTGGCTGGAGCTGTGCATCATTGTGTATTGTAAAAAAAAAAAAAACACCACCCACCTCTGCTTCCATGCATTCACTCGCATATAAATGTCAGCCATTTTGAAGCACACATACTTATCAAGTGCAGGCTGGAGCTGTATGTCCACCATGACAAGTCACAATGATTTTTTTTTTCTTATTCTCATTCTTTTCTCTGCTTAGATGTTACTCTTTCTTTCTGCTAAAGCTGGGGAAGGGAAATGAAGCAGGAGACAATACTTAAAGGTGATTTATCTTTAAAATCTGAAGAGAAACCATCACACTTCACCAAGGAGATGGGGGGAGGTGGGGGTGGGTTGTTGGAGGGTTGTTCTCTATGCATCTCTTTAGAAAGCGTCTCTGCATTCAGGCGTAGGGGGATGATGCTGTTGTCACACAAAGGACTCGTGTTGAGCTGAATCTTTGATTGCAGGACAAGTGCCTACATTAGGCCCCCTCAGAAGGCCTGCATTCTGCACATGAGATTTGTACAAAAATTCTGAGCGACTTCTTTGTGAATATGGACCCCAAGTGAATCAAAGACAACCTTCTTTTTTTTTCAACACCCCCCCCCCATCCGTAGCAACCTTTCTTTTCCGCCCTTCCTTCTCCATACACTCTGAGATGAGGTTAACTACAGTGTGGATCTAAAAAAAATTATCTAATGAATGGAAACCCTTAGAAAGTGAGAACACTGTGGATCCCCGCTCCTTTTTGGTTTGGTTTTTACACACACCCCCGAAATTCTGTGGCATTGCTTACACAAATGGAACTGTAGCCTTGTGCTTTTTCCTTAATTGGATTTATACTTGTCAGCTTTCTAGATGGGTTGCCACGTCAGATAAAGAGAACCCCCTGAGTTCCTGTTGTAACCATGACCACTCTTAAATCTCAATTGTTGGCAAATTTCTTGAGGTAGAAAAGACAGCGGACAAGAAGACACACTGGCAGATATACAAACATGATAGCCGCCTTTGCCTATCCTTAATAAATATGACTGTGTATTCTCCCCCCTCCCTGTACTTCAGGCTTCCTTACTCAACTGTGTGTGTAGCTATTGTGCAAGAGAACTAAATTCCTAAATCTTAACAGAGGAAGATGCTTCTTTTTTTAATTTTTAATTCTTAAAAAAAAAATTCCAAAGCAATTTGTAAACAGGTATATCCGTGCCTGTTTACGCAGAAGTCCCATTGAATTCAATGGAACCTGCTCCAAGGCAATTGCGCCCACGACTTCAGCATTATTTTAAAAATAAAGAAATAACTCTGGAAATGTCACAGGCCGAGGCTGCCTCTGAACACGGAATTCCTTATGCATCTGCCCAAATTGAAAAGGTTGTTTTTGCTGTCTTCGAGAGAGATGACTTTTGAGCTGATGGCAGAGCAAAAGGGTCTGCTGTCCTGAAAGAAGGGGGGAGTTGCTAGGAGATAAGTCCAAGATTTCAGCAAACCAGTGCTTGGAGTTATCTCTAATTGACAGCTGCTTACCCTAAGGCTCTAATTCTAACCTTGAGACCCAAACTATAATGAGAGGGCAACTTTCCCTCACCCCTGTTTTCTGGCTAGGGCAAGGGGATTACTGCAGGCCTAGTTCTCTCTCAGGTATTAGGTTTTTTCCCCCCTCCACTTGGGCAGCCATCCTTGCTGAGGCAAAAGTTGGCTTCGGTGAGCCCTCTCTCTGATTCATACCACCTGAATAAACTTTCAGCTGCATTTAAGATTGTCTTGGGTCTTTGTTTCTTTTTTAAGAAAGAAAGAGAGAAAGTGGGGGCAAAGGGAAAATTTCTTGTTAAAAAATGGTTTAGACTTCTTTTTTAATGAAGTATCATTAAAAATGAAGCTCTTCTGTTTGCACCTTTTTAATGGCTCCTGCTCAGTTTTAAATCAAGCCCATTCTGTTAGCAAGTTATTATCCCTTAAGAATTTGAGGCAAATAAATAGTAACTTTTAAAAGAAAGAGATAACCAGAGCCTAGTAAATAAAGTATTTCTTTGCGTCCAGGCTTACTACTAAGTTGATTTATGCAGAAAGTTGCTTAGAAACGTTCAGCTTCTATTCTGAACAGAAGTTCACCATAAACATTTCAACAGTATAATATAAACTTAAACAGATGGAATTTGACTCACATTTAAAAAAACAAAACAAACCCATGGGTTTCCCTCACATAATGCTATTTGAATATAATGGAAAATACAAAGTTCACGGAGGAGCAAAGGAAAAGATTAAAATTAGTTTGACTCATTCTTAAGAACAGTTCTTCAAGTTTGAATTCTTTTAAAAAGCTATGT
Organism: Plestiodon gilberti rubricaudatus; assembly: GCA_026170595.1. Lineage (NCBI taxonomy): Eukaryota > Metazoa > Chordata > Lepidosauria > Squamata > Scincidae > Plestiodon > Plestiodon gilberti. The sequence continues at coordinate 116,748,027 of JANXHW010000001.1, forward strand.
ATAAAAGTGTCAGGCCAGCGGGTGGCGCAGTGGGTTAAACCGCTGAACCATGAGCTGTCGATCGAAAGATTGGCAGTTCGAATCCACGACGGGGTGAGCTCTCGTTGCTTGGCCAGCTCCTGCCAACCTAGCAGTTCCAAAGCATGTTAATGTGAGTAGATAAATAGGTACCACTTGCGGGAAGGTAAACAGCGCTCCGTGTTCCAGCTGCATGCTACGTGTTGCGGCAAGGAGAGTCATGCCGGCCACATGACCACGGAGGAGTCTTCGGACAACACTGGCTCTTCGGCTTTGAAATGGGGATGAGCACCACACCCTAGAATTGGACACGACTAGACTTAATTGTCAGGGGTCACCTTTACCTTTACCATAAAAGTGTCATTAAAACCAACAGTCGATTCATTGTCAAAAATAAAATGAGAAATATGCTTTCTCAAGTTTTGATTGACAAAGTGCATCTGCATTTCTAGAATCAGGGTCAAATGGAGCAATACATTAGAAGTATGGATTTTTCAGTGCACAATTTACATATGGAGTATGGACTGTAATTGACAAAAATGGTACACAGTTCCTAAAGATGGTAAGAGCAAAAAAGCGAGATATGAAATAAGGGGGAATCCAGTACACCTTTATGAGGCTTCCGCAAATATAAAGCAATGTTCCATAAAACGGGAGGGTCCATAACGTAGTGGTAGAACACGTGCTTTGCCTCCAGATGGTCCTGGGTCCAATCCTCAGGCTTACCATCCATTCCGGAAAAATGGGACTGCCCTGGTTTTCAGAGCCTGGTCCCGGCCACCAGGCTGGAAACAGGGCAGTCCTGTTTTTCCGGGTCCACCACCGCTGCTGCTTCAACGACGATTTAAAAAAGGTAAACGTTTTCCTGTGCAGCCATCTTGGATCTCATGAAATCTTGCAAGATCCAAGATGGTGGTGCCCAAATCTCGTGAGGGCACATGAGGCAGTAGCACACTACTACTACCTCATGTGCTACTGCCTCATGTGTCCTCACGAGATTTGGGCGCATAGGTAGCATATTCGAAATAAATCCACATTGCACAAAATCCCAGAGCTAAGTTCTAGATCTTTCCATACTTCCTCCCTCACCTACCACTGACTACAACAATGACCAGTCATGAGTAACTCTTTCACAAGCTCTAAGAGACGATCCATACTGATTATCTTGAAAAGTACAACACTAGCAAAGTAAGAATCAGCATGGTCCAGTGGATATTGAACCAGAGTGATACAGGTTCACCTACACACTGGATGACTCTGTCTGTCTGTCTGTCTGTCTGTCTGTCTGTCTGTCTGTCTGTCTCTCTCTCTCTCTCTCTCTCTCTCTCTCTCTCTCTCTCATCTACCTCGTAGTGTTGTTGTGAAATTAAGAAAGGGGAACATGTATGCTGCCCTGGCCCTCCTTGAAGAAGGGTGGGAAACGAAAGTGTGATTAAAATAAATAAAATTTGCAGTTGAAACTTTATTTATATAAGTAAAGTTTGCAATTGAAACCTCCCTGCAATTAGGCAGGGAAAGGAAACATTCTGGAGACAATTCAGTTTAGTACATGTGTCCAAGGCATGTCCTAAATTTTAGGACCTAAAATATGTATGCCTATCATGGGAAATTGCAAATATTTACAGTATTTCTCTGGAACTTATCATAGTTGATGTGATTTTGCGGTGGAAGTTCTACTTTTCTGTTCAATAACCTGCCTGTGAAACTCAACATACAGTCATTATTGCCAGTGCCAGTCTCAAAAACGTTTTTTGTTGTTAATGCCAGGAAAAAATAATAATAATTTGCTGACTTTAGATCTTAGGCTGTCAGATAAAGGCTTAGTGGTGAATTAGGGCTCCGTTCAAATCTCAGCTTTTCTTGCAATAGGAGACCTTCACAATTGGTAATGAGGACGGATTCTGAATTGTTTGTGAGCAGCTGCTTAGTAGGAACAGCATGTTTGAATTCATCTGAACAGTGTTGTTAGAAGCAGTTACTGACCCCTGACCCTTCCTACAGACTGGGTTGATGGGATTAGGGAAAGCTAAAGTTTGGTTTACACTTGGCTATAATGAGCTGGCAAGAGATAACATACTTTTTAATTATCAAGTTGCACCTCTGCCAAAATTAGCTGGTGGTGAATTTACGAAATAGTTCAATGAACTATAAGAAGAAAAAATCAACAGAAAAAAAATTGGACATTGGATAATAGTTACATATTACAAGAGATTTTGAACAATGTATGATGATTATAATTATGCAATGCTGTCTTCATATTTTTTTTTATCTTCTAAACATTAGTCTCTGTGTGGTGCCTTTAAGTAGACAGGAATATACAAGCTTCCACAAATGGCAATATAAACTTGTTTCACAAATACTGGGAGATTGCCTTACAGCCCGATCCTGCGTAAAGATACATGGCCGGCCTAAAGGACCGGCTGCAGTATCCAGCGCCCTTCCCGGGCTGCGTCGGCACCACCCAGGAACACCTTGGGAGAAGGAGACATTCATCCCCTTCCTCGGGTGTAAGGCTGCTTGGCCTCCTTGGAAGTATGTTGCCTCTGGAGCTGGGTACATCCAGGGCGGCAGGGTAAGGGAGGCCCAGGCCAGGAAAAGGCACGGGATATCGGTGGAGCTCGCTGCCAATATCCCCGCTCCTTCCCGTCCCGGCCAACAGCTGCCCTAACTCACCACCCAGCTTGCCCTCCCCCCGCCCCTGCACCGACTGGTGCAGGACGTACCTGCACCAGTGGGTCCCGGATCTAGGGTGAGGCGGAGTAAGGGCTGCTGGCCTCCGCGTCAACGGCCCTTACAATCCGGGTGTCAAAAACACGTTTTACAAGGCGTTTACAACACCCTGCGCCTGCGGAGCACATGCTCCGCAGGCGGATACTTGCACAGGATTGCACAGTAAATCCAGAACACACACACACACACACACACACACACACACACACACACACACACACACACAGAGAAAATAATTTGCATAAGGAAAGGTAAAGCATGCACACAGTACAGTGTTATTTAGCAAATGTGTCTTGAGGACCTGTTGATATGATGAATTCAGCAGCAGCCACAAAGATTAGGATGCTCTGGAGAGAGCCTACCCTTGCAACTATCTGTGTGCAGTTTCCTGAACTCACAATGTAACAATCACCATTCTTCATAAGCCCATTTTGAGAATCCAAATGAACAATGCTTGGTACAATCCAACTTACATTTATCACATGAGAATCAAGTCTGATTACATGACAGCCACGTTGAGAGCAGCAGCACAACTGCCTTTAAAAGATGCAGTTGTACAGTTAGGAAGTCACTTTAATTGTTAAGGCTGTGACACTGAACGCGGCCACACAATTTTCGCCCTGGTGTGTTGCGAAAGCGGCCAATGGACGTGACGCAATCAAGGCACACTGGGGCCGAGCTGTGAGAGAACTTGTGGCTTGTGGTCTCCCCGGATTGGTTACTTGTGGTGGGGGAGGGGCACGATAGCACTGAGCGAGCACTGAGGAGGAGAACTCGTGAAGACAAGGAGGTGTTGAAGAGAAAGAGGAGAAAGGAAGGAAGAAATAATGGGGGGGAAAGAATGAACACCATTAATCTGGTAGGGTTGTTTTCCTTTAGCGCTTGTACAGGAAGAAGCAGAATATACGGGTGTACAGGGAGGGGTTTTGAGGATTTTCTGTGTACTGTTTCTTTATAGCTTCTCTCTCTATATCTTCTCTATTCCCCCTGGCCCCTGCAACAATGGAGATGGACACAACCAAGGCGGGGGGGGGGATGGGTGGCCTTCCCCCCCTTTTTTTTTAACCAGTGCAGATTGCTCAGTGCTGCCTGAAGTGCCCAAACTCCAGACATCAGCCACAAGCCACTTTCTGACAATCTGCAAATAACATATACAGTTTTGATAAAGTTTCACTGTGTTTGTGTGTTTCTGTGTGGACGTATTTGTGCGCCCATTACATAATTCCATTACATGTTACATATTCCTAATATGCAGTGGTTATGAATGACCCATAACAGTTTTTACAGCTGGTTCCACTGAGGCTCCTGCTGAGTCAGGTCACAGTTTGCCACGTAATGTTTTTCTGGGTTGGAGCACTGCATGTGTGCCTCTGAATTCGGATTTCTTGAAACTGCTGCGTGGATTGAAGTGTGTAACTCAGTGTGGACTGAAATCATTGTGAATTTATGTTTCCCTTGGTACTGCTGTCTTGCTCCCCTGACATAAAGCACTCTGTGATTCTAGGTTATGTCAGGAGAGAAGGAGGATGTTTGCTGCCATCGCTGCATATTCATAGCCTGAGAAGAGGCCCGTTAACCAGCAAAGGGAACAACATGGAGTCTTCATCCAGGAGATGAGACTGGATGATGTCAAAAGCCATTACGCATTCTTCAGAATGTGTAGCATTTCAACAAGTTACTGACATTAGTAGGGCCAAGACTCCAGAAGCAGACAACGAACTACCGGAAGCCAATTAGTCCCGTTCAAAGGCTGGTAATCATGCTTCGTTTTCTTGCCACCAGACTTACTCCAGCATCTCATTTGGCATTCCGCTGCGGGCGGACAACTGTCGGAAAGAGACTGCAAAGTCAATGTGGGATGTATTGTGGCCCACCTACATGCCAGTTTCAGACCTACAAATGTGGCAGAGAATGTGCTGTGAGTTCTGGGAGAAATGGCAGTTCCCAATGTGTATTGGTGAGCATGACCTCTTACTGTTGAAAATCCATATATAAACTGTTTGACATAAAGTAACACAATTACGTAATCAACTAATCTGACAACCTTAATTTTCTTCCTTTGGTAGGCGCAATGGACGGGAAGCACGTCTACATTCAAGCACCACCAAATGGAGGCTCCATGTGTTTCAACTACAAGGAGTCCCACTCCATTGTGCTGCTCGTGCTGTGCGATGCAGACTACAAGTACACCGTAGTGGATGTAGGTGCATATGGAAAACAGAGCAATGGTGGGGTGTTTGGAGAAAGTGGTTTCGGGAGGGCATTGGCTACAGGAACTGTAGAATTGCCTCCTGCAGCTAACATCCTGGGGACATCCCTCAAAGTCCCACCAGTGATTGTAGCTGATGAAGCCTTTCCACTGCTTCAGAACCTAATGAGGCCCTTTCCAAGGAGGAATATTACAGCTCCCCAAAATCTTCAATGTGAGACTTTCCAGAGTCAGGCGAGTCTCTGAAAATGTTTTTGGAATAACTTGTGCCAAATGGAGGGCGATGTTAAATTGTCTATACTTGGGTCCTGCCAGTGCTGAGGCAATCGTGAAATGCATCTGTGCATTGCACAATTTCCTGAGAGTGGAGGAGACCTCAATGGCTTCCTGGCATGCTAAATTTCTATATGTAAGTTACTTTCTTCACATGTAGAATATCCAAACGTGATCCCTCATACAACCCACATGCTACTTCAGCATATAGAAACAAACTGGGAGAATGGGCAGCAAAATGGCAGATGCGCTTCAATGTAAGTAAGTGCAAAGTGATGCACATTGGGGCAAGAAACCAAAATTTCACATATACGCTAATGGGTTCTGAGTTGTCTGTGACGGATCAAGAGATAGATCTTGGGGTACTGGTGGACAGGTCGATGAAAGTGTCGACCCAGTGTGCGACGGCTGTGAAGAAGGCCAATTCCATGCTCAGGATCATTAAAAAAGGGATTGAGAATAAAACGGCCAATATAATTATGCCTTTGTATAAATCAATGGTAAGGCCACATCTGGAGTATTGTGTCCAGTTCTGGTCACCACACCTCAAAAAGGGATATAGTTGAATTGGAAAAGGTGCAGAAAAGAGCGACCAGAATGATTCGTGGGCTGGAGCACCTCCCTTATGTTATGAGGAAAGGCTACAGCGTTTGGGGCTCTTCAGTCTAGAAAAAAGGCGGTTGAGGAGGGACATGATTGAGACGTATAAAATTATGCATGGGATGGAGAGAGTGGATAGAGAGAAGTTCTTTTCCCTCTCACACAACACTAGAACTAGGGGACATCTACTCAAATTGAGTGGAGGGAGGATTAAAACAGACAAAAGAAAATATTTATTTACCCAGCGTGTAATTGGTTTGTGGAACTCCTTGCCACAGGAGGTGGTGATGGCACCTGGCCTGGATTGGACAGATTTATGGAGGAAAAGTCCATCACAGCTTACGAGCCATGATGGGGATAAGCAACCTCCTGGTTGTAGGAGTAGGTTTTCTTTGTGCCAGGTGCAAGGGAGTGGCGACAGGATACAGGTATCTTGTTGTCTTGTGCTCCCTTGTGCTCCCTGAGGCATCTGGTGGGGCCACTGTGTGATACAGGAAGCTGGACTAGATGGGCCTTTGGCCTGATCCAGCAGGGCTCTTCTTATGTTCTTATGTTCTTAATTGCAACCAAAGTCTGTCACAGCCAAATACTATTGCATTTCATGCTATTAAATTTTATGCTTGTGTTCTGGGAAACTATTTAGATTAACTTTAAATCTGCATATCAGCTGGGTCATTACAGTACTTTCTAACCAACTGTATCTGAAATCTTATATTGTCATGAGCAAAATTGCTATCACTACGTTTCGCATCTATTAATCACAACAGAGTTATTGCATATTTGACAGCAGGAGAAAAGCAGCAATAGTCCAGCATCTGAGTTCAGTCTGTCATACCTGGAAAAGCCTAGTGAGGGCAATGAAGTTTCACATCACAAATTATAGGTTGTTGTATACATAATGTGTAAACAATGGAAAGACTGCCCACTTGTCCAGTTTTGTCACAACAAAACCAACTGTAGATTCCCCCCCCCCCCCCATCCTTTAAAAAGCAGAAACTTGCCTAATGCAAAATGAAGTTTCTGTTTGGGGAAAAAAATGTTTTTACTGGCTTAGATTTTGAAAATGGGATTGTAGTATATCCTAAGATTTACAATCATTTTTGTAAAAACAGAGTGCTGGGTCTCAAGCCTGAATCAAATTGCCCTCTCCTCAGCATGAGAAGTGTCTGTGCTGGCTTAAGTTATTCCATCATGAGGAAAGGAGGCACACTCATGTCCACCCAGCACATCAATGCAGAAGAAAAATGCCCTCAGCGATAGACAGGACTTTCATGATACATAAATCCCAGATCTCAAACCATGATGACATTTTTGACAGAGATCCTAAAGGCAGAGAGTCTGATCTGAAATCACAGTAAATGAGTGATAAATTACTTTTACTTTCCATTACAGACTTCCACCACTTTTACAGTCTGCAGGCAATGACCTTTTGATGGGCCTTTACCTGTGTAAGCAGAAACAGTACAGACTGCATAGATAAACTTGTCATATAGGGAGAATAGGGCAGGAGTGTAGTCTCTCCCCTTGTATTTCAGACAATGTGTGATTGTGCTTCAGGAACACTTCTGCCTCTGTCCTGAAGGACTGCTCAACTACTGTACTAACAGCCCAATCCTATCAAAGGCCTATGGCAGCGCATCTTGTGATCCGCTGCCGTAGGCCTCGTTGTGGCACTGCAAAAGCCACACCACCGTTGCACCCAGTGGAGCCGCTAATGGAAATGGCCAGTGACTCTGTGCATATGCCAGACTTGCCCTGATGCTACGCCAGACCAGGTAAAGTGGCGTAGGGGTTGGTTCCGGGACGTTTGGGCTAGGGAGGGGGGAGGGCAAGGGGTGGGGAGCTGGCTGGAGGGGGTGGATCTCGGCAGCAAACACACATGCCAGATCCTATCCCTGATTTTAAACGTGTGAGTGTATGCTTTGCATGGTTCAGATCACCCAAACTGCAAGGTGGGAGCCATGCTGCCCACCAACAGCAGCAAGCTGTTGGTATTCAGTGGTTCCACTTGTAGTTTGGGTAAGTTCAACTGAGCATAACCTGCATTAAATTTTCAGACCATGAACTGAGTAGGTATAAGCCAAATTACTTGGTTCCACTCTGAACATTTTGGCAGCGAGTGGAATTACATTCCACTCCATCCAAACTCTGAAGTATATTGGCTATAGCAGTGCAATCAACTCCAACCATGCAAGAGAGGCCTGGTGCAGCTAGGCCGCCTAACTGGGTGTGTTCCCTGCCCTAAGTACTCATGTTGTTCCAGGGTTCTGGTCCTTACCCTGAGAAATGCAGTATGGTGAAAGGAAGAGCCTTTTGTGGTGCAGCAGCTGATTCCAATGAAGGGCAACGTGCAAAAGGGTATGTTTCCCCCCTTTATATAGCCAGAGGGCATTAATTCTGCTTACCTGGATTAATTACCTGGTCATGGCTGTTAATTACCTGGTCATGGCTGGTGTGTGTGTGTGTATCTCCTGCTCTTATACATCAAGTGGGCTTCACAGTCGAATGAGCTGGCTCAACTTCAGATTGCTTTGTTTAGCAGGCAAGGGGGAAGATGAAGATGTTCCCAAAAAGGCAGCATCTCGGGATAATGGAAACTGCATCAGTAGGTTTACCATCCATCCCGGAAAAACCGGGACTACCCTGGTTTCCGGAGCCCAGGCCCGGCAGCCAGGCCCAGAACAGGCTCAGTCCTGGTTTTCCGGGTCTGCTGCCGTGCTGCCGCCACTTCCACAATTTAAATTTTTTGCGATTGAGATTTTGCGAGATCCAAGATGGCGGCACCGGGAAAAAATTAAATTGTGGAAGTGGAGGCAGCGACTTGAGGGGCAGTTGGAGTCCTGAATGCAGCCAGCCAGGCTCCAGAGTCGCAGCGGCGGCATTGGCAGAGGCTTGAGGGCCCGGGAGCAGTCGGAGTCCTGGCTGGCCCAAACGCAGCCGACCCGGAGAGAAGAAGAAGGTGGCGGCGGGAAGGAGGACACCAACAGCAAGGCAAGTGGTGGTGGCAAAATGGCCATTTTTGGATCCATAAATAAATGAATAAATAAATAAATTAATTAATTAATAAAAATTACAGACGCCCTTTGGGCGCCCCCCCCCAGGAGGCACTTCAGGACATTAATTATTTAATTATTTAATTAATTATAATTAATTCATTATTCCGGGTGGTCGTGCTTGGGAACGGGGAAAATATGGTAAGCCTATGCATCAGGATGACTCAGCAGTGTGTGTGTGTGTGTGTGTGTGTGTGTGTGTGTGTGTGTGTGTGTGGATTCTGAGGCATTTCAGAAGCCTCAGGGAGGTCTGAACGGTCCAAAATAGGCAAATAGTAATAATAGTAATAGTAATAATAAATAGACAAATAGTAATAATAGTAATAGTAATAATAAATACCCCTTCATGGATCATTGCCTTGTCGTGGCGAAGGGGCTTGCGTAACTCAATGAAGCCATGAACTATGCCGTGCAGGGACACCCAAGACGGACAGGTCGTAGCAGAGAGTTCTGACTAAAAGTGATCCACTGGAGAAGGAAATGGCAACCCACTCCAGTAACTTTGCGAAGAAAATCCCATGAACAGTACCAAAAGGCAAAAAGATATGACGCCGGAAGATGAGACCCTCAGGTCGGAAGGTGTCCAATATGCTACTGAGGAAGAGCGGAGGACTATTCCAAGTAGACCCAGAAAGGATGAAGCGGCTGGGCCAAAGCCAATAGGACGTTCAGCTGTGGATGTGTCTGAGGTTGAAAGGAAAATCCAATGCTGCAAGGAGCAATACTGCTTAGGAACATGGAATGTGAGGTCTATGACTCAAGGCAAGCTGGATGTGGTCAAAAATGAGATGATAAGATTGAACATTGACATCTTGGGAATCAGTGAACTAAAATGGACGGGAATGGGCGAATTCAAGTCAGGTGACCATCATATCTACTACTGTGGGCATGAATCCCTTAGAAGAAATGGAGTAGCCCTCATAGTCAATAAAAGAGTGGGAAAGGCAGTACTGGGGTGCAACCTCAAAAACGACAGAATGATTTCAGTTCGAATCCAAGGCAAACCATTCAACATTACAGTAATCCAAGTGTATGCCCCAACCACTGATGCCGAAGAAGATGAAGTTGACCGGTTCTATGAAGACCTACAACACCTTCTAGAACTAGCACCCAAAAAAGATGTCCTTTACATCATAGGAGACTGGAATGCTAAAGTAGGAAATCAAGAAATAAATGGAACAACAGGCAAGTTTGGCCTTGGAGCGCAAAATGAAGCAGGGCAAAGGCTAACGGAGTTCTGTCAAGAGAACACGCTGGTCATAGCAAACACTCTTTTCCAACAACACAAGAGGCGACTCTACACATGGACATCACCAGATGGTCAATACCGAAACCAGATAGATTATGTGCTTTGCAGCCAAAGATGGAGAAGCTCTATATAGTCAGTAAAAACAAGACCTGGAGCTGACTGTGGCTCAGATCATGAGCTTCTTATTGCAAAATTCAGGCTTAAATTGAAGAATGTAGGGAACACCACTAGACCAGTCAGATATGACCTAAATCATATCCCTTATGAGTATACAGTGGAGGTGAAGAATAGATTTAGGGCATTAGACCTGGTAGACAGAGTGCCTGAAGAACTGTGGATGGAGGTTCGTAACATTGTGCAGGAGGCAGCAACGAAAACCATCCCAAAGAAAAAGAAATGCAAGAAAGCAAAGTGGCTGTCAGATGAGGCTTTCCACATAGCTGTGGAAAGAAGGAATGCGAAAAGCAAGGGTGAAAGGGAAAGATATAAACAACTGAATGCAGATTTCCAGAGAACAGCAAGGAGAGATAAGAAGGCCTTCTTAAATGAACAATGCAAGGAAATCGAGGAAAACAACAGAATGGGGAGGACTAGAGATCTCTTCAAGAAAATTGGAGATATCAAGGGAACATTTTGTGCAAAGATGGGCATGATAAAGGATAAAAAAGGCAGGGACCTAACAGAAGCAGAAGAGATTAAGAAGAGATGGCAAGAATACACAGAAGAACTATACAAGAAAGATCTTAATGTTCCTGATGACCACGCTGGGGTGGTCACTGACCCAGAGCCGGACATCCTAGAGAGTGAAGTCAAGTGGGCCTTAGGTAGCATTACTAACAACAAAGCTAGCGGAGATGATAATATCCCAGCTGAGCTACTTAAAATCCTAAACGTTGATGCTGTGAAAGTGCTGCACTCAATATGCCAACAAATTTGGAAAACTCAGCAGTGGCCAAAGGATTGGAAAAGGTCAGTTTACATTCCAATTCCAAAGAAGGGCAGTGCCAAAGAGTGTTCAAACTACCATACAATTGCACTCATTTCACATGCTAGCAAGGTTATGCTCAAAATCCTACAAGCTAGGCTTCAGCAGTATGTGGACCGAGAACTACCGGACGTACAAGCTGGGTTTCGAAGAGGCAGAGGAACTAGAGATCAAATTGCCAACATGCGCTGGATCATGGAGAAAGCACGAGAGTTCCAAAAAAACACCTACTTCTGCTTCATTGACTACGCAAAAGCCTTTGATTGTGTGGATCACAACAAACTGTGGCAAATTCTTAAAGAGATGGGGGTACCAGACCACCTTACCTGTCTCCTGAGAAACCTGTATGCGGGTCAAGAAGCAACAGTTCGGACCGGCCATGGAACAACCGACTGGTTCAAAATTGGGAAGGGAGTACAGCAAGGCTGTATATTGTCACCCTGCCTATTTAACTTATATGCAGAGTACATTATGAGAAATGCAGGGCTGAATGAATCGCAAGCCGGAATCAAGATTGCCGGGAGAAACATCAACAACCTCAGATATGCAGACGATACCACCCTAATGGCAGAAAGTGAAGAAGAACTAAAGAGCCTCTTGATGAGGGTGAAAGAGGAGAGTGCAAAAGTTGGCTTGAAACTCAACATTAATAAAACTAAGATCATGGCATCTGGTCCCATCAATTCCTGGCAAATAGAAGGGGCAGAAATGGAAGCAGTAACAGATTTTACTTTTCTGGGCTCCAAGATCACTGCAGACGGAGACAGCAGCCATGAAATTAAAAGACGCTTACTCCTTGGAAGGAAAGCTATGGCAAACTTAGACAGCATAATAAAAAGCAGAGATATCACCATGCCAACAAAAGTTCGCATAGTCAGGGCGATGGTGTTCCCAGTAGCAATGTATGGTTGCGAGAGTTGGACCATAAGGAAGGCTGAGCGCCGAAGAATAGATGCTTTTGAACTGTGGTGCTGGAGAAGACTCCTGAGAGTCCCTTGGACTGCTAGGAGATCAAATCAGTCAATCCTAAATGAAATCAACCCTGACTGTTCCCTGGAAGGACAGGTACTGAGGCTGAAGCTCAAATATTTTAGCCACCTAATGCGAAGAGAGGACTCTCTGGAGAAGACTCTGATGCTGGGAAAGATTGAAGGCAAAAGGAGAAGGGGAAGGCAAAGGATGAGATGGTTAGACAGCATCACCAATGCAACGAACATGAAAATGAGCAAACTCAGGAAGATAGTGGAGGACAGGAAGGCCTGGCGGGATATGGTTCATGGGATCACGAAGGGTCGGACACGACTTAACGACTGAACAACAACAATAATAAATAAAGCGGAAAACCAGGATTTTCAGCACAGCATATTTTTGCCCACATCTGCATTTCTAATAAATGGATATATAGATAAGAATTCACTTTGAAAGGGAAAATAAGAATGACTTAATGGTATGTGGCTTCGTTGAGTAGGAGGATTTGTTTTTATATTTAAATGGTAAGAAATGGAGGTCGTTTTTAGCTAAGGATAGTATTAGGTTTGTTGATGTAAGAGTATAAGAAGATTAGTTTACTCTGCAATTAGGCAGGGTATAAGTAATTATAAGAATTAATTTAAGTATAAATGTTAGTGGCTAATCCGGATTTTTTCTATTATTCTGTACTTTTCTTTCTTCTTTTTTCTGTTTCTGTATTGTCTGGTTTTTTCATGTATTATAATAACATTAAAAGGAATTAAAAAAAAAAGAATTCACTTTGTTCCAAATAGCAGGTTACTCCTTGTTGATTTTCAAAATTCAGAATGCTGAGTTTATGCACAACTATGCTAAATTTAGGATTATGCAATAGAATTTAAGCAATTCCTGTGAATATTCTGTTGTGCTCTCCTACGTTCAACATAGCTTTGCATAAACTCATTGTTCAAAGTTTTGAAAATCAACAGGGGGATATGAATTATGCTTTTACTATGAGAGCATAGTAGTAACTCCTATGAGCTATCATCACAGTTCAAAGAAACAACCTAGGAACTAAGTGCACTTCGAATAAAACCGATTAGCTTTGGGAATCACTGTTTGTGGAGAGAGCAGGAGGGAAGATGGACAATATCCCTTGTGCTAATGTAATATCTGTTGCTCAGTAAATATATTATTGTTATTAAGAATAAGAATATTTAAGACTTCCGGTTGGAGAGGAATGGCTGGCTGACAGCTTTGTCGGTTGCTCTATACCGACGGAGCACGTCTGATGGACTTAATTACTCTACCCCTGGATTAAAAGGGTGTGCGATGAGATAAACCACATATCTTCGGATCGCTCCCATTACTTTCTCGGAGAGCGTAGGCTTTTCGAGTTTGTTTTGGTTTGAGCGTGGAAGAAACGGATCAACAATGAGCTCAAAAATCAGCCGGAATGTAAGCCAAGCCCCCTCCCGCTTATACTTTTGCTTTGCTTATGCAAGTGGCGAGGAACTGCAGTAAGAATTGAAGAAATAAGCTAAGATAACGAGTTAATTTAAGAATAGAAGATTTGTTGTGAAAAGGATATAATTTGGAAGGAAGATAATATACTACAGTGAAAATATTAAGCGAAAATACTAAGTAACTTGTTGGTACTTACGGAAGATTGAAATAGTGAAGAAACACTTTGGGGAGATATCCATAAACTGTTTTAATGAGATAAAGAGATTGTTTTGCTTTTGAATTGTTTGTTTTGAATTTCTGCGGTTTGGAACTGTACAAAGACGGACAAACAATTCCTTCCGGGCAGAAGGTCATCATGAAGGATTGAAAAAAGATTGAAAAATAATTATGTTGGTTGGTATTTGCCGCCTGCACACATTTTAAGAAGTTGAGTCTTTGTTTTTGGTTTCAAAGAGAAGGAAAAGAAGTTGAACTGAGTAAGTGAAAGAGTGCCATTTGGTGAAAATTAGAAATATGGCTACAAGAAGAAGAGGGAATACATTAGAAAAAAATCACCTCCAAAGTCACCTGGAACAGAAAGACCAGTGGAAACACTGGAAGAATGTTTTAAAAGATGGGAACATAAATTCGATGCAAAATTGGGAACTTTGCAGGAAGAATTTCAAAAGATGAAGGTGGAGCTGAAACAAGAACTATACCAGCTAGATGTAGCTGTGAAAGAAATAAAAGGTGATCTGCAAGAGATAAATATCAAGATGAAAACCCAGGAAGATAAAGTGATGCATTTTGAAATGGAGAGCTGCAAGATTCAAGATATGTTGGCGCTGGCTGAACAAGAGAGAAAACAGAGCTTCCTACGGTTTCGTGCAATTCCAGAACAACAAGCAGAAGATACAAGAGATAGAATGGTACACATTCTATCAGAATTTCTACAAATAGAACGAGATGAATTGGATCTGGATTTGGATAAGGCATATAGAATTAATACAAGATATGCAGTAGTAAAGAAAGTGCCAATAGATATCTTGGTGCATTTTGTGAGGCAACGAACAAGAGATAAAGTTCTACAGCAACATGCTAAATCAAGACTCAAGGTAGAAGGAGCGCACATCATTGTGCTAAAGGAGATTCCGCTGAGAATTTTGCAGAAAAGGAAAAGTTATGCATTCCTGGTGGAGTTGCTGAAGAAACAGAAGATTGTCTTTAGGTGGGGAAAATTAGAAGCCGTGACTGTTAAACTTCATGGAAAAACCTATAGATTGGATACAATCCAGAAAGCAAAAGAGTTCCTGAGAAGATTCAAGGATGGAAGAGAAGAAGAAGAAGATGAAGGGATGGACAGTGCAATGGCAAGCTGTGAACAATAAAGATGGATTACAAATTTTTATCATGGAATATTAATGGAGCTAATGCTCCGCAAAAAAGAAAAAGAGTATTCCATTATTTGAAAAAACTTAATCAAGATGTGATATGCCTTCAAGAAACCCATATAAAAAAAGGGAGATACAAAATTTTTGATTCAGAAAAATTTGGGAGAAGAATTTTTTTCAACCAACATCAAGAAGAAGAATGGGGTGGTTTTATATGTTAAAAAAATATTTGAAGCCAGAATTAATATTTGCAGATGACAAAGGAAGAGGGGTGGCAGTGGAAGTAACACTAGATGGGATAAAAACGTTAATATTGGGGGTGTATACACCACATCAACAAAAAGGGGATTTTTTTAGATATTTGATGGATTTGTTGGCAAATTATTCTTATAGTAGTTTTTGCTTGTTGGGCGATTGGAATGGAGTTGTCTCCCCGCTGAGTGATAAAGGTTCCAAAAAAGAAATAAAGCACAATCAAGGGAAATTACCTAAAAGTTTTTTTGAAATGGTGGAGACTTTAGGGGTCTTGGACATATGGAGACAGAAAAATAGGAGCTCTAAGGAGTTCATACATTATTCAGAGACACATGGATCAAGTTCAAGAATTGATATGTTTTGGGTGTCAAAGGATATAGCTGTTAGAACTTCCAAAGCAGAGATTTTAACAAAATCTATTTCAGATCATAATCCGATATCGCTGGCCATAAGGAAGAAAATTAAAACTTATAGATGGAGACTGAATGAACTGCTATTACAGAAAGAAGAGATAATAGAAGAAGCTAAGAGTAAACTAAAAGACTTTTTTGAGTTAAATATGAATAAAGGAACAGAAGTAAGAATGGTTTGGGATGCAAGTAAAGCATTTATAAGAGGATATTTTATACAAAAAAATGCAGAATGGACTAAAAAGAGACAAATTAAGTTTCAAAAGATTGAAGAAGAGATGAAGAAGAAAGAACAAGAGTTGAGGAGGACACCTGGTGACAAAAACATTTTACAACAAATTAAAATTTTACAGAGTCAACTATCCCTGATGATAACAAAATAGAAATTAAAATGAAGTATGCGAAACAAAGGTATTTTGAACATGCTAATAAACCAGGAAAATTTTTAGCTTATAAACTGAGGAAAGAGAGGGAGAAAAGAATTATCTCTAAGTTACAAGAGACAGAGAAAATATGTACAGAACAGGAAGATATACAAAAATTAATTGTAAATTATTATACAAATTTATATAAAAGACAGAAGGTAGAACCAGCAAAAATAAAGGAATATTTGGTAAAGCAAAATTTACCAAAAGTTTTGGAAGATCAGAAATTAATTTTAAATGAAAGGATCATGCCTAGAGAAGTGGCAGATGCGATAAAGAGAGTTAAGCTGAATAAGGCACCAGGTCCAGATGGTTTGACTGGGAGATTCTATAAATGTCTAGAAGATGTAATAAGTATTCCATTACAACAGACAATGAATGATATCTTACAAAATAGAAAAATGCCAGATTCATGGAAAGAGGCGAACATAACTTTGATACCAAAAGAAGGACAAGATTCAAGTAGTATAAAGAACTATAGACCTATATCTTTGCTTAACAATGATTATAAGATATTTACATCAATTTTAGTGGAGAGAATGAAGAAGATGTTGCAAAAATTTATACATGAAGATCAATGTGGTTTTCTACCAAAAAGACATTTGAGGGAGAATGTAAGAATTGTTCTAGATATGTTGGAACATTTTGACAAACATATAGATAAGCAATTAGCATTAATATTTATAGATGCTGAAAAAGCTTTTGATAATTTGAACTGGTCTTTTTTATTAGAAGTTTTACAAGACTTCGGGGAAAACTTCAATAAATGGATAAATTCAATTTATGTGACACAAACTGCAAGAGTATTAGTGAATGGTGAGCTGACTAAGACATTTGAAATTCAAAAAGGTACGCGACAAGGATGTCCGTTATCACCATTGCTGTTTATATTGGTGTTAGAAGTTTTGAATAGAAATATTAGACAAGATGAAAGAATACATGGTGTGAAGATTAAGAAAGAAATATTCAAGTTAAGAGCCTTTGCGGACTTGGTACTAATGCTGGAAAATCCGTTAAAAGATATAGAGTTGATGAGTAAATTAAAAGAATTTGGATCTCTTGCAGGATTTAAAGTTAATAAACAGAAGACAAAAATAGTGACTAAAAATATGAAGATTCAAGATCAACTGAAACTGATGAATAAAACAGGATTTAAGGTGGAAAAAAAGTTAAATATCTTGGAATTGTATTGACGAGTATGAATTGTACATTATTTCAAAATAATTATATTAAAGTATGGAATGAAATTAAGAAAGATCTGTTAAGATGGGAAAGATTGAAATAGTCTTTACTAGGAAGGATATCGGTGATTAAGATGAATGTATTGCCAAAAATGATGTTCTTATTTCAAACGATACCAGTGATTATATCTGATGCACCATTTAAAGAATGGCAGAAAGACATTTCTAAATTTATTTGGCAAGGGAAAAAACCAAGGGTGAAATATAAGATTCTTCAAGATGCAAAAGAGAGAGGAGGATTAGGACTACCGGATCTGAAAGTATATTATGCAGCATGTTGTTTTGTGTGGTTGAAAGAGTGGGTGTATTTACAAAATAGAAGATTATTGGAGTTAGAAGGCTCTGACTTGAGATTTGGTTGGCATGGGTATTTGTGGTATGATATAAAGTGAAAGCAAATTTAGAATTTAAAAATCATTATGTTAGACATGCATTATGGAGAATTTGGAATAGATATAAAATGAGGTATTATGAGAAAGTACCATTATGGGTTGCACCATATGAAGCACACTTTGGTGGAAGTAGCGTGCCAAAAGAGAAAGGACTACTGTACAGAAATTTATTAATTTTTTCACAAGGAGACTGTACAATGAAGTCAAGAGAAAAACTAATGGAAGAAGACTTTAATTGCCAATGGTTTGTATATGCTCAAATTTTTGAGAGATTTAAAGTGGACAAGAAGGCATATGGATTTGTAGAAGAAGAATCAATATTGGAGGTACAATTAAAATCTGAAGACCAGATAATTTCAAAAATGTATAAATTGCTTTTGAATTTTGAAACAGAAGAAAAACAGGTTAAAGAATGTACGATTCATTGGGCGAAAAATGTAGGTCATGTTATTTTAATGGACCAATGGGAACAACTATGGTTAAAACAGTTGAAATTTACGTTAAATGTTAATATTAAAGAAAATATGTATAAAATGATATATAGATGGTATATAACCCCAAGCAAATTAGCAAAAATGTATGAGAAGGTGATGAATAGATGTTGGAAATGTAAAAAGCAAGAAGGAACTTTTTACCATATGTGGTGGACATGCCCCCAAGCAAAGAAGTACTGGACTCAGATTCATAAACAGATTGAGCTGATTTTAAAGATTAAGGTTCAAATGAAACCGGAAACATTTTTGTTGGGTATGTGGGAGGATCATGTAGGCGAAAAATTTCAAACTTTGTTTTTATTTATGATAGTTGCGGCAAGAATTTTATATGCACAATATTGGAAGAATTCGGAGATACCTTTGCTGGAAGATTGGTGGCTGAAAGTTTTGGACTATGCTGAAATGGATAAACTTACAATTTTAATTAAGGAAAAGTCAGTTAACTTTTTCGTGAATAATTGGAAACCATTTATTGACTTTTTAAGAGAGAGAGAGACGAATGATGTGATGATATGCGGATTTAATGAATAGAATGTGGGTGTTATTTTGGCTTAGTTGGATATTATATTGTCCGGGAGTGGGCGCGCCCACGGCGAGGCGAGCCGGACCGGCTGGTAGGCGGGTCGACAAACCCACGTGGGGCACGTGGCCCGCTCCCGGCCTGTCCGTCTCCCCCCGAGCCGCCGGGAGACCGTTCCCGGTGGCATCCGAGGCCTGCGGCCTACCGCCGGAACGAAGCGGAGCCCCGGGGGCAGGGCCCGGACAAACAACCCCACAGGAGAGACAAGGGGCGCGCAGGGATACGGCCGCCGCCACGCACACTCACCGGGCAACGACCTGGAGCTCCGAGGACCCAGCGGAAGCGCCCCGCAGACCGGGCAAGCCAGCAGCGATAAGCGCAGAGAGGGAGTATCATGCGCCGGCGACCACAACAAGACAAGGTGGGGCTACAGGACAGGGGTGGTGGGAATGACTGAAGGGCTGGGGGGCGGGGACAGGAGAGGTGGAGCACGCAGGGGAACGGGTATATCAGGAGCTACCAGCGGCCAGTGATGAGGACCAGCGGCCAGTGATGTAAACGAGGCTGGGCCTCCGGAGCAGTAGCCAAAGGTGATGAGCAACGAGCAAGCCCGGTGAAGGCTGGGAATTAGAGTGAGTGGAACTCTCCCTGCCTTTCACCAACTCTGAGGCCAAGGAGCTCAAACCCGCCCAGCGGTCCACGTTCACAGCGAGGCAGGCGTACTGGAGGTCGACCTGGTAAGCGTGGAGCCCCCGGGAGCCAAGGCTGCACTGGCTACGCCTCTGCCCGGGTCCCCCACAGGCGGCCCCTCACATATATGTAGAAAATAGTGAATAGTATGCTAGTAGGATGTATTGCTTCGCGCTTGCTATAACTTTATGAAATATGTATTGTTTTTATGTTTTAATATATCAATAAAATATAAATATAAAAAAAGAATAAGAATATTTATATACCATTTTTTCAACAGTAGTTGACAAAACGGTTTACACAGTAAAATAAATCAATAAAAGTTCCCTGCCCCCAAAGGGCTCATGATCTAAAATATATCTGCAAGAATGATGAGTGGACCAAAGACACCATCATCTTCCCACCTTAATCAACCCTGTTTTTAAACAACTGGGTGATGTGGGGGTTAACAGCCCTGGGACGTTCAACTCTCCATATAGGAAGGCAAATGCAACTTGTTCAAGCTCATAAATTTTGCATGTTAAAAAGGGAAAACATATAAATATCTCTGGTTTTGCTTAGCTGACATTATTTTAAGAGCACAGCCCCAGTGTTATGCAAATATCCAATGACTGTGCTTCGAAAATGGCATTAAAGAGCACATTTATCATGTTCCTAATATGTGGACACTAAGGCTTATTGCTTACAAATTACTTGATGAAAGGTGATTTGAACTTTAGAGAACATTAATTGAAATTTAAGGCATATTATTAGAACATAAAACACTAAGGAAAGGAGATGGTGCCCTTGAGAACAAACTGTACATTTGGATCCTGTATATGACTGGCCAGACGGCGAGAGGAAGGAGAGAAGAAGGTCCAGCATGGAGCACTGCTGTCGCTTGAGGTGGGGCGGAACGGTAAGTTCCGCACTGTGCTAACCTCCGTTTGCTCCCCGGCATGAGGCGGCCCCTCCCCCTCGCTGTCGGAGCCATTCAGTGTGGCGAATGCAACGCGCAGGGAGTCTACTGCGTGTTGCCTTCACTGCACTGAATGGCTCCGACGGCGAGGGGGTGGGGCCAGAGCTGTTTCTACTGTGGGGGCGGTACTGTAAGTTGTGCCCTGTCCTAGTCCCCGTTTACAACCCGGGAGGTCCCGCCCCCTTGCTGTCGGAGCCATTCCACATGGCGAAGGCAACAGGCAGGAGACTCCCTGCCCGTTGTCTTTACCGCACGGAATGGCTCTGCCGGCGAGGGGGCAGGGCCTCCTTGTTCTGGGTTCTAAATGGGGACTAGGACAGGGTGCAACTTACAGTACCGCCTCCACCATAGAAATGCCTCTGGCGGGGCCGTCTAGTGCCGGGGAGTAAACGGAGGTTAGCACAGTGCGGAGCTTACTGTTCTGCCCCACCTCGAGCGACACCAGTGGCATGGAGCCCAAATAGTCCAATGAGTAGCTTGCTAGAGCTGGCTGAAATGCCAGCCAGGGACTCTGTGGATAGCATTGTATAGGTCACTCACAGCCCAATCCTATGCTGATTCTACACCAGTCTGAGCAGTATAATAATGACAGAGAGAGAGAGAGAGAGAGAGAGAGAGAGAGAGAGAGAGAGAGAGAGAGAGAGAGAGAGAGAGAGATCACTCTGGGGTCTTTTGGTCATCTGTATGGCCTCAAGGAATCATCTTGGCACATTTCACAGTTTGCAACATGCTATGTATACTAAGGGCACAGGGAATTTTGAAAAAATGAAAGCAAAGATTACAGTACAGGCAAATATTGGCTGGATTACAACCCCCACTATGGATTCATTTATACAGGGTGGAAACCATATGCTCTCACTGCCTGTTTGCTCAGGACAGAAACAAAGCACTTAAGAAGAGTCTGACTGTAGAGGTGTCATTTTATAATCAGCGTGATGAAAGTCACCATCTGTGTTTCTTATAGTTGATAAAATGTCTTCACGTGTTATGATCGCTGAACCTCAGGGTAGTTGAATTTGTATCTTCCCGTTCTTTGATAGATACTTTTTCATCCGATTAATTTCCTCATATTGTTCTCATCATGAATTTCCCAGAGTTTTAACTGAGCAAATAGGTACAGTATTTAGGTAAAACTTTATCCAGTCAGCCACCACAGCATATCTTGCTGTTTGTGACAGGGCTTGCCATTCAGTATTGAACTTTTCTTTATATTTACTTGGAAGGATTCAATATTTCCCTAATAGTGTATCTGTTTCTGCAAACCTTTGCTGCGCCTTTGAGCACTTTATTGCACATCACGGAGGGCATTTTGTTTGAACTGGCAAATAATTCACAATTTGATTGTGGGTATTGACTTCAAAAAATTCTGTTTCATACAACCAGTGAGCTGGTGAGCAGAGCTAGAAGAACCGTTTTCGACCCTTTCACAAGTTACAGGGCAACAAAGGTGGGTTAGTCATGGAGTCTTGACTTAAAAGGGAGCTGCTGTCAATTTCAGCTCTCTGACAATTGTATGTGTGTTTTCAGCAGGGGCAGATCTACTATGAACTAATGAAGCTTAAGCTTCAGGGCCCCTAATCCCGGAGGGGCCTCAGAAGCAGAAGTGACTTTAGTCCACATTGTTTAAAGAAAAATTGGATCTACTGTATTAGAAGGGGTATAATAATAATATAGTGTAATTCAACACAAAATAATAGTTAAAATAAAAATTAAAAGGTTATTAAAGTATCAGGTAGGGTAGCTGTGAACAACAACAACAACAACAACAACAAACACATTCAAATGAAGGATGTTTCATTCTAAATATATTTAATATAAAATAATTATAACAGATAACAGTGGTTACCCAGACCTTGTTGCTGGTTGCGAAGGGGTTCCCATAATAGTTCAAGTGTCAGGGCCCAAAAATATAGGTCCGCACTGGTTTTCAGAGGGACAAATTTTCTAGTTTTGGGGGTATAGCATCGCCACCTCATAATGCGAGTCAAGCAGCTTCCATGTGAGTAATCCGACGCCATGGTTTCCTCACTAGGAAGCTGTTCCTTTGCACCGCGCCGCTTCCTGTCTACACAGGCTGAAGATGCAGAGAGAAGCGAAAGACGCTCTTCCCCGCCCCCTCCTCTCTGCTAGCCAATCAGAATCGAGTCTTCTCAGACTCGATTCTGATTGGCTGTTTGTGTCCTGTCGCGTCCTGCCACACTGCACTGAACACGGCCTCTAATTTACCAAAGTTCAATTCTTCCAACTCTTCTCGCACGGCAACGCAGCTTTCGTGTGTTACCGCATGAAGTAAGCAAATACAAGACACACAGCCCTCTTTGCATCGCTTCCCGATGCTTCAGACCGCAACATGCTGTGTGCGATGTGTCACGGCCTTTACTTTGGAACTCCTTGTTCCAGAATAAGGAACATGGTGGATACCACCCGGTAGAAACAATTAAATGTAAGTAAGCCTTAAAACTAAGCAATGTAACAATAGCATGATCTGTGCTTGTAAAACTGTGTGAAACAGAGGTTTCCTTTTTCTTTTTTGAAACTTTAAGCCTCCTTGCTTGGGGGTCATCATAACTATCTTTATATATGTGTATCCCTGTGCTGTGTAATCAATAACACAGGTCTGCAAATTTGAGGGTCAAAAACACTTTTTTCAAAATTTATGGTGGTTTTATATGAATTTGGGGCGCTGATTCAAAAAAATGGCATTGATTTTGCCCTATCGCATCTAGTTTTGGGGGTATGATATCGCCACCTCATAATGTGAGTCAAGCAGCTTCCTAGTGAGGAAACCATGGTGTCAGATTCCTCACAAGGAAGCTGCTTGACACGCATTATGAGGTGGCGACGGTGTGATAGGGCAAAACCTATGCTGTTCTTGGAATCAGTGCCTCAAATATACCCAAAAATAAGTCTTAAGAAAGAAAAATATGTGCAGGCCTGTATCAGAATTCATACAAATATCATATTTTATAATTATTTTATATTTAATTTCAGCTTATGTCAAGTATCTCTCTTTTTTCAAACAAGAAAGTAGATAAACCTATTACTAAGTTGGGGACTTTTTGACCTTACTATATGCTTAGTAAATGCTTTTTACAATGGAAGGAGGGTTAATCCCACAATGGATAAGCCCTGCTCTGGTCTCCTATACCATGGCTGCATTGCCCACTCCCCCCCCATCAGAGGCATTTCTACGGTGGGGGTGGTACTGTAAGTTGCACCCCATCCTAGTCCCCGTTTACAAGCTGGCACGAGGCGGCCCGGCCCCCTCACCGTCGGAGCCTTTCTGTGCGGAGAAGGAGTCTCCTGCCCATTGCCTGCCCGTTGCTGGGGCCGCCTCGTTCCAGCTTGTAAACGGGGACTAGGATGGGGTGCAACTTACAGTACCACCCCCACCGTAGGAATGCCTCTGCCCCCCATGGCGCATTGGGTGCTACTGCTGCCATCAGCATTGATGGTTTAGTGGTCTGCCTGGCAGGGTGGGCCCTCAGCTATCTGTGGAACCTGAGCTTGAGCTAGACATGGTCAACCCCTGCCACCATCCTTAGTTGTACTTATTGTAAAACAGCTTCAACAAACGTATTCACCCACATTTACTATTTGGATAGGTAGCTACATGGGATAGATGTGAAGCCATGCACATTCATTTACAAGCATGTGTACTACAGTCAAAGCAAACATTTTTTGTCATAATTTGCATAGAATAAACAACTGTTGAGGGGCAGGCTCCTGGCACCAAATCAACACATGCACGTTGAAGTAGAATGTCTGTACTAGGAAATCAAGGCACAGAAACAACGTTTTACCAGAGACTTAGAGCATCTGCTGTACCTTTACAGGTATTGTGGTGAAGATTACTGCTGCGTTTCTTCGATGGTCTTTTAGAAACAAGTAATTCTTCTTTTAATCTTCTGCAAAGAATACAGTAAGATTGGAAAGTCACCAACCTGTGGTGTGGCTAACGTAGATTTAAAATTTCATCTCTTCGGTAATAAAAATCCAAAAAAGAAACATTCATTCAAACTGTGCGGTGCAAATTGAAATCTAAGATTGCTATAAAATATGAAAGTGCAGAAGTTTTAGTTATGTTCAGGCCATATTTTTAGGAAGGAAAGTTTGAGAGCTATGGTAACCCCTCCCTGGTTTTAAAGCTAAGTAAAAAGAAGTGTAATAAATGTGTCTGGGATATTTGTGGGCTTAAAAGCAAAGATGATTGAAGCTCACAATTGTTCTGTCTTGCAAGATGATACCAAATCTGCAGAAAAGGATCTGATGAGGTCCATGAGATAACAATTTTGGGACTGTAATGAGCAAAGCCACTAGGAAATTGCTGAGAAAATGGTGGGATTAAGGTCCATTTACTGAAGAAAATTGCAAGGAAATGGCAGGCAGATATTTGGCAAGATATTTATTGTTTCTACAAATTAGCTTTTTAAGAATAATCTAGGAAAAAGCACACCACTAGTTTTAAATAAGAAAAAAGCAAACTCTTCCTTGTTTCTGTATCCTGCTCTTGAAATGGTCTTCATGAACATTCTTGAGGATATACTTTTTGCATTTAAATCCACATCCTTAATTCTGTGGACATTTAAGGAAATGAGGATGAATTTGGGGAAACCTCACCACATCAATTCAATCAGGGTGCACATATGCACAAAGGCAGGCTTCTACACGAATATCCCTAGGTGGATGAAGAAGCATTGCATGTGGAAATAGATGCTACACAAGCAGTACAATTCCTGATCCAGATCTTGGGTTCCATGTGCATAGCCCTTGTAGAATATCTGTGATAACACTGATTAGCTGTTTGGGAGATGAATTGATAGTCCCCACCTAACAGCTTATCAATGCACTTGCCCATTTTCTGAAAGGGCCACATCCACATAAGCCCATGGCCGCCCACCATAATGGTCTGTCCTATTATGGTGCCTAATCAAACAGGTTTTGCAGGTTTTATAATGCTTCAAAACCTGTTTGCCTACAGATATCAGTCACCAACCTGTCTAGGTTATATGAATTCATCTTTAGGAGGCTGATATAAGCATAATCTCATTTTTAGGCAATAGTCTGGTCCTGATTTTCTTCTGGTTTCTTGTAGCTGTACAGGTTTAAATTTTTCCCCACTGCTTTTCAACTGACTCAGGATGCTGTTGGAATTACAAGTAGACAACACCTGTGAAAACACATTGCTCATGTGCGCGCACGTGCATGCGTGTGCGCATGTGCACGCGCACACACACACACGATGAAGAAAACTGCCACTTGGAAAGTGTGAGCTTTCTCTTGGGGTTCAGATTCTCTGCTGTAGGATCACAGTGCTGATCAATTGACAATCTATGATTTGTTTGAAGTCAAATTATTTTAATATTTTACAAAGCCAAAATGCTGTTGTTTAGCTACCTTTTTAACAGCACCATGGTGTTATCTTATAGCATACACATGAATCAGGGTACATTCTCAGTAGAAACCGTTTGTAAAATCACTCCACTCTTTATGGCTTCTTGGTGCTGAGCTCCATCTTACTTTGAGTCCCCTGAGGCAGGGCCACAGTCCCAAGGACGCCTTCTTGTTGGATTTGCATCTTTGTTCACAGCACTCCAGATGAGAGATAGCTAGATGTGCAGCAGCATGAATCTCTTCAAGAAAGGAGGAAAATGGAGATGCATTCAGGCAGGGAGAGAACCTCAGAGAACAGGAAATCAACCCCACTTGGGGTTCATTGAGATAATGAACTATGAGCCAACAAGCCACATTATTTGATTGTCAGACAGCGGCGGCGACAACTGCTCCATTTTGGTGGTGGGAGCAGTGGCGATGGGTTTGGCCCACCCTCTCGCCCTGCATCTCCGACGAGATGTGCAGTGGCAGTGATGTCACTTCCAGTAGTGACATCACGGGGGCTGCATAGCAACGCCACTGGTTGTCAGATGACTAACTTGCTGACCCAGCCCAGCAGCTGGTGCCTTCTAGAAACAGAGTGGGTGAGCTTTCCAGTCTCAAACGGATCCCCTCCAGGACAGGAGCACTGGAAGAAGGTAATGCAAAACGGGACACCACCTGATGGAAAATCACCCAGTTACATACAAACGGTATGAGAAAGGATCTCAGTGCAGATAACTCTTGTTCGAAGCCACATCTTTATTGTTGGTGAAAGGGGCAGACCATATTTGATGTTTTTTGTTCTTGCTTTCATTCCCCGCCCACTGTGAGGGAACTCATTCGCGGCGCCCCCCCCCCCACTCCGTCCTGTAAGCACCAAAGGGATGC
Source organism: Plestiodon gilberti rubricaudatus (assembly GCA_026170595.1). Classification (NCBI taxonomy): domain Eukaryota; kingdom Metazoa; phylum Chordata; class Lepidosauria; order Squamata; family Scincidae; genus Plestiodon; species Plestiodon gilberti. The sequence continues at coordinate 116,774,578 of JANXHW010000001.1, forward strand.
AATCAAGCCACCTGCAGACTCCTTTGTGAACTAATTAATATAGACAGCTGCAACTTGTTAGCCAACTAATTTAGTCATCAAGGGACATAAATAGCTGATGCCCTGTCATAAGAGACAGGCAAAGGTTTGAGTTCTTGTTAATGGCAGCTTGTCTTCCTGTAGTGTTTCATACTTGTATGTGGAGAAGCATGATTTAGTTACAGTCCTTGAAACACTGAAACATTTGAATTTGAGAGCACGGCATCTCTTTTGCATGGCATTAGTCTCCAGTCCCGACCTGAGACCAACTTCATCAGTTGCCAAAAGCTGAGTGATTGCCACGATCCCATGGCTGCTCCCTATAGCATTGCCCTACTAAGGTGGGACTTAATCATGCAATCTACCCTAACAGCTGGGGCAGAAGTGCCTTATATTGCCATGCCAATGTTGATCAGGCATGAGTTTCTGGTGGCTGCTGATGTGGTTTGCTAGGTGAAACCAGCAGCTGAGCAGTAGGGGAATTCCCATCGCTACTTGTCAGCGCTGGGAGTTGGCAGAAGAAGCAGGGGGTACAGCGATTGCCTCAGCAGGGGCTGCTGACATCAGCAAGAGAGGCTGCCCAATCAGCAACCAGGAGCTTGCACAATGCTGGTTGGAACACTGCAGAAATTCACCTCCCCCTTGATCGCCATACAGTGGTCACTGGCGGTTTCATCAAGTGCATTGCCACAGTGGCTGCCACTTTGTGGAGCAATAATGCCAGCTCCTGACCCAGAAATAGTCCCTACTGTTTGCGTAGCTTTGAGGCAGCAAGACGCTATTCAAGAGGGGTGGCTCCTGCCCCAGTGCAATTCTGCCATTCATACTTAGTTAGCATGACCCTGTGTCTGCTGCGTAGCAGGCAAGAGAAAAAGGCAGGCAAGTGTTACAGTTCAACAGTGGTGTAGACTTGAGTCTATTGACTCGGACTTGAGTCGGACTCAAGTCGTGTCAATGAATTGACTCGGCAATTGTAAAAGACTTGAAAGATTCGACTCAAGACTTGGAGTCTTTTACAAGAAGTCGAATTTTATTCAGGTTTAAACCCGTTTTCTCCATTAAATAGATAGGGACTTGCAACTCGCAACCAAAGACTCGGGACTTGGGTCAAAGACTTGAAACTTGACTTGAGACTTGGACCCAGAGACTTGGGACTTGACTTTAGACTTGGTGTCAGAAATTTGATCCACATCCCTGCAGATCTATAAAGCATCCAGTGTGTGTTATTTGTATGCAGCCATCAGAAATATTCTTTCCAAAAGGTATTCTGTAGACAGGGCTTACTTGGTAGTTTACTAGTTTCATGGATGCCGCTGATGAAAATGTTAATGAAGTGACTGTCTCCAGGTAGTTGAAATATTTGCGTTTACTTATCCTGGAAAAGCTGTATTTGTTTCAGCCTCACTTATAACAAGACTGGGCTTGCAGATCTTTAGCTGTGAATATTAGTGGCTTTAAATGGAAGCCAGCATTGAAATGCCACAGTGACGGGCATGATAAACACAGCCTCTGGCAACATCAAGCACTACATGATTCAGGACAAGGGGAAACAAATGGGAAATTACCACTCTCTGTAGGGAGAGTTTCACTTTTCACTCGCTTCTGCAATCAGCTGGCTTAAAGCACATTTTGACTACATTTTCTGCTCTCTGCCATCAAACTTTATTTTGAATCTTACCAATGATCACTCCTGTTTGTGTTGGCTATTGGAATGCCGTCCTAAACACATCCTTAGACATTTCACTTTTTAAATGGAATGAATCAGTGTGCTGTTTATGTGCTGTTGTTCCTTACAATCAGGGATGGCTACCTAAAGGCCCTAGGCTGCATCTGCTCCCCGTGCCAGATTGTTGTACTACCTGGCCAACCAAACTTTAAGGATAAACACTTTGCCAATGGTTGCACTTGTAAAGAAATGACTTTTCAAGTTGCACTTCCAAGTTTCCGCTCTCTCTTTGCGTTTGTAAGGAGCAAATGTAAATGTGTATACAGTATTGGATGGTAAAGTTTTGCCTGTGTGTGCATATACTCTGCAATTCCTTACTGTGAAGTGAAAATTCTATTGTAGAGAGTGACCACTTGTTGTGAGGGATCAGTTTGTAATCCTAAATATACTTCTAGTCTGCAAAGTATTGCGTTCTCCTACTGCTACTGCTACAAAAAGAAGAAGTTGGCTTTCCCATCAATCAAGATAGGAGAATATCTTCAGTTATTTTACCAATCAAAGGCCCCGATCCTAGCATTCCAGCAGCGCAAGGTCCTTTATGGAGGCACAGGCTGCTGTCGCATGCTGCTGGGCATATATAGGATATATTCTCCTATCCTGAGAATATCCTGCTGGTGCATGCAGCAGCGACCCCAGGAGGCTTGCAGGGGGCAGTAAGTCAGCAGTTGGGGTGGGCTGTGGGTGGGGTTAATAACAGGGTGTTTCAGGGAGAAACTGGCAGTATGTTGGGGAGGGAAGAGGTGGAGCAGTCGCTCAGGCCCAATCTTATCCTCTCCTTTTGAAACCTCCCCTCCCTTTCCTTCCTTAGACATACACCACCAAAATAATTGGCATATGTCCAACCCAGAGGTAATTGGGCAGCCTACCGGGGGGGGGGGGGTAGTAAAGAATACCTCCTAAGGGCTGTCCAACTGCCCCCCCCCATAGCATGCAGCATATACTCGGTTGGCACAGCTGCATGCTATAACATGGCAGGGGATAGGATTGGGCATTGATAATAATAGTCGAGCATTTACAGCATTAATTTATGGGAACTCTAACAAAAAGAGAGTCTAGTGCTCATTACAAACGAGTTACCTTCTGAAGCAATGATATTATATTCAAAAACCACTATGATTTTATTATTCATAGCTAACAATATTATGCGAATACAAAAATACGTGAATTATACTCGGGAGATTGAATGGCTCTGCTTCGAGCTTCCGGGATAACCCAGACATTTAAGGTTCCAACTAGATGTGAACTACAGTTGTGTCTTTCCTGCAATGTTATTTTTTTAAAACAAATGTCAAAAGCAGCCACCAGAGGGGAAATAGGCTGCTTACAGTACAATCCTATTTGGATGCTCTGCTGATGGTGTACTGGTTCCAGCATCCTAAGCCTGTCCAGCACAAGGGGGAAGAGAATCACCAGAGCCCAAGCAATGACGTACTGTACTAGCATAGCCCTCCCAGGAATGCCCACAGTGTCCATGACAGGCCAACACAACCTGTCATCCATGTAGCACCCATGGACATCTGACTCAATGTCAAAGCGACATCAGTCATCCTGAGTAGACATCATGAGTAGATACCTGAGATATCTATCTACAGTAGAATGATATAGAACTGCTATAGAACTGAACTCAAAGAACAACCCTCAAAAAACCCTCAAAAGCTCCTACTATTTTCCCTTCCCTATGTTACAGTAAAACTATTCCCACCACACTAACAGCGCGATCCTCTCTAAGCCTAGAGTGGCGGAGCGTGTGCTCTGCTGCTCTAGTCTAAGCCATTGCAAACGTGATGTAAAGCACGTTTGCGACAACTCTAGAGTAACAGCTGCTGGCGTGGAGGCCGGCAGCCCTCACTCCACCGCCTTCCGGACCTGGCACCCACCAGCAGAGGAGTCGGTGCAGGGCAGAAGCGTCGCGGGGGCTGGTGTGATGGTGCGGTGGGCCCCAGGGTGGGGACTGGCCATGGCGGCGAAGGGGCGCGCTTACCTCCGGGACACGTTCCCTCCGCCGCGTTCACCCTGGAGGTGGGCCCTCCGGCCCGCCCTGGAGCTGCTTTGGCTCCAAAATAGGCTGAAAAATGGCAGGGGGCGTGATGAGCCGCGCTGGGCACGTGTGCATCGTCACACTGGGCACGCGCCGACGGGTCACATGGGGGCGTGGCTTCGGCGCCCCCCTGGATCGTCTCTGGTGCAGAGGTGGGGAGAAGGCGGAATGGGGCAGCCAGGGGGGGTGACCATTGGCTGGCCCAGGCTGGGGGAGGGCGGGGATATGCTCCGGGACTGGCTCCGGAACTGGCCGGATAAATGGCTCCGGGACTGGTCGGTCTTACTTCTCCCCCCCCCCCTCGGATGTATGTCAGCTTCATAGCTGGCATGCATCCAAGGAGGGCCATAGGGATGAACATCGTGTTCCCAAGGTGCTCTGCGCCAGCCCAGGAACTGCACAGGATGCAGCGGCCAGTCCATCTTACTGCATCTTACAGTAAGGGCCCAATCAGGGCTGGCTTTAAGCCAGTTGGACCAATTGAGTCCCGTGCCTAAGGGGGCCCTGTGCTAGGTTAATCTACTCTAGACTTGTCAAATACACACAACAACACATTGCAAAATTTACTTGTAGGCTTACATTTATGCAATTTGATATATACATGTGCTTAGATCCATTTGGTCCATTAACTCACATGCACTTTTTAACTGCACATTTTGATTGCTTTCCACTCTACCAAAGGAAAATGAAGTCTGCAGTGGTAGCCATTTTGGTATTGCTGCATCGGCGGGGAGGGGGAGAATAGGATTGGGCTGTTAAATCACTCAGTGCAGTGGAGCATGCATGACAGTCTATTAAAACTGGCAACTTCTGGCTTCTGTTCTCCAAGTGTTTCTAGGAGAATCATATTGTCACAGTGTACAATATTATGATAAGTGGATTCGTACATTTGATTGGCTTTGCTTGTATGAAAATTATGTCCAAGCTTATATTTCGGCTTCATGGCCAAACTGCTAGATACTTGGTACTATCTTAGTTATTATAAATTGACCTACTACTATAGTTGTGTGTGTGTGTGTGTGTGTGTGTGTGTGTGTGTGTGTGTGTGTGTGTGTGTGTGTGTACTGTGTGTATGTATATATACATACTGTATATATACATACATATACAGATATAGACATAGATACACACACAAACACACACATGATGCCCATGGACATAAAATGCTTTAATGATTCTTAATGGTGTAGATCAGTGGTTCCTAACAGTCGGGAGACTGCGGACCACTGCGGCAATACACTGAGACACTGTGGACCACCCTGGCAACCCGGAAGTAGTTCAGCGGTGATGCAATGATGCCACACATCATTGCGTCACTGCCGATCGCTTCCGGATTGCTGGGATTTCACAGCCAAATGGTCCGTGGGCAGCCGGGACCCTCAGCATTCCAAGGCTCATTGGCAGACCCTCAGCAGGGGCTGAAGACTTGAGCAATGCTGCCTTGTGTCACCCCCGAACGACCACCTCTGGCCCACGGACCATGGGTTGGGAACCACTGGTGTAGATAGAGCTTCTCCACAGTGACATCCATCACAGTTTGGGCAACAGCGATAGAACCACCCAGAAGTTTAAATTTGAATTTAGACACTGACAGAGTCAGACAGCTCAGTATTTAGGTGGACTGGAAGCAGTCTGTTAATTTTCAGTGCCATCTCATGCAAAGAAAAATAGATCCTATACCACTACCACTGGACTTCTCTGCATTCAGGGGAGCTGGAAAAGCATTTAACATTTGCTCCAGATCTCCTAGGAAGCCTGGGATTTGGCTCAGAACAAAATATACCCTGGCTTGTGCCTGTCATTTTCAGGTCCAGATACACCAACACGGCGTACATTACTGGTGATTTGTTCTTTAGTGCCTACAAAGTAATGTTTAAGAAATTAGCATTTGACAGAAGTTAGTTACTCAAAGATATTTGGTTTTTAAAGTGTGGGAAACTGCATTTCAAGAGGCTTGTTTGGTTTTCCTCCTGATCTGACAGTAATAAAACCCTGTGGACATTTATCCCATAAATGTGTATTGAATTACTCTGTTGCATTGCCCTCTCTTAATGAAATCTTAGCACCATTGAGAGTTGACAATCTTTAGCCACGATTATTTCAGCTATGGCAGTATGTGGAAAAGCTAACTGGAAGAAGCAGAAATGTGTTTTGATATTTATTTTAATCGTGGAATAACATGTCTGTTCTAATTAGAGATGCGCCTTCCAGGCAGATGTTCAAATCAAGTGGGAATTCATATGCCAACGATGAGATTAATGGGCTTACATGTTAATGAAGCACTCGTTCTGTGATGAGGAATAAGAGCACCATCCAGTGATGGGTGAAGTCGTACGTGCTTTCCAAATTCTATACTTCAAGCCACATTTTCAAACTCACATTCCCCATTCCTATTTCTAGCTTGTTTACTTTGTCCTCTTGGTGTGCATTGAAATTATCTCCACACCCTCAGAACTCCCACAAACGTCTCTGCATTGAATGCTGAAAGGATGTTCTGCATTTCTGATAAAATTCTCAGCTCACAGGACGCCGTCAATGGCCCTTTGACAATGCCAGTTGCTTTTTCACCTCAAATCTTTCAATGGTCCTGTGGATGCTGGACTGACTTCAAGGCTCATACTGTCTAAATCAGACAAATATATCCATTGATGCCTACTAGTGGCAGTGGAAGATCACCTGCTTTGCATGCAGAAAGTGCCAGGTTCAATTTCCAGGTAGAGCTGGGCGCTTGCCTGGAACCCTGGAGAGCCACTGCCAATCAGTGTTGACAACGCTGAGCTAGATGGACCAAAGGACTGACTCAGCATAAAGCAGCTTCCTGTCCGGAATCTACATGGTTCAATTGCATTTCTAACATGACAGTGGGAGGGAGGGAGGGAGGGAGGAAGGGAATCTCCTGCCACTAAGGCTCAATGAATACTCTTCAAATACTCTTCAAAGAGGATTTTGGTTCAAATTTGAATGTGACAGTGACGCTGCATATATGTGACCTGAAAGCATCTCCCAGTCGTTACCACTGAGTGACAACCAAGGTTGGGACAGCCGATACTATGCGTAGAGGTGGATCCAGTTGCGTTGTTGAGTGCATGCCACACATGCGCGCGCACGCACGCACGCACACACACACACACACACACACTCAGAGCCACCCCTTACTCACATGACATCTGATAGTCAGGTACAGATTACCAGAGTGCAGAATATACATTATGTAACTCATATGTCTGCTGCAAATTGTGCTTGCAGGTTTAAATTACTACTTTTCTTTCCCGATTGCTACTTATATGCATTTTGCCAAGAAAAGCAGCTATTTAAATACATGTGCCCCATTTATGGCCAATGTGAAATTCAGGTACAAAATGTCAGGCCAAAAGCAACCAGCACGTAATATTGTTTTCCATTGGGATGTTATTGAAACCTGCCAACTTATATGGATGTTCACATGCACAATATGGCTGGATGTTGTCCTGGTATACCTCATGGGATAAACCTAAGAGGTAAGTGTGAATCCACCCTTGATAGGGAAAAGATTGACAGAAACCTCATTAAAATATCAGCATTGCATCACTATATCACATTGTTTTTGCACTGGTGGAATTATTTTGAGGTTTCTTTTCATCCGCTCTGTGTAGGAATAAATGAGGATTACTTTACTGCCATTAGTGGTATGAAACACCCAGCTGAAATTGGATTTAAATGTTGCTAAACAACAAAAAGTCAGAGATGCTGTTTTTAATATAAGTATCTGAAATCTGAAATATAGGAAGTTGACTGGTATCATCAACATGGAAAGTATTCTAGCTATCTGATGCCTCAGCAGGAGGAATCTGGTTCCTCAGTAATTAGACCACTCTGAAGATATTATATTTCAAGCTGATGGATCACAAAATTTTGCATGTTGATATTATCAGCTAATTATAAATGGCACAATCCAAACAAAATTAAGCTTTGTAAGTCCACTCAATTTCAATGAAGAATTAAGCAGATACAGTACTTGAGTTCTACCCAGTTGCAATAATGTATACTCAAAGGTGCCTGCATTTCACTGGATGGAACTTAACTTAAGGGTTGAGTTCGGGATGACCCTAAGATTCAGAAGAGGGTGTGGCTTACAGAAAAAAAATATGTTAGTATGAGCTCTAACCCCTTTCAAAGTTTTGGCCCAGCTCATGTTGTGTTTGTGATTAAGCCATTCTAGACAGGCACTTGGAGTGCCTTGGATTGGTCACAGACCAGCAGTCCACTCCAGGACCTTGGATTGGGTCGAAGGGGCAGGGAGGATTCTAAAAAGGGGTGGACAGCAGCCTCTTTGTGGCCATCTGCATAGAAAGAAGTTTAGCATTAAACTCTGCACTTAGGACCATTCTGCATACAACCTCATCTCTTTTGGGGGAATTCCTGGAACTCTACTACAGCTCATAATGACTTGCCTCAGTACCAGCATCCTTGTCACCAAGGAACTTGGCTCCCAGTCCCCCGTGCCAAAACCTAACCTAGTGAAGGCAGAGAGGGATGCTGTAGAGAATTTAGCAGAGGCCATAATGTCTTAGGCACCTCTGAAGAATGTCCATCGCTGACACTAGGGAGCCTGGAAAATGGTGCTCCCAATAGAGGTGAGTCAAACCAGTCTTTTCAGTTTTACTTCCATTATTGTTGAAATTTGGTGGTTTTCGTAACCATTTGACTGCCCATCAACATTGGTTTATTTTTCATCCATTTAGTGCCAGTCCAGTGTGCTGTGGGGCCTGGGGCAAAAACCGACCTTAGATCCATCCATTCCCATGGATGGACCTCAGTTGACCATAGATGTCAGCCAGGTGATGGGAGTCAGTTGACATTGCCCTGCCACTAATCATAGCACCCTTACTGAATGTATGTTGTTGTTCAGTCATTAAGTCGTGTCTGACCCTTCGTGATCCCATGAACCACATCCCGCCAGGCCTTCCTGTCCTCCACTATCTTCCTGAGTTCGCTCATTTTCATGTTCGTTGCATCGGTGATGCTGTCTAACCATCTCATCCTTTGCCTTCCCCTTCTCCTTTTGCCTTCAATCTTTCCCAGCAGATTGAAGGCAAAAGGAGAAGGGGAAGGCAAAGGATGAGATGGTTAGACAGCATCACCGATGAATGTATACATTTTGATAATTGAAGCTCATGAATATTCATCTCAGCTCAAATGCTTCCATGGGTCAATCCACGATGCAGGGAGGAATTTCCCAGGCTCACCAGCAGCAAAAGCGCAGTCTGCAAAAGCAGCATCCAGAGGAGGTCTCTGCTGAAAGCCCCTTTGTCAGGATAAAGGCGGATCAACGTGGAAAGCTGGGGACACCAACCTTGTTTTGTCTGAGCTTTCCTAGAGAAGTTGCGGGAAAACTCTGTGAGATTTTTCTGATAATTCTCCAAGAACGTTTTGAAAAATGAAGCTAATTATTAATTTTATTTTATTTTTCACATTTTTATGCCACCCTTCCTCCAAGGAGCTCAGAGTGGTGTACATATTTCCTCCCCTCCTTTTTGTCCTCACAACAACCCTGTGAGGTAGGTGGGGCTGAGAGATAGTGACTGGCCCAAGGTCCCCCAGGAAGCTTCGTGGCTGAGCGGGGATTTGAACCTGGATCTTCCAGGTCTAAGTCCAACTCCCAAACCACTACACCAGTTGTACACAACACGAGTTGTATGTGAGTGTTGAAGGAGGGGGTACTTGGCCGTTACTATTTTATTTTATTTTTAAATAGCAGTCATTTAAAAACTTTAGTCTTTGGGTCCAGAGGTCAAATTAACAAATTCCCAAACATAAGGTGGTGATTGTACTGAGCGTCCATGAAGTTTTGACCAAGACTAGCATTTTGCATTTTCTCCTTGCTCATGTGCTCATTGTTTTAGCAGAACCTTCATTTTCACTGAATCTTAAGGAAAGGGAAATAAAACACAATAAAATATTGCTCCCGATAGGGTGGTTATATGGCATAATCTGCATTTCTGTTCTATTTCAGGCTGCCTCAAGGGGACAGTGTGTTGCCAAGGTTATACTGCTATAATCATCATGTATTTATGCAAAATAAGAGCTATCTAATAGTACAACATTAAACTTGATGAGATTTACAGGAAAAAAAGATGAACGAATGCCTCTCCTTCTCATGTTACTTTTTAAAACCAATTTTAGTCCAAGTATTTCCCCCCCCCAAACACCTGCAGATGCCTACGTCCATTGTCTAAATCATTCTCTATAGATTAATGTGATTAACATCACCATTAGAGTATCAGATATGTTGGCTTTTAGATCACGAAGGGATTCGTCTTGAAAGTATTTCTTGAACATAAGCAATAAAAGCAGCTTTTGTTCTTCAAGCTTCAAAGCCTAGATCTTGGAATGTTTGCGGCCTCTCTCACCCAAGCATGCCTGCCGACTCAAACGTAATCCCCACATCAGCCTCCTGCCCTTTGGTTTTGTTTGTATAAATGGAAGTTCCGGGAGGAGACAGACTTGTCATCAGAAGGGTGAAAATTTCACATTTTCTGATGTAGGCGCTGAGAAATATGTTGTCATTCCCAAATCATTTTACAAGTTATCATTATTATTAAAAATATTTATTCACCGCTTTTCAATAAAACAAGTTCACAAAGCAGTTTACAGAGAAAAACCAACTAACTAAATCAGGGGTTCTCAACCGCTTCCCGGCCGAGTACCACCTCCAGCACCACTCTCCTGCTGCGTACCGCCGGAAGTGACTGGCAATGACATCATCGCCAGTTACTTCCAGGTGTTCAGAGACCAGAAAACGCAGGTAGGAGGCTCTGGGCGGGCCCTTCTCAGCATTCCCAAAAGACTCAGCCAAACGCAGGAGCCTCTCGGGAGTGAAAACGTGCTGCCAAAAGCACTGGGTCAGTGCGGGGGTCCGGTGGTCCAAGTACCACCAGCAGTCAGCTGAAGTACCACTGGTTGACATACCCTGAACTAAATGGTCCCCTGTCCCCAAAGGGCTCACACACAATCTAAAAAGATACTGTAGGCAAACAGCCACGAGAAAAGACACTGTGCTGAGTTGAAGACAGGCATTCTCCCCCTGCTGAATACCAGGTGAGCACCACTTGAAAAAGTGCCTCTTTGTCAGTTAGCAGGGGTAAGTTGTGAAAGCAGACACAGACTGATCTGAGCATTCACTTATACAGTGGTGCCTCGCAAGACAAAATTAATTCGTTCCGTGAGTCATGTTGTCTTGCGAATAATTTTGTCTTGCGAGTCACCTCCCCTGCCGTGCTATTTACTTTTAAGTATTTACAGTACTCACAGTTCCCAGAGCTCCGCTCTAGTAATGCACACCGTTTCTGGAAGGGAAGGGAAGTTTTATCTCTGCTTTGCCTTTATCTCTGCTGGTGTTAGCTATTTGTCGGGTGATAATCGGTGTGGCCTCGGGCTGTACTGTTTGCAGTCTGCTAACCCTCTTGAATACTTTATTCAAATGGCAAGTGTAGCTGTCGCCTACAGTATCCTCCTGCCGCGGTGCCGGCCAGGCTAAGGGGCGGAGCAGGCACCACTAAATGCACCATTACCTCTCGGCCGTGCAACAGCTGAAGAGGCTTTCCTCGGTGTGAGGGCGGCTCCTGTGTGAGTCAGTAAGAGACTTGAAGCAGGCAGGCAGACAGCCTGTGCCGAGTTGCTGCTGCCACTTCCGGGCCAAAACGAAGAATGGGTAGGGTCTCTTGGCCGTGCAACAGCTGAAGAGGCTTTCCTCGGCGTGAGGGCGGCTCCTGTGTGAGTCAGTAAGAGACTCGAAGCAGGCAGGCAGACAGCCTGTGCCGAGTTGCTGCTGCCGCTTCCGGGCCAAAACGAAGAATGGGTAGGGTCTTAATCAGTACACCTACTAGGATGGGAAGTTTTTCAGGATGGTAGTTTTATCTCTGCTTTGCCTTTATCTCTGCTGGTGTTAGCTATTTGTCGGGTGATAATCGGTGTGGCCTCGGGCTGTACTGTTTGCAGTCTGCTAACCCTCTTGAATACTTTAACATTTGAATAGATTGTGGCTTTAGGAGCTGAGTGTTCCACAAGACGAAATTGTTTTTGCAAGAAAATTTGTCTTGCGAGTCACCAAAAAACTTGCAAAATGCTTTTGTCTTGCGAGTTTTTTGTTGTGCGAGGCATTTGTCTTGTGAGGCATTACTGTACTCCAATCCTATCCCCACCTACCCCGCCAGCATAACTAGCATTGCACTGGCAGAGGCTACAGTACCTTACGGCTGTTGTAAAGCAGCCTACGCTGATGAGTGCAGTGGGTGGGAGGCCACAGTCGCATCCCACATGCTGGCAGATTGACGGACACCTACCAGAGCAGGTAAGACTGTGCAGGGGGGTGAAAGGAGGTGGGGATGGGGTTGAGTGGGGTGGGAAGGGCGGAACAGTGGAGGGGTGGGCCGAATGGGGTGGTGACGGAAGTGAGGAGGAGGGCAGATCAGTTCTGGGAGGAGAACGTAGTGCATGCCAAATCCTGAGCCCCTTCACAGGCCTGATTCACCTTCATGGAGCAATGCAGACTTGTGCCAGAGATTGAGCTAGTGCAGGTCTGAGTTGCCCAATTGCACCTTATTTGGAAATATTACTGGAAAAAAAATGTTTAACAGACTTTCAAGGTATTTATTTATTTATTTACAAGTAATATTTTATTTATTTGCAAAAAAAATCGATCAATGTATCGTAATGAGGCAGCCCTAATGAATAGCCTCAAGGCTTTAGGGGCTTAAGAACATAAGAACATAAGACGAGCCCTGCTGGATCAGGCCAAAGGCCCATCTAGTCCAGCTTCCTGTATCACACAGTGGCCTCATCAGATGCCTGAGGGAGCACACAGCCAACAAGATAACCTGTTTCCTGCTGCCACTCCCCTGCACCTGGCACAGATAAAACCTACTTTTAAAGTAACTTTTAGTTATGTGACCCAGCCTTCACCTGTCCCCACTACCTTTCATTGACGAACTTGACAGACCAGAAAAAAGATACTCAAAACATTTATCTTCCTATATTTACACAAGCTTGCAAACTGTAGGAACTCAGGTCCTTGCAAACTGCAGGACCTCAGCTCTTTGCAGGGCAATTAGCAGCTATCTTGCAAGTTGCAGGAGCTCGGCTCTTTGCTGGGCAATTAGGAGCCATCTGATTTTTTTTAATAGCCTCAGGGCTTCAGGCAATTACTTATCTGATCTTTCCATCACCCCTGTTTTCATTGGAGGCTGTGCGGGACCCACCCGAAATCAGGTCGCGACCCACAGTTTGAGAAACACTGCATTATGGGATTTGATGCTTGCCACAGTGATAGTGGTGGGGTGGAGTTGGTGAAATCTCTGGCGGTGGGTGGCATCCAGGGTAGCTTCCTCTGGAGGAAGGGATTCCTGTGCCAGAGAGTTACTCTGGCTGTTACTCAGGGCTGAGGTGCCATTGCTGAACTGCTCAGATCCTCCAGAGGAATAGGGCAGGTGAAAGGACTTGGGAACGAAGGGGTCAAAGAAACACAGGCAACTTAAGAAAGGAGCAATTAGGAATCTGGAAAAGTAACTGGCAAGGAAAGGGGTTTAAAAATGAGGGTTGAGATCTGGGAAAAGGAGCGGTCCAGCAGAATGAGAGGCAAGAGGCTGTTCTCACAGATTAGAAGAACAATTTGAGTCAGTGCATTAGAGGCAAAGAGAAAATGTCTTTTTAAACAGCAATAATGGATAAGAAACTCGTGTTCCATTCCCAGCCTCAGAATGAATGGACTTGGATCATGTTTAACTAGTTTCTGCCCTTGTTCTAAAGTTATGATTTGCTGTCATTTATGCCACTAATCCCCACATTCCACACATGCCACTCAGGACTCTTAAAGAGACATGACAGAACCCCCTTTTGTAAAACTTGCAATTGCATTACCAGAAAAAAAGCTCTTCCTCAGTATATTGAATGTATCTTTTCTGTCAAATTATTGGAACCACGTCCTTAATTAAATATTCAAACTATATCCACTTTTGTAGACGGGCAGTGCAATCATATAATGTAGCGTCTCTGACGGAACACACACTGCATGCTATAGTGAGGGGGGGGTGGCATACAGATGACCCTGGAGAGGTAAGTAAAAGTCTTTTTTACTTATTGTCCAGGGCTAGACTTAGCCAACCAAGGAGTCAGCCCGCCTGGACGACACAGGAAAGAGGGTGGAAAGGCTTCAGTGGGGCACTGCACAGGCCATTGGTCTATTGAGCGGAGCACACCTGCACACATTGGAGCACACCCTGAGCAGCAAGGCACAGCAAGTGTGCAGGCAGAGGCGTAGCTACACCCCCCACGGGGGCAGGCGCCATGACACCCCCATGTGATGTCACAAGCCCCGCCCCAGAAATAGGGGGAAAAGCAAACACCTCTGGCGGTTTTTCGTCCATTTTCAAGCTACTAGCAGGGTGGGTGACTCCTGCTGCCCTCGTCACCCACAAAAACGCTGATTTTTGCCACCACCACACCGCTGAATTGCCGCCCCACACACCCTAACTCTACCCCCCCCTAACGACGCCTTTGTCTGCAGGAGCCTTCCCTCCTCTCAAAACCAGGAAGGGGGGAGGGACCAGCCAAGGCCAAGGAAATATAAGGAGCGGGCCAGGCCTGAGAAAGGGCTGGCTGAGGGTTGGAGACTAGCTGAAAGGGAGGCTCCTCCAGAACCATGTGAGGCTGGAGAAGGCCCTGAGGCAGAGTGGGATGCTGTAAACCGCCTCCCTGCCTCTGCTCTGAGGCCTGGGGGGGGGGGAGAGAAGATAGCTCCAAGGGGACAAGCCAGGTGGGCCTGGCCCTGGAGGCTCTACAGAGGCCCCTGCCCCATGTAGGTAGGGATCCAGGTGACAGACAGGAGCCCAAAATGCCCCCCCTTCTTGGCACCCCTGATACTTACCTTCCCATAAGCTGCCTGGCTGCCAATAGGTCTCCTCAGACCTACACCAGTTATTTAGCTGGCGTATGTCTGAGGAGCCAAGGGGATGTGTTGGGCCAGGAAAAGGGGGATAGGATCTTGGTGTGCACCACTGCTGCTGAGATCCTCCCCTTCCTGCCCATGGTTCAGCCTACTCCCTGCCTGGATCCTCCCCCAAACTGCCCCCGAGCCTCCACTACTGCCAACTTACCTGCTCTGGTGTGGGCTGGGTGTTGTATCATAACCAGTTAAAAGTATTTTTACCCAAGTGTGTATATACACAACAGGAGTTAAATGCGTACACCTGTGGGCTAGGAGGAACCAATCAATTTTTCTCACATTGAATGGATACCTGTAGCCAAGCCAATTGGGCCAACATTCATTGCTTTGCTATACTGGGTTATGGTGCTTTCAGTGAAACAGCCTCATCATGCTGGAAGGGGTATTTCCATCTTCATGCTTAATAGCCTTGCCTGAATCACAACACCAACATAGATAATTTACAATTTGTCTTTTCTGATAGTACTGCATAGTTTTTAGTAGATGACAATGCAGCAGGGAACAACATATTGACGTCTGCTTAGAAAATCAAATTTTAACAGGCATTAAACTGAACTGATTAAGCACACTAGTTTGTCAAATAAGACTTGATGCCCTATGAATTTTTCCTAACCATCATAATATGAATGTAGTTGATTCACATGAAATTGCTTGTCATTTTTATGCATGAAGCCATAAAGTCTCGATATGCAATAAAATAGATATAATTTTCATTACATAACTGAGAATGTTATTTTATGTCTCTTTAAACCAATTGATTTTTTTTTTAAAGTGTGGGATTTTGAATAATTTTCTCTGTGATACTAACATAGGCATGATACAACCAAAGTACTTTTAAATCTATTTATTCCAATAGTTCTGTAAAACACGTGCTTAGCTCTCTCCCATCAAAATCAATGGAACATAAAAGTATTTACTATTGGCTGGATCTTACCACCATGACAAAAAAATATTACTAACAGCTCAAGCCTATGCATGTCTACTCAAGAGTAAGCCCCACTGAGTTCAATGAGACTTACGGCGCAATCCACACTAATTTAGCGTTGGCAGAGCGATGGCAGTTGTGAAAAAGGGTGGAGCGAAAGCAAGTAGTTCTGCAAGACTCCGTTACACTGGAGTCAGCGGCCCCTCCCCCTTGCTGTTGGAGCCATTCCAGCAGAAACAGGGGAGTGTCCTGCGTGTTGCCTTTGCTGCCAGAATGGCTCCAACAGCAAGGGGGAGGGGCCGCTGACTCCAGTGTAACGGAGTCTTGCAGAACTACTTGCCTTCGCTCCACCCTTGTTACGCCTCTGCGGGTGTCATAAGGCACATTTTTTACACCTGGCGAGTAGGCCCCACTAGTGTAGAAGCTGGAGCCAGCCTACCCACCTGGTATCCAGCCCGTCTCCTGAACCAAGCAGGTAAGTCCCCACTGGTCGGCGGAAGGGTGGGGGGAGGGCTGGCCGGGGAGGGGGGATTGGCCCACCAGGCCAGGAATGGGGGAGGGATTATTGGTGGTGCACTCCACCGATTCCTATCCCCCGTCCGGGGCCTGGCCGGCCTTACACCGGCTCCTCGGATTTGCACCAGCCATTTTGCCGGTGCACATCCAAGGAGGCCCATAATAGCCACTAGGGCTCTACCATTTCACCCAAGATGTGGTCCAGCTCCGCCCACACTGGCCCGATCCTGCCTAGGGTTCGGCACAGCATGCTTTTGCCCCTCCCACATAAGTGTCCATAGGATTGCAGCTAAAAGAAAGTTGTAATGACTTGTTATATATTAAATATCAGGTTATGAAGCACTGAACTCATGTCAGAAGATTATTATAACCATGAAAATGTTCTTCTGAAGGACTACCTCATGTCTCATTTATTTATATATCCAAAAGCTTGGGTAAAGAAGCCTCCTTAACAAAGGATGAAGATGATAGATGCTAAAGTTTGACAGAAGTGATTCCCCCCACACACACATTTTTGCATTGTGAAGCATTTGTTTTCAGGGTGATGAATGCATGTGCAAACCATTTCCACCACATTTTAGAACATATGTCTGTCTTCACCCAATGATTTAAATATTACATTATGGAAAACAAAATCCTTCTGGGCATCAGACAATGAAATGGGAGAAGAGCATGTCATTTCATGGAGCAAAATTTAGTTTTAAGTGAAACCAGAGGTAGGCAGGTCAATTGATGTGACCCTATGAGCTTGATGAACAAGCCTAGCTCCTTTTTGGAATCCTTCACAGACTGATCCAGTGAGGAGGTTGAGATGGCGTTTTATGGCTTTCAACAAGGACAGCCGAGCAAGGGTGTCATCCCTCCCTCCTTGCCTTTTCAAAAGGCTCTGGTGACCGCTCCGAGCCAACTTGCTCAGAGCAGTAATTACTTCCGGGTGGAACAGAGCTTGGCAAGCCAGATGTAATTGGCTGTGATGTGATGATGTAATTATGTCACTGCAAATTATTCCAGCTTCCGGCTCTGAGGTGTGCCTTTTCCGCACTGAGTGACACCAAGGTTAGCGACACCGCTGATCACCATACTTGATAATCCCCACTATCTTTTTTTTCTAAAATGAAGTTTAGTCCTCACATTCTTGAAAATAATGTTTAAATCATGCTGGGTAGAGTAATAAGGAATTAGAAAGAAAGAGGCAAGTGAAAATACCCCCAAATCCTTGGACTTTGATCCAGTGACTTCCTTTCCATATGCACAAGGGCTGGTGTTTGTGTGACTCCCAGATGACTGCTGATGCATGTGAAGGGGGGGCTAAATGAAACAACATACAATCATTGATTTACATATTCAGTTTGGCTGAACAATATAATACTTTACATAGAGAAACTTTTCCCACCAACAATTGGCTATTCAAAAGATTGAAAAGCACCTAACGCTAATAAGAACATAAGAACATAAGAAGAGCCCTGCTGGATCAGGCCAAAAGCCCATCTAGTCCAGCTTCCTGTGTCACACAGTGGCCCCACCAGATGCCTCAGGGAGCACACAAGACAACAAGATACCTGTGTCCAGTCGCCACTCCCTTGCACCTGGCACAGAGAAAACCCACTTCTAAAACCAGGAGGTTGCTTATGGCTTGTAACCTGTGATGGTCTTTTCCTCCATGAATCTGTCCAAACCCCTTTTAAAGGCATCTAGGCCAGATGCCATCACCACATCCTGTGGCAAGGAGTTCCACAGATGAATTACACGCTGGGTAAAGAAATATTTTCTTTTGTCTGTTCTCTCTCCCTCCACTCAATTTTAGTGCATGTCCCCTGGTTCTGGTGTTGTGCGAGAGGGAGAAGAATTTCCCTCTATCCACTCTCTCCATCCCATGCATAATTTTATACGTCTCAATCATGTCCCCCCTCAGGCGCCTTTTTTCTAGGCTTAAAAGCCCCAGACGCTGTAGCCTTTCCTCATAAGGGAGGTGCTCCAGCCCACGAATCATTCTGGTCGCTCTTTTCTGCACCTTTTCCAATTCAACTATATCCTTTTTGAGGTGTGGT
The DNA here is from genome assembly GCA_026170595.1 of Plestiodon gilberti rubricaudatus. Lineage (NCBI taxonomy): Eukaryota > Metazoa > Chordata > Lepidosauria > Squamata > Scincidae > Plestiodon > Plestiodon gilberti. The sequence goes on from JANXHW010000001.1 coordinate 116,792,827, forward strand.
GACCAGAACTGGACACAATACTCCAGATGTGGCCTTACCATCGATTTGTACAAGGGCAGAATGATATTGGCCGTTTTATTCTCAATCCCTTTATCAATGATCCCGAGCATGGAATTGGCCTTCTTCACAGCCACCGCACACTGGGTCGACACTTTCATCGACCTGTCCACCAGCACCCCAAGATCTCTCTCTTGATCCGTCACAGACAACTCAGAACCCATTAGCGTATATGTGAAATTTTGGTTTCTTGCCCCAATGTGCATCACTTTGCACTTACTTACATTGAAGCGCATCTGCCATTTTGCTGCCCATTGTCCCAGTTTGGAGAGATCCTTCTGGAGCTCTTCACAATCCCTGCTGGTCTTCACCACCCGGAAAAGTTTCGTGTCATCTGCAAACTTGGCCACCTCACTGCCTATCCCGTACTCCAGGTCATTTATGAATAAGTTGAAAAGCACCGGTCCCAAGACCGATCCTTGGGGCACACCGCTTTTCACCTCTCGCCATTGTGAAAATTGCCCATTGACTCCCACTCGCTGTTTCCTGGTCTTCAACCAGTTCCTAATCCACAAGAGGACCTGCCCTCTTATTCCCTGACTGTGGAGTTTTCTCAGGAGCCTTTCATGAGGGACCGTGTCAAACGCCTTCTGAAAATCCAAATATATAATATCCACGGGTTCGCTCGCATCCACATGCCTGTTGACCTTTTCAAAAAATTCTAACAGGTTTGTGAGGCAAGACTTCCCCTTGCAGAAGCCATGCTGACTCTCCCTCAGCAGAGCTTGTTCTTCTATGTATTTTAAGATTTTATCTTTAATGAGACTTTCCACCATCTTCCCTGGAACAGATGTTAGGCTGACCGGCCTGTAGTTTCCCAGGTCCCCCCTCCTTCCTTTTTTAAAGATTGGCGTGACATTAGCAATCCTCCAATCCTCTGGCACAGTGGCCGTTTTAAGGGACAAGTTGCATATTTTGGTCAAGAGGTCAGCAACTTCATTCTTGAGTTCCTTCAGAACTCTTGGGTGAATGCCATCCGGGCCTGGTGATTTATTGATCTTTATTTTGTCAATTAAGTCTGAGACGTCTTCTCTTTTAACCTCTATTTGACTTAATTCTTTAGTCAGGGGAGAACGTTCCGGCAGTGGTATTTGCCCGAGGTCTTCTGCCGTGAAGACAGATGCAAATAACTCATTTAATTTCTCTGCAGTCTCCAAGTCCCCTTTTATCACCCCTTTCTCTCACTCACCATCCAGCGGACCAACCGTTTCTCTGGCAGGTTTCCTGCTTCTAACATATTTGAAGAAGCTTTTATTATTCCCTTTTATGTTGCCTGCCATACATTCCTCAAAGTCTTTCTTGGCCTCCCGTATCATCTTTTTACATTTCTTTTGCCACAGTTTGTGCTCCTGTTTATTTTCCTCACTAGGGCAAGACTTCCATTTACGGAAGGAAGCTTCCTTGCCTTATATGTAGGAAAAGGTTTTTATTCAAACTAGAGTTGGAAGCTGTAGAATGTCAAGCCACAACATTTTAAAGCATACTCTCAAGAGTGTACTGCACAATGGGATAAAATGATATTATTTCGTTCAGCTCTGTGAAAATAGTATCCATTTCTGATGCTGCAAATGGTGATGCATGTTAAATTCACCAACTCAACATAGAATCATAGCATTGGAAGAGATCTACGAGATCATCAAGTCCAACCCCCTGCCATTGCAGGCTGTCCACAACTACAGCATCCCCAACAGATGGCTTTCCAGTCTCCAATGATGGAGAGCCTACCACCTTCCAAGGCAGACTGTTCCACTGCCAAACACTTTGTACCATCAGGAAGTTCTTTCACCTAACTTGTGATCAAAATCTCCCTTCTTGTAATTTAAACTCATTTGTCCTGGTCCTACCCTAGAGCAACAAAGAACAAATCTGCTCCCTCTTCCATGAGATAGTCCCTCAGATCGTTATAGATATTTATCATGTCATTATCTCTTCTCCAGACTAAACATGCCCAACCCCTTCAACCTTTCCACACAGGACATGGTCCCCAGCCCCTTCACCAATCCTACAGTCCAATCCAATGCAACTCCTAATGTTGTGCCCACTGCATCCCACAGGAGACTTTCGGCCTCCGGTGGCCTCTTAGGGATAAGAGAACATCTGTATCCTTGCCCCAGGGTAAGCCCACACTAGCCCGCCGTGTCTATTTGGACCAGTGCCAGCTGTATAGCTGGAACAAGTCCATGTAGACCTGGGTGAGAGGATAGATGCTGGGAAGAGAGTTAGGAAATCGGTGTCTGCCTCTGCCACCGATACCACCATCTTCGTGGTACCGATCCACCCTCTTCCCTGCCCCTCTTGCTGCCCTGTTCTTCGACCTCCTCACTCCGTTCCACCCACCCCACTTCCCTCCCCCCTGTACTGACTTACCAGCACCAGTGGGCATCCTCCGGCCACTGGTACGGGGAGCCAGCCGCTCACCGCTTGCAGCAGTGGCCAGGCCACGGGGACTGGCATGTTGCGTTTTGTTACAGCCAGAAAGTAACCTACACAGCTGGAACACTCATTCCGGCGGCATAAAGTCCGAAAAGGATTGGACTGCTAGCCTCCGTCCTCTGGACCTGCTCCAGTTTGTCATTATCCCTCATAAATTGCAGCTCCTAAAGGTGAACATAACATTCCAGGCAGGGCCTGACTTAAGCAGAATACAGTGGTACCGTTTCTTCATTGTTATCCAAGAGACTGAAACCTAACTTTAATTAATGCACATTAACTTTCTCAAAACAGATTGTGTCTATGATTTAAAGAATGATTGTGTACATGTTTGTGTATTTTTAGATTTTGGCTAACAATAAGTATTCTATCTATTGTAGCATACAGTAGGATTCACAAAGCATACATTCAGGCTGCAATCCTGGGTACACTTAGCTGGCTGTCAGCTCCATTGAATAGCCTGAAAATTACTTCAGAGCAAACAAGCACAGCATTGTGGTGTTCGCTATATGTACAATGCAGCCAAGAGTATATGTATAGAAATGCATCAGGAAGGAGTCAGCGTTCTATAAGCAGACACAGTGAACAACTGACCCTCATTTGTTAAATTATGTAATTGCAAATAATGACATGGCACACAGATGGAGAAAGTATCTCCTGTATGCAATTTCCTCCCATTCATGACACTGCAAGATCAAAACCACAAAAAAAAAAAAAGGCCAAACAGGAAGTTGCTTCCAAATTATAGCTCTTCCTCTGAACCTGACATCCTGCCTTACCACTTTGAACAGGAATAATTAAAAAGACTCAGGTTACAGAGGCCAGTTCTTTTGAAAGCAGAGCTGTCTAGATGAAGGTTACTTGTAGCTCAGGGGTTAATCAAAGACCAAGATTTTCATGTACATATTACTTTTGGAAGGAGATGGGGAACAGAGGTAAAGATAAAATGCTTCCCTTTGGAAACATTATAAATAGGATTGGAGCCTCCATTGTTAATTGTCAGTGATAACAATTTCCCTCTGTTCTTTGCTAGTCTCATGATGTTAGTCATATTTTCTATATAACATTATCTTTGAAAATCTGGGGCCATCATCATCATCATCATCATCGTACTTTTATAGCATACAATGTATCAGCTCCTTCCCATGTCTTGAGAAAAAAACTACCCTTAAACCTTCCCAATTTTAAAAGCAGCTGTGGGTTTTTATTTGTATGATACAGGTCTTGGGCTGCTAAAAAACAAATCTTACTGCCAGAATTGTAAATAAACACCTGCATTTTACAGATATTTTACATTATGATGATGGTAAAAATGATCATCCAGGCAGCCCAATCCTATCCCTCCTCCCGGCCTGGGCCATGCCGTCCTATCCCTGGCAGCAACTGGCTGGAGGTCTCCTTGAGTAAAAACCCCAGCCGCTGCAATGGGGCTACTCGGTTCTCCCCCAGCTCTTAAGCTGGCGCAGAACCGAGCAGCCACGTGTTGCAGGAAAAAGCACGGGAGGGGGATAGGATATGGCATGCTGTAATATTGCTGATCCCAGTGCAGGAGGAAGATGTGAACTGAGGCTGCCCCCATCAGCTTCCTGCTCACTCTCAGTGGACAGGAAGAGGATTGGAGAGCTTAGGGGGGTGGGTGGGCTAGAGATAGGCTTACCAGAAATCCATACCGGGACAGAGTGCTAGACCTTTAGGAGAAGGAATGTGGGCAGGTGTAGCTTGTTAAACCTTAGAGCACAATGGGGCTTGCTTCTGAGTAGACATGCCTGGGATTGTGCTCTAATAAAGGTTTAACAAGCTACACCTGCCCACATTCCTTCTCCTAAAGGTCTAGCACTCTGTCCTGGTTGGAGATCTGGTAAGCCTAGCCAGAGGGGTGGCAGACAGAAGTGGAGTACAGGGCACCCCTTGTGTCAGCTCACCACTCCCCCACCCCCAACTTGCTGCTTGAGATGAGCCATTCAGTCAGCCTCATTGCTAGGCTGGCCCTGCAAGATTCCTCTCAGGACAGATTATTTGTCTCAATTGGCATACAGAGTGTGTTGTCCAGAGGAGTCACTTATTTGTATTCAGCTGTGCCTATGTTTTTCTCCCCCCCCCCCCCACACACATACTGTCTTTCTCTTGTGAGGAACAAATAAAAAATGGAAAAATGACTTTCACCTCTCGAATTGAAGCTTACAGCTGTTGCTAGCGAAGTGATAATAATGAATGGTGCTAGCTAAGGTAGTAGCTGTGTCAACAACAGAGTGCATTTTTCACCAGACTGATTCCAGTTACACCCCAAATTCACTCTGAAAACAATGTGAAAGAAATACATGGACCAGTTCTGTGTAATTTATCGAAAATGAAGCTATAGGATACACTTTACTCAGGGACAAAATGACAACATGTTGATAAGATCTTGCTTTCCATTTTCATTTCTAGCGTAAGCCAATTTCCTACTGGAGCAGTTCTCCCTTCCTCATTCCTTTGATTTATACTTAGGGCAAGTGAGGGTGGAAGGTACTTGACAACAGTCTTCCAAGCAGTCACATAAGTCCTCATTATTGCAAAGCAGCTTGGCCTTTTTGATATACTTCTTCCCATCTTGACTAGCAAAAGAGCACCAGTTCCAGATTGATAAACATTCTGCCTCTCGGCAGATTTGAGAGTCTGCTACCTTAGGTTTCAGGTTGCTAAATTTTGTTGGATCACTGGCTCCCAACAAACATGGCATGTTACAGTATGTCTAGTGACTAGTTCTGCATGACTAATGGCCCAATCTTATTGAGTTCTGGCGGCATTATGCATTTTCCGGCTGTCGCAAACGTTGACATGTCAAACTGCATGGCCTGGCTGCCGCAAGTGACATGACACCAGATGGTTACCGGGACAAGTAAGCATGTGCAGGGGGCGGCAAGAGGGAGGTGGGGGTGGAATGGGCAGGGGTGGGCGGATTGGGGTGGCGAAGGGGGCAGGTTTGACGGCAGTGGCATCAGCCGAATCCTAACCTCCTTCCTGGCCTCAATCCCCCAACTCGTGTCCATGCGGACTTGCACCAGCTGTAGAGCTGCCACAGGTCTGAGTAGACCTAGCGGCCCAGCATGGGCTTACACTGGGGCAAGGGAACAAATGTTCCCTTACCCTGAGGAGGCTTCCCGAAACTCCCCCGCAGAATACAGAAGGCGCCACATTGGCGCCGCTGCATTGCTGCACAGGGAGTTAAGATTGGGCAGTAAAAAGCTTGCAAACTTTCAAGAAGAAAGTGATTGGTTTAATAAAAATGTAATGAGGCCTACTTTCGTTTGTTAGGATGGGCCCCTGAGATGGGTGTGTAGGGAAGTTGGTCTGTGTTTCTCCCAGAACTGTTACAAAGTTGCAGTGCCACCATCACCACTTCATTAGTCACACGCCCTTCTTGACTCTGGGTAAGCAACTGGGGGAATAAGACTCCTCAGGCATTTGCCCTAGACTAGAGCCTCCAGGTGCTGATTCCTAGTCTAGATATTTATTAGCATTATGTTACACATTTATACATCACTACGTCCAATTCCAATACTGTAACCATTACAGCACCACAGCTAAGCACTCAAGCTTAACCTCAGACTTACCCATTAAAACCTGACCAGGTTGCAGATTAGTGGAAAGTGTCGGAGGGGTATTTTTAAAATAGCACTTCAAAGACTTCTGCTACTTCACAGTAATGTGGCTGCATCCACGCTGCAACCTTTCTGGTGCTAGACATGCTTTGGAACATGTGAGTTTAATGAATGATCGTTACAGCATAATCCTGTCCAGATTTGAAATACCGGAATGATCCTTTTCTGACACCCAGAGAAGTGGCGCCAGCCACTCTCCGCCTGACTGAAGTCACCGCCAGCAGATGGAGGTAAGTCCTGCGCCGGGCGATGGGGGGGGGCATGGAGAGGGCGGAACAGGGAGGAAAGGGAGGGTGATTGGTCATCCAGGCCAGGGACAGGGGAGGGATCCTCAGTGGCACGCTCCGCCAAATCCTATTACCTGTCCCAGGCCTGGCCGATGTTACACCGGCTCCTTGGATTTGCGCCAGCCATTTTGCCAGCGCACATCCAAAGAAAACCCATAGGGGCTGCTGGGGCATTTCCCGGGGGAATTTGTCCCTTTCCCCCAAGGTGTGCTCCAGCTGCACTGGTGCTGGCCCTATCCTGCTTAGGATGTAGCGCAGCATGCTTTTGCACACTGCGGTGGTCCTAAACAGAATTGGGCTGCCCATTTCCTAACTAGAATTGAAATGCCAGCACTTATTGTTACAAAGTGTGTTATTCTTGTTAGAAGTACAACTTAGTTAGTCCATATAAGCATCAGAGCTGTCCTCCATAGTAGGCCATCACAAAAGTGGTGGCCACCAGCTTAGATGGCTTTAAAAAGAGATTAGACAAACACATGGAGGACAGATCTGTGAACTGCTATTAGCTAAGAACGCCAAATGCCAGCTTCATGCTCAGAGCTAGTATGCCTGTGAACACCAGATGCTGGGGATAAACAATAGGGGTTGACTGTCACCCTCATGCTCTACTTTTGAGCTTCTGAAGACTTCTTGCTGGTCACAGCTGGAAGTCAGATGCTGGGCTACGAAGGAGGACCTTGCTGTGATGCAGCAGCGACACAATACTTATGTTCATAACTGTAGGTGGCTGTCACAGCGCACTGTAGGGTTCACCGCTTCTGCTGCAGCAGCCACATATGGCGGGAGACTTTCTCTTCGCAGTGTGACCTTGGAGTACATGCTTCTACTGCTCAGAAACAGCAGGAAGCAAAGAAGCACTTGATACGACAGCAAACCAAGGACAGAGTGGGCAAAAACAAGGCATGCTCTGATAGCAGGGGATATGCAAGGATTCTGCTTGGATTAGGAGGAGGCAGTAGACAGTGAGTGGACCATAGCGAGCTATCAGGAGTCTGAAGGTACAGGATGTGTGGAGAGGAAGAGTTTAGCCAACGCACCAGCAGGTGGTAGTTAACTAGCATCACTATGACAATGGAACCTCTTGTGAAGGCTCACATTTGAATTCACACTGCCTTAATCGCCAACGATGAAGTTGCACTTCATGACTTTTTAAAGCGTTCTGTGTCACGTGTGCCACGACAGATCGTTATGCCGTTAGTTAATTAGTTTAATTTAAGGGGGGGGGGGAGAAACAGTTTTATCCTATTTGAGAGAATCCCTGGTTTGTTTGTTTTTTAATTTAGAATTTAGAATTGACGAGGCGGCTGTGAATTAGTAGTAAATGGTCACATTTCTTTGTCAACCTGAACTTCAAATAGTCAAACTTTGACTGCTATACCTGTAAAAGTACCAAAGCAGCAGGAACAGATGTCTACCTTCTAGTCAACTCATCCAACAGTCTCTGCCCACTTTGCTTCCTCCAATGGCTTTATGCAAAGAGATCTTCGGTTTAAAACAAAAACAAAACCCGCCCCCTCCACACACAGAGAGAGAAGGGAGAAAAGGAATGGTGGGAGAGTTGGGAGAAGGCTCAGACGCATCTTCTCCCCCTACCATTGCATGTTCAAAGGCACCGGCAGCATCTCTGAGTACAGATCTTGCAACCCTATGTCCCATTGTCCCTATGTCCCATTGTGCACACTTCGTGGCAGCCCAGATGCAAATTACTTGTGCTTTTCCATTTTCATTATTCATCAGTACGGACAAATAGAGAAATGATATATGGAAATGGCTTACAAAGCTAAGAGCACATCACAGCTGGAAAATCTTTTCAGCAGCCATGTCGTAGGTGCTGCTGACAAACACGGGGCGCTGATGTTTCAAATGCTCATTAGGCTGTGTAGTTCAGTGTTTCTGGAACAGCTGAGGCACGTTTTCTTTTAGGAATTAAATGTGGAGGCACACACACCTCAAAAGATCCACTTTTAGCGTGTGAGAGGAAAGTACGTCTCCCATTTTAATTAATCATTACAGAAAATGGTGGAATTAGTTCATTTCCTAAAATGAATATAACAGTCACAAAACATTGTCCATACCTTCCAAACCTGATCCAAAAGAACTGAAATTTGACTGGAAGGAGGTTTGCAGAGCCTGACAGAAGACAGTATTTAATGTTTGTATTTCTCATGAGACACAGGCAATACTTTGGGCCTTCAGCTTGGGAATGACTGCCTAAAGTACAGTAGTACTGTAGTCTTGTCAGGCCTAGTGTGTTTAGTGCAATATGATTCTGAGCCAAGAGAGGGAGCACCAGAGACCAAACAATTGGGAACTGAGTGTTAGAAGGAATAAATAAGAAAGGAAACCAAAACAGCCTGTGTTCAGACTGCAATGTAAGCAGTGGTTTAATCAAATGTGTGTTTCTCAAAACGGAAGGAAAGGAAAACCGCTAGTGGGAAAAACATGTTTCTTCAACATTTTGGAAACTAAGTTCTCAAACAACTGCTCATTCTAATTTGTGCTCACTCACACCCACTGACTATATACTGGGTGGCTCTGCCCATTTGTTCAGGACTGAGCTATGGGGGGGGGGGGTCAGTAAATTGAGAGGGCACCTCACCCCCTAAAACCACAGTGTGGGAGCCTTTGGTTGTATTCTGCCAGGAATGGGGTCCTTCCAATGGCTGAAAGTCCTTTTCCCCCCCCCCCCTCCATCAGCAGTTTATATGGGGGCCTTTTTCTGGAGGTTATCTGGGTGGGATTGAGATTGTGTATTCTTGGCTGAATGGGCATTTTCTGGGTAAACCTATGGGAGCGGAGTGCCCTTTCCCAGGCATTTGCTGGACAATGACTGTGACCCTGATCTTTTATTTTTATTTATTTTTCACATTTTTATACCACCCTTCCTCCAAGGAGCTGAGAGTGGTGTAAATATTTCCTCCCCTCCTTTTAGTCCTCACAACAACCCTGTGAGGTAGGTGGGGCTGAGAGATAGTGACTGGCCCAAGGTCACCCAGGAAGCTTCGTGGCTGAGCGGGGATTTGAACCTGGATCTTCCAGGTCTAAGTCCGACTCCCAAACCACTACACCATCCTGGCTATCACTTGTACTTCTATGCATGATATGATATGAGAAAGGTGACTGAAAATGACCTCAACTCCTCACTCGCTTCTCCGAAGCTTCTGGTGATCTGTGAGGCTTATGCTTCCTGCTTGCAGCTGACGGTTGGCTTTAGGAAGACTGGCAGGGATTCAGTTTGTGGCAGTGGTAGCAGCTTCAGGGCTTTGGATCAGAGATCTAAAGCAGGCCAATTTATGTCTCCCCCCCCCCCCCCAGCCGCATTTACAGCACTATATAAAATAAATTGTCTGGTGAAATGCAAAAGAATGTTTAAAGCCTTGTGGTTTGGATACACATGTATTGCTACTGTTCCATAATTTCAGGTTGCCACACTAGTAAATTATCAGTGTGACTGGAGATTCCCAACATACAATAGGCCTACCAGACAGATTTGTGCTCTTCATTAAGGCAGAAACAGAAGGAGTTGAGCAGAGATCCAGTTTGAGAATGGGGGAATAGTCCAGATCACAACAAATATGCTATGCATGCAGGCTGAGCCTATGCTACAATGGGACTCAGAAGCAAGTCCCATTAATGCTTAAAAAAATAAACTTCCAATTTCTACAAATGCAGACAGAGATTTGTAGAAAGCATTTCAGTGTGGAATATTCCCTGATTCTTCCACTTCTTCTCCCATTTCCATTCCTTTCCTTTTCAGAACTCTAATGAATATAATGATCTTACCTGTTGTCATCAGTAAATAAAAGAGCCCACTCAGAAAGAATGGAATGATTTATATGGATATCGGAGCTAAACCCAAATAGTCACATCAAACTCCCTATCTGCTGAATTTATTTCAGAGCTATTGCTTTGGAGTGCTTAGCAGGAAATATTCTTATGGGAATGTAATGATTTAAATCATTTTGTAAAAAGGGTGGCTGATGATACCACAGAAAGATGCTACCTCTTTCAGTAGTAGATTGCCAGCTATGCAGCTGATCTACTACTTTGTGGTTGAATATAATAATAATAATAATAATAATAATAATAATAATAATAATAATAATAATAATTATTATTATTATTATTATTATTATTATTATTATTATTATTATTATTATTATTCCAGTATTTATATACCACCTTTCTTGGTCATTGGATTTCTTCTCTGACTTTAATTCAAGGCAGTTTACAACAGGCAGGTAATTCTAAACCAAACGGTTTATACATTCAATAAATGTCCTAATCTTTCATAGGATACTTCTTTCCAGGTGTTTCCTTTCACGGTCTGGCCTCTTTGCTGGTATCACCTCCCATGCGTTAACTGACAGGCAACTCCCTCTCACAGAGCACACTGGCTGCATATCTCTCTCTCTCTCTCTCTCTCTCTCTCTCTCTCTCTCTCTCTCACACACACACACACCACACAACACACACACAGAAGGCTTCTGCAGCTTTGTCAGCGACAATGAGTCTCGAACTGCCGTCCTTGATCTTCAGGCATATAAGGTTGCAGCTCTCCCAACTGAGCCAGACCTCCTCCCCAGATATATCTATCTCATAATTTGTTTATTCTTGTTTTTAGCCTGATCAGTTCATTAGCCTGATCAGTTTCATGTTTATTTCTTCATTGAAATTTCCTAAGCAATGTTGTTAGCACTTGGGAAAGCTTAGCAAGATCAAGGTGAACCATAAAAGGGGGCAGCGCAGCAAATCAACTAATGGCCCAATCCTATCTGCTGTTTATGATGGTGGAACTGGCATTCCATTGTCGTAAACTGTGTGGCACTGCTGTAAATGGTGCCCCTTGCTGCTGATTGTGAAGGAATCACCAGTGGAAATGGCCGATGGCTCCCCGTATGCACTGATGGCCCCACCCAGGCCGCACTGAGCAGATAAGGTGGGGGGAGACCGTGAGTGGTTCAGGGTAGGGAGTGGGCTGAACCGGGGGGGGGCGGTTCAAGGGCAAGAAGGAGAGGATCTCAGCAGCAGTCACGCACACCTTCCCGGCCTTGGACCCAGCTCCATCCTCGCCAGACTTATGCAGCAAATCACTGTCATGGGTCCGAGAAGACCATAGGTGACCAGAAGGCCTACTGAGAGGTACGTTTTTATTGGCCTTCTGGTCACTCCCCACCATAGCATGCAATGTGCGCTTCATTGCAGAGCTGCATGCTATAGTGTGTGTGGGTGGGTGGCTTAGGCTGTTATGCGGCTATCCTATACACACTTACCTGAAAGTAAGTTCCATTGAATACAATGGGACTTACTTCTGAGTAAACATTATAGGATTGTGCTGTTAACAGTGGCGTCACGCTAGGTGGGGTGGAACACTAAGTTCCGCTCTGCTCTGACCATCCGTTTACTCTCCGGCACAAGGCGCCCTGCCCCCTCATCGCCAGAGCCATTCAGTGGAGCGAAGGCAACGAGCAGGAGACTCCCTGCGTGTTGCCTTCAGCTCCGACGACGAGGGAGCAGGACACCTTGTGCCGGAGAGTAAACGGAGGGTCAGAGCAGAGCGGAACTTAGCGTTGCCACTGGTGGGGAATCTGCTTCAGACCCCCCCTCCGCGGATAGCAAGGATCTGTGGATATCAGGGTCCACCCAAAAACCCTTTAAAAAGAAGAAAAGGTATCCAAAATTGCCATTTTACCTTTAAAAAGCCAAACCGCTGTGTTTTCAAGCCTCCATGGGGCTTTTGCAGCCTTAGTGACCCACTTCTGGGTCACACAAAGGCTCTTCTCTCTCCCAGTCTTGTCCCAGAATACACTGTTGGGTGACGGTAGGAAGTAGCAGCAGCAAAGGACCATGACTGCCTTATGGGTTGGCTGGACATAACTGTGGATTCTTGCATGGGCACAGACCCCTGGCACATGCTCCATCAGGCCTCACCTTTGGAGCCACCCCTGCTATAAAGAACAGGACAGGAACCTGAGAAGGCAGGAGGCAATGGCAAGCCTGGAGCAGGATGCTTAGGAAGTGAGGGTTGGAGGAGGGATTTCCTAAGTGAAAGGGAGAAGAAAGGGAAAACTGGGAGAGGGGATGGGCAGAGAAGAGCCCTGAGTTGGAATCGTAGAACTGAAAATTAATGTGTTGGTTTCAAAGAACCAGTCAAATCTTTAGCTGCAGGCTGCAAGTCAAAGTGAAAATTTCTTAGTTACAGCCCTGTTAAAATATGTTCAAGAGTATAGCATTTTCCACTTTCCAAAAGTATGTCAGGCACTAAATGCCTCAAGGCTAATGAAAACATTGCATGCGGGAGACGTGTGCATGTAGAGACTACATGTATACACCATACAGGCATCTATATTTGCAGAAGCCTGTTGTAGTTATGGATAATGCTCTGTCAGCAATTCCAGTAGAAACACTGTGTTTGGGATTCGCTTTACAACCATAGGATTAGAGACCCCAGCTAAAATTTGGCAGAGGAGGGCTTGGTGTGCAGCATAGCAAATACTTTTTTGCAGATTTCTTCTTTAAAGAACTGGCTTATAACATATACAAACAGAAACAGCTGTTTGCCGATTGTTATTTGCAGTTGCATAATTAAAAAACAACTCACGTCCAGAAAAGACCTCTGATCTGAAAGGGAACCATGCAAAAAGAAAAGAAATCTTTCCATTCCACAAATCTGTTATAATCTCCTGTCTATAATTTTGGGGAGGGATGCCTTTGCCTTCTTGTTAAACCTTCTGTATCACCTGTCAAATTATTTCATTAACGCCTCTTCATTACACCAGTCAAATCAAAAGTTCACATACTATAGGTGAGACAGAAAGTTATGTTCATTTTAATTATTAAGAAGTTGCCATGTTGCTCAACAGTGATAAAAACACAGCTGCTCGTTTTTGATTCAAGTGAACTTTTGTTTCAAATATATCAACTTTTGTTAAGTTTAGAGAATGAAAAAGGAATCAACACCTGAGGAGATGGGAAAAGATGACAGATAACCCATTAAATGAATAAGGCTGTAATCCTATACACCAAGGGTTCCCAACCTTTGTCGCCATTTGTACCCCCTGTCATGGTCCAGCACGCTCCAAGTATCCCCTGTACTTAATTAGTTAATTAATTGGCTTATGTAATTAATTAATAATTTTAATGTTTTAATTTTTTTTTAATTTAAATTATTTTTTAAAATGTGGTGTTTTGCTAGATGGGTGTGTAGGGCATGCATAAGAGATGGGCAGAATTTTCCCTCCCCAGAGGTACAGCAAAAGCTTTGGAAGGATCAGCAGTAAAAGGAGGAGCGCAGAAGAATCTGGCTACAAATATAATGCATTTGAGTGATAAATTATCAGGTTTATCCACAACCAAAACATATCCTTTAATAATAAGCCCAACACAAAATCGGGGGGGGGGGAGTGCATTTTCTCAACTACAAAAATAATAAGCCCAACACAAAATCAGAGAGATAAAGGTTCCAATTCACATGGAGTTCTCCTGAGCAAGCTCTACTGAAATTAACAGGAGCAGCAAAAGAACCCAACAATGCTACATTTCAGCAGGAGATGTATTTCTTACAGCTGATTGCCTCTCATATGAACAGGATTAGTTAAGAAGGGCAAAAAACTGGAGTTTCTACAGGCCTTCACTGTCCCCTGCAGTACAGGCCTGCATCCTACCTTTTCTCGTCGGCGCCATCTTGGATCTCATGAAATCTCGTGAGATCCAAGATGGCGGCGCCGAGAAAAGGTAGGATGCAGGCCTGTACTGCAGGGGACAGTGAAGGCCTGTAGCCTTCTTTTTCGGGTTGCGGTGCAGGCGGGCGTGTCCTCCCGCTTGCGCAGCAACCCGAAAAAGAAGGCTACAGCCCTGCCAATTTGGCAGGGCTGTAGTCGCTTACCCCCAGCCTGCGACCTGCATACCCCTAGGGGTACGCGTACCACAGGTTGTGAATGCCTGCTATACACATTTACATCGGATTAGGTCCCATTGGACTCAATGGGACTTACTTCCACGTAGACATGCATAGGATTGTGCTCCAAGTATGAGAGAAAATACAGTACAGAGCCCCTGCTATCCGCAGATCCACTATTCACGGATTCACTTATCTGTGGATAAGCGGGTGGCCCCCCAGGGGACCCATGCGCGTCCCCCCAGTTCTTACGTTTTGCTGAGCAATGTTTGTTTCTTCCTTCACAAATGTGAATAGCAGCCTCCTGCTGCTTATTGCAGGCAAGTACAGCGAGTCTAAATGCTAGAAATGCTAAAAGCACTTCCTGTTAACCTTGCAGAGCCTATCTAGCACTTAGTCTTGCTTTACTTGCCTGCAATAAGCATCAGGAGGCTGCTTATCGTATTTGTGAAGGAAGAAATGAACGTTGCTCAGCTGAAAGTAAAAGCCTGGGGGGGGGGAGTTGCACGCATGCACGAGTGCGGACACGGGGCAGGGGGGGCCTTAGAAAACTTCAGAGGGGTATTTGCCCCTACCCACGGTTTCACATATCCGCAGGAGGGTTGGAACATATCCCCGCGAATACGGGGCCCTACTCTATATGCAAATGAGCCTGCAGTGCCTCCTAGTTTAAATATTAAGGAAAATCACCTTAAAGTCTTATATTTGTAGTATTTAGCCCCATATAGCCTAATTAAGATTTGCACAAATAACAAAAGTCAACGTTGGCAGTGTGCTTTGATGTTAAGGGTGACTACAAAATAAATACATCTGAAGGAAATGCCCTGAGATTCAACATTTTTTTTTGGGGGGGGGAGTTATACATGCACCAGAATTTTGGTTACAGTATAAACTCCTTTTATTTCCTTGGTGATATTCTCTGGGTTATTTAGAAGGATCCAGAGAAGTCAGGCACCAGGAGCTGGTGTGGAATCTTTTGACAGCTGACAAATACAAACAGCAAAATATTGGTGAGATAACAAAACCGCAAATTGAAGAAATTACCAACTAAAATATGAAATGAAGCTGAAAGGACAGAAAATTGTGTGCATCAATCTGTGGGAGGGGAGGTTGCAATAGAAATCCATTGAAGGTAAAAGGCTCCCCTTATTGAGTTTCATGTGGCAAAGATATAATACTGCTATGAATATGTCCCAGAGCTTCTCTTTGCACAAAATTTTAAAAGGCATTGTGTTTGGTGTTGGGTGGTGATTGTGATGAAAAAGATGGATGGGTGATTAATTATGACTGTCTATTATAATTGCATAACTGTAAATTGCAGTTGTGGTGAGATATCAACTTTGTAAAATGGTAATTAAAAACACACACATCTACTGCCAGCTGCACCACTGTGACTTTTCAACACTAGGCATCCAATATTTTTTATCCGAAAACAGCAACAGTGTTGAAGGGGATTTCAGGAGCAGCTGAACTGCAAAGTCTGGGAGCTCATCCAGACATGGTATAGGCCATAGGTGGCCAACCTATGCCGTTTCTGCCCAGGTCGAGCGCTGAAGTCCCTCTCTCTTTCTCAACCCCAGCGCACCTTTCCAAGCCTGTGGCACTAGAGGAGGTCTCTGTACCCCACTGTGACTCATTCTTCTTGCACTGTCACGGTGCTTTAAATATTTTCATTAGCTTAGAAATGTTTGTTTATTTATATATTTAAGTGGCACGCTTAAGATTATCTACATAAAATGTGTCACATGGCGTGCCACAGGTTGGCCACCACTGGTATAGGCTGTACGCATGATGGCCCAATGCTATTGAGCCACTGTGCCGCCAAAATGCATGTTCCAGTGACTCAGTGTGCTTTACAGTGGTTGCAAAGTGCGACCCACCATTCCGTGCAGCCAGGCTGCCGCCACAAACAGTGAGTGGCAGCGGCAGCAGCAGCCAGGCAACAATGGACTCCCTGGAGCCCCCACTGCCGGTAAGGCAGTGGTGGAGGCGGGCTGCGGGCAGAGAGGAGATGGGAGTGGGAGGAGGACTGGGGCTGTTTCTGGGTGGGGAGTGGGAAGGAATCTGGAGTGGCAATGGCCAGATCTTAGCCATCATTTTAAAAACCTCCCTGCCTCGTTTATCTCCTTGAACATACGCCACCGAGATAGGTGGTGTGTGACCCAAGAGGCCCATTGGTGACAATGTTTTCACTTACCTCCTGCAGGTAACACACACACACGCACGCACACATCCACCACCACCACCACCACCACCATAGGATGCAGTGTACGCCTTTTGGGCTGGTGGCGGGGGATACACTTGGGCTGACATTTTACTGCCATAGTTCAGCAGGGGGGAGTTCAACTGGGTCCATTTTGTGAATGCACTGGAGATTGACTAGTTCCATGTCTTCTTCCCTTCTCACTCTCTTTTCTTCCCGCTTCACTTTCTGAAATGTCTCTTTCTGAAAAAGGAACTTTGCAACCTGTGGGCCAAGTGATACTCATTGCTGACCTCAGTGTACCGTCATAGTCCACAGTGAGGAGGAATACGTTTCCCTGCTGCGAATTACAAGATTCAAGAATACACTTGAATTTGTTCAGGTTGAAATCCCACCTTACTTCTGGGAAGTTACCGTCATGGTTGTTGCTTCTGGGGAAGCAAGTCCATTTTGTACTCCCCCTGGCCTGCTCCCTTTAGTCCAGAAAGTCTGTGCCCGGGAAGATAAAGAGATAAATACAGGGTGGCGGAAATCACTCTTCTTTCCTTCTTCCCTACAACTGCACAGTCTGCTTGTAATCCTGGGGGGGGGGGGGAGATGGTACCAGTCAACAGTTGACTGTGGTGTCTCATTGCACTGCTGTCATGGTGGGGGGAAAATGCCATCTCTCCAGTGCAGGGCTGTATTTCTTCAACCATATTTCTGTGAATAGTCTCAGACTGAGGGCTGAAATGAGGTGCAAAGGGGAACAAGGAAAGAAAAAAAAGACTTGTGGTACCCTAAAGGCGAACAAATTTATTGTCACATAAGTTTTTGTGGACCACGGTCCACTTCATCAGTGGCATTTTTCCACTTTCCAAAAATATGTATTTATTTATTTAAAAGATTTATATCCCACCCTTCCATAAAAGTTCAAGGCAGCTAATCAAATTAATAATAAATACGGATCAGTAAAATCATAAATACACAATGTAAGATGCAACAATAAAATTCAAAACAATGACCCAATCAAGCACAAAGAAAAAACAGTGCAGACCCCCTAATACAACCCTACTCAAGCTCTATCGCAGCAGAGAACAGACCCAATTAAAACGGCAGTATAAACTATTAAAGCAGGAATCCCTGATAAAAAATAGTGAATCAGCAGCAGTAAAAACAGAAATAAAAAGCCAGTGATAAAAAAAAGCCAGAAGCCATAAGTACTAGAAAATGGCAGCTCACTCCCCAACAATCCACCCAACAATTCCAATTGGCTCAGAAGGCCAATTGGAATAAAAATATCTTCGACCCCCACTGGAATAGCTCTAAGGGGGGGGGGGCAATGTTCAGACCCTTCCATCCCAGGGGCACCTAAAGGCGGCCAGACTAATATGTCTGCCTGCTGCTGCTCACAGTTTCTTCTGGCTATTGGCAGCAGATTCAAGAGTTGCTTTAATGCCTCCCCACTTCTCAGATATCCCAACTGTCACTTGGTTCATGGAGTGACAAAGAAAATAGGGGAGAAAAAACCATGCCTAGGATTGAACAAAAGAGGAGGAAATGGGAGAAAGCCACAAGCTCAGTTCACAATTCATTTCCAAGTTGTAACTGAAACCCTAGTGCATGATAATGAGCAGGTAAACAGACAGAAAAGAGCATTTTTCCCCCTAGAAATTCAAATTTTAGTCCTTTTCATGAAAAGAAATCCATGAAGTTGCCTGCCGCGGCGTATGAAGAAGGTCCCGTGCTTGGTTGCTAAGGTGCAGATGAGCCCTTCAGGTTGAAAATGAAAGGTCATCAGCAGCAGCAGCAGCTCTGTTTGTGGCCAAGATGAAAATGAACATTTCTGCTGCAGGCACAATGCTGATTTTTGTCATTTCCATTGAGCTGGAACCATGAATTTGGCAAGCTCGTTCATCAAAGGCTGCTGAGTTCAGGAGTGGGGGTGGGGAATTCAAATTTGGAAGAGGACATTTCTGTCGTCGGTGACCTAAAGGTGTACTTTTTGTTATTAAAAAGACCAACCTTATTGTGTATGCATTGTGAACTGAGTATTATTGATCTCAATAATCTATATAATATATAAAGGGCAGGATACTGCCTCCTTCTTCACAAAACACAATAAAGGTGTGCACATGTCTTCCTGCTGTGCAATGATTGAGAAAGGGCTGGGCTGGAGGGGGGGCTCCACAGGTGGGACCTGATGGGGCATGTGCCCAATGGCCCACGTCCATGCAAGGCCCACACCTGAGTCTGCCAATCCCTGAGGCAGTGATGGTCCACCGCTGCCACTGCTCTCTACCATCAGCACCCATGGAGCTACTTACCTGGCGATAGTCAGGGAGCAACAGCAGCAGCAAACTGTGTTCTTCCTCCAGTGCCATTGGACAATCCCCAGCTGTCCTGTCCCTTGATGTTGTGTTGGGACCTCAGGCACCTGGGCATTATTCCATAGGCAAGGGCAAGAAAGAGGACACTCTGCTGCTGCCACCTGCTTCCCATGGGTCCCTGGCTGGCTTACCAGGAGATAGTGGGGAACAGCGGCAGCAGTGGGCCGTCCTTTCCTTCCCTGGCACCATTATCCCCACCAAGGACTCCTCCCCACAACTCGACTAGTAACAGTGCATTAGTAGACCTCATCCCGCAATCCAGCAGATATTCCTGCCACAGTGCTTAAATCTGAACCGTCATAAATCCTATTGATGGGAATGTGATTCACTTTCCATTATGGTGTGAAAAGGTCTCATGACAATGGCTTAGTCTTAACTTTCTCCATATATTAAAAATTTGCATCAGCAGAAGGATGGAGGGGGGGAATCTGCATATTTATGACTTAGGGATCTGTGCTTAGGATAAAAGCCTCCCTTTTATCACCAGCCATTCTGTTTAATTAAAAGCAATAAATTAAATAACGTTTCAACACTTGGGAACTCAACAAGGATGGTGGTCAGGACCAATGAATGACAATCATCGGTATTACCACAACTGCCCAAATGGGTTGTGTCCTGGTAAACCTGTTTCATGTATACAATGAAAGATGAAATTCCATTTCCAAGCTCCAAGCTTGTATCCAACTACTTTTTTCATGGACACTTGGGCCAGACAGAGCACGCTTTTACTGAGCCTTTTTCAGGGGACTTCCAAAAGAGTTTGCAGAACTCTAAACACACACATGCGCGCGCACGCGCACACACACACAATCACACACACACACATAATCACACACACACAGAGAGAGCCACCAAGATCTGTTTTGTGTTCTGCAACATTGCTGTTCCAAGTCCCATTCTGTCCCAGTGCTCTGGGATTTTCAAAATGTGAGATGTAGCGTACTTTTAAAAATTCTTTTTACTGCAAATTTTGCAAACATATGGCGTGATGTGGAAACACGGGTAGACAGAACAGTTAGCAGTTGCAGCAATACTACTGGCTTATTTCCACTTTACAAATTCATATGAAGCTAAAATATCATGCTGGCGACATATGCTTACCGGCTCTCCATTTACTGCCTGCAGCTATGGGCTCCAGTATTCTAATGGTAATTTGACAATCTGTTCGCTGACAGCTCAGGGGGCCAAGATGATATGCACACTACTGACAGGGACACCACTTTCATGAAACATTTACTTCCCTGCACCTGAATATTGGAACAATCATATAGGGAGTCGACACACCATGAAATAGAGTTAGACTGAAAATTTGGAGAGGAAAATAGCAGACTGTCACTCAAAATAAAGTTCATTTGATACCCAGCAGAGCTATGTGAAAAGACATTTCAATATACAGAATGTGGGTTCAGACTCCAAGGTTGCCGTTTCAAATATATATTTATATATATAATTCCCCCTCCCCCTATTTTACTGCAGTGGCTCTTGGGATAATTGCACTCCAACCCATACTTGGAGATGGTTGTGTGCTTTGCTCGCCTTGAATTATCTGATATTCAGCATTTGCATTTGACAGCGGCATTTATTGTCGCGCAGCATTCAGCATTCCAAGTTATCTGCAGAGACCCCCAATGCCCAGTGTGCGGGTTTTTTTTACCCCCAGATGGGACGTTTAGCTTTCCATTACCTGAATCTCCCTGTTCAAGCGCCGGCCTCCGTTTAATGAATATGCATTATTCATGCAGCACCAGTTGAGTTTGCTTGTCATAAAAGAGATGCAGAGGATTCTTCCTCTACGTTTTTATAGGTGCTCAATTGCTATAGTGCTGGAGTGTTTAACATTTTTTTTAATGTTACATTCCTTTCACAATATCCTTGTGAGACAGGAAGGTTCTATTATCTGCATGTTACAAGGGAAAATCTCAGGGCAAAAAAGATAAAAAGATAAAAAAAATAACTGAAGCTGGAGGGGGTTCTCTGGGAGACGTCCTTCTTAGCTTGCTATGGGCCAAGCTAGACATGACATTAAAACATCTTTGTCTAATGAATATATGTTTTTACAATTTTACAGATTAGAAGCACAGTGCAGAGATAGGAGTGATTAACTTTTTACTGCTGTGCCATTTTGTCACCAACTCCCCCCCAGTTGCTATTTAACCCTGAAAATGCCATTGCAATGCTTACTCTAACCCACATAAGAAGAGGCTAGATCAGGCCAAAGGGCCATCTCGTCCAGCTTCCTGTATCTCACATGGCTCATCAGATGTCTCAGGGAGCACACAAGACAACAAGATACCTGCATCCTGTTGCCACTCCCTTGCACCTGGCATTTAGAGATAGCCTACTTCTAAAACCAGAAGGTTGCATATACCCATCATGGCTTGTAACCTTTGATGGACTTTTCCTCCATAAATTTGTCCAATCCCCTTTTAAAGGCATCCAGGCCAGGTGCCACCACATCCTGTGGCAAGGAGTTCCACAGATTACAAACTGGGAAAGAAATATTTTCTTTTGTCTGTTTTAATACTCCTTCCACTCAAATTTAGTGGATTTCCCATAATTCTAGTGTTGTGTGAGAGGAAAAAGAACTTCTCTCTATCCACTTTCTCCATCCCATGCATAATTTTATTAGTCTCAAGGCGCAATCCTAGCGCCTGGCCAGGTGGCGGAACGAGAGTTCCGCCACCCGAAGCCGTGGTAAAAGTGCTGTAAGGCACTTTTCTGACGAGAGCAGGGAAGGCTGGCGCAAGGCCAGCCTCCCCTGCTCCGCTGACGGAGCCCTTGCCTGCCTGCTGGAGGACCCAGGATTGGGCTGACAATCATATTCCCCCTCAGGCGCCTTTTTTCTAGACTGAAGAGCTCCAAACGCTGTAGCCTTTCCTCATAAGGGAGGTGCCCCAGCCCCAGAGGCGTTGCTGTGGCGTGGCGAGGCGTGCGGGGGGGCCCAGGTGACGCGCGCGCACATGCGCGCAGAAAGGTGACACGCGCACATGCGCGCGTCGCCTGGGGGCCTCCTGCCCGCTTTGCCAGGCTGGCTCCGGGTGCCCCCTCAATCGGGAGAGCCGGCTCTGGGACGTCTTCCCCGGCCGGCTGCCCGGGGCCTTCTGAGGAAGGCCCGCTGCAAGAACGATATTTATACCATTCTTTTTGCACATGCGCAGACTGTTACTGAGAGAAAAGGGTAGCCAAAGGTTTATAAAGGGGGTGTCAGGGGAGGAGTCACTAGGTGACGCGCGCGTCCCGCTCTGGGGCAGCGCGCGCCCTAGTGACGCCACTGCCCAGCCCACTAATCATTTTGGTCACTCTCTTCTGCACTCTTTCCAGTTCCACTATATTATTTTTGAGATGCACCGACCAGAACTGGACGCAATACTCCAGATGTGGCCTTACCATCAATTTGTACAAGGGCATAATAATACTGTATTGGCTGTTTTATTCTCAATCCCTTTTTTAATGATCCTGACCATGGAATTGTACAAGGGCATAATAATACTGGCTGTTTTATTCTCAATCTCTTTTTTAATGATCCTGAGCATGGAATTGGCCTTCTTCACAGCCGCCGCACACTGGGTCGACACTTTCATCGACTTTTCCACCAGCACCCTAAGATTTCTCTCCTGATCGGTCACAGACAGCTCAAAACCCATTAGCATATATGTGAAGTTTTGATATCTCACCCAAATGTGCATCACTTTACACTTTATTTACATTGAAGCACATCTGCCATTTAGCTGCCCAATCTCCCACTTTGGAGAGATCCTTCTGGAGCTCTTCACAATCACAGCTGGTCTTCACCACCCGGAAAAGTTTAGTGTCATCCGCAAACTTGACCACCTTGCTGCTTATCCCCAACTCCAGGTCATTTATGAACAAATGAAAAAGCACCGGTCCCAAGACTTCAGCTTCCCACAGCACTGTTTTTTTTCATGAAATAAGCAGCTGGTGAAACGTTATGTGGACACACCTGCTGCATTTGTGGCCACTTCAAGCAAATTTTCACATAGGGACAGGGGAGAGTATTGGTGGAAGAACACATACAAGGCAACCATACATACAGAGGCGAAACGAGTCATTTTGGCCCCTGGAGCACGAGTCGTTTGCTGGGTGCCCCTGAGAGAGCGGGCGCCCCTGGAAGAGCCGTGACATCATCACGTATGTCACGTGATGCGCACGCTCCACCCCTTTTTTAAATTTACCTTGGCGCGCTCGTTCCAGCTATTGTTTCCAGTTTTCTATGATTGGGTGGCGGCGAAAAAGGCAACGCTGTAGTCCTATGGTTTCTTCTATTGTTACTTGGCATGGCTGATCCACGCACATGCGAGCGCCCCTTTCGCTGGCTTGCTTGCTCCGACTGCAAAGTTGTTGTTCCGCCGTGCGACGGGCTCTTTTTTGTTCTGCAGGCCCCTGAGCTTGCGAAGGAAGGTCGGACAGCGCAAGCCTCCCGACGAGGGTCCACCGCCCGCTCCAGCTTTGGGTGTCGGCGGCACCAAGCACCTGGCTCTTTCCCCTCCTCCCCCCTTCGCCGCTCTCCCTCTTCAGTCGGCCACCTCTCAGGGGAATCCGCGCCGTGGCAGTAGTGGGATCAATGCGGCGGAGGCGGCGAGGAGGAGGAGGAGGAGGAGGTGCTGCTGGGCCGGGAAGCTGCTGCTGCTGCTGCGGGCGGAGCCGCGACCTGCTTCACCGAGCCCCCTCTAAGCCGCCCCGACATCCTCGCCGGAGGCTTTCTCTTCCCCCTCGCTTGCCGGGAATAGGGGAGGACAAGCGAAAAATCTCTGGAGCCGGAGCGGGCGCTGCGCAGAGGAGCTGGAGCCGTGGCGTGGGCGGCAGGATGAACCCCAATGTCACCTACGCCAGCGAGAGAACGCTGAGAGAGAGGAAAGGGAGAGACGGGCAACAGGAGGGCAGCTGCCTAGGAAGCTGCCTCAGGCCACTCGGCGCGGCGACCGCCTCGGCGTGACTGCAGCAGCAGCAGGGCTCCTCCGTCTGCGCCCCAGCCTGAGATTGCGCCTGGAGCCAGTGCTCCGCCTGCGCCACCCTAGTTTCGCCTCTGTATAGCATTGCTCTATCGTGGAAGAAAGTTTTATGTATCGTCTTAGTGATGTAGATTAAACTTAGTAGAAAGTTTTATGTTCCGGCTTTACGACACTCCTGGGTTCTGAGTTATTTTTTTCTGGATTTCCTGCTCTCAGCTCATGCTTGAGCATAATGAATTTGTCGTTGTTGCCCATTGCAAAACAACAGGACATTGAGGAGAAGGAAACCAAGGAAATTGTTTAATCAATAGTAGTACTACTAACTATGTCCAATTCTCATCTACACCTCCGAAGTATTTGTCTTGTCGTAGGTTTTGTAAGAATTCAGTAGCTTAAATCTGATTGATGGAATCCACTTGAGAGGAGCAGTTCTCCCCCAGAAATGCACAACTCAAAGTGCTCTATTTTTTTTTTTATGGAACTGAAAGGATTTCTGTGTTTACTCTGTGCATGCCAGATTCACTGCAGAGAAACTCCCAGGGATGGAAATATGAGAGTACAGAACAACTTTAAAGATTAAGATGTGGGAGGGGGAAAACAAATGCAATTATAGCCACAGTGATAAGGATTAGCAAATTTTGGCTCTCCCAGCCTAAGTTAAGAAAAAAGCCACAAGGACAAAGCCATTTGTCGGTCTACACACAGAGGACACAACAGGAAAAGAAAACAGTTTCCAAAGACAACTAATGCTACTAGTGTCGGACACCCGAAGGGCAACTTCAACGGATGATA
The DNA here is from genome assembly GCA_026170595.1 of Plestiodon gilberti rubricaudatus. Lineage (NCBI taxonomy): Eukaryota > Metazoa > Chordata > Lepidosauria > Squamata > Scincidae > Plestiodon > Plestiodon gilberti. The sequence goes on from JANXHW010000001.1 coordinate 116,817,473, forward strand.
TAAAATGTTCTTGAATGGCAGACCTACCCAAGCGGACATTTCAGCCCATCGCTAGCAAATGATCATCTCCAAAACAAACATTGTGCATTTCTGGGTAATACTAACTGCAAGTGTGCTTGCTTCTGTTTTTATGTGGTGTTGACTCACTTACCACATGATTTTGATGCCAGGAGAGCAGTGCCTGGTCCTTAGAATTGGCATGCTTGGTGCAGAAGACACAGAGCGCAATCCTGACGTTAGTGCCGGCAATAGAATGAGCATTCCATCGCCGGAAACCGTCGTGAACGTGCCGTAAAGCACATTTGTGGCGACTCAGGAGTAAGGGAGGCCAGCGCAAGGCCAGCCTCCCTCACTTCGGTGCCGGATCGCCACGTGGACGGTGGCGGAAGGTAAGCACTCCGTCGCTGGCCGCGTGGGCAGTCCAGCTGGACAAGGGAGGGGGCCATTGGCCTAGCCGACCCGGGAGAGGACGGCGATGGCATCAGCCATATCCCCATTCCCACCGGGCCGGCTACACCATTACACGGCCTCCTCTACTTCCATCAGCTATTTAGCTGGCAGAAATCCGAGGAGGCCGATAGGGCTGGCCCGGGTTTACACTCGAGGAAGGGGATGAGCCCTGGGCCGCCGGCCAGATCCTTAGTCAGGATTGCACTGACAGTTGAGTAAGGGTGTGTCCAGATGGAGGCAGCTCACGCAAAATGATTCAGTGAGCTTTACATCCATGAGCCATGATGGGGGTTATGACTATCTCCATTCTGATCTCTGCTAATTCAAAATGTCAGACTAGCAGGATCAGTATCAGTGGCACAACTGAAAGAGTGATAATTGCACAACAATACTACACTACATGGCATTTTTGCTTGGAGTATTTTATCTTCCAGATTAATAATCCAGTTTCAAACAGTTCAGCTAAGGGAAACAACATCTGATTGGTTTTTCACCCCATTGGAAGACTCAGTGCAGAACTCAGCATTAGGTAGACCTTAGGCTGCCAGTGAAAAGGACAGCCCTGTGTTAAGTTTCCCATTCCCCCTCCACCTTCTGCTACTTACACCATTAAACTATGTGTTTTCCTGCAGCCACCTGCAGCAGCCATCTTTGAGGAGCAAGACTATTTCCATTACTATCTCAGAACAACACACACTAATGGCCCAATCCTATGCTGTGATTTACGGCAGTGGGATAGTGTTCCGCTGCTGTAAATTGGCTGCCAATGATGCATGGAGTGCATCGCAGGTGGCCACTTTTCACACACACACACACACACACACACACACACACACACACACACACACACACACACCAGCCGCAAAGAGTTGGCAGCATCGGAGGCCCACTGCTGTGGCTGGTGATGTGCTTGGGGCAGATAAGCCGGTGTGGGGGGTGGATAGTGGGCACGGAGGATGAGGAACAGGTCATTTGAGGGTAGGAACCGGGACGGGGAGGGGGAGGGAGGGGTGGATACAGCAGCAATGTCAGTCAGATTTTATCTCCTCTTTTCTCTTTTATCTCCTCTCCTCTTTATCTCTTGACTTTACAGTCAGATTTTATATCCTCTATTCAAAACCTCTCTTTTTTTCCTCCTTGGACATATAACTACCGAAACAGGTGACAAATGTCTGAGGAGACCCTTAGGTGGCCTGAGGGTTTATTTGGAGGTAAGTAAAATGCTTTTGACTTACCTCCAGTTTGCCTTCAGGTCACCCACCCACCATAGCATGCAGCATATGCCTTTTTGCTATTTTGCATAGCAGGAGATAGGATTAGGCTCTAAGTTATGCTAGACGTTATGGAGTGGAGAGGGAGAACGCAACATACAGTAGAGCTGACGTTTGTGGCCACAGCCCTGTTTACCTTTGAAGGTATAGTCTTTTTCGTTGCTTAGAACATTCTTGCCTGTCTTTTGAACTCCCCAGAAGATTTCCAATGTGATTTTCAAATTAAAGCAAAACACAAAAACATTATAAAACACTTATCATAAAGAAACAAGCAACAAAGTATAAAACAGCAGAAAGAGTCTAAAGCAAATTGAAACATGCAACAAAAACATCGAGCAGTGTTTCGAGATAGCAGTGAGAGCAGTTTACAGGTTCCCAAAACCAGGGGGTTCCAGAAACTTTACAGGTTCCAAAAACTAGGAGGACAGTTTTTACCTGATGGCTAAAACTGAACAAAGTGGGTGAATATCACTAGGGAAGGTGTACTATAGCAGGGACAACACCACTAAGAAGGCCATGTCTTCGACCATGACCCACATCACCTCTGAAGACGGAGAGTTACCTGAAGAAAGGTGTCTGAGAAAGATCTTTCAGTATCGTATAGGAAACAGGTGATGCTTTATCGCTCCACACAAAGGTTGACTGGCTAAATGAGTAGTAGTTCTTGTTCACAACAAATTGCTTTTTAACACAGGTTGCTTACCTGCATAGGGTGACTATAAGAGCCAGTACTGGTTAGCCTGGCAGGCTAAGGCTGGAAAGTCCTAGCTTAAAATTCTTGCTCAGTATGATCACTGGGTGACCTTGGGCCAGTCATCATCTCTCAGCCTAAGCTACCTGACAGGATTGTTGTAAGGATAAAGGGAGGGAGCATCATGTACCCTGAGCTCCTTGAAGGAAAGGGGTGGGGGATAATGTAAATATAGTGAATAAAAAGCATTACGTAAATGGTAGGAAGCACAGCTTCTTCTCTTCTAAGAAGCGGCACTTGCTGAAATTCTTTCTATTCTGTTCCTAAAGCTACATCCTCTGCATATTAACCAGGGACTAACACTGTGGAACCTACTTCCAAGCAAATGTACTGTTACCAAAATTGCCCTTGAAATTAGGGGAATAGCTTAAATATAGCAATTTGGCATGTTTTGGGACCTTTAGACCTATGTATACCAGAGTTGGGCTTTTGCAGAATTCCCTTTTAAATAATATTGAGAACACACGTGGTTGCTTTCCAATATTTACTAAATAGTTCAGGCAGAATCATACAGAAATACAATCATACACATCATACAGTTCTAGGAACTTAGGTAGAAGTAGAGATTTAGAAGGGATCTTGATTCACTTGGGTTATAGTCACCTAAATCCTGGAGAATTCACCTCTGATGCTGTAAATGCTGTAATTCTGGCACAACAGTGAGCATTGGATGAAAAGAGGATGAAGCAATTGGGTTTGAACTGATCAGACTAGCAGTCTAGAATGACTGAGCTGTAGAATGACTGAGAAGTCAAATTAAGAGTGGGGGGTATTGGGAGAAGGGGGAGAAATAAAATGATTCCCAGGTTCTGAACAAGCTGGGTTCAGGAACCAAATCAGTGACTAACTGAGGAGAGAAGGGAGGGAGGGTTGCAAGAGATAGGGAAGAGGAGGGGGGGAAGGGAAAACCAGATGGAGCAGAGGAATCTCACCAGTACCAGTCCAGGAGGAAAATGAAGAGAGGGTTTCCAGTCTGTTCCTGCCTTTTATAGGGACCTGAGCACATGTCCAGGAGGATCCCCAGGTACACAGACAAACAGGAAGCAGGTCCTAGAAGGGACACCTCAGTGCATCTCTGGGTAAAACAAACAAGTGGGAGGAGGGTAGAGGAGACAGGGGGAGGCTGTCTTGATGGTCGGTACTTAAGAGACAAAAGCAAAGGCTGGGTGGAGTCATCTCAGGTGTTCCTCTATTGTTTCTTCTAGGAACATCACAGTGGGGGGGGGAAATGCAGAGTAAATTCTGTGAGAGCTTTTTTGGACACATGGCGAAAATGGTGTCAGGCAGCTGGTCAGGTTTTTCCCTCATGCTTCTTGGGGAGACCTTTCTTCAGCATTGCTCATGGCAGGAACACAAGCGGCATTGTGTCATAATAGAGTCCAGTCTGGCACATGTTTCATCCAAAGTCATAGCTCACAGGTCATTAGCATTCAGAGTCTCTTTGGCACATTCTCATTTTAAGCCATTGGGTATCAGTACATAGGATCAGTCTGTAAAGTGGTGGTTCTTTTATCTGTAGCAGGGAGAGAGAGCAATTGTTCCTCTTCATCTCAACATCAAATCTTTCCCAGTGGCTCTTTGCTGGTGTCACTTTTCCATCTTTTTGTTTTAGATTGTGAGTCCCTTTGAGATAGGGAACAGTTTTTTAAAAAAAATTATTTGGCTATGTAAAGCTTTGTGAACTTTTATTATTATTATTATTATTATTATTATTATTATTATTATTATTATTTATTAAGGAGTAGGAACCTCACCCTCCTCTGCATCTGGTCACCCTCCAAGCAGAGCAAAGATGAATGGTCCTCGTAGAGATAGATTCCAATATGTATTAAATTTCAAGAGTTCAAAGACTTGAAAGACTCCTATATTCTCCCCCTCCCCAATTTCTTAAACCATAACATCTGCAATGGGTTCACTAGATATTTGATATTCCTGTAACCCAGATTGTACATCACACTTCAGTGATAATTAGTGGAACAAATACAGCAAACCACCCAAAAAGGAATGTGCATGCAAGGGCATAATATAAACCAGACTTCAAAATTTGCATTTTATTTATTTCTTCTTACTTAACAAATGGAAGACAAGTGGTCCTAATTTTCATGCCAGCTGAGCCTCCTTTAAAGGGTCCACTTAGAGGAGCTAAGTCAACGAAGGAATAACCAGACAGCCATACGAGGATTAAGAATCTAATGCTTCTTATTTGTTCACATACACCAGTCTAAATCTAGGATTTCAACAGACCCATTTTGATTTGCACGGGGTTGGGGATCATGTATGCATGGACATGGTGAAGGGAGAGTATCTTTCCTGCAAGAGAACTCTTGTCTTGCAAGACAATAAACGATCACTGCAATGACAATCTTTTAACAAAGAAAATTCCCAATGTATGGCTACAATCCTGAATTCGGCTTCATTCACGTAACTCCCAATAAGATTTATGGCATCATGTGTAACAGGAGCAGGAGTGCAGCCCCCATGTGTACATTACTGAGAAAGGAGGGTTGCTTCCTTTTTTTTCCTGATCCAATGCTTTGTGCCTTTAACAGCTGCACGACAGACAGAAATTCATCAGGTGCGCTGACATCTCTGCATTTCTGCTTCAAGAAGACATGCACGTTTTCAGAAAGGCACCTACTAGAAGCCAAAGCGCATATTTCATTAAAATAAAGTGCATCTACTCGTCTGTTTGTTTTTGTCCTTCTTTCAACAAATTGCACTGGAGTTTGCCCAAAATGTGGCAAAACCACAGCCGGGGTAAGGAGATTTACAACATTTGCCCCTGCCACGGTTCTGATCCTGATCGCACCTTCCCCATGTGGAAAAAGCATTTTGAGAGCAAAGCAAGCACTAAATATGGCCAAATGATGACAGCTCTGTATAACAAGCCAGGGTGCAAATAGTTCAGCCACCCTGCATCGCCTAGCAGGGTGGGAACACATGGTCAGCAAGAGAAGGTACAAGTTGAAACCTACCCTGAAAGGTCCTCCACAGCAACTCACAGCCCAATCCTATCCTAAAGATATGCTGGCACATCTCCATCCATGCCAGGCCAACACAATGTGCTGAGATACTCCTGTGTTGCTCCAGCCAAGGACAGCCTCCATGGGCCTCGGAAGGTCTCCAGAAGTGACCCAGAAGTCACTTCCGGTCATGTCAGGAGGACTTTATGAGGCCTTCGGAGGCCGTCCTAGGCTGGAGCAATGCAGGAGCGACTGCAGACGGTGGGTCATGACTCACCTCCAAAGGTCAGAGGTGGGTCGCTGCCCTTCCAGGTTTGGGAACCGCTGGTCTATCCCATCAGCTTCCTGCCTCTTTCCTCAGGGAGAAACATGGTCAGTAGTCAAGAAAGACCAGTTCTTTTGGGTCCCCAACAGCACAGGAGCTTAGCTATCACCCCTCTGTATCCAATGAGAAGGCTGACTGAGGGGGCTCAGGAATATACCAGTATCCCAAGCAAGATCCTATACTGACTTGTTTCATATCATATATTTATTTAAAATGTTTTTATCCCACTTTTTCATTGCTCAAAATTCCAAAATTGCCATACTTCTGGCAGCTTATAGCCTTTTTTGAAGAAGAAGAAGAATCAGGGGAACTGAGTCTCTGCACACGTGAACCTTCACACAGATTCAATGAGATGAACAGGGAGGTAGCATACCTGCCTCTTCGTTAGAGGAATGTAATCACTACTGGATAAGCAACTTAGCTGAACCAAAGCCCTCTGGGCTGGGACTCTGGGATTCCTATACAGAACTGAGCATACTGTGAGCATGCTGCAACTATTAAAGAAAACTAACAGAGGTTGCAGTAGCACCAAGCATATCTTAGAAACATAGTGTTCAGGTCCCAGGTTTTATTTTAGAATACACTTATTTATTTATGCTATTTATGTCCTGCCTCCCAATTCCAAAAGGAAATACTCAAGGCAGCCTGCACAACTAAAACCAATTATACAATAAAAACAAACAGACAACTGACGGACAACAAGAACAGCAGATTCAAAACAAAGCAAAACAATGAAGACTCCAGTAAGCAAATAAGCAAAAATTACTGGGCAGCAGGTAAATTAAAAGCATATAAGTCGTAGACATTTTGTATCTTTGGAGCTGGGGTAGAGGAGGAATCATTCGCCTATATATAAACTGCTGAAAAAAAAATCATGATCAGGAGTTGGAGGAAGGGGGGGAAGGGAATGTGATTGAATTACATACATATTAAATGATATGCCTAAAATTGCCCAAGTCATTATGGTCAGCCTTACATAGATAAAACTATTAAAAGGCTTCTATGTGAAAGACATTGACTTCACTGAGTGGAACGTTCTGAAAAGTATTTTTTTTTCTCTAAAAATACCAGACCCATCTCCAGTTGGAATGCCAGTTCCAGTTCCAGAGACCTGAATAGGCTGACCACTCCATGGAAGAATTGTCTGCCTCCTCAAATTTAAGCTGGTTCTCTCTTCACTTTCAGCATTATTCAAGCACTGTGATTCAAGAATGTGGATCTTTTGCTTCTGCCCACTTTGCATCATAGGTTTTGTAGTTCTAAGGCAGTGGAAACTGTGGTTCTTGTACAAGGTTTTGTGCATAAGGATTAAAATCTTGTGATCATAATACAAATGGCTTGTCTCTTGCACATGCGTGTTGCACACATGAGAATGCAGAAGGTGCAATGTGAAATTTTCAAAAGGTTTTCAGGAACATTCTGCTCATTCCTAATCCTAAGTAGGATTCATAGGCAGATTCACCCAAAGAACGGTGCATTTCAGAATGGCCACCAGGATTTTCAGAAAAAGGCACGGGAAACATGGCTTTACTAGCTAAGAGTTTGTTTCCAGGCTCACTTCAAGATTCTGGTTTCAAGCATTAAAGCACTGCATGGTCTAGAGTTCCAACGTACCTGAAGGTGTCCTTCTCTGAAATAAAGCCCCAGGGCAAATGCTATCTTTAGAGGAATCACCATCCGGACTAACATGTCTTGGGAAAGTTTGATGTATGGCAGATCAGAGTAGAGTGCTTTTAGGAATGTCCTCCCCAATGAGTAATATCATCAAATTTTCAGTGTCAGATTTTAGGAGCTTGACCTACTCAGTTCACGAGGTGTTTGGGGTATTGTGGACTTATTTATTGTTTTGTTCTATAGTCTTGAATGATTTATGATATTACATTTTACTTGCATCTATGGTATCATCCTGAAAATATGGAAATACGTCCAGAGACTTGGAGGTAAATCCCGTTGATATCGATGCTGGAGCATTCTTTGGAGCCACCCACATAATCACATCATAACAGAAACAGTTACCTGAAACTAAGTGTGTACTCTGCATGTAAGAAACGCTTTGTGTACTGATTATGAGATCAAACATTCCTTAGATATCCTGAAAGCTGCAGTCGATGTATGCACCCTTCCAAATTCCTTGACAAATTCTCTTGAGCTGTGTGAGAGTGAGAAAGTATGCAAAAATATAGTTGTGTCGCTCTGCATTCAACCATGACTTTGGCATTTCCTGACTTTTCAAAAGGAAAACACACTCTTGGCCTGACTCCACTAACTTCAATGAAGTAGCATCAGGAGCAAAGTTAGTTCTTAGTCCTCAACTGCAAAACTGTAAAATTGACACAGAGCGATGGATTTGATTCCTGATTGCCTTTTTTTTTAGAATAAAGAAATGGGGGGGGGGGCTCTCTACAAGAAAGCCCCTCTTCACTCTGCCTGCCTTTGTTTTTGCATTCTGCTGAAAGACCCTGCGACTTCATCCAGTGAAGGGTGCCAAGTCCTCCAAGGAAACATTCAAAAGAGACCCTTGTGTTTCTCCTCTGATATTTTCTAACATGCTGGAATTTGGGCTGCATTCCACTCACCAAGCCAGCCTCACTTCCCATAAGTATTATGGGAACTTAATGTTGACTCATGTCTCCCTGCCACTTAACGTCTCCCAGGGTTGCCTTAAGTCATCTATGCTCAATTGGCATCGTCAGGGAACATGCATCATGATATACAAGAGGGTTCCTATGATAATGAGGCAGCAATGTTATTTCAGTAAATCCTCACTTAAAGTTGTTTCATTTAAAGTCGTTTCGTTTAAAGTTGATGGGAAAATGCCATGGGAACGTTTACGTTTATGGTAAAATTGGTTTCGTTATAAGTCATTTTGCTTAAAGTGCAGTTTCCCAGAAGAACCTATCGACAACTTTAAGTGAGGACTTCCTGTATTTATAATAAACTCAGCAAAGGCCTACCAAGACTGACAGGAAAGTGGAGAGAAGGAGAGTTCCTGCCTTTTCCCCAGCCCCACTCCCCATCCTCCTCCTGTATATCACCAACAGCAAAGACTCAAGTGTAGCTATACCTTGTTCCACAGAACTCAGTGGGAGCTATTAAGACCCACTATCTAAATAGCCCTGCTGCCCTGGGATTGGCTTCTTATCCAGGGTGCATACACTAGCATGATGTTGAGAAGATGTTGGAATTGGCATAGATAGACATACAGAGAGAGATTGAGAGGTCCAAAGCCTCTTCCTGAATGGGATGTTTCCTTGTGGCAATCATGGGGAGGTGCAGACCAGTGCTGCTCATGGAGAAGGTGAGGGCAGGGCTTTCTGGGGTGGGGTTTGCTGGCGCACTCATTCTCCCCACAACCACAGGTACAGGAAACATGCGGGGGATGACATGAAGAGGGCTACTGTATGCATGGAAAGCATTGTGTCCCTTTCTGTGAGATCACTTCATCCCAGCTGTTCTGTTGAGGGCATTGTCTCAGGGTTCCAATCTTCTGCACACTTACTTGAGATACTGAACACAAGGAGATTTACTTCCAAGTAAACATGCAGAAGATTCCTCTCTTCAGCAAACTCTGCGAACTGTAGTTCTAAGAGGGTACTCAGCATCTTCACCCAAAAACAATTATTACCAGGATCTTTGGAAAGAAGCCGTGACACTTTAACTGATTTAAAGCTGTTGTAAATGTGTAGTGTAGCACTGCCTTTGGCCTACTGAAACTACTCATTTCCTACTGACTCATAAAACTTGTGATATGGGCCCTTCTTCTAATCGACTGAATTTTTTGCTACTATAAGGATTGCATTTTATTTACAGAAACCTGAATACAGTCATTCCAGTTGTGTGGCACCAAAAACTTGTGAAGCTCTGCAAGTAAAAAAGTGTTTAGGGCAGTAATTAATACAGTAGACCAGCGGTTCTTCTCAAAGTTCTCCCCGCAAGGTGGGGAGAACTTTGAGTGTTTGTGGGGGCGGAGCCAGCAGCGGCGGCAGCGATCCAGGCAGTGGTGTTGCTCCACCCCCACGTGGGGGGGCCGCTGACGCAACGCCGCCCCATGTGACGCATCACCATGTGGACGGGCGCGTGACATCACGCCCTGCCTCCAAACACCCCCTCCGCTATTTTCACTTGTATTTGGAGCCGTTCGGAGCGCGAGGGCGGGTGGGAGGGCCGAAACGCAGCCATCCCGGCTGCGAAGAAGGTACGTTTTCGCCCCCCCTAAGCCCGCGATTCTACCCCTTCAGCCTGGGGGCCCTGGGCACCACTTGGTGCCCTGGGCACCAAGGCCCCCCCTTACGACACTTCTGGATCCAGGGGATCGCCACTGCCACTGTCAAAACCACGCCCAAAAACGCCCCCGCTGCACTTACAGGGGCTTGGGGGAGCTTCGGGGATTCTTGCGCAACCCCCTGCAGGCCCCCCCAATCTTCAGATCGCTGTTTTGTGGTGATCTCCGAGCGTTTCCAGTTTTCATGAAAACCGGATGCACTCAAAGATCGCCGCAAAACAGCAATCCGAAGATTGGGGAGGCCTGCAGAGGGTCGCGCAGGCCTCCCTGAAGCTCCCCCAAGCCCAGGTAAGTGCAGCAAGGGCTATTTTGGGCAATTTGGCGGCAGTGGTGATCTTTTGGATCGACACCGCCGTCATGCTGTCCCCACCCCTTAAGGGGGTACAGGACATCTCAATGGTGGGTCACGACCCACAGTTTGAGAAACACTGCAGTAGACCCTTTCTATCCATGGTTTGGGATCCATTATGGATTTGACTCACCGCAGATCCCAGACCCGCGATGTCCACCTTAAAATCTCTGTAAAAAGGGGGGGGAGGTAAAAAAAACGTGAGGGTTTTACCTTTTAGAACCGCTGTGTGTTCTTGCTTATAACAGCCTGGAATCGCACTGTTATAAATCGCGCAAGGTCACTCCAGAATACATTGCAATGCATTCTCAAGCTATTTTGAGAGAGGGAGGGGAAGTCGTGCAACCTGGAAGAGGCTTCCAGAGCACGTTTTCAGCCTATTATAAGCTAGAACACGCAGCGGTTTGCTTCTAAAAGATTAAAAACCCGTGTTTTAAAACTTTTTCCTTTTTACAGTTATTTGGGACTCCAGTATCCGTAGATCCGCGCTATCTGCGGGGGTGGATGGGTGGGTCTGGATCAGATTCCCCGCGTATAGCGAGATCCGACTGTATATCATCTTTGAGACAAAACAATAACCACAACTGAGTGTTGAGGAAAGCAAGGGAAATAACATAATAATGTATTTTATTTATATCTCACCTTTCTTCCATCATAAAATTCAAGTAGCATACAAAAGAACCTCAGGCAGCTTCAAAACCAGACACTTACCAGATCCAGACTTGCTTAATGTCAATCAGGTGACTTTCAGGCCATCATAGGGGTGATGATGATGGGGATAAGAATAGAATTTACTTCAAGACTGTTCACTTGTTAAGCCTTCACACATTCAGTGAATGCATGGGGGAACAGGATGTGCACCTGGACCGTCCCGTCCCCCGGTGTTATCAACCACCTCAGTGTTCATGTTTCTCCATGCAATCAAGGTTCTGGGCAATTGTGTGGTTTCCCAGTTGTGTGGAGGAGCCCTACATGCATAGAGATCCCAGGACATGGTCTGAGGGTTTGTAGTACAGCCACCTTGATGGAGCTAAGCAGGTCTAAGTCTGGTCAGTGCCTAGATGGGCTTGGAATCCCATGTACCATGAAGTTCCATGATGGAAAAAAGGAAGGATATACATGTAATAAATACAGAGTATGGAGTCTCTTATGAATGCTGAAGGTGTGGCCATCAGGGCATGGCCAGTAGGGGCAATCCCATTTCCTTCTATGGTTTAGTCTACACATGTGGGCAGAGAACATCTGTATTGGATTTCTCACATTAAGTATTCTATTAATGCTCAACTGGGGCTACCCTGGTCCATATAATTTGGAAATAATGATCATATTGGTAATTGGTTAGTATTGTATATGAAATAAGCTCAGTACATCAGTTGACTAGCTTACGGTCCAATCCAGTCTGGGTCAGGCGATGGTGGCACTCCTCTTCTGCTGGCACTGACTACTGTAAAGGGCAGAACAGGGGCAGGGAGAGTGCGGAACGGGGCAGCGATGGGGCATGGGTGGATCAGGTCTGGGAAGGGGTGGGTTCTGCGCTGCCGAATTAGGTGGGACGGATCCGAGTAGGCTGGGGCATTACTCGGGGTAAGGGGATGAATATCCCCTTACTCTGAGTGGACCCCCAGCCCACGCCTCTCCAGCACAGGATACAGTGGGCCTGCCACCCACACTGCTCGGTGCTGGATAGGATTGGGCTGCTCATCAATGTTAGCAGATGCAGTTTTTTCCCCCTTCCTGCCTGACAAGCTGCATTGGCATAAAAATGCCTTCTTCCATGCTGTTATTCTTGGTACAAGACAGAGCCCTGTCCTCTCCTCCACTTGGTCGCTCTTGTGAGAGTCAAACAGAAATCAGAATCTGACTTTTTTAACCACTGTGAGTTTTCCTTCTATTACATACAGACTGACTTAACTTTATTTTAAATCCAAAAATTCATAGACGACTGTGTAGCCTCTGAATTCTTAATTTTTCAAATGGCATTTCTAGGATAAAAGAAGCGTTGAGCTACTCTCTCTGTTTTATTACATGAAATCCTTAGCTGAAGGGAATGACACCAAATTAAAACATTTTTTCCCAGACTCTTAGCATTAAAATGACACTCATTAGCAAGGGCACTAACATCGACTGAGGTAAGAAAAAGAGCAGGGAAGTTGAATGCCCTAAACAACAAAGTCTGCAAAGACAAAATTGAGCAATTTGTTGTTATCCACCAAGATGGATGGCTGAATGCATATCCTACACCAAATTATACATCTCGTTTGAAAGCAAGATTGCCTAGCTCTAATCAAGGCCCACAGCCTAAATGAGAAGAAATTGGGCCAGAACTGTTTTTTCAGACGAGAACAAAGAAGTCATAGGAGCAGCTAATAAAGCGCTTTGAGGTCTTCAAGAACTCTAAAATGAAGAAGCGCGACTTCTTAGCCGCAGAAAACTGCTCTTATTATTTGCTTCAGCCTGATGAAAATGTAACATTCATTTATTAGCTTATTCAACATTGTTGTTCTTTTGTGTTTGCAGGGAGAAAAACCAAATGCTCAGTGCAAAGCACAGGTCATTCTGTCTTCCATGTAGTGATCTTGTTTTCAGGGAAGGAACAGTGGGGCTCAGATCTATAACCTTTTTTCCCCCTACATATGTCAGGGTGTTGTTTTTTTGAAAATCCCCTTTGAACTTGAGGCTTGTAATTACAATGCAATGGTGGTATTTTTGTGAGCTATTAGCTTTGAGACATTTGATCTACACTTAGTTCTTATGCTAGGCAAATTGCTGGTGGAAATGAAAATGGAAGCAACAAAAGAAGCAAATGTTAAATGGGAAGACAGGCTGACGTAAGGGCGCACATGTGTCACTTTGAGAGAGAAATGTGCCTGTACAAGAGGTGAAACGAGCTTTGTACTCTTATGTCCGGAGCTGGGGTGACCCAAAGGTGCTGCAAAATATGTGTATGTTCCATTTGGGGGAACACTCTGTGGGCTACAAGTCAGGGCAATCAAGATCTATAGTTATTTTAGGCAAGTAGGTATTTCCAGGGTGGGAAAACACCCTACTTTGAGGGCCCATCTAGTGAGGAACATGGGAAGAGCCCCACTGGATTGGACCAAAGGTCCATCAAGTCCAGCCATCAAGTCCATTGTCCCAGTCCCACAGTGGCCAAACAGAGGCCTCTGGGAAGCCCATAAGCAGAGGATGAAGGCAACAGCCCTCTCCTGTGGTTGCTTCCCAGTGACTGGTACTCAAATACGTACTGCCTTTGATTCTGGAGATAGCAAATAGCATAGGCTTGCCCTCCATTAATTTGTCTGTCTGCCTTTGAAAGCCACTTAGGTCATTGCCAAATCCTGTGGCAGTGAGTTACATACCTTAGAGCCCAATCCTATCCTTTCCCCCTGCCTCTCCGTCACCTGGAGTTATCAGGATTGAACCTGGAACCTTCCACAAACACAACCTGTGCTCTGCCACTGAGCTATGGTCATTTCCTGCCGACGGAAGAGCCTCCAGGTCCCCCATGGGTGGGGGCCGCCGCCAACACGCCCCCCACGGCCGCCACACGCCCCGCCCCTGGGGAGTGTGTCGGTAGCGTAGCGCGCCTCCCCACGCGCGGACACGTCCCCCGGCACTTTTTGGCTCCTTTTTGGAGCCAAACGAGCGCAAGGAAGGGTAGGAGGGCCCAACTGCAGCCATTCTCGGCTGCGAAGAGAAGCAACGGGGCAGCAGGTAAGACTGGCCCGCGCTCTGGGGCCCACCGCCCCAATCGCCCCCGGTGGTGTGACGTCTCTGCCTGCCGATCTGTTTTATTGGATGACCCTGAATACAAGAGATATGTTCCATGTTCGCATCATGCATGACTTTATAAATGTCTGTCCTGTTCCCCTGAGTCACTTTTTTCTCAACTAAGAAGCCCAGAATGCTTTAGCCTTTCCTTATAGCAGTGGTTCCCAAACTTTTTAGCACCGGGACCCCCTTTTGTAAAATGACAATCTGTCGGGACCCCCCTAAGATCTAGGGCTGGAAGTGATGTCATTAAGCAGGAAGTGCCGGCAGGGTCGGAAGTGATGTCAGTAAGCAGGAAGTGATGTTTACATGCAGGTTTTCATGGCCAGTTGTTATGCTCAAAGTTACAATATTTAAGGGATTTTCAGCCATGTGATTTCAGTTCTTAAAATTGAAGAAATAAAGATCGATCTTACGATTGTCAGTTGAAATTCCAAATCCTGGTTCTACCGCGACGTGGAGCGGGCAAGCGGGATGGATTATCCAAAGCTGACAAAGTTGAAATCTTTAAGGTCTTCTGTGCTTGACGTTTCTCCCCAGGCATTAGGGGCTTCTTCGAAAGCGAAAAGAGAACCCAGCTGCAAGCTGGAAGGAACATGCTTCCAGCTTGCAGCTGGGTTCTCTTTTCGCTTTCGAAGAAGCCCCTAATGCCTGGGGAGAAACGTCAAGCACAGAAGACCTTAAAGATTTCAACTTTGTCAGCTTTGGATAATCCATCCCGCTTGCCCGCTCCACGTCGCGGTAGAACCAGGATTTGGAATTTCAACTGACAATCGTAAGATCGATCTTTATTTCTTCAATTTTAAGAACTGAAATCACATGGCTGAAAATCCCTTAAATATTGTAACTTTGAGCGGAAGTGATGTTATTGCTTTAATAAATTACATTGTTTAATAAATCACACTTTTTAAAGTTGTACTCATAAGCAGCCCCATTTGGGGAGTGAGTGAGCTAATATTTAACAGAGATGCTAAAAGGCAAGCAAAGTAACACAAGGTGAGCAAAGAAGTTCCAAGAGAGCATCAGACACTTCTCTCTGCAGTGGGGGTAGGAGTGAGCTGCTATCTTGGGTGTGGCCATCCAGGCAACATCCCACAACCCCCCAGAAACAGCCTCGCGACCCCCTTGGGGGTCCCAACCCCCAGGTTGGGAACCACTGCCTTATAGGGAAGATGCTTCAACTCCCTGACTATTTGTCCTGTGCCTTTTCCAGTTCTATGGTGTTCTTTTTGAGGTGTTCTGCTGCATCCCAATGCAGGGCTTTGGATAGGATTGGGCTGTGAGTATATTGGCGAACTCTCTTACACCCTACATTTTGATGAACATTGGTCTGAAAGAGAGTTGTGGGGTGGTAGGATGAAGCAGATGAAAATGCAACAACAACAAAAAAGAAACAAAAGATGCAGAATCAGCTAGGCCTGACTCTGTAGGAAGCCCAGTTTTGGGGAACTGAAGGCAGGAGTCTTTAAGAAGAGAAAAAGCAGGGATAGAATCTCCATGAAAAGTGAAGCGCAGGAAGATTTCATCCACCCACCAATGCATTGTGTCTAACAAATGTCAGTATTTATTTTTGAACAGGACAATTGTCTAATTAGAGCAACATGTTTTTTCTGGCATTCCAAATCACTTACAGTAAATTGGAAAAATATGTATTTCAAATGTTTGCGGTGGATTTATTCAAACCCAGCCCCCTCTAGATTGTCTGATCTTTATCTTAGCAGTTATGTTCTCTTTTGTAAATGAGGGTGTCATTTAAGATGTATCACAAGCTCCCTTCACTTGGAGTGGCATACAGAAAGCGAGCGAGTAGACTTTTGAGAGTTTGTCGCAATACATGAGTTTGGCAATGTCTTTTCAGTAGCCACCTTCTTGGCCTTGAACTGCAATTCACAGGTACATGCAACCCGATTTTGTGGTATACCACAACCCACAACAAAATAGTAGTGGGAGACATCATGAGTAATGCCATATGGATTCCATTTGGTTTTAGCTCTTCCTGTGAGTTTTCCATTTTCAGCCAGAAACAATGGGGCCTTATTGTCTTTTCACTTGCCTTCAGAGAAAGATGAGACAATTACATACAGTATATGAATATAAGGACCTTTGGTCTAACTGTAAGATAGGTGCATCTATTGACTTCAGAGAGACAGGAACATCATCCAGACTGTACAAACTGTTTTCTTTCGGTATATTCAATTGCTACTAGCACTACTATGAAGAAAAGGTGAAAGAGAAAGGAAGGTCTTTTATATTAGTATACCTGCCTATGTAAACCGCCTTGAATTAAAGTCGGAGGAGAAATCTGATGACCAAGAAAGGCAGTATATAAATACTGGTGTTTGTTGTGATTGTGATTGTGATTGTGATTGTGATTGTGATTGTGATTATTATTATTATTATTATTATTATTATTATTATTATTATTATTATATGGTTCATGCTGGCCGTGTGTGGACTTTAGTGTAAAGGGGCTCTATGCATGTACATGTGCAGAGAGACCTTTCAGACTAACATCTAAGCATGAATGTCAGGAGGTGTGGCCAATGTGCACAGACCCATTTCCCCCTCCCCCACCCCCACATTTTCTGAATGTGTGGAGGTGGAAGGTTAAATGGCCTTTATATTCTCTATTTCATATTTTAAAAATGTAATGGTGTGTGTGTGTGTGTGTGTGTGTGTGTGTGTTTTGAAGTAGATGCAGGGAACATGAAATCAAGCTGCAGTTCCCAGGAAGCATTTAATGTGCATGTGTATGACACCATCAGTGTGCATGTGCCAACATTATAAATCAGGAGATAACTCATGGAAAACAAATGAGTTTCTTCTTTGAATATGGGGGGGGGGTGAGGAGGGGTAGGAACAAGTGAACAGCTTTATGCTCACAAAAAGAAAGGTTATTGGGTTGGTTGGTCTGATCATGTGGTTCACAGCAATCAGTGTCATTGAGAGGAAGTGGTTAACGTTAAAGAACTCCTGCACATGTGCCTACGGAGCAGCTGGCTTTGGGTGCCTGAACCACTGAACACTGACAGAGCATCTTCAGAACTTTGTTTAACATTTCAAGCTGGAGAAGAATTGGGGGGGGGGGATGGTGGTCAATTCCAAACACAGTCAAACATTCCAAACTAGTCAAATTCATATCCTGAACCAGGTGTTTACAGATTTCACCATCACGCCTTGTATGATGTGCTTCACATGCATTTTCTCAATAATACAACACTTTTACGTAAACACTTAAGAGTTGGTTCATTTTCATAGCTGCTAGCTTGGAGTAAGATACAAGGAACTGAATATTCCTGTGAGAAGACAGGTCCTCTTTTCACAGGTACACTCCGATCTCTTCCTGCTCAACACCTTCTCTGCATGATGTGGACATGCTGTTAGGATCCAAAATGAAGGCCTCAACTTTACTTAGCCAGAGCCTGGCCATTTCCTAGCCTGCTTGCAATGTTGTTTTGCAAGTTTCTTGTAGAAAACTGATTTAAGAGCTGAGAAGGGTGCTGAAACTGTACAAAGTTCCGGCTATAATTGCAATGGTCTGTGCACAAAGGCAGTGAGATAATAATGGAGTACATCTTGACCCAAGAAGGAGAATGTGGTAATAATAGGCCAGTGTATTCCAGCCTGCAAATCAGTCCTTGGGAAGCCCCCTTTCCTCACCCACCTGTTTCCACCTCGATGAGACAAGAGCCAAGGGACAAAGGGGAAGAGGGAGGTTTTGGGAAAGTCTTGGGAGGGGCTGTGATGGAAGAAAAATAAGTTGCACCCTTAGATTCAGGGTCTCTCTCATTTTTTTTTTTCATCTGCTGAGAGTCCTTGAAGTTGAACCAGTGCCAGCTCTTCTGCGGCAACAACAGCTACCTTGGGTAGCTACTACGCCTGTATAACCTGTCTGTTTGTTGGAGCTTGACTCTGAGGCTGTAAAAGAGCCTCAGCAGACAAGACTTTTCTCTGCCTCAGTGTTTTGTGTGCGATCTATCTCAATAAAAGCTGCGGCTGCTAATATCTGGAGTGTGACTGTATTTCCTCCCACCAAGACACATGCGATCCTGCTGCCTCTCGCAGTACGGGAACTGGCCATTCATGTGTTGGGACAAGAAAGCCTAAAGGTGAAGGGGGCTAGCCCCTCCCTGCCCCCAGAGCCTGTTTCTAACTATACCCTCACCATTCTTATGACCACCAGAGTGCTATCACTGAGATTTGAAAGCTGTGCGCTGAGGAAGCCATGCCTTAAATTAAGGTGAGCAGCAGGGACTATGGGCCTAATCCTATCCACCTCCCCCACTGGTGTAACGAGCGTTGTGCCAGAGGAGACTGCTTGACGGCATTCGCAAAGCACCCTCTGCCAGCAAGTGCTGCAGGCCTGCTGGCGGGGAGGCCAGAGCAGCCTCCCACATGCTGGCGGAACCATGACAAAGCAGGTAAGCCCATGCAGGGAGTTGGAGGGAGGAGGGGAGGGGGTTGAATGGGGCAGGGGAAGGGGCGGGGAAGAGGGCAGAACAGACCTTCCCAGGTCAACGCGGACTTGTGTCCGTGTTGACCCATAGCAGCTGCTGTGGCTTACCTTGAGGAGACCTCCAGCAGCTGAAAATCCCCCACAGGATACAGCGATAGCCATGCCGGCGCCACTGTAACACCATGCAGGGATTTAGGTAGAATTGAGCTATAAGAGAAGGTGGCACCTACTGTACATACAGCACACATAAGAGATGGATAAAACTCTTCACTGGTTTCTTCCATACTAGAAGACAATATTTACATGGATTTTTTTTTCTTCTTGCTAAAAAAACATGTACTTTATGTGCATACAACTGAATTGCACATGACACTGTGGATTTAGCAGGGAGTAGCTGACTGTCTTGGGTAATGCTGTCTGCTACTTTTGTAATGGACCCATGTTGATTGTATTTCTTTTAATTTTTGAACCAAATTCAGAGCTGAAGTAACTCAAGGGCCTCACCCATAGAATTGTGCTGAACTTGCAAGGGCAATTTAAAATGTAAATGTATGTAATGCACTGTGATTGAACAAATACGTTATGTTTTACATTAGGCATCATTATATATACACACACACACACACCCCTCTAAAATACAATACACTGCTACAATCTCATCATTATAGCTTGTTTGCTTGCCATGTAAAGTTATTCACAGCATTAGGCAAAAATTAGCATTGTGAAGGAATTTGAGAACAAATTAAGAATTTTGACCACACAAAAGAAGGTTCTGGCATCATAGCGGATGGCTGTGCAGCGAGGAGGAGGGGGTAACGCGGCAGTGGGGGGAGGGGTGATGCGGCAGTGGGGGTGACGCACCGACGCAGCCGACCTCCCGCCGGGGGTGACGTGCCTGCTAGTGACGCCATTGCATCTGTGATCCAGTTGGTTTGTAAGAAAGGCTGATAGATAACTAGTCGATTTTTACACATGAGCGTGCGCGCGCGCGCGCACACACACACACACACACACACACACACACACACACACACACACACACACACACACACACACACGTTCTTATATTTAGGCAGGTTATACCAGACCCAAACTACTTGTGAGGCAGGTTTGAGCATTTTGGTATGTTCTGTGAAGCCAAATCAGCAGATCTGGCAGCGTTTTATGATTGAGGGTTATTTTTCCTTACAGCAATGCAAGACACCTTTGTGTACCAATCTGCAGGTTGCAGCCAGATGTCCAGACCAGACGGTGCTTACCTCCCAAACTGGCCCATTACATGGGCACAGGCACAGCAGACTTTTCTGTCCACCCAGTATGTCTGTGTCAATTCTACCATCTACACGGTGAAGGAACTTGCAAAAATCCCTTGTGCGTAGGACAAAATTGGATGGTTGATTTCCTTCATTCAGCACTGTACTTTTAGCTAATGGCAATGGCTTGTATGATGCATGTAAGTGGCACAGGCAGGGCTGATGCTCTAGGAGGTAGACAGGGAGGGCAGGTTTGCTTATGCCTCCCTCCATACGATGGGCTGAATCAGGAGGTAAGCATTGTCCAATTAGGCCCAATGAATCTGGGACACCCAGTGGAAAGGAAGTTTCTCCTCCATGACAAGATTGCTGCTATGTATAACACTTTCTCCCAGAGGAATGTATCATATGGCAACTATTCACTTATATGGGAGGAGGAAAGGGGTGTGCACAGGAAGGCTGCAGAAAAGAGGAAGGGGATAGCAGGATGTGGAGAGAATCGTGCACATAATAATAATAAAAAAAATTGCATCTAGTAACAATTGCCAGCTATCTAACATCACCTTCTTGTTCAAGTAAATATTGAAAATGAACATCATTACCAGTTGAAATCCGCGATGATTCACGACTGCACTATTTTGGTTAACTTGCGACAAGCAGATCTCAGAGAGGAGAGAAGCTCTGAACACAACATCACCAGGCAATAAGAACCATTTTCCAAGACCGTGAGGAGGCTTTCCTCCCAGGTATGTCTCATTATTCACCCAAGGTGGTATTATAATTATACCCCACAAGGAAAGAAAAGTTATTACAAAAATGTTTTATCAAAAGTAGTTAGAAAATGGTGACCATGCTTACTGTTCTTCTAGCATGCATTCAGGCTCTTTCAGAAAACACTGAGAATCCTCTAACATCAACATGCTTTATTTTCCTTCTTTTCTTGTGGCTGTTATGAACTCTTTTTAATACTTGGTGACTGAACATAAATTGAATACACCCTTCGCTCCCCATCAATGCCTTTCCTGTATGTTCTCACCGTGTGTGTGTGTGTGTGTGTGTGTGTGAGAGAGAGAGAGAGAGAGAGAGAGAGAGAGAGAGAGAGAGAGAGAGAGAGAGAGAGAGAGGTGGTTTAATGTGTGTGAGTGAGCACCTTTTAAATGCATTTTTGGTGCTTCTGGTTTTCTACAAATTGCTTATGTATACAATTCTCTCTCTCACTGAGTTTATTCTATTAACGCTGTGAATTGCTAGCTGTTTGTTTTCTGGAACGCTGGCAAAGCTGTCAACATTTTTTTTTCTCACAGGATTTTTGTGACTGTTTACATTTCTCCCAAATTTTTATATACAAGTCTTTCTTTCATGGAGTATATTCTATTTACTTTCTAAATTGCCAGTGCTTTCTTTTCTAGATCGTTTACTCTGCTGTCAACAGGGTTTTTTTTTTCCCCTCACAAGATTTGTGTTTGCGCTCACATTCAAACCTTTCATTTCCCCTTATTTTAGTCCCCACATTTTCAGGCTGTTATTAAATTGCTCCTCTTCTGACTTGGATAACTTGGGTTGGATCCAAAGGCCTTTCCACATGCAGAAGCTATCATCTACTCATAGAGGGGCTATTTTACATCTTGTGCTAGAGCAGTGCAAAAGAAAATGAAACTAAAGAAATCCAACGATGTCCCTCACTTGTGCGTGAACTCTTGTGCAAGTTCTTGAGGCATGTGTGTGGCATTACGCTAGTAGCTATGTGGCTTCTGCTCATGGCTCATCAAATCCAGCTCACTTTCTATGGGTTTCTATGCGCCAGTGCCTTATTGTTTCTTTTTTTTCTTATACGTAAAATGTTTCCATCTTTTTTTTCCTTTTATAATTTTGCACTGTCTATTTTCCCCAGATTGCATGAGTTTGCCTTCTTCCTTGTGGTCAATTGCCTCTCTTATATCAGTCTGTCAGCCTTCTCCCCTCTGTCTCAGAAATGTGTCCCTGCTTCAGATTGTAACTGCCTTTCTTGTCATAAAGCCTACACTTCACAAAGTCTCTTCGTTGATGTTTTGCTAAAAAAAAGGAGGGGGGGTTCTCAACCAGTGGTACTAGTACCACCAGTGGTACTTCAGCTGACTGCTGGTGGTACTCGGACCGCTGGACCACCAGAACCCCGCTCTGATGCAGCGCTTCTGGAGGCGCATTTTCGCTTCCGAGAGGCTCCTGCTTTTGGCCGAGCCTCTTGGGAATGCTGAGAATGGCCCTACCTCCCACCCAGAGCCTCCTATCTGTGTTTTCTGGCTTCTGAAAACCCTGAAGTAACTGGCAATGATGTCATTGCCAGTCACTTCCGGTGGTACGCAGAAGGAGAGTGGCGCTGAAGGTGGTACTCGGTCAGGAAGGACTTGAGAACCCCTGTACTAGAGTTTGCCCTCTCCACAAAAATGTGTATGGAGGCTGAATCCTGTTCTGCTCAGTATCATGCCCTCCATCACTGACTGTGTTCTTGCTCCTTGTACTTGCACACAATCATCTGTTGTCAGGAATTCTCAGAATCCACCAACTGCAACAATTTCTGATCTTTTAAGCAACATATCCCCCCCCTCTTGAAAAGCTAAGATTCTCCTGCAGACCTCTTAATATCTCCACTCTATCATCCTGTTCTGCCCTCTTCCCAAGTCCATTTGGGTGATCTGTATATATATATATAGATTAACCACTTTATGAAGAGGGTGTGTACTAAAACATTAATTGTGACGTCTGACAGAAAGCTTTCTGCAATAATCAGCAAAAACACAGGCTGTAGAAGTATGCATATAGAATTTGTTATGCTTAGTTCTGTCCCTGACATAAAAAGGTAAAGGTGACCCCTGACAATTAAGTCCAGTCGTGTCCGACTCTAGGGTGTGGTGCTCATCCCCATTTCAAAGCCAAAGAGCCAGCGTTGTCCGAAGACGCCTCCGTGGTCATGTGGCTGGCATGACTCTCCTTGCCGCAGCGCATAGCATGCAGTTGGAACATGGAGCGCTGTTTACCTTCCCACAAGCGGTATCTATTTATCTACTCGCATTAACATGCTTTGGAGCTGGCCAAGCAACGAGAGCTCACCCCGTCGCGGATTCGAACTGCTGACCTTTCAATCGACAGCAAATGATTCAGTGGTTTAACCCACTGCGCCACCCGCTGGCCTGTCCCTGACATAGAACCCCCATAAAAAGATCAAAACTAACTAAGGTACAGCCCAATCCTATTGAAGAGCAGAGCTGGCAGAACACATGTTCTGCCGGCATTGGCTGCTGGAAAAGCGCCATAAAGCACTTTGCAACGCAGTGCAAGGAGCCGACGCACATAAGAACATAAGAAAAGCCCTGCTGGATCAGGCCCAAAGCCCATCTAGTCCAGCTTCCTGTATCACACAGTGGCCCCACCAGATGCCTCAGGGAGCAGAAGACAACAAGATAACCTATTTCCCGTTGACACTCCCTTGCACCTGGCACAGAGAAAACCCACTTCTAAAACCTGGAGGCAGAGGAGGAGCCAGACCATTTTTGATCCGGGGCCCAAACCCTTGACGCCCCCCCCCCATAAAAACGCGCGGCCGTAATCCTTTACGCCCCACAGCGCAGCCGCGCAGCAAATTTTTGGGATTTTTTGATTTCAGTTTGGAAGCCTCCTTGTCCACTTTGTACCTCCTGTCTCCATTTCCAGCAGCACACATGATGAGGCATTCATAATGATGTGAATTTTGCTCTGCAGAATAAACTTGAAAGTGTTCCAAACATCAATTTTGTGAATTTTGCTCTGCAGAATAAACTTGAAAGTGTATTGCCCCTTAATGCCCTCTGGGGGGGGGGGGTGAATCAGGACTCCTGGGCTGCTAGGCAAGGCTGCAATGCAAGGGGGGGAAAAACTACAAAGCCCCGTTACTTCTAAAAAAAACCTTTAAAAAACCCGGAAAAAAACGGGAAAAAACAAAAGAAAAAACCGAAACCTAGGATGTCTCCCGCCCCTCCAGAGGCCCTCTACGCCCCCCCAGGAGCCTCTCTGCCCTTACGCCCTGGGGCCCACTGCCCCAGGGCCCCATATCAGCCTACGCCCCTGCCTGGAGGTTGCTTATGGCTTGTAATCTGTGATGGTCTTTTCCTCCATGAATCTGTCCAAACCCCTTTTAAAGCCATGTAGGCCAGGTGCCATCACCACATCCTGTGGCAAGGAGTTCCACAGATGAATTACACGCTGGGTAAAGAAATATTTTCTTTTGTCCGTTCTAACTCTCCCTCCACTCAATTTTAGTGTATGTCCCCTGGTTCTGGTGTTGTGCGAGAGGGAGAAGAATTTCCCTCTATCCACTCTCTCCATCCCATGCATAATTTTATAAGTCTCAATCATGTCCCCCCTCAGGCGTCTTTTTTCTAGGCTGAAAAGCCCCAGACGCTGTAGCCTTTCCTCATAAGGGAGGTGCTCCAGCCCACGAAACATTCTGGTCGCTCTTTTCTGCACCTTTTCCAATTCAACTATATCCTTTTTGAGGTGTGGTGACCAGAACTGGACACAATACTCCAGATGTGGCCTTACCATTGATTTGTACAAAGGCATAATGATATTGGCCGTTTTATTCTCAATCCCTTTTTTAATGATCCCGAGCATGGAATTGGCCTTCTTCACAGCCGCCGCACACTGGGTCGACACTTTCATCGACCTGTCCACCAGCACCCCAAGATCTCTCTCTTGATCCGTCACAGACAACTCAGAACCCATTAGCGTATATGTGAAATTTTGGTTTCTTGCCCCAATGTGCATCACTTTGCACTTACTTACATTGAAGCGCATCTGCCATTTTGCTGCCCATTTTCCCAGTTTGGAGAGATCCTTCTGGAGCTCTTCACAATCCCTGCTGGTCTTCACCACCCGGAAAAGTTTAGTGTCATCTGCAAACTTGGCCACCTCACTGCCTATCCCCGACTCCAGGTCATTTATGAATAAGTTGAAAAGCACCGGTCCCAAGACCGATCCTTGGGGCACACCGCTTTTCACCTCTCGCCATTGTGAAAATTGCCCATTGACTCCCACTCGCTGTTTCCTGGTCTTCAACCAGTTCCTAATCCACAAGAGGACCTGCCCTCTTATTCCCTGACTGTGGAGTTTTCTCAGGAGCCTTTCATGAGGGATTGTGTGAAACGCCTTCTGGAAATCCAGATATATAATATCTACAGGTTCGCTCGCATCCACATGCCTGTTGACCTTTTCAAAAAATTCTAACAGGTTTGTGAGGCAAGACTTCCCCTTGCAGAAGCCATGCTGACTCTCCCTCAGCAGAGCTTGTTCTTCTATGTATTTTAAGATTTTATCCTTAATGAGACTTTCCACCATCTTCCCTGGAACAGATGTTAGGCTGACCGGCCTGTAGTTTCCCGGGTCCCCCCTCCTTCCTTTTTTAAAGATTGGCGTGACATTAGCAATCCTCCAATCCTCTGGCACAGTGGCCATTTTAAGGGACAAGTTGCATATTTTGGTCAATAGGTCAGCAACTTCATTCTTGAGTTCCTTCAGAACTCTTGGGTGGATGCCATCCGGGCCTGGTGATTTATTGATCTTTATTTTGTCAATTAAGTCTGAGACGTCTTCTCTTTTAACCTTTATTTGACTTAATTCTTTAGTCAGGGGAGACCGTTCCGGCAGCGGTATTTGCCGGAGGTCTTCTGCCGTGAAGACAGATGCAAAGAACTCATTTAATTTCTCTGCAGTCTCCAAGTCCCCTTTTATCACCCCTTTCTCTCACTCACCATCCAGCGGACCAACCGTTTCCCTGGCAGGTTTCCTGCTTCTAACATATTTGAAGAAGCTTTTATTATTCCCTTTTATGTTGCCTGCCATACGTTCCTCAAAGTCTTGCTTGGCCTCCCGTATCATCTTTTTACATTTCTTTTGCCACAGTTTGTGCTCCTGTTTATTTTCCTCACTAGGGCAAGACTTCCATTTACGGAAGGAAGCTTCCTTGCCTTTTACAGCCTCCTTAACTGTGCTTGTTAGCCATGCCGGCACCCTCCTGGACTTGGTCGAGCCCTTCCTCCTTTGTGGGATACACTCCCGCTGGGCCTCTATGACTGTTGTTTTAAACAGCCTCCATGCACTCTGGAGCGATTGGACTCTTTTTACCTTCCCTTTCAGCATTTTTTAAACTAGTCTCCTCATTTTGGGGAAGTCTGCCCTTCGGAAGTCAAGGGTTTTCGTGTCAGATTTGCTCGGCACTCTCCCTCCGACATGCATGGCGAAACAGATCACAGCATGGTCACTGTTCCCCAACGGTTCAGTAACATTTACCTCCCTGACCAGATCTTGAGTGTCACACAATATCAAATCCAGAGTCACCTGTCCTCTGGTCGGTTCCGTGACAAGCTGCTCTAAGGCACAGTCATTTAACATATCCAGAAATCCAGTCTCTCTTTCATGACCTGAGCATGAATTGACCCAGTCGATGTGAGGATAATTGAAGTCCCCCATGACTACAACCCTGTCTCTCGTTGACACCTCCCTGATTTGCTTCCTCATTTCAAGATTCCCTTCAGGTTTTTGATCTGGAGGACGGTAGCATGCCCCTACTATTACATCACTCTTGGAGCCTGGTAATCTAACCCACAGTGATTCTACGGAGGAGTCAGAGCCCCCCTCCAGCTCTACTCTGGTGGATTCTACCCCCTCTTTTACATAGATGGCCACCCCACCTCCAACACGCCCCTCTCTGTCCCTCCTATAGAGTTTATATCCTGGAATTGCAGTATCCCACTGGTTCTCCGCATTCCACCAGGTTTCTGTTATACCTACTATGTCAATGTTTTCCCTAGCCACCAAACATTCCAGTTCTCCCATCTTTGCCCGTAGACTTCGGGCATTTGCATAAAGGCACTTATATGCCTGGTCCCCCAAAGAAGGGCTGCATGTTTGCACCTTTATTCCTGCAGCCTTCTGTCCTGCCTGGCTGTCATGTCCCATCACGCTACCACTCCCAATTCTTACTCTGTTATTACTTGACTGTTCCCCATCCTCTGCACCCTCATTCCCTAGGGATGAGGAGTCCCGAACCGGATGCCCCTCGGCTCCTGTCGGCTTTCCCCCAGGAGTGAGTTTAAAAGCTGCTCTGCCACCTTCTTAATGTTACGCGCCAGCATCTGGTTCCGTTTTGGTTCAAGTGAAGCCCATCCCTCTTGTACAGGCCCGGCTTGTCCCAAAACATTCCCCAGTGCCTAACAAACTTAAACCCCTCCTCCTGACACCAGTGTCTCATCCACGCATTGAGACCCCTGAGCTCCGCCTGCCTAGCTGGCCCTGCGCGTGGAACAGGTAGCACTTCTGAGAACGCTACCTTTGGGGTCCTGGATTTGAGCTTCCTACCTAGCAACCTAAATTTGGCCTCCAGGACCGCCCGGCTACATTTCCCCACGTCGTTGGTGCCAACATGCACCACAACCGCTACCTCCTCCCCAGCACTCTCTACCAGCCTATCTGGACGAGAGGTGATGTCCGCAACCTTCGCACCAGGTAGGCAAGTCACCATGCGGTCCTCACATCCGTCACAGACCCCCCTCTCTATGTTCCTGACTATAGAGTCACCCACGACAAGAAGCCCCCTTTGCCCCCTCCCCGGAGGAGTATCCATAGTGCGACTGGATACGGGCCCATCACCTGAAGAAGGGGTCCCCACTGTGGGATTGTTTCCCTCTTTTCCGGAGCGATGTCCTCCAGCCCTGAGACTCCCTTTCCTGGCAGCTGAGGAGCTGGCCAACTGAGGGTGGGACGATGCCTCCACGTCCCTAGAAGTCTCACCCTGGTTCCTCTCTACCTGTCTCTGCTTCTCCAGGTCAGCAACCGTGACTTCAAGGGAGCGAATCCGTTCCATGAGAGCCTGGAGCTCTTTGCACCGAGCACACACCCATGACTTGTGCCCAAGAGGCAGATAGTCATACATGTGACACTCAATGCAAAACACTGGATAGCCCCCACCCCTCTGCTGGCTGTCTGACTGCATAGCTTTTGAGTGTAAGTTATGGATTTACCAAAGTTTGGGTACCTTAACCAGTGAGAAGACCTAAGAGGGGTGGCACGGGGTGGGGGGAGGAGGGTGAAAAAGGGAGGAGATGGGGCAGGGTGGGCAGATTGGGCTCAGGAGGGCGCACACCAATCCAAACCAAACCCCCTTCCCGGGACTGAACCACCTGTATATATCTCCCAGGCTTACCCCAAGGAGACTTCCAGCAGCCATGTACAGAGGTGCCTAAACATGGTTCCATGCTAGGCCTAGCTTGGTATGTCAAAGGCTCCATTTTCTCCAAGGCATTCAGTCTTCGGCCTTAACTGGGGGGGGGGGGCAGCATTCTGCATGGCTGCAGCCCATCAGCCTGAACTCTCCGATTGCAATCCAGGCTGGGGAGGGAGAAAATAACACTCGCAGGCCCATGCTGTTGCCTGGCAACGAAAGTGGGGAGCTGTGAAGCTTAACTGATTTACAATGGAACATAAACACAGATCCCATGCAGACTACCATTCAGACTACCATTAGCAGTATCTGATGTGTGGTATTAAAATCTTCCTTCTCACTTTCCAGGGGGGACACTGATAATCCAGCTACTCCAGGCTGAGAGAGTTCTCTCTGGGGGTGCTTCTTTGGTCATCTGCATGGGCTCAGATACTGCTCCCAACACAGAGATCCATGTGACATAGATCTCTGTGTTGGGAGCAGTATCTGAGCCCATGCAGATGATGACCAAAGCACCCCCAGAGACATGTGCATGCTGGCGGCTTGCCCCATCCGGTGTTGTAAACAGTGACGCCTTTACGAGCTGAGGGGCTTCAATGGTCTGCGCATTGAAGCTCCTGCATTTGCAGTGAGCCATTGGACAGCAATTACCATTCAGCATTGCAACGTTCACTTATAAAACATTTCCTATCATTTATTTAGTTGCTGAATTTACAAACCACTCTTTTTCCAAAGTACTCAAGGCAGTGTACAGCTTAAATGATGACTTACAATCTAAGCATAGAAAAAGAAAGGGGGAAGGAAAATAAGTCAATACCACACTGTTTCGTAATGAAGATACATGAGTGACCAGGTGGAAAGGTCACTGCAGGGGATAG
The DNA here is from genome assembly GCA_026170595.1 of Plestiodon gilberti rubricaudatus. Lineage (NCBI taxonomy): Eukaryota > Metazoa > Chordata > Lepidosauria > Squamata > Scincidae > Plestiodon > Plestiodon gilberti. The sequence continues at coordinate 116,846,452 of JANXHW010000001.1, forward strand.
TTCTTCTCTGGGGCATGAGAAGCCATGTGGCAGTTGGCTCCAGCTGAGCCAATGTCACCTCTTCTTATGATGCAGCCAAAGACACCAACTGGTGCATCTGAAAGGGGCCTGTGAGGCATATGTACGTGTGTCAAAATATACAGCTCTTCCATTTTCCAATATTTTCCATACAGCTTCCACCGATACTCAGGTATGTGTTTGTCATTTTAAAACCTACTAAATTAGTCTCTCGTTAGCTTTTCCATTACCCTAGGCTGAATATTATCCTAACCTGTCTGTAATTGCCAAGTTCAGTCGCCTTCCTTTTCAAAATATTTTCAAAATATTGCCTTCCAGCTTTCTGGGAAAGGCTTTTTCTGGACTTTTATTCTTTCGCATGCAAACCATTCATATTAATCATTGTAATCCAACTGGAGGCAGCTGCCACTGAGATTGACCGAGATATGTATATCCCCTTTACTTCTGATTCCCAGGTGTTTGTGAGGGGTTTTTTTTGCAATAGTCTGAGACCCAAACTGGAATAACACTGTACCTGTGCTGGAAGCAGAGGTCAGGTCCACTCTTTTCCACTACTTCTAGCATGGCCAGCTCTCTACACTCAAGCGTGTGGTACAGAAGTGTTTCTAATATTACAGAATGGCCTGTGATGTAAACATGGGGACCACTTCCTTCGATATTATCCGGGGAGGCAGAATGTCTTGATCAGCCCTGAACAGATAAACATTATTTTTTGCTCTACCCAGAAGGCAACTAACTGAGTATTTAGAGGAAGGAAGGTGAAGTGGTGAACTGGAAAAGATAGCGTGTTGAACAAATTAGATTGCTTTGCCCATGATTCTGAATTAGTGTACAGCGGGCCCTTCGCATCTGCAGGATGCAGGAGCCAGGATGGTGTAGTGGCTTGGGAGTCGGACTTAGACCTGGAAGATCCAGGTTCAAATCCCTGCTCAGCCACGAAGCTTCCTGGGTGACCTTGGGCCAGTCACTATCTCTCAGCCCCACCTACCTCACAGGGTTGTTGTGAGGACAAAAGGAAGGGAGGAAATATGTACACCACTCTGAGCTCCTTGGAGGAAGGGCGGTATAAAAATGTGAAAAATAAATAATCTGCAGGGGTTCCGTTACCGGAACCCCTGTGGATGCGAAAATCTGCAGATGTTCAAGTTCACGGTCGGAGTGGTCAAAGGGGGCGGTGCTGGCGCCACAGTACCTTATTGAACAGTTATGCGGGCTTGCTGCCCATTTTTTCCCTTTGGTGCCGCATTCTAAGCTTCTAAACTGCTTTGTAAAAAAGAAAACAACGCGACCGGAAGCTACTTCCAGTTGCGCACGCAACCAGAAGTTGGAACGCCTATAGTTAGGCAAGATTGTGCTGCTGTGAATATATGCGATGGGGGGAATGAGCCCAATAATGGAGCACCAGTTTATGGTCCTTGAAGCACCACTAGATAATCCATAATATTTATTCAGTGCACTAGAATTAAAAATTAAAGAGTCCGAGGTCTCAGGCCGTTTATTAGGGTTTTTAATTCTAGTATACATACTGGCCATGAAAACTTGAGAACATTTATTCAGTGCATTTTCACTGGTGAAAGTCGTATATATAAATTATGTTAGTAATCTTTACAACTACCCTATAGGGTGAGTGTTATTGTCCCTATATTGAAGATATAGGACCCATCTAGTCCCGCATCGTGTTTTCCACAGCAGCTCACCAGCTGCCTCTGGGAAGCCCACAAACAGGAGAAAAAGGCAGACTTTTTCTCACCTACCATTGATCTCTTGCCACTGGTATTCAGAGACATAATGCTTATATAGCCATCATGACTAGTTTCCAGTGGCAGACTTTTCCTCTAGGAATTTGTCGTTTAAAATCCTCTTTTAATAAGGACAAGTTAGCAGGTTAAGAGACAGAAGCTTGTCTAAGGCCACCTAGTTAGTTTGTGACCTAGGTGGTATTTGAGCTATGGACCCACCCCACCCCCCTGCCCCTTCAGCCTCTATTCTACACCAAGTGATGCAGAAGGTTTTTGTGAGATGGACCATAATGAACGTGTATTCAGTATTCAGCACCTGCCAATGTCCTCCCCATTCCCCTCAGTTCTTCATTGTGACATCATATTCCACTTTATTCTGGAAAAGGAATAATTCTCTCTTGAAAGACTATATATGGAAGCTCTGTATGTGTCTATATATCAAAGTGAATTGCTAATAGTAAGTCTATGAATGTTTAACATGGCCTTATACAGGTAATTTGAAACCTTTGAATTTCCCCTCACGCATGCACACAGGCAGCATTACCTTCCTTGCCGTCAACATTTTCATTCCAATGCCATGTTTAAAATGCCTTCAGCTGCTGAACAAGACCGAAAGAGAAAATTACGGAAAAGATGAGCAAAGCGGGTACATTGCACAGCTTCATCTCTGTTCAGAACAGTTATCATTTTGTGGCTGCTTTCTGAAGCCCATCCAGCTAACCTGCTGAAGAAACTCTAATAGCAGCTGGACCTGACATCCAATCTTGCCCTTGGTGTATTAAATCATTCTGATGTAATGTCTGGCAAATCACATGGCTTTGCCTATTAAAAATCTTTCCAGAGCATGTGCTACAGCAGTCGGACAGACCATGTAATGAGCCCGCGCTCACAGCAGATAAAAGGAAAGCATTATTATGAAAACAAATCTCAAGGAAGCTCACATTTCGTTTGGAGGACTCTGCTTGGGAATGGAGGTTCATATGCTGTGTGTGTATATTTTTCCCCTCCAGAAAATACTCCCAATTCCTTATTTCATGTTACAAAGCTATTAGAGTCAGCAGCAGTTTACACTTGCATTCCAGGTGGTGCGATATAGCTCCTTATGCACTAAATCAAAAAAAGGCATTAATATGCTAAATACATTGTAGCCTATTGGCTCCCGTGGTGACAGCTCCAAAAGCTTCATGAATAATCCATGGAGCACCTGGAGGCATGAAATTTTCATGTGCAGTTTCTAGAATTTTTGCAATAAGTGCCTTATAGGGACAAACAAGTGACAGATATGCTTGGCACACACAGTTCCATAAATGAGGGGGGGGGTGCGCGCGCGCGCGCGTGTGTGTGACAACACAAGAGTGAAACTTCAGCTTCCATATCAACTGTTCAAAGAAATGTGCCTAAATTATTTCCTTGCAACCCCAAGGATGAAAAGCCATCACTTGAGATAGGATATTCAATTATTATTTATGCAGTATAGTATAGCACAAATCTCATACCCGTGTTTTGCACACCTCTAGAAAGTATCTGTAAGCGGAAGACTGGGAACTGAGGCTGAAAGATCGTGGATTTTTAATCCGTATTTATTTTGCCATTTGGTTATTCAAAGAACAATTATATCTTTATTATTAATTAACAGTATTTATATACCGCTTTTCAACAAAAAGTTCACAAAGCGGTTTACAGGTAAAATCGAATTATTAAATGGCTCCCTGTCCCAAAAGGGCTCACAATCTAAAAAAAGATGCAGAAGAACATCAGCAACAGTCACCAGAAAAACTGCGCTGGGGGTGAAAGGGGGGCAGTTACTCTCCCCCTGCTAAATATAAGAGGAGCATCAATTGAAAAAGTGCCTCTTGCCCAGTTAGCAGGGGATATATCAAATAACACAATAAAAAACAACAACTGCACAATAGCATCATACTCAGCATGCTAAAACTCCCTAATGACAAGTAATTACCAAACGCCTCACTTACAGAACAGAAAAACATCCAGTAACAGTAGTCTGAATATCCAGGATCGACCAGCACCAAGCTGAATGCAGCCTGCCAGTTAGTTAACGTCACAACCACTAAGTTCTCCCATTCAAAAATGCATCACCCCCCTTCTCCCAGAACACGCTGCCAAAGAGAGCTCTCACCATATATCGTTTTACTCTTTTGCACACTGTCGCCTTCAGAATTGCTCAAGAGTAGAGGAGCTCCACCCACAAGCACAGAGGCCTCACCAAACAGTGTTAACGCAGTAACCTGACTCTATCTGCATATGGTGTGTCAGACGAGGAAGGGAACAATCACACTGCTATTCTTTTCAGCTTGCCAACTCCATTCCCCTCCAGTAACATGGGACAAAATGGAGCAACTCCCATAAACAAGCTCTCCACCAGAACGCTCTCCTTTCTACATCACAGCTTCCCTCCCAGTCCATATTTTTTCCCCAAGATTGTAATATTTATGGAGCCAAACAGCTTTCAAGTCCAGCTTTATTGAGCTTTGGAGTTTTGTTATCACATATATAGAATATGCCATTTGGAGGAGTAGCACACATTGATTGTCTATTTAAGAAATGAAATGCCATGCTGTGTGTATAAATAACTTTTCATTTGGAGTCGCTGTGTGCATCTCTAAATGGGGACAATCAATATCTACTGTGACCGATGGGGGAATTAGCAAAGTGATAAAATTCATGCATGAGTTGCTGCTGCTGTACATCTAAAGGCACACAAATGTTACCTGGAAGAGCATATCCAAGCTGGAGGTCTATCCATCTGTCCATTTGTATCTTCTGGAAGTATTTTACAATGAGCCTTTTATGAAGGTGATTCAGTGAGTTATTACCGTTAACAAATTAAGTATTGCTTGGGTATGTCTGACATTTTAAAATCAATGTTTAAAGCTATGGATGGAGAGAAGGAACTAGAGGAGCAAGACAATCTCTTTTTACAATAAGAATCAAGAATCAAAAGACCCTCAGTACTTTTCCTGGCATGGTTGCTGCTACCTCTGAGGTTCTCCCCATGCCAAGACGGACATGTGTAAAAATTCTTCCCCTGTGGTTGAGGTTTCTGGAATGTTCACAAATCACACAGGTGACAGAATGCCCACGAGGTCACACATTGCTGGGGGTGGTGTTGTAAATACACCAGAAAGCCAAGGAGCAACTACAGAGGTAGCAGCAGCCAATCCAAGAAAGGTATGCAAAGGCAGGGCCTTGGCAATCATCCCCATGAACAAGAAATCCACATGGAGCCGGTTCCTTTGAACTGTTCAGCACATGGCCCTGTACCCAGCCACCTTGTTACTGGCAAGGCAGTAAGGGAAATGAAATAGAAGGGGCATGTGATCAAATTCACAAGACATATGATGTCTGTCATGGGGTGACTATCTGAAGATCACCACTTGGTAGGAATTAACCTTACATCCATAGACATCCATTGAACATTGGAGATTATAATGGTCCTGGTGGCAGACTAGGCCACAGTATGTCTACGAAAGTGGTCCGTAAAACCAATCATTTAAAATTTAACAGAGGCCCTCCAAAGGGCAGCATCCAGAGGGCAGAGGGCTGCTGTGAGGAGGGGAATCACTCTGGCTTCTGGCTGCGGCTGCTTGCAGGCTGGTCTGGAAGGCGTAGCTTCGGCGGTCGGAATAAATTAACTGTATTCCCAACGATCAGCTGTGATCTGTGAGCTGTAACTGATGTGGAAGTTAGCGCTGCGGAGCTCACCGACTCCGAAAATAATTACAATGTAAAATCCATTTAATTAAGAATTAATTAGCTACTGATGGGGCAGATAAGGGGCAGGGCTTGGTGTATCCCCAGCAAGTGGTCTGCGTACCTAGGGGGTACGTGTACCACAGGTTGAGAACCCCTGATTTAAATGAAGCAGGGCTGTAAATGCAGAATGTGGTGGCCTGGGTGGTCACTTGGGCTCGGTGGTTCAACTCTGTCAGACCACTACATGTGGTTACACTGGCTGCTGGTACATTTCTGAGCCCAATTCAAGATATAGTACTTGTCTTGATCCAGAGGCGTTGTTAGGGGGGGTGATGGGCCCCAAGGTGACGGGGCGCCAAGCAGCAGGGAGGTGTACTTGCCTCTGGATCTGTTGCCCCCTCCGCCGCTTGTTGTCTTCTTCAGCCGGGGATGGCCACGTCTTCGGGCACAAGATTGGCATGCCTGCCTGCCTGGGTTCCGTACGTCGCAAAAGTGGCCGAAAAAGCGCGTGTGTGTTTTTGCGCCGTGGCCAAATTGCAGCGTTGGCACGCGAAAATGATGTCCGCCCCCAGGAGGCAGAGCTTGTGGCGTCATGTGGGGGGTGACACGTCAGCGCCCCCCCATGGGGTGTAGGAACACCACTGTCTTGATCTGCATAGCCCTTTATGGCTTGAGTCCAGGGTATTTCAAGGACTGCTTTCTTCCATACACACCAGCCCGCCCCTGAGGTAATCAGAGGGGGCCCTTCTGCATGTGCCACCGTTAACTGAGGCTAGGGGGTAGCAGCAAAAGGTAGCGCCTTTTCTGTGGTGGCACCCCAATTATGGATTTGATGAGAGTCTTGCAAGTCTTTTGGCAAAGCCAAAGTTCCTTTCTCTTTTGGGTGACCTTCTGATGTAGTTGGATGGTGGGTGGATGTATTTGGTTTGATTATACCACTTTCTGATTATTGATTTGCACTGTTTTAATTTTTAATGCTGCTTGTGTTATGGATTTATTGCACTGTGTTGTTTTATACTACTGTGTTGCTTGTCATTTTATCTGTTTCTGCCACTGTGCCTTTTGATCTTTTAATTAAAAGATATTTTAATTAAAAGATAATTTATTTTTATCGCACTGCTGCTATTATATATTACCTTTCATTGTATTTTATATTTATTGTATTTTATTGTTTTTATTATACTTGTAAGCTGCCTTGAGCACCTCTTTTTGGAAGGAAAGGTGAGGTTAAAAAACATCAAATAAATACTGAGATTGTTTAAAAGGAAGAAAAAAATGCAGAGTTCAAAAAGATGTCAACTCATGCAATAGATACCATCAAAGTAATATAAAGTGTTCAAGTCTATGTAGTGTCAGGGTGGGTTGCATATTCATTAAAGATTTCACAGTATTGGCAAATAAGTCATTCTGTCACCTCTGGTTGGCTAGGAAATTTGAGCCCATCCGGAGGACGATGACAGCTTCAGTTACACATCTCTCTATCACCTTCCAGATGGATTATAGCAATGTATCATTGCTGGGCATGGTGCTCTCATCCATATGGACAAACCAGCTGGTTCACAATGAAACACGGTATCTCCTCAGCAACACAAATTAATTTGAGCACATCAAATGAGCTCTTTTAGATTTCAATAGAATACAGAACTAAGAGCAGGATCTTAGTTCTTTTTTATTTGGTGCTGGGGTTTCCAAAACAGTGGACACGTGAGATCAGGTTGCAAGATCTATTCCCCAAGTTAATTACAAGAAGCTTAGCAGGAGCCAGCCTCCCAGCTCCAGATTTTATGCAAATTAACAGTGCAAGCCTATTATGTATGTCTATTCAGACGTAAGTTCTACTGAGTTCAATGTGGCTTACCCCCAGGGAAGTATGTATAGGATTGCAGCCTTACAGCACAATCCTGTGCAGTCTGTTTAGAAGTAATCCCCAATGAGTTCAATGGTAGTTACTCCCAGGTAAGTGCATATAGGATTACAGTCCATGTTCAGTAAGAGATCAACTACAGTTAAGATTAGGATTTAGGAACAAAGGAAGATAAAGAATACATAGTAAATTTACTTTCTGCCTAAAACAGTTTAGCATAGGTCAAGAGGTAGTGAGTAAATAAGATTAAAGAGTCTAGTCCCACACATAATGAGTATTGGATTGGTGTCCAAGGGGTGGTGGACACCAATCCTATCCCCCCCCCAGCCAATCAATCCTACTCCCCACCAGCCTACGTTATGCAATGATGCCAATCAGTGGCATTTCTAGAGGGGTACTGAAAGTTGCACACAGGTCTACTCAGTGTTACACAGTGGCCCCGCCCACTTGCCATCGGAACCATTCTGAGCAGTGAAGGTTATGCTCAGGAGACTCCCTGTGCGTTGCCTTCACTGCTCAGAATGGCTCTGACAGTGAGTGAGTGGGGCCACTGTGTAACACTGAATAGACCTGTGCGCAACGTACAGTAACGCCCCCCCTCGAGGAACGCCACTGATGCCAATGGAGCAAATGGTGCATCCTATGGTGGGAGAGGGAGCAACCAGATGGACCAGAAGAGGTAAGTAAAAATATTTTTTACTTGCCTCCCCATAAGCTGCTTGGCTGCCAGTGGGTCTCCTTGGACCTATGCCAGCTATTTAGCGGGTGTAAGTCCAAGGAGCCTCAGGAGGCATGTTGAGGCAGGAAATGGGGGATAGGATCCTAGCATGTGTGACTGTCACCAAGATCCATCCCTTCCCGCCCTTGAACCGCCCCTGCCTGCTCTGCTCTCCACCCCCCTCCTCCCGCAACCCCCCCACCCCCCACTGCCACCTTACCTGGTCCGGCGTGACCTGGGTCAGCTGTTGGTATGTGCCCCGGGGCCTTCGGCCAGTGGTGCACATATGAGGCCTCTGGCCATTTGTGCCAGCAGTCCCGCAGTGCAGACAGCAGCATACCTTTTGCAATGCCAGACTGGGACTAGGGCAGCAGATCATGAGATTCACCGCTGCTGTAAACCCCAGATTGGATTGGGCTGTAAATCATTCGTATCATTTGTACCAATTATTTATTTACTTTCTTTCTTTAAATGTATAATCTATAGAGCAGCAGGATGGAGTGGCTGGGTGAGTGGTCAGCCAGGAGTGGCAACAGTTGGTCATGGGGTGCTGGGCACCCTGCTCATCACTTCCGCCAGGTCAGCCCACTGCTTCACCTGGCCTCATGGGTTGGCCAGCCCTGGATAGCACCTCTCTGCACAACCTTTCACTGTCTGGACCTAGAGCACGGATTGTGTTAGTCAGTGCACTGTTGGTCAATGGATAAAGAACCATCTGATCACTAGTGCAGGATGTCCTCCATTGGTGAATCAAGTCCACAGCTTGGGCACTCTTTTGAATTCTAAGGGTGTGCTGATGGTGAATGTTTGAATCCCTGGGTTATGCTGATCCCAGATTACTACTTTATACCTTTTGATGTAATATCTCAGTTTGTTCATTTATTAGTCAAAAATTGAGAAATTCTAAACTTCTTCATTTTTAGAAAATAAAAATTAAACAATACTAATGCCAATCTGGTACGAAGAAGGTTCATTCTTTGCAAAAAAAATGGATGTCATGCATGTCTGCATTGCTGAAGATGGAGTTAGCATGTTACGCATAGAGGCCAAAGAACTTTGTTCCCTTATGTGAAGCTGCAACTTTGAAGAATGTTGAAGATTTGTGAGATGTAGGAAGTTTGTGCAATTGCCAATTGGCCCCATTTCTGTTGGATAAGACTATGAACGTTATTAATGATTTCTTAGTGGTTTATTCAGCTCATCTATGTTTATCACAGCGTTTTAGAAAGGCGCCAAACTTTTTTCCCTATTACAAAATGCAGTGCAACACATAATTGACAAATCCTCTGTCTCTTTTCTTTAAAAAGTGCCATCATTCTCTTTCTAGTTAACAGCATTATTGATTTCTTTTTTTTTTTTACACACTTCATTTCAGTACAATCCTTGTGTGTCTGGAAAAGACGTTTTAGCTTCAATAGCAACTTTAGAGCCAGCATAGCCTGGTAGGCAGAGAGTTAGTTGGTCTTGGATCGGGGAGTCATAGGGGTCAGTCCCACCTCTACACTCTGGAACGAGGCTTTCCAGGCTTCTTCCTGCAAGTACCACTTCTCTCCAAATACCAGCTTTTGTGGATAGCTCTTCTGCAAGTACCACCATTGCCACCAGAGATGGCACTGTGCACAGGAGTGGGTGATTTGCTCTACATTTCGTGCTTTGGTCTCCAGCCTCCTTCCTCAAGCCACATCTCTTCCGAAGGGCTAGGCAGCTGCTCAGCAGCCACATCATGACTGAGAGCAAGCAGGAAGAATATTGAGGCAGTGGCAGCCCACTTCTCCCTCCAGCACCCCTGGAGGAAGGGGGGAAAAAGGGTGCTGTGGCTCCAGAGGGCCTCTGCCTGCCCACTCAGCTGCTTATGAAAGCACGAGTGGGCAAAACAGGCACTCTGGAGCCTGCTCATGCCCCCTTCCCTTCCTCACTTTCCAGCTTGCTCTGCTCCTCCTGTTTAGTTGAAATGGGACCAGCGCAGAGGATAGAGGCTCAGGCTGCATGCGTAAAGGCAGAGAAGGGAAGGGGTTGAGGGGTGCATGCTCACATGCTCACCTTGGCTCACCTCCCTCCCCACTCTGTACACACTGGGGGGGGTTGTGCGCTCACATTCACATGCGTGCAGCAAAATGGAGGGCAGCAGAATTGGGGGGGGCGGGATTCAGGTAGCAGGGAGGCACGACACATCCCTGACTCTTACCACAGTTTGGAAATCTCTACTTAAATACATTCCTCCCCTACCACTAGATAGAAATTGCAACCTCTAGTTAAGGTAAACCACTGGAACTGTCTCTCCCATGTTTAACTTTTCTTTCATGAGGATTTCAGATGTTTGTGCTCATATATCATATTGCAAGTTTATTCTTAGTGACACGGAATAGTACTTTACCTGGAGGAATACACAATCCTGGGTATTGTCATTCACTGTGCTCACAGTCATCTCCTTGGCAAAAATTCCGGATCATTGGCCGATTCAAATTTTCTAGTCTTACCTTGTATTCACCACAGCCAGCCCTTCACAGGCAGCAAAAAATACTGCTGCATAAACCATATATCAGCCTTCCCATGTGTGAGGGGGTGCTTACTGGGGACCCCGGGAGGGGCGTCGCCAGTGCCCGTTCAGCCCCCTCTGCCTCGACGTCGACCTCCAGCCCTCAGTGTCTGATTGGAGCCAGCTAGCTCCCAGGAGAATCCGCTGGTTGGGCCTCAGAATTGGCACAAGGGAAAAGGGTTAACACCACCACTTTCTCCCCTGGCCTGACTAGAGTGGATGCCTCAGGCTGTCACTCCGTTCCTCCAGCCTTCCACTAGCTAGTCGACCCCCTCACTGGCCTCAGCAGCTCCCTTATATACCCCTCCCTGCTCTGGGTCCCGCCCCCCTGGTCCCACCTCCAACCCCTTCAGCCAATCCCACCAATGGCTGGGGTTTTGTCTGACCGTGCTCTGTCCTGGGTTGGCTGGGCGAGCTGTCCCTCTAGCCCCTCTGTCGGCGGGCTCCGCCTCCGGGGAGGAGGGCTCCGGCCTCACCCTGCCAGGCCCAGGCCTGGTGGGGCGGCCGGGAGGGGTTGCGTCCTTCTGGATGCCCCCAGCTGATGCTCCGCTCTCCCCGGTGCCGCCGGGGAGAGTCGGGAGGGCGCCGCCGGTCACCGTAGCGTCTCCCAGGTGAGTGCCGGCTAAGGAAGGGAGGTTGGGGCCTGGTTTGGGGCTGCTGCCCCCTTCCACTGTTGTGTTGCTCTCCCCGGCGCCACCAGGGAGAGCCTGGGAGGCGGCGCCGGCCTCCGCCGCGTCCGCCACACCCCGCCCCTTGGTAACGGGGTCGGGGCTGGCGTCGAGGTTGGAGGGCCGGCCGGCAGGCCGCAAGGTCTCCCCCGTAGGGCGCGTCTTCCCCCGCGCCGCCGTCTGCCGCTCATGCCGCTCCCTTTCCAGGGACGCGGCATCGCTGGGGTTGGGCAAAAGGCCAGGGACCGGGCGGCCCCGCCCTGCCCGCTCGCCCGCTCGGCGGCGGCAAGTTGGTCTTCCGAGCGCGGCGGGTCGCCCGTCCCCGGACACCATGATCCCTCTAAACCACCTGACCAATTTGTGACCCACAAAGCCAAATGCAACAAATACTAAAACGGAACGTGGGAGATCCATCCGTTCTCAATTAAAACCAAAATGACCACTTAGAACAGTGATGGGCAAACCCACTCACTGCCTCAGTTAAATTGGCTCAAAAAGTAGCAGAGGGAGGCAGGAAGGAAGTCTCACTCCTTAGAAAAGTCTGGTCAGAAAAAAATGGCATAACAGGCCTCTTGTCAGATATGACAGACGCAAAATACGTAGGACACCAACTATCACTGTTGACTCTGCAAAATGAAGGTTTGGGATTTTAAAATGGCAGCCAAAATGTCAAACTGGCCAGTCTTCTACATCATGGGCCAGGTTCATCTTAGACAATACATGCCCACAAGTTAGTGTCTATGTAATATTAACACAGTTTTTTTTTTCCCAGACACACTATCGCTGTCTTGATTTGAGGCTGTCTGGAATCTACCGATTTTCAAGCCACTTAAATATAATAAAACCTGCACTGATTATATCATGATTGCTGACATAGAGTGACTGTCAGTAAGAAATTACTTTCCCTCCTTGGTATAATTTCCTCTGAAAAGTGAAAGCACAGTCAGTGATTTTCCACGAAACCCTTTTCCAATGACACTTCCCCTTAATGCCTCAATAAATTCTTTTTGAGGTCAAGCATGATTGGTCACAACCTTCCATTCACACACACACACACACACACCCCACACACACACACACACACACCCTTCACTCTCCAACAACGTTGCCTCCTCGATGTGTCTGCCTCATGTTTCTTACTTTTTTTGATTGACAAACTAGAATAAATGTGGTGTACAAAAGAGTGTGATTTCCTTTTTTAAAAAAACGAAAAGGGGGACATATTAATATTTTATTAGCATTTCTTTTCTTCCTGGGATTGATTGACAGCGCACTCAAGATAGGGAGAAAGAGCTGGTTTTTAATTATTTCCTTCAACCTGCATCGCTGCTGTCACCATGTCTTCTTGCAGTAAGCCAGTCAGATGTTTTTCTTTATTATTACCATAAGGCCGTAGCAGCCTGTAATTACTCTAAAGAATGTCTTATCTTTTCTTTCTAAGGCTTAGGCATTTTTAAAAGGGAGATGCAATTAACCTTGCAGCTGCTGATACTCTGCTCAAGTCCAGAACTGTTATTCGGTGCAGTTTCTTGTCCCCCCCCCCCCACTCTCTTTGTGCCTCTCCTTGGCTGTTTGTGAAGGACCAGGATATAATAATGGTGATATTCCGTTTCTTCAAAATGGGGTAAGAAATATACACAAGCTCCCATTGGGAATTCTTCTCAGAACCCATTTTTAACATCAGGGACATGTAAGGTTCCTCCCTTCCGGGCACCTGCACAGCAGATGCCTAAATGAACATGACCTCTGCTTCCTGCCTGGAAAACCGCCAATGCAAGGGCCGCTTTACATCATTTCACATGGCGAATAGCTCCCATGTAGTAGCTTACCAGAGCAGGCAATTTTCGCCACACCACATGACGATACATGGGTTGTACATGGTGGTATGGAGAAAATCTGCGTGCTGACCTCCTCCAGACAGACATCTCAACCTGCGAAGCCTTTGCTCAGGCACCCGCCAGGCACAAAACAGTACAGTATATACCATTTGGAGTGAAGACAGACGTAACATAAAAAGAGAGTGCACAGCAAATTCCTCAGCTTTAGGACTGAAATGGCAGATGTGCATGCCAGCAAATTGATCGCTGTCTCAACTGTCAGTCGTGCTCCTCCCTCCATGCTTCAGGCAAGCAGTCTGGTTTTAAAAAAATAAAATAAAACACAGCATAAACAGCCATGTTATGCTTTATCCAGTTATTTATTTTTGCCTTAGGAATGAAAAAGGTCCCATTTTTTAAAGTGAAAAATGTTTTATGGACTGGGAGGAGGGATTTCTTGGTGACATCACAGGAAGGTGACATCACACCAAACTATCAAGGGGGCCCCCACTGTCCCCTGCGTTTGCTGCCACTGCCGCCATCAGAGCTGCTTCAATCAGCACTCTGACCTTCTTCCTGCTTGCTGAAAGCGGATAGATAAGAGGATTGGGCTAGTGGCTGCCAGCATGCTCTGCTCTTCCTGTTTATTTTGTACAGGACAGGTATGGCGGCAGGAGGTGGTGATCCAGAGATACAGTGAAGGGGGGTAGATTGCCACACACCCCTCTCCTTACCTACACCTGCTTTCCTAAGCAGCTCATTCTGGGTGAGGAGGTGGTGGTGGGCAGGTGCATGTGTGAGAAAGTTGGGGGGGGGCAGAATTTGCATATTGCTTCAGGTGCTGTTTGGGCTCAAACCAGGCCTGCCTCAGTCTGCTATTTACAGACCAAGAGGCATTGACAAGTCGTCGTCTTCTTACAGACCCAAAGAACACACTGTCATGGTCTTCCTGGCACCGGAGACGGTTCGATCCTACCTTTCAATTGCTCCTCACTGAGAAAGGCAGCCCACTGCTGTCTTACACGGTTTCATGCTGCCTGTGCATAACTCTCACTCACTTCCTATACCTCTCCACTCCCAGGCAGGTGCTGCCAATCAGCCAGAAATGGCTCTCATTGTCCCTTATAGTGAGGGACACACACACACGCAGACACACACACACACACACACACACACACAGAGAGAGAGAGAGAGAGAGAGAGGGTATCAAAAATCCTTTTTAAGATGGCAAGACGAATTTGCAAGAGGAATTTGCAAGAGGAATGGAAACAAGGCAGATCTTGTAACAAGCTTTAAATTAGGCAAGATAAACACAGTGACAATTAGTGACAGCCTCATGGCCACGCTACGGCAGCAATCCTATACCCACTTACCTGAGAGTAACAGCGCAATCCTAACCAACTTTCCAGCGCCGGTATAGCTGCACCAACAGGGCGCACAGTGCATTTTGCAGTACAGGGGCAGTCAAGGAAGCCTCTTCAAGGTGAGGGAACATTTGTTCCTTTACCTTGGGGTGGCATTACGGCTGCACCGGCACTGGAAAGTTGGTTAGGATTGCGCTGTAAGTCTCATGGAACTCAGTGCAATGTACTTCTGAGTAGATGTGCAGAGGCTTATGCTGTGACAGCCCAATCCTATTGGGCTGGAACACTGGTGGAACGAGCATTCCGCCAGTGCAAAAGTGCTTCCTGCAGCACACAGAGCTGTGTGCTTCTAGCCCACCTCCAGAGAGGCTGGAGTAGCCCCGCATGTGGTGGCAAAAGGTGCTGAAGATCCACTGACCAAAGTAGGTCGGTAGGGGAGGATGGAATGAATGCAGAACGTGGGCAGGAGGAGGGTGGAATGGGGTGGCAACAGTTGGATCGGATCTAGGAAGGGGTAGGTTCGGTGACACAGCAGCCGCTGAATCCAAACCCTCTTCCCTGGACCCAATCCTGTGTCCTGGGCCTATTTTGCTGGCATAGGTCCAAGTAGATCCCTCTGCCTGGCATTACTGTAAAGGTGTTGCTTGAGTAGGCCTGGTCCCTCTGTTTATGTCTCTGCTATATAGTTTGCTGTTGCCGGTGAGTAGTCTTTCAAGATTAAGGGGCTGTCTGTTAACAAGGACAGGCCTACCACCCAAGGCTTGTGAGAGAGGTGTGTCATTGTCCAAGCTGGACTGCAGGTCATAGATGATAGTCATCTATGGAAAGGGGTTCTCAACCCCTGACTAGCCGCATACCACCTCTGGTAGCGCTCGTCCTTCGAGTACCACCAGAAGTGACTGGCGATTACATAATCGCCAGTTACTTCCGGGTTTTCGCATTTTCAGAGCCAGAAAAACGCAGGTAGGAAGATCAGGGTGGGTGGGAGAGCCCTTCCCAATGCTCCCGAGAGGCTCGGCCTAAGGCAGGAGCCTCTCGGAAGTGAAAATGCAGGTTAAAACCACCGCATCAGAGCGGGGTTCCGGCGGACCGGTAGTCCATGTACCACCTCTGCTCACCCGGAATACTACTGCTGATACACATACCACTGGTTCAGAACCCCTGCATTAGGGTGATTTTAGCTGAGAGCTACAGGTGATATCTTCACTCAGCAGGAAGACACAACTTTCAGTGGTGCAGTCCAATCCTATGCAGTCGCGTCGCGACGACGCGCGTCACCCCAGAGCGGGGGCGCGCGTCGCCCTTAAGGGGGAGGCTCCACCCCCGCGCGTGACGTCACGCGCAGGAGCAGAGTGCCCTTCCCGCTCCGTTTTCGGCTCATTTTGGAGCCAAAAGGACACAGGGGAGGGCGGGCGGGCCCACCTCCAATTCAAAACTGTAAGTGGGGGGGATCGCGCGTCACCCCTATACGCGCGACGCCCCCCGGTGGCCCGCCCCCCCGCTTCCCCCCGTCGACGCCAGTGATCCTATGAATGTTTAGTCAGAAATAAGCCCCATTGAGCCTCAAGGAATTTGCATGGCCTTAATGAATGACATCATAAGGAACATTGGTTGATTAGTAGCAGAAGGTGTTTTTTCCTCAAAGCCAATATATTTGCGATTCTGATGGCTAGTGTCAACGGATAATAAAACAAGTCAGGATTTCACAGTTACATGGCTGGTTTATAGTGGCTAACTGCCAAATACTATCTCTTACCATTAGCGCCAATGCAGCAGCGTTGATGGAGCACACGCTGCATTCAGTGGGGGGTGGGGTGATGAGGAGGACTGGCAGAGGTAAGCAAAAATATTTTCTACTGCCTCTGCCTCCTGGTGGCCTATGGGTCTCCTTGGACGTACACCAGCTGGCGTTGGTCCGAGGAGAAAAAGGGGGAGAGGTGGGCCGTATTTACAAAAGATGTCCAGTTTGGCCCCTAGAATAAACAAACATTTTTTAAAAAAAATTAATTGACTGCAGTTAATTAATATGCTTCAGTTGTTAACAATTGTCAACAGTTAGCAAAGACTTTTGCATAAAATGTGAATTGGGCCATCCAGATTTGGGGAACTAGAATATGACAACCCTAGCTGCAACTTGATGCTGAGTCACTGCAACTGCTGACCAGACGCAGCAGTGATGTCATTTCACCCAAATAACCTGAGGAATATGCGCTTTTTCACTGTTCCAAATGTTATTTGCTATTATTCTGCTCCTCTGACTGTTATTCAGTGATTCATTCATTATTCCATGCTATCTAGGATCTATGCTGATGGATTTGTTTTCACATGCTATCAGCATATTGAATGCATCCAACATGACAGTCTGCAAACAAATCTTGTGTTGAAAACTAGCAAGACCGAGTCTTTGTACTGAACTACGTTTCGGGGAAAAAACCCAGCAGATGCAGAACTAACTCCATTTCTCTTTTGAATTAAACTCATATGGCTTTCAATTTTTTTTAAGTCACATCTGTGCTGTGTAATAAATCTTCTGGCACCATCCCAAAGTAGTTCTTGTCTGGAAGTCTGGACATGGTTTGTGCTACCCACAAAACCTTATACATGATTTATGTATACGATCTTGCCTGCTTCTTATGTTCTGCTAAGTTCATTTAGCTGTTGGTCAGATAATGTTCTGGCAAAGACCAAAGTTGCAACACGACCACTGATGGTAATCATTACTATTTGTGTTCCTGCTGAGGCTGTTTGAGACATGGCTCTCTTGATAGCGAGCTAACTTCACTTCCACTGCTAGCTTCAGGAGAAGCCCACAGAAATAGGGCACATCCGTGACTATTACAGGAAGAAAAAATGTGTAATGATCCTGTGACTCTCTTGCTAGACATCCTGAGGAATCATGGCAGTAACTGCACACAGGAGCACAAAGCATAATATAAGAGAAAGAAATGTAACCACCCTTGGTAGACAATATACCAACCTTTGCTTTCTTGTTACCATAAGAGCCGTTGTCTTCTTGAAATATATAGCTGGAATAGCGTGCACAGTTTGAAGGAACATAGATATTCTGGCAGTCTATGTCAAGGCAAGCAGGGCAATTTATCATGCTATGCTTGCTTGCCGGTGAAGCAGAAGCCTCCAGGAGCACTCTCTGTCTTCTCCAGCAGAAGCTGACCGGGAAGAGGGGAATTAGGGACCTTGGGAATTAGGAGCTAAAGTGGCAGAGCTGGTGATTGTAGTACAGGACTTCACTTGTGAAGTCTGACCCCAGCCCAACCCACAGGGACAGGGTCCGGCACACATTTCTCTTTGTTTGCTTTCACTCTGACTGTGCCGTGGTCCAGCTTAGGACTTGCAGGATCCTTGAAGCCGACCCACATCTCAAGTTCCTGCTGCCTTTGATGTTGCTACAGTGCTGTGCAGACATTATTCATGTGGCTACCATCCACATGATGTGGGGGGGGGGGGAGATGAGTGCACTGCCAGGCCCTGCCATTGCACTGACACACTCCCAAAGCCTTGCCCACCCAGTGCAGTGGTTGTCTGCAGCCACAAATGTGCAACGCAAGGAGAGCTTCTCTCCCGTCAGACCACCTTAGAACATTCCAGGGTGCCACTCATGGAGAGAAGTTCTTGTATTCAGTGTTTGTCACTGCAGACAAATGTTGACTGCATGGGGGGGGGGGCAAGGGGGCTTTGGGAGTGCATAGATATGGGGGCAGGGTCTGCCAGTGCACTCTTGCTCCCCCTGTTGCATGGACAGTGACCTCACCATGGATAACATGCATATGGGGCTTATCAGAGTCATATGGTGACTGGGTCACCTGACCAGAAACGTTTATAATCCAAGGACTATGAAGAAAACAAAGGTGAAGGATGAGGATATAGGACATGATGACAAAGAAGCAGCACCCTGGCCTAATCCTTTCCCATGCTATCCAGTTTGCATCAGCATTAGACATGCTACATTCTCTTCCTGTATTTGCTACTTCTGACTGTTCTGAGACCACACATGCTATTGTGCGAACAGAAATAATTAGTTAATGTTTGGGGACTATCCACATAATCAGTTATTGCGGATGCCTCCTGAATGTATGGGTTGTGCCAACAATCAGAAACGGTCAGTTCAGACTACTATATTTTATCCAGTCCAATTGACCCCCACTCGTTAAATGCCAGGCCTGTTCAAGCCATACAAAGGTCCCAAAATCTCCCCTTGCTTCCCCTGTTTTTCTCAAAGCTCTCCCTCAATACATGGGAGGGGGGGAGCGATTCATCCAAACTGTTCCCGTATACATGCTGCTAATGTAGGTAGTGATTTGGGAAATCGCTATTGCTGGAGTTTCCAAATTCTGATAAAAGGTTTCCAAGCTTAATGATCAGCAACTTCAGCAAGGCAGTTTTTCAGTGCTGATACATACAGGAAGAGCTGCAGTACTCAGCTGCCACCACTATGGAAAACAGATTGGGGGTGGGGGGTGAGGTACTTTATACACTAGCGATTGCCACCAGCCAGGTGGTGGAAATGGAGAGAGAGAGAGAGAGAGAGAGAGGAATGATGAGCAGGGAAGTGCAAAATCCATCATTGAGAAGCCTGGTGATGATCTTCTGGAACTACAGACCTGCACTACTTACTTGTGTCTCATGGTGGTAGATTCTCCTCCACCACCACCCCCCAGGCCCCATCCCTAGTCTGCACTAAAAAGAGAATATCACTTGGTAGCAAGTGTTTGAATACTGTTTACTGATGAAACTTATGATGAATGGGAGCCATGGGCTTGGAAGAAGGATCAGGGATCAGATCATTGGGCATCTACTGACGTCAGTGCCTGAGCTGCTCCCTGCTAACCTCTGAAGACCCCAGCCCTGCTGTTCCCCTCTATTGCAGTAGCTATCTGTTCTCCGTTTTCCTGGGGGTTAGAGTATGAACTGGGCCTACAGGAAGAAGGCAAGTGGGCAAATGGGCAACATCAACAGCAGCAAGGAGGCTGTGGGCCCACTCATGGGAGGAGCATCCACTGAAGGCACCTTGCCAAGGACCCCCACAAAACCAGGAGCCAGCACTGGCTCTGAGGTACAAATGGCAGAGTAACTGAGTTGGTGTAAGGCATGGCAAGAGCGGTGTTTTCTCATATTTTGCGACGTGCCTAGCATTGCCAGCAGCATTTCCTGGAACATTGACAAGGCATCCCGCTAGAAATAAACCAAGGCTGAATTGAATTCATTTCCTGCATCTTTGGCATCCCCATGTCAGAAACGATAACTTATCTTTGTCTCAATCACACAGTGCGACTCTCTTCACTCTCCACTGAAACAATGTGGCATCTGGCAAAGCAAAAAAGGTGAATACCACCCAAAAACACATGTGTAGCACTTGTGAAAGATGCGTCACACAATGTTTATCCATTCACAGATAGGTCAAATGAACAGTTGGTTAACTCAGGGCTATAATCTAAAGTTTCATTGTCGTGAATCAAGAAACATTTTTGAATTTAATGTTTGACAGCCCAAACCTATGCATGTCTACTCAAAAGTAAGTCCCACTGAATTCAGTGGGACTCACTCTTACGCAAATGTGTCTAGCATGCCATTGGAGCCTGATTTATTTACTTAAAATCTTTATTTCCTGTCTTCGTCTGAATGGTATTGTAAATCTTCTCCGTTGTTTAGAACTGGTAGCCTCATTTGTAACCTAGAGAAAGAAATGTCATAAGGTTAAAAAACTTTAAAATGTTTGGTAGGGTTAGATTATCTAATCAGTTTAGATCAACAGTTCTCAAACTGGTGGGTTGACTTGTGACCCACCAGGAGAATTACTCTTTCTTGTTGGCCCCTTAAGGGGGGGGCAGCGGGGGCAGCGTTCCCGGGGATTGCACCACTGGTGGGGGAAAGTGTTCTTCCTTAACTCACCTGGGCTCCTGATGGCCTCTGGAGAGTGTGGACAAAAACCGGAAGCGGTTGTAATCACCACAGAGCAGCTATTTGCAGCACAGGAAGGCCAGCAAAGGGGTCCGCAGGCCTCCCCACACCCTCTGGAGGCTGTCAGGACCCCCAGTGAGTTAAGGAAGAACTCTTTTCCCCTGATGGCGGTGCAATTCCTGGGATCGCCGCAGACTCTGTCTCCACCCCTGCAAAGACTCAAAGTTCTCATCTCCTCACGGGGAGAACTTTGAGAACCACTGATTGGAAGTTCATCCCAAATGCATCCTTCTAATTCAAATTTGCTTGCAAAAATTCAAACATATCTTTAATATTTACCATATTACTAAAATGTAGGTTGGTAATTTCTCCTTTGTGCAAGGACAAGAGTGGAGTGACAAGACACTAAAGAGTAAAGCTATAGGATTGAGCTCGTAGGAAGCCATCCTGGAAGACAGAGGAAGTGGTAGAATATTTGTGCCTTTCAATATACTGTACTATTGTGTGAGCCCTCAGCTTCCTTAGGCCATGGCCGGCTTTCCATCAGACCGGCTCATGGACTGGAAGTCCTGTAAAAGTGTTCTGCCTCTGACACTTCCTTTGTATGTCCTTCCATTCCCTATGGAGCATATTCTTGAGGTAGGGGAGAAATTGTTTATACTGTAACATATGAAGAGCGAGTATATTTTCAATCATGATTTAAAAAAAAGAAGAAGAAAGAAATGTGCTGTTCCCATTTCCATCAGGAAAATCTAACATGTGAAGTGAGCTTGAGCAGTCATGACTACGTACATACCGGTGGCATGAATCCTGGCTCAGTTCAAACAAATGACCTTCATTTGCTGGGGTTGTGGTGAACCTAGGAGTGTGTACAAAACAACATTTTGTGTGTGCTGGGAAAACTGTACACATGGAGTGTATGCATAAGTCAGTCGCTGTGTGTGATCCTTACCCCCACCCAAAGGTGCAGAAGGATCACACACATTGGCGCACACAAAACATCACTCACATAGGATCAGGTAGATGTACTCTCTCTCTCAGTGCCCGATTCTGGTTTCTTTTCCGTGAAGGATGTTAACATGAGCCCAAATGTCTAATAATCCAGGCATTTGTCAAAGCTGCAAGCCTGACACTACTTTTCCTTCTTCTTCTTCTTCTTCTTCCTCCTCCTCCTCCTCTTCTTTACCATTTCCTGTTGCCCTTGCCCTCGTCCTATGGACCACTTGCTGGACACTGGCTCTTGCTTGGCCTACCAGGTTATGGATTGCCCTGAGCACACTATGAATTCTCTGTGTGTTAACATTAGACCCACACCTGCATGCATTCCTGACTGATGGCTAGTTCTCTGAGGATCTACAAGATTTGGCCAATGGGTGGTAAATTGGAACATAAATCCTGGCTAGGGAAGCGCTCAGGCAAGCTTAAGCCTGTAATGCAGGGAAGAAGCTTTACAAGCCTGAGCTTGCTGGCAGAAATAACATTCATCTTTCCTTGAATTGTATTTTGATTTTTCCCCCTTTTCCCAGTGAATAGTTTTAAGTTGCAATTTTAATGCTTTTAGTGGGCTTCTGGAAATCAGTATCTGAACATTATTTACATCCTAAAGCCAAGCTGTGTCTGGAGAATTTCAATTGCTTCGTTTTATGAGATTCTACATGCCGGAGGCTGGAGAAGTCTTCTCTAGCACCTCTCTTTAAATAAAAGAAGAAAAAACCACCCTTCTACTGGAAAAAGAAATCATGTTTCAGTTTCCAATATTAATAACTGCTCAGTGCATGTGTAATAACATGATATCCTTTTCTGTAGATTTGATTTTGAATAGCTTTCTTGTATAGCCTGCACTGTGTTACTTGGTTTCATTTTACAGAATCTACATATACTCTGCCCTTCATAAAAATGAAACATGTCATAAGAGAACGGCTGGCTGGAAAGGTCTTCTAGAGCTGTGAGAAATGAAGGCTTCAGGATCCCTCTGCTTGAAACAGAGCCCTTGAATACAAATCCAAGACACATGTAAATCATTCATCTGCGGCACAAAAGAGGCAGAGCAACCATGTTCAAATGGTTGTTCAAGGGAGCATGGACAGTATCGTGGTGAAGGGTATAAAAGAAATTTGGTGGCACCTCCTACACTCTGTCAGTTCAACATAAAGATACCACAGATCAGTGGCGTCGCCAGGCACCCCTGCGTCTGGGGCTGCCCCCCCCGACGCCCCCCAATAAAACTCAAAAATTTTAGGTTTCGGTTTCTAAACCTATTTTTGACAGGGTTTTTTGGGTTTTTTTCTTTTTTCAGGCGATTTTAAGTGTAAAAACGGGATGTTAAAGTGTATGTGTGCTTTGCCAGGACTTATCTTGAATATGGGGCGTTCCAGGACGTTCCAGCGACGAAAAGTCGGGAAAAAAATGCAAATTTAAGGAGGCCGGTGCCCCCCCAGAGCCTCAGCGCCCCTACGCCCTGGGGCCCGCCGCCCCACCACCTCATATCAGCCGACGCCTCTGCCACAGATTCCATTATCGCTGGGGTGGGGGGACAGTTGTAACCCATATCCTTCCACCCTTCCTACTCACCAGGACAGCTCCTGTTTTCTGGGATCTGTTCCAGGTAATAAACTGTCCCAGTTTGGTCCATGTTTTGGCTTTGTGTGGTAAGAGGTGAGGATACCTCTTTCAAAGTTCCTCAGGTTTCAGACTTCTCTTCCAGGCCTCTGTAAGTTACATGGAGCCCAGAACTAGATCCTCCATGCCAAAACGTCATGAAACATATCATGAAAAGATCAGCAGCTGTTGTTTTAGGCAAAGCAGGAACGCTTCTGGTAGCTGCTGGATTCAGGCAAACGATATGCAGGACGTGTTGACTCAACTATGGCCACTGCCACTGTTCTAGTCCAGGCAGCATCAGGAGAGGGAGCTTCGCAGCAGAGAAGCGAAGGGAAGGGCTGCTCAACTCCCACAACTTGTGCAGGATTGCACTGTGAATCTGTGAAATGGGTTAAACCGCTGAACCATGAGCTGTCGATCGAAAGGTCGGCAGTTCGAATCCGCGACGGGGTGAGCTCTCATTGCTTGGCCAGCTCCTGCCAACCTAGCAGTTCCAAAGCATGTCAATGCGAGTAGATAAATAGGTACCGCTTGCGGGAAGGTAAACAGCACTCCGTGTGTCAGCTGCATGCTACGCGCTGCGGCAAGGAGAGTCATGCCGGCCACATGACCACGGAGGCGTCTTCGGACAACGCTGGCTCTTCGGGTTTGAAATGGGGATGAGCACCATACCCTAGAGTCGGACACGACTGGACTTAATTGTCAGGGGTCACCTTTACCTTTTTATATTATTTTAAAAGGGGGTTGAAGAATTCACTCCTTCCATTGCAGTAACTTTGCATGGGAGGATGTGTGCCCAGATGGAAAACAGACAGGTTTTGGAGCTGTCCTGGCAATAAGTAGTTTTAGGGAGCTACAAGGAAGTGTTGCTGCTGTGGGGGGGGGGGACTGGGGAGCGGTGCTTCTTAAAGATTAGTCCAGCAGTGTTTGCTTGTCTGCATGTTTCCCATCTGTACCTGGATTTGTAAAGAAAGAATTGTAAGTCGCAAGCCACGGCCTCTCAGGTTCAGCTCCCCAGCTGCAATATGGGGATAACAATAACTAAGGCTGCAATCCTATACACACTTACCTGAGAGTAAGTCCCATTGAAATAAATGGGACTTACTTCTGAGTAGACACCCATAAGCTGGTGCTGTAACAGTGCAATCCTATGAGTCTACTAAAGACTAAGTCCCATTGTATTAAATAGGGCTTAAGCTCAGAAATGTGCATACAGGATTGCTCCTTACTGTACTTACAGCTACCTGCTGCATCGCACGGGGGTGTTTTGGCCTCCAGCCTCCTCAAGGCAGGGGAAAGCCCCTGTCGGCCTGGTGGGTCTACTCTGACCTATGCCAGTAATACTGTGGATCCATAAAGGCAGATTGTACGCAGGAGTTTGGATTCAGCGGACACTGCTTCCAAAAGTGTTGTAACATCAAGATAATACATGTGAAATATTTTGTCTGCACACTCAAAAAACTGCTATAGAAGTGCTAAGTCCAGCAGCGTCACTGCAGGGGGGCGGAGCTCCAAGTTCCGTCAGGCTCTAAGCCTCCGTTACAAGACAGGAGAAAGTGGCCCCGCCCCTCGCCTACGGAGCCATTCCGGCCGACGAAAGCAAGTGCTTTCGTCGGCCAGAATGGCTCCGTAGGCGAGGGGCGGGGCTGCTTTCTCCCATCATGTAACGGAGGGTCAGAGCCCGACGAAACTTGGAGCTCTGCTCCCCCTGCAGTGACGCTGCTGGCTAAGTCTGATTATTGCTCTAAGGGCTCAGTCCAGCCCAACTCAGCCCAACTCAGGCACAATTGAGGCCCAATAGTGGCACAATTGTGGCCCAAAACAGGACCGAGTTAGGCTGCAACTGTGCCTGACTTAGGCAGGAGGCAAGAGCAGTGGGCCAGGATCGAGGCAAAACTTACCGCAGAGGCAGGCAGGCCCCTGTGGGGAGCTGTCCATCTTGTGGAAGGGAAGAGCCCCCTCCTGAGCTCGTCTGTGTGCACCTACCACAGCTGCTGCAGCGTTCACAGCAGATGGGCAGCCACAGGTGGGCCTGCAGGCACTGGGCGTGCGACAGGCAGCTGAAGGGCTGAGGTTGTGCCAGTGCCAGCTGCCCCAGGGCACCCTGGGCATTAGCCACCTGCCGCAGGGGGGTGTGCCACTGCCCTCCTACCTGCAGAAGGCGATGCCACCCCCAAGCCACGGTGAGGCTGCACGTGGGAGTCATGGGGGGGTGAGCGGGGGAGAGAAGGGAAGGAGGGGGTGGGAACGGCACGCACAAGGGGGGTCTCATGAGGTCTGGAACCGCCTCCGCCATGACATGCCCGTGCGCTGCCTGAAGCCCTGGACCACCAGGGCCGTGGCTATGCCCACAAAGAAGGCATCCCAGCATGCCTTCTGCTCCATGCCCCGGCCAAGACCGAGAGATGCCTTGGGCTTGTCTGCTGCGAGCGGGAAGGGCTCACGCAGCTCATCACACCCCCAGATGGGGCAATGTCGGCGCCTCGCGGCAGGCGCTCTGGCGGGGTGGGGGGTGCCAGCGTCCATCATCAGAGAGTGGGAGGGGAGGCAGGCACACAGGCAGGCGGACAGGGGGTGCTGGGGAGGGACACGGGTGGGTCAGAAACAGACAGACAACAAGGCTGGTGGGAGAGGGATACAGGGAGAGGGGTCTGCAGAGACCAATAGGGACACAGGGGTCACTTCGCAGATGGAGGCAATGCAGGAACGGGCGCCTCTCATGCAGACGGACCGAGGGCGGAAACGGACGCCGTTGACGGGCGGACTGAGGGCGGAAATGGACGCCGTTGACGGGCGGACACGGACGCCGTTGACGGGCGGACCGAGGGTGGGTGAGAGCCCCGGTTGCTGAAAGGGCTCTTCACGGACGTGGCGGACGTGCGCCATGTCGCCTGTCAGTGGTTGCCTGCCTGAGAGGCCCCCCAACTCCCCCCTCCCCTCTGAGCCCTGAGGGTCTGGCAGCCCCCCTGCTGTGTTCTCCCTGGGCTGGCTGTGGCAGGCCCTGGCTGGGATTCATGCAGGGCCTTGTGTGCTGGGCGCTGTCTCTGTGTGTGTGGGTCAGTGCTTGTGTAACATTGGGGTCATGTTATTCAAGGGGACTTTGCCCAAGGGGGCATCTTTATTGTTCTGGAACATTGGCAGAGATGGCCAGGCGAGGCTGCCAGGGGTAGGCACAGCAGCCACTCAGAACGTAGCAGCAGCAGCAGCAGCAGCAGGCGTGCCCCATGGACCTGGAGACGCAGGCTCTTCCCCTGTGGAACCACAGCCTGCTCCATAGAAAGGGGAGGGACAGCAAGTAGGCAGCCAGGGAGGTGGAGCAGCAGCAGCAGCTGAGGAGGGTTGCAGGGCAGGCTCCAGGACCTCTGGCAGCAGCGAGGCAGACGACCATGGGGCAACCAGACTGCGGGCCCAGGGGTGCTCCCCAGAAGGCAGGTGGTGGTGGACATTCCTGGGGAGACATAAATCACGGGGGTGTTCCATGGCAGCTGCTGCGTGGTAGCAATCGCCATTGAAGGAATGCCACTGTGCCGGTTGCAAAGGCCTTCAGGGAGAGAAATCAAACCTCAGCTGTGAGGTGTGAGACACATAGCATGGTCTGTGCTCCTTCCCTGGGTGTAAGGCGAGCATGATCCTGTAAGGGAAAGGGGTCAAAGAGAGAGACAACAACACAACTTGGGGGTCACAACCATGGCAATCCTAGCAATACTGACCTGTCAGTAGACCCTGTGGAGAAAAGAGGGGGGGGGAACAGCTGGTGTCTACATATGGGTTACAGTTCCACACTCATGGCATTGTGTGCTCACATTAATACAGGCAGCTATGAGACAAGACATTGGTAAAGAGGCATATCATGGCAGGCATTGCAGGCAGACATGAGACAAGACATTGGTAAAGAGGCATATCATGGCAGGCATTGCAGGCAGCTATGAGACAAGACATTGGTAAAGAGGCATATCATTGCAGGCATTGCAGGCAGACATGAGACAAGACATTGGTATAGAGGCATATCATGGCAGGCATTGCAGGCAGACATGAGACAAGACATTGGTAAAGAGGCATATCATTGCAGGCTATGCAGGCAGCTATGAGACAAGACATTGGTAAAGAGGCATATCATTGCAGGCTATGCAGGCAGCTATGAGACAAGACATTGGTATAGAGGCATATCATGGCAGGCTATGCAGGCAGCTATGAGACAAGACATTGGTAAAGAGGCATAACATTGCAGGCTATGCAGGCAGCTATGAGACAAGACATTGGTAAAGAGGCATATCATTGCAGGCTATGCAGGCAGCTATGAGACAAGACATTAGTATAGAGGCATATCATGGCAGGCTATGCAGGCAGCTATGAGACAAGACATTGGTATAGAGGCATGTTGTTGTTGTTGTTCAGTCGTTAAGTCGTGTCCGACCTTTCGTGATCCCATGAACCATATCCCGCCAGGCCTTCCTATCCTCCACTATCTTCCTGAGTTCGCTCATTTTCATGTTCGTTGCATCGGTGATGCTGTCTAACCATCTCATCCTTGGCCTTCCCCTTCTCCTTTTGCCTTCAGTCTTTCCCAGCATCAGAGTCTTCTCCAGAGAGTCCTCTCTTCGCATTAGGTGGCCAAAATATTTGAGTTTCAGCCTTAGTACCTGTCCTTCCAGGGAACAGTCAGGGTTGATTTCATTTAGGATTGACTGATTTGATCTCCTAGCAGTCCAAGGGACTCTCAGGAGTCTTCTCCAGCACCACAGTTCGAAAGCATCTATTCTTCGGCGCTCAGCCTTCCTTATGGTCCAACTCTCGCAACCATACATTGCTACTGGGAACACCATCGCCCTGACTATACGAACTTTTGTTGGCATGGTGATATCTCTGCTTTTTATTATGCTGTCTAAGTTTGCCATAGCTTTCCTTCCAAGGAGTAAGCGTCTTTTAATTTCATGGCTGCTGTCTCCGTCTGCAGTGATCTTGGAACCCAGAAAAGTAAAATCTGTTACTGCTTCCATTTCTGCCCCTTCTATTTGCCAGGAATTGATGGGACCAAATGCCATGATCTTAGTTTTATTAATGTTGAGTTTCAAGCCAACTTTTGCACTCTCCTCTTTCACTCTCATCAAGAGGCTCTTTAGTTCTTCTTCACTTTCTGCCATTAGGGTGGTATCGTCTGCATATCTGAGGTTGTTGATGTTTCTCCCGGCAATCTTGATTCCGGCTTGCGATTCATTCAGCCCTGCATTTCTCATAATGTACTCTGCATATAAGTTAAATAGGCAGGGTGACAATATACAGCCTTGCCGTACTCCCTTCCCAATTTTGAACCAATCAGTTGATCCATGGCCGGTTCGAACTGTTGCTTCTTGACCCGCATACAGGTTTCTCAGGAGACAGGTAAGGTGGTCTGGTATCCCCATCTCTTTAAGAACTTGCCACAGCTTGTTGTGATCCAATAGAGGCATGTATCCTACCTATATTTCTCTATGCAAAGAGGCAGTAGTCAGACCACATGTCAGCACGAACCCTGCTCTTACCTGCACTTACCTGCTGGTGTTGTTGCCTGTGGGGGGGGGGAGAGAGAGGGGCTGGGAGAAAGACATGGGTTAGCAAACACTTGCATGGAGACAGCTGCCCAGGCACAGCAATAAACAGTTTGGCCACAGGCAGAACAGCCCTCTCTGCCCTAGAGGGGGGCAGAGAGGAGAGAGGAGAAGAGAAGTGGGGTGTTAGAAAAGTTTTCAAAGTCCCACTTTGTGGATGCTGGGGGACAGGACCCCACGCCACGTGCTCAGAGAGAGAGAGAATGGAGGCCTGAGGCTAGGCTTTTGTGGGAAAGAGGCTGGGTGGGGCTGGGTGCTGATAGGGTAACTATTTGGGTCCGTGTCCAGAGTTAGGCCACAACTGTTCTGTCCTAACTCAGGCACAACTCGGGCCCAGGGTGTTAGTACTTTTCAGGAGAGGGCTGGTGTGGGTAAGGTAAAATGGCTCCTATGGGTCTCCTCACATTTGTTGACCCAAATTTGGTGCCTGAGTTGGGCTCGAGGGGGCGTGTCGGGGGCTCTCCAGCGTCTGGAACCGGACCAAAATTCGTAACCGCCCCCGTCACGCCCAAGACACGCCCACTTTTAGGCCGCAATTGTGCCTGAATTGTGCAGTTGTGCCTGAATTGTGCCGGAACCCAATTCAGTCACAATTGCAGCACAAATTCGGCCTCTCCAGCACAATTCAGGCACAACTCGGGCCTAAAGCGCTTGGGCAGCAATTGTGCCTGAATTGTGCCGCAGAGGCCTTGGGCTGGACTGGGCTGTAAATCTTCCTGTTGTTGAGGTCAGGAGAAGACCAAGAAACCCAAACCCATGTGCAGAATAATGTTCCTTGTGGATCTCATCACCACAAGGCAATTGCAAAGGAGAGAGCAGGCCTCAAGGAAGAACCCATTTTTGCTGCTTTATTTAAATCCGCACTAACACTAAACTGAAACTTCAGGCACTAACAATTCCAAAGCAATACAAAACAGATTTCGTTATGATTAAGAAATTGCAGGACTACTAGAGATTAGAGACTATTACATTAGTTTATTTCCTTGGATTTCAAATATGCAAGTCTAATGTAGAACAGTGAAAATAATTCTGAATAATGTATGTTGGCAAAAGATTAAAAGTGAGACTCCTTTAGGACATCACACATTCCTTGAAAGTAGACATTATTTCTGCATGATTTCTCATGCCAGACCCTCATACATCCTGTGGTTACCTGGCATTCCCAGCAGATCTGTCCTTTCCCAAAGATCCACGAGCAACTGAGGTACAAAAATTATTTGGCTCATAGGTATATTCGCAAATTTAGAGGCAGATCTAGTAACATGCAAGCTAGTGTTATAAAAGGAGATTCAGAGCACAAGATGTGAACTAAAAGTCCTTGGACTGACTCTCAGCTCAGCTGTGAACTTAAGTATGGGCAAGCCATCATCATCATCATCATCATCATCATCTCTCTCTCTCTCTCTCTCTCTCTCTCTCTCTCTCTCTCTCTCTCTCTCTCTCTCTGACACGTATAGTGTGATAACACTGGCCTATCCATATGGATTTTTTTCTAAGAATTACTGAGACAATGTATGTGGAGACCTTTGAGCCATTAGGAAACGAAAAGCTACTTGGTGCATTCTCTAATTATTCCATAAAGGAACTGTGTGAGGTGAAGTAGGTAAAAACAGTTCATCTCTCCCTTTTTATCTGCTTCTAAAAATACAGCACTGAAGAAAAACGGTAAAAAAGACAAATGACTCTGATCCAATCCTATCCCCTACAATCTTCCGCCATGTAGCTGCACTGACGGAGTGCAGTGCAATGGTGGGGACAGACGGACCAGGGAGAGGGAAGTAAAAATTTTCTTACTTGTCTGCCCATAGGCCACTTGGCCGTCAATGGGGCTTCTCAGATCTATGTCAGCTATTTTGCTGGCATAAGTTCAAGAAGTGGGGGGGGGCCTAGAAAAATGGGGACAGCATCCCAGTGTATGCTGCTGTCTCTGGAATCCACCCCCTCCAGTCCCTGAACCGCCCCCTGCTCTCCCTGCTCCTCACCCTGAACATCCCCCAAACTACCCACGCCCTGCCCATGACCTGCCCTCCACTGGTAGCTTACCTGTGGGTTGGGTTCTGGCAGGCGTGTGGAGCCTTTGGCCATTTCCTACTGGCAGCTCCAATGTACACGACGGTGGAGCAACTGTTGTGCCGCCGTTAGAGGACTAATGGCAGCGGATCAGGAAATTCGCTGCCATAGGCCCTTTATAGGATTGGGCCATTTACAACTATATATCATGTCAACAAGGGAAACAAAGAGTAGATTTTCTGCACAACCCCTTTCTTAGTCATAGGTTGCCAAGAATTCAGCTACTACTAGAGATATAAGGGCCTGCACTGGACCTGGTGACATTTACAGCATTTCTTCATAGCACAGTTAATAAAGAAATGTGTGCTCCAAAAAGGAAATGAACTATGCCAGTAGAATACTATCAATATACAGTAGTTTAGTATGATGAGTGTTTTTACCAACGTACAACACCAGTGATGGCCAATTAACAACCGTGATATTTGGTCCTGTACAATGGAGGGTTTTGATTTTCAGAGCAGCACATGGACTGTCTCTACGAGGTGAAATGGGCACACTGAGCCCCAAACTGCAAATTCTGCAAAACAAACACTGCAACACTGACAGCTATTTAAAGCATGCAGATTAACACACCATACTCACGTATACGAGTCAAGAAATTTAGGTCTTAAAATTGATCCTAAAAACCTGGGTTGACTTATACACAAGTACATATGGTATATCTGGTCTGACTTTGCCTCGTGACCAGGTAGCGGGGTAACAAACTTGTTCTTAGAGTAATTCTGAGTTTAGGGGGGGGGGAGGCAAGTGCAAGCGATGAAGTAAGGAGCCCAGTGGACCTCTTGTCTCTTAGAGGGGGGGGGAGAGAGAGTAGCTGGAAAAGAAAGGGGAGTTGGGGGGTTGGCTGCCTGGCCCAGTGGTTCTTGGAGGGAGGCTGGAGTGGGAGTTCTTAATGCAGCCCAAGCAGGTTATTCCACGAACCAGATGCAATGAATGTGGACCAAGGGACAAAGAGCACAAGGCACTGAAGGCAAGCGTTCTTATAGGTTTTTGCCCCTTATAATCCTATGGGATTCTTAGGTGGGGTGACTGAGTCATAGGAGTCCTATTGTTAGGAAAAGACACATGATGAGTTGTGTCTTTGTCTTACGCACGCAGTTGCGAATGCAATGGCTAGGTGGATGGCCGTTGGATCATCTTTTAAATTAAGCTTCATCATCATGAGATTGGTGAGGGTCATTGGAGGGTGAAACCTGCCTTTTATCTTTCAAAAGGTGCTTTTCCAAACTCAAGAACCCAGGGAATCCAAGAATCCAGTGGCTAGAGCCATAAATTAGTAATTCAACTGCTCCAGGCTAGAAAGCTTCGTCTCCATTTTGGAGGCAGGAAAACCACATTAACATATCAGCAAGTTCTTCCCAATCTGAAGCATTGAATTCCAGGCTTAATTAAGGATGGGTATGTGCGTGATACATGGTACTGGTACATGGCTCAAGATCATGGATTACTGGTACATGGCTCAAGATCAGAACTGTGACCTTCCTGGCCTTTTCATCAAAAGTGTGGCCTTCCTGGCTAGAGGATCTGTATCCTCTTGGCAACAGACCTTCTAATAGTCACGGTACTGGTCTGGCCCTTTGTTCTCCAAGTGTTGAAGTGTGTGTCTCTTCCAGCATGCCTTGCATCCTACAAAAATAAAATATTGACCATGTAACAAAATCCCTTCTCAGCAAACTGTTACAGTACTCTCTTATGCATGGCAATAGAAAGAAAGAAATACATGCCAATTTCCTTCCTGATCCAGGTGATTGACAATTTCAGTTCTTTTTTAGTGGCCTGGAATAACTGATTTACCACCGTGGGAGGAACTGCTGACTTTCTCACGCCAGCAATTCACCGAAAGAATTGCATTCATGCTCCTTTGCTATATACCGGTACTTAATAGAAAATACAGCACTAAAAATTATATAAGTTGCCTTCAAGATCCTGAATATTTCACTTGCACTGTGTTTACATTGTTGCAAATGTAAGACGTCGGCTGTTCATTCTAGCACCTCCTAAACACTTTAAAGGGCCCTAAAGGAGAGCCACTTTTGTCAATCTTTCCTAGAGTTACAGATCAGCAAATAAGAATGACCCATGGCTAAGTGCTTTGCATCCATGAGGTTTAGTCCCCAGCATCTCCAGTTTGTTTAATTCCCCTTTAAAGTAATCTGTGAGAACAGCATTACTTTAAAAGGGTATTACACATTCATGGAGAGCAGGGCTATTAACACACCACTATTTGTCACAATAGCTAAATGGAAGAAACAGAATTAGAGGTAGTAGTATGTAGCTGCAGACCAGTTCACGGGGCAAACAGCAGGGGTGGGCTAATGCAGTTTCATGGAGGCTTCCTGGAAGCCCGTGGCTGGCTGATGTGGAAAATATTTCGCCTGAGCTTCAAGGGACAATGGATTTTCTCATCTGTCTTCCCCCACAAGCAAAAAGCAGGAGTCTTACACTCCACCATGAGTAGGCTTGCCATCCGTCCCGGAACTGGGATCCGGTCCTGAATCCATCCCGGGTGTTCCGGGCCCGGTGAAGCCCTCGCTGCCCCCACCGCTGCCACTTTTAAAAGGTTTTTAAAACTTACCTTTTTTCCTGTCGGCCATCTTGGACCTCGCGAAATCTTGCGAGATCCAAGATGACAGTGCCCAAATCTCATGAGGGCACATGAGGCAGTACTGTGCTGCCTCATGTGCCCTCACGAGATTTGGGCGTCACCATCTTGGATCTTGCGAGATTTTGCGAGATCCAAGATGACCGACGGGAAAAAGGTAAGTTTTTTTAAAAAAACCTTTTAAAAGTGGCAGTGGTGTTGGCAAGTGCAGGAGTCCTGGCCGGTCCAGATGTAGCCACCGGGCTCCAGCAGCGAGGAGGGCGGCGAGGGGCGCCGGCAAGGGTGGCGGCGGACAAGGAGGAGGAGGACGGCAGCAGCGGCCATGGCAATGGCGATGGGACAGGTAAGTGGCAGCGGTAGGCGGCAAAATGGCCATTTATTTATTTATTTGTGGCCAAATTGGCCACAAATAAATAAATAAGTAAATATTTTGGCTGCCCAATGAAAAAAAGAGATTAGGACTTTAAAAATCTGAGGGGGGTGTCCCGGTTTAGTGCAGGGGGAATATGGTAAGCCTAACCATGAGAAATGGGCTAGCTCTCATTTTAATACAACAGACTGACCTTGCCTGGTTGCAGGCTGGAAGGTTCTCTGCTTGGCTCCTGCATTGTTAGTTCTTAAAATATTTTTTTCTTTTCCTAGGCTTTGCAGCTTAGTAAATCTCTTTCTCTTCCCAACCTTAGTTAGGGTGATGGAAGCAGAGGCCTCCTTTGCCTGCCCTAGAATCTCCCTGGGAAAGGCTGTAGTGCCTTTCTGTGTCTTGCACTGAGCCTAAGGCCCCCTTGAGTCGGCCTTCCCCCCCCCTTCTTGGTGACAGGAGAGGTTCTTCCGCCATAGTATGTGGCTGAGGCTATGGGCTCTGCACTCCTCCCTCCCCACTCCCAATGCCAAAGGGACAGAAAAGGGACCAGACGACCCCTCCCATTTCACCATGTACCTCAGACTCCAGGGATCCGGAGCCACAGCTTCAGGGCCCCCCTTCTCTCATGGGACCGAACGTCTGCAGCCTGACATTCCAGCTCTTCCTGGAGTGGCAGGCCCTGGCGAACTTGGGTTCCCTGGTGCAATGGATCAGGAATAACAAGTCATCTGAGCTCAATGCCAGTCACTGCTACACTGAGCCACA
The DNA here is from genome assembly GCA_026170595.1 of Plestiodon gilberti rubricaudatus. Lineage (NCBI taxonomy): Eukaryota > Metazoa > Chordata > Lepidosauria > Squamata > Scincidae > Plestiodon > Plestiodon gilberti. The sequence continues at coordinate 116,880,790 of JANXHW010000001.1, forward strand.
TGGGTCACGTGTACTGGGAAAGGTGGGATACAAATCTTAAAAAAATAAAAATAAAAGAATTATAATACTAAAACTCAGTAGCAAATCTGATTCCATAAATTTGAGGTCATCAGAAATCACACCTTACCTGGTTAATATTAATATTTTACTTTTTCTTTCAACTGATCTTTTTGCTCTTGCTTTCTGCCTTACCAACGTTTGCTGGATGGCCTCTCCAGTGCTTAAATGAGTTGCAAGAACATTCGTACACTTACTCCACCTTGAGTGTAATGAAAATGGGCAGTTGTCTCTTGGTATAGGGTCAGTTAAAAGGCATCCAGCAGAATGCTTTGCAGCGGACATCTGGCACACAGTAAATGCATTTAGGAAGTAATAAACAGCCCATTTTGAATGACTTCTGAAATTGGTTTCAACACAAGCAGTTGGGAGGAAAACAAGCTTTTAAGAAGATCATTTAGAGACATCTACGAACCCATTTCTGCCCGTTAAACTGTTTAGCAGTGTACAAGCCAGATCTCAACCCAATTCCGATCTGATAATTAATGGAGTCTCCTGATCTAGTTCTTGTGGTTCATGTCAAGTAGGTATCGTTCTAGTTGCTGAGGCAAAAATAATACCTTGCAGCCTGAACTGACACAGCTGGATGTTGAAATTCAAATGAAACCCATATGGTTAGATTAATATTTTTGTCTTCAACATGTCAGTCACACAACAGTTTCCCCAATCCAATGAATACCCATTATCAGGGATTGGCAACCTATGGCCCGTGTGGGCCAAATCCAGCCCACCAGCCAAAGCTTTCTGGTCTGCGCAGAGCTCGGCTTGGGAGGCAAAGCCTCCTGCCCATTTTGTCACGTGCTGGATGGGGAATGGCAGAGCTGCCCGCCCAGGCTCATGGAGTCCCTGTGCCGTGCAGCTGCTTCCAGCACAGGAACTCTCTGAGCCCAAGCAGGTAACACCACCATTCCCTATCGGGCATGTGGCAAACTGGGTGGGAGGCTTCACCTCCCAAGGCAAACTCCTTTCAGCTGCTTGGCAACCTGGAAGTTCAGCCCCTTTTAACAAAAAGGTTGGCGACCCCTGCTCTACATAGTCTATACATTCTCTAGTTTGGTATCCTGGTTTGAGGGCAAACAATGGTTTGCATAGATCATAGTTTGTTGTATTCAGATGAAATTTTGTTGCTGACTAAAAATATAAGCTCCAAATCTCCTCACTTCAGACATGAAGGAAAAGGGGGGGGGGGTGGAAGGAGGGAGCTTGCCCAACATGGCCTGATTGGGGGGGGGGAGTTAAATTTATAAATAATGCCAGGGGGATCTAAATATGGTGAACCCACAGAAGAGGGGGAGTAGGAGGGCTACTTGCTTCTGCTGTGGTTTTTATCCCAATTGTGCACCCTACTACACTATTTTTAGTTGGGGGAAAAAAACTTCTATTAGGTTTCATTGATGCTATTTATAAATAAAACACACACACACACACACACACACACACACACACACACACACACACACACACACACACACAGAGTCAGGCTATGATGCATGTTTAGGGGCTTGTCTACCTTGATCCTAAGTATCAAACCATGGTTTGACATTTTATGTCTGAAGTGAGCCATTGTCCATGGATCCTGTGGAATGCACAGATACATTGTCCACACATGTGGGCTTCTTTATAAACATGCTTATCCTCTCTTTGCTGTTCTATATATGTTCTACATACATATCCACAAAAGAGTTGAAATAGATATTTCAAAATTGTTTAAATGTTCTTTCTTGTCCATGACGTTTCCAGGACAGCTTTAGTGAAAATACAAGTGTGTGTTTGTTCGTTCTGATAAATAACAAAGCATTAATAAAGCCATCACAGAATCATAAGATGCTAGGAATCATAAGATTTGTATTTTGCAAAAATATGATTTAAAAAATCATGCAAATTTTTTTTGACCAGAATCAGATAATGCAATTTCAGGACACAGTCAGTCAAATATTCAGAGCAATTTATAAAGTTTACATTACTAGCTCAGAAACAAACAAAATATGGAACTACCCTATTTTTCAACCTTTGGGAATAATGCAGGATGGGGCATTTTTTGCTTCTATTCAATCCTATGCCACATGTAGGTCACTGCTATGTAGGCCACTGCCATGTAGGCCATCCTATGCTTCATGTAGGCCTCTGCGGTGTCGCGAATGCCAAATCCAGCCCCCCCCCACACACAACGGAGCAGGTAAGGCCACTCTGAGCGGCGCGGAGGCTGGGGGAGGGCGGATCGGGCCTGAGAGGGGGTGGGATCGGTGATGCTGCTGTGTGCTGTATCCTATCCCCCCTCCTGGGACTCTTCCCTCAACATGGGCCTGGTCAGTTCTCCGCAGGCTAAAGAGCCTGCGGGGATTCAAGCAGTCCCATTACAGCAGCTGGGGGTTTACCCGGGGTAAGTGGACAAGTAGACCCCCAGCTGCCTCCTTTTCTGTATAGGATACAGTGCTTCACAGCCCACGCCAGGGAAGGACAGGATTGGGCTGCCCGGCAGATCATTAAAATAAAAATAAAAAAATTGAATGATCTGTGGCTATAGTAAAAATGAAGATTTCATGTAGAAGAAAGTACTGTATATCAGGTTCTTACACTGGTCTGAAAAATTGCTATTATCAGCTGAGGAACAAATTATTGTGCATTAACACTCAAGCAGATAATGTGAAACTAGAAATTAGTTAACAAGAGACAATCTTCCCAACTCAGCAACTGTTATACATGCAAGGAAACACATTTCTACATGTACTGTAAGCCTGCAGGTGCTGGCAAGTGTGCGTGTAGGCACAACCGCTGTAATTTTTACTGCTGCGGATTGTGACATGGAACAAGCTTTTCTTACCACTGTGCTGCAACACCTACTGCAATTGTTCTCAACATACCGTAACTGTCCGTTGCCCTGGTTAGTAATTCTGTGCTGGTGTTACACAGAATGACTTCCCTTCATGCACCCACTCAGTGGAAATGTTTGTTCCTACAATCATTACATCTCTCTTTAAAAAAGAAAATATTACTTCTGTACCTAGTAGGGTTTTAATCACTGTACCTCTTGAGGTAGTCACAGGCATCTCAGTGAGCAAACATGGAAGTCTCTGTCAATTGCACTTCTTTCTCCTCTAGGAGGAGGGTGGCCACTAGGGGCAGTAATCTAGGTTAGCACAGGGTCAAGTTACTAGCGGTCAGATTTGACATCTCCGTTCTGGCACTAATTAGCTTCAGAAAAAATGAGCGCCAAAGTTCCTTTTAAAATACAGCAGCAGGACTGTGATGCTTTTACCATCTTCCTGCCTGCTTAGGCTTTCTGCATCTGATGAGATTCATAGAGAATGAATGAAACATCATGCCACATGTTTTAAATTGTTTGCATTGTATTTTTAGAGAAGACTTTTAAAGTATTTTATTGCATACAGTGCACTTTTTAAAAGACTTATAAAGTTGCTTTTTAAAGATACATGTTTTAAACATTTTTAAACTTTTTCGTTGTTTCTTGCGACCATAATCCCTTTGAAGATGTTTCACTCCTGGTACATTGTAGCTGGTCATAACAGTTTTTGATCTATTTTAATGTGTGCATTGTTCCTTCACCCACTCTCCGCAATGGTTTTCTGCCTGTTGTTGTTTTTAAAGTGGTGACTTTTTTCCAATGGTTCTCAGTCATTTTTTTTGGTTAATGGTGCTCTGTCATATGCTCTGCCATATTAACATGCTCTCTTTATATGGTCTGCAGTTGCAATGTTCAATCCATCTCAATGCATCTCTGTTGATATGGTCTGTTGGGGCTTGTTTGTTTTATGGCTACTGTGCCTCATCCCAGATATGAGTTGCAATGTTAGCATCACTTCCCCTATTTATTTATGATTCCTGATTTAATAAAACCTATGATTTTCCTAAAAAGAGTAATTTATTTACAGTAGTAAAATGACATCACTCAACTTCTACCAAACATTTTCCACTCTTTTACTATTCAATACATTTGAATGTAGAGTTCTTAGGTAACGATTACTGGTAAAGTCATTTCAGCATTTCCAGGATCTGACCCCACAAGTCCTTAAGTTTTACTCTCATCTTATCAAAGGGTCATAGCAAATTTCAGGATTTTTGGCTCAAAACTTGCCCTCGTCTTATCAGTGAGATCGTCTTATATGCGAGTATATATGGTACCCGTACTCCGCTGCCCTTAGGACCCTGAAGCCGCAAGTGAGTTGGTGCAGGGGAAGGGCAGGCCGGCAGCAAGGGAGGGGGGTCATTGGCCAAACTGGACCGGGAGACGGCAGGGATATCAGCAGTGCGCTCTGCTAATATCCCTGGCCCTTTTCCACCCTGGTTCGGTCTTACTCCTCTGCCTCGGATGCATGCCAGCTTCTTAGGTGGCGTACACCCAAGGAGGCCCATAGGGCCCCGGCCGACTTGCACCCGGGGAAGGGGATGAACGTCCCCTTATCCCGAGGTGCTCCCAGGCTGCCCTGGGGCGGCTCGGGAACGCAATAGGATGTGGCGGTCGACCCTTTAGGCTGGCCACCACATCTTACACAGGATTGCGCCATTAGGGTTCTATGTACCTGAGATGCTATCATGAATCAGCCAGAAATCTTGAGGCATGTTGTTTCTCTCCATGTACCCATCAATAGAACACTAGGGTTCCTAGTATCATTACATCTGCCTACACACCTGCCTAGCATTGCTGGTGAGTGTTGTTTGAGAAGTTTCCTACTACAGGGGTAAGCGGTCTTAGCACCAAAAACAGACTGGCATTGTGAGAAGCTTCATTCAGACTGTCTAAACATGAAGGGCTGATTCACACATGCATGTTCATCACTTGATGGCTGCATTAACCAGTGGTGTCTTGCAGCTGGAATGAACCACAGCAGAATATCACACGTAGGACATACAAATCACCTCACATCACCACACGTACAATGGTCTCCAATAGTTCACACATTTAGCTTCAAGTTTAGTGATTGTGCAAAGTGCACTAATCATAGCACTTAACCTATGAATCATATCCCAGGAATTCCAGAAGCTTCAACAGTTGGGTTCTGTTGAGCCTCCGCTTCTACTCAGGGAATGGAGCCCCTTGCTACACCCAGCTATGCAGATGGCCCATCAGTCAATACAATTTCAGGGTCTCCTACATTCTTTTTCTGTATTGCAATTACCTTTCCCTTTGTTGATGCAATTCACAATTTTATGGAGAAGGCTTTCCATACAGTGCAATAAGAAAAAAAATGCATATGGCTGTAACTATCATGCAATAAATCCTACCGATAGCCATTGGATATAACAGCATAGCTTACAATAAACCTTCTGTGTTTAGCCATTAACAATCTTGCTCATAAACTCGTAACCCTGATCATCCTCAGGAAAGAATTATAAAATAGGCAGGCTACTACTGTAACTAAGGCTGCAACACACACTAACTTGGGAAAAAGTCCCATTGATCATACTTCTGTGTAAATATGTACAGGATCACACTGCAATTCATTAAATACAGTATATAGGTTATCTCTGGAAATTCTAAAACCACTGTGAATAATAGTAAAGGGAGAAGGAAAAAAGAAAGGGGGAGCAGAAGATGTATAAAATAGGGTTAGAAGAGGCTAGGACTGCTTCTGTCACCCCCACAATACTCAAGAAAAGAGGACCAGATTCAACATACACTTCCACTAGAAGAACTACTCTCAGCCAAGCTTGCCGTACAACAGGAAGGGCAAGCTTTGAAAATAACCATTTGTACCTCGGTTTGGTTTGGTTTTGTCATAAGATTCTGAGGCAATTTTGCAGTTAAAGGTAGGGGCCGGCGATGTAAAACCCTCACGCTTACAGTACTAAACTGTGTATATTGGAGTACAGTGCTTCTCTGTTATGAAGGACTTTCTCTGCAAATGCAGTCATTGGGCACCTGCCAGTTTTCCATCCACAGCATTTTATTTGGGGGGTGATGAGACAAAGCCCCCCAAGTACAACAGAGCCGTGTTAGAACCCCACACAAAGGGTCAGTGCTACTGGAGCTGAGGAGCGCGAGTCACTCTGAAGTGTCTCCAACAAAGAATGGGCAAGTTACAGATTTCCTGCTCAGGCAAAGTTTTCACTGAAGTTCTAGTCTGTGTATGGAAAAATGGAATGTTCTGCATTGCTATGTGAATTTAAGCTACCGAACAGGAAGTGTATGTGGAAGTGTAGTGTCTATACAAAATATCAATCAGGTACGGTCGCTCAAGACATCCTTCCACGGCTGTGTTAACATCTGAATCATCAAGGGGGCTGTTATTAAACAAGGGCTCCATAAAGTTCTGTGGGGTTTTTAAACAGTTACAAATCCCATTTGACCCCTCCAGCTCTTAAGAAAGAAAAGGAGTGTTCTTTTGATGTATGAATGCAGGCCCTGATGTTTAATTGGAGCCCTTGGTCAACATTTCTAGTTAGGTGTAAGTAAAATTATGTGTGTGTTTGTGTGTGTGTGTGTGTTTGTGTGTGTGTGTGTGTACGTGCACAAATATAATAATGAGTTATGTCAAAGGGGCCTTCCAAATGACTTTTTTTTTACCCTAGTGCTGTATTTACCACAATCCAGTGGCAGCAATGCTGTATCTGGAGAGAGCACAATAAAATGGAAACGTAGGGAGGAGGCAGAGCCCAATTTATATGCTACTATTAAGGTTTTTGTTTTAAACTGTTAAATCTTGTGGTTTAATATACCGTATTGGTCTGAGTATAAGACTCACTTTTTTCTCCTAATTTAAGTTTTTAAACTAGGGGTGCGTCTTATAATCAGGCTGTTGCAATTTAATGCCAGTAATTTAATTAATTTTTTTTAACAGCACCAAACTTTAAGGGTACGTCTTATAATCAGGTGTGTCTTATACTCGGGACAATACGGTAGGTTGTAAGCTGTCCTAGAGGCTTTGCCCAGGTACTCACATTCCACCAGTGGTGGGTCTACTCTAAAGTAATGTGGTGGAGGGGTGGTGAGGGCCCTTTCGCACCAAAAAGGTAGCCTCCAGCGTGAATCGGGCCCTCTGCATGAATGTGTGGCAAATGAATCTGGAAGGTTGCAAAATAAAAGGCAACTCTCACTCTCAGGTTTGTGTTATTGGAGGTGGGCGCGCACGGCGGGTATCCGAATACAGTAATTGAAGCAACTAGGAAAGCACCAGTTCTACATATCAGCCTAGTTTTTTTTTATGCTCCTGGAGATACAGATTTTGCTTAGGTAGAGACAGGCAAAGTTCCTTCAGCTTGCCTTTAAATTCATGTTTTGTTCTGTTTTCTCAAGATTCTAGAAGAATGCTAGAAAAAACACACCTTCAAGTTCTGAGGTTTTTGAGAAAGTTCAAAAACAACAGGCGAAGCATGCTTCCCAGCCCTGTCAATCTTCCCACCACTTAAAATCTGACCTTTAAGAAGTGAGAGTGGGTAACCAAAAGTGGGGAGGACTCTGTATAGACAGGAAAGGCCATAATAGCATGAAATGTCTTTTCCTACAAGGGTGTATATAGGATTTGTATTTTTCTCTGCCTCCTGAATTGAATTGAGAAGTAAAGGAAACTACAAATCTCATGTTTCCTGGAATAAACATGCTCAGGAGCATCAACTGCAGTTAAGGAGAAGTGGGCAAGGTTCCCACCTCTCTTTCTCAGAGGTACCTTTATTTTGCTTGGAAGGAGATTGCCAGTAGCAGGGGCAGAAGGTGAACTCTATTTTGATCCAGACCCCAATTCAAAGAGATCTGATCCTGGTTAGTAATGAGGTGAGGTTTTTCAAACTGGGGAAGTTTGTATTTCAACCCCCCCCCATGTGAAGTTGCTCCATCACTATCCCACTTTTTTCAAAGCTCAAAGAGGCATACAATTATAACATACCTAATTTAAAATAGATAAAACGAATACAGTATATAAAAGAACAACATTACTGATGCAATCCTATGTTTGGCTGGTGCTGCAGCTTCGGCGCTGGCCTAGGGTGTCACAAACGTGCCATAAAGCACATTTGAAGCAACCGGCGAGTAGGCGGAGCTGGCGCCAAGGCCTGCACGGGCTGGAGGAGGGTAACAGGGCAGGGGAGGGTGGAGAGGGAGCAGATCAGTCATGGGAGGCAGTGGCGTACTGGGGGGGCCTCAGCGCAAAAAGACCACCACTCCATGATATCACAAACCGGAAGTGATGTCACCACCCGCCCCCGGGAATGGCACCAGCAGTGCGAAAATGTACCTGGGGAGTGGGAGGGCAGACAGGGGGAAACTTTTGCACTGCTGCCCGCCCTCTCCAGCACAGGATACAGCATGGGACTCGCGCCCACACTGCACCAGTGCTGGATAGGATTGGGCTCTAATTGGATTATGACTGTTAAGATGTGGTGTTTACATTTCTGTTATTTTTAGGGGAGGGTTAACGTTACTTCTCCCCATTGCACTTCACTTTGTAGGTGCACATGCTTGCATGCACAAATGGACCTACCACCATCATAGTTCTCTTTGTGCATCTAAAGAATCTGGGCTCTACTAAAGTTCATTGCACAATAAATATGATTGCCTTTAAGGTGCCACAAAGCTTATCATATTTTTGTGACAAAAAACAAAACAAAACAACCAGCCCCAGTTCATTTATATTTATGTAGATGTTTACCGATTCTCGCTTACTATCATTTAGCATTGAAGAGCACACAGCATCAAAATCAGCCGTGGCAATAAAGAAAATTAAAAGGCCAGTTTGAAACTGGCAGCAAACTCAGATAGCGGATGAGTATTCCCATTGCAATCATGGCATCATGAGTGGAGAAAAAAGTGGGAAGAAGAAAGCAAATGTTTCACCAGTGCATTGTCCCTGTGACCACACAAATGGCCTTGCATCAGTCCCAGGAAATAGCAACATATCCTGCAACTGCACTGATGGACAGAATCCACCAGGTGGCATACATAAATTAATCACCACACTGAGCTGCCTTTGACAGTTATCATATTTAACTTTGTTTTTAAATGTCTGTAATAAAAACAACAGACATTTAAAAACAAAGTTAAATATGATAACTGTCAAAGGCAGCTCAGTGTGGTGATTAATTTATGTATGCCACCTGGTGGATTCTGTCCATCAGTGCAGTTGCAGGATATGTTGCTATTTCCTGGGACTGATGCAAGGCCATTTTAAATGTCTGTAATAAAAACAACCCCCTCATGGATCATTGCCTTGTCGTGGCGAAGGGGCTTGCGTAACTCAATGAAGCCATGAGCTATGCCGTGCAGGGACACCCAAGACGGACAGGTCGTAGCAGAGAGTTCTGACTAAAAGTGATCCACTGGAGAAGGAAATGGCAACCCACTCCAGTAACCTTGCCAAGAAAATCCCATGAACAGTACCAAAAGGCTAAAAGATATGACGCCGGAAGATGAGCCCCTCAGGTCGGAAGGTGTCCAATATGCTACTGAGGAAGAGCGGAGGACTATTCCAAGTAGACCCAGAAAGAGTGAAGCGGCTGGGCCAAAGCCGAAAGGACGTCCAGCTGTGGATGTGTCTGAGGTTGAAAGGAAAATCCAATGCTGCAAGGAGCAATACTGCTTAGGAACATGGAATGTGAGGTCTATGAACCAAGGCAAGCTGGATGTGGTCAAAAATGAGATGAAAATGAGCGAACTCAGGAAGATAGTGGAGGACAGGAAGGCCTGGCGGGATATGGTTCATGGGATCACGAAGGGTCGGACACGACTTAACGACTGAACAACAACAACAATAAAAACAACATCCCAGCACCCTATGAGACACTTTTGTGCCTAGGCTTTCCCTATGCTGCAAAATCACAGTATTTGCCCTTGTACAAAGTTTACGTGCATTTATCCAAGCCTGTCACATGTAAAGGTGAATAGTGAGTATAAACTGGGACCTTTTATAAACATGGGATGGAGAAATAGTTACCCCATGTGTATTATTGCCCATCATAATCAGCTGCATTAAGCCAGTTCTCTGTGCTTTAATGACTCACAAATTCAGATTATAGTGGTTGTGATTTCGGAGGTGTACTGTAACCCCTGAGGAATTATCAGAAGTGTTGGAATGCTCTGAAGCAGTGAAGTCAACAGAGTGATAAGTGCCATGCTGTGATTTGTCATCTCCTCAGCACATAATTCATCTATGGAATGCATTGCCATAAGATGTGTGGTGATGGCCACTAGTTAGATGACACTTTGAAGACTGTGTGTGCTGAAGACCAACCACGTGACTGCTTGGGCATGTCCACAAAGCATGGCCTATACTGGAAAAGTCAAGCCACTTTGCCAAGCCACTGTGTGCTCAAGTGGTCCTGTTTGTATGAGCCAAGAGGTTATGAACTATCCTCTCACAACTTGCCTTTCACATTTTGGCAGTGGCGTCGTCAGTGGTGAGGGCCTTGGGGCGGTGGGCCCCCGGGCGTCGGGCCCCAGGCAGTGGGCGGGCGGGGGGTGCAATGGTGGCCGGTGGCAGCGTGGATCGTCCCGTTCGCGGGGGAGAGGAGAGCTGTCGGCGTGTTTGGCCCTCCCGCCCGTTCTGCTCCTACGCTTCTGAGTGAGTGATAACGGCTGCTGCCGTTACGTCATTTCCGGCGATGGGGGGGGGGTCATAGGAACACTACCGCATTTTGGAGCAGCCACATTGCTGGAATCCACCTTTCTAAAACCCTTCAGTATATGATTCTGTTTTCTCCCCCGGGGCCAAAAACACCTCGGTTCTTTTAAGCCTAGCGGACTCTACTGTTGAGGAATGAATTGTTCTGCCTTTTAATTCCTAGGAATGTAATGTTTAAGAACTCATTGTGATTCATGTCTCTGTGTGGGGGAAAAAGGGGAGGGAGAATTTGGTGAAACCTCAACAACTTAGCATTCAGCACAGCCCTTTGTATTAACTGCAGGCTACTATGATTAATGTTATTTGTATAAAAGCATTTAACCAACGTCAATACACGGAGTGTCAGAGTAAAGCAAATGTGAGAAACTGCTCTTGGTGGTTATCTTGACTGACAACAAAATTGTACTGGCCACATACCCTATGGAGTCAAATAGCAATGAATGAAAAGATTAGCCACAAGAAGGTATTTTAAAGTAAAGCAAAAAACAAAACAAAAAACAAAAAACACCTACCTAGCTCCTCCAAGTATTTCCAACATTTCTATAAATTACGTTGTGCAGTTTATCAGCAACACCAAACTAGAATGGTATTAATATACAACCGTCACAGCGCAATCCACCGTAAGGATCCAGCCGGCGGCCCAGGGTCGCCGGCCGGATCCTAAGCCCCAGTGGCCATTTTGCCGCCGGGCTGGAGGTCTACTCGGGGAAGGGGACGCTCGTCCTCTTCCCTGAATGTAAACCAGCGCAGGCCTTATCGGTCTCCTCGGATTTCTGCCAGCTAAATAGGCCAGGCCTATTGTAATGGCCAGGCCGCCCGGTGGGGGCTGGGATATGGCCGAGGCCATCCCCCTCCCCCTCCCGGGCCGGCTAGGCCAATGGCCCCCCCTCGCCTGCCGAAACGCCCCCCCACGCCCGCCGGATCCTGACTTACCTGGTCCAGCAGCCACACGGGCGCTCTGGTGACTGAGCAAGGGAGGCCGGCCTCTGCGCCAGCCTCCATTGCTCCAGAGTAGTCACGAACACTCGTTCTGTCAACCCACGTGATCTCCAGGATTGCGCAGTCATTTTTTGAAATCCAGTTACAGTATTTTATTTATTTATTTATTTATTTATTTATTTAGAAGATTATATACCGCTTTTCTAAAAACTCAAAGCGGTGTACAACATACAAAACAAAACACTAATACAATTAAAACCCATTTTTTTTTAAAAAAATCCATAATTAAAATTAAATATTAAAATAAAATTATAATTAAAAAAAAAACAGCTTATGCTAAACTATCTTTTTCTAAATTGTGTGTCCAGCATGGGAGGGACATTCCTCTTTTTCTTGATTACACCTCTTGGATGTCCCTTGAGCCATCTGACACTCTGGACATGTAGTGGATCACTGATGGCCAACTCTCAAATTGTGGGACATGCGTAGTTGCCCATGGACTATTTGGGAAAAGGAGAAAGCATATCAGAGGAGATGGATCATATGGAAAAAAACAAATCCATTTCAGAGGTTGGATGGGGAGTTGGTTCCAGTCCCACCTGCCTCTACCATTTGGATCTTGTTTCCCCCCATTAAAGCAACAACTATGTTTGCTGCCAATCCATCCATGCAGCTACCTGATGCAGGTTGTATCAGCAGCAATTGTGAGGGGTCTGAAGGGGCAGCAGATTTAGGGTGCCTTGCCTTTCACCCCAAGTCTGCCACCACTTCCCTCCAACCTTCCGCCAATGGAAGCTGCAATGATCTGCTTCCTGTTTGTTCGAGCAAGAAGCAGATCATTCCCTTCCTTACTGTGCTCCTCACATTCTCCTGTGGAACCTGGAAGTGCAGGACTTCTAGTTTCATTTTCAGGGACAGTGCAAGTTGTAAATGAAACTGGAAGTCCCATGCTTCCAGGTTTCAGAGCAGTGCATGAGGAGCACGATAAGGATTTTTTTTTTTTGGGGGGGGGGGTGTTTGTAGCACAGAGGCAGTGGACTTGAGACGGCATCAGGTGATGTTCTGGTTTGCACCGCCCCTGACTATGCTACTCTAAGACATTAAGAACCATCCCTCAGCCCAAAACACATTTTGGTGCCTTAAAAGTTAGACCTATTCTTGGGTATATTTGGGGCACTGATTCCAAAAATGGCATCGGTTTTACCCAATCAGCTCTAGTTTTGGAGATACGGCATAGTCACCTTGGTATCCACGGGGGTTACATTCCCGGAACCCCCACGGATGCCAAAATACACGGATAAACAAATCCGCGGTGGGTGGGGCCGTGAGGGGTTGGGGTGGCACCACAATACCTTATGACCATTGGCCGCGGCTCCCCATTGCATTATGTTGATATCTGCCAATTGGCATTACACTGTTTTCCAAAAGGATTCTGTGGCACTCCGCGGCTCCCTTGGCTCATTTCCACAGCTCCCCTGGAAGCCGCGCCTCCCAGTTTGGGAACCACTGGTATAGGGCAGTGGAGGCGTGGCTCCCAGGGGAGCCACAGAGTACCATGGAATCCTCTCGGAAAACAGTGCAATTGGCAGACATCAACAGAATGTAATGGGGAGCCGCGGCCAAGGGTCGCCAGTGGTCAAGGGAGCCACAAGTCAAAAAAGTGTGGGAAACACTGGTATAGGGGATGGAACTCCATGCTTTCAGATGGTTGGCAGTTGCTCTGCCCTCCCTCAGGGGAATTAACCCAACTGGCAATGGGATACCTCAGTCTTCCAAGGGTCCTGACTCTTCTCACCTCCTTGGCTTCTGTTCTGTCCACCACCCCCTCTGTGCTTCTTCCAGTCTCTCTTCTTCTTCTCACCCACCCTTTCCATTCTTCTGCCCTGTACCCTGTTTCTGCCCTGCTTCCAGCCTGTACATGTCTGTTTTGGCTGCCTGTCTGGGCCTCCCAAAACAGAGGGATATCTGTCTAGTCTCTGGCAGGCTGTAGCACATGGGAGGGGGGGGGGCTACATTTGGCTTGAATGGCTTGATCTGACACAAGTTGTGCATACATGATTTACTGCCCAGTTCTATCTCCACCGTTGGCACTGATGCAGACAAGCTGACAGAGCGTGCGCTGCATCCAATGGGGGGAGGGGGGGTCAGATAGCCTACAGGAGATAAGTAAAATACTTACCTCCAGTAGGCGCCTGCCTGATCACCTATGGGTGTCGGACCATTTTGCTGACGTATGTCTGAGGAGAGAAAAGGGGCAGGGCAGCTTGAGAAAAAGGAGATAAGATCTGGTGTAGGGCAGTGCTGCCAAGATCCACCTCTTCCCTCCCCTTCCCTCCCTGATCGTCCTCGAAACGTCCGTTTTCCTCTCCCACTATAAAGGACATTGTGCCTAAGTCAGTCTAATTCTTGAGTACCAGAGCTCTCCAGGGAGAATCCTCTGCAAGTTCTCCCACACTCTCCTCCACACTTTCTCTTCTGCTGTATTCTTTTCAAACACAGGGGATAGAAGGAGGAGGAGGAGCAGCAGTGGTGGTCGCAGTTGACACACTATTGGATAGGGGGGGTTGACACACTACCTCAGGCACTGGGAGGTCTTGGGTGAGTCCTGCAGCCTGCAGCTCGCTCTACTCAATAGACTTATGTTCTGGAAGTTCTCCTAACCCTTTAGAGCAGGTTTGTTTTTTTTTGGGGGGGGGGAGGGCACAAAGGCCTATGGACTGAGAAAAGGGTAAGAAATTAGCTTCTATGAGCTTCCTTCTGCATGCACCCCTTAGGATACAACCCTACATTTTAAAATGCCTGAATATTTAATATAGTTGAGGATGAGTTTTGAGTACAATTAAGCGTTTGCAGTTCTTCTGTGTCATTGGAGTCATCAGAGGAGTCTTAGAATTCAGATGGTGAAAGGAAAGATTTGAAGATTATTATTTTTTACAGTCGGCAAAGGACATACCCATAGTCCTATTCACTTCCAAAGCCATAAAACCTCCTTTCTATGAAGGGAATATATGATCAAATCCTCTTTGCCGCGATATTATTTTGCTTTCTGGAGCTAACTGAAGAAGCCCGTCTTTTAAACGGGCATCATTAGCTGGCTCTCCCGAGCACGTCCATTGACTTTCAAGTTGACAAGACTCATTCTTCCCCTTTTCAGTTGGTTGCCAGCTGTCATGAATTCCATCCCTTCCCACAGCATTGAACTTTGTAAGAACCCCCCTCCAGCAGTATCAGTTTTAAAACGATGTGGAACGAAATAGGGCAAGATACAGAAAATAGGAGAAGCAGAGCTGGTGTGATTCCATTGACAAACCTCTGGACTGAAATTTGTCCCTGTTTTTAAGGAAGAGTGGCGCCACTAGGGCGCGCGGCGCCCTGAAGCAAGTGACCCCTAATGACCCCAGGCCCCGCTGCTGCCGGCTCCAAGATCCTCCCAGGCCGGTTGTCCTGGGCCTTCTGACGAAGGCCCAATGCGTCAATACGTGCAGTTTTAGCTTTTTCGCACGTGCGCAGACCGTTTCTGTGGGCAAGGGCTGCCCTTTTGCCCTCTGAAACGTTCTGCGCAGGCGCAAAAAAACTAATAAAAGACGTGTTGCCACATTGGGCCTTGTCAGAAGGCTGCGGACCTCCGCCCGTGGCGGACGCTCCAAGGCCTTCTCCTGGAGCGGAGGTGACGCTCGTGGTGCTTAGCTGCGCGCGCACCCTTTGCGAGCGTCACCTCCTGGCGGTCCGCCCCCCCGCCATGCTCCAGTGACGCCAGCGTGAAGTAAATGATTGCTTCAACTCATGTCATTACTGTTTTACAGATAATTCTTTCAGATTGGCACTTCTTGATGTCTTGACAAGAGTGAACACTTTTCCCTTCTAACCAAATACAAGGGAGGAGAAATATCCCTTTTCAAACGGGTGCTTTTTATTTTGTGCGTGTTTTTTTTTAAAGGTTGCTTTGTTTCAGAACTTGCAAGGACTAGCTGGGTAGTTTGAAGTAGCAAAGTGCAAAAATAGATTTGAAACAGATATTTGTGTCAGCCTGTAGGAAAGGTGAAATATGGGTCATGGCAAAAAATAAAAAATAAAAAAGAATGAAGCAACATGCTGAACAAATTTTTTTCTTTTTTTGCCAGTTCTTTGCATTAATTCAACACTGTGTTTATTGGTTTATTTGTAACATGCTAACTACACCGATAGTGGAATGAGATTTCGTACACAAGTTCAGGAGACAGTTCTTCTACATATTAGGGTTACCAGCTTGACTGGTGACCAGAGATGACGGGTGCGGGAGGGCGCCCGGGCGCGGGGCCTGCGGTGCGTCACGTCGACGCGCCCTCGTGTCACGTCGACGCGCCCTGCCCGTTTTTCGCTCATTTCGGAGCCTAACCGGCTCCAGGGAGGGCCGAGACAACACCACTCTTCCGGAGGGTGAGTTCCCCGATCGTGCCCCCCACCCGCGAGCGAGCGCCTGGAGCTCCTGCTCCACGCGCTCCACCGTAGTTCCACTGCTGCTGGTGACCAGCTAACAGGGATATGAAACAAGTCTCTGACTCCAAGTCTCGAGTCAAGTCCTAAGTCTCTTGGTCCAAGTCTGAAGTCAAGTCCCAGGTCTTTGCTCCTAAGTCCTGAGTCTTTGGTTGAGAGTCCCTATCTATTTAATGGGGAAAATGGGTTTAACCCTGAATACAATTCAACTTGTCATAAAAGACTCCAAGTCTCAAGTTGAGTCTTTTACAATCGCTGAGTCAAGTTCAAGTCAAGTAATTGGCGAAACGTGAGTCCAACTCAAGTCCACGTCAGTAGACTCAAATCTACATCACTGCCAGCTAATACCAGCAATTACATGCCAACCTGACTTCCACATCCATTTTCAGTGGGAACAGGAAAATGAAAAACATAATGCAATGGGACATTTGCTTTGAAGACTTAAGCAGCAGCATGAAAGTTGCTGCGTGTGCATGTGTATGACAACCTGTTTTCACTGCAAAGCCGAATCTCCATCATTACTTTCCAGTTGGATATTGGAAACAGAATATGCTACACTAGGTGGACTTGCTTTGGTCTGACAGGCAGTTCTTACGTTCTGCACTATGTGATCTTGGTGGCATCTAGGCTATATGGGGATTGTAATCTGTCTCATCCCTGCTTTTTTAGATGTATGGCATATGTACACAGAGGCGTCGTAAGGGGGGAGACTTGGTGCCCAGAGCCCCAGGGCGCGGACCCCTGAAGGGGCAGAGTCGCGGGCTCAGGAGGGTGCAAACTCACCTTCTGGAGCACTTTCTTGGGTCTTTGCAGCCGCAATGGCCGCATTTTGGCCCTCCTGCCCTCCCTTGCTTGCGTACGTCGCTAAAATCAAGTAAAAACGGCGGGTGTGAGTGTTTGGAGGTAGGGCGTGACATCACGTGCCTGCATCACATGGGGGCGGCATCATGGGCGCCCCCCTTGGGGGCATAGTGACACTACTGTATGTGCAATGAGGTAAATTGCAGTAGCCTTTTTTTCGGGCTTGCAGCACAGGCGGGTGGGTTCTCGCACTCGCGCTGCAACCCCGGAAAAAGGCTACAGCCCTGCTGATTTGGCAGGACTGTAGTCTTTCCCTCCGGGTTGCGGCGCGGATTGCTGCGCCACAACCCAGAAAAATACACTTTGTGTTGGGGGGTACAAGGGGGTGGGTAGTCCGGGGATACACCGCACCTTTGGAGGCCTGCGAGGGGATATGCGGGCCTCCCTGTTCTAGATCACTGGTTTCAGCTTTATGGTCATTTTATGCTGCTTAGCACTCCTCTTTTGCACAACCCCTAATGAGTTGACTGAATATGAGAGGATCTTCCTGGTAACAAGTAATCATTTATATATACAGTGATCAGCGGGGGGCAGGATCCATGGAGCTCTGAAATCAGATTACAGCCCTAGCACTTGACATGCAACACACCTTGCTTATTTTTGCTGCAAGATGCTCTTGAAAGAAGCAAGCCACATAGCTGGTGAGAACAATTAACCAATTTAAGAAATGCTGCTGTGTGGGTAGAGAAATGTGACAGAAAAAAGTGAGAGCTTAAACTGGCACATGAGCATGCAGAGTTAGTTCTGGTTATTAAAACCAGGCCCCTGTTTGCCATCCACTTTTATTTGTTAGCTCTCCTTGAAATGACTTATAAAACCTGGAGACCTCAGCAGATTCTCTTGGGAATATTATATAACTGTAGCACTGGATACGGGCACAATAAGTTATACTGAACCTTAGAAATGATTGCTTGATTTGACCAATATATATTGCTTGGGTAATGTACAGAAACAGTAAAATGGCAAAGCACAACTTGCCATCTGTGCTGCATTATGCCATATACAGCAACTATTTTTCATTCAGAATGGTAGTAGCCCTGAAGGCCTTCTTGCTTCGATATTGTACACTACCACACATGAGATGATATAGTGTAAACATGGTGACGATAAATCTGGCTCTTATACTCCTGAAAGCCAAAATGATCCTACTCTCATTTCCCACCAATCTCGCCTTCCGTTTTGGATGCTAAGTCAGGTGTTTTGTCTGTTTCTTTTTCCAGTGGAAAGCAAAAAAATGTCCTGTTTGACATTCAGATAAATAAGCTTGCACAGAGAACTGTAGGAAGAGACATGACATAAGCCTTGCTTGCAATCTACCCTCACTTCAAATTCATGTGCATATATTGCCTAAGTGACCCATCTTGTTTTTAAGAGATGTCTGATTACTCCACTTCAATTTACAGTATAACAACAAGTATATAGATGAAAATTATTGGGATCTTGCCACTGAGCATCCATGTGCCCTTATTATTTGGTCCCATGCTACCTTTGTTAATTCAAAATATGAACACATGCCTACTATCCATTTTCAGTTTATTCAGGTGTGGTCTACTAAACTGGGGATCAGACACTGGCTCCTTGATCCTTCTATTACCAAAGCTTCTGGTCAGAGGAAAGTATTACATATAATTCCAAGTGGGACATTCACATTGCACTAGTAGCGTAGCTGACGCGAGGCAGTGGTGGTGGTGGTCTGCCCCCGCAGCATTCCGGCGGTTTTCCGCTGTCTCCTCTTGGGGAGGGGGTGTGCTGCGCTCACTGCTTGAAGTGGTGAGTGCCGCGAAAATGCGCCCTCCCCGACTCCATTTGGCTCCAAATAAAGCCATTCCGGAGGCGGGGGTAACGCGCAGACACGGGGGTGACATCACGGCACGGGGGGGTGATACAAGGCAGCAGCTGGGCTGGGGACGTCACTGTACCACACCACAGCCCATAATTCTCTTGGCCTGGGACATCAGGTGACACTAGAGGGCCAATCTGGTACCATAAGTGGCTGGTGCAAACCTCCCAAAGCTTCTGCCTTCCCTCAGTCTCAGAAACTTGTTGCTGAGAGAGTTTTCCGCCAGGTCTTCCACCTAGGTGAGCTTGGAGGTTCTTTTAAAAAATATGCAGCACAGTCAAGCAGGCATTCAATCATGCCATTATCATTATTGGTTCCAAGGCTATGGTCTGAAGGTGCAGGTTGCAGCAATCTTGCTGAAGTTATGCAGGCCTGAAGCTGGTCAGTGCCAGGATGGGAGACTTGCTGCTAGGAACCCTGTTTATGCCATGTAAAATAGTTGTGAGAGTTGCCTTGAGCACAGGCTGTAAAGATTTAAATAAATAAAGATGCTAATCGTCCATTAAGATTAACAGATGGTTAAGATGTGCATGGAATATATGGACTATGATTAAATTTATACCTGCTTATATTTTTAGAGAATGGAGGGAAGGTGAGCAAATTTTATTATTTGCTTAATTTTACACTTAATTATTTTATTCTCAACTGTTCTTAACATACCATACAATACAGGGATGTAAACATTTAGCCACAATGTATGTACTACCGGTAGTTGAAATCCTCCTGCCCCTATAAGCACTCTTTTATGTCTTTTTAGTTTTAATCAGCACGTTTGCATGCTACAGACAATTAGTGTGACTTTGTGATATCTATGCATCTATTAGTGCTCTGTACATATATAATTAAGAATATTTATGTACCGCTTTTCAACAAGAGTAGTTTACATAGTAAAATAAATCAATAAATATGTATGTATATCATAAATATGTACGTATGTAATAATGTATATCATAAGGGCTAAGTAGATTTTTGTTTTGCTATCGGCCAGATTGGCAGGTGTGTGTGTGTGTGTGTGTGTGTGTGTATTTGCCTGTTTGACACTGTTACTGAGATAGTATGGTAGATAACTGATTAATTGATCACAACTGTCTCTAGTACAATATGGGTAGGTTAGAAAAATAGAAGGATAATATTGGTGTATGCCCTGAGGCCAAATGAATCCCTGCAGGCTGGGTGACACGATTAGCAGTGCAATCCTATCCAATTTATATCACCGGTGTAAGCAGAACAGAAAGGGGATTCAAATCCCCTCCAAAGGGTGATTCAAAGGGGATTTAAATCTCCCTTCCTCTCCAAAGCCTCCCCGCCCTGCCCTCCCCCGCTGGTTACACAGGTAGTATAAGTTGGATAGGCAAGTAAAAGTGGGATGGAACCTCCCTTGGGCATTGGTCAGCTCACTTTCCTCAAAGCCTTGACAGCCTGCAGGGGGCGATGTTTCCAGGAGCTTCCACAGCTCTCTTTAAGGCAAGGGTGGGGAACCTATTTGTGGTGGCGGGCCATTTTCCCATGGGGAAAATGTATTGTGGGCCACCGCAAAGTTGGCCCCCCATTGCGTGCGCGCACACCCCATTGCACGTGCGCACACACCCCATCGTTCTCCTTACCTTCAGGCTCTGGGCCGCCCCCGCCGGCGGCGGCCCTGCGCTCACCTTGGCGACTCCTCCTTCTGAAACCACGGTTCTGTACGTGCGCAGAACGCTGCTAAGAGGCCAAGAGATTGCCCTCTCTTGGCCTCTTAGCGGCGTTTTGCGCATGTACAGAACTGCGGTTTCAGAAGGAGGAATTGCCAAGGTGAGCGCGGGGCCTCCAGAGCTTCCGGTCTAGTCTCACGCGGGCCGGACCTGATGGATCTCACGCGGGCTGGATTGGATCGCCCCAGGGTCCGGACATGGCCCGCGGGCCGGAGGTTCCCCACCGCTGCTTTAGCTGTGAGGAGCAAGAATCAGCGAGCGCATGGCTGATCTGCTGCTTGAAGTGATAATAAGGTCACCCAGTAATATTGACATTCTCACTCTCTCCTTAGAAGCTGGTACACGGGCAGCCCAATCCTACATATGTTCCTGTGTGGCAATGCAGCTACACCAATGGGCATGCGCTGCATCCTGCAGGGGAGTTTCGGGCTGTGAAGGCCACTTCAAGGTAAAGGAACATTTGTTCCCTTGTCCCGGGGTAAGCTGGCACAAGTCCAAGTGGACCTGGGAAGGTGGATCAAGACCAGGAAAGAGGATAGGATTTTGGCAGTGCTGCTACCGTCAATATTGCCCCTTTCCTGGCCTCGATCCGCCCTCCTTCCTGCCCTAATTTCCATCCTGTTCCTCCCTCTCCCTAACTTACTGGTGCCAGGGCTCCTTCCTTGTCTGCTGGCATGTGGACTGGGCCATGAGGCCACACTGAATTGCATGTTACACTTTGCGACAGCCATAAAGGACCTTACAATGCTGGAATGCTAGTTTCGGCAATGTAAGGGCCTATTAGGAGACCTAAGTTTCCAAGTCACATCCTGGTTCCGTTCCAGAGGTTTGATCAGAAGTCAGAACAGACACAAATGGAAACAGCTGGCTCTTGCTGGTTCAGTTTTATTGCGCCTGTGCAAAAACACCAGAATGGTCAAACTGCAGCTGTGAAAAAGTGCCGACACATGGCCATCCGTAAGTCGGATGCCTGTAAGTCGGTTGTCCATAAATTGAGAACCCAGCATACTTCCACATGGCGCTGTGTGACAGGGGAGGGAGTTTACCAAAGCAAAATAAGTTGTGGACAGCCTGCATTTGCAGGGGGCTGGACTCAATGATCTTGAAAGTCCCAATTCTGATTTCTATGATTCTATAACAGCCCATTCCAACCCAACTCCTCTCCAAGTCAGGCATAAGTGTGGCCTAAGTGCAGCCTAAGTTAGGCAGAAGTTATGCCTGAGGTAGGTCAGAGTTATGCCTGAGTTAGGCAGGCTGCAGTTTCTGTGGCCCAGCACCACCCCAGGATCCAGGCAACACTTACCTCCCAGGCAGGCAGGCTCTTCTCCAGGCTCCGTGTCTGGCTCAGGCATGTGCAGGCCTCTGTCTGCATGTGTCAGCGTCCATCCATGGCAGCTGCCACAGGGTCTGTCGCAGCCCGGTCGCAAAGGGGCTGACCACAGGCAGGGGAGTTGCGCCAGTCATGTGGTGGGCGCAGGGCAGGTGACAGGTGAGCGAGGTGCCTGAGCCCAGCCGCCACAGGGCACCCTGTGCATCAGCCACCTGCTGCAGGGGAGAGTGGCCATCCCCTCCCTCCTGCAGAAGGCGATGCCACCCCCAAGCCACGTTGAGGCTGCACTGGGGGGTGAGCGGGGGAGGGAAGGGAAGGGGAGGGGGGTGGGAACGTCACACACAAGGGGGGTCTCATGAGGACTGGAACTGCCTCTGACATGACTCGCCCGTGCATTGCCTGAAGCCCTGGGTCTCCAAGGCCGGGGCAATGCCCACAAAGAAGGCATCCCGGCGTGCCTGCTGCTCTGTGCCCCGGCCAAGACCAAGAGATGCCTTGGGCTTGTCTGCTGTGAGCGTGAAGGGCTCACACAGCTCATCACACCCCCAGATGGGGCGACGACGGCGCCTCACGGCAGGCACTCTAGCAGGGTGGGGGGTGGCCAGCAGCCATCATCAGGGAGTGGGAGGAGAGGCAGACACACAGGCAGGCAGACAGGGGGTGCTGGGGAGGGGCATGGGTGGGTCAGAGACAGACAGACAGACAACAAGGCTGGTGGGAGACAGATTCCGAGAGAGGGGTCTGCAGAGCCCGATAGGGACACAGGGGGCGCTCCGCAGATGAAGGTGATGCATAAACAGGCACCTCTTATGCAGACAGACTTTGGGCGGAAGTGGCTGCATTACAGGCAGACCTTCGACGGAAGCGCCTTCATTACGGGCAGACCTTTGACGGAGGCGCCTTCATTACGGGCAGACCTTTGACGGAGGCGCCTTCATTACGGGCGGACCTTCGACAGAAGCGCCTTCATTACGGGCAGACCTTCGACGGAGGCGCCTGCATTACAGGCGGACCTTTAACGGAAGCGCCTTCATTACGGGCAGACCTTCGACGGAGGCGCCTGCATTACAGGCGGACCTTTAACGGAAGCGCCTTCATTACGGGCAGACCTTCGACGGAGGCGCCTGCATTACGGGCGGACGCCCTAGCTGTCACTGTTTGCCTGCCTGAGAGGCCCCCCTGACTCCCCCCTCCCCTCTGTGCCATGGGGGTCGCGCAGCGCCCCTGCTGGGTTCTCTCAGGGAAGGCCGTGGCAGTCCCTGGATGGGACTCATGTAGGGGCTTCAGTGCTGGGGGCTGTCTGGGTGTGTGTGGGGCAATGCTTGTGTAAACACTGGGCACATATGTTTCACTAGGGCTCTGGCCGAGGGGCATCTTTATTGTTCTGGAACGTTAGCAGAGATGGCCAGGCGAGGCTGCCAGGGGTAGTCACAGCAGCCAATCAGAAAGCAGCAGCAGCACACCTGCCCCATGGACCTGGACAAGCAGGCTCTTCCCCTGTGGAACCACAGCCTGCTCCATAGAAAGGGGAGGGACAGCAAGAACAACAGCCAGGGAGGTGGAGCAGCAGCAGCAGCGCCAGCAGCTGAGGAGGGTTGCAGGGCTGGCTCCCTGACCTCTGGCAGCATCGAGGCAGACGACAGTGGGGCAACCAGACTGCAGGCCCAGGGGTGCTCCCAGGAAGGTAGGTGATAGTGGACGTTCCTGGGGAGACAAAAAACAAGGGGGAGTTACATGTCAGCTGGTATGTGGAAGCAGTCACCATTGAGGACAAGCCAGTGTGTCGGTTGCAAAAGCCTGCAGGGAGAGAAATAAAACACAGCTGATAGGTATGACACACATAGCATGGTCTGAGCTGCTTACCTGGGTGTAAGGAGAGCATGATCCTGTAAGGGGAAAGGGTCAAAGAGAGAGACAACAACACAACTTGGGGGTCACAACCATGGCAAACCTAGCAATACTGACCTGTGAGTAGACCCTGTGGAGAAAAGGGGGGGGGGGGACAGCTGGTGTCTACATAAGTCTAACAGTTCCACACTTGTGGCATTGTCTGCTCACATGACTACAGGCAGCAATCAGACACAACAGTGGTAAAGAGGCATGTATCCTATATATCATAGCAGGCAAAGCAGGCAGCTATGAGACAACACATTAGTAGAGAGGCATGTCATGGCAGGCTATGCAGGCAGCTATGAGACAAGACATTGGTAGAGAGGCATATCATGGCAGGCTATGCAGGCAGCTATGAGACAACACATTGGTAGAGAGGCATGTCATGGCAGGCTATGCAGACAGCTATGAGACAACACATTGGTAAAGAGGCATGTATCCTTCCTATATTTCTAAATGCAAAGAGGCAGCAGTCAGACCACATGTCAGCACAAACCCTGCTCTTACTTGCTCTTACCTGCTGGTGTTGTTGCCTGTGGGGGGGGAAGAGGGGCTGGGAGAAAGACATGGGTTAGCAAACACTTGCATGGAGGCAGCTGCCCAGGCACAGCTGTAAACAGGTTGGCCACAGCCAGAACAGCCCTCTCTGCCCTAGAGGGAGGCAGAGAGGAGAAGAGAGAAGTGGAGTGTTTGTGAATTTTGCCCTCCACCGACAAAGTCCCACTTTGTGGCTGCTGGGGGACAGGACCCCACGCCACGTGCTCAGAGAGAGAGAGAGAGAGTGACTGGAGGTCTGGGGCTGGGCTTTTGTGGGAATGAGGCTGGGTGGGGCTGGGTGCTGATAGGCTCCCTATCTTAGGCATAACTCTGTCGGTTTCCAGACCTAGCAGGCCCAACTCCGTCCTAACTCTGACCTAACTCAGGAGTAGGGTGTTAGAAATTTTCAGGAGAGGGCTGGCTTAGGTAAGGTAAAATGGCTCCTATGGGTCTCCTCGAATTTGGGTCCACCTTTTTGGTTGACCTAAATTTTGTGTCAGCATTTGTGTTGGAGGGGGCGTGTCTGTGCTTGCCAGGGTCTGGAATCCAACGTTAATTGGTTGCCGCCCCCGTTACACCCACGGTCCGCCCATGTTCCACCCACTTTTAGGTCAACTTTAGGTCTGACTTGTGCTGCTTAGCCCTTGGGTTGGAATGGGCTGTTCTTAGTCCGTTGGTCGTAACTGCGACCTAACTTTGACCTAACTTTGCCCTAAATGGTTGCATTCCAGACCTAACTTCGACCTAAACGACTTAGGCTGACTTTAGGTCTGACTTGGGCTGCTTAGCACTTGGGTTGGAATGGGCTGTAAGACTCCCTGCAGATTTTCAGCATTAATTAATCTGTGAACCTGTTTTAATCCATATGAATTGCCTTATGTCTTCTTTGGGGTGTGGGGACAATAGGATAGCAGCCTCAATTTCCAAGCAGTTTGCTCTAAATTGCCATGAATCTTTTGGCTCTGGGTTTTAAGACAGTGGCAGAGAAAGTTGAAATCTGCATATTTATGGGTGCAATTAAGTACCTTCTGCATCAGATGATCAATGTGAAGTGGCTCAGAATGAGCGCAACTTCCTTTCTTACCACAGAATAAATCTATATCCCAGATAACTAGCAAACATTAGCATAGCAATAATCACCATTGTCCAAATGTGCTGGATTGTTTCAAACAAGGAAAATATAATAAAATGCCTTTGTGCACATGTGAAAATGCAGTATTGCCCTGTAAACAAGCATGCTCTAAATTTCATCCCTAAATCTATAATTCAGGAAGCACACTGCTCCATGGTTCAGGGAGTTATTAATTTAAATTAAACATAATAATTATGAACCAATGGGTGATTTACTGCTTTCCATTACTAGCAAGAAAAATGGAGCAATATAATCCTAGCACACGTATTTCACCTTCCCGAAGTATGTGGGTTCTCTGTCCCTTTTAAACCTGACTGTTTATGCCTTAGCATTCAGTTGTGCTTCATGGAGTCAGTCAGTGTATTGACTTGAGTGGCCCATGTGCTGCCGTATGGATCACTTGCCCTTTTCAGGGCAGATGGAGAGCAGGCCTGTCAGAGACAAAATGTGTTGGGTCTCTGGAGGGAGGATTGCAGCTGCTTTGTTCTCAGGCTGCTGTGTTTTGCCAGGCCTTCTGCTGGCAGGTTGGGTGTCTTTTTGGTACCTGCCTAATACTGTGCATTATTAGCATCTCTTGAGTGAACCTGCAAAAGCCAGATAAAACCAAGCTCCACACGTAGCCAAACCTACAGCACGATAATAGTCAGACTACCAAGACTTTCAGAGAGAAGGAAGCAGCAAAGCGTGCTATGTCTGCCAGTTACGACTGAACGATGGGTTGTTTTCCCGAGCAACAGCATCCACAAAAAAAGTATTGTGTCTATGTAGTGATCTCACACAAGCAAGCCTGCTTCCTTTCACTTTTAGTGTTCTTCGGAATACTATACCCCTCGACATCTAACACAGTGGAGACCAAGCCCCCCCTGGGCACGCATGCTGAATACAGTACTGTGATCTGCCATTGTACAGCTAAACTGGTCCATTTTTTACAGACTTGCTGCTGCGTAAATGCAGAGCATGGCTAACAAGCTGAGAGTCCTCTGGGGATATGGCACACAAGTCTGAACGTGACAGTTTCTCAAGGTTCAAGGTGCAAACAAGCACAATATGGAGACACACCCACCCAACCACCCCCAAAAAACCTCAAAAGAGAAAAACACAGCTTGTGGACAACAAAGCCGATATCTGTTACCAGAACAGTGCTATGCATCTGTATTTACAAGGTCTGCCTACATTGTTTTAAGTGAGAGACAACAAATATGTGTTGATACCCCTTTCTGCATGTTAGCAGTATTCATTTTTCTCCATATACATATTGTACAGACGTTTGTCACACTGTAGTGTGACCAAAAACATAAGCCAGGATGGGGTTCAAATCCTCAGCTAAGAAGCTCTGTGAGTGGCTCTGGGTAGCTGCTATCTCATCAGGTTGTTGCAAAGGTTAATTAGATGTGAACTGTAAAGCATTATAGGAAAAAAAAAACCCCAGTAACTTTAAAGTACTGTAAATGTTATTTTTAGTAACAGGCAAGTAAAATGAACTGCAAATGCACTGTATTTATCAAAGAATATTTGCAAGTCCCTTTCAGGACAATTTAGCTTTAGCAGTTCTGGTCAATGTCACTTGTAGACTAGGGAGCTATTATATACAGTACATGCAAACTGAAATCACTAGCTACAGCCCTACATCTGAAGGTAATAGTTTAGTTGGCTTAAGCCATTTTTACAGAAGCTTAAACAGGTACAGTATTTTCATTTTCTGCACATTTAATATGAAAGGAAAAGGCCTTACATTAGCTAGAAGGCATTTGATTTTAAAGCAGACTATTTGCTTTCTGCTCTGCATCAAAAGTGTTCAGAATGAAGTGGTTCTGGGTGAAAAGGGATTCTTTCAACGAGATCTTAAAACAGATGCACAGTGCTATTTAGTAGTAAATAGAGATCAGTGCATGGACCTGATTTTGAATCTCCCCTCCTTGCTATGAATTTGACTTCATGAAGTTACTAGATCTTTCTTATGTAGGGTCACCAGGTCAGATGCATCCAAAAACCTGAGATTTCTGAGTGAGGTCCTGGTGCTATCACAAAACTACCAATTCTTGCAAAAATAATAATAATTAATAATACTGTGGTGGAGCCTAGCTGTAAAAGGATAAGAGCCCAACAGCAGCCCCAAATGGCCTGAGATGAACCAAGAGGATTAGTGTCCGAGGGGAACAAACAAACAAACACTGGAAGACATTATTTTGGGCAAACTGGCCACCTTACTCTAATGAAGGAGCACCAACCACTTGATCAGTAGGTACTACCAAGCAGATTTACTTACTCTGTCTCCACCTCTACTCTAATACAATGAATAGTCTGTTTCTATTCTTAGTAATTTACATCCCAATACTATCCCCCCCCCTTTCCACCAGCAGAACGTACGTTCCACCAGCGGAAGTGAGAGGATGCAGCCAGAAGTGATGCTTTGTTGGCGAGCGCAGCGAGTCTGCCAGCACAATGGCGGGCGGCTGCACACACAGACTAGCAGAGAGGTCACTGCCTGCTGGCACCGCTGAGTTGGCACCGCTCTGTACTGCCCCCAGCCCAGCCTGCTCCCCTGCCCACCTACAATCCTCTCTCAAACTGCTCCCACCGCTGACTTCGCAGTGGTGGTTTGGCAGCCCGCGCTGCTGCTAGTGTGGGGCTCCCAGGCTCCCGCGCCATTGGTAGTATGCTGCCTGCTGTCAGAACGGCTCATGCAATGGCGGGCCTGGCCTTACGCTTACAGATTGTGAGGCCCCTGATAGGGTTGGGCTGCCAGATTCTGCCTTTCATACTGAAGCAATTAAAGGAGGCTTCCATTGAATGCCCAAAGTTTGCCATGGGCATCCTTTTCTTGCCCACCCCCACACATTGTCCTGTTCAATTCTTTCTCCTTCCCTTCTGTCTCTCCCAATGCCTTTTTCCCTGCAGCTTTCAGAGTAGTAACATCAGGATTGGTCAGGCACACTTCCGGCAAACTGGCTACATACTTCAGGCACTGCCCAAGAGATGGAAATTCCCTGGGCTTCTAGCTCGTTTTAGGAGAGTAGCAATGAAAGGGGTAAGTTGGCTCCAGACCAAATGCATATTTATGTAATGTGCCAGAAAATTACAGAGCAGTCAGAAATTGCTCTATCTGCACTTTTATATTCAGCCACAATTTTCCAGAGGTTCTGATTACCATCCTGGGTTCAGTCTTTTACAGGAACTGCAATAGGTTATTCTTACGCGGAGTCTTAAATGACCTAGAAAATGAGAGTAAAATAATAATTTAATTCATTACAAGATTAACCACTTCAGTGACAATTCAGCCCAAAGTAAGAAGCAACCATAGTTGTGAAAGGATCTTTAGCAAATCATCATGATACACCTCTGCTTATAAAACACATCATTTCCAGAAAGATCATCAGCAAAGGCACAAGATCAAAAGACTCCCATGATGTAACTCATGCTGGGCTGTGCAATACTGCAGTCTTCAGTGCTCCACTCAAATGCAAAATTCCCCTGAACATAGAAAACCAGCGTATCAGGGAGGTTTCTAGTTTTATCCCTGACTTGCCCCATATCACAACAACAGTGCTGTTTATGCTACTTAAAACGTGGGGCCTGTGACATTTCACATGTGGAAAGGGAACCTGGGGTTCTGAAAGGTGCCCTAGATGCTTGTCTCATCCCTTCACAACACACCAGCTATCTATCCCCTCACTGGAAACATTAGATCTTTTTATCCTTATCCATTATTTCCCCTTTAGGCAGAGATTCCCAATTTTTTGGATGTGTTGTGTTTGCCAGGGGTGGCAACAATGGCGCCAGCGTTTCCGGGATTGCGCCAGCGTTTCCGGGATTGTACTAGCGCTGCCGAACAAAATAAGATTTTTTTTCACTTCCCTGAGGGGTGTGCTGAGCCTCCAGGAGGTGCGAGGAGCCTGCGGGCCCCTCTGCAGGTCTCCTTGTGCCTCAGAACGGCTCCAGATCGCGATCGCAACCCACTTCCAGTTTCGTCGGAAAACTCTGCTGCCCCTCAGACAGGCTGCTGACTGACCCCTTCAGCCAGGCACGTGTGGCCTTGCAAACACTTTGGCAGATAAACCAATAGGTACTACCAGACCTCCAGTGGTACCTGGTCCTGAGCAGCCCCTGGGGAAGGAAACATTTGCAATTCCGTGTGTGTGTGTGTGTGCGCGCGCGAGCGCACACACACGCCTTTCAGCTGCTGCCCTCCCATGGATCCTGTGCAATAAAACCTTAAAAACTCCTAAATAAAAGCAAATGGAATACAAAAGGTGTTGACCTGTCCTTAGCAGACAGGACAACCCCCCCCCCGCAAGCCCTAGGTAGAGGGACTACTGGGGGAGGACCCATGTTGCAAGGGGGGCGTGGGCAGGCAGCCCTAGTAGCCAGCTGTTTTCTGTTAGCCATGGCCATGCCACCAGGTGGGGGAATGGGGGAGAAACGACCCTATAGCAGTCCCATAATGAGAACTGGCTGTAAATAGGCCATCACGTGCACACACCATGCACGCCATGTTTGAGCCGCTGAGGAGTGTTACAGTGTCAAAATCATGCCGGAACTCTGTATTCCCACGTAAAATGGCTGTACCCAGGCCACACTGGGCCCCAGAGGGTGTGCGGTGGAGCATAATGCGGGCTGTGGGGCATAGCCCTCATTTGTCTGCCTTTCATGGGTAGTACAACAGCTCCCAATGTGGCAACCTGGGAGGCTGTTGGCCAGGCCATGGGCATCCTTATCCATGGCCACTCAGTGGGACAGCTACAGGGCAGATGGAAGGCTGTGAAAGCAGCTTTCCATAAGGAGATTGCCTGCCTACCATGCTGCCCAAAGCCATCCTAGTCGCAGCCCCCCCCCATCCTGTACATCCAGATGCTCCAGCTCTGGGAGCAGGCAGGGCGACCCACCTTCGGGGACCACCACCAGACATGTAAGCTGCTGTGCTGGGGGGGGGGAATACACTGTAGCTGGGCATGGCCTTGCACGGATCGACTGGGCAGGGCTAGGGATGGTCCTCCACCAAGGGAAGGTAACCCGCACTGGCTGAAGACCTGCTCTGTGACCTGTGAGATTAGATTAAATGCTCTGGTAAGGTCCGCTGTGCCTCTAGCCCCCCAAGCACCAAGGTGTTGGGCTCCTACTCCATGGTGTTCTACAAGCACTTTCTGCCACGTTGGGTGTCCTTATGTGTAGAACTGTGGCAACACCTTCCTGATGGAAGGGCCACACCCCACCCAAGCAATGGATGTTGGAATTTGGGTGCAACGCTGCCTGCAGGACTCTGGAGGGCAGTGTGCTATCTATGCCTGAGACCCTCTATTACCGAATTATACTTGTAGGAGGTGTGGCCATTTGAGCAACTTCTTTTCTCCCTTTCTCCCACATGCTCTCTCTCTCCCCCACTACCAAAGAAGGACACAACCTGCTGAGCTCTCCTAATGGCATACTGCCATTACATACTGTGATGAGAACCCCCTCACACACAAAGAAGAGAACAGCTATGTTCTCTGTTCCACAATAGTAAGAACCTCTGATACTTCAGAAGATGTGTATTCTTGAGAAAACTGTGAAATCTTAACAGCCTTTGTTCCTGTGTGTGTTGACTGATGGCAGCAAATTAGTTGGGTGGTACAATTTCCCATAGGAGAGTTCTTCTGCTGATTACTCTGGTAGAAATAGCTTACCAGATCCATACTGGGACAGAGTACTAGACCTTTAGGAGCAGGAATGTGGGCAGGTGTAGCTTGTCTAAACCCTTAGAGCACAATCCTAGGCATGTCTACTCATAAACAAGCCCCATTGTGGGGTTTGCTTCTGAGTAGACATGCCTAAGATCGTGCTCTACTGGTTTAACAAGCTACACCTGCCCACATTCCTTCTAAAGGTCTAGCACTCTGTCCCGGTATGGACCTGGTAAGCCTTCTTCCCACAGGTTTTGGGCCTAGCAGCCCAATAAGGAGCCCTGGGTTACTTGGAAGGGTTTTGTTTTTTGGCCTTTCTTTCCCCCCCCCCCCCCCTTACACCTGTTTTTCAAAAGCTAACTTTGCTTGCTCTTTTTCCTCTGGGTTCAAAAAGGCCTAACAGCTTCTTTCAGAATCGGCACCAAAATGGTACAGGGAGTTTATAATGGAGGCATGTTTTTCCAGCATATAACCAGGTTAGACCTCAAGTCTTTTGAGACCTGGAAGTTCAGGATTAGAATTGATTTTGAAGAACAGGGAATTACCAATGTACTGTACTAACAGAAAATTGCCCTGCCTCAGGGAGTGACCCAATATCTCAGTGGGATAAATCAGATGACAAAACTAAGAGTATCATCATTAAGTCCTTGACTAATGAGCAACTAGTCTACATCAAAGAGACATAACAGTGCAATCCTGTGTAACTCTTGCACCGGTGTAACAGTAGATCCACTGGTGTAAGTGCACTTATGCCAGTGTAACTTGCTGTATGCCAACGGACACCAGCGTAACCCCCCTCGAATGCCACACACGCGCAGTTCAGATGCAGGGTGGACGCCAGCGCAAGTCTGCCGGTGCAGGGGGCATTCAAGGGGTGTCCGAACGCCCCTGGAATTACCCCTGCACCGGCGGAGTTGCGCTGGCATCTGTCCTGCATCAGAACTGCGCATGCATGGTGTCCGAGAGAAGTTACGCCAGTGTCCGTCCTGCATCCATCGGTGTACGGCAAGTTACACTGGCATAAGTGCACTTACACCAGTGGATCTACTGTTACACCGGTGCAAGAGTTACACAGGATTGCGCTGTAAAACTGCCAAAGAGGGGTTGTAAAACTTGAGTGAGATTTATGGAAAAACTGGGATAGAGACCAGATAAATCTGATTAGAGATCTCTGCAATTTGAAACTGAGGACAAAGGCAGACTGTGAAAAGCATCTCACTACAATGGCCACTATTTTTGAAGACCTAAGATTACAGTAACTGGTTTTGAGCTTAATGAAAATCAAAAGATTGGTTTTCTGCTTGGGTCATTGGGTGAATTAAAATTCTCTGCATTTATCAGTGAGATATCAGCACAGATAAGTAATGAGTTCAAGAAAGTTATAGCTCTCCAGACAGAACTCAGTACAGAGATTCTGTACCTTCTGGATCAAATTGCGTGGCCGAGAGCAGAGATTAGCAGAAAAAAAGAATGCAGCCAACCTGTATTGCATGTCAAAAGAAAGGCCACTTCACCAAGTCCTGCAAACCTGCTCAGACATCACACCTCTCAGCCAAAGGTATCTCTTTTCAAACTAAGCCAGGGGTGTCCAACCTTTAATGGTTGTATTAGGTGAGGGCATTTCAGCAGGTGCAGCTGCTTTAGCAGCACCATCAGCACTTGCAGCTGCCAAGATTCTGTCTGCTACACAACTCTTAAGAACGCAGAGGCCCTAATGGTGGAAGGTTGGCCACCCCTGAACTAAACAAAGGAACCAGAGAAGGGGGGAGGCAAAGCCCACAGAATTTTACAGGCAAGAATCATTAAGGCACAGAGCATACTTTTAAGCTAAAGGAAGAGAGTTTGGAAGCTTAATGAACCAAATTCAGAATGTAATAGGTGGATCTTTGATTCTGGTTGTACAAGCCATACCTGTTCAGATAGAAGTTTCTTTGAAACTAGCTAGACACAAATACAAATGGAAATATTCTAATAGCAAGTGATGCCACTGTGGAAATGCTGTACATGGCAATGTCATGGTTTTGATGTCACAGCAATCAGTGTGCTGTAGTATACACCAGGCCTAGATGGCAATATGCTTAGTGTGTCTGATTAGACAAAAAGGGGCACACAACTAAATTCCACAATGGCAGATGTATCACAACCAAGGACAATGTATTAATTGCACAAGCATTTGAGCGTGGTGGTATCTATGAATTAGATTTAGCAGGCAAACAAACCAAGCACGGGTGAGAGTGCAGAAGCAAAGAGTGTCTGGACCTGTGGCACTGAAGGTTTGGCCACAGAGATACCAGCGCCATCCTGGATCTACAGAGGAAGAATCTCACAGGGGGTCTGAAGGTAAAGCCCTGTGACAAACACACGGATAGCTGGTGTAAACTGCATCAAAATCCAGCAAGTATCAGATCTAATGAGAGCAACAGGGTGTACAGAGCCAAAACACAGGGGAGAACCAATCCAGGCGGGAACCGTCTCTAATTATGGCCTTCCTTCCGTTTTGATAATCCCAGACTCAACCGCCAGAACTGGAAAGTAGCAGAGTAATCAGCGAAAGGACCCCCTTCCTATGGTAAAGGTGTCCCACCACCCAGGCTAGTTGCTATCAGTAAAACACACACACGGGAGTGAAGGCTTGGTAAAGGTTTCATAAGAAATACTTTACTTACAGTTCATAGTGAAATACGTAAGTCTTCTGATTAGGATCAGAGGCTCTAACGCTTTGGAACAGGAAACCCTAGAGCTGTTTCCTTTGTGCAGGTGTGGTGAGGATGGGCCCATGAGCAAGGAGCTCCAGCAGAGACCTTCCCCTTGGATGTCTTGAGAGTAAGAGAGAGTGTGAGAAAGAGGGGAGGAAAAAAATAGTGTTAAGAGCCACACCTCCTGCAAGAACCACAGAGAGAGCAGGTAGATGCTCTCAGGTGACTGGGCATTACACTGCCCTCCAGAGTCCTGCAGTTGCGCCAAATTCCAACACTCAGCTACCTCTGCATTGTATCTCTCACAGGCACACCTGTGGAGCCAGTGTCAGGGGCCACCTTTACCAGCTTTGGACCACCTGCACAGGCTGCCTCACCCTAGCCAGGGCCCAGCTGGGTTGTGATGCCTACTTTGCCTCTGTCAGCGCCCTCCTTGCACAGGCCACATAGCAGCACTGGTGAGCACCCCTGGGGGTGGCCTGGTGGCCGTCTGTTCGGACCCTGTTTATTCCATGTCCCCAGGTCTATCGCCAGCCAGCAAGTGGGACGAAGATGAGGGCCAACTTGAGCCCATCATTGTGTGGCTGGACGAGCTGCTCTTCCCAGCAGGGTTGACTGGAGCTCCAGCTTCCTCTGAGCAGGTGCCACCTGCAGAGGTGCCAGCCCATGTGGTTGTGGGGTTGGCAGCAGGGGTGGCTGAGCCCATTACAGCACTTGTGGAACCCCCCCCCCCCCGCACATGCAGCCACATACTCAGGGCCCTTGCCCTGCTCACCAGGTGCTTGCTGATGTGGCCGGCCTATGGGGTCAGATTGAACAGTTGTGATTGGAGGGCGGCCATCTCTGGCAGCAGACAGTTGATGCAGGCTGTAGAGGCCAGGACCAGTGGCCCTGGAGAGGATCGCTGCTGCCCAGGAACAGCCCCTGTTGGCTGCGCAACGCAATGAGCAGACCATGGGGCAGCAAGGGCAACTCCAGGGGGGTTGACAGTGGTCATCCAGGAACGGAAATGGGTCCTGGCCACCCTCTGTGTGTGTGTGTGTGTGTGTGTGAGAGAGAGAGAGAGAGAGAGAGAGAGAGAGAGAGAGAGAGAGAGAGAGAGAGGCCATGCAGCAGGTTGCCGGCCGTGGGCATGGCCTTCCACACCAGCACCCTGCACCTGGAGCTGTTGCCAGGGTGCCAGCCAGTGAGGCCATGCCATATTTCCCTTGCCTCTATCCCTCCTCTCCTTCCCCTGCTTCCCCCCATGATTCCCATATGCAGCCTCATGGTGGCATGGGGGTGGCAACGCTTGCTGCAGCTGCATGGGCCCCCACCTGGGAGTTGGTGCCATGTGTGGCTGTTCTGTGATGCCAGCGGACTTCCTTGCAGTAAGCGGCTGATGCACAAGGTACCTGTTCATGTGTGATGATGGGTCTGTATGCATGGATGCTTGGGAACGGTTTCTGGGTGTTGGGGGACTGTTCCGGTTCTGCAGTTGCTGTGCTTATGGGTGTGGGCTGTTGCGTTGCCTAGTGCTGTACACCTGTTCTTTGTTGGCTGCTTGGTGGTGTGTGGTATCATGATTGTTGGGTTGGGGTGGCTTGGTTGCTAAACATGGGCAGCTCAGTTTCTAAGCAGCCATTGCGCATGTGTGACTTGGTCGCTGAGTGGCTGCTGTGCATGCACTGTTTCATTGCTGTGCTGGAGCTGCTGTTTCTGTTGCTATGTGTGGTTTTTAACTTGTTTTACATGTGCTGCCTGGTATTTTTCCTCTGTTTTCTCATCAGGATGTGGCTCTGCCCCGCCATTGGATTTGACTTACGCTGCACTGGCATGCGTCCGACACCAGCACAGCAGTTTGTTAGGACTGGGCTGTAAACCATCTACCATCCCACCCTAGTTACCTCAGCCATTAAGAATTGGGCTTGATCATATGTGCCTATTCCCATCCTGGATTATGTTTCTTGAGATGAAATGTTTGCAACAGGCTTTTATATAGGTTCATTTTTATTGCTATTTTCTTTGGCTGTTCTACAGTAGTCTATCTGGAGTACTGAATGCTGGTTGCCAGTTTGATCAGTTGCAGTGTTTCTAGGCTTCATGATGCTGGACAGGAAGAAAGGCAAAAAAAAAAGGAAAAAAAAAACCCAGTTAGGCTGAAAACCAAAGAGGGTTGTTTTCCATTGTTCCCAGGTCCCCAAACAGTAAACACAGAAATGTTGGAAGGCTACAGAATTTGGTTTCTCTTGGCAGATTTCCTTTGTAATAGAAATGAAGTCTCTTGAGATGTCTCATAAACAGACAGACTTACATACTGCATGCTGATGCCAAGCTGAAGTGAAGTATTTTACCTTATCTTCCAAAAACATTTGGAAGTATTCATATGCAACTACTGCTTATAGCATTTAGGGTTAAGGTTAGCTTTTTATGATGTAAGGACATTTGGAGAGGATGTTACAAAGACAGCAGCAGGAGCATATGTTTGCCAACTTCTTCCTTATGTTATCTCTTATAATTTACGATTGCACATCAAATTACATGGTGTTTCTTGACAACAGTGAAACTGGTGAGGGCAGTGGGGTTCCTCTTTACATCTGTGTAAAAAAACCCAAATAAAATTAAGCAATAATCTATGAGCACAAGAAGGCTAGAGTTCTCAATAATGTCCCCTGCTGTGGCATGAACAATAAGTTAAAGTAACTGCGGTAGCATTTATAAATGTCAAAGTAATACTGACGCTCGTTTTAACAGCATGAGATACACATCACTTGTAAACTTCTTGCTCTGACATCTTATTGCTGTTATATTCCATTGGTAGTTTCAGAATCCAGTACTGGAGTTTACATGGTCTTGGTTTCTAAAGCTGTGCTCTCACAGATAATCTTGTCCATTGGTAGCATCTTGATGTGATGTTCACACAAGTTGTGTAAGCACCCAGCCCTCCCTAACAAAATGCCCAAGCACCCACACAAGGCATTGCTGAGCATCAGGAGACCTCCAGCAGTGGCATGGGATGCAACCTGGGACACCCTCATGGCTTCTGGGTATTCTCCCCTCCATCTGGAGTCTGTGTCCCATACCACTGCCAGAGGTCTCCTGACTGTCAGCAACAGATTAAAGGGGGCTTCTGTAGGGAAGGGTGGGCTGTGGAAGGAAGTGGTTTACACTTATGCAACTTGTGCAAGCGTAAACTCCCAGATACTCCTATTCCAGTGTACCCAACCCTCAAGATTGGATTTTGCGAGCTGTGGGAGCTGCAGGATGGGAGTGGGGAGGGAAGTGATATTCTGTAAGCAGTGTGCCACTGGCAGTTCTCCGGATCTATCCAGGTGCCAATCATCACATGTTCATTACTCAAGTGATCTACATGTGTGAGTGAACCAACCCTCAGTCTTCCTGGAACTTTGTGGGAAACGTTTACCAAGCTGGAAAGAAATTAGTTTGGATGGGGAAAAGTCGGAGATATGACAGAACCTCCAAACAGTAAATGAAGATGTAATCTCAATACTCCGATTACATCTTTTGACGCTCCCATCTGCACTGTTCAGCAAAGAATGATGACAGTGCAGTACGGCGGCTTCTTTAGGATGTCACTGCCATTTTGTGATTTAATTGGTCCCACTGGGTGACTTGACTATTTCCCTTCAAAAGTAGGAAGATTCCTTTCCTTCTGCCAAATACTGATGGGAGGCATTAATTACGGCAGCACCATGTGAGGGAGCGGCGTTTTTTCAGCCACTTCAGCGCACAAACGGTTCTTTAAAATTGTCGCTTAATGAAGGCAAATAGGAAAGGCCAAAGAAAGCAGCTTTTTAAACATCACAAATGTGCAGCGCAATCCTATGCATGTTTACGCAGAGTAAACATGCTGTGTGTGTGATGGGGCTTGCTCCATACTACGTGTATTTAGGATTTCAGGCTTATGTTAAAATGGATATGGATTTTCACTGTCATAACTATTTTTTCAGTAAATTTTTGAAGTGCATTGTTTTCTCTGTACTTAAACAAAACAGAGTCCTAAAGATCTTGAAGGTACATTTCTAGGTACTGAAAACCAATAGAAGATATTTTCACAAAATATAACATCAACCATCTTTTCCATCTGAAAATGCTTTCATCTTAAAAAGGCCACCAAGTGATGGAATGCTGTCTTGCAATTGAAAGAAACACATGTCTCCAGAGACAGGGCATCAGCTGTTAACTTTCGGCATCAAAGGAATCTCTGGATGTAAGCACTTATCATCGGAATTGTGAAATAACGAGAGGAAAAATTATAAGCGCTTATTTCCCTTTTGATTTTCCAGCTGCACAAAATTTGTCAAAGTTTGCTTATTCATTTGAATAAATAAAGAAAAGGAAATTAAACTGTTGGTCTGGGAAATGTCTTCTTCGGAACGCTGAGGCAGGATTTGCTTGGTCTGTCACTGTCCCAGACACCCCACTTTTTGGACCAGGGCAAAGGCAGCGATCTGAAATCCATTCTGTCCCCTGTGCTGTGGGAAGAGATGGTCCTGTGTCGTCTTGTGGTTTGGGTGAGAAGGAAATCTAAACATCCCACTGCCTAGACCACGGGTTCTCAACCAGTGGTACTAGTACCACCAGTGGTACTTCAGCCAACTGCTGGTGGTACTCAGACCACCAGAACCCTGCTCCGACACGGTGCTTTTGGTGGCGTGTTTTCGCTCCCAAGAGGCTCCTGCCTTTGGCAGAGCCTCTTAGGATGCTGAGAAGGGCCCTTCCACCAGCCCAGAGCCTCCTACCTGCGTTTTCTGGCCTCTGAAAAGAAAACCCAGAAGTAACTGGCAGTGATGTCATCGCCAGTCATTTCCGGTGGTACACAGCAGGAGAGTGGCACCGGAGGTGGTACTTTGCCAGGAAGGGGTTGAGAACCCCTGGCCTAGACTGAAAGTGGGGAGCACTTCTTGCTGATGGATAAGTGAAAATTCCTAACTACCTCCTTTCAATTGAGAATATCAGACACCCAACAATAAAGCACTAAGAAAAGATAAGGAACCAGGCTAGCTAGACATCTAACTTGAGTTTGACGATTGGGTGAGGATACCATGGAAGTAATGGCTGTTCACCATCCTCCACAAGAACAATAAGCTTAAAAACAAATCTTGCTTAAATTCACAGTAAAAGACTTTGCCCTTGAAGCCAGCATAGAAGCTGCACTCAGCCATTGCTGTGGTAGCCCAACTGCTCAAACCAGGAAGTACTTGGCTCAGCAGGGGCTACTGTGTGTCTTCCAATACTGGGCTCCGTGGAGCTGCTTCTTGGACAGCAGCCCTGCAGAGACCACAGCACTGGCTGCTCCCTCTGGGATCGGCTCCATGGACTGAATCCAGCTCAGAGAGACATGATGCAGCCCTGGAGTCAAGGCAGGTGGATGTTACCAGCTAGAGGATTTCAAGCCCAATCTCCCCTGTGGCCTTTTAAAACAGTGATGGGACTTCCTCACAGTTTCCTGGACCACAAGTGGAGGAAGGGAGAAGCACTGGCCTCTGAAAACATACATCCTCTGAGGCCAATTTCCCTCCACTTGTATCTTCCTAAGTGTGATTGCCAAAGGAAAACGCATTTTAAAGAGAAACCAATAGCAATCTATCAGCTTCTGGTGTGAGGTCACCTAGCAATTTGTGATTTAGTTTTGTTCAATGCTGAAACGTTATATATAATATTTTCTGATTTATCTACAGTATATTTTTGTACTGTCAGTTCTGTGAGGTAAGTCTGGCTATACTTGCCTTAATTTTGCATTTTCAGGGTCTTCAGGCTTTTAGCTACACCATTAGTAGTATTTCAGTGTTAGAAGGTTTTTTAAAAAAAAGAATGATTGTGAAAAGCTGTATGACCACAGGTGATAAAGGGTAATGGAATATATTTGGAGTAAATCAGTGTCCTCAAATCACGTTATCACATTTCCTATGTAGAGCCATACCATAATAATAAATTTAAATGGTGATCAATTATATTTTAAAATATAGAGACAGCTTCAAAATTACTTATTGTTTTTCATGTTTTAAAAATAACCTTCAAACACTCTCCCTTAATAATTATCACACTTCTTTGTGGTGAACCCAATGGGCATGATTCAACCAAGGTAGGCACTTTTACATCTCATTGGGTTTCAAGGAGGGAATTGAGCATGTGCTTAAATCTCTCCCTCCTGAAATCAGTGGGACTTAAAAGTGCTTACTTCTGGATGGAATAATCTGTCACATTACATCATAATATAGTTCAAGTGTTCACCGTTCCAGTTCTCTTACAGCCCAATCCTATCCTAGACCGGCCTGCAAAGCAGAGCGCCGCTGACGCAGCCTTTTCTGCATCCTGCGGGCCGGCTGGGGAGCAGGGCAGCTGGGAGAGGAAAGTAACAAAAACTTCTTCTTTCCTCCTCTGCTGTTCTGTGGTCCTCTATGGGTCTACTCAGATCTATGCCAGATCTGTTAGAGCAGTCGTTCCCAAACTGGGAGGAGGCGTGGCTCCCAAGGGAGATGCGGAAACCAGCCGGGGGAGCCACGGAGTGCCACAAAATCCTCTAGGAAAACAGTGCAATGCCAATCGGCAGGCATCAACATAATGTAATAGGGAGCCGTGGCCAATGGTCAAGGGATCTGCGGGTCAAAAAAGTTTGGGAAACACTGTGTTAGGGTGAAGGGAGTGTGTCAGGCCTGGGATGGCTGTTCTGGATCATGCAGACTTTTGCTGAGCCAGCAGTGTGATGTGACTGCAAGACAAAACGAATGCAATACTGAGCTTCATTAACACAGAGTCCAGATCAAAAGTAATAGTTCCACTCTACCCTGCACCAGTCATTCCCTCACTTGGAATTTGGCACCCAGTTCGAGGCAACATCTTTTAAGAAGGACATTGACAAGTAAGAATGGATTCCGAGGAGGGCAAGAAAGATGGTGAGGGGTCTGGAACCAATGGAGTATTATGCGCTGTTTCCTACAGGAGGGGGCAGTCCGGAGGCATGGAGCAGTCTCCATTGCCTCCATGGGTCTCCTCACATCTGCACTGCTGATGCAAGTCAGGGATAGGGAAGTCAGAGAAGGGAAGGGGATATAGGGAGGGAGCATGAGAAAGAATTTGCTAACTCTCTAAAAGCTGTCTGGCACTGAAACAGTCTCTACCACATGCAGTCGTGGGCTTTCCCTCATTGCAAGTTTTCACAGCAGAGGCAAGACAGGCACCTGTCAGGGATGCTACAGCAGCTGCCTACACTGAGCAGGGGTTTGGACTAGATGACCTCCAAAGTACCTTCCAACTCAAACATTCTATGATTCTGTTAGCGTTCCCTTGGCCATGGTAATGGTGGTCAGCCACTGAAACAACTGTTGGCCGGCTGTCAGTCTGGACTATTTTCTGGTATAATGTGCTATGTTTCTTAGTTCTTATGGTAAATCTCTCTCTTTTTTCTGCTTTAATAAAGCATTAGTGCTTTAGATTAGAAGTGTTTATTCCCTGCATGATCTGAACCCCAACTTTGACAGCATTGTCCACATTGACTGATTTGTGAGCAATAATTTCTAATGAAATAGTTTAACTACTGGGGTGTGTTCATGTAAACTAGGATCCTCAGTATTGTTTCAGTATCACAGGATACCCACAAGGACTGTCTTTCCCTCGTTCATATACAGTTCATATACCTGCCAGACCCTTGAGACTGGAGTCAGAGTCTTTTCTCAGCCTCCCACACCTTTTAAACAAGATATTTTGGTAGGAACCAGAGATGCCTTCTCAGTAGCTGCTCCTCAGCTTCAGAATGCTCTCCCCAGAGACATTCAACTCTTACTTATTTGTTCACCTTTAGTTTGTCATATAAAATGAGCGAACTCAGGAAGATAGTGGAGGACAGGAAGGCCTGGAGGGATATGGTTCATGGGATCACGAAGGGTCGGACACGACTTAATGACTGAACAACAACAAGTTTGTCATATACCGTATTTTCAGTGAATCCAACTAGTAGAGGTCAACTATGGCCTCCCAAGATGTTATGGCGGCCTTCCTCAATTTTGATTTTGGTAGACTTTGATCAGGATAATTTTCTGAGCCTGAAACAACACAATTACGTTGACGTTTTCCAATTTTGTTCTATAAAACTACTGGCTGACATGCTGTTGGACAACTCTGAATTTCTTAGCACATGAATCTAGCCACATATTGCCATAAATCTTCTTGTCAGAATAGAAAATCTTCTGTTTTTCTCTTACAACACTTTTTATTTCTTTTGTCTTCCTTTTTAAATGCACAAAACCAACATTTCTATGCTTCTAGCCACCCAAAGTGGTGACAAAAGGTATAAAACGAAGTGTACTGTAGAATAATAAGCATTTTTCACCTGAAGAACAGCACTCGCTCAAACTATTAACTAGTGTTTTCTGATTTTTTTTTAATACATATGTGCATAGAACTGAGGAACCTCTCTTCATTTCCCAGGTTGCTTTCACAAACTTATTTCACTATGTGAGAACTGGGGGGGAAGAGGGGAAAGAACTGCACCCTGTGGTGACTTTCCCAGTTCAAAAATGGTTGTATGAGTAGATTAAAATTACACAGAGTTAAAATACTGACATACACTGAGGCATATTATACAGTTCTCTATCATTATTCCTACAATATTACAATTGCCCCTTGTGTCACGTTTTATAGAACCACTCTGAATAAAAATCCCCATCCCCCATTTTCATGGCCCAGTTGTTTGCAGCTCTTTCACCTACCACCAAACCTCCATTATTCCTCTATAGCACCTAAATCTAAACTGCTTTACAAGCTGCTGTCAAGAATTTAGTACCTTAAGGCTGACTTCAACACCTTTCTTTCATGTTTTATGCTTTTGCTCGGTTTTATAGTCATTACACAGCTGCAATAAATGGCTACAAATCAGGGGGAATGACTTGGAGTAGCACATGAAGTGGGGGGAATCTGTTGCCTGCTCATGTTGTTCTCCACAAAAAAGTTTAATGTTTATTAAAGCCATAAGTAATATTTCGACCTGCTCCACAGCACATTTTCTTCTCTTCCTTCTTTATTATAAACAAAACTAATGACTTTTTTGCATTCAAACATACCTGGTGATAGATTCACTAGGACAAGGAAGCCAGAGTTTCCAGTTTAGAAGCACTCCTCCGGCCTCCCTGTAGATTAGAACTTTCACTATGTCACAGATTAGGGCCAATCCCCACCCCAATATAAAAGGGTAAAAAATCGTGCTAGCAAGCTTTATTCAAAGGAGGAATGCAAATTCAATTCCAAAACACACTATCAGAAGTGTCACGGTGCAGATTTTGCTAGGCTGTAGCATTTCAGGCTGCAAATGAGATAACTGCATATTTGACTGCTCCTGCTCATAAACAACTAGTTGGCCTTCAGACAATTTGCAACAGTGTGTAAGTTGTGAAATTGACATTATTCTGTCACCAAGAATGCAAGAAGTGCTGGTGAGAATTACTGCACCATCATGACTAAGAGAGTGAGCTAGGAAAAGTCTGGTTTGAATCTTACTCCGTTAATGAATTCAGAAGGTGGCCTTAGGCAATGCATTGCACACCACCACGGAGGATCTGCCAGGAATCCACACAGTCACGCAATCTGCACAACCAGTTTTCAATTCAAGGAAAGAAGGGTACAGTATCTTCTTTGCTGGAACACTTCCCCAGTTCTTTCTATGCTTCTGATTTAGT
The DNA here is from genome assembly GCA_026170595.1 of Plestiodon gilberti rubricaudatus. Taxonomy (NCBI): domain Eukaryota; kingdom Metazoa; phylum Chordata; class Lepidosauria; order Squamata; family Scincidae; genus Plestiodon; species Plestiodon gilberti. Next base: position 116,924,132 of record JANXHW010000001.1, read on the forward strand.
ACTGCAGTACTAAATTAAAAGAGCACATATTCCTTGAAAGTCTCCTTTCTTGGGCTTTTCTTCAGTGTTGTGTCTCTGACACTTTCCTCCAGGTTTCCTACCTCCAATCATAATTGCCTAGCTTTATTTACAAGTACTTGCTTTATTTACAGGTATACAGGATGGAGGTAGATGGCACACACTTCTGCAAGTCACTTCACAGCATGCACTTCACAGCGCAGGTTGGCTGCTTCTGCCTTTCTTCCTGACCTCAAAAAGGGAGAAGTGAATCACATGGCACTCACAATTATTAACCTATATCCATCCGTCAACTACCTCTAGGCAATGCTCCAGGACCTGAACAGCCTCCCCAGCATTCAATGAAAAGGAGAAATAGAGCTGGGTGTCATCCGCGTATTGATGGCACCCAACCAGCAGGTGTCACTTGGCAACAGCTGAGGCAAGTGAGGCTCGGACAATGCCATGGAAATGCACAGTTCTTGAAATGCCAGCTATATGGCCCATGTGGGTGCTGCTGGCCATTCAGCAGCCATGTACCTCATGGTGTTGCACCCGAGTCATCCCCTGCCTCTGCTGCTGCCAAGTGATGCTTACCATCAACAGCGTGGGGACCCCCTCCTCAGATGTGGCCACTCACGACTATCACATGAGCTGGTGTGTGTGTTTACTTCTCAGCATTTCTCCACATATGCATTCTAAAGTGTTTACTCCGCATGTATTCATTTCACATGATTTTTAGGGCTCACATATAGGTAACAGACATATAGATAGCAACAACTGCAAAGACTTGCACTACACTTATTTTTCTTGTAGGCTATGTGAAGACCTGAAGTTGTTTCGTGTGTGTTTTTCAGGGTGCGTGTCACCTTTTGTTCCCTTTGTGGAGTTATAGGATATCAGTGATAGAAAGAAAAGTTTTAACTAATGGCCAAACTAGACGTGATGTTCAATGCATCATTGCCTAGTTTAGGGTTATATTTTCACTTTAAAATCGCAGCTATGCAACGCCCAGCCTGGCTTAGCACCATGGTGTGCAGGTCGGTGGTTTAACCCTTTATTTCTGTACTACTGTCGTTTGCTGCTGAAAATCCTGTCCAAAATTCTATGTTGTCCCTAAAGATACCTTTGCTGACTTGGACATTTGGGGCCCCACAAAGGCTTTGGGAGAGAATTTTCAGCAGAAAAACTGTACAGAAGTAAAGAATGAAACATGTCCTTCCTCTGCACCATGGTCTCAAAACTGATCAGGCCCCCATGCAGCTGCTATTTTAAAAGGTTAAAAAAAAGCACTAAACTAGCCAATGACTCATTTGATGCCACATCTACTTTGGCCCTAAGTATCCCTTTTCAAACAAAAGTACTGTATTCCAACTTCAAGTGGTGACAGGTGTCTTGAATACAGTACAGTCTTCACCATGGGAGCCCTTATTCCATACCATGGAATAATGTTGAAAAACTGGCAACCGTATGAACAGTCCCACCTGAGTGCCAGTTCTGCAGGAAAGAATCATGCAATCAGCTCTGCCCATACAGTTGCAGACCTTTAAATCAATGTAACAAACTACTGTGGTGTAGGATGAACCCACAGAATCAAAGCTCCCAGAGCAGGGCTATACCATCCAAAGGGCACCTCAGTCAAAAGAAAAATAGGAGCGTGTTAAGCAATACTGTATATGAGACTATTTTCTGGAAACTCTTTTGCTTTATCGTTCATAGAATTAAGAGCCAACGGTGGTTTGCTACACTGCAACAATGAGAGCCTGCCATGGGGCAGGGGTCAGTGGGGCTTTTCAAACTGTTTATGAGCCTTTCATTTTATTCTATGTGTAGTTGTGGAAAAGAACAATAAAACAAGAGCTATTCAAGGACCAGGTCAGACAGCTGGCAGAAATCCAGGTTGGTTTGTGTGGGTTTTTTTTTATTATTATTAAAGCATTGACCTGATTATTCAAGTTGCTATTTCTGCAGAGCACTATGGGTCAGGGTTAATGAAGATTGTACATAGCAAAGTCTGCTGACTCTACTGGCTATTTTGACTTTCTCTCAAGGGAGATCTATGTTTAACTCCTGGCTGGACAATTCATGAAAGTGTTCTTTTGTGGCTGTGGCAATGCCAGGGAATGCTGTCGTGAGCAATACTACTATGATTTTTTGCTAAGTGCTATAAAGAACACAGAAAAGAAGCAATATAGAATGGCTTTGGGACATTAATGATATGCTCAAACACAGGAATTGTATTTTCTGCGCTCATATCATTAATGTTCAACATGGGGGTTCTAACATCTCTCAGTGGAGATGCATGAACTGCCCCCATGTCCCTCCTTGGGGAAGATGAATGAGCCCTCACTGTGAATGTTAATGATATGCATAGATACAGGAAGTGTGACTTTTTTGCACTTCTGGCATTTGTGCATATGATTATTATCCTAAATCACACTCTGTTACTACCCAGAGGGCTTACAATCTCCACACTAGGCAGGCAGAGACGTTGGTGGACTAGAAAAGAAGTCAGATACTGAGAATGAAAAGTGGCATAGGAAAGAGTTGAATGACAGAGGAGAAGCAATTCTGGTATGAGGCTAGCATGAAAAGACTTTAAGTGTATAATATTAATATATATATATAGGAAATGAAGTTGAAGGAAACTGAGAAGCCATGAACATTGGAGGGCCAAGAATCAGGAAGTTTCTGTTTAACTGAAGAACAGGAATAAATGGGAATAAAAAGGGAATAAATGAGCACTTTCCATAATGAGAGAAGAAACAAGTGGGTTCCCCGAAGGGTCTGTATTGGGAGCGTGCTATTTAACTTGTTCATAAATGAGCTGGAGTTGGGGGTAAACAGTGAGGTGACAAAGTTTGCAGATGTCACCAAACTATCCAAGGTGGTAAAAACCAAAGCAGATTGTCAAGTGCTCAAAAAGGACATTTCCAAACTGGGTGAATGGGCAACCAAATGGCAAATGTGGCTCAATTTCAATACATATGATGTAATGTCTACTGGGGCAAACAATCTCAACCACTTATACGTACACTGATGAGTTCTGAGCTGTCAGTGACGAACCAGGATGTAAGTCTTGCGGTGGTGCTGGATAGCTCAATGAAAGTGTTGGGCCCAGATTCTATGGGAAACGGATACAAAATAAGACAACTGACATTATAAGACCACATTTGAAATACTGAATACAGTTCTGGTCACCATGCTTTAAGAAGGATACTGTAGAGCTGGAAATGATGCAAAAGAGGGCAACCAAAATGATCGGAGAGGGCTAAAGCACATTCCTTTTGAGGAAAGACTACAATATTTAGGACTTTTTAGCTTGGAAAAAGGGAGATATGACTGAGACATAAAATTAGGCATGGTGTGGAAAAGTGTTTCTTCCTCTCTCACAGTATTAGAACCAGGGGCTAGCCAATGAAATTGATTGGCAGGAGATTTAGGATGGACAAAAAGAGGTACTTCACACAATGCATAATTAGTTTGTGAAACTCATTGCCACAAGATGTGGTGAAGTAGGCTAACCATAGGCTTACCATCCCGGGCTCCTGGCCAGTCTCCTCTTCGTCCCGGCCATCCAGGACTGCCCCCGCTAATACGCTGCGTCTTCGTCTTGGTCTTTGTTCCAGCCTCATGCGCCTGCGCGAGGCTAGAAGCACTCTGAAAATTCCGAGTTCACTCAGACGTTTTTAGAGTGCTTCTAGCCTTGCGCGGGTGCGCGAGGCTGGAACAAAGAAGAAGAAGAGGACACATTTTAAAAAGAAGACAAAGACGCAGCATATTAACACTGCAGCGGGGGCAGCCCCGGATGGCCAGGACGGAGACTGGCGCGCAGCAGGGGAGAGCTGCGGTGCAGAGGACCAGGCAGCAGGCGCACACAGAAGACCAGGCGCGCAGCGGGGGGGACTGTGGTGGCACTCTGCACATGCTCAGAGGTAAGGGGAAAGGTAAAGTAATTATTTAATGCAATTTCATTATTTATTTGTTTAATTATTATTTAATGTTGAGAATTATTTAATGTTGAGCCGGATGGACAAGCCCTCTGTGACGTCACCTGCCCCGCATGCATGGACTCGTACCTGTGACGTCACTTCCAGTGGAGGTGACATCACAGTTCCTTGACCCGCCCCCTGTGATGTCACTTCCGCCCCCTCAGGGTCTTGGAAGCCTATGGTGAAGGCCAATAAGCTTGGATGCCTTTAAGAGGGGATTGGACAAATTCATGGAGGACAGGTCTATCAATGGCTACTAGTCATGACAGCTATGCATTATCTGCAAGTTCAGAATACCAGTTGCAGGGGAGCAATGGAGAGACGGATAGGTAGATGCATTTTTTCTTTGTGAACTTCCCAGAGGCAGCTGGTAGGCCACTGTGGGAAACAGGATGCTAAACTAGACTGGCCTTTGGCCTGATCGAGCAGGGGATATTTTCCTTACTTCTGTAATTTTTTCTCAGTGCTTCAGCATAATGATCATGGTCTTTTAAAATATATTTTTATATGTGTTTTCCAATAATTACATGCGAACAAATAAAACAGATTTCTTACTTACACTATGTATCAAACATGGTATCATGCAAAACATTACTTCAACATAGGCTTACCATTCGTCCCGGATTCGCCGGGACAGTCCTGGAAATCGGACCCGATTCCCGGTTGGGTCCCGGGGGACGAATGGGCGCCGCCATCTTTTTTTTTAATTTCAAACTTCCCGGGCAGCATCTTGGGTCACGAAATCTCGCGTGATCCAAGATGTCGGCACCCAAATCTCGTGAAGGCATGATGCCCTCACGAGATTTGGGCGCGACATCTTGGATCACGCGAGATTTCGTGACCCAAGATGCTGCCCGGGAAGTTTGAAATTAAAAAAAAAGATGGCGGCGCGGCGAGCGGGTGCTTCTCCCAGTCGTCAGCGCCACCGGGAGAAGCACAGTGCTTGCCCGCGTTGCGCGAGCCTGCTGGAGGCTCGCGCTGGCCGGGCAAGCAGGCTGTGCTTCTCCGGTCTCCCAGCGGCTCCATGCGGTGCCGCTGGGAGACCGGAGAAGCACAGCCTGCTTGCCCGGCCAGCGCGAGCCTCTAGCAGGCTCGAGCAACGCGGGCAAGCAGGCTGTGCTTCTCTCCGTGCCGCTGGTCTCGCAGCGGCACCGGGAGAAGCACAGCCTGCTTCTTGCCTTGCCTTGCCGCGTCCCCAGCCTGCTTGCCGCGGCCCCAGCAGCAGCAGCAGCAGCGACCACGGACCAGTGACCAGCAGCGACCAGGTAAGCTTATTTTTAAATTATATATTTTTAATAGAAATATTATTTATTTAAAAATTTCGGCCAAGCTTCGCGCGGCAGGAGGGGGTGCTTTGCGCCCCCTTTACTTAATTAATTAATTATTTTAAATTGATTATTTATTTAAAAAATTTCGGCCAAGCTTCGCAAGGCAGGAGGGGGCGCTTCGCGCCCCCTTTACTTCATTAATTAATTATTTTAAATTGATCATTTATTGGATAAATTCGCTGCAGGAGGGGGCGCTTTGCGCCCCCTTTCTTTTAGATTTTAAAAGTTAAAAGGGTTTCTTATTTTTGGATTAATGCTTTATTAGGAGTTTTATGGTCTGTTTTATGCTTTTTCGTTGTGATTGAGAATGGCTGTGAATGGGACTTTGGGCTTCGTTTGGGCTGCTTAGGATTGCTTTTCGTTGTGCTTTAGAGTGGCTTTTTCGTTCTGGATGGGACTTTGGGCTTCGTTTGGCCTGTTTACGATTGCTTTTCGTTGTGCTTTAGAGTGGCTTTTTCGTTCTGGATGGGACTTTGGGCTTCGTTTGGCCTGTTTACGATTGCTTTTTTGTTTACGATTGGTTGTGGTTCTTTGACCTTGCTTTTTCGTTGCTTTCACATTAATTAATTAATTAATTAATTACCTCGGGGGGGGGGGTATGGGGGGGTGTCCCGGTTTGAGGTTTGAAAAATATGGTAAGCCTACTTCAACATCTCCAGCCCAAATCTAAAATATTTCATTCTGCAAAACAGTCGTCGCTACTCATCCAATTTACATTTGTTATATACACGCAAAGTCAGTTAAAAAACAATTGTCTGCTCAGTAGTCTTATACTTAGTGATGAATAAGTCCCACTTCTGATGTAACAATAGTCTTGAATACTTCAGTGAAAAGGACCCATATAGACTTGATTTGAGATGCCAGCTGTTTGGGCTTTGTAGAATTGTAAAGATAGTATTTGCATTCCTGCTAGTGTGTGGAGTTTGTTAAAAAAAATGTGCTTCACAAACTTCAACCCACTAATCCTCACTACCTCTGCAAGCCAGTATTATCAACTCCACATTGCAAATAAGGAGTTGAGGCTAAAAGAACAGTGCCTTGTCTGGGGCCTCCTAGTGAGTTTGTGGCTGAAGTGAGATTTGAAATGGGCACTTTGCAGCTCACATTCTTAGGGAATATCTACTAGTGAAATAGTTATTCTCTCTCCCCACAGACCCCTGGGAATCATAGCTCTGCAGGGGGGATTAGGAATCATGAACAAAGAATTCTCAGTCCCTCAACAGAGCACAATATAGCCACAGTTCTTTAGAAGAAGCCAACTAATATAAAACTTTGTATTGCAGATCTAGTTTGTAGTGCCTTTAAACACTACATCTTAGACAATACAACTCTACATCAGCTGTGACAGGGTTTGTCACCATATATGTTTTAAATGGCAAGTTACCACACCAAAACAACAACACCACCTTTTGTTTTAATGGTTTTCTGGCAATGTCTAGTATCAAAAAAGGATGTGTGTGAACTAAGCTTGTCAACTCTCCAGGACTGGCCTTCACCATCGTCTTCAGTCATCGTCTTCAGTCATCGGCATCAAGGCTGAAGCACACTGGCTCCATTCTCCGTGTGTGCAGTCCGCTGCGTCTGACATGTTGCCAGATGTGCTGTACATGATGGAACGTAAGACAACGAAAGTCTAGCACACCGGAGCTCTCAGCCCGTCGTCGCAGCCAATGCTGGTCCACTGTGATTGGTCACTGGGATTGGTCGCTGGGACAAGGAGGTGGGGAGTGCTGAGTGAGCTTGCGAGGAAAACTGAGCAGTTCTGCAATGAAATTTTATTGGTTCCTGCGCTATTCCATGTCCCGCCCCCAGGGTTCATGAAAATGGTTTTGATTGGGTGCATAGAAAACACAACGGATAAAACGCAGCAAAAGCTGGGATTTGGCCAGGGGATGCGTCTCCCAGAACGGACCTCTCTGCGGCTCCCGGCGGCTCCCGGTTGCCCGGCCGGAGGCAAAGCACATCGATAGAACGTTGACGCAGCCGGCTGCAACGGACTGCACACACGGAGAATGGAGCCGGTGTGCTTCAGCCTTCAATCTCCAGGTGACTACCGGCAAAACCAATCTTGGAGATTTTACCAGGGCTTCCTTGGCTTAATGACATTATATCATGGGGGGGGGGGGGGAAAATACCCAGGAATAGCTTCAGCCAAAGTTGGTGACTCTAGTGTGTGTTGAAACGATAGTAGTTTTGAAATCCAACATCCCAAATATCCAAAAATTGTCCAATTGTCCAAAAAATTCCCAAATTGTCCAAAAATAACTATACCGCTTGTTCTTGAAACAAAAAACAAACCTTATCATGCATGTTGCATACTCAGCACCCTCCCTCCCGCACATAACTTTCTCAGGTGGGTGGCTTCTAAACCCCTTTGGATTCCTCTTCTGAAACCATTCATTGATAATCTCCTTAAGAAGCAAGCTAAATAAATCTTAAACACACAATTTTACCCTTGCACCGTGGCTCTGATGCCTTTGGCTGGGTTTAACATTCCATTAGTGACCTTATCAGTTGATCTTAGAAAACTCATTTCTCCCAAGGTGACTTGAAATCATAAACTCCTGATTGGGAAAAAAAAGTCTTATAGCAATATCTCCTAAAAGAGGAACAACGTATCACATTCATAAACAAAGATTTTTTTAAAAAATTAATATAGCTGAAAGTCTGGAGCTCAAATTGACATTTAATTTGCCAGTACAAATAAACAGAATCTATGTGCTAACTGACAAAACTAAAACAAGGCTTGATTTGGTATTCATCATGCAACACTCTGGATTCTGTATCTTTTGACTGCAAATCTGAACTTAGATATTGCTCCAAGTCTAACCCATTCTGTACAATAGTCATGCAGAGTGCACATGATAGCTACACAGGTGTCCAAATACATATGAAAGACGTCTAAATGACAGATATGAAGGAACTGCGCTATGCCATAACTAACTGCAGGGTTGTATCGGATGATGATGGGATAAAGGCATTAAACACAAACTTTGGGCTGCAGCTTATTACTGTGACTAGAGAACTCCAGACAACTGACTGAGTGCCACTGCAGCAGTCTCCCTTAGAAAACGCAGAACTATAGTGCACCCTTGCAGTTAGCCCTGTACTGTACATCCTTGCCTTGCTTATAGCAATAATGCTTACTTATCAAGGAAACGCAACGTAATGATGAAGCAGAAAGTCTCTTCCCTCTTTGGGGTAGCATTAGAGAGGAGAGTTGCCAGGCTGCAAGCCAGAGAATGAACAGAGTCAGTCCACTGTTCTGCTGATCTTAGTACATTGACTGACAGCAGCTGTGCAGGGTTTCATGGAAGGGGAATCCAGGAATCCAGCCCTATCCAGGAATACCAGGGGTTGAATTTGGGACCTCCTGCATGCAACAAAACATGTGCTCTACTACTGAGCTACAGCCCCTCCCATAACAAAGCCCTCTTTTTTCCCTTTAAACCTGTTGCAGAAACTAAAAATATGGCAGAGGTGACTTATCCCACCACGAAACAGGCCACAGACAGAGGTGGACAACAGGACTAGGTGTAGGAAAAAGGTAGGAGAATCCATGTCTACCCGAATTCCTTGTTCAATCAATCACACATTCAAAGGTAAAAGGGGATTCTCTCATTTACAACCCAGCCACCCTAAGAGTTAGTATTGGGACATTTCAGTTGCTTGCCAAAACCATACCCAGGACTTCCAGTCCTGATAGAGGAGTCAGTTAGAGCTTGCCTGTAAGGCCGGATTCACATATGACCGCGGATGTCCCCGTCCGCCGTACGCGCTGATCTGGCGCTTGGAGCAGGGGGAGCGCCGCTTTGCTTGTTGCTTGCAAGGGGTTTCCCTCTCTGAAGAGCAGTGGACTTGTAACATTCGCGGTGATTGGAACAACTTGTGATTGGCATGCAACCACTCTCCCCCCCTCTCGCGCGATTGGTGGCTGTTGTTGCGCTTTGAACCCGCCCACAAGCTCCACGAGACACGCTTTGCCAAAGTTGAACCGAGCCATCTCCAGCGATTCTAGTGTTGGTGCCCCGTAATGGTGTCCTTTTACATTATGAATATGCAAATACAGGGCAGAGCGGGTCCGTGAAGCGCACAGCAGGGACAACGCTGTCATATGTGAATCAGGCTTAAGTGCAATGCAAAATTGATTAGGGTGTGTATGATCCTACATTTTCTTTTTTTGATTGATGGTGCTCAGGAGCAAAGGGACAGCTCCCTATTTTACTCTGGTTTTTGCTCACCTAGATCTGTCTGTCCTGGACCATAAAGGACACAGTGGATCTGTGAGGCCCTGCTGCCTCCCTTTTGTTTTAATTTAACTATCCCAGACTAGGAATGAGAATGAGAGTATAGGACCCACCTGCCAGCCTTTGCTTTTAATCTGTTAACCGTGGGAAGACTCAGATGGTCTTTTTCACAAGTACAAAGGATCCTATGATTGACAAGCCCTGTCCTCCAAAAAAAAAATAAAAAAAATTCGGGGGGGGGGGGGAGAAGTCTCAAGGTGCTCTGACCTCAGTAATGATATGGTTTTAAAACACAATTTAACATGGTATTTCTTTGCATTCTGAGAATATATTCTGAAAGGCAAGAGAGGAGCTGTGGTATTGTGGAGATGAAATACTGAGGCTTGTTCTAAACACACATTCTGCTGGGAACCATTCTTCTGTGGGAATGGCTGCAATCCTGAGCATATCTGGGCATCTTAAATCCCCTTAACTTCAGGGGCATTTGATTTAAGGAGCCTAACTGTGCACAGGATTGCAGTCTAGATTGGAAACTGTATGCTTATTAAGCTCATGAAGCCGGTCTTGCTGGTCTGAGCAGCTCACCTCCTCCCCCAACCCTCCTCCAGCTTCCCTTTACCACTGAGAATGCCTATTGATTGAAATGCATAACCTAGAGCCTAGTGTGAGAGAGTGTATACTGCTGCCATCTCAGGCTACATCCACCATTTGGCTGAACTCCCCAGGAGATACGGAAAGGAAGCCTCAAGCCCCTCAGAGTGGGATGCGGCATCCTGACTTCACAGCTGTCATTGTATGCTCTGATTGTCACAGCAGCTTAGGCCAGATTTGAAGGAGTAGCTTTTGACTGGCTTATTAAAACAAAATCAGTTGTCATTAGCATACTCAGCTAGGTAGGCCTAAACCATGCCAGTCCCCAGTGGTACCTCTAAGCACGGTTTTCCTTTGTTTGATTAATGAATGGTGTTAGCAATTAAGAGCACAGCACATGATGGGCCTTGTGCATCCTTTACCAGGCAATTTTGTCTTTTGCTCGGAGCTAATGAAGAGTAAACATGAAGCTAAGATAAACTGGGTTGATAAGCAACTGAGCTCCTCGTATCCCCCTGGCTTCATTTGCACAAGTCCCTCAAATCTGTCTGTGGACAAGCCGCTGAAGAGAGATTTATTTGTTTGCGCAACTTGATTAATAATTTTGCACTTTTGACTGAGTCCAGTGTTTTCTTTACATTCATCCAGGTATTTGAACCAGATAAGTAGTAAATGACAGTTTAAAAGGCACTAAGTCGACAAATACACAAACACACCCTGCCGTATCTGATTTCGATTCTCACGTGAATGACAGATGTCACCCTGATCAAGGCAGAAGGGGCTGAAATGATTTACTGGTCTGTGCAATTTTGTTTGTATGTTAGAGGTTTAAATAAATTAGTTTGTCAGCCACACTGTGAAAAAGTGGTTTTAAGTGTTAAACAGACAGGTGGGTTCAGTCAGCCTTTGTCCAATTCCAATATCAACTCTCCGCTTAGGGCCAAGGGCTCCGAGTCCACTGCCAGTAGCAAGTCAGAGAACTCCCCCTTGTGGTTTAGTCTTTTCATCTCACACTTCTGAGACTGGGATATACCCAGTCCAGATTATCCCAGAGAAAGCAGTAAGGGGACCTCAGCTGCAAACAGTAAGTCACCTGCAAAATACCTGGGCCTGGGTGTTTCTCAAAGGCAAATGTTTATATTAAACAATTGACGGGCCAAGCTGGGAGCCAACCAGAGAGACCCCGAGAAAACCTGGAAGGAACAGTAAAAGGCAGGGAGATTATTATAGTGATGTTGCAGTCTTCCTAGGATAGTACTCAACGAACAAGGTTGTGGTCCCAGACTAGGAGGAAAGAATATGTATGGGTAATAGGATAGCATTTCAGAAACTGAAGGTATGATAGATCTGTCATTTCCCACAGGCCTATTTCTTCATTTTTATAGACTATCCCCATGTTTTGTGATCAAGTGGATGTTACAATGCTTTGTAGTGCTTCAAAACACTGCAAAACCTTTTTTGTCTAGAGACCACACTGAGAGAAACAAGTGAACACACATACCCATAATAAGCAATGATAGCAACATCGTTCTTCAAGTTTCTGAAAAGCTATTGTCGGCACTCCGCCACAGTGGCCTCATAATCTTCTAGATGCAATTCCTCTGACAGAGGAAATTTGTGTTGCCTTCTAATTCTTCGCGGTGATTAATAACTTAAAGTCAATGGTGAACAAATCCTTGTCCTCACAAGGAAGATGTTTGGACAGCCAATCATTCATTGGTCCTGATCAGTAAAAGGATATGCCCATTTCTAGAAAATCACTCATCTGCTGAAGACAGGGGTTAGATACAGAGCAGAAACAAATTTAATCCTGTGTTCCTGTACATTTTCCATTTGGACGGCAGCACTAAAAAGTGAGCATGGGGAAATTACAAGATACAGTACTGGTACTTATATGCTCTGCAATGTAGGGGAACGACGACAATTTCTGTGCAAATCTTGAAACGCTCAAATTGATCATAAGATGGCAAATGTTGCTGTTGGCCACCTCTATGGGATTCTAGTATGACACCCTCAATCAGGGATTCCCCCCCCCAGACTGAAATATACTGAGCTGAGATATGCAAATCAGGGCAAAAGAAAGAAATGATTATCTGGGCCATTAAAAGGACGCAAACCCATGAAAGAGGCCAACAAATTAAAAACCTGTTCATACCAAAGCAATGGCTCGTGCGCATGTTTGGACAAAAGATTCGATCTCTAATAACGGAGGAAGGCAGCTACAAACGAAATAGAATCAAAATGCTTTTGAGGCTTTCAATGCCTCCTCCATTCTGTGCTGGCTACTGTTGCTAAGGGAAAGCAGCAGCCTGCGCAGAAAACTGAGGCTGATTCAAACATTATGGCTGGCACATGAAGGCTGCTGGAAACGCTTCCCACATGACAGCAGGCCCATGTAAAGGCCATAACATTTAAAAGCTGCTCATCATGTGGATCTCCACAAGCAGGTGGAAAGTCTCCAGGCAGGGGCTTCTCTGTACAATGTAAAAGTGCAGATTGTGAAGAATTGCTACAGTCTTTGAAGGATTCCCTCTCCTACCCCAAACCAGGCCAGCTAAAATGACTAGGAATCAAACTACAGTATATATTATGCTACAGGGCTTTCTCTTCCCATCTTCAAAAACAAAACAAAGCACTGCCACAGACTTCAGAAAAATGACACTGCAACAGGTATTCCATGTTCTCTTCAGCCTCCAACCATGCTAGTTAATCATGTGCTGAGTGATGAATATGCACATTTTTTAAAAAAGATTCGAATGCAAATGATTTTAGGGATTTGTTCAGGTAGCCTCTGCATGCAGTACAACACATATTCTGAAACTCCAAAAAATGTAATACTGCAAGGTATTCCTCTTTGTCAGCACTGAAGCTGCCTTTAATGCACAACATACATACTTAGCAAATCAAAAATGCTGCAGGCCAAACTTGAGCAGAAGATAGTTTGGTCTCTCAGTGGCTTTATCTGCAGCTGCTGAAGCAAACATTCCCACCTCTCCTTTGCTCACTCAATAGAAAGATTGTATTTCAGGCCATTGTTTTGGGTAGACACTTATTAACCCTGTTGAATTTAGAGCCTAGGGTTGCACTCAATACCTATTGATTAGCAGTCAGCGGTGTAGTAATCCTCCGGCCTTCATCAATCCAGGCTGTTGACTAGGCCTTGGTAAACAGCAGTGCCCTTTTCGGCAGTCATTGATATGCATGCAAGGATGTGGAGGAGGGAGGAGGGATGGTTAGTGTGAAGTCAAGTGTTTATACATTACAGAAAATTCCTGGTGAGGTGATGGCAGCTTTTATCATACCCTGACACAATCCAGAGCATACATCATGCAACCTTACATCACATTAAAACACACAGAGACACTTCTTCAGACGTCGCTGGAATAACTGTAGCAATGATTTTGTGATTGTTACGCAAATAATGCTTTGCTCATAAATAAGTAGAATCGGCATGTCTCGGTAGAGTTTATTATTTCTTCCAATTATTAGAAAAAAAATTCTTGGAACATTCTTTCTGTTCTAAAAAGCACATGACAATGCAACGGCTAATTCCTAGGAAGTCCAAATGCAATAATGCTAAGATTTGTTACCAACTCTCACTGCATGGTGTCTGCAAAAACAGAACTATCCTTGTTTAAGGATTTTTCTTTTCCATATATCATTTAACATTTAGGATTCTATTATTGACAATTACAGCACCTTACTGCTGTATTAAGAAAAATGATGTTTGTACCACAGGGAAGCAAAAGATGTAACACAACTACAGTCTGGTTCAATATTCAGATTCCTCTTATCTTTTCTCTCATCATTTCAAATTATGAATTGTACATACACAGTCTGTCATCTCATTTGAGCCCACATTCTGACATGTTCTGAATAGCCCTTTGTAATGTTCACTCTAAAACAAATACATTTCCAACTGTGCACTGTCAACCTGTCCATTCCTATGACTTCATCTGCTGTATGCTGTACTGCAAACAGTCCTTTACGTGCACATGCTAGATAGACAGTTGGCATGCACCATTTTACAAAATGACAGAAAGGAAAACATTTGTGATGTGGGCTTTTTTTTTTTAAATCAAAATTGTTTTGGATTGAGATGCCCAACAAAGTATCAAATGGGCAGCCCGATCCTCTCTATCTTTAGAGTGGTGGAGCGCTCCGCCGCTCTAAAGTGTCGCAAATGCACCATAAGAAGTAAGGGCCTCCGGAGTGGAGGACAGCAGCCCTCACTCCCCTGGTAGACCGTCCTTGCGCCCGATACAGATAAGCACTGCACCGACCGATGCAGAGGTGGGGGGAGGGCAGGTTGGGTGGCTAGGGCCATTGGCCGAACCAGGCGAGGAGATAGCGGGGATATCAGCGGCATGTTCCACTGATATCTTTGGCCCTTTCCTGGCCTGGTTCGGCCTTATCCTGCCGCCTCGGATGTACGTCAGCTTCAGAGCTGGCGTACATCCAAGGAGGCCCATAGGCCCTGGGCAGCCCTACACTCGGGGAAGGGGATGAACGTCCCCTTGTCCCGAGGTGTTCCAGGGCTGCGCCGGTGAGGCCTGGGAACAGGCTCAGGATCCAGCAGCAAGCCTTAAATTTGTGCAGGATTGTGCTGTGAATCAGGAAAAGGGGAGTTAGACTCTCCCTGAGTATTAATTTGGTGGAGAAATACTTCAGAATACCTTGCTAGGTTGTGTCTACTCTAACACAATGGAAAATTAAACAGATATATACCTGTAAAGGCAAGTGTCAGCATTGTGGAGATGAGGACAAGATATGCTAAATGTATGGTGGTCTTGTTGACAAGTAAAGAACTTGAGGAAGCAGGTGACAGATATAATTTTCCAGATCAGAGGAATAAGAGTTCCTATGAATCCATGATAGTATTGGCTAATTGGAACAACAGTAGAACAAAGAATTTAATGGTGCAAAAATAAAAATCTAAGGGTCTGCCTTCTGTATATCAGAGAATTAATGAATAATTGCTCTTCTGAAATTAGGAAACAGTATTAAGGACAAAGATGAAATCTATTTGCATATTTCAAGTTATTTTAAAGTACGTATCGTACATTATGAGAAAAATCACCTTAATTAGTCAGGTCTTCTTTAATAAAAAAAGAAATATATTATGTGTTGATTTATCATTCCACAATTTTACATTAAATTGTAGTGAGTCTTTTTTGTATACACTGATTATGTTATAATAAAAAAGAACAATTTTCTTTCAAAGAGGACAGGGCCATTTCAAAATATTGTATGGGTGTCTGTGTCGCATATAAACCCATTTTAAATATGTGTCCTAATTCCATGCAGTAGATTAAAAATAATGTAATAATATCAATTAGACTTGGAGAGCCCCAGCATCTACATGTAATGCAAACAAATGGGATTATCACTCCTCGCTAAGCATTCACCATAGGTAAATGCTAAATCTTTAATATTATTACTAAAATTGTAACATATTCAGTGGGTCTGAGATGTCAACAGGTTAGCCTGAACTGACTGACTGCGTCATTTTCACTTTTCAAAGGAACAATACGTTTTAATACTATTACGCCCCGACCCTATTCCCTGCCATTGGCGGTGATGCAGTTGCACCATGGAAGTACCTACTGCATCCAATAGTAGAAGGGGGTGATCAAGAGGCCTCCTCGAGGTAAGAGAAATTTTGTTCCCTTACCTCTGAGTAAGCATCCTGAGGGCCTATGGGTCTCCTCGGACCTATACCAGCTATATAGCTGGCATGTCCAAGGAGAGTAAGGAGGCAGCTTGGGTCAAAACAAGGGGGATAGAATCTGCCATGCACATTTGTTGCTGAGATAACCTCCTCCAGTCCACTCCCCACCTCTTGCCATGTTCGACTTGCCCAGAAACTTCCCCTGCCCTCTCCCTCCCTGCCCATGAAATGCCCCCCCGCACCAACTTAGTAGCACTGGCTTAGTATGGTGGCTGTGGCAGCAAAGATCAGATGCTGCTGCTTTACGGCTTAACTTTGACTGGCCTGGTGGTGGTCTATGCCCTGTCACTGGATTTTTATGACAGCGAGATAGTGTCTCGCTGTCGTAAAGAAAAGCATTTACATCTATCTATCTATCTATCTATCTATCTATCTATCTATCTATCTATCTATCTATCTATCTATCTATCTATCTATCTATCTATCAACACTATACAAGTTAGTGAATGTGTACAGTGCCCAGGTCTGCACACTTATGGATATAAGAAACTATTCAAATGAATTTTAATATTTTCTGTGCAGATGAACAAGTTAGTTTAGAAAGGGATTTTTCTCCCTTTCTCTTCTGCAGGCTTCAAACTCAAAAATATTGTAATGGCCTGGCAAATTGCCCTGGGGCACTGATTCTGTGACAAGATGGGCTCTAGTGTTGAACCGAGGACTATTCAGGTTAACTAAAAGCTCATTGCAAAAACTCATGAGATCGCCATCTTGGATTTCGCGAGATCCAAGATGGCGGTGCTGGGATAAAACTGCCTTTTGCACTTTGAATGTGGCGGTGGCGGAGGTTTACCACTGGGCCCAGAAAGCCCAGGACCAACTTGGGACCAGAGCCTGGGATGCTCCTGGGCTTTCCGAGATGGATGGTAAGCCTAGCCATAACTGACATTACATAAAGAAATACTATAAGTCTCTAAATCCAGTTTTGGAATGTGTAGCCTAGATCTGTTAGTAACGAGAGACAGAGCTGCAAAGTCTGCCCGGGGGGGGGGGGGGATTTGCCTGCTTCTAGCTGTGCTTTATTGTTTTAAAAAGAGAGGCCTGGGGAGCAGCTTACCCTCAGTCATTTCAATCCGAGCATGTTAAACATGGGGCCTGGCCTGATGTCCTTTTATATCTAGCATTGCCTGAGTGCCTACAGTTTCAACCCTACAATACTTGCTTACTTGTATATCTGTCAATACACCACTGTTTTTACTAACACTTCATAAATTTCCAGTGGTCTCTCCTACAAAGTCTGTAAGGACTACCCTGAACTTCCAGCTATTCAAGGAAGGAGTAAGATTATAATTTAATGTCTCTTCTGTTTATTTTAATTCATTATATTACATTTCTCCCCCCCCCCCTTTTTAACAGCTCTGGATTATGTTAATGAAAAACTCAATGAAGAATCAATGCTGGAAGCTAGTGGAAATGTTAAAATTTGTACTACCTGCTGTCATATATCTGAGACCGTTTCTGATGCTTCAGCGATCAAGCATGATTCCTTCTTTAAGAGAACTACAAAAGATTAATCATGATGCTTTCATCACCATGGCAACCAACGTAGCCTCACCTTTCTCTGGCCTTTAGTTAGCCTGCTTCTACCCTCCTCTTCATACTTCTCTTTTGTCAAGAGCTTTCTTCAGGCCCCATCTCTGTTAACTTTATGTTCTGTTCAGTTCAGGTCATAGCACACTGCTGGGACTAAATAATGGTAATAAATACTTGGAGGGGAGAGTATTTTTCCCTACAAGACGTTGCAGGAATTGTCATGTCACACTCGAGAGATGCGGGCAGGCAATTTTATATTTTTTAAGAACTTGGGGTGGTGGGAGACAGTAAGCTATGACTAGACTTGATAAACTCTTCATACTAAATTTTGTATTAGGAAGTATGCATGATACATCTGATTGCAGTGCTTAAAAAAACTTTATTTGTATTGACAGTTGAGAGTGGTCTGGATTGTGCCTGCAATAATACATAATACGGAAATAATTTATTTAAAGCTCTCACTTGTGTTTGACAAATGAATAGATTTTCTGGCCCAGATCTCTCAAACCCCTAAACTAAAAATGACAGCAATGTTATAAACGTTTTATTTTTCTTTCTGAACTTTTTTTTTTCAATAAAATGTTTAATGTAGGCTTATTTTGTAATCAATAAAATTGCTAACCAGTTGAAATCATAATCGTTGAGCGTTGCCGCTGTTATCTCTTTCTGCTAAACTCAGTTAATATTAGCATTGCTTGCTGGCCTACTTCCATCTTGTGGGTCAGTTTCCATCTACTACTGCGGTCTTGTGACCGCAGAAATTAAATTCGTAGCTTTTGTAGATATGTGTAGAGCTGGTCAATAAAGGATTAGTATTTTCATCAAATGGCTTGAATTTTTTTCTTTTATTTGTTTGCATGTGAAATTCTGGACAATTACATTTTATTTTGAAATGTTAGTCAAATGCCATTATGCCTTTTAAAACGCTATGCCTGCCTCTATCTTATTTTTATTGTCAAGGATCTTGTGTATAAAATTAAGGAAATGGATTGCCTCAGTTAAACAGTGTTTACTACCAGGAAAAGTTGTCTGTGTTTCATAATCTGTACACCACTAGTTTTAATTAAATAGGCTCAAGCTGGGCTCAGAACACTATTTTTAGGAGGAATTCCTGCCCTGTATAGACAAGTGTGTTTTTGCCTTTCTTCCTCCTTCAGTTCCAGCTCTGAGGATTTTCCCCAAGTGCTAGTTTAGTATATCCGTCAGTCATTCCCCAGCAAATACATCACCTCATTAAAAACTACCCTAAACTGGTTTCAGTTTTGAAAACTACACAAATACTTCCATGAGATGAGTGCTAGGGATTGGCTCACTCTTTTCAGGTTACAGAAATAAATGGATTAGGGAACCTTAATTTGCAATAAGGCAATCTGGGGGTGGATTAAAAAAAATGAAGTATATCTAGATTTTGTAACAGTCACCTGTATTAGAGGTATGAGACTAAATAGCTTTTCAAAATGATGGTGTGCAAGTCTGATACACAAGTATAAAATCAATTAGCTGTCAGCTATTGGTTAATGATGACTCTGTGACCCTGCTTTACTTCTGCTGGGAATTCTGACCAGAAGTTTATAATGGGGAAGGGCTCGGTGTTTCTTCTCCGTTAATAATGTATTAGATGCTGAAGTCACTTTATCAGACAGGGCCTCCTGGAAGGGGAAGATAATCTTCCTGAAATGGGTAGCGATTGGAACTGTCCTAACAGTAAGGATTAAATCCATGCCAGTTCTTTGCAAAAAGAAAAAAAAATCTCACAATGCTATCCAAGAGTTTCAGACCCTGTACAGCAGTGGCAGGTATTTGGCACAGAAGGATACTGAAAGGTCACCCCTAAAGACATAGGAGGTCAACCTTGTCCCTGGTATAGCTTGATAATCTTGGTTCAGTTCAACTACTAAAGAGCAGAATTCAGGTGAAATTACCAGACTGCAAGAAAACCCCTAGACTAGAGTCAGGGACACCAGATAAGCTCAAAAAAGTCAAGGTGAAGCCAAGAGAGGGTGGGACGCAACTCCTTGTTTCATGGTGCTGGTAGAAACGGTTGTAAAGGTGAATAATTCTTGTGGGCTTTCTCTCCATCCTATCTTCAGCCATTAAGGCATGTTTAGGAGCATCTTCCATTCAAACAAATTTACGGGCAGCCCGATCCTCTCTAACTTTAGAGCAGCGTAGCACACGCTCCGCCGCTCTAAAGTGTCGCAAATGCGGTGTAAAGCACGCTTGCGATGACTCGGGAGTAAGGGCCGCCGGCACAGAGCCCGGCAACCCTCACTCCCCTGACAGACCATCTCTGCACCTGTTGATACAGGTAAACCCTGCACCAGCTGGTGCAGGGGGAGGGCGGACCGGGCATCGAGGGAGGGGGGCCATTGGCTGAACCAGGCGTGGAGAGGGCGTGGATATCGGTGGCGTACTCCGCCGATATCCCCAGCCTTTTCTTGGCCCTGTTCAGCCTTACCCTGTCGCCTCGGACACCTGTTCAGCCTTACCCCGTCGCTTCAGAGCTGACGTACATCCGAGGAGGCCTATAGACCCCGGGCAGCCCTACACTCAGGGAAGGGGATTAATGTCCCCTTCTCTCGAGGTGTTCCTGGGCCATGCCGGTGCGGCCCGGGACCAGGCTTAGGATTCCAGGCCGGCCGCGGAAAGTTGTGCCAGATTGCGCTGTTATTTAAACAAAGTTAGATTTAAAGAACAGCTGAAATAGAGACTTCAGGGCTGAAAAAATCATTAGCAAACTTTTTTTTACTTCTGAAGATCCGAGGATGAACTCTGGTTCTGTAACTACAGAAAATAAATGCTGCCTCTTATTAGGCTATGTATCATAGTCATAAACTGAACTGGTGGTCTCTCATCTTAATTTCTCACCTTAGACTCTTCTAAATGAGCTCCTTCCTTGTAGTGTCAGCCAGTCGTTGCTTTTCTGCTTGCAGTCACATTCAGAATTGCAACATTCCTTTCCCTACCCCAGTAGATATAGAATGTTTGGGGGACACAGTAGACTGGCGTCACAATCAATCACCCCTGTACCCTTCCTGTTTCAGTTGTGGTCTAATGTACTTGTTCATGTGCCCGTCAAAAAAAGATGGAACGTGAAAACAACAGTCCACACGTGCTGCAGAACCACTGTTCTCATTATGAATGGATTTTCTTCATTAATAAATGTGACAGTCTAATCATGGGATAAATGCAAGAGGACACAGATGGATAATGACATCACATGAACCCTTGTAAAGAACAAAGTATCTGTCTACAAGTGTCCCTTTTGAACTTGATTTTCAAACCGTGTGTGTGTGTGTGTGTGTGTGTGTGCGTGCACTATCTACCTCTTTCTCACTCCATTTTCATGCATTCAGTATAATTACTCACAGAAGTAAGAAACCATGAAGTCCCTATGACACTCTATCAGCAGAATACACAGCACCCTCTTATGGAGTACCCATTTTACTGGATACAATCGCCCTGTGGCAGGTTTTTATAACACAGCGACAGATAGGTAGACAGGTGCATTGGGACACTATGTAGTCCCTCCATTTCAGATCTTGTCAGAACATTGCACACTACTTGCTTCTTCAGTGGTTCTGGACTGGTTCACAAATAAACATTTGTGATTTTTTGACTGCTGTATCAAATGATGACTTGCATGTGTGAATGAACCATCATTGATTATGTATAGACAGAACTAGTATACCATCTGATCTCACACCAAATGTCATTTTCAATGGAATCAGCACACTTAGCTGACAGCCATCAAGTTATATGCATATGTGGACCAGTCTTCAGTTACCAAGTGGTAACCATCAACACATGGAGCAATTTAAAACACTTTCCATATGGCAGCTATGATGCAAACCAGCCTCCACGCATCCCTTCTGCAAAAAGAAAAAGAAAAAAAGAACAACGTTTCTATGGATTTGGGGTAGCCTCCTGGTTTCAAAAATTACACAATGCAAAAACACACAAATGATTTAATTTTTTCTTAGAAGGTTACACAGAAAAAGCTCTGCATAAGTATTTTAAATACATGTTTGTGACATAGAGTTTTGGCAGCAGTAAATTCTTTATAACACTTTGGCAGGGCTCACATAGATTTTTCAACCATTAGTGCTTGATGACAGTGAAGCCTGAACTGTTAAATTGAGTGTAATGATGTTCTTTCCTCGCAGCTAAAAAGAATGAATTTTGCTCTTGCTGAAGCTAGTAGCTAAACACCTTTGAACCCAATGTGTCACTATTACTCATTTGGCAGTTCTCTTTCCATATAGCCAAAGAGGCCATTTGCTATTATTTCTGCACTTAGCAAGTGAACAGATACTCATTATTGATGCTACACTTTAGTAAAAGGTTTCATATTGTAGTACAAGTCCTCTGCTTAGCATAGCAACATTAAACTATGGCTTTCTCTTTTCTTTCAAAGACCTTTGCATTGGGTGCTTAAGAACAAACGCTAGAGGCAACCATTTTCAATTCTTGACCCCATCCTGCATTTTCTTCTTTCCTAACAAATTGCAACTAAGAGGGGGGAAAAACCCTTAAAAACATGGTACAAGCACTTCTGCTGTGACTCACAATAAATCAGCTCAAGCTCCGCTTATAATTCAGGATTCACTGAGCTGAAGATCAATGGACTGACTACCACCTGTACTGGTAAACCTTCCATTCTGCAATACACAGTAGTGCAACAAGGTCAGTATGAGTGATATACGGCTTGGTGGAGATCAGATTAACATCCCAGTCTTATCCTCGACCAGCCCAGAATGTGCAGTGGCGCTGGTGCAGCCTTCGCTCCATGCTATGGGCTGGCCAGGGTACAGGCAGCAACAGAGAGGTAAGTTAAAAAAAAAACTTACCTACTCTGACACTGTCTGGTCCCCAATGGGCCGACTCAGATCTGTGCCAGCTCTTTGGCTGACATAAATCCTCTTGGACACATCCAAGGGGATGCGTCAAACCTGGGCCAGGTGCATAAGATATCAGTGCCGCTGCTGCCACTGATATCTGCCCCCAGCCTGCCCTTGACATGCCCACAGCCAGGCCTGATCCCGGCCACGATCCTCCACCAGAGTGCCCCCTCCACCAACCTACCTACTCCAGCGGTGGCTCGGCACTCCATTTGGGCACGGGTGACCCCAGCCCACACACCATCAGAGTGGCTGCTGTGCCAGTGGCCCGGGCCTTGCACTGATGGAGTGCAAGTTCCCTCAGTGCAAGGCCCATTTTAAGATTGGGCCTTTAGTGTACCCAAGATCTTCCTATATGCCAGGCTCCGTTCAAGCATATTTTTAGCTAATTTATCTCCACAAGAAAATCGGTTTTTTAGAGCTCGAGGCTTGTGTTCAGCAGCTAGTGAAGATGACTACACCATGGAGGAAACCAGCTGGAATTGTAGGGTTCTATACAGAACAATATTGTAAAGATCCTTGTTGGATCTAGATAAGCCTGCCTATGTAAACCGCATTAAATAACATCTGAAGAGCAATCTGAGGATAAGAAAGGCGGTATATAAATACAGAAATAAATAAATAGCATTGGAAGATGGCTCTCAAGCTGGCTTACATAATAAAAAGAATAAAATAATCACAGTAATCATAAATATTAAAAGCAGCATTAAAAAAAACAACACAAATTGGCAATCATACAGAGCCACCAAACTAAGACTCAACATAATTGAAGGCTTGTTCAAATAGCCACATCTTCAAAGAGGGGCAGAAAGTTGGCAGATTGGGGATGAGACAAATCTCCTGAGGCGGGTGGTTCCACATTCTGGGTGCCACTGTGGAGAAGGGCCTCTCACACCTCCCCGTCAACCACATCTCTAAATAAAACAAAAACCTGCAGAAGACATTGTCCAGCTGATCTTAAAGGGTGGACAGGTGGTCCTTTTGGTAAACTGGTCCTAAGCCACAAGCAGCCCAATCCTGCCTAACTTTATGCCTGGCACTGCAGTGAGAATGGTACAGCCTACGCTGCATCCCAGGTGCAAAGGGGCAGGCTGGAGGTCACCTCGGGGGAGGGAACGTTTGTTCCCTTACACCAGGTAAGGCCCAGCCGTGCCGAACGGTCTCCTTGGATCTCGTCAGCTATTTTGCTGGTGCAAATCTGGAAGCCCCGTGTATGGCAAACTGGCCAGGGAAGGAGGACAGGATGTGGCCTGCACCACTGCCGCTGATCCCAACCCCCCCCCCCAGTCCGGTCAACCCCCGTCGCTGCCCTCTCCCCACCCCGGAACAGACTGATATGGGTCTAAATAACCAGTTTTTTTCCAGGAAGATCTGGAACAGGGTCACCACCACCCCTTTGAGCATGTTACCCAGAAATGGAAGATTAGAAACTGGTCAGTAATTATCCAACCCAGTGGGGTGTCTGTTTTTATCAGAGTTTTCAAACAGGTGGGGATAACTGCTTCTCTAAGAGAAGTATTAACTACCCTTCCAGCTCCAGCCTACTTGGCCAGACCTCCTGTGGCTACTCTAAGTAGCCAGGATGACCAAGGGCTGCGCACAGGCAGGTTAATAACTTCACAAGCAAGTATCCTTCCTCCCTCCTCAGGCAACTCGGGCTGAAATGAATCCATAACAGCTGGATGAGCAATTGCCAAAAGGTACCACAACCGATTCTGCGAATTAATGAGGCCTAGCTGGCTGAACTAGAAAATGTACAAGTATCTCCTGTTTATTTGGTTTTGTTTTGAAAGGCATGCTCAGTGGCAAGCGTGTTTTTATCTGATTATGGACAAGGCCACCATAACAGCACGGCCCAACAGTTAAAGAGCTTAGTTTCCCAAATCCCTTTATCCTTTCTCGAACTATGGAGGGCATTGACAGCAAATCACTTAACTCTGTCCAGCCGCAGCTGCCCGGGTTTTGCATAATTAATTATTTATACCGATGCAGCCACAGTAATTAACTTCCAGATGAATGCGATATTCTGATCAGAAATGCTTTGCATTTCAGCCATCCCTCTAGCAAGCAACTGTCAAAGCTGGACTGTTTGACAGAGTGGGGCCTGCCAGAAACACCCTCCCAGACATCTGCTCTGAAACAAACGAAAAGAGGTCCCCCTGAACAACTTCCATACATATTAACTCGTTTTGAGTGTGTGCATGGGGGGTGGGAGCACTGATGATTACTTCTGCACCACTTGAGGTTTACTTAATGTAGTCTCAACATATCCTGCCATCTCATGGCAATCCCACATTTTATGCGGCAGACACAAAAGCTCTGGGTGCGCTGACATTACCCTGGTGTTTACCACAGTAAACATGTACTGTGAATGACGTCCTTACATCCTTAAACATAGGCTTACAATCCGTACCAGTTTTTCCGGGACAGTCCCAGGAATCGGCCACGATTCCCGGTTCTGTCCCGGCCCGGTTTCCGGAGGGATGGCCCCCGCCGCCGCCGCCATCTTCTTCTTTTTTAAACTTACCCGGGCGCCGGCAGCAGCTTGGATCACGAAATCTCGCATGATCCAAGATGTCGGCGCCCAAAACTCGTGAATGCCCTCATGAGATTTGGGCGCCGACATCTTGGATCACGCGAGATTTCGTGATCCAAGCTGCTGCCGGCGCCCGGGTAAGTTTAAAAAAGAAGATGGCGGCGGCGGCGAGCGGGTGTCATTCGCCCACTCTCTCACCGGCATGGAGCCAGTGAGGGAGCGGGCCAACCGACAGCCTGCTGCCCGCGCTGCGCGAGCCTCCGGCAGGCTGCAACCCAGTCTCTCAGCGGTGCCGCTGGGAGACCGGGCCAGCCTGCTTGCCCGCGCGGTGCGAGCCTCCGGCAGGCTGCAACCCGGTCTCCCAGCGGTGCCGCTGGGAGACCGGGCCAGCCTGCTTGCCCGCGCCGTGTCTCTCATTTGTGCTTTACGTAGTGTCTCTCATTTGTGCTTTACGTATGTGCTGTGGGAAACATAAGAACATAAGAAGAGCCCTGCTGGATCAGGCCAAAGGCCCATCTAGTCAAGCTTCCTGTATCTCACAGTGGCCCCACCAGATGCCTCAGGGAGCTCACAGCCAACAAGATAACCTGTTTCCTGCTGCCACTCCCCTGCACCTGGCACAGAGAAAACCTACTTCTAAAACCAGGAGGTTGCTTATGGCTTGTAACCTGTGATGGTCTTTTCCTCCATGAATCTGTCCAAACCCCTTTTAAAGGCATCTAGGCCAGGTGCCATCACCACATCCTGTGGCAAGGAGTTCCACAGATGAATTACACGCTGGGTAAAAAAAATATTTTCTTTTGTCCGTTCTAACTCTCCCTCCACTCAATTTTAGTGTATGTCCCCTGATTCTGGTGTTGTGCGAGAGGGAGAAGAATTTCCCTTTATCCACTCTCTCCATCCCATGCATAATTTTATACGTCTCAATCATGTCCCCCCTCAGTCGCCTTTTTTCTAGACTGAAAAGCCCCAAACACTGTAGCCTTTCCTCATAAGGGAGGTGCTCCAGCCCACGAAGCATTCTGGTCGCTCTTTTCTGCACCTTTTCCAATTCAACTATATCCTTTTTGAGGTGTGGTGACCAGAACTGGACACAATACTCCAGATGTGGCCTTACCATCGATTTATAAAAAGGTAAAGGCTTAATCCCCTGACAATTAAGTCCAGTCGTGTCCGACTCTAGGGTGTGGTGCTCATCTCCATTTCAAAGCTGAAGAGCCAGCGTTGTCCGAAGATGCCTCCGTGGTCATGTGGCCGGCATGACTCTCCTTGCTGCAGCACGTAGCATGCAGCTGGAACACGGAGCGCTGTTTACCTTCCCGCAAGCGGTACCTATTTATCTACTCGCATTGACATGCTTTGGAACTGCTAGGTTGGCAGGAGCTGGCCAAGCAACGAGTGCTCACCCCGTCGCGGGAATCGAACTGCCGACCTTTCGATCGACAGCTTATGGTTCAGCGGTTTAACCCGCTGCGCCGCCCGGTGGCCGATTTATACAAAGGCATAATTATATTGGCTGTTTTATTCTCAATCCCTTTTTTTAATGATCCTGAGCATGGAATTGGCCTTCTTCACAGCCGCCGCACACTGGGTCGACACTTTCATCGACCTGTCCACCAGCACCCCAGATCTCTCTCTTGATCCGTCACAGACAACTCAGAACCCATTAGCGTATATGTGAAATGTTGGTTTCTTGCCCCAATGTGCATCACTTTGCACTTACTTACATTGAAGCGCATCTGCCATTTTGCTGCCCATTTTCCCAGTTTGGAGAGATCCTTCTGGAGCTCTTCACAATCCCTGCTGGTCTTCACCACCCGGAAAAGTTTAGTGTCATCCGCATACTTGGCCACCTCACTGCTTATCCCCAACTCCATGTGGTATGACACGTTGGTGTCATACCAAACCCAATTGCCACCTGATGGGTGGAGCTGGTCTACTTGCATGTCATCGATTAATGATAAGCATCCAGCTTACCCTCCAAAAAACAGACCTCCTCCCCTGAATCTAATAGGAGTCAATGAAAAACCAGACTCGATCTAAACCAATGTAATAGATATTAAATATTTTGTTTTATTATTATTATTATTATTATTATTATTATTATTATTATTATTATTATTATTTAATATTACATACCGCTTTTCAACAAAAAGTGTGGTAGCATTTACTCAGAGAAATACCCATTGGTTATAACATTTATTATTGTTAAGAATATTTATACAGTATACAGCTTTTCAACAAGAAGTAGTTCACAAAGGGGTTTACATACATACCTAAACAAATCTGTAAATGCTGCCCTGCCTCCAAAGGGTTCACAACCTAAAAAAAAGAAAAGCAACATCAGCACTAGCTACTGGTAAAGATGCCATGCTGGGGGTAAAGAGGGCCAGTTGGTCTCCCCCTGCTAAATGTAAGAGGACCCAGCTTTAAAAGGTGCCTCTTTTGCCCAGTTAGCAAGAGTACCAAACTTTATTTTCTACATTTATATTCCACCTTCCTCCAAGAAGCCTGGGTATATGTGGGTTCCTCAATGAGTGTTGCGTGCAAGTCCTGACCAAGCCTAGACCTGTTTAACTTTAGAGATGGAACTCCATTCTGTGTTTTCAGACCAATCACTGGGCAATGGTGGTGGCACTCATTTTCTCTGGAGCATGCATTTGTCTGGAAATTAAAGCAAAAACCCCTTACAATCTCTCATAAGGGCAAACCATGCCCAGACCTGGACAATATGTGACCCATCAAGCTACACACAGTTCACTGGCCATGTTTTCTGGCTTTCAAGGGGCTTAAAAACCCCACTCCCACTTTTAATAGTCTGAGGCAGGCAGCAAACGTGGTTTATCAGCTCCTAATAGGCTGCATTGTGCAAGATAATAAGCCTGTCGTTTTATTTCCATGAGCTGAACACACCATCATCATGACAACAGAAAATAATGCTCTTAGTTCATAATTCATTATTATCCACTGTTGGAAAAAGTATTTATTTATTTATTTGCAGCAAAACAAAATGCACATTATTTCTCAGGGATGATAAAAACTGCCCATTTGATATGATTACTTGATTAATTCATAAATCATACAATTAAACTGTGGGTTTTTAATGCGAATGTTAATGTATCCGTATTATGATTCACTCTATTATCAAGGTTATGACTGTGAAAGAACCCTGTGAAAGAACGGTCCATTGTTGTCAACGATTTGTATTAATTCTTTTAATTGGCCAATAGTCACAACTCCAAACACCATGGGCCTGAAATCTTACTATCTTACTGAACCATCTAATACTAACTTAACTCCAGTCATCATAACTCAGTTCAAATAAGTAGTCTTCTGGAAAAAATAATTTCCAGACCTGCACTTTGGAAGAGCCCTAGAAGGAGGAAGAAATTCCATAATTGTCGTAGATTCTTTTTTCTTAACATGTCGATCAGTTACCAATGGGAATCAGGCTGTGATCTGGTAGATAATCTTTGATAGCATATCCATGATAACAGCATGAGACAAGCAACCATTTGGGTGAAACTTGCTGTGTCACATGCATAAAACCTCTGAAAGTAATATTGTGTGGTACAGGGGTGGCCCACCCATGAGGCCAGGTGAAGTGACTGCTTTGAGCAATAGACAGAGGCGTCGCTACGGTGGGGGCTGTACTGTAAGCTTTGCACTGTGCTAATCCCCGCTAACTCTCCAGTACGAGGTTACCCCGCCCCCTCGCTGTCGCAGCCCTTTGGTGCGGTGAAGACAACGGGCAGGAGACTCCCTGCCCATTGCCTTCACCACACGGAATGTCTGTGATGGCGAGGGGGCGGGGCCACCTCGTACCGGAGAGTTAGCGGGGATTAGCAAGGTGTAAATCTTACGGTACAGCCCCCACTGTAGCGACGCCTCTGGCAGTAGGCTGAGGGAGATGGCAATTAGCAGGTCTGCCCTGGGACCCGGCACCTGCCCAGCCATGTCTCCCTGCACTCCAATTCTTGTTTTTCTCGCTAAGAGTGAACAGAAGAGGATCACAGCAACAGTGACACGCCTCTTCTAGCAGTGCCACTGCCATGAACAAGAAGTTGCCATGGCAGAGCTGGAGAAAGAAACAGCAGGGGTTCTGCCTCAGCGGCGTCGCTACGCCCCCACAGGGTGGGGGCCGTCGCCCCACCCCCGCGTCATCGCCCCCACGCGGGCGGGCGCGTGACATCACGCCCTGCCTCCGTACACCCCCCCAGCAATTTTCAGCTCATTTTGGAGCCGTACGACCGCATGGGCGGCCGGGAGGGCCGAAACGCGGCCGTCCCAGCTGCGAGGAAGGTAGGTTTTCGCCCTTCAGCCCACGATTCCGCCCCTTCAGGGGTCCACGCCCGGGGGCCCTGGGCACCAACGAACCCCCCCTTACGACAACGCTGTCTGCCTGCTCCACTGCACTGCCTCCTCTGGGCTCAAAGCAGGCTGGGTGATCATGTTGGGAACAGACGAGGACTGTTCTGCTCCCAGTATGTTCTGCTCAGCCTGCTTCGAAAAAGTGGCCAGTAAAGAGGTCATATGGCAATATCGGCAGTGGGGAGGGGAGTTGAGGTGCATGCAAGCTCACATGCACGCGCGCACACACACACACACACACACACACACACACAAACACATTTTTAAAAAGGGGTCAAAAATGTGTGTGTCATCTCAGAGGCCACCACAGCTTGGGCCAGGCCTGATGTTATGCAGTATGCATAAAAACTGTAGGTCCCCATGTACGGAACGGAAGGTCCCATTTTAAAAAAAGTCACAGCAGAGTAAGATCTTTATTGGGACCAACAAAATGTTACAGTGTAGTGAGCAAGTTTTTGAGGTCCTCAGACCTCTCTTCTGTGTTAAGCAACTCCCCCAAAATGTGGTGAGGGAGAAAGATGTTCATAGGCATGGTGAAAAAGCCTTAGTCTGGACTTTGTCGGATGGAATGTAATAAGTACACTGCAGACTTAATTAGATTAGACTCTGCTAGATAAAACACAGATCTAAGGTTATAGCAAAGGCTACTGGGAGAAAAACAATAATAGATGCTCTCCCTTTGAAAATATAACAGCTAGCAGCTACCTGGATCTGTCTTGAGCACTAATTGGAACACCTGGGTCCCTACAACCTTAGATCAGTTGTGCACCAAACCTCATTAAGCTGCATTATATCTCCTTTACTCCACCTTACAAAGTGGAGTCTTTCCTGAGATCTGGGGAACTTGAACGCTTGCTCGTGTATGCAGTTGCCTTTTCCTGAGTCAGATCTCTGGTCCTAGTATTACTTAAGGTGGATCCACACCGCACGTGTCTTGGCGCATACATGTCCGGTGTCCTGCCCCCAGGTTCAAACAACGGGCTCTGATTTGGCTGGGCTCTGATTGGATGAGTGCGAACACCAGCAAAGTGGAGTCCAACTCCACTTTGTTGATGTTCCGTTCGCGTTCAGCCAATCAGAGCCCGTTGTTTGAACCTGGGGGTGGGACACCAGACACATACTCGCCAAGACGCGTGCGGTGGTGTGGATCTGCCTTTACAGTGACTGGCAGCAGTTTCAGACAGGAGTCTCTCCCAGCCTTACTTGGAAATGCCAGGGATTGAACCAGGGACTTTCTGCTTACCAAGCAGTTGCACCATCCAGTGAGTTATGGTCCCTTTTACTGACTACTTTGTGACATGGTCCTAATAAAGGTTGCTGTTACATTTTGATTCTCATTATATCAGTCCAACCAGTTCTCATTTTCTACTGGCTATCAGTTTCCATTGATATTCCAGGATGTTTGAATTTTCATGCATTCCCTATGATTATCTTGTTACCAGATGTGCTTTTATGACACATGTAACATCCACATGGGGGAAATCTATTAGGTGTGAGGGGACTAAGTGCAGTGGCCATTGGCACAACTTAGTGGGATGGCATAAAGGAGGGAGGCACGGGTAAGGGTATAACAATGGATAGCTTTTATTGCGGGGAATAAAAATACAATCAGTAATAAAATGCAATTTTATTTGCATTTTAGGGGAGGGAGAATCAGTAATAAAATGCAACGCAATATCTTCAAACACTCACACAAAGGAAGAAAAGATAGAAGCACTAAGCATGTCATCAATTTGACTGCATACAAGACACAGAAAATAGAGAGGGGTTGTGGGTTAATAGTCAGGGTTTCCAAAGACCAAGGTTATCTCTATATCTTCTGCAGAGGTGTCGCTGGGCCGGCCCAGTGCGGGGATGACATGATGACCACACACACACACACACACACACACACACACACACACACACACACACACACACACACACACACAACTGCATCATTGTGTCAAAAAAAAACCCCATGTCCTGATATGACCCCTGCTTCCAGAATGGCTCTGATTTTGACCCAAACAGAGGCGAGGCTGGGTAGGAGAGCCCTTCAGCATTCCTCTCGCCACTCCAACTGCTCAGAGCGACAAACACTCCCACCACCACCCCTGCTGCAGGGGGGTGCAGCCTGCACCCCCCACACTGTCCTAGCAACATTGCTGATCTCCTGAGGTGGTTTGAACTAGTGTTGCAGAGATCATGGAGCAAGGGTGCCAACCCACAGTGATCTCCAATTGCAGAGGCAGGGAGAAAGGCAGAAAAAGGGCTTAAAAGCAAACCCAGGTGGGCTAAGCAATCGTCCCAGCTTGTTCCAAAGAGGGAAGCAAAGCAAGGAAGCCCAACTTGCTTTCCCAGGGACAGGTGCATTGGGAACGAGCTTGGTGAATGCTTGAATGATAGCTTACAATAGGGATGGCTGCTCAGTGGCGTTTTGGTTGTGCTCAGGGAAGGGAAGCAGGAGAGAAGGAAGAAAGGTTGGAAAGAAAGAGAGTGGTCCAATATCTGCCTTGATCTGGATGCCAGCTGGCACAATCTGGAATGACTCCATTTCATTTCCTCTTGCCACTTGAACTGAAGTGATTGAAAATGGTTTTTCAGGGCCCTACTTTTTCCAGTGAATGGTGTGTTTTCTCTTACCTCCACACTTCTAGTCAGAGCAATGATCCTCCAGCTTCTACACAGGTCCATTATTGGTATTATATGTACCCCATGCTATCAGTGTGGAAAACCAATTACTGTACTAGCTGATGATACTTGGGTGAATAATTTCAGTACCATTAATTGCCCACAATTGACAGCAAGGTCATTTGCTTCTTATTAACTGAGACAAGTGTCCAGGCAGAAAGGGGTTAAATTATCTGTAGGTTGTTGCTACTGTGATCCTAATACAAATGCACCCAGAGTATATGTGTGTGAGTTTTTCCCCAAGCTTATTACTGCTACACTATTAGCATATTTTATGTATTTTACAGCTCAGTTAAATAAACAGTTAAAGGGGGGGGGGAGGACAGAATGGATGCTTGAGAAGGATTATAGAGTATTCTGCTTTACAGCAATATCTGGAGCACAGATGGCTTTTGAATAACTGGTTCAGATTTTAAATAAGGAAGCTTCCAGTTTTAGGGTGTTAATTAGGGCTGCAAGGGTAAACACATGCCTGGAAGCCCCCAGGAAGAAAATCAGCTAGGGGAGGTTGTAGATGAAAAGAGGCGGGGGGGGGAGCAGGTTCAGCACTCCCCCCACTGATTTTGCACCCCAAATCACCCTACCTGAATCTGCACTTCTCTAGAAAAAACAGTCATTAGGGTTTTGTAACATTTCACCCTACTTTGTATCTGTTTATCTCCAATAAGGCAGAATGCTCAGTAATGGCGCTATACTGTACATTCAGGTGAAGTTTTGAAGACCTGAAAAGCCTTTCACTATACCACTAGAAGCCCCATACGTAGCGCCAGACTATCCCACTCAGCTCTCTTCTGTATTGCCATGCTAAGTATTCAGAAAAAAATCTACTACATATCCAGTGCAGAAGTGTAGTAAAATACTATACCCCAGCATGACATCTTTTCCAGTGGCTGTTGCTGGTGTCTCTTCTGCACCTCTTTTTAGACTGTGAGCCCTTTTTGGACAGGGAACCATTTCTTTTGCTATGCTTTATTTTGCTATGTAAACTGCTTTGTGAACTACAGTACTTCTGGCTGAAAAGCAGTATATAATCATCATCATCATCGTCATCGCTGGTCAGGCAAAAGTGATGTGGAAGAAGTCGTGGCATAGCCTTGCTGTCAGAAGAGCTTGTCTGTAGGGCAATCTAGATGGGGTCCGATCTAGACACGATGAGGCAATTGCATATATATATTTTTAATGTGTCTGCCTCAGTCATGTATTAAAGAGGTGTGAAAAGTCTGGGGGGGAGCAAATGGAAGACACGAGGGAAGGGAATAAAACGATCTCCTCCTGTTCCATCTTACCTTGCTGTGTTTCATCACTTCAAGCAATTTTCTCCTAGCCCTGCTGTGATACTGGAAGAGTGCTTGAAGCAGCAGAGCAGAGTGAGGTAAGGAGGGAGAGGGTTCCCTTACCTGCAAGCTCCATTTCACATACAATGCTGTGTGTTGAAGGACTCTCTCATGGGACGTTATTAATATTGACCAGTACCACAAGACTGGTACTACTGGTAGTCATCAAGCAGAGATGGGTGTGAGAGGTGACTAAGGGATGCAGAAATGTGGTGCTTTGCCACTGATTCCAGACTGAGAAAACAGTACACGGTCCTTGATGCTCTTGGGCTGTACCCTCTTCACCCAAAGTTTGGTGCTCCCTATGCACCTGGGAATAGGCTGTAAAAGAACCTAGTAAAATGGTGAGAAAGATCTGGTGTATCCTCTCCCTAGGATGCTGCTGTTGGTTGGTTGTGGATGCCGTGCCCTTGTTAGTTGGTTGTTAGTAGGATACACTTGTTGGTTGTGGACTGAATTTCCAAGCAGCAGGGCTGACTGTGCAGATGAAAACTAGGCTCTGGCAGAGTTTAATTTTGTTACAGCTTCAACCTTTCTTTTGAGGATGAAAAGATACATCTCATTCTTTGCTGGCTGCAAAACCAAGGAAGCAGGAAGGGGACACGTTGAAGATTGAGAGCAGGAGATATACAAGCATTAATACAAGCATCCTGTAAGAAGGTACCTTATTGAATCTTAACAGCATGGGGGGCCATCTGAAAAGCATTGCACCAGGGCTTCCAGCAACCTGGCCCAGACACTGTTCATGAACAAATCAAGTATTCAGACTCTCCCATAGTACTTCAGGTGGGCCTTAATGTGAATTAGTACTATGAATTTGAACCTGATAATACCCCTTTTCTTTTTTATTAGTTCACATTTCATTGGTACATCAAAGACAGAAAAATGAGAAAATACAAACTGATTATCTATACATATACATGTATATTCCTTCCAGTTTAGCTAAAACGAGCAACTGCAGAGCATGTTTGCAGTATGATAAGCAGTGCGTACGCTATTTTTCTTGAGTGCCGCAGGACTTATTGCCAAGCTTCTTGGCAGCTTGTACTTCTTCTGCATTTAGCTCGCACATCTGTCAGGCTTGGGACAAAGCTCGGCTCCCCTCCCTGAACCCATATCTTTTCAAGCAGAACCTTTTGCTGCAGACAAAAGTGCCTCCAATCCACCTTAAAATGGCAGTGGAAATGAGTGTGTGCTGCTTTTAATACAAGCATGCCTCATGAGGGCCCTTGGTTCTCTGAACAGCAGGAGGAAGAATATATGAATTTAAATGAGGAAGATGGCTGGGCTCAGAGAAGGGAGTGAGAAGAGTTAATGAGAGATGGTGTCCCGCTGCTGGACTCTTGCATGCTAAATGCCAACGTGGTTTCATGTAACCTTGGCTTGAGCCTATTTTGATCCACTCCAAAGTCGCTGTCCCCTCTGCACCAGCAGAATGTTGCCCATATTGGAACTGTAGGCAAAGAGCACTTTATGCATTTTAAAAAAAACAATGCTTAGCAACACAGAAAAGTGAAAATAATTCCACTTGCATTGTCTTCAGGCACACTGAATTAACAGTGTCCCATTTCCATAAATACAAACCAACTTCCAGGCTCTCACTTCAAATAGGAGAAACCCTGAGCAGGTCTGTGTCTAAGAGCCCCACCAGGGAGATGTTTAATGAACTGTTAATAAACGTGTTACATTCCCAACACCTGTGTGGAGCCTAAATCAGTAGTTGAGGTTCAACAGATGTGCACTGATGTGATAAGCATGAAATTATATGCGGAAGAAAACAATTTACTCTCTCCAAAGAACTGATGGCAAGGCATGAGTATTTATATCTCCTCCCCATCTCTTTGAGACCCCTGAGTATCTACAAAGACCTGGTTCCAATTCTCACTCAAATTCCTCTAATGACTGGGACTACCACTGGAAAATGATTGTCACTGCTGGGGTGCTACCACACCAGAGCCCTATAGTGCTGCTAAGTCCTTACTTTTCCACAACTATCTGGAAATGAAATTTAAATGGAAGTTCCACACAGCATTTAGTATAGTGGTATATTAATTCAAGAAGAAACCTCTCATCCCACACAGTCTTCAGATTGCAGCCTCCATTTTTGTAAGAAAGAAAGAACCTTCTGGAAAAAAAAATACTTCTGCATCATGTGAAGTTTGGTCCTTAAGTTGTCCAAGCAATATCTGCAGAACTGGCATGTATCGTCCATTAAGCAGTCATGAATCCTTTACAAAACCAAACTACATATGTGATCACAGTGTGCAGAGCTTGACGCAGGTTGTTTTTCAAGAAAGGCAACTGTCTTTCAATCTCTATTGACAAGGGAAGATATTCTTTGCCATCTTTAGTGATCACTCCTGCTGTGTTACAAACTGCTGCTGTTTAAATCTTCTGGAAACAACCCCTGAGAGAACTTGACAGAAATAATGAAAAGAGGAACATAATAAAATGTTAAAAGCCCATTAAGAAACCTCTAAACACATGATATTGTGAGGTTAGTGTAGAGAATCTGTCACCCCGCCCCCAAATCTCTAAATGTTGAGATTGTAATGAGTTGTTATGGTCACCACTCAGGGCTGGCCCACTGATAACATGGCCTGAAGGCCTCACGTTAAGTGGTGAGTTTGAGGGTGTGGCAAAATGACAAGCGGTATTACCCCACAAACTATATCTTCCCACTGGGTCTCCAGACTGCCGCCAACAGAGGTGCTCCAGTTGATTCGCACTCTGATCCCTTCCTACTCACTCAAAGCAAGCAGGAAGAGGATCCAGGCACCCGCAGCCCCCTTCTTCCTCCAGCATGCTCCACTCATCCTGTTTATTGGAAACAAGATGGCACAAAGGAAGGAGGTGGCGCCAGAACTTGATGTAAGGGGGTGGGACACCATGACTCCTTCCACTTGCCCATCCAGCTGCTTTCCTAAGCAACTGGATGTGAGCAAGGAGAGCAAGGAGGAGGTAGTGATAGGGTGGCACACAGCTGTGCTAGGTTTTCGCCACTGGCCCAATCTTCTTTCCTCTCACTGAGTGGATCACAGAGCCAACTGAATTGCCTCTGTGGAAAACAGGCGGAAGGTGGCAGCAGGCAGAAGTGAGGTGCAAGCTCTCCTCATCAGTTCACTTGCTTTCCCCAATTCACTGTTTGAAGTGGGTGCTTTACGACACAATCCACCGTAAGTATAGGCTGGCGGAGTGAGTGCTCCGCTCGCCTAAGGAATCGCAAACGTGCCAGAAAGCACATTTGTGGCTCCCTGTGTGTAAGCGGCGCCAGCGCGGAGGCCGGCACAGCTTACTAAGCCACTTACCTGGACCCGTGCTGGCTGCCACAGGTGAGTGCTGCGCCGGTCAGTGCAGGGGCGTGGGAAGGGCAGGCAGGGGTGGCAAGGTAGGGGGCCATTGTCCGGCCCAGGCTGGGAGGGGGTGGGGATGGGGATATAAGTGCTGAGTTGCACCGATATCCCGAGCCCCATTGCAGCCTGGGTCAGCCTTACACGGCCTACCCAGTTGTGCGCCAGCTAAAGAGCTGGCGCGCATCTGAAGAGGTCCATTGCGGCCCGGACTGTTTATACCGGGGGAAGGGGACGAAGTCCCCATCCCCTGAGGTGAACCTGGGCTGCATCAGTTTAGGCTGCAATGGGTTTAGGATGCAGCGGCTGGCTGTTTAGGCCGTCCATGCATACTTGTGCAGGACTGGGCTGCCCAACAGCCTTGTGACTAGGCCAGCCCTACATGTGTGTATGCACATCATATATGTCTCATCTCCCTGGTGTATCATCTCAGTGTCACAAAATGTGGGAAACAGAACGACCAAACATATCTTGATATATGATTTAAGTACTAAAGTATTAAATAGCACTGGGTGGTTCAGATGTTGCACCCTCTCATGTGATTATGCAGCAGAGGGATACTACACTGGGGAAAACAGGACATATGTGCACATGCTCCTCTTCACTTGATTTGGTGGCCGTCTGAACTGGCTCATTGCTAAAATATAATTGCTCCAAAATTGCATAATGCTGTGGCACTTGACTCATATTACTGTATTTCTTCCATTCTAAGGCGCCATCAATTCTAAGGCGCACCTTTAATTTCATTATTACCAGCAGGGAAAAAAAGTTCCCCCCAGGATTTATGTGCAAATTGTACCCCCCCGAACTTACAAATGGTACCCCTTCTTGCTTATTACCAGGGCTTGTGGTGGTTTCGGGGAGGCCTGCACGACCCTCTGCAGGCCTCTGCAATCTTCAGTTTGGCGAAAAATGGCTATTTTCGGGCACTTCCGGTTTTCGCGGAAACCAAAAGTGGCCAAAACCCGCTGTTTTTCCATGATCTGAAGATCGGGGAGGCCTGCAGAGGGTCGTGCAGTCCTCCCCAAAGCCCCCACAAGCCCCAGTAAGTAAGGAGGTGGTGTTTTGGGGGTGCAATTTGCACACCTTTGATTCTAAGACGCACCCCCTTTTTTGAATTGCTAAATTTGGAAAAAAAAAGTGCGTCTTAGAATCGAAGAAATACAGTAAGTGTTATCTTCTTACAATACTGTATATGCTTACAAAACGGCTGTTGCTTTGGCTTTTCAGAACCCACCCAGCCATTGGCTGAGCTTCTGTGATATCAGCATTCTAACTGCTGAATAGAAAGAGGCAATAGCAGAATGTTGTCACAAAGAAATTCAACCATGCTGTTTTGGTAACATATGGATCAGGCCTAGCTGTAGCTCTTCTTAAAGTGAAAATAAAATTGCAAGCATTTGTTTAATATGAGATTATGCAAAAAAAAAAAAAAAGTACTTGAAGGCTCATTTGAAAGGACAATTTCTGAACAGTGAAAAGGAAGTCAACTTTCTAAAAATCGTTCCCACAGGTTGAGGACAAGTTATAGCAAGATAGCCATCTTGATAGATTTGGCTAATCATTAAAATGTTGCTTGTGTGCTCTGTAGGGGTCTCTAGGGCTGCATGTAATGTGGCAGACAGATGGCACTGAAGAAGAGATGCAGGTTTGGATACTGGATGGGGTTTGGTGGTTATTTTTGGCTGTGATTCCTAGAATTTTTTTCCAAACACATCAGTCCACTTGTAAATCGCTCCTGCTTTCAGGTGCCATCATGCATACACCAAGTAATTTACCCTTTATCTGTAATAACATTACAGAAGAGTAACATAGCAGTAGTATTTTTACTGATTGATTACTAGTGCAATCCTAACCAACTTTCCAGGGCCGGTGCAGCCGCAATGCAGTCCTGAGGTAAGGGAATAAATGTTCCCTCACTTTGAAGAGGCCTCCATGACTGCCCCTGCACTGCAAAATGCAGTGTGTGCCCTGTTGGCACGGCTACACTGGTGCTGGAAAGTTGGTTAGGATTGCTCTGTACATTTGTTGACTTCACCTAATGTTAGCAGGAAGTACTAAACTCTAACTGCTGATTTATCAAATGATGTTCACAAATGTCTATTATCGCTGCATTCTCACAGAATATTCCAGTGTTTCTCAAAGTTCTTCCCCTCCCCACTTCCAGAGAGAACTTTGAATGTTTGCAGTGGCTGGAACACCAGCGGCCGTGATCCCGGGGATCACAGCCGCTGGGGGGGTGGGAAATGTACTGTTTTCACTTACCTGGGGTCCTGCAGCCTTCCGGACAGTGCGGGCCTCCCCGAGCTTTAGATCGCCGCTTTGCAGTGATTACGACCAGTTCCGGGTTTTGTTTGAAAACCGGAAGTGGTTGTAATCGCCACAGAGCAATGATCTAAAGCTTGGGGAAAACTGTAGAGGGGTCTGCAGGCCTCCTTGCACCACCCAGAGGGCTGCAGGGCCCCCGGTAAGTGCGACAATTTCATTTTTTCCCGCCGTTGGTGATGATCCCTAGGATCACCACCACCACCGCCATACTGTCCCCGCCCTGTTAAGGTGGCAGGGGACAGCATCCAGTTCTCCTGGTGGGTTGATCTCTGCACCATATGTTATTTTATTGCCCCCTGTATAATGATCTACGTGTGAAATATTTATATCCGATCTTGCCCAATAGGTGGGGTTGGGGGGATCAGGAAAAAATCCGGATTATTTTACAGGGTGTAGATGCTGTATTAACAGAAAAAGCTGCAACCTACTTAAAGCAGATTGTAAAGAGGCGTAGTGCAAGTCATATGGGTAGTGTATGCTAGGTTTAGGACTCTTCACCCCTACTTGTTATGTACTTGTTATATGTTTATGTTGTATGTTATGTATGTCTTAATTATGCCAATAAAGGTTCTGAATCTGAACTGATGGAATATTCAAAAGAAAGTGGTATACACATTTGAGCCATATGTCAGTCTAAGAAACTCTTGTGGTATTCCTTGCATCGTGGCACACCTAGGGCTTCTGATTTGAACTGTCGCTGTCTGTGTTAATGTCAACCTTTAGTGATTTTATTCATTCCCCCATAAACAATTAATGGAATAGCCATTGTTGCTATGGGGAAGTAGGAGCCTTGGGAAAGCATGGTACAGTATACCTCTGTGCTCAAGGACGTACCACTGCCCTCCTATAGAGTCCCTGTCACCAAACGCTGAGTGACCCCTGTGTCTGGGGCAGAGGGTAGGTTTTGCCTTCCTCCACCGTGTTCAGATTGCAGTGTGTTTATTTTGTCAGTGGAACACAGTTAAGAGACTTCCCTATCTGCCTTGCTTTGTATTTTTATCTCTGCCCTGGATTCCATTTCTTGGTAACACTAGAAAGTGTCGAAGAGACAAAACCCAGCAACGGTCATACATATTATTAACAAGATGTCTGCCATTACAAGGGAGGGGGGATGAGGGAGGGACCTTAAGCCCGAGTCAGTTTTGGCCTCGACAATAAAACCCTCAAGTGCAGTACTTTGTTTTTGAACATAAGAGTACATAGCAGGCTGCAGGTGACAGGTGAGGTTGAGGTTTTTCTTCCAGTCCCAGATCCTCCTGTCTGCCCACAGAACTCAATGGGAATAACAGAAAAGAGGTGGCTGCCTGTCTGCACCATCCCTTTGTTCTGCATGGCCTCCTTTTGAACCCGCTTTCTTGATTAGTGAATAACAAAAATGCTGAATTGAGTGCACTGACTGTCTTTTTAAAATAAATGATGATGATCAATGGCTGCTATTTAATCCGTATGCTCCTCAAGTCCTTATCTAGATAACAAAAGAAGGAAATCACAGAAATCATGTCTCCTTTTTCCCCCCTTCCAAAGTTCTTTATTAAACAATGTTCGTTTACAAGAAACTCCCCAAAGGAACCCATTTTTCCTTGCAATACAGATTATAGATAGGCTTACCATAGTCCCGGAATCGAGCACCGCCACGGCCTGCAAAAGACACGAGCCTCTCACAGAATTGCAACGCGGTGGGCCAATGCAAGTTGCGGCTTCCGGCACTTCCGGTAAACGAGGCGACCGCGTTGGCCCGCCGCGGTGCACTTCTGGAAGAGGCTCGTGTCTTTTGCAGGTCACGGTGGTGCTCAATTCTGGGACTATGGTAAGCCTAATTATAGACAATATTCACTTACAATTTTACATTTTCAAGCATCCTGGTTATGAAAAGCCCTCAGTGTATGGAGTCAAGAAGTGTAACTGGAAAAATTCTGTCACAATCCCCAGTCAACATACACCAGAGCACTCCTACTGACACCACGGTAAATATTGAATAGAACAATGTTAAATACTATAAACATTTTATTCCAAATTAAAATTTTCAAAATGTATTAAGGACAGTAGGTTGATAATAAGTGAGACAAAGGAAATAATATTGAAAGATTAAAGGAAGCTTTTGGTGCACTAAGGGACCTGTAGTAGATTTTACAAAATATCTGAAGACCTTCCTAGAATTTGGATTCTGAGGATAAAAACAGGTCAAACAGCCCTCCTTACCTTACCTTCCCACACTGTCTCCATTCGTATGAGTCCTCTTTCAAATAAACAGAAAGAGCTGAGCATGCTGAAAACACTCCCAGAATGCACCACACTTCCTGTTCACCTACACCAGAGGTGGCCAACCTTCCACCATTAGGGCCTCTGCGATCTTAAGAGTTGTGTAGACGACAGAATCTTGGCAGCTGCAAGTGCTGATGGTACTGCTAAAGCAGCTGCACCTGCTGAAATGCCCTCACCTGTACAACCATTTAAAAGGCCAGCAGCATTCATGTTGAAAGGTTGGCCACCACTGACCTACACAGAGGAAGGAGGCAGTGTGGGAAGGGAAGATATGTTAAGGGGGGGACTGGCCAGCCTCACTTTGCCTCTTGTTGTTCGCCTATTGGGGGGGTATGTGTGCAAGTTTGGGGGGGAAGAGTGGACTCCCTGAGGCAGCAGCCAAGCTTTGTCTGGGCCTAGTGGGACCAGTTTGAAACATACCTCTGAAAAACTAGTTCTACATGTTTTCAACATGGTTTAGTTCAGTTAGCGGTGCGAGTCGGGCCAATTTGCCAACCTGGCAAATTCTGCCGATATCCTATGCCCCATTGCAGCCTGGGTCAGCCTTTGACCCGGCAGTTGAAATCAACAACCTATCTTCTTTGCATCTTGGTCCTAGTAAGGAAGTCAGTAGTGAAGACTCACAGCCCAAGTTTGGATCCAGTAGGCGGGGGGGGGGGATCGCTGGAGCCGGGAGGGTGGCCATTGGCCCCGGTGTCCCGGGAGGGGGGTGGGGGATAGCCTTCGCCCAAATCCTGACTCCCACTGGGTGCCAGAGCCTTTACACGGCCTCCTCTACTTCCGCCAGCAAAATAGCTGGCGGAAATCTGAGGAGGCCGATAGGGCCTAGCCCCAGTTACACTCAGGGAAGGAGACAAGCGTCTCCTTCCCCGAGTAGACCTCCCACCCGGCAGCCATGCTGGCCATGGGCCGCTGGCCAGAACTTCGTTAGGATTGGGCTGTCAGACACCAACAACTTGTTTTTGTCTTCTTTTTCCTGTCTGTTCTTTATTGTATTCTCCCTCTCTCTTTCTATCTAGGGTCCTCTAGGGACAAATGTCTGAAAAAACAAACTGGAAAGGGACTACAGCTATAAGGATACAGCATTTTTTCAACGGTTTTTTTTTTCTGTGATTTTCAAAAGAATTAAAAATAACATATGCTACTCTAAAATGTCTGTTTAAAGCAGATAGTCCACCTGAAGCATTAGCGGAGGAGCAAGACAGATGGCTGAACTAATTTTTAACTTGCTGGCATGCACAACAAGTTCAGAAGCCAGGATTTGACAATTGGTGAAGGCAGAGGTGTCCCAAGAACTTCTTATGAATGAGTGCTTGCCCCCCCTTTCCCGATGATATGTTAGCCTCTGTTCCTGCCACTGTCCAATGTTCTAGCTCAGCACTCTCCCCCCCACATTTCCGTTTCTTCTCTGTCCCCCCATTCCCAATCCAGGGAGTGGGAGGAGAAGGATA
This sequence comes from Plestiodon gilberti rubricaudatus, assembly GCA_026170595.1. Lineage (NCBI taxonomy): Eukaryota > Metazoa > Chordata > Lepidosauria > Squamata > Scincidae > Plestiodon > Plestiodon gilberti. The sequence goes on from JANXHW010000001.1 coordinate 116,966,757, forward strand.
ACCAGTGGAGGCAAGGAGGTGGGCAGAGATGGGCACTTCCCACCAATCTGCTGCCAGCCTGAGGCATCTGCTTCATTTGGCCTCATGGATGGGCAGCCCTAGGTGAAGGACCTGTTTGTATTTTAACCATGTTATGTCTAACTTCTCTCTCATATCATTTTGCATTGAACTGAACTCCAGTAAGCCTTCAAACTGAAATTGGCCATCCTGCCTATTGTGCAGGGAAAGGTGTTTTAGTTTATCATCAAAACATTGTTGCTTGCTTTGTTCCTTGCTTTTCCTTTAGGCATTTCGACAACGTTTTCCATATTTGCTGGTTCTGTTCATTTTTCGTTTCCTTATGCAATATTTAAGAGGTATTAAGATCCTTAGAACCCTGCCTTGGAAATAAACTCAGCTGGAATCAATGAGTGAGAGAGACCAACTTCTAAATAAACGTGTTCCGGAACAGCAGTCTATTTTGTTTTAAGTCTGTTTTTTTTTATTTTTAGCTTTAGAAATTCAGGTATTGCCTTCCTTGTTTGTCCTGCAAAATCCCTAAACAACCAGAGGCTCAGAAGACTTGACATCAGCCACATCAAAGAAGTGAAACCTAATTCAGATTGGAATTGATTTTTTTTTTATTTAGACTGTTTAATTTTTTTTTTTAAATCCAAGACTCAAATATCAGTTACATGCATTTCATTCCCATAAAATGCACTGGGCAAAATGCTCTGGAGGTTGGAAGACGCCTCTTTCGTAATCTCTGCAGTGGGAGGAGGATTCCTGATTGAAGACCAGAGTCAACTTGACAGTGCCAGACCTATTTCTTATTTACATGTAGATCTGTCCCAGTCACATCTAAAGAGAGTTTTAGGACACCTATTTAAACGCGAATAGCTTTGGGTGGGTGGAGGGTACTGAATAATACACCCCATCCCATGTTAGACTTTCCTCCCCATGGCTGTTCTTGTCAGTTGTTTTTCTTTCAGAAAAAGGAAACTCTATGGGGCTTACTTCTGAGTAGACGCTCATAAGACTGCAGTGTTATCGCACAGGCAGTGCAATCCTGTGTAACTTAAGTGGCCGGCCTAAAGGGCCTGCTGCTGTATCCTAGGTCCATTGCGGGCTGCCCTGGTGTCAGCCGCACAGGCTGCAATGGGCCTCCTCGGATGCACGCCAGCTCTGAAGCTGGTGTAGTTCCAGGGAGGCTGTGTAAGGCCAGCCCAGGCTGCGACGGAGCATAGAATATCGGTGGAACGCGCTGTCGATATCCCCGTCCCAGCCCAGACTGGTCAATGGCCCCCTCCCTTGCTGCCCTGGCCCGCCTGTCCCTGCCCCTACACCGAGCGGCCTAGGTCTTACCTGGGTTGTTCGGCGCAGGTCCAGGCCACTGGGGCAGTGAGCGGCGCAGGCCTCTATGCCAGCACCACCCAATCTCCAGGTGCCGTAAACGTGCTTTACAGCACATTTACGGCATCCTAGGTCGGCGGAGCGCACGATCTGCCGGCCTTATAGTTACACAGGTATTGCACCATAAATTCCTTAAGCCAATATATTTGGTAAAAGAACATCTCATTTTAAAAATAATATTCTGATTTCATGATGTTAGCATGGAGAACAAAAATAAATCACAACTCTCTCAGTTTTTCAGTATTTGCTAGTGCCTGATAAGGATTGGTGAGCTGTAAAATTAAAGGAGCAACATCTGAAACTGCATATTTAATAGGAAATTTCTTCTTGTCATTGATTTCCATATTACAAAATTGAATGTTCCCTGAGATCTGCTTTGAAAAAAAGAAAAAAAAGTGTGTAGTATTTTAATGAGTCTAAGATATGTTATGGGCTCGGTGCCATGTCATTTCCAACATAATTTCACTGTCTGTTTATCTATCCATCCACCCATTCACATGTATATAGATTAGCCAGAAAATCTGGTGGCTGTTGATAGATCATATATCAGTGTCTGCTCTCAACTATATCTGAATACAAATGTGATTACATTTGATACCTAGTCCATTTCTCATTCATCGGGCTGTAGAGTGCTTTTACTTGGGTAGTGACTTGATGATATAGTGCCTTTAATTTCTTGAGTGGCTGATACCAGTGCTTACACTGAATTTTCTCAGGATTCAAATTTGGGCATGGAAAAAGAGACTGGGGTGTTGTGGGAGAGGGGGGGAATGTTTTCAGATTCCCTTACCAAACCTTACTCTTTCTGCACTGGTTTCTGCTGTTCATAGCTTTGAATAGCTACTGACTAGACATCATTCAAAAAAAAAATCATGTAGAAACAGCAAGGTCATCTTGATGTCACTGAGAACAAAGAAAGCAATTTAAAGTGAGGCATTGGCCATAAGCTCTAATTCTTCTCAATGATGCTGTCCTCACCTGTTCAAAACTGTTCAAACTTTGTGAATGAACAGCATTTAAAAAACATGGGACCAAAGCAATTGACCAGTCACAGCCAGTCAGGGCTGAAGCTTGAAAAGGCACCAGGCTGAGTCCTGAAGGAGAGGGATGCAGTGACAGGATTAACCCTTTTAATCCACTGGGGTTCTGTTCCCAGAACGCCAGTGTATTAAAAAAAAATGTTATAGGAAAACCAGGGTGGGGAGCGGGGAGTTGTGCCACATTACCTTTTTTCCAGCGTCTTCACTACATCCCACCTCCTGAATTTGTTTGACTGAAAAAAAGAAAAACCGCTACCAGAAGCAACCTGTAGATGGCGCCATATACTCCCGTTTGCATTTTTTTCTTCTTTTTTCAGTAGTTTAAACACTCTGGGAAGAGGCTGGCAGGCCCCCAACAGATTCCGGGTTGTGTTTTTTCCCCCCTTTTTTTTCAGCAGCCTGGACGTGTGCAGGAGGTGGGAAGCGATTGGCAGGCCCCCCGACAACGCTGAAAAAGAGGTAATGTGGCGCAGTCGGACTCCCTCTTCCACAGTTTTGCCACCAGAGTTGAGTCAAATCCATGGATGGAAAAACCATGGATAAAAAGGCCTGACTGTACTGAAGTTTGGGGATGCAAGGGGGTTGTAGATTCTTTGCAGTGGTGTTGCTACGCCACCACGGGGGGGCTGCCCACCCCGCGTCGGTGCCCCCATGTGATGTGGGCGTGTGATGTCATGCCCCGCCTCCAACCCCCCCCCCCCGCCGTTTTGACTTGTTTTTTGAGCCGTTCGGAAGCCAGGGTGGACGGGAGTCCGGCTGTGAAGAGCCAGCGAAACCTCAACAAAGAGCCGGCAGAACGTGAGTTTGCGCCCTCCTGAGCCCACAATTCCGCCCCTTCAGGGGTCCGCGCCCTGGGGCCCTGGGCACCAAGCCCCCCCCCAACGACGCTACTGATTCTTTGGTCTCATTTTTCATATCTTCTTTAAAAAAGGGTAAAATACAATGTTCTATGGGGCAAGAAAATGCCTGTGAAACCTACCCAATGACCTTGTTTTTTACTTAGCACTTACCTGAAACCTTTTGTGTGTTACTTACTGCAAGCATTACAAGGAATTGTATCGTATAAGTGTGCAAGGAGTTGTTTTCATGTAATTACTCCATCCATTTTCATTATTAAAAACTGCATTGGTTTCATGTAGTTATTTTTTTCATTAAGATCATAGTTGTTTCATTATTATTTCATTCATTTTCATTATCTTGACTCATTTTGGTTTTTCATTGCTTTCAGGAGGAGATCCAGCTAGAGTCCCACAGCCCAATCCACCCTAACTCTCAGTCTGGTGATGCAGTGGTGCCAATGTGACGCCTGCTGCATCTTGTAGGGGTTTTTTGGCCTCTGGGACAAATATTCCCTTGCCCCAGGGTAAGCCCCTGCCAACCTGCTGGGTCTACTCAGACCTGCACCAGCAATATCACTGGAGCATGGACCCGGGAAGGCGGATCGAGGCTGGGAAGCGGGTTAGGTTTTGGCGTGCACCACTGCCACTGAAACCGCCCTCTTCCCAAACCTGATCTGCCCTCCTTGCCACCCTGTTCTGCCAACCCCATGCCCCATTCTTCCCTCCTCTGCCTCCCATTCCCATCCCCGCAGACACTGGGGTTGGCCGGCATCCAGAGTCCACTGGTGTACGGAGCTGACTTCCCTCTCTGCTTCACATGCTCTCTTTGGGTAAGTCTCCCTGTTGTGTGTGTGTGTGTGTGTGTGTGTGTGTGTGTGTGTGTGTGTGTGTGTGTGTGTGTGTGTGTGTGAGAGAGAGAGAGAGAGAGAGAGAGAGAGAGAGAGAGAGAGAGGGAGGGAGGGAGGGAGGAGAGGAGCACCCTCTACTTCCTATTGCTCATTTTCTCACCTGTCGTCTTTTCTAGGCGCTGCAAGGAGTTACCAGTATTTTCTGGCTGGTGAGTGATTGGAGGTAGTGCTGGTGATTCTGGGCAACTACTCACTTGTCCACTTTTGTGAGCAAGCGAGAGCAGAATTTGCTTTTTACCACCTGCGCTTGCTGGACCCTAGCGCTACGAAGGATTCCCAGAATTGTGGACACTTTTGCTAAAATGTGTCAGAATTGAAGATTGATACTATAAGGCTTATCCAACATCCCATTTTCTGTTCGCTCTTCCCCCTTCTTGTAACCTCCATCAGGCCTATTCTGATTGGTGTGCTTGAAAAAAATGAATGAACCAAATGAATATATTATCTTCTGAACTGAACGGAGTACCTCTGGCAGTCATTTCTTTACTAGTAATCGATGGCGCCTATTCGTTTCAATTTTTCCTTTGTTACAAGATGAATGCTTTGAATGCCGATCATATTTATATATTCCTAGAAACACTTCGGCCAGCGGGTGGCGCAGTGGGTTAAACCCCTGAACCATGAGCTGTCGATCGAAAGGTCGGCAGTTCGAATCCGCAACGGGGTGAGCTCTCATTGCTTGGCCAGCTCCTGCCAACCTAGCAGTTCCAAAGCATGTTAATGCGAGTAGATAAATAGGTACCGCTTGCGGGAAGGTAAACAGCGCTCCGTGTTCCAGCCGCATGCTACGCGCTGCGGCAAGGAGAGTCATGCCGGCCACATGACCACGGAGGCGTCTTCGGACAACGCTGGCTCTTCGGCTTTGAAATGGAGATGAGCACCACACCCTAGAGTCGGACACGACTGGACTTAATTGTCAGGGGTCACCTTTACCTTTACCTAGAAACACTTGAGGATGCTAGAAGAAATATATGAAAGAGGTAAGGTTTCAGTCCTTCAAATACAATGTATAAAGTTGAGATCGGTTCAGATATGGGAGGAGTTGTGAGAAAGGCAACAGGAAAGGTTGGGGCGGGGAGTGCTGTCACACTAAGCTGAATACGGGTAAAAGAGGTGTCTTCTTCAGATGAACTTTCTCAGTCCTCTGAAGGAGAGCTTGCTGCCTGGCAGGCAATGTGGTAGGAGTTAGGCTGGGTTTATACATTGTTGCATACACAAGTGGTGACCAGGACGTTTGACTCCCATGCCAGAGCCAGTCGCTTCCAAGGCGATGCTGGCATGGGAAATAACCATGCAATCCAGACCACCCATGAAATGGCTGCTTTTGTTACCACTGCATTATCACTGTGAGCAAAAATGCAGAAACACTGTTGACATGGCACAGTTTCTTCTATGATTAGAGCCCTCATCTTATGTTCTAGGAACCGTGTCGCTGAATGAATTTGGAGAGGCTGCGAGAGATTCCCAAACCCCGGGGCATTCCAGGGTGGCCATCAGGGAGGGAACTTAGACTGCAGACAAACACTGTACTCAGGGACAGCAGGGGGTTCAGAAGCATACCGGTGTAGGAGCAGAGCTTACCAGCACATTCTTGCTCCTTCCCATGACTTGGACAACATCCACACTTCAGACATCCAAACGGGGCTTGAATCTTGCAGATTTTTTCTCTTAACCCACCATCAGTTAGATTCCAAGTTGGAATTTCCAGTATGAGACCAAAGCCTGATACACAATCCCATTCCCACTCTCCAAACCGAGTGTGATTACGTACTAGTGTTTTTTCTAAAATGGGTCCAAAATCCCACTCCAAGTTAAGGAAAACAGAGCCAGAATTAGTAGCCCCGATGGGTGCACTGTCCAATCTTGTGCATGGGTATGTAGATGTTAGAACTGTGGAATGGAACGCACTTGCATATGAGTATGCATACCTTATACATACTCTTTTCCTGGTTATAAATTGCTTCTGTCACTTTCCATAGTGGTTCAACTTCTAGGATGAATATTGCATCAGTTAGAAGAATAAGCATTTAAGAAAATGCAAAGAATCCAAAGCCTTTAAAGAATCATCAAATCTTTCTTTTGAACTTCTAAAAACAACATAAGTAATGTGGGGTTCACATTGGTCTGAGCAGCAAGCAACCTGGAAAATGATCACTTTGCTAAAGGGTTGCATGTTTCAAAAGGGCTTATTTATTTTATGTTCTAAGGCATACATGGGGTTAATCGCACAACTGGAGCATTTCCACCTAAAGAAGGCTTCATTTATTTGAACAGCAATTTCTACTGCCAGGCAGTCCCAAAACACAAAAGACATTGGACTAAAATAAACATAAGAAGGAGACATCTCCCTGCATTTAAACTTTAAATTTAAAGTGAAAGCTCCTTTCAAAGGATGTCAGGGCATCTTTGCAAAAAGGCAGCACCTGCAAACATAGATTTGGGGTCTGGAGCGTGAGAGCATTTATAGACTAAGGAAAAACAGAACAAAGCAACAAATTAGTTGCCTGGTCACTCACAAAGGCATTAAAATGAACACTTCTGGGCATTAACAATCTCCACTTTTTTTTTCCTGGCCGTTGAACACTGCCTTGAAGAGAAATCTCTGTCCATATGTCACAATTATTTGGTTGAGTTTTACGTGCCAGATGATCCTGTATATTGTTGCTGAAGAACTTGAGGAGGACAGATGGTAAGCTAACACTTCTTGTTATCCTATATCTTAGATCTTGTTGACTTTGTTTGCAATTGGTAACTAGGAAGACTCCCCGTCAACGATGGTGGTGGTGAAGTGCCTAATCATATTTCCTACGAGCTGCAAATTGGGTTATTATATTAATAGATTCTAGGTGGTAATAAAAAGATGCAGATTTTTTTGCACTTCTTTTCTTTATTTGTAGGTGTGGAATTCAAGTGTTTTACACCCACACAAATGAGAGTTTCAGACAGGATTGAATCTGAATTCTCCCTTTAGAAGGCAATTATTCTCTTTTCTTTTTAAACTTCAGAAAAAGCATGGGGAAGGAAGCCTCAAGGAAGGCTGTTCTCCAATTTCCATTCATATTTAGGAGTATATGGCTAAAATCTATGTTGTAAGCAAGGAAATCCACAGGTCAAATCACACCAGAGCCATCAACTCACCAGATGACCTTATGTATGTTAGCAGAGCTGAAGAAATTAAGCAGTCCCACACACAGCAAAACTAACATTGTTAGGAGCTTGAACATAGAAAGAACTGCACCTATTATTACAAAGGCACTAGGCAGAAATAAGACAGGAAAACAAAGTCAAACCAGAGGTCTAGTAACAGTAGGTGAGAGCACAAGCAACTAAGCAAGAAACTCCCCCTACTGGTGGAGGTCAACATTTACACACTTGCTGAATATATACACTGGGTGGCACTACTCACATGCTGTTGCCTTTCTAATGCATGCTACCTATTCTCTCGGCTTCATTGTCCTCTGCCCTCAATCTATAATATGAAGGTAATGAAGACAGCTGACCATACAGGGCTGCAGTGGCATTGCTACAGCGTTTGAGGCTTTTCAGTCTAGAAAAAAGGCGCCTGAGGGGGGACATGATTGAGACGTATAAAATTATGCATGGGATGGAGAGAGTGGATAGAGGGAAATTCTTCTCTCTCTCGCACAACACCAGAACCAGGGGACATGCATTAAAATTGAGTGGAGGGAGAGTTAGAACAGACAAAAGAAAATATTTGTAATTGTAATTCATCTGTGGAACTCCTTGCCACAGGATGTGGTGATGGCACCTGGCCTAGATGCCTTTAAAAGGGGTTCGGACAGATTCATGGAGGAAAAGACCATCATAGGTTACAAGCCATAAGCAACCTCCTGGTTTTAGAAGTAGGTTTTCTCTGTGCCAGGTGCAGGGGAGTGGCAGCAGGAAACAAGTTATCTTGTTGTCTTGTGTGCTCCCTGAGGCGTCTGGTGGGTCACTGTGTGATACAGGAAGCTGGACTAGATGGGCCTTTGGCCTGATCCAGCAGGGCTCTTCTTATGTTCTTATGCTCTAGGTGGGGTGGAGCTCTAAGTTCCGCAGCGCTCCGACCCACCGTTACACGCCCGCACAAGGACTGCGAAGGCAATGCGTAGAGCAACGCCACTGCAGGGCTGTTATAAGTATCACACTGAAAAAATCCCAAACCTGGCATGTGTGTGGAGTGGGCATGGGGAGGCCAATCGGTCCAAATTACCTTCCTTCTTACCTGCAATTTCTCAGGAGGATGTCTTCTTCTTTAGCTTCCAAGCATATGTGTGTGTGTGTGTGTGTGTGTGTGTGTGTGTGTGTGTGTGTGTGTGTGTGTGTGTGTGTGTGTGTGTCTGAGTGTGATTGAGAGAGAGAGAGAGAGATTTCCTAATACCTGTCCCCAAGGCGAACATTCTGAATGTTTGCTGGTGTGTGGTTGTCCAGTACAGTATCTGAATTGAGAAATGTTGTGAACAGAAACTATTATAGCCAAGCCAAGTCTATTACTCTCTAATCGTATGGCTATTAGAAACCTATCCTGGTGGTAATTGATCATTAAAAAAAAAACAACCCTCATTGGCCAGTCCCACATGCACTATAATGCCAACAGTGGGCAGCTAACCAACAGTTTTCCTGTGCCAGACCAAAAAGTGACTTTGCTTATTACGATTAAGAACATGCTATAAAAGCCATTAGATAGATCAGCATGTAAGTACTCAAGATTGTAATTAAGTAATGCAGTATGATATATAGTCTGAAAGGAAAGTGAGCAATGGCTATGGTGCATTAATGTGATAATATTTAGTAGTCAACCTGGAAACAGAGGCAGAGAAAGAGAACATGGCTAAGATCTGCGAACATCCCTATGAAACCAATCCACTTCTGATACCCTTCCAGATTGGAGCTGAGGTACAGCTAGAAGGCCTTCTTCCATCATTCCTGTAGGAAGGGAATGGTGTTTGAAGGGACTGGGAGCACTGATTGATGACTCATGGCAATGTGTGCAGTTTAGAGAACATTAGAGAGTTATTAAGAAAAATATGAACACTAGAACAATTTGTTAAAGAGGGAAAATAGAGGTTCTATGGCAGGAAGAAAGCAATGATGACAGCTCATTAAATAGTGCCATTGGTACATGGTGCTGCTCAAGAATACACATCTGTCCTATGTGTAGCCACAAATGCCTTCAGCAAATTTCATTTGGGATTCAGCCTGCTTCAGAAACAGCCATTCCATTCCAAGCAAATGCTTGGCGTTTGTTTTGAAATCTTAGCATATCAGGCCACACGGAAAGAGAGGTGTGTGTTGCTGCTACATACAGTAATGTCTCCCATAACTAGGGCGCCCAGATTCATTAAGAGACATGGTGCCTATACCTTTAACCATTGGAATTTGGGCAGGTGCAGCTCATCATGGAAGGGTGCAACAAGCTACTCCTGCCCAAATTCCCTCTTCTTACAATGGTTAAAGGCATAGGCGCCTTGTCCCTTATTGAATCTGGGCTCAGTACCCATGACACTTCCACATGCCACACCTGAGTTTCTAATCCAGGGGTGGCCATCATTCCACCATTAGGGCCTCTGCGTTCTTAAGAGTTGTGCAGAATACAGAATCTTGGCAGCTACAAGTGCTGATGGTGCTGCTAAAGCAGCTTCACCTGCTGAAATGCCCTCACCTAGACAACCATTAAAGGGCCAGGAGCATTCATGTGGAAAGGTTGGCCACCCATGATCTAATCCTTGTGCAGGTGCAATGAGAAGAACAGCATGAAAAATAGAACTTGAGACTTTATCAATTGAAAGAAAATCTTTCTGTGCATGAGTAAGAAAACCACATATGCAGCCAGTCTGTCTGGTGGCCTTTCCTCTGCAGCAGCTCCAGTGTCCCCCAGAAGCAAACTACTATTCAGTTTTTAAAAAGACTGGTGTTATTTTTTTTTTGGGGGGGGGAGAGTGGACCCTAACAAAGGAATGAAAGTTCTCATTGGGCCAGTTCATACCTACCTTATTTACAGAGCTGAGCAGCATGAACACCTGGCAATGAAGAATTTGTTTAGCTGTTTTATGTTCATCCATGCCTGTGGAAAGGTTATTTATACACGTTGAGTATCCCTTATCCAGACTGCTTGGGATGGGAAGTTGTCTGGATTTTGGATTTGTCTGGATTTTGGAATATTTGCATAAGTATAAAGAGATATCTTGGGAATGGGACCCAAGTCTAAACACAAAATTCATTTATGTCTTTTATACACCCCTTATACAGTGGCGCAGTGGGTTAAACCGCTGAACCATAAGCTGTCGATCGAAAGGTCGGCAGTTCGATTCCCGCGACGGGGTGAGCTCTCGTTGCTTGGCCAGGTCCTGCCAACCTAGCAGTTCCAAAGCATGTCAATGCGAGTAGATAAATAGGTACCGCTTGCGGGAAGGTAAACAGCGCTCCGTGTTCCAGCTGCATGCTACGCGCTGCGGCAAGGAGAGTCATGCCGGCCACATGACCACGGAGGCGTCTTAGGACAACACTGGCTCTTCGGCTTTGAAATGGAGATGAGCACCACACCCTAGAGTCGGACACGACTGGACTTAATTGTCAGGGGATACCTTTACCTATACACATAGCCTGAAGGTAATTTTATACAATTTTAAAATAATTTTGTGCCTCAGCATGCATTGCGCTATGCCAGCCAGGTGCTGAATTTTTTTTTTAAAAAAGTCATAGCCCCAAAAGTGTATAGATTTCGGAATAGTGTGGATTTCAGATGTCTGGATAAGGGGTAACCAACCTGTATATATAAAGCTGGAGCTATGGGCTCTATGTATCACTACTACCCAGTGGTATGAGGCAGGGGAGCTTGAATAGGGGCAAACATGTCTACTCAAGCACAAAATCTCACTAGCTACAGTTTCCTCAGAGTGAAGGAAGGAAGCATTAATTATTAGCTTTGTTAATCATCACATAACAAAATCTGGTTGGCTGCCTAGTACTGTGCAACATCATCATGCTCATTACATGATCTCTGAAACAGGAGCCGTAAACCCCAATGAAAAAAGATACAGTTGAGAATCAAGGGCATTCTGAGTCCCTCAACAGCCCCTCTTTCACCCTGAAAGTGTTCACCAGTCAAAATTTGGAGCAGCCCTAGCTATTCTTTCATGTTTCTAGCACTGAACTGTGGCACTCAAAATAGGGTTTTGGTGCTAAGCAATGGGAAACTTTGAGCAGATTAAACTCTTCTGTCTGAGGATGGGTCAAGATAATCTTTTGATATTAGTGGAGAATATTGGGTTGTAAAGACATCTCTACAGCACATGATGCTTGCCTACTCAGATGTACCGTATTTATCGGCATATAATGCACACTTTTTGGTCTAAACGTTTGGTCTAAAATAGTAGGGTGCGCGTTATTTATTTATTTTAAAAAATTATACCCTGCCTTATCCTATGCTGAAGGCAAATGCCCAAGGCGGCTTACAACAGAAATTAAAATACATAATTTAAAATAATACATAAAATAAGTTTAAACAATACATAACCATACATAAACTAAATTTAAAAACAATAAAATCCACTGAGGAGGGGGCGACAGTATGGAGCAGAGAAGCAGCATGGCAGAGCATCTTGAGACACAGGAGGCAGACCACAACCCATCACCCAAACGCTAGACGAAACAAAAACATTTTGAGCCCTCGCTGAAAAGTCATGAGGGAGGGGGTGGGGTGTTATATGCCGATGCTGCAAATTTTAAGGTTTTTCGTGGCGCTTGGCCACTTACCACGTTGTTGTTGCTGTCATATTGTTGCTGTCCACCGCCACTCTTCGTCCCGCGGGCCGGCTGCATCGCGGCCCCACCAGGACTGCCCCCGCTCAGCAGCTCCTGCGTTCCTGCCCAGACGCAAGCCTCACAGAAGCTGTACGCGACTGCAAGCTCTCCAGAAACGTCCGGTAAGCAGTAAGTGTCTGTGAGGCTCGTGTCTGTGCAGGAACGCAGGAGCTGCTGAGTGGGGGCAGTCCCGGTGGACAGCAACAACACGACAGCAACAACAACGCGACAAGCGGCCAAGCGCCGCGAACAATGCTTAAAACGTTTTATTACTCAAACTTCACAGTCAAAACTAAGGTGCGCATTATACGCCGGTGCGCGTTATACTCCAATAAATAAGGTAAGTCCCACGGAATTCCAATGAAATTTACTCCCAGGTTAGGGTGTATAACACTGTACAGCCCAATCCTATGCATATCTACTCAGAAGTAAGTCCTATTGAGTTTAATGGAACTTACTCCTTGGTAAATGTGGATAGGATTGTGTAAATCATATAGCATAATAGAGGACTGCAGAACAACAGCCACACTGCAGATAGTAGTGCAGAAATAAAAGAAAGCAACTTTGTTTTAGAATTGCAGGAATGGGCCTGTACTGGTGCAGCTGGAGGGGCCTCCTCGGGGTAAAGGGACATTTATCCCCTTATCCCGAGTAGAGTCCCAGGCACCCCAATGGGTCTACTTGAATGTGTGCTAGCTATTTTGTTGGTGCACATCTGAGCCGGTTGTGTAACACCGGCCAGCCCCGGGAAGCGGGATAGGATTCGGTGTAGTGCGCTGCCGATGATCCCTCCCCCATCCTGGGCTCAGTGGGTCAATCCCCCCCAGAATGCCCCCTCCTCACCCACCCCCCTACCACACCGTGGGGACTTACCTCTCTGCCACAGTGCTCCATCATTCTGTGGCGCTGGCGGTGTGTCACAGGCCTCTCCGTTGGTGCCGCTTACTCGTCGGGTGCCACAAACGTGCTTTCTGTTTGCGACACCTTAGAGTGATCGCTCCGTTGGTCTACAATTAGTCAAGATTGCACTGTTAATCTCCATCTTATGGATATTCCACGTTCACCTAGTTCAGAGTTTTTCTTCTAATATTACTTGAAAGAGGACGCCCAGCCTGTAACAAGCCCATGCCCCTTCACACACCTTTCCTAACAATGAGCATTACATCAGAACTGCTCGCTTTAGACTGAGTGACTATTTGGAAATCTGGACAGCAGAATAATTCTTTCAGCTCAACCATCTGATATGCACCCATGCTGAAAACAATAGAAAAGCAGAGATTTTACCAAAAGGAAAAAAGAAAAACAACAACACCCAACCTACTAAAACAGAAAGCTGGATTTATTTAACATTAGGTGCTTGTCTTTTCTTTACAGGACCTCTTGAAAAAGTGTTACATATTTTCACTTGATATATTTGACATTACCCAAATGGTCCTTTCACTGACATAAATATGCCATAAGGCGTATAAGTGCAGGCTGCAGCCGGGGAAGGGAGGCCGAATCGAATTCTTCATTCTCTCCTGAAACAGCCATAGCTTTAACTAAGCGGAGGAAGTGACTGAAGGCATGGTATTTTTGAGCATCCGTTCCCTTATAACGGCCATTACTGGTAGTCACCCAAATATTTCTGTTTAAAAGGTTTTTTTCCTAGCAACCCAAATAATTGTCAGTTTCTGGCCCTGTTGTTGTTTTCTAGGGCTGAGAGAGGCCTCTTCTCGTATACATGGAAGTTGACGGCAAAGAGATTTAAAGGGAGGTTTTAAGAATGGTTGTTATGTATATTTTTAATGCTTGTCACAGCTTGAGTCAGGGTCACAGTGAAAGCAGACAATCTGGCAGGTGGGAGCTGGACTGTGACAGTGACAGAGGTAGCTGCCTGCCCTTTCAAGGTTGCAGCTGCTCCAGGAAGCGGAGCTCCTATCTCAAAGCAGGTGAGGAAAGCAGGAGAGGGACTTGGCTGGGTTATCCGTTGTCATTTCAAAACGCAGGGCAAGTGGTGGAGGGAAAGAGTTAAGATGCACTTAAGGCCGTGAAGGTCTCTGAATCAACTTCAGTTCTTCCCTTTCTACAAATTTCTAGTGTTCCCGGCTTGACCGTTTGCATCGTCATGCGTCTATGGATTTGAGCACAACTAACAGCATGTGGTATGCAATTATACTTACCATAATCTGGAGATATCTCCATATGAGCGAGGCAGTTGTCCATATGTCACACATTTCCTTGCCCACAGATGACAGATCCTAAATGAACACGTAGACACAGTGGTTGGAGTTGCAGGGGAGGCTATAATTTAACAAATCGGGATCAAAGAGCTAAGAAAATAACCATGCACACCAGGCATCCCTCCAACTAGCTTTTTATGGGAAGGATGCCTCTGTTGAACGGAGCTCTAGTCAGTGTACGCTTGCTCCTGTCAAAGAAGCAAGGCTCAATTTTCAGTATGCGTCTGTGCATCCATTCCAATGCATGCGTGTTGCTAGAGAGTGGGTAATGAAAACTATCAATGAAAAACAGCCCAAGCACATAGGAATGTTTTTTTTCTTATGCTATGCTAAGACACTTGTTCAGTATAGAACATTGCATTGTTACTGTTGTTCTGTGCAATACTATCAACATATATGGAAAGAGGCCACATTTAGTACATATGGGTGATTATAGTTTTGTTTAATTTCTGAATCAATGTATCATAGCAAAAAGCAAACAACTAGCGTGCGCGCGCGCACACACACACACACACAAACACACACAGGATCTTATCTACATAGTTGCAGACCACTAGTCATGCATAGCAACTGGCAGCCTCTGAAGCAATGTGCATCTCTGTTCACACCAAAAGATGCATCCAGCCAGTGCACCACTGTAGTGCAGACGGGGTGATTGCACCACATCTGTACCATCAGGAGGTATGTGGAAGGCTGCTTCAGTGCACAGATCTCTCTTGTTGGATCAGACGAATGAGTATAGAATGTGTTGGGGGGGATTAGCCTTGAACTCAGCTACAGAAATGTTAAGCAGTATGAGAGTTCTCATGAGTTTAGTATTATCATAAGCAGAGGTTGAAAACTTTTCTTTTCTGCTTGTGTGAAACTGATTACAATTCAAATGACTGGGTTCCCTCCAAAACAATTTAAAATTAAAACAGGGCAGCTTGGTTTGAAATCCCCCCCCCAAAATGGCCAACTGAAAGGGGGACAAACCAAGTAGCCCCAAAGTGTATATAAAGGCAAGCTCCTATCCAGGGGTGTCACTAGGGTTGGTGATACCTGGGGTGAGATTTCATGGTGTCACCCCCAGGGCACTCTTCCCATACCAGCCCACATGATGTGGAGGCCTCCTGGGAAATGCAATCCCTGCACGAGTTGCAGTGGGGATAGAGAAAAACCCATTTTCTACCAATGGTGCATTTTTGCACCACCAGTAACAAATAGAATAGAAAGTCATTTTGGTGTTACCCCTCCCTGGGGTGACACCTGGGGCGGTCCCCTCCGTCCGTCCCCCCCAATGACACCTTTGCTCCTAGCCATTCCATGTGAAGTTGGCAGAGCTAAATCACAGAGTTACAATTACTGAGCTGTATCATTGCTGGATCACATTGTTGAACTACCTGAGAGAAATATATTGCTACCATGGTTGTCCTTGTAAATAAACCCAGTCTCGTTTGAAGAGCTGCGTTATTCTGCTTTCATTCCTACCTTACGTTCTGATAGAGGGACAGGTTATTGGAGGGTGAGCCAGATTCAGGGGTTGAGAACCCAGATGGGAAGTGTCCCTGCTCCCTTAAGTCGTCGCAGAGAGCAGAGCCCTGGTAAGCTAAGCACTGGAGGCAGCAGAAGAATGACCAGACGTCAGGAACCACAAGAGCACCACAAGTATATGGAGTGCAGCCACACGATTTGGAGAGATACATAGTGATCATTCCAGCATTAGCTAAGCACTTAGATTTGCACATTACTGGCTCTACAGAAATAAATTACTAACAATAAATTACTGGAATAAATAATGCTTTTGCTAACAAATGACTATAAGGTGGAATCTTGTTTGCATTTCCCCATGTAGTTACATTTTCATATTGACTAGACAGAGATGATGACAGACGTGTCAACTGTTTACGATTAGGGTTGTTTCTGTATTTAAGTAATGCATGCTACAAAATTCATGGGATTTAAAATGCTGCCTGTGTTCCCTCTCATGTAGGGGGGGCGGCGGACACCATTAATTTGTAAGCATTAGCAAAATAAGATGCAGCTGCAGAAAATGTAATTGGAACATCTTTGTATTTTATGCCTGCGTGCCTAAGGAAAGTTAAAGGAGGCACAATGCACACAATGCCACTACTTTGACAGCAATGCAGGAGCTGTTGGAGGCAGGAGAAATAATAGCCAACTTCACTTTTCATTGTCAGTTTAGTGTTCCACCTTTCCTAGGCACCATTCATTAGACAAGAAAGGCTGCAAAGCTCAGCCTGGAAGCTTAATGGACTTAAACCTTTTGTAATATTAATATGTTCTACAATCCCAATTCCATTAGGAAAACACAGAAGACTGCCTTTGCTGTAAACCAGAGAAATCATATTTTTAATCGCCAGCTCCCATATTTTTTCATCTGACTGTAGCTTTCTAACCTGCTGAGTGACAAAAATCTAAGGCACTCAGCTGAGCGTAATATACGAGTTGCCTCACTAGCCAAGCCAACACCTGCAGGAGCACATCATGACTGATGGTTATTTATTGTAGTTGTTATTATTTGCATTTCTAAGGATGCAGTACCTAGGAACATTAATCACATTACAATGGAAGGGAAGCCCAAGCTCGGTGTTCGTTTCTAATACTTGCGTGCCATTTACTCATATGTAGGCTGATGGGTGTGATGTTATTTCTAGGACATGTTGCTGACATGCTTTTGTGAAACTTGGCTATTAGAGAATCATCTGCCAGAGAAGATGTCCAGTCTTGTCACATTTCATTTCATTTTGCTTTTTATCCCTTGCAGTCAGTCAGCTAGTTTCTCTTTGTGCATTTCCCATTCATATTTGCTTCTCCTCCTCAGAATTGCAGGCTTTGGCTTGTACCCTCCCCACCCCACCCCACCCCACCCCAAGAAAAAATAATAATAATGAATGTATAGAATTTCACACATACAAAAAAATTTAGATACAATTTTGCAAGAAGTGTGTTTCAATAGTGCAGGCAGGGGATCTTAAAGTGGCTGGATTCTGAAACTGTGAAGGGCCCTGCGTTAGGGTCTGCTTGGAAAAAAAAATTGGCAGAAGAAATTAAGGTGAGAGGTAATCAGAGGAACCACTCAAACCAGGCCTCAGTACTGGTGACAGTGGTAGTGTTTTGGGGTGGTGGGACGGCATGGGAGCTTTGTCTCAGCCCCCCCCCCCCAGCAACCAAGCACCGTAGTGTTTGGCAAGGTCTGGATATGGGGGAAAAAACCCAGTTAGTCTTCTCTACTTGTTTTTGTTGTGCTGCCTCTAAAATGCCCAACACACACTGCTTTCTCCTCATTTTGGCACAGGAACATTTGGCACATAATTGAGCTTTTGCTGATTGAAATAGCTAGGTGATTACTCACATTGTTACTTTAAGCTGCAATCGTATAACACTTGCCTGGGAGTAAGCGGGAGTAAGTGGGCGTAAGCTCCATTGAATACAGCAAGGCTTACTTCTGAGTAAACATGTCTAGACTTGCACTGTTATTCACTTAGTGGCACATGTGATACTGCAGAGCAGTGCTCTGTTGAACCATGACAGAGAACATACATTGAATATTATACAGCGCTGAATTTACAGAAGAAGTTAGCAGCTTTCACTTCTTACTGATGCACATACAGTATGATAACATCCACAGATGTGGGGAAATAGTCTTAATACTGTACTGTAAGGCTGTAATCTGGCAAGGGTGGAGAAACTAGGGAGAGAGGAAAGATCTCTTTGGAAGCAAAAGGGTGTTCCAGAAAGTCATCCAAAGAATGGCTGCATCTTGTTATGGCTCCCTATTGCACGTTTTTTCCTTCTATGTAATGCATGTTCGCATATACCTATACAATATTTTCTTGCACAAGAGAACATTACTATACACATTAAATGATGTGATGCCAACTCATAAAACGCTTTCTCTGAAAAATATACTTTCAGTTCCTTTTCAGCCCTGTAGGTATTACTTTCCCTGCCCACTAGGGATCACATAAAAAGCTTTTTGTCAAGGCCCACTTCCTAGAAGAGCTGCTAAATTAAGTGTGAGGATTTCTAAAAGCATTAAACAACTTTGGTATAATAATCCCTTTCCCAATGACAGTAAAGCTAGAAGGTATTCTGTTCTTATTTTTAGGCCAAGTGGAGCTAGGACAGGACTGCACCCTTTTGCAGAACAGGAACAGGTAGGTAGAAGCAGCAGCATGGCTGTAGGTAGGGAAGGAAATGAAACGAAACAAACAAACAAAAAAGGTAATGCCTGGCTTTGCTGGATGATCAGACCACAATCCCTTTTGTCCAGCGCTCTGTTTCAACCAGTGGCTAGCCAGATGCCGCCGGACACTCACAAGCAAAGAACAAAGACCACGTCCCTCTCCTGTTGTTTACCCCCAGCATTTGGTACTCAGAGGTATTCTGCCTCTGAACTTGGAGGTTTTAACAGCCGTGATCAATAGCAATTGATGGTTCCAACTTCCACAGATCGCTTCTTTAGTCCTTTTCAAAAGCCATCTGAACTGGTTGGGAGTTAGGGGGAAAAATCATCTCATTTGGTTTTAATCTTTTTTTCTTTTAAATATGTCATTTTTCTCCCCTATGGAATGCATCTGCACAGTAACAAATAAGAGAATATGGGATGGCCTACCCTGTAGGAAGTACAGGAAATATTCTGAAGGGGGCATTTCAAGACACTTTTCAAGAGCAACTCTAAAAGCTATCTGCTTTATGTAAGGCTTTATGGGATGGTGAAACGCCTCACTGTTGGCAGTTTTTCACCCTAGATGATCTAATCTCTTTCCAGGGTAGAGTTTTCTCCCATTAGCTCATTTGTCACATACTGGAAATATGACAAATACTGATACTTTTGAAATCCTGCAAGCCTCCAAAGGCCCCACATCATTCTTGGTAATAGGTTTCTTGCACACTTGTCAGCAAGATTATTATTCAAGGTCTTTAACTTATGTAGCTACTAGTGTGGTCTATGGGTCTCTATTTCATGTGTGAACCGGGGGGTGGGGGTGGGGTGGACGGGATGGGACATGACGTGCACCATAAACACTAGCTCAAATCCTATTAGGAAAATGTTACTCATGCTTAGACCCCACTGAAATGAATAGGAGTTAAGTGAGTCACAACTACCTTGTCTCACTGATTCCAGTGGAACTGCATCCTTAGGCAAACTTTCTCCAGATTAGAGCCTATACCAGTGGTTCCCAACCTGGGGTCGTGACCCTCCCAGTGGGTCATGAAGCGGTTTCTGGGGGTTCGTGGGATGACAGCTGGATGGCCACCCCCAAGATGGCTGATGCTCTCTTGGGGCCTTTTTGTTCACCTTGTGTTACTTTCTGCTTGCCTTTTAGCATCTCTGTTAATATTAGCTCACTCCCCCCCCCCATGGTTCTGCTTATGAGTACAACTTTAAAAATGTGATTTATTTTAAAAAGTGTGGTTTATTAAACAGTGTAATTTATTAAAAACAATGACGTCACTTCCTGCTTAATGACATCACTTCCGACCCTAGGTCTTCTTAGGGGGGTCCCCCGACAGATTGTCATTCTACAATTCTGGTGCTAAAAGGGTTGGAAACCACTGGCCTATATGCATTACATGAGAGGTCAGATGTGCAGATACACCTGAAAATGTTCAGAAGTCATTGTCATGTCAGTCACAAATAAAGGCAACGAAGATCCAAAATGGTTCAGATGATAGCTCTTATGGGAGAGCTCTTGATTCACCCTGCACTTTCCTTCAGTCTTCTGGCAAAGAAATAGTCATCGCCTGAATCTTTCTGGAGCCTATTGACCCGAGAGAGGACCCTCTCTAACTCTGGTCTGAAAAATGTACAGTACATTGAAATGGTCACCTAGTATAGTGCATGCCTCTTGGAGACAGGGGCAGCATGACTAGGGACACTGCCCAGGTCGCCGTTGCCACTTCATACTGAAAAATGGCCCCCTTACCTTGCTCCATTGCACTGTTTTTGTAAACTCAGAAGTGTGGGACTTCTGGTTTTATTTAAGGGGACTGTACAAACAAAGGAGCTCCTTTTTTTACGTAGTCCCTGTAAATAAAACCAGAAGTCCCACACTTCTGAGCTTGTGAAAACCACGCGATGGAACACAGTATGGAAGTGGATCAATATAGCTCACGACCACAGCAGGCTAGAGGGTTGCAGCAGAGACAGACTTGGGGTGAGGAGCACCCCGAATCCACTGCCCCTTCACACCCGCCTCTGCCAGATGCACCGGGCCCTAGGAACGCCAGTGCTTACGATCAAAATAGTTATGATGAGGCCACTCCAGTGCCTCCGCCAAACTGGCCTTCCTCCCCTTATTAATCCAAGGCTAAGAAGAAAAGCAGCAAAGCAGCTTGCTGTGGTTTGCCCATGACAGCAAGCTTTGGTGTGGTTCTCCTTGCTACATCCTTGCCCACCCTGCCTGGCATAAGATTTGCCTTCTGCCAAGATATCAATTTGTCCCTTCTGAGGCAATTGCCTCTCAACCTTCACTCCGCTCCAGCCTTTTCTCTCCCATTTGTGAAGACTTGAGGCTGTTTATTTTCTTGGCCTGACAACAAATGGCCCTGAAATCTTTTTGAGTGCTTCTCCTGCTGGAACTGACAGTATCTCTAAGCCTTCTGGGGTGCATTAGCTCCATTTCAGGAAAGCAGGAAGGCAGTGGCTAGGAAATAAATGGGTTCTAGTGCTCTGGGGACATTAGAGGAGCTGCAATACGAGGAAGCCATAGCCATGGAAAATAAATACAGCTAAATGAAGGGAAAGATATTTACTTTAGCACTTTTAAGCCTTGCACTCAGGCAGAAACTCAAGTGGGGCCTGGGGCTAGGGAGGAACCAAGGTCAGCCTTCACTCTGCCCCTTTTCAAGCTGCCTGGTCTGCCTAGTCGAGGTTTCATATAATTCTGGCTTCTGAATTTAACAATGTGAGTCCAATAAACCATTTTTATTGCAACATGCAAAGCTGAGTTGCCAACAGACCCTCAATTTACTGAGGCCCATTAATTTCTTTTACATGTAGTGCATTTCTCTCCCCCATCCCACAAGAAAACCCTCACTGATTACAAACTGTGTGTCTTTAGAAAGACCAATAATAATAATAATAATAATAATAATAATAATAATAATAATAATAATGTCAACAATGATCCACTCTTCAGACACTAATTCATACACCATTTCAAGATGTATCTAGCTTTATATCTAGCTTTCTGGTCTCCATGTGGACAAGCCTGAAAATTCTTAGATTTCTGGCCCTTCAAGAAGTGGAGGTTACATTAGCATGCTTAGGATTTACACTTTGTTTTAATTTCTAGGTTTGTGATTCCCTTTTGCTTCAAAACATCATTCTTCCTGAGTCAAGACTGGAAAACATTTGCCCATCATCTCTAGTACATCTCAGTAAAGCACGTCCCTCTGTTAAAAAGAGTCACAAGGAGGCTTTTATGTTTATGGGTCTTGGCAAGACCTAGCTGGGGAAGGAGACTAGACTGGGAAGAATGCGAAAAGCATGGGAAAGGCAGCTCTGAAGGGTAACTCACTGTCTGAAATAAGTTGATAATTAGAGGAATATAACACTGAACACATCAGAGTGCCAAATAAAAACGAGGAGATGTTGACTGTAGGCCCCAGGAAAGTACATAAGAACATAAGAAGAGCCCTGCTGGATCAGGCCAAAAGCCCATCTAGTCCAGCTTCCTGTGTCACACAGTGGCCCCACCAGATGCCTCAGGGAGCACAAGACAACAAGATAACCTGTTTCCCGTTGACACTCCCTTGCACCTGGCACAGAGAAAACCCACTTCTAAAAACCAGGAGGTTGCTTATGGCTTGTAACCTGTGATGGTCTTTTCCTCCATGAATCTGTCCAAACCCCTTTTAAAGGCATCTAGGCCAGATGCCATCACCACATCCTGTGGCAAGGAGTTCCACAGATGAATTACACGCTGGGTAAAGAAATATTTTCTTTTGTCTGTTCTAACTAGAACTGTTCTAAGTAGAACTGGGTAGATTGGTCCAAGGTCCTAGGTAGTTTGAAAACCTAGAAAGAGAGACTCCAGGGAAAAACTGGTCAAAGATGAGATTGATATAAGGACTGGTTCCTCGAGGCACAGTGTTGATCAACAAAACAAGTGAGGTCTGCTCTCACAGCGCGATCCTGCGTAACAATCCGCCTGTGGAGCGCACGCTCTGCAGGCGGAGGGTGCCGTAAATGTGTAGTAAAGCACATTTTTTACACCCGTGGAGTAAGGGGTGCTGGCGCGCAGGCCAGCAGTCTGTACTCTGCATCCAGGATGCCACTGCAGGCAAGAATTGCACAGGTTGGTGCAGGGGCAGGGGGAGGGCAGGCCGGGAAGCAAGGGAAGGTGGCCGTTGGGTGAGCAGGCCCGGAAGGGGGCAGGGATATTGGTGGTGAGTGCCGCCGATATCCTGCTCCCGTTCCCAGGCTCAGTGGCCCTTTCCCCGCCGCCCCAGATATACGTTGGCTCAAGAGCTGACTACATCTGAAGAGGCCCATTGTGGCTGGGCAGTCCTACACAGGGGGAAGGGGACGAACATCGGAGCGGCCCGGGAAGGAGTGTCAGAGCGACCCGGGAAGGGCTGAGGATCCTGTGGCCAGACCTATGGGCTGGCCGCGGATCCTTAAGCAGGATCGAGGTGCCCGTTTGCACTGGGAAACAAGTTTGTGATGGCAGCCCCCTACGTCCTGGTTCAAAAAAGCATCTGGGAGAACATAAGAAGAGCCCTGCTGGATCAGGCCAAAGGCCTATCTAGTCCAGCTCCTTTTATCTCACAGTGGTACACCAGATGCCTCAGGGAGCACACAAGACAACAAGATAACTGTATCCAGCGGTGTCATGACCCAGCGTGTCACACTGGGCGAGGGGTCGGCCGGCTCGGTGTGTCACCCCCACCCCCAGCCGCGTCACCCCCCACTGCCGCATCAATCCCCCACTGCCGCGTCAATCCCCCCCGGTACTCACCCCACATGCCGGGGGGGGTGACACGCTGGCAGGCCAAGCCGCGTCTTCTTCGGTGGCTCGGATGCTTCTAAGTAGGCCAGGCAAGGCTGAAAGCGGCGTATGTGCACAATGCCGCTTGAAGCCTTGCCCTCAGAAGGGCTGAATGAAGACGCAATTCGGTCTTCGTTTGGCTCTTCTGAGGGCAGGGCTTCAAGTGCCGTTGTGCGCATGCCGCTTTCAGCCCTGCCTGGCCTACTTAGAAGTGGCCGAGCCGCCGATGAAGACGTGGCTAAGCCTGCCGGTGCGTCACCCTCTCCCGGGGGTGACACGCCAGGAGGGTGACGCGCCGGGACTCCTGGCACGTAACCCTCCTGGCGCATCATCCCCTCCTGACGCGTCACCCCGGCATCCCGCATCCCCTGCCACACGGTAGCGACGCCACTGCCTGTATCCTGCCACCACTCCCTTGCATATGGCATTAAGAGATAGCCTACTACTAAAACCAGGAGGTTGCATATACCCATCATGGATTGTAACCGGTGATGGACTTTTCCTGTATAATTCTGTCTAATCCCCTTTTAAAGGCATCCAGGCCAGGTACCATCACCACATCCTGTGGCAAGAAGCTCCACAGATTAATTACATGCTGGGTAAAGAAATGCAGACTTCCTCTAGCAAATGCCACCACTTACAGAACTATGAGACAAACACTGATTACTCAGCTCCATGTTTGAATCATAATGCTGAACGCAGTGGGAATTTGTGGGCGAGAGTCATGGGTAGTATGGGATGCCTCGTTCTTCGTTCATGATGAGGAATATAGAAGTGTAAAGCAACGTATAGGACAACTACAAGTAGTACTTGTGAATATTAAGTATTTAAATAGTATAGTATTAAGATATTCAGGGAGCAATGTCTAGTAACCTTTTTTGTACTCATTTTTGTACAAAAGGCTTCAGGTTGTCAATCTGAGAGGGACGTTAAAGACATTTTGTAAAAGCACACACACAAAAGTGTGCTTGCATAAAATTGCAGTAAATGCTTGATAAAAGGAGAGTTGGAAGGCATACCTGTGATCCTGAATAGAAAGCCCAGCAGGACTGCCTAGTGTGAACTCTCTAATAGTTGGTCTGCTCATTTGGGCGAGTTTCATATCCGCTTTTAGAAATGAGCGCCAGGCAAATCAAAGGGACCTCGTGTCAATATCCACATTGCTTAGATCAATGGAGGGTTCAAAAGATACTTTAAAAATTAGGAGCCATTAGTCTTGCCTTTAATTGAGGAAAGTTCCATGAGAGAATTTTAATAAAGTTAGAAGATGGACACATTATGACTGCTAACACTGTTGGGGAGAAAGACTGGGATACAGCACCACTTCCATGTTGCTTTGGGAAGGCCAAAAGGTCAGCTCCGTAACCAGCAAACTCACAGGAGAAAAAATAGGAAAGTGACCATATCTACGTGTCTAAGAAGGTGGCTGTTTCTTTCTTAGCAAAAAATAAAATAATGCTACCTTAACAAGGTCTGAATTTAAATATAGGGAAACCTAGAATTCTAGTCGGAAACAGGCTAACAGCATATTCCAGATATTCTTTTTAAGGCTTAGAACACAGGGAAATCTCATGAGGTGCTTGATGGTTAACGTTTGCTCTTCAAAGATGAGTCTTAAGAAGAACTACTGAGCTCTCCTGAACTTTATAGCCCAAATCCTAATTTTGTACAAAATTAGTTGCACACGAGTACCATTGAACTCACTGAAAGAAGTTAACCATGAGTAATTTGGTTACTATATGAGATATAGGGCAAGAAAAATGTGCCACATCTAGTTTGAGCCTGAAGGCGGATGTTAAACTGAGGAGGATGCCTGACCAACCTGTCTACACATAGGTCTCTATCTCTTTCTGGTTTCTATTTCCATTTTCATGAAAGTTACCGGTAAGTACAACCTGCTTACTTTAGATTTGGGCCTACTCCCCCCCCTAAAATCTGAGGCAAGTCATTCATGTCCTCATTCTAACTATGCTGGAATTATATGTTGGTCTTCTGTCTCTTCATCCCCCTCCCCCACATCACAGGGACTGGAAAAGGCTATACTTAGGCCTTCCACAAAAAACTGCTCTTGCAATATTGAAGGGCTTAGAGTTAGAGGTAATCGTATTGTGTTTGACAGCACACAACAGTCCAACGATAACTAAGGCTTACTTCACCTGGTACCCTCATTATTTCAACAGGGCCCCATCCCAGAGTCTGCTCTTGCTTTTGTCTTGTGCTGAGGTGCACTTCAGGTAGACGTTTGCCTCCAAATCACCTGGCAGCGGCATGCCATTTGCAGCTGAGCCGCTGCATTTATGGCAGTGGAAGGCAACTTCCACTGTCGTGGGCCGTAGGATTCGGGACTGTGTGAGACTCAGAGGCTGAAAGGGAAGAGAGAAAGTCAGCTGGGATCCCAGGCAGCTTTTTGGTGCAGAGCTGGAGATGTAACCAGATATTGCTTGTAAGAGCGTTCCGCCATCCACCTCCATCCAATGCTCAACCTGAATATTTGAAAATAAAACAAATATTACAATGATACCATAAGCTTCAGTGATCTTTCCTTCAAAGGGAGAGCTGCACCCCTAGAACCAGCCCCCCCTGATAGAAATGGGGCAGGAACATTTAAGAGTGTTTTTACTCTGGTGTTTTACAAAGTACCATAGTAACAAGAAGGAGGCGGACGATGGAAAACAGAAGTTGTTTTTTGCAGTTTTTATGTTTCTTACTACACGACAGATTTATACTGGCTTAAGAGTAATTTCTTCTCCTCAGGAAACTCTTGAAACTGTAGTTGTATGTCGATTATGAGGACAGGACACTATGGATTTTTAACGGAGAGTTCTTAAAACCCTCACTCTTGAAATGTTCTAGTATGGTATATCTTATATATAGGTTTCACCTTTCCTTACATTTGTCCTCTAAACTCAAGTTTTAATTATTTCACAAGCTGTGGAGTTGATAAATATCTATCATTTCATTAAAAATGGTTTTTAATCAATACAACCTGAACTGAATTGCTCTGCTACTCTTTAATACGCTTTAAAACACAGAAAGAGGGCCAGGCAATGGTACTGAAATGGAAAAGTAAACAGAATGTTGTCATTTCATTTCAGTGTTTGAACAGGATAGTTTAGGAAAATAGCCACACATATTATCTCTCCTAAAGGCTGCATAAATTCTTATGGGTTGCGGAGGAGAAGACTGCTAAGCTGGTAATCTGCAGCAATAAGAGATACTGGGGCAAAAAGCATTTCAGCAAAAATAGGAGGAAAAACAGAGCTCAGGTTTAAACTTTAGCGTAATATCTGTGAATAATTGAAACTGAACTTTAGCGTAATATCTGTGAATAATTGAAACTGTCGGGTACCCTGTCAGCTATCAGCTCTGAATAGGCCCAGATGCTGATGCATGAGGTTAACTAGCCAGTCAGGGTGAACTGAAATACATGCAATCACTGAAGACATTGTTTCGGAGCTACTCACTTCTATCAAAAAGAACGGCAAGTGTCATTCAACTGCATCCTAACCCAGCAGGTTACTGAAATTCGTAGTCTTTTTTTTTTCTCTGCACACTGAGGCCAACAATACACTTCTCATTCCCTGTTCCCTGGGAAGCATCTTATATGCCCATTGTTGTGCATCAGACTTTTTTTTCTTTTTCTTCTTCCCCATCTTCCCTTTTCACACCGTTCCCAGGAGGGACAATGAGATTTCAGGAAATGGGCTACCTATTTCAATAAGGTGCACTGCTATTTTTAAATAGCCCAGATTTCATTAATGATAGAAGCCAGAGAAACTGACAGCAAGATCACACAACATTCAGTTTGCAGGAATGTATTTGTGGAAGGCAAATTGCAAAGCTGGGATCACAATGCAGATGAAGAACCTGCTCTTGGAGTGTAAATATCACTATAATAGAGAAATATTGCCATAGTATTGCTATAAAATAATACTATATTAATGTGAATAAGCCAGGGGTCACATACCAGTTTGAATCAGCGGCATTGTTAATGAGCCTACAATAGTATATGGAAAAGTTTTGCTCCCCAACACACAAAGGTACACTGAAGCAAAACTCAGTCTCCTGGGCTTAAAGTATAAGCCTTCTGATTTGCTGCACAGTTTTCCCTTGGGATCTTGCTGTGGCAGAGACTGTATTGAAGACAAACTACATATGTTCCTGTGTTTGGAAAGAGGGAAGGAAGGGGAGGTGATGCTGAAGGCATGGCCAGTCCCTTTGAAAGCATAATATAGGGTCATTCCGTGTCAAATCAACCAATAAAAAATACATTTTGGAACTTGATGTCACGGATTTTGCTCATTTTCGGTACATTTGTAGCTTACCATGAGATGTTTAAAAATTATTTTTTTCAGATTTTTTTGTCCATCCATTTTTGAGATATTGAATGTTCAAAATTGCCAAAAAAGGCCAAAATCCACTTGTCACCATACATTCAAACGCCGGTTACAGGATAACGATGAACGCTACAGACATGGGACAGGTGTCGTTATAAGGCTTATGAATAGGGCTTTCATATGATATACAACATGACAACATTGTAAATTTTCAAGAAATTCAAAAATATTCAAATAATATTAATTTTGAAATTTTGAAAAATTGAACTTTTTTAAAATTTTCAAAAAAATCACACTTAAAGGTATATGTCTTGTAGTCAATCAGTCAAAATTTCAAGATGGTATCTCAATGGTATCATACAAAAATTAAATTTTCTTGTTGGCAGTGACCAGGAATTAAACCCCTCAAGTCCATTTTTCTACAGTTTACATTGATAAAATTAGGTGGTAAACTGAAATGAATCCAAAAATTTATAAAAGGACTTATAGAGCTAGATTTATAGAGCATGAATTCACTTTCTATTCTTTTACAGGATCAGCTTTTTGGTAAATCTATCAAAATCATGAGCTTTTTACTTCTGTTCGTAGTTTTAAAATTTTCCTTTAGTTGCTGAATAATTTCTGAATCAGCACAGTGATATTTTTCCTCATCTAAATCATCTTCAGAAGTAAAAAAATAATTATTTGTAGGTCCTTTTAATCTTCCCCATCTTTTCTTTGCACTTTAGATACTTTCTTCTTGCACACCGGAGACTCACCAAGGGAGGTCAAAGAGGCATTTAAGTGGGTTTGGACTGTGTGTTTTTAGTGAAGGTTTCTAGGACATTTTTGTTGTGAAGCTGCTTTATTAGTCTATTAATTCATTAACTGTTTGATAATTACATGATTTGAAATATGGAGGAGAATAAGTGGTCAAAAAACTGTTGCAGCCCTTTTAAAAAAAGGGGGGCACTGGGTTAGTAAAGACTTGAGGAATGTAACTGATTGGATGGTTTCACTAAATAGTGAAATCAAACCACACATGAATAGAAGCCTTGTCAGATGGAAAACAATATACTTGAAAAGGAAATTCCTCCTGAGAATTATGAGATTTCTGGTCTTAGTCATATAAAGGAATCTGAGTATTTGGACCCTGATACAGCTTTAAGCCACTTAAATGCCTCTTTGACCTCCCTTGGTGAGTCAAGAAGAAAGTATCTAAAGTGCAAAGAAAAGATGGGGAAGATTAAAAGGATCTACAAAGAATTATTGTTTTACTTCTGAAGATGATTTAGATGAGGAAAAATGTCACTGTGCTGATTCAGAAATTATTCAGCAACTAAAGGAAAAATTTAAAACTATGAACAGAAGTAAAAAGCTCATGATTTTGATAGTTTTACCAAAAAGCTGATCCTGTAAAAGAATAGAAAGTGAATTCATGCTCTATAAATCTAGCTCTATAAGTCCTGTTATAAATTTTTGGATTCATTTCAGTTTACCACCTAATTTTATCAATGTAAACTGTAGAAAAATGGACTTGAGGGGTTTAATTCCTGGTCACTGCCAACAAGAAAATTTAATTTTTGTATGATACCATTGAGATACCATCTTGAAATTTTGACTGATTGATTACAAGACATATACCTTTAAGTGTGATTTTTTTGAAAATTTTAAAAAAGTTCAATTTTTCAAAATTTCAAAATTAATATTATTTGAATATTTTTGAATTTCTTGAAAATTTACAATTTTGTCATGTTGTATATCAAATGAAAGCCCTATTCATAAGCTTTAAAACGACACCTGTCCCATGTCTGTAGCATTCATCGTTATCCTGTAACCGGCATTTGAATGTATGGTGACAAGTGGATTTTGGCCTTTTTTGGCAATTTTGAACATTCAATATCTCAAAAACAGATGGACAAAAAAATCTGAAAAAAATAATTTTTAAACATCTCATGGTAAGCTACAAATGTACTGAAAATGAGCAAAATCCATGACGTCAAAGATTTTTCATTGGTTGATTTGACACGGAATGACCCTATATAGACTCAAAGTCAAGAATCCTCTTCTATAAAGACTCTTGATCCCTAGTTACATCTCAGGAGACTTAATAGGAAAAGTTTACTGTCTTATTAAAACGATAACAAACTCATGGATCTGGGCAAGGAGGGACTGACATATTAGGTATGGTTGGCCTAAACATTGGGTATATTCTTTATTAGTCGTATGCCCATCATTACTGTGGATGAGAGGTGATAGTGGAGGTAGAGCTCATAGATTGGGGGGGGGGGGCTGCCTCGTCACTGGAGGTCATGTAACCCACTCTTAGGGTTGGGGCAAATCTTTGTACCCCACCACAACAATGTTGTTGTGCAGTGTGCATACATTTTCTCCCTACTAACACAGCAACGGGATTTACCAGAGCAGGGGATAGGTTTAACCTGTACCACAATGGTGTCCCAAAGTTGTACCCTTTAATTCTGTCCTATACATACGTATTCTAGGCTCTGTTCAAGGTGCTAAATGGTTTGGGACCTGGTATCTTAAGGCAGGGACTCTGAAAGGGGGGAGGGTTAAGGGGGTACAATCGTACCCAGGCCCAGGGCCAAAAATGGGTCAGAAAGGGGGCCCAGGAGCAAAAGGGAGGGTCCAGGAGCCAAATTCACATGAAAGGAAGGGGCCCAAAAGAAACTTTGTACCCCTGGTAAAATTCCTCTGAGTGGTCCTGCCTTAAGGACTGCCTTGTCCCATATCATGTCTCTCATTCACTCCGATCTTCAAAAGAGGTGCCAGAAATATGTAGGGCAGTGGTGGCCCACCTTTCCACATGAATGCTCCTGGCCCTTTAATGGTTGTATTAGGTGAGGGCATTTCAGCAGGTGCAGCTGCTTGAGCAGCACCATCAGCACTTGCAGCTGCCAAGATTCTGTCTTCTACACAACTCTTAAGAAAACAGTAGGCCTTATGGTGGAAGGTTGGCCACCCCTGATGTAGGGCATCCATTCAGAGCAAAACCTTTTTAGTGGTGGCACCAACCCTATTGCACTCCAGCATAGTGTAAACCTTGGTTGCTTCATTTCGCCTTTGGTGGGTGATTTTTGTTTGCTGATCTTTAACTTTTTGTGCTTTTTCAAGTTGGTTTATATGGTATATTGCTGGGGCAATGAGGTTTTGTCTTTATTGTTTTTATGTTTTGATTTTATTTGCCACCTTGAGCTACTCTTTGGGTATGAAAGACAGGATATAAATATTTTAGAACAAACAAACAAGCAAGCAAGCAAATCAGTCGCGTCGCTAGGACGCGCGTCACCCCAGAGTGGGGGCGCGCGTCACCTTTAAGGAAGCGGCTCCACCCCCACGCGTGACGTCACGCGCAGGAGCAGAGCAGCCCCCGTGCGCCGTTTTCGGCTCATTTTGGAGCCAAACGGACGCGAGGGCGGGCAGGCGGGCCCAGCTTCAACATCAAAATGTAAGTGCCGGGGGGACGTGCATCGCCCTTGTGCGCGCGTCGCCCCCGGGCGGCCCTCCCCGTGCGCTTCCCTTTGTCGACGCCCCTGAAGCAAATGCTCCCCCAACTGCCTTGTGATTGCCCAGACCTTGAAGTGCCCAGGATACAGACACCTGACCAAATGTATAAAAATCTTTCCAAAGGTTCATTTTATGTGATTGTCATTTTATTCTCATTCAAGCCAGTGAACGTGGTGCCACATCAGTTTTCTTAAAATGTTTTCTTAAAATGATCCTTATTTTGAACCAGTAAATGGATTGTTTTGTTGTCCAATTCTGTACCCTCTTCGATAAGTATTACTGCCGGTCATAATAGCCTTCGATCGAAATTCTGTATCCGTTTCAGGCAACATTTTAAAGTAATGGTTCTTCTGATTTTATTCTGCCAGTTCATTCAGAAGACTCTTGTTTTCTTTGCCTCACCTTTATACAGCAACTTTGACTAGAGATCTGCTTTCTATTATCTAGCAGGCCTTCAGTCTGCAAAGAAAACCATATGGTCTTTCAGGGAAATGAAGTCAGTGAATCACAAGACAGGGGGAAAAAAGCACTTTGGGTGTAGTGAAAATCAATAATGTCAAAGATTCCAACTGTCCCCATTTATCAGGGACAATTCCTCTTTCTGTTCTCTCTTCCTGGTAAAAGCACTGCCCCCATGTTGTTCTATTTTTCTGCTTGGGGAGTGTGAGATCTGTCGCTGGTCCACACTGCTGCATGGCTTGCATGGAACTATTCCTGCAGGCTGGCCGGCTCCTAGAGTGATGTCACTGCTGGGCACTATGGAGCCATCAGAGAATGCTGGCGGGACTGGGAGAGGGTGAAGCTGGCTGAGACAGCGGGCCTGAAAAGCAGCAGGGGAAGGAAGGGGGGGGGGGAAGAGAGACAGAGAAAGAGAAGGTGCAGAATGGAACAGCAGAAGGAGTGAAAGGTGGCAGAATAGAGTAGGAATGGGGGAGCAAGGCAATGTCTGAGGAGGAGTCACAGGCAGGAGGGAGAGAAGAAGTACCGATGGGGGTGGAGGGAAAGAGGGAAGCCAACCACAGGGGCTGCGGGGCCAAAGAAGAGGAGAGTCCGGGGTGGAAGAAGGGGCAGGAGGAACATTGGGGCAAGGAAAGACTGGTGGCTAGGGTGGCAGACCAAGGGGAAGACAGGAGGACAGGCCACGCTCTTCTAACCATGAACCCTGAAGCCAGACACCCCCCCTCCCGCGGGAGTTACAGGCCCAAGATTCGACCATTGGCCCAGGGACCCAAGCCCCTCCACTCTGGCCTGAAGTGTGTGCCCTACTGGGCTTACCCAGTTCTCCCTAGCCACCCCTTACCCCCTGAGTTGAAGGAGCTCCCTGTGAACAAGCCCCAGGGGAGGGTCAGGGGAGTGACGGGAACTTGGGGACCCTGGACCCAGGCTGCAGGTTGATTGTTGATATATTGAGTGATTGTGAACAAACAGGCAATAATTAAACAACCCTGAGCAGCATATTCGAGTGTGGTGTATTTTCTTGGGCAAATGGATCCAAGCTTGCCTCCCCCCCCCCCCCCGGGATATGGAGCTTTTCTCTTGGGAGGAGGTTGAGGAAAGTGGGACGGGACTCATACAGGGGAAATGTTGGAATGCCTTTTAAAATGAATTGCTAGTGTTGTACACTGGATTTTTCAGCCTTCAGCCCCCTCCTGGTTTTTGGAAGTGAAATATTGGAGGGGGCGAAGATGAAACTTGTCTCTAGTACACATGTGTGTAAATCAACGGACAAGGACACAGAATGCCAGTGCAATGCTTCTCATCCATAACCTGCCCATAGCCACCTACTGTATTCAGAGAGTACATATTGCTGAATTTGTTTTGAGTTGCAGCTATTCTATCATCATAAGTACAATCAGCAGCATAAGCTTTTGTGAACTGCAGTCCACTTCATCAGATGCATGAGCTAAAAATCAAGTTTTTAATCAATTCATGTTTTTCATAATAATTAAAAAATGATATAATGCAATGAAAACAAGAAATCTTGCACACACCCAGCATTTTCAAGCACATTTCTCGTGCAGATGCACAGCACTGGCTGTGGCTCATCACCATATGGGCACACAGTGACAAATGTGTCGACAGCCACATCACATGAAAAGAGACCCTCACTCACAATCGCCCCATGGGTTAATACTAAGCTAAGAGACTCAATAAAAATGATGCTGAGTGCCCCAGTACAGTAGAGAAAAGGGCCCCTTCTTGCCCAAACACTCCATGAATCATGTCTAATTTCACCAAAGACTTCCGCTAGGGAGAGAAACCTCATTATGACCTCTGAGAAACACTTTTTGGATCTGTCTCTGTTTTTGGTTAGTCAACAATACGAATTTTGACTGGATTGTTGATGTGTGATAGCAGGAGAAATGGGGGGGGGGAGAGCTATTTTTACCTTTTATCTTTCTAGTGGCACTCATCTAACTAAAATGAATTTAGATAATTTTCAGGTCACCAAGGACAATGCATTGAAAACTAATTAGCACAGTCCATAAATAGCATCATATGGAATTAATCAAAAGAAGTGCACAGCGAGCTCCTCTTTCGTATTATGCATTCTGAGTAGTATAAGCACTAGCAACTGTTCTGCTGTGTGCTTATTAAAGTTTCAGCACTGCTGACACAACCAAGCAAGCACCCAATAGATCAAGCGCAGAGAGCAACGATGGTCCCAGTATATGGCTGGAAGCTTTCCTTCAGAAATGAGGAAATATAGGCTTTGTACTGCCAATGGCCACCGAGAGAACAAGTGTATGAACTCAGCCTAGTCTACAGTGCCCTCTTCTGTGTTTTGTCATCACACTGCTATGGTTTTTCTCTTCTGTTCTTGTATGTTAGAGGCGTAACAAGGGTGGAGCGAAGGCAAGTAGTTCTGCAAGACTCCGTTACACTGGAGTCAGCAGCCCCTCCCCCTTGCTGTTGGAGCCATTCTGGCAGCAAAGGCAACACGCAGGAAACTCCCCTGTTGCTGCTGGAATGGCTCCAACAGCAAGGGGGAGGGGCCGCTGACTCCAGTGTAGTCTTGCAGAACTACTTGCAGAACTTGCAGAACTACTTGCAGACTCCAGTGTAGTCTTGCAGAACAAAGTCTTGCAGAACTACTTGCCTTCGCTCCACCCTTGTTTCACCGGGGTTTGTATTAACCTGGTTGAGATGTCAGCATCCTATCCATGAGAGGATCTAATCCATTAATACGCAGCCCATGCTTTGACCTTGGGCATCTTCACACATATTGTAGTCTTAGCTCTGTTTACCTAAGATGCTGTAAGTGCACACCTGCACATGTAAAGTGTGAATGCAACACATACATCTTAGGTTGCAATCCTATACACACTTAGCTGGGAGTAAGGGCCCAGTCCTATTCAGACACTGCACCAACATTGCACAGATGCCTGTGTGTCGTCCACCATATCTTAAACCCGTCCTGGCAGCGCCACACCAATGGCGCACAGATGCTGGAGCAACAAGGACCAAATGCCAAATCTGTCCTGGCAAAGCTATGCTGGTGCAACCCTTGGGGTTGATGTGCTGTGATTGGCTGCCAATGTAGTCTGTGTCCTATGCTCCATTCAGGAGGAAGTGGGCAGGACAGGGGGTGGCAGGGACGTGTAATTTTCTGCTGTTTTTCCATTCCCCATTGTTCTTTATAATAGGGTTACTCCTACTCCCTCCCATGTCATGTCACTGTTTTTGCCTTTCTGTGGGCAGAGTTGCACTCGCTATGTTGGAGCAGTGTTTTTCGAATGTTGAGCCTCCAATGTTCAGCCTAACCCTTTAGGCCGGCCGTGGAAGGTTGCACAGGATTGTGCTGGAAAAGACTGCACAATTTTCCCACATTGTCTGTAAATATACCATGTAATTTGTACTACTGTAAAGTAAGGACCATCTGGATTTCAACTCAGATATTTTCTGGGAAAGGAGTGAGGGATGACTGGGCTGCTATGCATTGCCAGTTTACCTTTGGCAACTGACTGTGATGCTTTTTGCTTTTAGCTGCATAGGAAAAAATACTTTCAGATTTTGAAGGGGGGGGGGAAGATTCTCAGCTAGATCTTCTCTTGGATAGATTCAATATTGAATTACAAAATGCCCCAGCATGTTTTTGACTATAAGCATTGTTAATCATATACTGTATTTTTCTTAAGCAAAAGGATATGTGCCCTTGGTCTATGTACTTCAGATGCAGGTCCCTTTGACTGTTGACAACAATAATACAGTACTCTATGTAAAACTAGCAGTGAGTTCCCTGGAGAATCATCATGTGACCCAATGTGGTGTAGTAGCTGTTAAAGTGTTAGATGAATGCCTCAATCCTGTCCCCTGCCACTTGCATCAAATACAGCCACCCCATGGTGACACGTGCTGCATCCTGAACGTCTGTTCAAAGGCTGGTCAAATGCTGCCTTAGCCAGGCCCTCTTAGCTAATGCATTTTTCCACACCTTGTAGCAAGTTCTGAGATTCCATTTTGATTGAACAATGCAGAAATTCACTTTTTTCTTTTAGCTGCTATATTACAGCCCAATCCTAACTAAACGCTTGTGTGGTGATGCAGTGGTGCCGGTGTGGCTTCTGATGTACCCTGCAGGAGATTTTTGGCCACTGGAGACTTCCTTGAGGTAACGGAACATTAGTTCCCTTGCCCTGGGGTAGGTCCCTGCAGGCCCGATGGGTGAACTCAGACCTGTGCCAGCTCTACACCTAGTGCAAGTTCGCATTGACCCAGGAAGGTGGATCAGGCCGAGGAAGGGGGTCAGGATTTGGTGTGCACTGCTGCCACCAAACCTGCCCCTCCTGGGCCTGATCGTCTTCTCCACCCCGTCACCACCACATTCTGCCCACCCCTCCCTGTTCCACCCTCCCCCACCCCGTTCCAATCTCTGCTCCAGCAGGTCTTTGGCCATTCACCGGCATGCGGGAGGCTGCTTTGGCCTCCCCACCAGTGGTCCAGCAGCACGTACCAACTGAGGCTGCTTTGCAACTGCCATAAAGTAGCCTCCACCGGCACAACACATGTTACACTGGCTCCCAGCTGACCTAGGATTGGGCTATTAGCGTTCTAGAGATACACCAGTGCAGTGGAACTGGAGGTGCAATGAATGGAGATATGCAAACGTCATGAACACAGAGTAAGACCACTTATGACAAGCCTTATGAGGCTCGTGGTTGCAAGGTATGTGTGTGTGTGTGTGTGTGTGGGGGGGGGGCTATAGACAGCTGTGAATATGTTTTAATAACATTAAAAATAACGACACCGTTTGTTTTCTGGCTCAAGTGGCTGATAAACTGATGGATGATATTGCAGAAAATGGTGGCCATGAAGAAGTAAATTCACAATGAATCATGTTGCACACAAACCTGGAGAAAAGGGCATTACAGAGCTGATTTGTGAGTTGATGTTGCCCTTTAATGCGGTTTCCATCAAAGTTTTTATAAAATGCATGACTCCAGCTCACCTCCATTACTATGTCCTTGTGCATTCTTCTTGAAAACAACATGTTTATAATGCTGCAGAAGAGTACTATCCTGATCTTATATTGCAAGCTGCGGTGCATTATGACCACACAGAACTCGTTTATGAATAGCACATTACATGTATGGATTGCAGCTCCCTAGTTGCAAAAATATTAAGGCTGACAGCCTTCAAAACTCCTTGTAATGTACATATCACTGAGAAATGCTTTTCCCTTTAGACTCAAAAGACAGAGATACACACTCTCACAAATTGCATCCATGTCTGAAGAAACATATCTACAAAATTTGAGAACCAGAGTGTGTGTCTTGTCATTGAGAAACAACTAGGAAAGCTGTTACTTTTATCCAGAATTGCCCTGGAATTCTCACCAAGATAAGACATGCATGTACTAAGGCTTTCGTGACCGGTGAAACTGGTATTTGTGTTAAGATTAAGATTATTCGGGCTTGATGGCCACGGTCTCATAAAGACACTGTCTCCTGATGTTTGACATCCGTATAAGACATGCATGTTCTTGCATTACAAATCCAGACATCTTTAAACACAATTGTCTCAGACAAGAAGGTAGTGCGAACTGGGCAAAGAGGCACTTTTTCTAGTGATGCTGCTCCTCTTCTATTGACCAGCCCCTCTTCACACCAGCACAATGTCTTTTCTAGTGTCTGTCTGCTCTGCTGGTGTTCTTCTACTTATTTTTAAGTTGTAATCCCTTTGGGGATAGGAGCCATTTAGTTATTTGATTTTCTCTGTAAGCTGCTTTGAGAGCTTTGTTATTGAAAAGTGGTGTACTACATAGTAGTAGTAATAATAATAATAATAATAATAATAATAATAATAATAATAATAATAATAATAATAATAATAACAACGACTTTCAAAACTGCAAGAAGTTCCCTTTATCATTCCTGAGGGGTGGAAAAGATCACTTGGCTGGAAAATAGCCCAACTACAGACCTTATCAGTTGTGTCTGATTGACTTTGGTACTGAGGAGGTAGCAAAGGAGGATCCACAATTTCGCATACAATCATCTGATCATTATTTCTCCCGCAAGGACATGTAGTTCCAGCCTCCTTATGTAAAGTCAAGTGGTCCTAATTGACTCCACTCTGAGCGCAGGTCCCAAGATGTTCCTTGCAGTCTTGTTGGCTCTTGATTTTAATTTTCCTTACATTTGGGTTGTTTCTGTAGAAAGCACCACTTACAATTTTGCTTTTATCTTTTAAATGTGCTCTTTTTGCCCTACTTTTCCCCCACCTGTATCCCTAGTTTGTGGTCACAAATTCTGAACATGGAAAATGTGTGCACTTCAGCTTTGCACATGACACTGTGTGGGGAACAGTACTGTATAGTGGGGCAACAGTTCTTCTTTGCAGGATCCTGGTGTAGACTAGCTTACTTGCTGGTTTTGATTTGTACTTCAGAGTGGTTCTTAAACTGCTGTTTATGTGGCGGACCTAACAACTGCAATATGCTTTTGTTTGCATTGCTTGAGTTCTTGTAATGAAGTGTGGTAAGTTCCTTCTGAGATTAGCAATGTTTTCATACAGACCAGCTGGAAGGGGTGTGTGTGTGTGTGTGCGCGCGTGCGCGCGTGCGCGTGTGCGTTTGTTTGTTTGTTTGTCAGCCTCCATTGCTCTGGCACCAGTGTTCACGTCTGAGGGGAGAAAATACACCTGATTAGAAACTTTATGTGCAACTTGGGAACTCTAGAGAAGTGGTGAAA
This sequence comes from Plestiodon gilberti rubricaudatus, assembly GCA_026170595.1. Taxonomy (NCBI): domain Eukaryota; kingdom Metazoa; phylum Chordata; class Lepidosauria; order Squamata; family Scincidae; genus Plestiodon; species Plestiodon gilberti. The sequence goes on from JANXHW010000001.1 coordinate 117,005,000, forward strand.
TAGGACATCAGTCACTCTACAGGTTTTTGTGAGAATTATACCCCAAGATATAAATCGAGATGCTGAGGACAAAAAAATAGGGCCAGCCATCACCTTTATACTACATTTTAAAATCTCAAGAGGCATTTGACCGGTCACTGCATTCATTTTGCAACAAATGGGAAAAAATGAACCAAATGGGACCTATCCAATTCATTGTTTCATTTGTTCCAAAACAAATGCCTCCAGTTATGATTGGAGGTTCAAAGGAAATGAAAGGCACATGATGAAGAGCTGCTTCCCTGACAGCCACCATTTTGTTTTGTTTTTTCCACAAAGCCCCAGACAGCATTCCATGGTATTATGGGGGAAAATGGCAGCCATGAGTGTGGGCCTCTATGTTTTTTGTGATGGCAACCCTATGTCTGTGGCATTGTGTGAAAAACAAAATGGCAGCCACTGAGAAAGGCACCTGTTTAAAGTGGAAAAACATATTTTTTTTCCTGTATGTGTATTTTAACGTTCATCACTCATGCCATGCTACAAGAGTCTCCTGTAACTATAATGAATGCTATCAACAAAATGAAGAAAATAGTAATGAATAACCTAACAAACGAAATGTTTAGTAAGCAAATAAATGGCATATCAAAATGGCGTACCAAAATTTTCTTGTGTGCACCCCTGCTGGCCACTGTTGGAAACAGACTGCTGGACTAGTTGGACCTTGGTCTCTGTCAGCAAGTCCATTATTATGTCCAAGCAAGTGCTCTCAAATTGCCCCACTGGAATCTATGAAAGTTTTTCCCTCCCAGCTCCTCTGAAGTAGGCTTACCAGATCTCCAACCGGGACAGAGTGCTAGACCTTTAGGAGAAGGAATGTGGGCAGGTGTAGCTTGTTAAACCTTAGAGCACGATCCTAGGCATGTCTACTCAGAAGCAAGCCACATTGTGTTCAGTGGGATTGTGCTCTAAGGTTTAACAAGCCTAGGATTGTGCTCTCAGGTTTAACAAGCTACACCTGCCCACATTCCTTCTCCTAAAAAGGTCTAGCACTCCACTCTGTCCCGGTTGGAGATCTGGTAAGCCTACTCTGAAGTAAGCGGTTTATGAACTGCTGTTTGGGTCATGTTGTGCCTCTGCTTGCTTTGTGTTTCTCACATTCAAGGGAGGAGAGAACAGCATGGCCATCCCTGTACTAAGTACAGCCACATAAAATCTAGACATGTACTGTACACTGGAGCCCTCTGGGAGGGTTTTTGTATTGCTTATGTACAGTAATTCATTTCTTCTCTGTGAAAGTTATTTACTTTGGAGCATGTATAATTTATATCCAAAATATTGCTTTCTTATATGGGGGGGGGGAGTGCAAGAAACACAAAATGCATACTTAAAAGCTTACTGCTAGCAAAGCCAGGGTATAATTGTTCTCAGATGCCAGATCAGAGAAATAACATAATGGCAACACACTGCTCCTTATGTGTGAGTTTCAGGAAACAGAACTGACAGTCTAAACCTACATTATGAGATGTGCCAGTTGTTTGGCTTGTGGTGCTTTGGCTCTTCACGGAAGATTTTTCCAAGGAGGTCTCTCTGGGCCTTTTTTGATTAGATCCAAAAGGAAAATTAATCTAGACCACTGGAAGTGGGAGATGGCCCAAGGGGAAATGCATTATAAATGCATTGAAGAATGTCTCTCTGAGCCTGAAATTTCAGGATGCTTTTGATGTGCTGAGAATGAAATCTAGTTTGGATGCCCCTCTTGGTCCATACAGTGCTTAAAAGGTGGACTGTATCTTTTTGTGCAGTTTTCAAATCACTAAGTTCCCTTTCACACAAATGCTCACATCTACCAGTGTGGGAGCAAACACCCCCAGCAATGTTCCGGCTTTGTAATAAGCAATATTCACACAATATTCATCACACCGTGGGGAAGCAGCTCCCAGGCCACTATGTACACGTCAAAGTAGCCTTTCAAGAGCAGTTCAAAAAAGCAAAGGCTTCCAAGAAGCATCCTCACCCTGGGATGTAGCAAAGCAGACTGGGGGAACTGTCACAGATGGGAACCACCGTAGCCAGTTGGTGGAGTTTTGGGGAGACAGTGTGGTTGATATTTTGTGTTGGGTGACTTGATAGATAGATAGAGCCAGGATAGTGTAGTGGTTTGGGAGTCGGACTTAGACCTGGAAGATCCAGGTTCAAATCCCCACTCAGCCACGAAGCTTCCTGGGTGACCTTGGGCCAGTCACTATCTCTCAGCCCCACCTACCTCACAGGGTTGTTGTGAGGACAAAAAGGAGGGGAGGAAATATGTACACCACTCTGAGCTCCTTGGAGGAAGGGTGGTATAAAAATGTGAAAAATAAAAGATAGATAGATAGATTAGATAGATCAGATAGATAGATAGATTCTCCTATGCAACTGTTCTGCAGGGCTAATTGGATTTGAATTTATTTAGCTGGTCATTTGGACTATGGCCCAGCCAACTTCCTCTCTGAAAGAGAGTCAAAGTAACAAATGAGAGGGAGGAAATACATGAGGAATAAGAAATAATTCCTAAAGGGAGGGATTCTGTAATAGGTTCTGTTCCTTGCTATATTTAATGAAGGGGCGCTTTATCTGATTCCTTAAGAGCTGCAAGAACATTGTGTAATGGAAACGAGCATCACAGAAAGGTTGCCGTCATTATACAAGATAAAAATTCCCAAGAAATCTGTTTAAACGTTAATAAATTGAAGAGAGGGCTAAGAGAGAAGCAGTAAATGTTACAGTGCAAGGTTACCAGCTATGCAAAACTGCAGTCTGTGCTGCTGCCTGCAGTACACATTATTGATTTTTAAATTACATTGTCTTTTTATTGCTTTTTTTTTCTAAACCTGTCACTGTAAGGACTGACACAAAATCTAATCAAAGTGTAAGGAAACCATCAATTTTATCTAGTTATTCAGATAGCTGGCAACTAGCATCAGCAGCCGCTGGTCCTGTTTATAAAGTAATGAGATAAAGTGGTAGATTGTATATTGGAAGCAATATGTATCTGAATATAACACCTGTTTAGGGAAATAATGAAGACCCAAAGAGGAAGGGAACAAATTTGTCTGCAAATCATTTATAGCATGAACCTATCCTCATGAACCTATCCAGCTGGATGAGGATAGGGTTGTTACTAAATCCCCTTACGCTAGTGGAACAGAAGTGTTCTCCTGGCAGTGCAGATTTACACCAGCAATACTGTTGTGGTGGTGGGTATCCTGTTCTAGGTTGGAGCCGAGAGGCAGTGGCCACTGAGTCCAGCTAGGACATATGTGGTGGAGGGGGCACACATGGACAGCGTGGTTGGAGGGCAGACACAGGTGCAATGCCTAGCTAGTGGTTCGTGACAGCACTTGTCCCGCCCATTGCCTCACCCACTGGTTTTGGAGGAGATGAGGGGGTTTTGCTAGGTCTCTGTTGCCACGACTAAGCCAGATGGAGAGGCCACGCCTTGCAAACCTCCCTCCCGGATCTGTAAAGGGGTTCCCAAAATCTGGGGGGGGGCACTTGTGGAAAAATCAAAACAAACAATAGAGAGGGCTGAGCTTGTGTGACAACTCAGTTTGAGGAACTGAGACCAAGTAAGCTATAAAAAGGAGTTTAGTATAAAAGGTTTAATAAGCAAGGCAAAGAAAAGAAATGGGGAAGGAATGCAGATGATCAAAAAATGTAGAGCACAGATTAAAAAAGCAAGTATTTCCTAAAACAAAACGTCACAAAATTGGCACTTAAAAGACTAACAACCAACCAAAAAAAAAAAAATCTAAGCACAAGTTGCTAGATATTTACCTATCTTTAACTACTGACACTGTCCAAAAGAAGGGAAAGTGGTCCAGTTCTTGCACCCTGACCATGGGTGGGTGAGATTTTCACTAAGGTGCAGACATCACACATCAGTGATGAACTAGAACAGTGGTTCTCAAACTTTGGAGGCCTGCATACCACCAATGCGGGCCTCTGGCTGCCCATGTACTACTGGAAGAAAGTGCTTTGGGGGTCTATCAGCGGCCATGTCTTCATCTTCTCCTCCCTGTGATCATGAAAGAGACGCTGAAGACGCAGCCACCAGCAGAGTGGAGCGGCCGCATTTTCGGCTTCTCTTCCACGATCGCGGGGAGAAGACGTGGGTGCCCCAATGTGCCAGCAGTCTTCATCTTTTCCTCCCTGCGATCATGGAAGAGAAGCCAAAGATGCAGCCGCTGGCAAACTGAGGCTGAATGGGGGCAAGGAGGGGGGCAAAATGGGTGCAGAGGGGTGTAACGGGGCAGGGAGGCAGAAGCAGTGGGTGGATCCATCACGAAGGCACACATGCCAGATCCTATCCCCTCTTTTTCAAGCTCCCCGCTCCTTTTCTCTCTTCGGACTTGTGCAAGCAAAATTGCCTTTGCGGGTCCGGAGGCTTAAACAGGGGTAAGGGGATTTAAAATCCCCTTTCCCTGCTGAAGCCTCCCAGGCCTGCTGAAGCCTCCTAGCGCCAAAATGGCAACTGCTGCATCCTACCCGGGGGTGGGGGCGGGGTCAGGGATGAATAGGGGGAAGAATAGGATTGGGCTGACAATCTATATTTGGAAATAGGATACACAGCACATGAGTCAGCTGTATCAGCACATGAAAGATCATGCTTAAATATGGTACATGGGACTAAGGACAATTCGAAGGCAGAAAATGCAATTCAACTGTGGAAGCTAAGGGAGAATTGTTTTTAAACATATGTTAGATAGGAGAGAAGGGAGATGGGGTCTCTAATTTTCACATTCTTCATGGAAGATGATAATGCAACCTCATGTGAAGTTTTTTTTTTACACAAGTTTGTGTTTGCATTCATCTTGCTGCAACCTTGGCCTTCTTAAACGTGGCCATTTGCTGTAATCCAAAATGTCATGTGCAGACACCAGCCAGTATAGAGGAGCTTCCTTCAATGACCATTTTAAGTGCACCCATCCATATGCTCCTCCAAAAGTCACTGTCAAATGTTGGTGGGCCCTTTAGAGCAGCCACTGATACAACACAATGAACTGCCATCAGAACAGGAAACGGGTCAAGTCCCAGCATGCACCTGAAAACTCTGGTTCCCAAACATGGTTCTCATTGGATCCCAAACACTTCACTTAATTTAAATAAAAGCAATATATTGTATGATATATTTATCTTGAGAAGTGGAATTTTTCTGTGGCATTTTAATAGACAAATACCCATAATAATTGTTGTTATAACATCTTGAACAGTTATGATTTCATGTAAACAATTTACAGAAATTCAATTCACTCTATTGTAGCCACATTTATGCTAGCACAATTATTTTAGGAGCATTTTCATCCCACTCGCAAATGCTACTAAAATAATTCTGAGCGAAAAGAACTTTTCATCTGTTTATGTATATTTAAATGAGAACATTTGCTCAAGCCCTTATCAGCATTAATGTTTATATTTATGCATGCAGTTAAAGAGATACAGATGCCCACAAAAAGTTATAGTCAAATCATCAGTTAACGTTTTAGAAACAGAGAGAGAGACGGTTAAGAGTAAAATTAAGCTGAACAGCTCCAAGATATTAGTCTGAATAAGAGCCAAGAACTTGGACAAATTGGAATCAATCCACTGTCCATCTTCTGAAGAATCCATCCAACGTATGTGCTGTCTTGAAGTTCCTGATTGCTGGTTTTGAATATGAAACTCCCTGTGGATAGTATAACTTAGGGTGGGGTGGGGGGATGGGAGGGTTGTTAACATACATGATTTAGGATTGAGCAATTACATCATGAGCATTCAAATCCAGTAAAGGTGAAATAACATGAAACCAGCAGTGGGGATGATATAGTAGCACTTCTTGGCCTAATCCTGGCTAAAATCCAAAAGGATGTTAAAATGAAATAGGGTGCAGCTCAATTAGATTTTTACTGCCTGCTCTCAATCCAGAGAAGGTCCCATTTTAGAAGTTCAAAGTAGTTTTGACTCTGTCCTTTTGGGTTTTGCTCTGAAGGAGGTCATAAATCTTTCTTGAGTGAACCAAATGTGGACAATCGCATGCTCTTCTACCATTTCTCTGAATGTGACCGCTGGGGCTGAAAAAGAGTTGAACTCAGAAGAGCTGGGCTAACTGGTTCAGGATCTCAAGATTATTTGGATAAGTAGCCTAATAAAACATTCTTATTGCCTAATAACCTCTTGGTGGCAAGACAAGAACACTGTGAGGGTCAGCACTTGGCTGTCGCCTAGCATTAAAGACCATGAAAATGTGCAAATAAGATATGCTTTCCTTTCAACGGTGGTTTATACCTACCTAGGGTTCTCTGGTGGTGACTCATTTCTTTTAGTTCCTATAGTATCCTGAGAGATCAGCAGAATCTCTCCCCTCTCCCATTTTTCTCTCCTGCCACCAAACAGATAATCATTGCTAATCTGTTTGGTGCAAAGTATGTGCAGTTCCAGCTACTAGGCAGAGCTTTTTCGATGTGAGACTCATGTACACAACAGCCCACTGTTGTGTATACGTACAGTTGTATCAGGGCCACAGATTGAAGACACTTCTTGCTTCCTTTGGCATGGGGGGGGGAAGGACTGAGTTTTACAACTATAATGTAAGTCACAGGCCTCCAAACTACAGCCCGCAAGCCACATCCAGCCAAAAAACACAGTTGGCCATGCCACTGAGCCCTATGGCAGGGGTGGCCAACCTTCCACCAGAAGCATTGCGGGGGTTGGGGCAGTGGGCGGTGGGCCCCAAGGCGTAGGACTTGCCTTGTGTTTGTCCGTCGCTGCCTCTGCTGCATTCGCCGAGCGGAGGTTGGGCCCTCCCGCCCTGGCTCCGAACGGCTCTGAAATGGCCTGGAAAATGGCACGGGGGCATGGTCGGAGCCGCGTGACGTCACACCCGGCGTCACGTGGGGGCGTGGCGTCGGCGGCCCCTCCCACATGGGGGCGCAGCATCGTCTCTGCCTTCCACCATTAGGGCCTCTTCATTCTTAAGAGTTGTGTAGAAGACAGAATCTTGGCAGCTGCAAGTGCTGATGGTGCTGCTCAAGCAGCTGCACCTGCTGAAATGCCCTCACCTCTTCAACCATTTAAAGGGCCAGGAGCATTCATGTGGAAAGGTGGGCCACCCCTGCCCTATGGCATTATCTTGTGCAGCTCTCCACTTTGTCCTCTCTTCCCCACCCCAACCCCACGCCTTTTTCCTTCTGCTGTATGAAGCAACTCCTGGGCTGGGTCACTCTTGCTGAGAGCCCAGCTGAGAAACAGAGAGAGAGAGAGAGAGAGAGAGAGAGAGAGAGAGAGAGAGAGAGAGAGAGAGAGAGAGAGAGCTGTCCCACAGCTGCAAATATTGCAATTTTTCTTCTATTGTGAAAATTCTTAGAGTTATGTACAAAACATATATATTATTTTCTATAATTAACCTGCTCCAGCCATCATAAGAGCAAGGCTGAGTGACGTGGCCCTGACATCCGAAGGTTTGGGGATCCCTGGTCACAGGAAATGGAAAGTAGAAAGTGCAAGCAAAAGACTAATTCACACCAAGGTGGTAAATCCCTTACTGAGTTGTACCATTTCAGATTACAGGTAGCAACTCACATGATGGAAAAAAATGTTCCTGCACATCATAATGCCAAAGGGATGGATCGGATGAGATGACACCTGACCCCAATATGAGGTATCCCATCTTCAGTTCCATATGTGCACAGGGGAGCAAGAGTGTGCCTCCTTCCCTGGTCACCCGGTCTGCTGGCCCCTCCTCTGGCTTATTTAGATGTCCATGTAGGGATATTTAATGCATGCGGCCTACATACATAAAATCCAATGTGCGTAGGCCGAGATCCTGTAGTCAGATACTGGAGTCTTTTGTGTGACCAATTTTCCTATGTACCATGTACATTTAACACACAACGGCCATCTTCAACCATTACAGCTCTGTATGGACAGCAAGGGAGGCGGGTCTAGCATACAGTGTGATTGGGGAGCTTTTGATCCATGTAAAAGTTGGATTGGGGTGAGGTATTGGTCGAATCTGTCCAAGGAGCAGCTTAGCCCAGAACCCTTCGCTTGGGTGTGGTAGTTGTCTATGTGCAGAGACATTTTTGTCAGGATGAGTGTGCTATCATGTGAGCCTCCACCTGCAGTCTGAAGTGATGCAGCTCAGACACGAAAAATAGGATAAAGATGCCAGTGAGTCATAGAAATAGAAAGGACCTGTAAGCTACCAAGTTCAATTCCCTACGGCAAGACAGAACCATTAAGAGCCCCCCCCCCCCTTCCATTTAGGTAAATGGCAGTAAATTCAAGTACTGGTTTTTTAGAATGAAATATTATCGACCTCTCCAACCTCAGTCATCTAAGGTGGCATCTAAAGAAAGAGAATTGTGATTAATTAAACACTGTTGAAATTAATGGGACTTATGTCCAATCCTATCCGTTCCATGCTATAGCATGCAGGTGCGCAAAAAAGGCATACACTGTGTGCTATGGTGGGGAAGGGGTGGCCTGTAGGCAAATGGGAGGTAAGCAAAACTCTTTTTTACTTACCTCTGTATAAGACTGTAGACTGCCTATGGGTCCCCATGGACATATGCCAGTCATTTTGTTGGCCTATGTCGAAGGAGAGAAAAGGGTTGAGGAGGTTTTGAAAAGAGGGGATAATATCAGGGGTGCACAACTGCTACCAGATCCACCCCATCCTCCTCCGACATGCCCCAGTACCTTCCCAACACACCTCGTTATTCCCCCTCCCCGTCCATGAACTGCCCCCCATGCTGGTTTACCTGCACAGGAGCAGGTTGCCAGCCATGTCAGCGGGCCACTGGTGCTGCCGGTGATTTGCAGTGGCAGCTTGAAAACAGTCACTAGCAGCACACTCCACACATCGTTGGAGGCCTCTTTATGACAGCGGGACACTGTTCCATTGGCATACAGAATATGCTAGAATTGAGACATTAAGTTAGTGATGACTACTTGTGCCCTTGATTTCAGTGGTGCTTAGTGCGCTTTAGATACAAACCATAGTCTTTCAATATACTGAATGTACAATGTTTGGTCCAGTGGGTTTTCGGGGAATCCTTAGTGGTGTGGTTGTGAGGAAAATTGTTTTAAGGCAGGGGTTCTCAACCGGTGGTACACATACCACCAGTGGTACTTTTGGGTTCCTCTGGTGGTACTTGGACCGCCAGGAACCCCTGAACCCTGCTGGGACCCCCAACGCTCCGCAAAAATGTGGTGCTTTTGACACTGCCTTTTTGCTCCTGAGAGGCTCCTGCCTTTGAGAGCGCAGAAGAAGTTGGTTCAAATGTTGAGTCACAAAACAAAACAGCGTTCAAGTGGCATATGACTCAACAATCGCCATTAATATGTTAATTTAGATGTTGAAATGTTGAGTTGACATTTGAATCAACATGTTAAATTGAAGTGTTTCATTTCATCAACAATCCAAAGTGAGCATTTCATTCCCATATGTCAAAACATCTGGGTTTTCATAGGAAAAGCTGAAATATTCATTTTTGTGCATTGACAAGTCAAATATTCTTTGGCACTATACATTTGAGTTTTGATATTATACATTTTTGTATCAGACTGACATGAACGTCGGGACTATTAAGAAGTCCTTCTGCAGGAAAGTGGGTTCTTTTTTCCAAATATCTTATATATATCCCTACATATATTTATTGTTCTTATATTGGCTTTATCACAGTTTTTTTTTAACACCCCACCTTTCCTCCAAGTAGTTCAGAGTGTGTACATGGGTGGGGTAGTTCTGACAGTCTCCAACACCGTATCTCAATATCTCTAACAGCCCAATCCTATGCTTCCCCCACCACCGATGCTGCCTCGTCAAAATGGCTTGCGCTGCATCTTGTGGAGGGCAGTCCCAGAGGTCTGCTCTGGGTAAGGGAGCATTTGTTTCCATACCTGGGGTAAGCCTCCAAGGCACGGAAGGGTCTACTGAGACCTGCACCAGCAAAATCGCTGGGGCAGGTTCACATGAACCCTTGCCTTGGGACTGGGACTGGGAAGTGGGTTTGGATTTGGTGACCGCTGCTGCCGTTCAACCTGCCCCCTTCCCAGACCCAATCCGCCTTCCTTCCTGCCCTGTTCCGCCTTCCCCAAATGTAACACATGAATGCAGGAAATGTGATTTCAAGCATGTGTGCCTGATAGATGTATTTTTCAAGTAGCCAAGGTGATGTAGTGACTAACATGATCCTCAGTGTTTGAGTGAAGAATGCTTTCCAAACCTCTGTTTCTACTTTTCCTCTTGCCAGGGTGAACCACCAAATATTATTCACCCTCCGCTTCTTAATAGGAAAGGCAAAAGAAATACTCTGCAGCACAGAGCAATCTGCAGACCAAATAAGAATCGTAATGTAATGTTGATTGTGATCTCTCTCTCTCTCTCTTACACACACACACACACACACACACACACACACACACACACACACACACACACACACACACACACACACTGCTGAGTTTGTCTGGAATGAGGATTATAAGAAATCTCACACTGAAGTGACTAACGACATAATCCTGCTTAAAAACTGGCGGAGCAAGTGCTCCACTGACCTAAGGAGTGGCAAATGTGCCGTAAAGCATGTTTGCAGCTCCTTTGGAGTAAGTGGCACTGGCGTGAAGTCCGGCGCCACTCACTCCGGCACCTACTTGGACCTGCGCCGGCCAACACAAGTAATGCCCACGTCTGGCGGCGCAGGGGTGTGGGGAGGGAGGGCAGGGTTGCCGAGGGAGGGGGCCATTGCCCGGCCTGGGATGGGGATATCGGCGCCAATATCCTATGCCCCTTTCCCTGGCTGGGCTGGCCTTACATGGCCTCCCCAGATGCGTGCCAGCTCCATAGCTCCATAGCGCGCCAGCTCATCTTCCCCTGAGGTGAGCCCAAGCTGTGCCGGCGTGGCCCGCAATCTGCCTAGGATGCAGCGGCTGGCACGTTAGGCTGGCTGCTGCATCTTAGGCAGGATCGGGCTGCCCATTATATATTGCTTTATGAATAACACACCTAACTTTATTGTCTGTTATAAACACCTTGCTTAAAACTCATTGTTGGAAATATCAATACAGGTGGGCCCCCATATCTGCTGGGGATATGTTCCAGGCCCCTCCGTGGATATTTGAAACCGTGGATAAGAGTGAACACCCCCTCCATGGTTTCCTGAGGGCCCCCCCCACCCTGCCTCCCCTGCAAGCAGGCATACTTGCCCCCCCCCCCGCTCTTATTTTTCTTTCAGCAAGCTTTGTTTCTTCCTTAAAACAAACAGAGAAGCAGCCTCCATTGCAGGCAAGTAGAACGAGACTAAGTCCTAGAGAGGCTCTGCAAGGTTTCTGTTAACCTTGCAGAGCCTCTCTAGGACTTAGTCTCGTTCTACTTGCCTGTAATAAGCAGCTGGCTGCTTCTCCTGTTTCTTTAAGGAAGAAACGAAGCTTACTGGGAAAAAAGTAAAAGCCTGGGGGGTCCCCACGATCCGTGGATAACTGAAACTGTGGATAGCGTAAAGCTAGGTCGGTCCCGATAGAATGATGGTCATTTTAAAAAGTGGGTCCCTGTGCTAAAAAGTTTGAGAACCACTGTGTTAAGCTAATTATGGGAACAAGAAATGTTTTTCCCTCAACTGTATATTCCATTGATGACCTGACATGCCGTGCTAACTTACTTTCAGACAACAATTCACGTGCTCAGACCGTGTTTAATGTTTTATTGCAGTTTTCCTCCCCTTGATTTCTGTTCATCCTTCTCAAGGCACCTTTTTTAAAACAAACTTTAAAAATAAAAAATTAACCCAAACCCCCCACACACCACTCCACTGTCATGCAATTGCCCCACCAATTGTCAGAAGCTCTTTTCAATGATGGCATCAATTTATAGAAATATACATGATAAAGCAGACAAGGAGAAACCAGGACTATATAAATCTGTCACAGATAGGTGCAAATGAAGGGAGTTAAATGGAACCAGGCTGTAAATATATCCACATAAGAGCCTGTGACAGAAAAAGTTTACCAAGAGAAAGGCATTGCAATAAAAATGGCAGGGTATCTTTATCAGGCGGTCCTTTCATCCTGATCTATCTCTCCAGCTTCTGCACGGAAATACTTGAAATGCACTGAATTGCCTTTAAAAGAGGGAATGTATGTTCCGTATTAGATACAGCCCAACAGCTTGTGTAGATATTCCGATTATAAAATATTTTTCTATCTCTATCTCGCTTAGGCAATATTACCTCCTTATATTACATTCCGTGCAGGACACCAGTATATCTGTGCAATTGGCGATCTTATAAATAAATAAGCCAAAGAATAGGAGGAATTTGTCAGTAGGACAGTAATCAACTTGGATTCCTGGAACACGCTATTGAAAAGAGAAATGGTTCACATGGATCATGGAGACAGTGATATGTTGTCCATTCTGAATGGCTTCCAAAAGGCTGTCTTGCTTGCTGATAACACATTGGCTAGTGCAACATACTGTATCTGATATACCCTAAAGAAAGGCATAGACAGAGTAAAAGTCACTGTACGTTCTATAATTAGTTATAAATTCTCTTTGGAATACAAAAGCTTCAGAAAACTCTCTCTCTCTCTCTCTCTCTCTCTTGCGCGCGTGCGCGTGTGTGTGATGGTTTTATTGAGCCAACACTGCAACTATTTTTAAATATGAAAGTTATGTTATAATAACTATATATGAATCTACTGCTGCATGTATTCCTGCCCAGGCTGGCCTTACCATGAGACAGGGTGAAGTGAGCTGCTTCAGGTGGCATAATGTGGGCCAGTTGTCAGGGCAGCAAGACAGACCACCTAACACAGCCTTCAGAGGAAGGGAGGAAAGAAGGTTGAGAGATTTGAAAGAAGGAGTTGAAGGTAGGATTTTAATAGGAAAAAAGGATGGAAAGGGAGGCACTATTTGGTAGTCTGCTTCAAAGCAGCAAAATGTCATGAACTAGCACTGATTCTTATCTTAGTCTGCCTTTATAGTGCCATTTGGTGTGTGTGTGTGTGTGTGTGTGTGTGTGTGTGTGTGTGTGTGTGAGAGAGAGAGAGAGAGAGAGAGAGAGAGAGAGAGAGAGAGAGAGAGAAAGCACTAGAATGTCACAGAGCCCTGGCCATTTCCCGTACAGCTTTCAGCAGCACATTTCACATAGAATCACCACTGAGTTTTTCACCCAGACAGTACCACAATTGAAGATCAATTTTGGTATCAAGAGTAACTCTTGAACTAATGCCAATGGGATAATGGATGGGAGAGGAGCAGATGGGTGTGTTTTCCCTTCTCAGTCTTCCTCTTCTGTTGCTTGACTCATGTGCAACACAGGGCATATGCTAGTGATAGTCAGCTCCGCTTGGAAGTCTGAGGAAGACACACGCGAGATAGAGGTGGTTAGGGAAGAAAGAGGTGGATTGGTGAGGGCCATGTCTTTCCACCTCCTCCTCTCCCTCCCACCCTTCTGCTGTCACTTGGCTCACCCAGGATTGGTGCTCATGCTGCACCATTGGGAGCTGCATCCGTCAGAGCTCTTGCATTTTTTTCAAAATTAATAGTAGTTAGTGGGTGGAGGAGTTCGCCTTATAAAAGAATGGCAAGGGAGCTCATCTCTCACTCTCGTCTTGTTTGGCCCCAAGTCTGCAGTCAGGGAAAGAAAGATGAACCCTAAAGCCAAGCCCTGGGTTTAAACAAGTGATAGTAGAGAGGACAATGCTGCCCGAGCCAATCCATTCCCTTCCCCAGCCTATTTCCTATTTCATCTCCAGGACTGGTTATAGTTTAAGGTAGTGGCTCCCAAACTGGGAGGTGCAGCTCCCAGGGGAGCCGCAGAAACCAGCCAGGGAGCAATGGGGTGCCAGGGTGCCCAATTCCAGGGGAGCCGCGGAAACCAGCCAGGGAGCAATGGGGTGCCTGGGTGCCTGGGGTACCCAGTGACGGCAGTGAAAAAGTGGTGAAAATGGTGGCGGTGGCAGCTAAAATGTGCATTTTCGGCCCAGTGGCGGGTTGGGGATTGGCCCGCCCGGGCCGTTTGTGTTCTAAATAGGGCGGAAAAACACCCTAGGGGTGTTTCTTGCACGAAAAAACTGGAAATGGCCCAATCGGGCTGAAGGGGCGGGGTTTGGGAGGTCACGTGGGGGTGTCACATGACTGTTGCCCCCTGGGGGCGGTCTGGCTACTACGCCACTGCCAGGGAACCACAGAGTGCCATGGAATCTTCTTGGAAAACAGTGCAATGCCAATTGGCAGGCATCAACATAATATAATGGGGAGCTGCAACCAACTGTTGCCAATGTTCAAGGGAGCCGCAGGTCAAAAGGTTTGAGAAACACTGGGTTAAGGAAATAAGAAGAGCCCTGATGGTCACACCAAAGGATCAATCTTGTCCAGCATTCTGTTTTTGTAACAATGGTGAGCTAGATGCTTTCGAGAAGTTTAGGATTAGCCTTCCCCTTTAGTTTGCTCCTAACACCTGGAATTCAGAGGTGGAATGCCTCTGGACCAAAGGGCTCCATGTAGCCATTGTAGGTAGTAACTGTTGATTGACGTCTCCTTTATGAATGTGTGTAATCCTTTTTCCACCCTTCTCAGGGCCTAACTTCATATTACATGCAACCACGTTTCGCAAACCCGCACATAATAGATGTTTCACAGCCCAACCCAGCATAGATTTTCGCTTGCGGAGTGCGTGCTCCGCAGGTGGAGGGTGCCGTAAAGTGCATTTTCAGCACCTTTGGCCTTGGAGTAAGGCCCGCTGGCGTGGAGGCTGGTAAGCCTCTCTCCGCTACAGACCCAACCTGCAGCCACTGGAGCAAGATAAGGTTTTACTGGTGGGTGCAGGGGGAGGGTGGCCATTGGCCAAGATGGCCCAGGAGGGGTGGGGAGGGTGGCAGCGATATCCCCGTCCCCATTCCCAGGCTCGGTGGCCCTTTCCCTGCCACCCTGGATGTACGTCGGCTTGAGAGCCAGCGTACATCCAAGGAGGCCCATTGGGGCCAGGCAGCCCTACACCAGGGGAAGGGGATGAACATCCCCTTCCCGGCTGCACCAGAGTGGTCCGGAAGGGCTGAGGATTCTGTGGCCGGCCTGATGGGATCCTTACACAGGATCGGACTGTCATTCAGGGAACATCAACTTCAGGAGCTTGTTCAGCTGACAAGCACCAGGGGAAAGTGTCTAACCCTTTCCTGTCCCCACTTACACTGTGAGTCCTTCTTCACACACACACGTTACTTTACTTCCCATGAGATTATTTTTTAAGGCTGATGTCTGGGAAAACCTGGTTCCAAAGGCCACAAACAGTAACCGCAGTTTCCCCCAGAATGCATGACACTGTGGGCAGCTGAGCACAACTGCTGCCTGGTTGTTTCAGGAACTTTCCCAGTTCTGCTTGCTCAGGGAAGGAAGAGGAGGCAATACACGCGAAGGCGAGGAAAGGCAGGAGGTGACCCCTGTTTCAGTGAGTACTTTAAATATCTAGCAAATTGGGGGAGGTGGAACATGATAATTTTTGAGAGCTGCTCTCCAGGCTGACGACCTGTGAGGTCTATGGCAGGAATAGATTAATCTCTCCTGGACTGTATGCTTGTCCAAACTTGGAATTTATACCTTAGAAGAAAGAAAGAAAGAAATGCCTCCAAAAATTTATCTCTTTTTGTCAGATCGTAAGTGATAAAAATGACAAGGGCAATACATGTACAGCACATCTGCAGTGGCTGATGTGATTTATGCTCTCCCTGCTGAATGGAATTGTAATTATTAGCATTAATCTGAAGGGGCTGTTTGAGCCGAGGAGCCCTGGAATCCTGACGGGATGAGCACTCGAAGAGCTCCGGTATCTTGATTTCTGTACACTCCGCAAATGGGGAATTTAAAGCAGCAGGACGCCTAGGCCTCGATAAGAAGACTTGACAGAATCCAGGAGAGCTCAGAAGGCCCAAGAGCTGTGTCTACAGGAACATGCAAAGGGTTCCTGGCTCAAGCAATTGCAGGTTGGAAAACACAACCAATGGAGCAAAAGCACTCATTCCTGCTGAGGGAGAGAAGCCGCATCTCCTTTCCCTTCCCAAGATGTCTGTGATGGAATGGATGGGTTTCTCTTTCCGTCTGGCTAGGCTTTTGCAGGAGAACACAGACTCCTTCCTTTTCCCCAGAACTCTAGTCCTGGTTTTTTCAACTCCCACCAGCAGCACTGAGAGGAATTCTTTCATTTGCCAGAGCGTCCTTCCCCCGTGTATCAAGAGAAACAGAACTACTGTATTGGTCTGAGTATGAGACTAACTTTTTTCTCCTAATTTAAGTTTTTAAACTAGGGGTGCATCTTATAATCAGGCTGTTGCAATTTAATGCCAGTGATTTAATTAAATTTTTTTAATAGCACCAAACTTTAAGGGTGCGTCTTATAATCAGGTGCGTCTTATACTCGGGACAATACGGTATGTGGAGAGATTCAGGATCTCAAGGGGAAAACAGCTAGGAAAGGGAACAGGAAGTTTCAAGGTGGAGCCAGTCCCTCACTGTAGCTGGAGAAGAGCAGACTTGAAGGAGCTGAGTTAGAACACAAATAAAGATCTTACCTCTAGCCTTATGTGTGCATGTATGTTATAATATAATATATAATATACAGTATTTATATACCGCCTTTCTTGGTCATTGGATTTCTCCTCCGACCTTAATCCAAGGCGGTGTACATGGGCAGGCTGTCCTAACCCCCCTTGAGGTTTTTTTACAATATATAAATGTCCAATCTTTCATGAACGACTACATTCCAGGTGGTATCCTTTTGCAGCCTGGCTTTTTTCTGCTGGCTGGCGCCTCCCACACTTGACCAACACAGCATAGCATTTCATGTTATGCTAATGAAACACCTCCTGGCCACAGGTGAGGAGGCAACCAAGTTTGTTGGAGCCTGACCATGTTACACCTTTATTGACACAGGTGCATAGGCTACCAGTTTTTTTTTCTGGGTGCAATTCAAGGCACCGGGTTATTACCTTCAAAGTCCACCTCCTCCCACATGAAACTGCCGGTCCTGTGAGATCTTTTGGAGAGGCTCTCTTGCAGGTGTCACCACTTTCACTTCTGAAGTGCAGTTGGTGGCTACCTGTCATGCGAGAGTCTTCTCAGTGGTTGCCCCTGTTCTGTGGAATGTCCTGTCCTGAAAGGTTCTGCTGGCCCTTCGCTATCACTCTTGCGTTGCTGGTTGTAGACCTGCCTTTTTCAGCAGGACTTCAAATCACGACGATGAATACGTTTTGACCCTGGCTCTCCCGTGCTCTGATCTTGTTCTGATCTTTGCCTTTTGCTATTGGTTTTGTGATTTTGTTTTAATTGATTGTGCTGTTTTTCATGATTTGGGACAGGATAAAATCTTTTAAAGAAAGAAACAAACAAACCTGGGACCTTTTGCATGTAAAACAGGAACTCTGCCAGTGGACTGTGGTGCTCCCCTATTGGAACTTCATGAAAGTCATTGAGCAATTTACAAATACTGCATCAATAAACACTGGGTTTTGAGCACCTGTTTGACGCTTTGCCTCACCTCTTGCTTTTCACTTTCTGGTGCTGCCATTCTTTTCTTTTTTGTTTTCCCTGACTCAAGCTATCCAGCCAGGCCACATATCTGAGCACAAGGTGACACACTGACTGGCACACATGAAAAAGAATCTATGTAGCCTCAAAGTGTTGATCCAGAAGCCCATCAGTTATAGTCTCATTAGAGTCAATGAACGGCCACTTCATTGCTCATCCTCTTTGTTTGTTTCTCTCTGCCTGGTCTGTACTCAGTTGAACATATCAGATGTGGTTATGCTTCCCAGTGGTTACTTTTATGTGCAAAATCCTTCATTCAAGCACTCATTTTCTGTGTTGCAAAATGGTTGCCAGGGTAATCTGTCATTATTCGACAGCCATTTCTCTGTCTTGATTACTTCAGCAATATTCTTACGCACGTGATTTAACTGGCATGATAGATAAAGGAAAGGCACTGTAGCTCCTTGTACAGTTACCTTGAACCCTTGTTTCCATGCTTCCAGTGGAGTCTTACTTATCAGGCAAGATTGTCTTCCCCCAAACTGGCATGATGTGTAAGAATCTTATCCCCATACCCCCCAAATGAACACGCCAGACAAGTGCTTGGAGTTTATGGCCGCTTTATTAAATATATAACAAATAAATGCAGCAGGGCACTAACTATGGTAAAAAACCCCTCTTTTGGCGTGCAGGCAGCTAAGCTGGGGGAAACGGAATCCTAGCCGTCTGCCTCCCCCAAGGTCTATACGGGCATCACATCCTGGCTCAAGGTACGCTTGGTCCACGACCAAGCAACCTATCCCTGCCAACCCACAAGGGTCGAGGCAGCTGGACAGCGCAGACCAACCTCCGGAGATTCCGTATGTTGATCTTTGCAACTCCAGCCTGGGGGTTTGCCAGCCAGCCTCAGCGATCCGGTGCGGCACCTGCTGAGCGGTCCTGGCTTACCCCCAGGCCTTGCTACCTCAGGGTGTATGCCAACTAAGCCCTCCCTGGCTACCCGTACCTGCACGCCCACCTACCACACGGGGGGGTCTGCCTAGCGCATGACCCCCACCGCCCAACTAAGTAAAAAATTCCTAATGCCCTGCTGCAAATCGCTAAGAAAAAGGTCAGCGCCGGCCACAGAAAGGTGGACTCCGTCGCTGCGAAACAATTGGGAATCTTGAAAAACAATAGCAGGGTGGGGGATGAAATCACCGCCCATCATCAAAATGAAACGCCGCAGGTACACGTTCAACATTCTACGGGCACGGTACACCCTACGGGGGTCCAAAGCCCCCCGCCAAACCCTCCTGGGGAGAAGGCCGGACCAGAGGATGGCAATCCCCGGCAGCCAACGCCTAATCTGGAGGAGATCCCTAAGGACCTGGAGCCTCAGAGATAAAGAGGTTCTCTGACCCAGGTCATTCTCCCCCAGATGAAGAACGAGTACCTGCGGCGGCGGGTTAACCGCCAAAAATTCGTGCAACAAAGGGAGCAACTGGCCCCAAAGCAAACCTCGCTTGGAGGCCCAGCGCACTGTTGCCACGTCGCCCAGTCCCAACTGTGTGCCGAAATGCGAAGAGGCAGCCCGCTTCTGGGCCCAAAAGATAATGGAATGGCCGCAGATGAGGACGCTAGCGGGCCTGGCATCACGGGGACCTGGGAAAAAGAAGAAGAGGGTAAATATAAGGCCAGCGCTGCAAAAGACACAGCCTAAATGTCTTAAACGCTGGCAAAATAAAAGGCTAAGCTGAGCCTAACTCCCTACAACTAACACCCAACTGGGTGGGCCCTGCAGGGGGCAAAAGTGACCACTGTCACAACAGGCCAAGCAGGCCATACATGCTGGGGCCCGAAGGCAACAATAAACTCACGGGCCCGCAGGCCGGCAACACAAAAGGCCCGGAGGCCATCACATAGGTAATGAGCCCGCAGGCCCCATACAACGTGGAGCTGACAGCCCCGGCCGCCGGCCAAAAGGCCACTTACCTGAGCCCACGCAAGGAATCAAAACTTCCGGACGTAAGCCCTAAATGCGACAGAGCGCCATCATCCAATGCGCTGTACCGTCGAGGCAGGTAAGCCTGCCTGCGCTGCCACCGAAGCCGCCCCAATGCGGAAGGAATGAAGGCCAAAGTCGGCAGGGGACAGGCCAATCAGGAGCAACGCCCTATGGAATACAGCCCTAAACTGAAAAAGGGATAGGGGAGACCCGTCCCGATGACAGAAGAGAGGGCCGGCCTGGGGCCCCCGCAAGGAAAGGTAACGCTCAAGGGCGTTTACCGGGCAGAGGGACAAGTCAGGAACCCTACGCAGATAGACAAACTGCCCCCTAGCCAACTGGTCGGTCTTGGACTTACGCAATTTAATAACTGCCAGGCTGGCAGAAACCTCGGCGTCCTCCAGCTGCAAGGCACGCCCGGAGCTGTCCGTCCTGGAGGAGCACAATACCTCACCAGGGCGGAAGGCCCCAAAAAACATGACCAAAGAGGCAGTCCGAAAAAGCAGCGCGTGCTCTACCCTCCTCGGCCCCGCCCCCTGGCAACAGAGCAGCCAATCGGCTGCTGCCACAAGCCCCTGTCGGCGTGCAGGGGCCGAAGAGGACAACGAGCGGCGGCTCCGTGAAGCGGGCCGCCGCACCTTGTGTCCTATCACTCAATGGCTGCGACTGAAGGACATACACATTGTCTCTTTATCACAATTGTTTCCCATTCTTCCTCAAAGACTAAGAGTGGCATACATAGGGCAAATCGCATTTTATTCTCACAATGACCCTGGTAGATTTAGCTAAGAGATATTGATGCACCCTACACCATCTCTGTTGAACTTGATATGTTTATCCTTTTCTGTCTGCTTGCAGTAGTTGGGACCAGCCTACAGCCATTACTGTACAAAAGGAGCCATGTTATAAAATAAAAGCCATCTTCTCAGAGATATATTATTATTATTATTATTATTATTATTATTATTATTATTATTATTATTATATTATTATTATTATGGAATATTTATAAACCAATTTTCTACAACAACAAATGTTCACGAAGTGGTTTACAGACAAAATCAAATAATTAAATGGCTCCCTGTCCCACAAGGGCTCACAATCTAAAAAGATGCAGAAGAGCACCATCAAACAGCCACTAGAAAAGAGACTGTGTTGGGGTGAAAAGCACAGCAGAAGCTACACCCAGCTGGCTAGGACTAGTGAGATCATATCCACCATCTCCGTGACCGTGACGTGAGGAGATCACTCCAGTGTGTTTCCACCACCACCATTTATTTTATTTAGAATATTTATTCTGAGTTCAGACAAAAGTTCTCAATGTGTTTTACTGAGTAAAGGATGAGAAGATGGTTCCCTATCCCAGGGGGACAGAATGTCTCTCACAACCCAATCCACCCTAACTCCTCGCGTGGCAATGCAGCAACACCAACATGGCTCCCACTGGGGAGTTTCGGCCTCTGGATGCCTCCTCAAGGTAAGGGAATATTTGTTCCATTGCCCCGGGGTAAGCCCATGCCGGCCTGGTGGGTCTACTCAGACCTGCATGAGTGATATTCCTGGTACAACTCTGCAGGGACCCAGGAAAGTGGATCGTGGCCGGGAATGTGGTTTGGTTTTGGCGTGTGCCTTTATTGTGCTGCCACCGAAACCAACCCCTTCCTGGTCCTGATCCGGCCTCTTACCCGCCCCCGTCACCGCCCGGGACCACCCACCAGGTATGTGCCCCTGACTTTCTCCCACCACTTGTGCATACTCATCAGTGCCGGAGGGCATCTGTCATCTACTGGCATGAGGAATTGACTGCTCATCACTTGCTGCAAGCAGGCTCCACTGGCTCTTGTTATTGCACTTTATTTTATTTATTTATTTTTCACATTTTTATACCGCCCTTCCTCCAAGGAGCTCAGAGTGGTATACATATTTCCTCCCCTCCTTTTGTCCTCACAACAACCCTGTGAGGTAGGTGGGGCTGAGAGAGAGTGACTGGCCCAAGGTCACCCAGGAAGCTTCATGGCTGAGCGGGGATTTGAACCTGGATCTTCCAGGTCTAAGTCCGACTCCCAAACCACTATACCATCCTTCTACTACACTTCTAGTGTTGCTGCTGGGGGAAGCATGAAATATGAACTAGTTACACAGGTGCAACTGGTGCAGCTCGTGGCCATGAGCATAGATTGAGCTCAGACTTTGAGTTGCTACAAATGCCCAGTGCTTGCATGATCCTGGGCAAGTGAATATCTTGTATCCTTACTCCACATCTGTAGGATGATGCTATTTCTCCTACGTCAGGGGTCCTGCAAACCTAAACCAATAAATTATTCTGAATTGTGCAAGTACTTTAGGGAGAAGGGCCAGAATTTAGGCAATGAATCTTAAAGTTTTCCTGGTGCAGCTGCAGCTTAAAGTATACTCTTATCCCCAGCAAAAAGGATACAGCTACTCCATGGTACCGGAGGGGACACTGACTCCTCCCCATTTGAGTGGCAGCCGCACTACTCTTACACAGCACATTGCTAGGGTGGATCAAATTAGGGAGCAGCAGAACCAGTTCAGCAGGGTTGGTGGCTCCCTTACAACACAAATTCAAGATTAGAACATTATTATATTGTAAAAAAAAAAAAAAAAACCTTGGGGTTTAGAAAGCCTGCCCATGTACACCGCCTTGAATTAAAGTCGGAGGAGAAATCCAATGACCAAGAAAGGTGGTATATAAATACTGTATATATTATTATATTACACAGGCAGTAGGGATGGGAAAGATAAGATGGCCTCCAAAGGATCAATTCAATTCCTAGAACTGAGCCATAAGCCAGTTGAGTGCAGTGATCTCTACACTAAGGTCATAATCACTGGCAAATGTTAAATGCAAGTCCTGCTGAAACACACACACACACACACACACAGAGAGAGAGAGAGAGAGAGAGAGAGAGAGAGAGAGAGAGAGAGGAGAGAGAGAGAGAGCTGTCTTTTCGTTGCAGCCCCTCTGAACCCTCTTGAACCAAAAAAAATCGAACTCAGTCAAACTGTCTAAAATTAAATCTGCTTAACTCATACCTTTTTTCTGCTGTTCCTTTCTTCCATTGGCACAACCTATGGCAATGCAAATTCATACCAGCAACACTCCCCAAATGAGGACAGAGAATTAATGAACCTTCCTCCCCCTTCTGTTGAAGTAAACATCCCCTTGGTAAGACAGTTTTAAAAGATTACACAGCGCACCAGCAACTGTTTGCTATTTCACTTTGCACGCTTCCCCCTCCCACCCTGTTCCCCCCAAACATAGAACAGATGTTCTGTGTAGAGGGAGCAAGGCTGGCTTTTTGTGTAGCATGCAGAGAGCAAGCAAGTTTCTTTCAGGGGACGTTTAGTAAGGGGTTGCTGTGTCTTGAAATGGTAAGCAAGGTTCCCTCCACCTCATGAATCCTTATGCAACTCAGAAAGTATATGTATGTTGACATTTAAAAACTAGACAACCCCTTCCCACAGATGCTTCTGAGCAGAACCATTGTTCAGAATTACATGGGCTGGCTTTCATATTACGGTACCAAACAGGTTGAGAACCTTTGCGATAGACATACTATAGATAAGGAATCTTGCTAGTGTGTCATCGTCATCGTCGTCGTCCCCCCCCCCCCATGTGATAGTAATTCATGCTAGAGGTTAATTCTAGGTGCAATTGAAACTGGCCTGCTTTTCTGCCTGTGAAATGCTGCCTCACAATTTGGTAGAAATTCATTGCACACCAGTAACCATGACATGAAGTAAGAAAATGAATACGGCACTTGAGCAAATGCAGTTGTTTATACCTGATGCCAGTCTGTGTTTTTCTCGTCATTATTATACAAGAAAAATAAAAATAGGCTTCCAAAAAGGGGAGGGGGAGATTTTTCTTTATATTTCAGTTTTCTGTTGAGGCTTCAAGTATGAAGAATTTAATAATGTTTCAGATGCTTGTCGTTTGTACCATCACATCTGATGTGCCATTCATCGCTGGTGGTCTCCCATGTAGAATGTGATCGAGAATAACTAGATTAAGCTTCTCTATCTATCCATTGGGCAAATTCAAGGTCAAAACTGAGGTCATTAGCAGGTCACGGTAGGAAAACCTGCCACAGATGTCCTTAGCATCTGTCACTTAAGAATAAACAATACACTTTTCTCTAAAGCCTCTCTGCTGCTTTATCTAAATGGTGATAAATATTCAGAAAATGTATAACTCTTTTACAGGTCCCAGTCACGTTCCACCTCTTTGTTGCAAAGAAGATCCTATGTGCGACATTATTATTTCTTTAGTTTGGGGGTAAACAAGAATCAAACATGTGGGCCTGGGCTGTAATAGAGTGTAGATTTGGATTTGATATTGGTCTAAAACTGGTGGATTGGAACCTGACCTAAAGTGAGGTATTAAAAATTCCACTACTATCTTTTAAAGAGAGACAGACAGAAGGAGAGGAAGGAGACAGAAGTCAAAAGACAGAGAGCCAAACAACTTATTAGTTAAGGATGTAATTAGAGCTGATGTGCTGAGCTTTGCTTTACTAAATGGGACTTGTTAGGGTCTGATCCATTTTTATTTTATTTATTTTTCACATTTTTATGCCATCCTTCCTCCAAGGAGCTCAGGGTGGCGTACAAGGTTCCTTCCCTCCTTTTGTCCTCATAACAACCCTGTGAGGTAGATTAGGCTGAGAGATCGTGACTGGCTCAAGGTCACCCAGGAAGCTTCATGGGCCGCTGAGTATGGATTTGAACCTGGATCTTCCAGGCTTAAGTCCAACTCGGGATCAGAACACCTTCCTGGCTCCTATATATATAGGAACTGTAGCATGGGGAGAGGGAGAGCATATTGCCCCTGTCATAGTCCCAGTCCAGATCGCACCCCCCTGGCTGGCTCTTACGCTGGGAGGAAACCAGCGGTATTTCCAACAGCCCATACTATGCTCTATCACTGTATTGTTAATGTTTTCAGCCTAACAGCACGATCCTACACATGTCTACTCAGATGCAAGTCCCATTGAGTTCAGTAAGGGTTACTCCCAGGTAAATGTGTACAGGATTGCAGGCTAACGGCACAATTCTGTCTTTGGCCTCAGTGCCAGCCTAGGGCAGTGGCATTCCTGCGGTAAGGGCTCGACAGTAAGTCACGCCCCAACCTTCTACCGCGTTCACGAACCGGAGTGAGGACGCCCCGCCCCCTCACCATCGGAGCCATTCCGCGCAGCGAAGCTGAACGAGCAGGAGACCCTGCCCGTTCGGCTTCACTGCGTGGAATGGCTCCGACGCCAAGGGGCGGGGCCTCCTCGCTCCGGTTCGTGAACGCGGTAGAAGGTTGGGGCGCGACTTACTGTTGAGCCCCTACCACAGGAACACCACTGGCCTATGGTGTCGCAAACGTGCCGTAAAGCATGTTTGCAGCACCCAGCGAGTAGGTGGCGCTGGTGCCAAGGCCTGCGGCACCCGCCTACCGCCAGGCCCAGCCAAAGGACAGCACCGCGAAGCAGGTAAGCCCCACTCCAAGCAGAGCTGGGCTTGGGGGGAAAGCGGGGAGGGTGCATAATGGGGCGGGAGGGGGCAGAGGGGGCAGATCGGGCCTAGGAGGGGGTGGGTTCAGTGTTCTCATTGGATGCTATATCCTATCCACCCTCCCAGGCCTCCAGGCCCAACATGGGGCTTCTCGGTTCTGCACCGCCAAATTAGGTGGCACAGATCCGAGGAGCCCCATTGCGCAGACTGGTGATTTATTTGGGTTAAGAGGACATTTGTCCTCCTACCCCGAGGAGATCTCCAGCCTGCTGTCTGGGTGCATAGGATATGGCATGGGGCTTCACCCCAGGCCCTATGGCACCCGGATAGGATTGGGCTGAAAGTGTACTCTATTACAGAGGTTTTCAACCTGTAGTACGGGTACCCCTAGGGGTACGCGGACCTCTTGCTGGGGGTACGCCAAGCCCTGTCCCTTATCTGCCCCATCAGCAGCTAATTAAGTGTTAACATGGATTTTAAATTGTGATTATTTTCAGAGCCCTTCCATCTCTCTGATTTTGGTTTTGGGCTTATTTTGGTACTTTGGAAAATGTACTTTGGTGGGGTGGGGAGGGAGGAGCTGATTTTGGGAAGTGTGACTTGGAGAAAAAAAGAGATCCTTGTCTCACTCACTCACTCACTCACTCACACACAGAGAGTTAAATAAGGCATTTTTTCACATTTAAAATTGTTTTAGTACTTTTTATTTAATGATTAATTACCTAATTAATTGATTAATCAGCAGTTAATTATCAGGGGGTACTTCAGAAAATTGGACCGTGATAGGGGGTACCTGGGCCTCTAAAGGTTGAGAACCCCTGCTCTATTAAATCTGGAAGCACAACTCCTTGTTGCAATGCTCAACAATGTGAGATTCTGCTAATGGATGGATGCTGAAAGGAGAATTCCCACCCCTGGTTGTGTTTCTTCTTCTTCTTCCTTCTTCACTGAAGGGCTTAGTTCAAATGGCTGATTGGCAGTTAACATTATAGGACTGGCATAACTGACATGACAGCTCATCAGAGTGAGCCCCTGCCAGCAAGGCCCTGTCCAGCAAAAGAATAAATCCACTGCTGTCACTTTCTCTGCAATTAGTTTCACCACTGAAAATCAACCCATTACGAGTAAGATGATGGCAATGAAGCATTCACATTATGACAGAGCTCTGCTCTGGCAACTGGGTAGGCTTAGGGGTACGCCAAAGAGATGCAGAGGAGGCAGAGGAAAGCGGTTGAAAAATGGGTTTGTAATGGGTCCTCTGTTGGAACATATTTGATCATATTCCTAATGGCAGAAGCGTTTTCTGTCTGCCTAATTCCCAAGCGGTGCATTGGGAGAGGACCCATGAGTCCCTATGGGTCATGAAAGGCCTGAGACTGAATCCCCGCACTGCCAGAGGTCTCTTCTGAGAATGGGCTCCACACCAAGACTCAAGAGCATTTCTGCTTGCAAGTTGGGACTGACAATTGGATTGGTCACACGGAGAAGAGCGCATCCATTATAGTCCTCTGAGTCACAAGCTGGGAACAGGGTATCTTCCCAGAAGAGGCAAACATGAGGCAGATGTTCATGGGAATGTTTCACACGTCCGTCCGTCCATCAATCTATCCATTAACATTGCTGGAGGTGCTCCTATTAAGGTTGCTGCTGCTGTCAGATGTATGCGTTGTAACTCAGGTGCAGCTGACAGCATCACCCACCCCAAAGAAGCGACAGCTGGAAGGCTTCCATGGAATTGCATTGCTAAAGCCACAGGGAGGGAAAACTCAGCCAGGCACATCCTCCAGGCACATCTTTTTAAATTTGGTCATGTCATGAGTTCAGATCAGCAGCACTATGCAGCCAGAAGTAATCACTGGCAAGTACAGTGCCTTTTCTAAGAACAGAAAAGAAAGCACACCACAGTCTTTGGCACCATCTAGCAATCTCACAAGGTAAATCATCGTCTTGAAAGGCAGAAGGCTGAGAAGGCATTCATGGTCTAACAAACAACGAGCAACATGAAGAACCTTTCAGATTTGGTAGGAAGAGGGCTATAAAAACACTTTTTAAGACAGAAAACCGCTATACTTCTATTCTTACAGGAGGAGGTCTGGCTCAGTTGGTAGAGTGACTGTCTCATATATGCCTGGAAATCTAAAGGATGGCAGTTTGAGATGGCTGGAAGTGTCTGTGTCGGAGAGCTGTCGGCACACCGAGCTGATACGTTGCAGAGCCTCTGTGGGGGAGTGGAACTGCAGCTGTGCTTGAGTGAGAGTCAAGGTTGCCTGTCAGCTGAAGCGTGGTGAGGCGAACGCCAGAGAGAGGCTGGACTGTGAAGGAAACCGCCTAGAATGAAGGGTTCTACGAAAAATTAGAACATTATTGTATTGTAAAAAACCCTTGGGGTGTAGAAAGCCTGCCCATGTAAACCGCCTTTGAATTAAAGTCAGAGGAGAAATCTGATGACTAAAGAAAAGGCGGTATATAAATACTGGTTATTATTATACTACTACTACTACTACTACTACTACTACTACTACTACTACTACTACTACTACTACTACTACTATTACTACTGCATAAACAAATCAGCACACAACATTTGCATGGGCTTTGAAGGGAAAGTTGCAAACTGTATTGGATGCCCTTGAAATGCAACTTTACTTTGGCAGTGTGGGTGCTGCTGTCTGGGTGCATGTCAAGACTTCCACCCACATGACTCCTGGCCACTGCAAACCACACAAGCAGTGTTGGTACCAGGTTGCTGGGGGCCTTGGGGCAAAGGCCTCCACTAGGCCTCGCTCGCCATGGTAACCCCACCTGCCCTTCTAATTGTGCCACTGACACAAGTACTGATAATTCAAGTTAGGTTGGCCTAGCAGGCCCCCTGATGGATGTGGGCCATTTTGACCACTGCTCCACCTGGATGACTTCTTATTTCTACACATGCAATGGACCTCTCAAGGGCCAGACATCATGGGTGCAGTTTGTTGTAAATATTTCAGGAAGCTAAGCCATGTTGGCAGGAATATGTACATATACCTGACAGAGTTGCCAGTTTGCCCAAAACAATCCTGTTTCTCCAACTTTTTGCTTTTTTCCCCAAGACAAATGGGAGGCAAAGGTTATTCTCAGGCCATTTTGAGGCCACCATTGGCCTCTGCACTGCTACCAGGATCCCTCCCCTCCATTTTTCAAGGACAGGCAGTCTTGTGTCATCATGACAACCTACCTTGTGTGACATCACCAAGCCCCACTCAGAAATATTGGTTTGGATGTCTCCGACTAGTGTGAGTACTAGGAATGGAAAAAACCTACCGTATTTATTGGCGTATAAAACGCACCGGCGTATAAGACGCACCTTCCTTTTGGCCCTGGGTTTCAAGAAAAAAAGATTTAAAGCATTTTTGGGCCACTTGGCCACTTACTGCTTGGCTGATTAATTAGCTAATTTACATAAATTGCACAAAAATACCAGGATCTCTTTTAAAACACACAGCAATAAGACACATGAACAAAATGCACCAGAATTTAAATCCCAAGTACAAAAAAACCCCAGACTCAACTCTTTTTCCCCCAACCCACCCAATGCACAGTTTCCAAAGTAAAAAAAAAACATTTACCCCAAGTACAAAAAACCCCAGACTCAACTCTTTTTCCCCCAACCCACCCATGCACAGTTTCCAAAGTAAACATAAATCCCAAATACAAAACCCCCAGACTCAACTCTTTCCCCCCCACCTCACCCCACCCCTGCAGTTTCCACAGTAAAAAACATAAAAGTACAAAAAAACCCAGACTCAACTCTTACCACCTTACCACCCCCAGACTCAACTCTTACCAACTCTTAAACAACATAAATCACAAATACAAAAACCCCAGACTCAACTCTTTTCCCCCACCCCACCTATGCAGTTTTCAAAGCCTCCCAACTAGGCCCAGTTCAGACGCTTACCCATGCTGCATTCAAGAGCAGGCCCTCGGCAGCTCAGCTGAACTGAACTGAGCACAGCGCCCTCTGCTGGCTGCTGAGAAGCTCAACTCATGCACGTGCATAAATTAAACCCGACAAACAGCTGTAGATCGGATAGATTAGTTAGGGAAGAAAGCACAAGGGAGCTCTCAGGCTCCAGAAAAACGCTGTAAGGCCGAAAATGCTTTAAAACGGGCAAGGGGGGAAAAGGGATTTTTTAGTATTGGTGTATAAAACGCACCCTACTATTTTGGGTCACAAATGTAGACAAAAAAGTGCGTCTTATACGCCAATAAATACGGTAATTCCTCATTTTTCTTTCTCCTTTGCTCCCTATATCAGCCCAGAAGAGGACTTTCTACAAATGGGATGTTAAAACAAACCCCAAGAGTCCATACATTGGGACATACCCTTAGTTTGAGTAGAGTTCCTCCCATGTAATATTCCTTTCATAATTAGAATGACCATAAACTCAGAGTAGCTCTGAGATTTGCAGTGATACTTCCTTCTGTCCACACCCCTTAATAAGCATGCAACTGGCACCCCATTATATTTATGGACACAGCTCGTCAATGATATATTGCTACTGAATATTTTACTGTGTACCCCTGTATATACATGTGAATATGCAACTGCCATATGGCTTCCCCTCTCCTAGCCATTAGTTAGCAGCCGTTCTCCCTGGCTGCAGAAGAGGGAGGGAGGCAGCATGGCTCACGCCATGGACTTGGCTGGGATCTGCAACCATTTGGCTCCTCCCAGAACTGCTCAGCAGGGGTCACACCCACCTGGTTTTTATGTCACTTGGAAGTCCTGCATAGCTGAATGTGCTGGTTTTCCTCTTTCTTTCCCATCCATTTTCCTTTGCATAACACACCTATCAAATTGTAAGCTTGTGGGCAGGGCTGTGTCACTTTTTTATGGTGCTACAGTGCCTACAACATTTTAGGGAAACTACAATCATAATCATAATCATAATATAGACCAGGCTGTAGAGAACCACACAACTAGTTCCACCTGCAGAAGGGGGTTTTGAGCTTACAGATCTCTGAATACCAGCCAGCCCCTCGTGCATCAAAGCAAGCCACCTTTTTAACGCAGATTTTTAAAAGAAGCTTCCGATACTGCGCATGGAAGCCTTCTGTTTAAAGAAAAAACAACTCCCACATCTCCCTGCGCATGCCCCTGCACTTGGGTGCACCTCAGGTACTTCTTTGTATCCTGGCCATAAAAAGTAAGTGACGCTGAACTAGCGCTAAGAAAGATGTACTTTTGACGTTTGGTTATTTTGTGGTACATTCGAAACTCTGGCCTTAATCTTTGAAAATCCTGTGTTCCCCCCCTTTTTTTTTTACTTAAGGGCGCATGCTATTATGATGAGGATGCTGTTACTGTGTTTGATGTGAGATGAAAAGAAAATGAGTGGTTTTTAGGAAGAGCCTTTGGAGGAGAAAAGAAAGCACGAAAGAAAGCAGTCAAGACGAATGGTTCCTTGCGAGCCTAGAGGCCACACTACCTCCACAGTCAGGCCCAGCCAGAGGTAGTTTGTTTGCAGTAGCACAGATGGTCATGGCTGATAAGGCTTCTTGCCTGAGGCAGGGGAGCTGTTCTTGCTTAGTCCAGTGAAATGCAGCCTTAGATATTTGGAGTGCAATGGCTTTGATATTTTTTTTTCGTTGTAAACTCTTCAAGTTAAAAGGGTGAAAGCTCAATTTACCAACAATATGTCAGACGTCCAAGTGAGCTCCTCCACCCTCCTGCTTCACCCAGCCTGGCTCAGAATATTTTTTTTGTTATTGTTGTTTAAAAGAAATCATTGAACATACATTCCGCTCACAAGCTTACCAATCTCATCTTCGCCCATACATTTCAAATCAAGGCACAGCAGATCTTTCTCATTAATGCACCCAAATCATGCAGATGTCCTTTTTTTGCCCTCTTTGAAGTGACATATGCTTCAATTTATTTTTAATCTTCTAAGTGATGTTGTAAGGAAAGCCGCCCTGTGCGACATATGAAGTTACTATATATATTTCTTTCTTTTTTTTCCATGCTCTTGATCTGGAAAACCCAGTCTCTAGAATCTCATCCTCCGCTGAAAGTATGCCCAAGCGCCACTCAAAAGAAACCAGCTTTTAAAACTTGCAAAGACACCTTCAAAAGCAACTGGGGGGGGGGGGGAGCAAGCAGATAGCATAAGACGTACAATCTCCTACTAAGCATTTTTTTTTTTTTTTGAAATCTCACATCTTCCCCTATTTTTAAATTTTTTTACAGATGTCATTGGTAAAGGGGTGGTGGTGGTTTATCATCTTCTATGCAGAGCAAGAGTGCCCTCCAGTGGTGATTGGAATACCCACATGTTTCCTAAACCCTGAGAAGATGCTGTCTAAGGATAGGCCTCCCACGTTGCTCTGCTTGTTGAAAGATGACCGTTTTAAAATTTAGCCAGCATGAGCTTCTTGCACAGCATTACTTCTCACACACACGAGAATGTCAAAATGAGTTCATATCAAGGAGGATATTTAGAAAATGTTTATTTTAATCTGTGTTTGCACCTGTGAGGATATGTCGTAACTCTCATGGCCCAACCCAGCCGCAAGCAGAATGTGTGTTTTGCTGGTGGCAACTGCTGTAAAGCAGCCATAAAGGGTGCTCTGGCAGCATGCAGAGTAGCGCACTGTAGGAGCGCCGGTGGGAGGACTGAAGCATCCCCGAGCCTGCTGGAGGAGCACACTGGACCCACTGAGGCAGGTAGGACATCGGAGGAGGTGAGAGGGGGGTGTGAGGGAAGGCAGAACGGGGCAAAACTGGGTGGGAGGGGCAGAATGGGGCAGGGAGGCTGCAGGAGGGGGTGGGTCTGTGATACCCAGTGTCCTGTTAAAATGAGAACTGTGGCCAAAAAGGAAACTGTTTATTGCCATGAGGCTTTTGAGATAACCTGTGAGCTGTGACTTTGGATGAACATGTGCCAGACTGGACTGTGTTGTGACACAATGCGAGGGTCCTGCCGATTGTGTTCCTGCCAGGAGCCATGCTGTAAGGATTTCCCCAAGGAACCAGAGGGAAGGAATACCTGAGCAGCAGACTCCATTTTAACATGTGTCCAAGAAGTTCTCACTGACTCTGCTCTGCATCCCCCCCCCCCCACTGATACGTTTCTGGGAGAAGACAATAGAGAGGACATTCCAGAGACTTGGCTTTGTCAGCAGACTCCATTTCGCCATTTGGTCAAGCTCTCACAAACAACTCTGCATCCCCCCACTGTTATGCTAAATATGTTCCGAGGACAGGAGACCACCTGGAATGGCCCATCCAGACTCTGGGGAGCCCGCTTTGTCTAAAGCCAGCCCTGTAATGGCTGGGCAATCAAAACAGATTACCCTTCTCCTCTGCCCCATTGTTTATCTATAGTTTTTACCCTGAGGTGTACTGGAGGCCCATTCAAGGCCCATTCCTCCCATTTCCCCCTCCTCCCATTTTCATATGTGCCTAAGGTATCCTCCTCCTTTCTTCCCCCATGTGCTCTTAGTGCCCCCAGGATATGTTTTGCCCTATAAAAAGTAGAGGCAGCAGCCTGCTAGCCCCTCTTGCATTCTGAATTCTGGTGAGCTCTGTGCTTCATCTCTCTGCCTCCTTCCCTCTTGCTGTCTTGCTTCCTTGTTCCTCAGTCAGCCACTCTGTAGGTTTCTGAACCTTGCTGTGCAGAGCCTCAGAGCCATTTTGTATCTCCCTCCTCTCCTTGTGCTCTGCTGGTTGGAGCCCAAAACCTCCACTCCTCCTCCTTCTCTCTCTCTCTCTCCCAATATTGCTGCAGCCAAAGGACAACTCCTCTCCAGGAAAAGGTGATTATTACCCCCAACGCTTCAAAGGGAATCCTGCTAATGCGAATGTCTCTGTCTTTTCCAGCTGAATTCCTAGAACTGTATGATGTGTATGATTGTATTTTTGTATGAATCTGCCTGAATTATTTAGTAAATATTGAAATTAACTACGTGTGTCCTCAATATTATTTAACTGAACTCTGGAAGCCCAACTCTGGTATAGCTGGTCTAAAGATCCCTGCTCAATACCAAATTGCCATTTTTAAGCTATTCCCCTAATTACCAGGGCAATTTTGGTAACATCTGGCAGCGATGGCATGCGTCAGATCCTATCCCCTCCGTGGGCAGCTTCCCTGCCCCCTTTGTCTCCTCAGACATACGCCAGCTAAAGAGCTGGCATAGGTTCGAAGAGGTCCATTGCAGAGCAGGAGGCTTACAAAGGTGTAAGGGATTTAAATCCCCTTTCCCCTCCAACCCCCCCACCCTCCCGCTGGATACAGCACACCCATTTTTAGATGGTTCTCACATTAGCTTTACAGTATTGATATAAACACACACAAATAATTAGGACACATGTAGCTACCTTCATAAGTACACATGCACAAATATTCTAACACAAAATATTAGAAGTGTAAGGAAGAAAACTTGTTTCATTTTGGAATTGGAAGCCTTGGTGTCCATTTGGGGCAACACACGTTCAGCTCATCATGTTTCCTCCCATTTTCATTTCCTCCTGTTTGCTTTTGTGGTCAAGGGAGCAGCAGGCTCATCTTGTAGCAGGCCAAAATGGATTTTTTTTCCTCCTGATTTTTAAACTCTACGTTCACAGGGAGCATCAGAACTCCTTCCAGCAGCTTCCTCTGAAGGTTGCTATGTTTTATCCAACAACATCCAGAAGTTGTGTTGGTCCAGGGCACTGTGTGTGTGTGTGTGTGTGTGTGTGTGTGTGTGTGTGTGTGTGTGTGTGTGTGTGTGTGTGTGTTGGGGATATCATATCATATGGCTTCTGCTGATAGCATATGCCATGTTTTTGTGGTAGCAGGCCTGTTGTCTCCCCCAAGTCCCCCAGACTTATACCGTGCCTGATGCTCCTTTTGAAACTTGCAGAGTTTAAAAACAAATGAAAAAAGAACTTCACCCATAGAGTTCAAACCAAGGTACAGCAGATCATTCTCATTAATAAACTCAATTTATGCAGATGCTCCCCCTTGCCTTTTTGATGTGACATATGCTTCAATTTCCACACAGGTTGCAAACACCGTTTGTGATGGTTAGCTTCATCCTGGCCCAGAAAAGTTGTTGTGAGCTTATATACCTAGATGCCATATCCTTATGAGTGGATATGGAGAGGGAAGAATGGCAATGAAGCAGAGATGGGTGACGTACTAGGGGCAACAGCAGCAGATCCAACTCAGATAACAAGGATATTCAGAGGTCTGGAGAACAAGCCCTATGAGCGAAGGTTGAGGGAACTTGGTATGTTTAGTCTGGAGAAAAGAAGGCTGGGGGAGAGAGGGGATACGATAGTGCTCTTCAAATACCTGAAGGGCTGACATATTTAAGAAGGAACACATTTGTTCTCAACTGCCTCTGAGAGTGGAACTAGATCAAATTGGTTCAAATTGCAAGAGAGGATGTTCCGGTTGGACATCAGGAAGAAATCCTTAGACGGTAAGGGCAATTCGACAGTGGAACCAATTACCAAGTGAGGTGGTGCATTGTCCCTCACTGGAGATCTTCAAGCAGAGGCTTGACAGACACCTGCTGGAGATGCTCTAGGAGGATTTCCTGCTATAGACAGGGTATGTGGACTAGATGACCTTGTGGGTACCTTCCAACTTTATGATTCTATGACCACTAAATACTTCGGGTTTATCATCTCCAATTCAAGGACTGTACTGTATGCTCAAAACTGTGCTCCAAGAGATGGTTGAGTCATGATAACAAAGACCTAGAAGAGAATAACCCCTAGAAGAGATTATACTTCATGTAGACTAGAGCAATCGCTGAAAGAATGCCTTTTATAACATTTGCCTGCAATGCTAAAATAAAAAGGCTTTTATATTACCTGAAAGCCTTCTACTGATAGTGAAATTTGTGTTGTATCTCTAACCTATGATCCTGAAGGAAACAAAAACCACTGTTTTTCTTGCAGAACTCAGATCAGCACAAGTTACAGAATCGAACGAACAGCTCCGTCTCAGGTACTGAATTCCAACCAAAGAGCGTTTCTTGTGACTTTGGGTATTACTTGAAGGGCAGTCAGCCCAATGCACAGGTAGCTTCAGCATTGAGCCAACAGCACGTTTTGGTAATGTAACAATGTCCAAAGGGGAACTTTCACAGGGGTCTCTATTCAGGTGTATATGCAGAGACTCCATGCACAAGTTCCCCATTGGAAATGACAAGAAGCACTTACAACCCCTCCAAATAGAATTAACTGTGCATTCAGCTGGTGATGCTTAATGTGTGAAGCTGAGTGCTGGTTGTTGTTTTAGGAGTTCTCGGTTGGGTACACTAATACACACAACCAGCAGTGTCACATGGAAGCAGTCGTCCCCTGCCCTTTCAAGGGCATTTCCCCTGAACATTTATTCATTCAGTAGTCAGATTCCCAACAATACAGGAAACATTGCCACCTAGTGGTACACACATGATAAAGCAGCTAGAAATGTTTTAAAATGTAGGTGCCACCTGTGCACATTCTGCTATGACCTCACACAAGAAAGGGGAAGACTGCGAGAAGGGGAAGATTTCTCAAAAGTACAATTCTTATTGGAAAGCAGTGGGATTTCCGCTCTTAAACCCCTTAAATGCTTCTCTCAACTCAGTTCTCAAAGGGACTGACTATGCAAGGGGGGTGATATCAATTATGCTGCCAAATGAACCTTTAAAAATGGACACTTTTTCTTTACAGAAGCATATCAGCGGAGATATAAATTGCAACTTTTTGCAAGGCTAGCATCACGCACGCCTGGGATATAAATAAAGGAGACACAAGGGCCAAACTCTCTATTTTTTTAAGGGCTCACACAATGGGCAGCAAAATGTCAAGACAAATGGGACAAAATGGCTGGTGTACACTCAGCTAGGAACAATACATCTTTTGAGAAGAGAAGCTTTCACTAGAGGGATGCTGAATGTGTTCCTTGACTAGATTACTCTTCTCCAACAAAGCTCACAAAATCAGCCCACGAAGCAATTGATGGAATAATTATGGGTGGGGTGGGGGGGAGGGTTGGCGTGAACTTGGCTAAAAAAAATGATACAGGATAAGAGCCATCTGTTCATTACTGTCATTAAGTTACAGTTTGTGCTGAAACTCCATGATATTTTCAGGAGCTTTGAAGCATAACTCAGCTTGAAGGGTAATTTCAGTCGGAGCGTACAAGGCAACAGCAGACAGCGAGTGTGATAGAATCTCTTGCCAATCTGACTGGAAATGACTCTCCGGGTCTGAAAGAAGCGGGAGGGGAAGAGGAGAGAGAGGGAGCTGACAATGCCACGTTCCTTTAGAGGAGTAACCTGAGTCGGAAAGACCCAGCAAACGCACCACGGTCTGTGTATCCCGACTCTAACTGCAGGCAAGGAGGAGACTTCTCTATTTATACAATCTTCAGGAATACGTAAACAGAGCTTGGGGTCCCTGGCTTCTGCGCGCAGCAGTGAGGGCACGCAAGCACTCCTAGGGTATCACAAACATCAGCCAGGTGTTCCCCATATGTCTGTTTATTTTAGTGCTTCCGAAGCGCAAGTCAAGCGGCTCTCTTCAGAGGTTCTGAAAAAATTAAAAAATGGACAGAGCTGCAGCGCCATTGAAAAGAGGAGAGACAGATGTTGTTTAAAGTGAACAGCAGAAACAGCCAGGACTAATGTTAGGGCAAGGCCTATTCTAGGCGGCAGCCAAGGGTGAGCCTTTCTAAGGGATGGCATGATGGCAAGAAGTGAGTCCCCTTCAGGGAAGGAAAAAAGAATACGGTTGAGCACCTGCTTTGCACAGGATCCCAGGCTCCATCGCCATGTAAAATATCCCCTTGGAGTACAACCCATCACCTATATATGGTCGCCCTCCAGCTGTTCTGCAAACCTTCTGTTTTCTCTACCAGCCTGTGACTAGTGGAGGTCACATGACTCCAGTACTAGAACGCAGCTTGGCATTGTCATGATAGCCAAGTTTGAGTTGTTCGAGAGGTACGGTATACTTTGGAACTACATGCTGCCATTTTTCATCACCTAAAGTTCCGCTGTTATAACTCTTTAACGGTAGCATGCGCAGCAAGCGCAGTACACCCCTGGTGGCCATGTTGGAATCACCATCACAAATGGCACACTGCTTCTGCTGAGTGGCGGCAGCCATTCTGGATTCTCCCAGCACTGGTAAGTTGGCAGGGAAGGGAGGGCAGTGGGCAGGGAGGGGGAGGAATGGGGGAGTTTCTGAACGGGGAGGGGGTGGTCAGGAGGTAATTTGGGGGAGGGAGGGGGTGGCTCCCAGTGGCACCGACATGCGCCAGGATCCTATCCCTTCACCCATTCCATCTCCCTTACTCTCCCCAAATGTATGCCAGTTCTAGAGCTAGCATAGGTTCGGGAAAAGTTCCCTTACCTTGAGGAGGCCTCTGGTACTGCCCCGTACCGTAGGATAGAGTGTGCACCCTGTTGGTATGGCTGCATCAGTTCTGGTGGCGGGGGATAGGACTGGGGGCCTTAATGTATCATGAGCTACATACTGTCTTTCAGGTAACTCTTGGGAAAGATGATGTCCTAATTAACTAATGCTCCTAGGCAGATTTCACAGTTTGCCTCCTGCTCAGCCTGATGCTTCTTCTCACCAAAGGTCCTTTTGAAAAAAGTTTCAAAGGCAGCACCTGAGCACTCCTGCTGTAGGAGAGGTCCTAGAGCTCTGCTCCCTGCTACCTCTCCATTACACCCCTGCTTCCAAACAAGGTTGCCAGTTTTCATTGCTCGCCAAGGGTTAGTACTGGCACCCACACTAAACAAGGGGTTGAATAGGTTACACGTCAGTAGGCAGTGGTTGCCAGGGCCAGCCCAAAGCCTTCTGACACCCGAGGCAGAATGTCAAGTGCTGTCCCCTTACCCAATGATGTGCCAGCAACCTCTGCTTCTCCCACTCTCCAATGCTCTAGCTCAGCACTCTCCTCCCTCCGCATTTCTCTTCCAATCCAGGGAGTGGAAGGAGAAATAGGAGCTGTGGAGGCAAGTAGCAGGGATGTGGATCAAGTCTCTGGGTCTAAGTCTCAAGTCAAGTCCCAAGTCTTTGTCCCCAAGTCCCAAGAAATTTGGTTGCGAGTCCCTCTCTATTTGATGGGGAAAACGGGTTTAGACCTGAATAAAATACAACTTTTCGTAAAAGGCTCCAAGTCTCAAGTCAAGTCTTTCAAGTCTTTTACAATCGCCGAGTCAAGTCCGAGTTGAGTCATTGATGTGACTTGAGTCCGAGTCAATAGACTCAAGTCTACATCACTGGCAAGTATGCAGACAGAGATGAACACCCCGCCACCAATCTGTTGCTTGAAGTGACTGCTTCAGTTGACTGCATGGATGGGCCGGCCCTTGTAGTTGCAGATCAGCAACTCAGTAAAGCAGTGGTCTTAAACTGAACTCAAGCTGTGTGTCCCCTCTCTTGAGTCCAGGGCAAGCAGCCCACACAATTGACCTCATATCATAAGAACATACGAACGTAAGAAGAGCCCTGCTGGATCAGGCCAAGTGCCCATCTAGTCCAACTTCCTGTATCTCTCAATTGCCCCACCAGATGCCTCAGGGAGCACACAAGACAACAAGATAACCTGTATCCTGTCGTCACTCTCTTGCATTTGGCATTAAGAGATAGCCTATTACATGGCTTGTAACCTGTGATGGACTTTTCCTCCATAAATGCAGCGGTGTGAAGTGCTATCAGATTGAAATGGCTTGTGTTTACTTTTGTTGTCCAGTTGCATAGGATGTTAACAATTACCTTGGCCCCTGATACCATATTTCAGAGAAGTTGGTGTGAGAATTTAAACGGAGGACATTCCAGTTCAGTAACTCATCCTCCGAACCATTATATCACACAAGTTTGCATGCTTTCCTCCTAACAGTGAGATTGCAAAGAATAAACATCGGAGCCAACCAAATGCCAAGGCAGTAAATTTCGCTACGAGTTTTAAAGGGCCTCTGAGGGGTCATTCTTTTGAAGCTTCTGTGCTCTGCAGTCAAGACAAGCAAGCTGCAAAATGAAAAGCATTGGCTGGTTTGCCGAGGCCGGCACGATCCCTAGAGCCATTCCTTGCGGGAGCTGATGGGCTGACAGAGGATTATGTCATTCTGCTCACTTAACCTGCT
The DNA here is from genome assembly GCA_026170595.1 of Plestiodon gilberti rubricaudatus. Classification (NCBI taxonomy): domain Eukaryota; kingdom Metazoa; phylum Chordata; class Lepidosauria; order Squamata; family Scincidae; genus Plestiodon; species Plestiodon gilberti. The sequence continues at coordinate 117,044,155 of JANXHW010000001.1, forward strand.
CCACACAGCAGCAAGTCAGTGTTTTAGCCTGAAAGAAGGAACTGGCAGAAGAAAAAGATTGGGAAAAAACACAACCCTTTCTCTCCTAGTATGCTTTAAGAGGAATGAAACACATACTTCCAGTGTGGCAGCTGTAATTAATTCCATTGAGGGCTCCTGACGACACTAAGCAAACTTCTCAAATGTCTGTCTTGCTGGATTAGCAGCCCTGATATCTCCAACTGGATATGGATTCGTGGTGAATTCTATTACCTTCAACTTATGGCAGTGGCAGGCTTCTGAAAAGAAGAAAAGTGTAGCAATTAACACTATCAGTTCAGAATCCAATGGAAAAATTAATTCAGGAGGAGTTTGGAAAGTCACAACATAGCTAGTGGTAGCAATTTTCAAATAAAATGAGGGGAGAAAAAAATGTTATTTGAATATGTAGGCTGTGATCCTAAATACACAGTCTGAAAGGGAATTATACTATGTGAGTTGGACAACATCAAAGTGTCTGTAGGGCTGGAATGCCAGTCACAAGTAGGCATCTAAAGTGAGGTTTAATTTTAAAATTAGAAGTTCCCAGTTTAAGTTCTCATGGAAGCTGCATTCTTTGATTCTATAATCTTCAGAAAAGAACCTAAACATAATCTTGCTAACCCAGACTGAAGGTATATCTCATATTTTATCTTTAAATGTGGACATCAAGATGCCCTTGGAAGATCACGAACAGGGCATGAAAACAGCTGTCATTCCAGCATGGGCGTCACTGGGGCGTGGCGGGGGGGGCGGGCCGCCAGGGGGTGACGCGCGTCATGGGGTGACGCGCGCACCCCCTCGCGCGTCACCTCCGTGACGCGCGTCGCCCTCCGGACGCTCCGAGGCCGGCCCGGGAGCCGGCCTCGGAGCGTCCGACCCCGTCGGCGCTCCAGGGCCTTCTGAACGAAGGCCCAGGCAGCGCGTCAATCCGGGTATTTCCCGGATTTTCACGCATGCCCAGACCCGTTTTGAGGGCAAAAAGCCTCGGAGCGTCCGGAGGGGGGCGACGCGATGCGGGGGGGGGAGCCGGATGGCCCCCTCCCCCCGCGCCCATAACGTCGCGCCCCTGGGGGGGGTGACGCGCGTCCCCGCACCAGGGTGACGCGCGTCTAGTGACGCCACTGCATTCCAGACGGTTTGGCCCCAGTATTTGTTAATCAGAGCTATAATGTCTCTCAGGATGTGTTCCATTGTAGCTACCATTGCTAAAAGTCATGAACAGACCCACAGCCCAATCCTGCCTAGGTTGCACCGGCCGTTTGTTCGTCCCCTTCCCCTGGTGTAAGCCCCGGCAGCCCCAATAGGCCTCCTCGGATGCGCGACAGCTATTTAGCTGGCATATAACTAGGGAGGCCATGTAAGGCCAGTGAGGCCCGGGAAGGGGGTTGGGATATGGCACAGCACGGCGCTGATATCCCACTCCCTGGCCTTGCCGGCCAATTGCCCCTCGCCCCCTCCCCTGCCACCCTGGCCTGCTATCCCGCTGCCCAGTGCAGGACTTACAACGCGGACTGATTTCAGTGTGCCCAACCCTATCCTTGCCACTCTAATAGTGGGAGAGTTCTGGCAGCAGTAAAGACAGGCATCAAACACAGAAGTCCGAGTCGTATGTGCCTCTGGTTAAAATGATTAGCCAGTCCAGCAGGGGTCTGGAGGGCGGTGGTGTGAGTGGTGCCAGCCTCCGCACCAGCGCTGCTTACACCCGAAATTTACGGCAATTTCGCTACACCGTAGGCCGGCAGAGTACTTGCTCCACCAGTCTAAACATAGGCAGGATTGTGCTGCCATTCTGCATGATTGTATCTGTGTTGGGGAGATATTGAGCCAAACTCATTGTGTTTACTCAAGAGTGAGAGAAAGACACTCTGTGCATTCTCAGTGGTATTGACATGTACCAGGTCTGATGCCTGGAATTGCAAAAAGGTTTCAGGGGCTGTGGTGAAATGCTGAATCAAAAAAGCCCTGATTAAAATGTTAAGTGCCTATTACAATTAGTGGTCTCAAATTGGGAATGTCAGTTCTAGCCTTATGTGCTTATAAACAGAAGTACAGAGCTGAGCCTGTATGAACCCAGGATCAGACTACAAGCACAGTACAGTACCATGAATTCTAGGAAAGCAACCAGAGCTCATAATTAAACCGAGCTTTCAACAGACTAGCTTTGGGGAAGAGGGGACAGGTTTATGAGGTCTTGGAAAGTTGTATTTGGAGACTGTGCTTAATGCCTGTGCAACTCACAGAAGGCTGCAAAAACTTGTTTCTGCATTTTGTCAGTCTAAGCAGCCTAAGAAGATGCTGACAATAAAAGCTTATTTTTGACAGCTATGCAGAGGCCTCCTGAGGGGAGATAAATGAAGGGAAGAGGCTGGCTTCCCCCTATTTACACACACACACACACACACACACACACACACACACACACACACACACACACACACACACACACAGAGAGAGAGAGAGAGAGAGAGAGAGAGAGAGAGAGAGAGAGAGAGAGAGAGAAAGCTAACACCCCACCCAACTCACTGGAGCCAAAACTATGTCCGGCTGCAGGAGCTTTCTTTCTTTTTGGAGACATCCCCCATAACGTAATTAACACTGGCCAATCATTTTAACCAGAGGCACATATGAGACTCGGACTTCTGTGTTTGGTGCCTGTCTCTGACTGCTGCCAGAGCTCTCCCACTATTAGAGCGGCAGGGATAGGGCTGGGCACACTGAAATCAGCTCCTGCAGTCCTTATGCAGGGCCCTGTTGCTGCCAGTGAGAGTTATTCCATATTCCCCTTCTCAACCACGTTAAAATGAAGCGCAATGCTCAACATGAGGATTATGTCCCCTTTTTCACCCTTTTACTGGTTCCCACTTTGTCCCTGAGATCCGTCGTCCATTGCACAGTTCTTTGCAGGGTTGGCCCAGCTGTGAGGCTGCTGGCTGGAGCGCCTGCTTGGAGCAGCAGGCTGCAGGAGGTGGCAAACGGGCAGGGGGAGGTGGTGCCTCACACCCACCTGCCGTTTCCCCCAACCCTCCTCCTGCCCAGTCACTCCAGGTGATGGAGGAAGAGGACAGCTATAAGAACAGTGTGTGTGTGTGTGTGTGTGTGTGTGTGTGTGTGTGTGTGTGTGTGTGTGTGTGTGTGTGTGTGAGAGAGAGAGAGAGAGAGAGAGAGAGAGAATTTGGCACTGCTTTGGGGCGCCAGATTGGCTTAAGGCTGAGCTACATTACAGGCAGAGGCTCTGCCGCAGCCTCTGCCTACGCGCTTGGAGCGGGGGAGTGTCTTCCCGCCTGTTGTCCCTCCTGTTGTCCCGCCTTCTTAAGAAGGTGATTGGAGGTAGTTCAGATTGGCATGCAGCCACCCTCCCCCCTCTCCTACGATTGGTAGGCTGCAGTAGCTCCGCGATACGCCCCCTAGCTCTGCAAGCCCACCCCCTCAAAAGTAGGATTCCAGTTTGAGGTACGCGCCGGGAGTGCGGAGATCGCAGCGGCAACGCTTGCTTCAAAAATGTCGTCAGAAGCTCCGCGATGCGTGTAATGTAGCTCAGCCTTTAGGCTGCCCTGGTCCTTTGCACCTGTTTGACAGGCAGGGTTGCCCTAGTTTTGTTTTCAAAATTCTGCTGCCTTGAGTTGTGTGCATCTGAGCACATGCTGAGTACCTTTCCTTTGTGTTGGGAAGTATCTTCCTGTTCAGAAACAGACCTATATATGAGCAGTGTGTTCAGAGCAATTTCCCTTTCTGATGGGGAAGCCGTTTTGAAAGAGGAATAAGAGTGCCTGTGAGCATGTACAAAGGAATAGTGAACTGGGTGGTGCAAAACATATCTTCTGTGTTTCAAAAACGCACCTTCTAGAAAGGAGGAAAAGAACCATGAAAAACTACCTCACACATTTCCCCCACTCCCCACCCCATTTTACACTCTCCTGTTTTGGCAGCCAGTCAGGCAGATGAAATTGTGGCCAACAGGAAACCCTTTTTACAGGAGTTTCGTATTGTGTTGTTACTGCTGCATTCTGTCTGAAGAGAATACAGCTTGCAGCTCCAATGTTTGTATGCACTTTACAACAGCAGCAGCCATTTGCTTGCTGGTTTACTACCTTTCAATCCGCCACAGGGGTCTTTTACTTCGCCATTTATATACAGTGTTCTGCATTATAGCAAGAGCTGCTGCACCACCCATTAAAAGCTGGATTCCATTTTGCAGTACCAGCTTTGCTTGTGCTGCAAGATAAACACAACCTTTCAGTGGACGCTGTGCAGCTCTTTATATGGTTGTGGTTGTAAAGCGCTCGTCCCCTTATCCATGTGCTGCGGAGAAATGAAGAGTGCAATCCCATTACTCCCATTTACTCAGGAGTAAGCCTGGTGAATCGGCTGCATGGAACCAAGCTTCATTCATTACATGATATCTAATGTGAAGTTTTTAGAGGCCTTTGGGCTGAATACCAGCAGCGTTATCTCAATTTAGAACATACTGTATATACTCTTCTCCCTTTCTCTAAGCTGGCGCTGATCGTTGGCTTAGTAAAGCAAATGTAGGGTTCTTCTATGTACATAAATCATAGAATGCTGAATCAGCAAGAGATGTTTTAAATTATCTGCAAAGTCTGGGCATTGCTGAGGATTTCGCTAGGATGTCATTTTCGTTATTAGCAGCCACATCTTTTCCCCACTCTCCCCCCCAGGAGCTCAGGGCAGTGAATATGGTTCTCCCCACCTACCCATTTTAACCTCCAAACAGGTGGGTTTAACCTCCAAACAGGTGCAAGGTGGGTTAAATGAAGAGCCCAGACCCTAGTCTAACACGGCCACTACAGCACACATGCTTGCTAATAATATACAATTAATACTTGGCTGATAGTGGCCGAGAGACTGAGCTATGAATCAGGACTTCTCCAGGTCAAATCTCACTTCTGCCGTGAATTCCCTTGATGGTCTGAGGCAAGTCATTCCCACCCACCTCAGTTGTCCTCTTCTGCAGTATAGGGATAATACTTACTTTACAGCGATGTTTTAAGCACAACATCAAGATAATGCATGCAGTGTGCTTTACACATTTTATTATAAAATCACTTCTGAGCTGCCTGATTATTTACAAGTTCAAGGACTGGCTGGATCGGATGTTGAAAAGAGCTTCAAGAGAATCAACAACCCCACACAAGAGTTCTTGACTCACTTTCTTTCAACTTGGGCTAAGTCATCAGCTAGAAAGATAGCAAGGCCATCATCTCTAGTGAGGGGAGCTCACAGTTCCATAGAATGGTTTGTGAAAAACCAAAGGTGAACAACAATGGAGAATTCATTGTACCTGTAAACAGGAGTTGCTTTTGCAGGGTAAAAGCCGTAGAATAGCAGCTGCTGGGTTTTGATTCTCATAAGGCAGGGGTGGGGAACCTTTGGCCCGCGGGCCGTTTAAGGCCCCTGAGGCCATCCGGTTTGGATTGCTGAGAGCTTGCTGGAAGGCCGCCGCATCGACCTCCGGAGGCTCCACGCTCGGCCTTCGGAGGCTCCACACTCAGCCTCAGGAGGCTCCGCACATCACCCCCGAAGGCCGGGAGTTCGGCGCCTCCTCCTTGGCCGCTGGCTCGGCCCCTTCTGACCAGTCCCTCGTCAGCGTTTTTGCACATGCGTACAACGCCGATGAGGGCAAAAGGTTACCCTCTTACTTTCATCGGCATTGTACGCATGTGTGAAATCGCCGACGAGGGACTGGTCAGAAGGGGCCGAGCCAGCGGCCAAGGAGGAGGCGCAGAGGCCCTCTCCCAGCTTCCGGGCGTGACGCGCGGAGCCGGCGGTGGCCTCGGACGGTGAGCGTGGAGCCTCCGGAGACCGGTGTGTGTGTGTGTGCGCGCGCGTGCGTGTGCAAATAAATAAATAAATAAATAAAAATTCGGAGCGGCCTTATGGCCGGCCCGCAAACAAAATTGTAAAACTTAAAATGGCCCTTGACAGGAAAAAGGTTCCCCACCCCTGTATAAGGCCTCCAACATTCCTGAGTTGTTTCATAAAAAAAAGAGAAAATGCATTCCATCATAGACCCCGACTAATCCATAAACAACCCAGCTTAGCCATGTAGGGAATGTCATTTTTCAGGCTGCCTTCCAAACCTTATGCCAGTCAGGCTGCAACTCTGGCTTTGCTCAAAGGAGGGTGCAAACAGGGGCAATTCAACCCAATCTGCCACCTGAAACAGCGCTCTATTCCACCACTGACCCACTTGCCCCCAACAACACATGTGCCAACACCACCATGTTACCCAGTAGTATCCTTTTAAAATGAGAACTGTGGCCAAAAAGGAAACTGTTTATTGCCATGAGGCTTTTGAGATAACCTGTGAGCTGTGACTTTGGATGAACATGTGCCAGACTGGACTGTGTTGTGACACAATGCGAGGGTCCTGCCGATTGTGTTCCTGCCAGGAGCCATGCTGTAAGGATTTCCCCAAGGAACCAGAGGGAAGGAATACCTGAGCAGCAGACTCCATTTTAACATGTGTCCAAGAAGTTCTCACTGACTCTACTCTGCATCCCCCCCCCCCACTGATACGTTTCTGGGAGAAGACACTACAGAAGACATTCCAGAGACTTGGTTTTGTCAGCAGAATCCATTCCATTTGGTCAAGCTCTCACAGAATCTACTCTGCATCTCACCCCCCCCCCCCACTGTGATGCTAAGTATGTTCCTAGAAGAAACAATACAGAGGGCCACCTGGAATGACTCCACCCAGCCTCTGATTTTGTCTTCTTAAGTACCAGATCATCAAACCATCTCCCCTCATCTCCCCTCATCCTCCCTCCCAATGTATATGTATGTATGTCTCCACCCCCACAGTTCTACCTCCTTTTGCAGCGTAAGACCCCAAGAACTCCTCCCCTGTGGGTAGGCTTAAAACGCAGGCTACCAGCCTGCCACCTCTCTTCTTTTTGCATTCTGGAAATAGGTGTAAGGTGAGCACTGGCGTCACTGTAGCGTGGCGGGCGGGGCAGGCCTCCGGGGGGTGACGCGCGCCAAGGGGTGACGCGCGTCACCTCCGCGACGGTGCGCGTCACCCTCCGGAGGCCGGACGCTCCGAGGCCAGGGAGCGTCCGGCCCGGCCGGCGCTCCAGGGCCTTCTGAAAAGAAGAGGCCCTGGAGCGCTTGCGTTAAAACGCGAACTTTGAAGATTTTCGCACATGCGCAAACCCTTTTCTGAGGGCAAGGGCCTGCCCTCTTGCCCTCAGGAGGGTCTGCGCATGCGCGAAAATCTTCAAAGTTCGCGTTTTAACGCAAGCGCATTGGGCCTCTTCTTTTCAGAAGGCCCTGGAGCGCTTGCGTTAAAACGCGAACTTTGAAGATTTTCGAGCATGCGCAGACCCTCCTGAGGGCAAGAGGGCAGGCCCTTGCCCTCAGAAAAGGGTTTGCGCATGCGCGAAAATCTTCAAAGTTCGCGTTTTAACGCAAGCGCTCCAGGGCCTCTTCTTTTCAGAAGGCCCTGGAGCGCTTCCCGGCCGGCTCCCGGAGGGTGACGAGCGCCGGAAAAGGTAAGTGAGTCGGGGGGGGGTGAGTCGAGGGGGTGACGTGCGTCCCCCGCTCTGGGGTGACGCGTGCCACAGTGACGCCACTGAAGGTGAGCTCCGTGCTTCATCTTATCTCCCTCTCTCTGCTTCCCTCCCTTTTCCCCCTTCCCTCCCCCCCCTCTTGACTTGACTTCGTTCTCAGTTCAGACCCAATTTGCTTCTTCCTCCTTTTTCATTCACTGGTGTGTCAGAACTACAGCATGTGCAGCCAAGGTGAACTCTCCAGGATTATTAGGTGACTATGACCCAAGTAAATCAAGATCCCTTCTAATTCTTTGTACTTCTACCTAAGTTCCTAGATCTGTATGCTTTGGAGTATGATTGAAGTGATGCATATTGAACTGTATTTTCTTTTTGTATGATTCCTGCCTGAACTATTTAGTAAACATTGGAAAGCAACCACGTGTGTTCTCAATATTATTTAAAACGGAATTCTGTGAAGCTGGACTCTGGTATACACAGGTAAAGATCCCAGAACATGCTAAATTGCTATATTTAAAGCTATTCCCCAAAATAACAAGGCATTTTGGCTAACAACCACCATTGCGCACCAGCACCTCCCACTCCTCTTTGCCAGTGTGTGCACAACCCACACTCCTTATTGTGGTTGTCCTCCTGCTGGTTAGAGTAGGATTTGGAGCTGGAAGGCTTCATTTACATTCTGGAGGTGTGAAAACTCTATTTGTATTTAAGGAACAAGCACATTTTAATTCAAATTTGGAGAACTGAACTACAAAGGTTAAGGGGGGCAGGGCCCATGAGAGGGAGGGTAAAGGGGGTAAATTGTACCTGGGCCTAGGGTCAAAAAGGGAGCCCGGGAACCAAAGGAGGGGACCCAGAAATTTCCTGGGATCTCAACTGGCCTTGTGGAGAGTGAAAGACAGAGGCCGGGCCAACCAGGAGGGCAGGTCTACCGGGCAGGGAGACCTGGGCTGGGTGCTACATCGGGAAGCCTGGTAGACCTGGGTTCTGGAGACTTTTTCAGCTATTGCTGCCCTCCCCTGCCCTGTTTTGCCCCCTCTCTCTTTGAGAAGGGCCCCCCTTATAAAATTCCTCTCAGATGGAGGCCCTAAGGGTGTGACTACATGGTTCAATGAAAAGTGTGGCCTTCCGGGCCTCTGGATCTGTGGCCTCAGTCTTGAGTCCTGTGAAATAGACACGTGACTGGTCTGGCCCTTTGCTCTCAGGCAGGCATCTAGCAGCACCAAGTACATCATGCGTTTAGATGGGTGTTGAATTAAACAGAAATTAACAAGAATAAAATATTGACCATGTAACAGAAAGCAAGGCCATGCAGGAGACAGCAGCCCTTTTCACAAACACAGGGACAACAGAGTGGAGGAGGAGGAGGAAAGAAGACCCCCCCCATCTCTTCTCATGCCCTCATGCAAGAAGGGGAGGAGGCAACAGCCAGATGGGCAACCAGGCAATTGGCAGGCTGAGAAAGGTTATGAGTGGACATGGGTTGTGCGGCCCTGGGGTGGGGTACAGGGGTTCAGCCACCTCTGGATGCTAAGTGTGTACTGTATGTTGGCACTTTAATTTACGTTCTATAAAGCCAGTGACCATTCAGAGCCCAGGTCATGCCATTTCATTGCTGAAGTGAAGAGGTCTGGCCTATACGCTGCATCGATGGGAGACACACACCCCGTCTCAGAACCATCTGTAACTGATTCTGAATTCTGTGGAAGGAGAATGAAAGGTAAGTGTGACTGACAGATCGATATGTAAACCGAGCTGGTATACCTTTTTCTCCCTTAGACGACTACGTCAACTGACATTGTCTCTTGTGTTCAGTGCGGCTTCAGTGAGACGCATTGCCAAATGCAGCAGGCCTGGTTTTGCCAAGGCACCATCTGTCCAGCGCCTCTGTCTCCACAGGCCTAAGCTGTAGCAGAGAGATAATTGATCGCTCTTGTGTACCAACCTGTCCCCATCCATGAAACATCCCCTTTATTATAGCCATGTGTCCCAGTTGAGACGGTGAAGGCAAAACAGGACACTGTGTGTCTGGTTATACCAAGACAGCTGTGCACATGGGCACAGCTTCAGGGGGCAGCATGGTTGGGCACGTGCCAGGGCCCCAAGACTGGCAGAGGGCCTACTGACCCAACTGCACTGCCATTCTCATTTTGCATGTGGAAGGATGGATGTGCCGAGAGAAAACTGTCAATGTGTGTGTGTGTGTGCGCGCGTGTGTCCCAGCACTTGCAGGCTAAGGGGCCCACTGAAGATGCCTTGACCGAGAGCCCCCCCCAAAAAAAAAAAATCCTGGGGCCAACGTTATCTGTACAACAGCTTCAGTCCGTCAATGGAGCTTGATCAACTGCAAGAGGTAACTTTGAAAGGCATACTACCTCATTAGCCCCTGCAGAGCCAAGTGACTGATTGGGATTGGCTGCCTTTTACAGAATTCCAAGGCTGAGGTTTTGGAAGAGATTCAGGTTTTGACACAAGATCTAATCTATAGCAGGTGTGCTCTTTCCTTCTGCCCCTAAGCCTGCCAAGGAAACAGCCGGTGCAGGGACCCCCAGGGGTATTGGGATAGGAGTGAATTCCCTTCCAATGCAGAGTGTGCCAATCTGAGTTCTCAGAAGATGTTATTAATTATGATGATGCAGGCACACAAGATGGCAAGGTCCTCTCCAAGTGGAAGATTATTCAACATTGTCACGATGCAGCAGAGCCAGGATTGTGTGTATGTGGAGATTTAGCAGGATTTCAGAAAAAGCACAGAACGTGAAATTGGGTACAGAATTCAGCTTCCTGGGAGCCTCAGCTTTGATTTTGAAAATAGCACGTTTCTAGCCCTCATGGCGGTGAAGCTATGCATAAAAGTTGCCATGCCTGCTAAAATCTCAGAAGCCAGAGTGGAGACTGAGTACGTTTTCCAGTGTTTGAGGGCACAGCTTCAGTCCCTTCAGCTGAGGATAGGGCTGTAGCTCAGTAGTGGAACCCATGCCCTGTATGCAGAAGGTCTCGGGTTTACCACACAATCCTGTGTAGAAACTGCACCGGGAGTGTGCGTGCTCCCCCAGCGCAGGGTGTCATGAAAGTGCCGTAAAGCACTTTCACAGCACCCGTCGAGTAAGGGACGCCGGCTCAGCAGCTGGCAGCCCTTACCCAGCAGTTCCCCCAGTCCCGTGCCCACCGGAGCAGGTAAGGCCTACACCGGCTGAGGCAGGGGCAGGGGGGAGGGCGGGCAGGCAGGGAGGGCAGCCATTGGCCACCCCCAGGCCTGGAGAATGCATGGATATCGGCGTTGAGATCCACCATATCCCAACCCCTCTCCAGGCCCGGAGCGGCGTGAATGTGCGCGAGCTCTAGACCTCGCGCACATTCGAGGAGGCCCGGGCCTCCCACCGCTTACACCGGGGGAAGGGGACAATTGTCCCCTTCTCCCGAGTTGTTCCTGGGCTGCCCCGGGGCAGCTCGGGAACTGGATAGGATACGGCGTCTGGCCCTTTAGGTCGGGCACCGTATCCTACACAGAATTGGGCTGCCCATCCCTTAATCTCCAGATAGGACTTTGTCTGAAAACATGGAGAACTGCTTAAAATTGGTGTCTACAGAACCAACGATCTGACTCAGCATAAAGCAGCTTCATTTGTGCCCTCCAGAGCTCCCTGTGTCCACAAAGCCAGAATGCATTATATCAACTTGCCAACTCAGTGATGCCAAATAGGAGAAATTATGTACATTTCAGTTGCCTGGATTCAGAAGTTTCCGTGTTTGAGCACTGAGAATGTACGGCCCTGAGAGTAATGCAAAGTTTCTGTCTAAAACAAGCAGATGGAACCGAGCTGGTGCATCTAACAAAAATAGTATTAAGGCGGAAGCACACCGGGGGCGTTCTGCGTGCGTGCAGCCCATTGCGGCTGGCTGCGCCTGCATTCTATCATTGACGCTTCCCTTGGGCAATTCCCAGTTTTTGTTCCGTTTGTTCCGAGACATGCCCGGTGTGCTTCTGCCTTCAGAGCCCAATCTTATCCCCCCACCCTTGCTGATGCAGCCATGCCAAAAAGGTGTGTGCTGTATTCAGCGGGGTAGGGGCGGATCGGGAGGCTTGGAAGGGGAACCCCTTACCCTTCCATAAGCCTACCACTTGCCAATGGGTCTCCTCAGACCTGTGCCTGCTCTTTAGCTGGCACATGTCCAAGGAGAAGAAAGGGGCAGGGAGGGAATAGGATTCTGCACATGCCATTGCCACCATCCCCTCCCACTGTCTTCCTCATTCCTCCCCCCTCCCTGCCCAGTTTCGCCTTGCCCATTCCTCCTTGCCCACCCCCACTCTCACTGCTGCTTTACCTGGTCCAGCGGGCGTGGCAGCATCCTGCAGCGGAGTTGCGGTGCTGCTGCCCCTTGCTGCAACGTGAGCAAAATGGCCACCGACGAAGTGCTGTCATCATCAGCCATTTTACAACAGCGGAACTCACTTCTGCTGTCGTAATAGGTTCTGCAGCAGAACAGCCCAATCCTGGGAAGGGTTGGACTGTTAATTCATTAAAAGCATGCAGAGGAGATTTGACTCATTTGAAATACTCCTGAGGAACTCCTTAGATAATTTAGTGGCAAATGTAATCCACGATTCAGCGGCCTTCGCCATGAATATGCTGCAACCACCAAACCCACAGAACAGGCGGGCCCATCGATTTTAAATGGTCTGCAATGGAGTGAATAGGTCATGGGATTCTAAACAACAGAAATCACACATTCTGGCTCAAATAATGAAGCAGTATGGTGAGTTCTGCATAGGTCAGAGATGCACATTTTAAAACAAAGTCACTTTAGAAAGCTGTGGTTTGCAAATTCCCACCCTCCTTTCCACACTGGATCTCGTACTTAGGAACCCCTGCATATCTTCCACGATGCTCTTGTCCGTGGTTGAAGATTCCAGGGTACACTGTGGAACATTCCCTCTACTCACAAGAACAACAGCCCAGACCTGTTAGGTGTAACCTTTGCCTTGTGTCACCTGAGGCGGCCATTCCGCAATGTGTCGTTACCCATTGTGAGGAAAGATCAGTCATTGTTGCAAAGCTGTCCTTCAGGAAAGAGTGTCCAATACTGATATATGCACAGTGAACAGCCCTGATAAGCTACCAAGGAACCCCTGAGTTCCTCAGAGCACAGTTTGAAGACCACTGTGCTAGAGGATGCATTTTAACATGTGTTGAACGGGCAAGGACTGCATTTATTTCTCCATGTATTTGTGCTTAAGTGATCAAATGTTCCTGGAAAGAGACCACGACAGGGTCATTAACACGTTCAAATTTGCTTTTTCAGTGGAGCATATTGGCTGACAATATTCCCCACTATTGGGCGAGCATGTTCTTGTTCTCGCTATAGAGCCACAACTACACACACAACCTGTAAAGCAATTACTGTAACTGGAAGATATAATTTTATTTAAGCCTCTATGACATTTTTTTTAATTAAAAAGACTTTAGTGCTCCCCCCCCCCTTGGCCTGGTATTTGATTACACTTTAGATCAGTGGTGGCCCACCTTTCAACATGAATGCTGGCCCTTTAAATGGTTGTCTAGGTGATGAGGGCCTTTCAGCAGGTGCAGCTGCTTTAGCAGCACCATCAGCACTTGCAGCTGCCAAGATTCCGTCTTCTACACAACTCTTAAGAACACAGAGGCCCTAATGGTGGAATGATGGCCACCCCTGCTTTAGATAATGCACCCATGTGGACTCTGGCAAGTGGTCAGTAAGCTAAATACAGTATATGATATAGCCCCCCCCCCCGGGCTTTTGTCAGATTTGCGTTGAACGAAAGACACCATTTTAGAGCAAATTTCCTCTTTAGAATGAAAATACAACTTCTGCCAAAAGTCAGACAGCTGAAGAATAACACACCACCCCAAACCACCGTGTGCTACATTTTCACACTCTCTTCTACGTTCGGTCTTACGCTCTTGTAGTATAGAGAGAGCAACTGAACTCTCTGTGAACCATTGAAAAGCTCTGATTGAAATTAAATGTGCTGTAAATTATGTCTTTCCTGTTTGAATAACACTGGGACTGATTTGTTCTCTTATTTAAAGTAAGTTTTTACTCAGATTTAATTTGTCACTTCATTAATGTAGCTCTGAATTTACACCAAGAGTGTTGCTTTTTTTCTGCCTTTGGGAGAACGAACGTGGTTCACTACTTCCCTTTGTCTCCATATTCTAACCAATCTGTTTGCCTTCTCAGGGTGGAAACAGATGACTGGGCAACCACTTAAAACACATATTTTCACAGTGTAGCTGTAACTGTGGCAAGGGGGAGACCACAAGACTACTATCCCTCTCTATCAGATGCAGCTACTTGGCAATCTGGTGAAGCAGCGTGTGGAGACAGCTGGTCATGTTGGCCTATGATGAGGTGACTGAAGGCACCAGACTAGTCTCTATTCACTCCTCATGTAGTATAGTCACTGTGCAGTAAGTGGCTCCCTTGAGCTTTGTAGTCATCTCTTTCTAGCTTCTCGAGCATGGTGGCCTAGCCTCCCAGCACCTAAGCTGGCACACCAGTGCCACTCCCTTGCTCAGTGGTGTGCCCACCATTGCCATTCCTCACTCTCCCACTTCCTGGATTCAAAAAGAAGCAGAGCAGAATTGTGGAGGAGAGTGGTGGGCTAGAGCACTGTGCCTCAACCTTGGGGTCAGGACCTCAATGGGGTTGCGAATATGGACCTCAATGGGGTTGCGAATATCCCCTCAATGGGGATAATGCTGGGTGCCTGTAGGGAACCTGCTGGGGGGGCTTCCACAGGGATTTCATCCCCTCCTCCCCCTCCCTCTTTCGATTTGCTGGGGAGGTGGTGGGGAACCGTGGCTCGGCTCTCCTGTTCCGGAATGACCCTGCCCCTGGTGGTACGGGCTGGGCGAGCTCAGCAGGATGAGGCTGCCAGTGCCAGGGTGGGGGGAGGTGACAGGGGCAGGGGGTGGGGGGATCGGGTCCTGGGAGGGAGGTGGTGGGTCTAGTCTCAAACTTTATTTATCCTGTCACTATCTTTCCCTCCATACAAACTGATGCCATTTCTGGAATCGGCACCCCAAATATACCCAATAACAGATCTAACTTTTAAGGCACCAAAATGTGTGTTGGGTTGTGTTATTTATAAATAAGCGCCCCAATCTTATCCAACTTCCCAGCGCCAATGCAGCCCAGAGGTAAAAGGGACCAAAGATTCCTTTACCTCAAGGAGGCCTCTGTGATTGCCCCATCAGCACAGGATGCAGTGCCGGTTGCATCAACACTGGAAAGATGGCTAGGATTGGGCCCTAAGAGAATGAGGGACAATCCAGCTGTGGTATATAGGAGATCTATGAATAGAACATACCACGCTTTTCATATTTCCATCAATTTTTTTATTGTTTTTACTAATTGGAAGCTTCATGCCTCTGCTTTAAAGATCAGGGAAGCAGCACGAGAGAGAGAGAGAGAGAGAGAGAGAGTTTAGCCCTTTCCTTCATTGAACGTTCCCTGATCTAAATTCCCTCCAGCTGGTACTAGTTCCGTGGGGGAGGGGAAGAGTTTCTGCACCTGTCTTTTTTCCTCTCCAACCATGGTTAATATCATTGGCAGGGCTGATTTAAGGGAAACAGCATGGAAGGAAAGGGTAAAATTCTCTCTTCAAAGCAGCCACGTTGGCTTGCTAATTCATTTATGCAAAATTAAAAAACAACTCCCCCCAAAAAATGTATGGAAGATCCTAATCCCAGATTTCCCATGTCACCCCTTGTCCCAAAAAGGCTTCATGAAAAGAAGACCTTAAGAAGCCTATCCACAGTACATGCAAGCTAGCTACAGCATTGTGTTTGTGCATACACACCTGCAGTGCAAGGATTCTGCCTTGTTTAGCTTGTGGATTGCAATCTATTCATATTAAGGGTTGGTCTGAGCAACTGAGATATAAAATATACATGAAACTTCACCTCCACTAACTACAGCGGCGGTGTAACTGCCAACTCCAAAATGGGTTTTTTGTCCTTCAGTGGAACCTTTCATAACAATTTCTTTGGGCCATTTCTTTTTTAAAAATGAATTCACATGACTCTTGTACTTCCTTGCACCAGAAAGAAAATGGACCAGAATGGGGGTGAGGAGGCAGATGGAATTCCTAACTCGGTTGAAAAAAGACTTTCAGGGCAAACATATTATTGAGCACATTCCCCTTTCTTCCCCTTAATGAGCCAATTTGGTTAAAAGAATGCTTTAAGGAGTTCAGAAATGCTTTAAAAGCAGCAGGTCCTCTGGTATATATCCCAAGATGCAGCCAAGAGTGAAATTTTATAGCCCACTGAAAAAATAAGATCCTATTATGGAAAGTCTGACACACCCTTAATTATAACAGCATGAGCGAATCCATTAAAATAAAATACATCAGAGACACAGAAGGGCTTTCTGTAATGTGGTGTCAGATCAATGCAATCGCTACATGGTTTTCACAGTTCCAGGAATCTTCTTCTCCTTTTCCTTTTTTGAAGGTTGAATGAGGAAACGATAATGGAACCAGCACAGATTGAGAATAGCGAGATTGCAGGTCCGCTCAGGAAGACATTAACAGTGAAAGAGGAATGCAGCTAAATGTGGAGGACTTGGACATAGGAAATGAAAAGCTATCATGGGGATCGCTCCATCCATTGTGTTGCAGATCCAGTTTAAATATATGTACACATGTAAATCCAGCGATGAGCAAAGCAGGACATGTTCCCTTCAGATTTTGGATTGGGGCTGTCAGAGAAATTGTAGGCCCAGAGTAGTTTGGCCTCTCTGATCCTGAACTTGCCCATTTAGCAGTATTTTATTTAGCTATAAGCCTTATTATTGGCTCTCTCTCTCTCTCTCTCTCTCTCTCTCTCTCTCTCTCTCTCTCTCTCTCTCTCTCTCTCACACACACACACACACACACACACACACCCTCTCAAGGGGAGTGATATGACTGGGTTGCACCACCTCTGCTGCTTCCTCCTTGACCACCTGGTGGCATCTCCAGATGGAGGATGCCAGAGGATGATGCTGGGAGTGGAAGAGGTCTCTGCTGCTCCCAGCATGCTACACCCAGCCTGTTGTGGCCAGACGGGAACAAAGAGCGGATGGAAAGATGGAGGTGGTAAGGGAGCAGGGCACTCTGGGGTTGCTTGCTGCCACTGTCCCCTCCTTGCCCACCCAGCCACTTCTTTAAGCAAGCACGGAGAGCATGCTCAGAACCTCGCCTGCTCTGAAGAAATGGCTGTTCAGGCAAGGAAGAGGCAGCAGAGAAGGAAGAGGAAGTTGGGGAGGGGAGTGGGTGGAAAATCAAGGTGATGCCTTGGGCGCCACTTCAGCTTGGCCCAGGCCTGCCTGGGAGTGAAAGGAGTGGGGAGGTTCATGTGCTAGGAGCATGAACATTTTTCATCATGTGAGGCCAGTTGAGCAGTTAAATCTCTTCCAAACAAGCCCCCCTCCCCCCCGGCTGCTCTTTGCAGCACATCCACTCCGACGGACTCTCCTACCAGGCAAAAGAGCTGTGCTTCCAGATGTCCAGAGTTAGTGGTCAGCAATCTTACCAGTTATCTTATCTCTATAGCCTGTGTCTTTGCTACAACTCAGTGTTTTAAGCTCAAATTAACTGCTCGACACTGTAAAAGCCTCACAGGGCTAGAGTACTAGTGTTAATACGAATCTTTCTGTAGCATGTTTACAGTGTCCTGATGACTCTGCCATATTTTTCATCCTGTGATTAAAGTGAAATATCACGGACTCAAGACCGTCCGGTGTATTAGCGACTGAGAAGGACCTGTTGGTTCCATGGCTAAAGTCAACTTACTGTCCATCATTGGCTCCAGAGCATATTTTAGAGCTAATTCTTTGGATCCACGCCAACGAATGAGCAGCCCAGCCACCAAGAAAGGGTGCAAGCACGCAGCGCAAGGGTGACCACCACGTATTGTAACAACTGTCTGCACCAGCACAGTGCTTGCAGTTTCTCAATGTTGTGGGAGCTATCCCTGTGGTTCTCATACCAAGTGCTGCCATTCGGCAAAGGTGATCAGTAATGCCAATGCAGTGCAGGGGGGTTTAGAGGATGAAAGAAGAATTAGCCCAGGATGCATTCAGCAAAGGTAATAGTATTGCATAATTTTATTTATTGGAAAAAAAAACCCCATCATTTTAAGATTTTTTCTCTCTCTCCCCCCTCTCTCCCCCCCCTCCTCATCCAGATAGGCTCCCAAGCTGGCTAACAACCAAATTTAAAAACCAGGATTCAAAAGAAAAGAAAAACCAGGATTTAAAAGAAAAAAAAATTACAGTCTCACAAAAACAACAGAAGTAAGCAAAGCAGCAGCAGCAGCAGCCAGTTGTCCACATTCCTTCCTGAATTTGGAAAGCTTTAGAGTTGAGCTGAAAAGGAGGGTGGGGGTGATTTTAGCTGAAGTTTCTTCACTGTGAGAGATAAAGCTTCTTTCATAGGCTGTGAAAAGTACAAGCCCGCCCCGCCCCCCAGTATCCGTGGATTCACTTATCCGTGAATCCGGGATTCGCACCCTCCTCCGGCCTCCACACCCCTTACCTTTATTTCTTTAGCGCTAGTGCCAAACCAGCACAGGCCGTGCTTAAACAGAATGCTATAAGCAGCTATAAATGGATAGGGGCGAACTAGGAAACTGTTTCCTGTTAACATTTGGAGCCTCTCTAGCACCTCTAGCTACTAGCATTTTGGAGCCTCTCTAGCACCGAGACTGCTTGCTAGAATCATTCAGGCTCTGTGCTATAAGCAGCACGCTGCTGCTTAAACCATTCTGTTTAAACTGGCTTGGTGCCAACGCTAAAGAAATAAAGGTAAGGGCTGCGGGGGAGCGTTCGCCCCTACCCACGGTTTTCAAGTATCCTCGGGTGGGCCCTGGAATGTATTTCCCACAGATATGCCCCCCCATACTTTTCCTTTCTATGGTTTTGACATTGTGATGTCATAGCCTTGAGCACATCCCCACTGATTGGTTGAAAACACTGTGAAGAAACCTGTTTATGGTGCCAAAGGAGTTCCCAACTGGCCTCAAACAAGAGTGAACAGATTGAGGAAGGCGGGGTTTTTTTTTGGGGGGGGGGCGTAATTTTGACTCTGTGCAAGTGCTACTTTTGCACCCAAAATGTTTACATTCAACATATTCCCAGTTTTCACCAGCTCCTTAAACAACCTCAGTGAGCTGGCCAGTAACAATCTCTCTAGGCAGAGAATTCTGCAGAAGGGGCACCACCACAGAAAATGCTTTGCTCCTCACTCCTTTAAGTTTTGCATCTGGCAACAGGAGCACTCAGGCCTGATTCACACTACACTTTTCCAGGCGCTGATGTGGATGCCCCTGCCCCTGCCCCAGAGCTGGCCGGAAGTCCTCCTGCTGTCCCGCCTTCTTGTGAAGGTGATTGGAGGTAGTTCTGATTGACATGCAGCCACTCTCCCTGATTAGTAGGCTGCAGTAGCTCCGCAAACCCTCCCAGCTCCGCGAAGGCAACCCCCTCAAAAGATGACGGGAAGCCATCTTTCCAGCCTCTGCGTTGCGGAGCTCGCAGCTGCTCCGCAAGCATCCAAAAGAGCTCCGCGCTACGCTACGCAGATCCGTGACGCACATGGATTCCTCTAGTGTGAATCAGGCTTCACAGCTGAGCTACACTCAAAGATCTCAAATCCCAGGAGTGGAAGACTATGTGGGAGAAGGCACTTGCTCAGGAAGACACTTGCTCAGGACCAAAGCCTTCAAGGAGACTCATTCAAAGAGAGCAGAGTGTTTGGTTCTGTTACTACAGCTCTCTGCTGTAGTAGATCACTGACACTGTCAGTCCTTTATATGAATGCAACCTTCTTTGAAGGCTTCTTTGACCGTATCCCATCCCTTTCACCAATGCAGTAGCAACATATGATTACATCTGATTCTCTACATCAGACTAGTACTTCCATTGACATCAAATGGACTGATGCATGCTAATCCCTGATTTCAGATAGTTGGTTTGGTGGGTTGAGGACAAGAGATACTGTCAGTCTTCTCTGAGCGTTACTTCCAGAGTTAAATATGAATGAATGAGTTTTGCCAATGGCCGATGGAAGTTTATGCTGACTTTCCAATGCAGGGGCTAACGCTAGTCTTTGGATGTCACCTGCATAAACTTAGTTTACCAGTCATGGATGTCATGTTTAGCTGGAGTGATATTCAGTGTCTGGAAAGGATACCTTCCCAAAGAAGAGAGGCCGCCTCTGGACACAAGCAGAATGTCTTTCTCTAGCAACCATAGCAAAGCTTGACATCATCTGGGATTAGAAGAAAATGGTTTTCAGGCCAGGGCGATTACTTGTAGCAAGCCCGTTTCATTTTATAAACTACAAGCACCGGATAAGTCCTCCAAGTCTTTCAGCTGGACAAAGGCACGTTGTCTTAAATCACCTTGTCAAGGGAAGCCCTTCCGTCTTGTTCACAAAATCCTGCCTGATCCAATACCAGCTTCACTACAAAACTGCAGCAGCATGGCCTAAAGCTCCAGAAAGAGTGGGATACATTCTGCTGTTTCAGCACTCTCCATCTACTCTGTCCAATATCCCTCTAAAGCTGGAAATAATTGCCTCCACAGAAGGTATTGTTGATGCCTGAGTCAAGACCATGTCATACCTAGCTCTCTATTGCCCTCTAGTGGCATTATCTGCTCACTTCCCTCCCCCCCCAAAAAGTTCTACTAAACCATTAAGACGACAGATTTGTTATAATGGTGGAGTGATTAATTGGGGTTCTAATGTGTGTGCCTACCTTTTGTAGGCAAGAATCTACTCCATCATATGGGAAGAGCCACTGTAAATTTATCCTGGGAAGGTTGAGTGACACACAGCTATATTAATTGGCTTCATTCATTAATTGGTTCAATGAACTACTCTTACGTATTTGAATTATTTAGAATCTCTTATTTTGGCTGGGCTGGCCTTACATGGCAGGACTGAAAACTCTGGTGCAATATATAATTGAATATACAGTACTTAAAGCCTATGAAGAATCACTGTTATCTCGTATTACAGATGACAGCACTGGATAAAAATAAACATCTCAGAAACAATTGTAATCAATGTTCCCCACATTCAGGGCTTGCCTCTATAGACAAGTGCTGAATGATAACATCCGTCTAAGGTTGAGATCTACCAAATTTCTTCCAAATATTGGATTCTGCATAGTGATTAATCACCAGAACCATCAGATCTTCACAAATTAACAAACAAACAATTTCTATACTGTGCAAATCTAAAATGGTCTGAGGTTTTTGTAATCTTGATGCAGCTGAATGTGTTAGCTTCTTAGGGTGCAAGATCAAAATGTCAAAATAAAAGCTCACCTACCCTCTGGTATGTGAATAAGGAACGCCTCTTGAAATTCTGGGGTTCTGATACTCTGAGACAACCAAAAATGTTTCTCAAAGTTATATTACACTATAACTGCTTATGAAATTGAGGTATTTGGTGAAAGTGCAAAGAACGACTCATGGTGTAATCCTGTCTAACTTTAGACCGGCAGAGCAATAGATCCGCCAGTCTAGGTGTCACAAACGTGCTGTAAACCAAGTTTGCAGCACCCAGTGAGTAAGCAGTGCTGATGGAGAGGCTTACGCCAGTGCCACTTACTCACCAGGTGCTGCAAATGTGGTTTACAGCATGTTTGCGACACCCTAGACCAGTGGTTCCCAAACTGGGAGGCATGGCTCCTAGGGGAGCCGTGGATACCAGCCAGGGGAGCCACGGAGTGCCACGGAATCCTCTCGGAAAACAGTGCAATGCCAATTGGCAGGCATCAACATAATGTAATGGGGAGCCGCAGCCAGTGGTCACCAATGGTCAAGGGAGCCACAGGTCGGAAAAGTATGGGAAACACTGCCCTAGACCAACAGATCTATCGCTCCGCTGGCCTAAAGTTAGACAGGATTGCGCCGTCATTGAGAGAGGAGATGTCTGGCAAATCTAGGCTCTCCTATGTCAAAAGCAGTCCTGTTTGTCAAAATGTTGATTAACGTTTTGTATGCGAGTCAGGGCCAAACTACACACTGTGTTAAGCATATAATTTGGCCTTGCAGTTTTTTGTGGCCAATGACAGCTTTCCACTTCGGTCAACCAGCAAGTGAGCGTGGGGAGCAATTTTCCTCTGGACCACAGTACTGGAAGAAAGGGTTAAAATGCTCTTGATGTGGTTCCAAACTCTGCAGACAATGTCACAAAGCCAAACCAGAGTGAGGGCAGCAAGCAGTGCCCTAACTCTACATAGGGGAATATTTCCAACCCACTTCATAGCTCATTGAAAAATGGGTGAAACAATGGGGGGAGGAGTGTGTTTTCTAGGGGATGTTTTTCTCAAAAGTACACTCCTGATTCAGCTTAGCTCTACTGAGAATTCACTGTTAGAAATCACTGGATTTCTAGGATCTCTAGAGGGGTCCCTAGAACCCCTCAAACAGTAATTCCTATGAGACTTTGGGAAAGTCTTTACAGGTGCTACAAATCCAAACAATATTTGCAATGTAAATATATCTATGCATATCCTGTTTTTTTTCTCATAAAGGGCAATAAGTGTAGTCAAAACAGAACTGGAATGTGGTATTTCTCATGTTTAGTGTCTGAACCTGATGAATATGTAGTTCAGATGCTCACTTCCAGTGGTTGGGGTTTTTTTGTGCTTTTTTTTACATTTAATATTGTATTATCAAACCAGCAAAAACAAAAGCTATGTTGTCGTCATTAATCATGTCAGTTTTGTTAATTTTGTTACAGCTTTTAAAAAGGTGAGTTACAATAACCGAAGAATGTGCTATATTTCTCCAATATTCTGCAAAATAACTTCATCTTTTCAAGACCAGTTGGTCTAGTAGAAACTTACTGTCTCTATTGGCCTAGGCTTTCTCAGACTTTGAGATCAATGCAGCTACTAACACTCCTATCCAACAGAGAATATTTATTTTGCTGGGGAATTCTGGAATGGCTCCTTTGTGCTGAAGGGTATCAGTTCTAGAGCATAGACAAGTAATTATAGTAAAGGGTACTGTTTTTTAATCAGATGTAAAGCAGCCTTGAGAACCTCTTCTTTAGAGGAACTGGCATCAACGGGCTGACATACGGGATTCTCCATCCTTTTGTAAGACTCTTCGACTCTGTCAAAAAAAAAAGCAAGCAATGTTACAAATATGGTCCATATGTATTAGAAGTCAACTGTAAAGCCAGCTTTGAATGGGACTGAAATGAATCATGAAGCCGGAGCTACATTACACACGTCGCGGAGCTTCTGACCTGATTTTTGAAGCAGGCGGAGCCGCCGCGACCTCCGCACGGCAGGCGCGTACCTCAAGCTGGAGTTCTATTTTTCAGGGGGCGGGCATGCAGAGCTAGGGGGCGGTTCGCGGAGCTACTGCAGCCTACCAATCGCAGGAGAGGGGGGGGAGGGTGGCTGAATGCCAATCTGAACGACAACCAATCACCTTGGAGGTAACATTCACCTTTGAGAGACTATTCCCTTGGATCACCTTGGAGGAAATCAGCAAAGAGAGTATTCCCAGAGCCAAGCACAGTACGACATAGAAAACGAGAATGGCGGAAAACACTGAAAACAGCACAAACTCCTTCTGGGACAACGATATAAAGCTTGTTCTTGAAGTTAAAGAAAGAAGATGCCTGTATGACAAGACCAGTAAAATCTACAGGAGTATTGATGCAAGGCAGAAAGCCGGTTCACAGCCGAGGTTTCGGCCAATCGTTGCGCAGTTGTGTTTAGCCAATCACAACTGCGCTTTCTTAAGAAGGCGGGACAACATGAGGGACAACAGGCTGGAAGACACTCCCCCGCTTCCAGCGCGGAGGCGGAGGCAGGAGAGTGTAGCTCCGGCTTGATCTATCTGCTGATTTCTTTAAATGAGGCTGCAACCCTAAAACACCTTCCTAGGAAGTAAGTTCCATTAAACTTAGAAATAAAGTTCACATTTTCCCTTGTCATAAGAGACAAGACATTTCGTTTTCTATATTGTGGCCCAAAAGCATAGTGACATTTGATGACAGAACAGTTCTTATTAGTACATACTTTTGGCGGAAAAAGCTACTTGCTTCCAGCTCTGCCTCCTCCTTTGTTTTCTCCATTCCTCGTCCCTGCAGCCTCCGGATCCTTTCCTCAGGACTCACAGTTAGCATTAAGACTATATCTGGTCTCAGAAGGTCTTCAGGCCACTGGTATACCTGATGATGAAGTGGTGGGAGATCTTCTACTTTCCCACTTATTTCAGTGGCAATGGCATATGCTGCAGTGCTGTGCCAGTACCTATCAGATTACAGACATCTATTATTCTCTCCTTCCAAGGAAGTCCAAACGAGATTCTGCATATGAGCTATGCTGAATACGCACGTGTGCATCTATCAAAATTAGTACAGGGGGCCTCCGTATCTGCGGATTTGGCACCCACAGTTTCACTTATCCGCGGATGCTGAATCCCCCCGCACCCGCCTGTGCGTGTGACCCTCCCGGGCTGTTACCTTTGATGTTTTAAAGTTGGTGTCTTGCTTAGAACAAATGTGATAAGCAGCCTCCTGCTACTTATTGCATGGAAGTAGACCGAGACTAAATGCTACAGAGGCTGAGTAAGTTTAACAGGAAGCAGTTTGTATGGATTCTTGTTGGTTGGTATGACATTCTGAATTGTATTGATCATACTTGCATTCTTTCTCCAAAGTGCTCAAGGAAGTATACATAGGGTTAGCTTGTTTTAGTTTAGCTCATTTTAGCTTCACAACAACCCTGTGAGGTAGTGTAAGGGCAGGGCAGGCTGGGGGAAAGTGATTTTCTTAAATCAACCACTGAGCTACATAGCTCAATGAGATTTGAGACTAATATTCCCAGCCCAAATCTAACACTCTGTCCTGCACACCATAGTGGCTGGATATAAAGCTTTTGTCAAAACCTGAAGGCAAAATAAATAAATAAATGCCAATATAGGACCTGCACTAGAATGTTTCTTGGTATTGTACTTATACAAGAGATTGGAAAATGGCCTACATGGGACAATAGTTATGTAGCATTAGGACACTGGAGAAAGGCCATTAGAAAGAAGAACAAGGACATTTGTATGTGTGTGTCTGTGTCTGTGTACACACATCCTTGTGCTCTGACAGTTGAAAAACGACACCCAGACCTCCTCTGCATTTTAGTAGAAACTGCCAATGTACCGGTACTGTTGCTTGCATTTGGCTGTTGTAACTGCTAGATATTTGGTCTTTTAAAAATACTCTGACAAGCTCAAGATTCTGCAATCACAGACAGCATAGCACCAAGACATGTCCATTGGGATTCTTGATCTTTTTTTCCCTCTGAAAGCCTCAGACTGCTTCTGAAACGTCACTGATTTTCAAAAACATTTTGTTATCTAGCATGGGAAGAAACTACTGCTTGAGAAACACAAATTCAAAGTCCTCAAGGGTGTGATGAAGTAGTCACACAGCCCTTTGGATCTAGAGTGATGCACTGAAGGTTAGAGTGATAATACACCAATGTCTCTAATAACACCACTTCCTTTTAAGTGATGCTTTGTTACAGTGCTCTACATCCTGGGTTGATTGACAGCTATTATGGCCAATGAGAGCAGCGCATTCTGGCCAATAAAGCATCAGCTTCCTTCAGCGAATCTCCTTTAGTGCTGTATTACTAGTGCTCAAGGAATGGATCCCTGGCATTATCAGAGGTATTACTGTATTCTGTACTAAAAACCCAGAGATAGCCTAACCATACACACATACCCTTTCTAACAGTCTCCAAATCAGAACAATGATAGAACAGGGCACTAACCTAACGATAAGTAGTCTCAAGGGTAGTCTCATACAGGAAACTAACAATACAGTTGCAAGGTGATTCATGAAGGGCATCTCCAGATACAGCATTTAGGATGCAATCCTATGCATACTTACCAGGGAGTAAGTCCTATTGACCACAATGGGACTTACTTTTGAGTAAACATGCATAGGAGTGGGCTATTAGTCTGGGCTTATCACACTTCGTTCACTTCCTCTTTGTGGGGGACTCACAGAATGTCATCATCCAACCAATGTCCACTGGTTAAATTATCACTTGCGTTACTGCGGAAAACTTGTCAATTATGAGAACAGTGATACACTACCATGGTGACTGTGCCCATATACAGCTGAAACAAAAAGGGTATGCTCAGTCTACTGCAGAGGTGGCCAACCTTCCAGCATTAGGGCCTCTGCGTTCTTAAGAGTTGTGTGAGGACAGAATCTTGGCACTGGCAGCTGCAAGTGCTGATGGTGCTGCTAAAGCAGCTGCCTGTAATGCCCTCACCTATACAACCAATAAAGGGTCAGGAGTAGGCTTACCATATCCAAAGGGGGACAGGGTGCCTACACCTTTAACCATTGTAAAAAGAGGGAATTTGGGCAGGTGCAGCTTGTTGCACCCTTCCATTATGAGCTGCACCTGCCCAAATTCCCTCTTTTTACAATGGTTAAAGGTGTAGGCACCCTGTCCCCCTTTGGATATGGTAAGCCTAGTCAAGAGCATAAATGTTGAAAGATTGGTCAACCCTGGTCTACTGCATCTGCCATGCAGAAGAAATGTTGCAGTTCTGCAAGAGTTCTGCATGCGACTGCAAGAGGAAAAGCAATGACTGGCTGGTGCTACAAAGAAAAGTTCTGGAAGTCCCTGTAGTATCTTAAATAGGACTAACTAACAAGGGCTGGCTGGGACCACCAAGAAAAGGGTTCCCAAATAGTTTTCAGTCATGACTAGGCTTACCATCGTCCCAGAATCGAGGCAGTCTTCGGCCTAGTCCGGGCCTGAGCAGCTCCTAAGGATGCACTGCGGCTGGCCAACATGGTTCCAGCTTCGGTCGCGTCGTCAACCGGAAGTTCCGGAAGCCCATTGGCCAGCCGCAGTGCATCTTTGGGAGCTGCTCGGGCCTGGACTAGGCCGAAGCTTGCCTCGATTCCAGGACGATGGTAAGCCTAGTCATGACCCACCATGACTCATGGGCAGTGAGAAAGTTAATTCTATTTTACAAACCTGTCTACAACCACTGGTGACTTCACGGACGCTTGTGCTATTTCAGAAGCAACGATGTAGTTGGTTACAGCGTAAAATGCTCTCCGTATGAGGGTTGGTTCCTCGTCGAAGATCAATCTCCACTGGCTGACGCAAGATGGAGGAGACCTCAGGAGAACCGCATTCAGCGAGTCTTTCAAAGACTGAGTTGCTGTTGTTTTGCCTACATTTATACAGGGGGAGGGAGCAACATCCTTTATTTGTGGCGCAGCACAAGAGCGGAGCAGATTTAGAAGAAATCAACTAAGCCTTGTATGTCCTTTTCACACTTTAGCTACAAAGAAAGGAGACTTGCCTCTGAGGATTAGAAGGGGCTCTAAGCACTTTACTACGGCTGCTACTAACTCTATAAAGCAGCTACCAGCTTCCTTCCCATGGCTGGGGACAGCTGTGTCAGAAAGCTGTGGTCCAGACAGAAGAAAAGACCACTATATAAGTCTATCGTCTGTGACACTTGCAGGGGCAATTGTTAGAAAGAGTCCATGACAACCTATATTTAAAAGAAAAACTATATGACGTTTTCATGCAGACTGAACATACGTCTGTTTACTCAGAAATAAATCCTGCTCCCCCTCAGCTGTAAGGGAAAGTAACAGTGCACTCCTCCCCATATCTACAATGGAAGTAAGGCCCATTGTGTTCAGTGGGGCTTACTCCCAGGAAAGTGTGTACTGTATAGTATTGCAGCCTAAGTGTGCACAGAACTGTAGCTTTAGCATCACACTCATAAAGGAGAGCTGCAACCTCCCTGAAACACCTGTGAGGCTGGGAACTTTTAAGAATTAGGAGGGGGAAAAGCCCTCCAAGATATACATAGTAGCGAACTGTATCTCTTTATATGAAGTATGTTTAGCCTTACCAGCGTCCCGGAATCAAGGCTGGCTTCAGCCTAGAGCGGAACCAAGCCGCTTCCAAGTGTGCACTGTGGCTGCCCAACGGGGTTCCGGCTTCCGGAACTTCCGGTCAACAACACGACCGCTGTTGGGCAGCCATGGTGCACACCTGGGAGCGGCTTGGGTCCACTCTAGGCCAAGCCAGCCTCGATTCCGGGACACTGGTAAAGCTAAGTATGTTTATACTTCAATAATTATCTACTTGAGACGATGTGCAAGACTTGCATGCTGCACTCTCACCTGTGGCATCCAGCCCCTCAATAACGATCACGGGAAAATCTCCCTTCTTCTTTGGATATTCAGGGCACTTCTCCACAAGGTCAAGGACTGCTTTGGCTTCCGGAATGAGAGAGGTACACTGTAATGAGAGCAGCAGTATTGTGTACATTTCAGAGCACAGAATAGCATCACAAAGCTTAAGTCAGAAGAGGCTCTTTGGGTAATTGGCATAATGGAGAAAACAGGAACCGTAACCAAAGCAAGCTTCTTGTTTCTAGAATGGTAGGACATCTAAACAGCACTGAGGGAAAAAAAGGACAGGATTTTCCATTTTCTTCTGCCATATCTTCCCAAGCCAGAAACCGTCCTTGCTCATGCAAACTGGTAACTGCTGTAACAGTGCAATTCTATGCATTTCTACTCAGAAGCAAGTCTCATCGTGTTCAACAGGACTTATTCCCAGGAAAGCAGTGATGTAGACTTGAGTCTATTGACTCGGACTCAAGTCGCGTCAATGACTTGACTCAGCGATTGTAAAAGACTCGACTCAAGACTTGGAGCCTTTGACGACAAGTCCAATTTTATTCAGGTTTAAACCCGTTTTTCCCATAAATAGGGACTTGCAACTCGCAACCAAAGACTCGGGACTTGGGGGCAAAGACTTGGGACTTGACTTGAGACTTGGGACTTAACTAGAGACTTGATCCACATCCCTGCAGGAAAAGCATGTATAGGATTGTGACCTAAGAGAGAAACAAAGTATTGAGAAGCTACAGGGCAATGTGGGAACACCTCCATATAGTTAATACGGGTGTTGTCTACCAGAGGTTGGGTTGGATTGGAAACAGTGTTTAACTTCTACACAAAAGACTGCCAGGTTCAAGCTTGCCTGAAAGGCACATCCTATGAGCAAGATAGAAGCCCAGCCTCTCCTTCATAGCAGGAGGTTGCCAGTAGTTACACACACTAGTCTACATGCTCAGAAACACCTTTTTTAAAAAAAGAATCCTTCACATATTCCAAGGACTGAGCTCTGGTTCCAGTGAAGAGCAGCTCGTGTGAACGGGCCACAGTCTCAAGGCTGATCTACACGACAGCATCGCGGAGCGTTTTTTAATCCGGCGGAGCCGCTGGACCTCCGCCCCACTGCCGCGTACTCCAAGTCGAGTGTTCTATTTTTTAGGGGGCGTGACGGCAGAGCTTGGAGGTGGCTCGCGGAGCTGCTGCAGCCTACCAATCACAGGAGAGGGGGGGAGGGTGGCTGAATGCCAATGTGAATGACAACCAATCACCTTGGAGGTTACATCCACACAGCAAATGCGCTTTCTTAGGAAGGCGGGACAACATGAGGGGCAACAGGCTTGAAGACACTCCCCGGCTTCCAGCGCGGAGGCGCCAGGCAGAGGCGACAGCGGAGCCTCTGCCTGTCGTGTAGATCAGCCTTCAGAGAGCACTGACCTCTTGCAGGACCTTGTGGGCAGCTTCTAGGGACCTGAACACAGCGGAGTCAAGAAGGTGAGAAACGGAGGGGTGGAGCTCCGGTTGCTCGGTTACGACGACGCGTGTCCTGCCAAGAAGCTCTTTTCCCTCTGCTGCCCCCTTGAGGCTCCACAACTCACGCCACAGCTCACCGTTTTCAGCCTCCTCGTACACACAGAGGTGAGCCGGCGCTGGCAGCCAGACACGCAGCAGCTTTTCCAAAGAGTGCTGGGTCTCCGGTAGGCGCCGCGCGTCCTGTACGAGGAAACCTCTCTCCGGCGCAGCGCCCCGGGGGCTATAGGAGAGAAGCGCCAAGACTTTGCTTCCAGCGCCCAAAGGCTTCGCGCTCAGACTTTTCTGCACTTCTCTATGCAGCCGGGCAGCTCGGATGCGCTCCGCGATGCTTTGCGCGGACGGGATGCAGAAGGAGAAGCATCTTCCCGGGGGAGGCACAAAGCACCGGGGCCGGGCCCCTTTGCTTTGGGGCGGCCTCTCGCTGCTCAGGCCGAAGTAGACCAGATCCGAGCTTGTCAGTTCTGCCACGAAACAGCGCCCTGAACGATCCGGCTGGCTCGCAGAGGCGTGCTTGGGAGGCCGCGCCATGGCAGCTCCGGATCTGAGCAGCACTGAAGGCGCAAACGTGCCGCGTTGTAACATATATAGTCTTTGCTCCCAAAGCAGGGCGATGCCAGGAATCGAGAGTGGCCGCCGCTCGGGCAGACAGAAGCCGAGAGGAGGAAACGAAAGCGAGCGCACGGTTATCTCCAGGAGCGGCTGGCGGAGGGAGGAGGTGTAGCACAGATACTACGCCAGAGGGCCGCTTCCGAGCTGTGTTGTTCTCGCAAAGAAACGAAACCATTCCTGGGGAAAGCTTTGCGTTAGGGTGGCGTTTGATGAGGGACGTCGCCCAAGGCCAAACCAAAACAAGCAGAAATCGGAAAATGAAATTGAAACTGGCGGCGCTAAAAGCTGCAGGGCGGAAGCAAACACAAAGAAAGAGAACTTCAGCAGGTTGCTTTCGGCATAAGCTTTCGTGGACTACAGTCCATTTCCCCAGATGCCAGAAGTGAGTGTCATCCTCAGTTGGCAGAAGAAGCGCACACACAGGCCGCATTGGGGGGGGGGGATAGTGGCCGTGCCCTAGAAGGCTCTTAAATTCAGGAAAAAAGGCCTTCATCATCAGGCACCCCTATAAAGCTCAGATGTATACAATTCAAGGGCAGTGGCCACTTACAACAGTACTGTAGTGATTGGTGAGAACGTAGACTTTGTAGCTTTGGCGTACTGAACATCTGTAATGGGAAAGAAAACCCTGGTCTTAATCCAAGCTAAACAAATAGAATCAAGCATGCTGATAAATTCTAGTACAGTAGTTCAGCAATTTCCTGGTGAAGAGTGAAGTTTGATTTATTTGTTTAGGACTCAATTGAGAAGGAGAGCTTTCACACTACATCTGCAGGCCTCCGCAAAGGAGAACTGACCTCTGGATCTTCCCCCCCCATGGGTTTTTGAGGGAACGGAGTTCCAGAGGGGGTGCTAGAGGCTTCTGGCACCCCCCTGGAGCCCCCCCAGGTGCTTAGCTATCACCAAACAGCTGATTTGGGCTATGCAATTGCATAGTGCCAATCAGATGTTTGGTAAGCTGTCGATCGAAAGGTCGGCAGTTCGATTCCCACGACGGGGTGAGCGCTCGTTGCATGGCCAGCTCCTGCCAACCTAGCAGTTCCAAAGCATGTCAATGCGAGTAGATAAATAGGTACCGCTTGCGGGAAGGTAAACAGTGCTCCGTGTTCCAGCTGCATGCTACGCGCTGCGGCAAGGAGAGTCATGCCGGCCACATGACCACGGAGGCGTCTTCGGACAACGCTGGCTCTTCGGCTTTGAAATGGAGATGAGCACCACACCCTAGAGTCGGACACGACTGGACTTAATTGTGAGGGGATACCTTTACCTTTTAAGCAGGGGGTGCCAGGGGGATCCTAGAAGAGGTTTCTGGCACACACACCCAGTACCCAGGGCACAGCACCCCTGCCCCCCTTAGTTACACCACTGACAATGACCTGGGTCTACATGGATTTGCGCCAGTGATAGAGCATGCACAGGCAGTGGTGTAGCCAGCCATTGGGGGGGCAGCAGCACATGCCACTGGGGGCAGGAGCCCGTGACGCACCCCCCATAATGTCATTAGCCCCACCCCCTTCAGGGATGACATCACTTTGCGGCCTTGTCTGGCCAAAAAACGTCTCCCCCCACCAGCATTTTTTGGCCAGAAAAGGCCACTATGAGGCCAGGTGAGTAAGTTCTTGGTGCCTATGGTGGCAAAAAAAGCCGCAGCCATTGTCGCTGTGCCCCCCATTTGCCGCCGGGGCGGGGGCCTTCAACGCCGCCCCGGGACGGACCGCCCCCCCATTCCTACGCCATTGCGCACAGGTCTTAGTAGACCTGGCGGGCTGGCACGGACTTACCCTGAGGAGACTTCCAGATGCTGAATCTCCCTTGCAGGATACGGCAGGCCATGTTGGCACCACTGCATCACTGCGTGGGGAGTTGTGTTGGATTGGGCTGCTCCTTATGACCAAGGTGGCCAGCTCTGGTGTAGTTCAGTCTGAGGCGGGAGTTCTAACATGCATATGTTGTATTCTTTTGGTCAGCCGTCTCCGACGAACTGCTCCCTTGAGTTCCCCTTTACTCTTTTCGCTGGCTCTTGTTTTCTTACTCCTTGTGTCACTCCCGTCTCCTCTTGGATGCCATCAGTCTGCCAATCCAGTATCTCTTCCTCCTTCCTTGGATAGTTTGATGACCCTCCAACTTGACCAGTCATCTCTTATTACCTTAGCCTTTCTTGGCGCCAATGATGTATGTTGCAGTTGATGCTATGGTTCAACTGATGCCCAGGGAATAAATGAAGATTTCTCCAATAGGCCAAGCAAGGCCAGTTTGCATTTCAAAGAGCCTTACTCTTTCTTTGGAGTTGGAAATTCTCAAATAAACTTCAGCCATATTAGAATCTCTCAGCCTGCTTCTATGGGCCACACACACAAGCATACTCTGTTCATCTAACATCTACTCAAAATCAAAAACCCCAAATGACCTGTGACAATCCTCAACACGTACAATGTAACATACAGGTCGATGTGAATATTGTGACACTGTGCAGTCTCCATAGCACCGCAGTGTCCTGTCCGCACACACCAACAAGTCCTGTCCCCAACAACCACACTTTCCAAATAAACAGAATTCCTTTTCAGGTTGGATGTTCAACAACAGCAACAATATTACCCATAATGTTCATCGCTGTACATTTGACCACCATCCACTCAACTAACACTTAACTATGCCTCTGCATGTATAATCATTGCAGTTTTCAGTGTACAGCGAACCCTCGATTAAATGGACTAATAGGGGGGAGTGTCCTTTAATCTTGAAAGTCCATTAGATTAATATGTATGACAATGCACACACACATGCACAAAATATACATGGCAGTTTTTAAAGAAGCAGACATCCGTTATTTCCAAAGTCTGTTAAGTTGAGAGTTCACTGTAATTACTGAATCGGGATAATATAATATAATGCTAACTTGTTTGTGCCAAAATAGTAAAACTATCTTGGTGACTTCTGCTGCTTGCTGAAACTGGGCGACTTCCGGTACTTACTTAAGCTGGGCAATCAGTATGGACAGTAAAATGAGTGATGGATTGGGAAGGTAAGTTGGGGGGGGGATGGTACTAAAGGAATCATAGATGGGGCAACACCTCCATCTTCAGCATCTTTTCCTTCAGAAACAATT
Source organism: Plestiodon gilberti rubricaudatus (assembly GCA_026170595.1). Taxonomy (NCBI): domain Eukaryota; kingdom Metazoa; phylum Chordata; class Lepidosauria; order Squamata; family Scincidae; genus Plestiodon; species Plestiodon gilberti. The sequence goes on from JANXHW010000001.1 coordinate 117,077,189, forward strand.
GAGGTAAGAACAGTAGTTAAGTTACCCATCTCTATGAATGTTTAGATTGCTTGGGTCCCCCTATGGGGGAGAAAGGCGGGATAGACATCCAATATAATAATATTTAACATAGATTCAAATCTGGTCAAAAACTGATCCCGATAGGATCTCTCTCTTACTTTATCTACCTTAGCCAGCTGTTGCCCTACCAAGAAACACTGGCTCCCCAACAGATTCAATGGCACAGAGTTTAGAGAACAGAGAAATGAGGTTGTTCCAGAATTAGGAAATACATTTTAGAGTTGTGGTTATCAGTATAGGGTCAACTGATTTCCTGAATGTAGAACATTGGATTTCTCACCTAGGGACTGAGGGTTTCCTAGAACACATTTGCAGTCAGGAGTGCTGGGCAGCCAGTGCTTTTCTGAAGCTAATAATCCTGGAGGCGACGAGGTGGTTCTTTACAGCTCCCTGATGGTCCTCCTGAAGGGCACCCTCCACTGGGGTCCCTGGACCTGAGAGGAAGGACAAGGTATAGTGGGTCAGGAATGCCCCATTGTGTGGTCAGTGAGTAACACAAGGGGCAGCATGGGCTGAGGGTTCTGGAAGAGGCAGAGAGAGGGGGGAGGGAGGGAGGGTATAAGTGAGTGACAGCACAATCCTACCCAGCTCCTCCAGTGGTGGAGGAAGAACGGGAGGCTTTGGGAGGGAAAGGGGATTTAAATCCCCCTTAAGGGGGGATGTAAAGGGGATTTAAATCCCCTTTCCCTTCCAAAGTCTCCTGTTCTGACCCCACTGGAGGAGCTGGGTAGGATTGTGCTGCTAGTCAGTCAGTCAGTCAGTCAGGGCCCAATTCTATCAAACTTTCCAGTACCTATGCAGCCATGCCAATGGGGAGTGTGCTGCATCCTGCGGTGGGAAAGCAATTACGGAGGCCTCCTCAAGGTAAGGGAATTTTTGTTCCCTTACCTCAGGGCTGCATTATGGCTGCATCAGTGCTGGACAGTTGGATAGGATTGGGCCCTTAGTTAATTAGTTAGGATTTGACCTGGAAGAGACTGCAATGGAACGCAGGACAAAGGAAGAGCTGGCAGGTAACAGCTGCAGATGTGCTTAGAAGGCACATCCAGCTGATGCTGCTTGCAGAAGCATGTGCTTACCTAACTCCATCCAAAGTTCAAACCTGTATATATAGATAAAGCAAACATTACAAAGACACTATAAACCTCCAGTGTTCTCTCATCTAAAGGGAACAAGAATCTGGGCTGTGTTTCAGCTCCTGGAACCTCACTGCTTGGAGAAGTGGGTTATGATGAGGACATAACAAGCTGGAAACTGGGGCTACACAGCATTGGTTGTAGCCTCATCTGGAAAACAGTGATCCTGGAGGGAGTTGAAGATGCTGCAACTAACATTTCTTGACCAATATGTTCCAGAAATTGAATCACACCACTCCATTAAATTTCTGCTTCAAATAAATCCTCCTCCACAAAGGCAATATCTTCAGCAGCACTACTTGTTGGGGTATCCTGGTCCCCTGGATCTTGAATCTATTACCTTTGGGTTTCTCATCCCAAAACAGAGCAATAGGCTTCAAAGGCCAGTTCTTCAAAGGCAAACTGGATGAGATCTGTTCTCATTCCATTTCCAATAAGTTGTCCTGCCCAAGTGATCACTAAACAATTCTGAAACTGATTTTTGGTGCCATTTGGAGACCCTAAAAGGGCACCCTCACTCCTCAGATGTACCTGTTTCTGTCTAGTTAATACCCTTGTAGAACATAATAAAAATCAAGAACTGAGCAAAGGTAAAGCTATAAAATAAAACTTTACTGAACCCAATAGAATCTTGTACCAATAAATCCTCTGAACAGATCATTGCCAATGACAGATGAACTTCAAAATTTAATAACCATTGTTTACTGACAGTAGTTTTTCCTCTCATGTAAACACCAGAATATTAAAACCAGAATAAAATCTAGAGACTCCTCCTGCTTCTTTCAGAGACAATCTGGCTTTTTTTGTGTGTGTGAGGGGATAGGAAAACTACCAAAGAAAGTTGACCTGCCACACCATCCTAGGGATGTCTACTCACAAGTAAACCTCACTGAGTTCAATGGAACTTACACCTGGGTACATGTGTATAGGGTGCAGTGTAAGAAACAAAACTGAATTACCAGTTCCAAAAATCTGCTCGTGGACTTGCTAAATTTATCATGGCAAACAGTAGAAAGCGTTAAAAATGCTGAAGCTAAAGGCTACACAGGTGGAACCTTCCTAAATCAACCCAGGAACCATGCAAGTGAAGATGGTTTCCTGTCCTCATCTACTTTATGCCCAAATAGTTATGTTCCACATTTTTATACTGCCCCTCCTCCAAGGACCTCAGGGTGTTGTACATGGTTCCTTTCCTCCTTTTTGTCCTCACAACAACCCTGTGAGGTAGGTTAGGCTGATAGTGAGTGGCCCAAGGTCACCCAGGAAGCTTTATGGCTGAGCAGGGATTTGAACCTGAATCCTCCAGCTCTAAGTCCAACACCAGAACCACTATACCATCCTGACTCTCAGCATCCTTTGGCTGCAACCTGCCTGGTCACCACTGTAAGGCGGCACCCTGTTTTGGTAGCCTCAGCAGTGAGGAGGGTAGGACTTGCTACCTGGCTCACAGGAAGCAGTTCCCTTCCTGACAGGCAGATGTTCATGGGGTGGCAAAGCAAAGTGCTGGCTTTAGGCAGCCTGGGCAGTGTTGGTGCCAGATTGCTGGGAGCCTGAGGGCAAAACTCTGCATTGGGGGCCCCCATGGTGCCCTCACCCATGTCTTGATGGTACACTAAATGCTACCTCTGTTACCATTATTGAGGGTTCAGATATAAGCCCTCTGAACGGTGGCAGCCCAGTGCCAGACATCAGAACCCCTGAGACTGGGGTGGGGAGGCTTGACATAGGAGAAGGGCAGTTTTTTTTTTTATTTCTAAAGGAGACCTCATCCCTTTTTGATGATGATGCATAGAAGGTCCTTGTTGCTGAGTGGGGAGAGGAAGGCACTTGCAAATGCTCAGGAGTGCTCTTCTTGGTGGTTTCATGTTCACCAATGATGACAAGCCCTCATGCTGAGAAGAAGAACCCTGGAAAACAGATCTGACCAAGATCAATGTTGGCATGACAGGATTATTACAGTAATAGGTACACATGCAGAGGAGATGGACAATAGAATGGCCTGCATGCCATGGTCAAATGTTCCCAGCAAAAAGTGCTCCTGAGATAACAAATACAGTATATAACTCGGGGAATGGCTGTTATATATAACTTGTTATGAGAGGCAAAAAACATGATGAGGGATTGTCTGCACAACACAGAGATCCAGACACAGTCTGTGCTAGTGTAGGTTGGACCAATCAGCATCAGGCTGGGATGGGTGGACCCACCCTGTTAGACCACAACCTGGTTGAATGGCCAGTCATTTATATTGAAGAAGGTGCAAAACCAGCCCCCTCCCCTGGCATCTTTCTTTGGGTCCTCCTCACATTCAGACACATGCATGCATGCACATATCTGCAGTGATGTTTGTATAGCAGCAGGATCTTGAACTTTTAGGAGTATGGCAAAGAAAGAGAATGTTGGGATCTACCTGAGAGGAAGAAAGAAAGCAGCGAGAATAACGAATGTTTATATCCAAGCCCAAAAGAAGCTGGAAAAGTGGGAGAGGAGTGGAACGCGGCCACCCTTGTTTCCTGCTAGAGCACCTCAGGGCCAGCCCATTTCTGAGGCCAACTGAGGTTGGTGACCTCAGGGACCAGATTGGCAGGGGGGCTCCCATCTCTGTCCACCCACTTGCCTCCATTGCTCCTCTCCTCCTCCCTCTCCCTGAATTGGAAAAGGAAGAGGGGAACGGAACAGACGAGGAAGTGCAGAGGAGAGGAGAGTGGTGAGCTAGAGCAGTGGAGACACTCCAGTCTTCCCCTTCGGTTCCCTCCTCCTCGTCACGTCCAGAGGGTGGGAGGAGGATCAGAGGCTGGCAGGCACATCACCAGGTAAGGGGAAGCCGCATTTGGCATGCTACCTCAGCCAGGAAACCTGGAGGTCTTGGGCTTGCCCTGAGGCACCAACAGCCCTCTGCAGATGCTAGACAAACTTTGTACAGGAACACATGGTGGGGGACAGTGAGAGTGTGCAGGCAGGCAAGCCCCTCTCCACCATGCTCTGTGTTTGTCTGCACAGGCAGACAGACACAGGCAAACGGGGAGAGTGAGGGCAGGGCTACAAAGTGCCTTCTTGTATAAGTTTGGAACTCGGTTTGAAGAGGGCTCTACTAGTCGTTAAAGCCACATAGCAGGCAGAAATTCAACAGGTGGAACGTTCCCATTGTTGCTTGTCCATGCTGAGAAAAACCTGTGCCTTCTCGGTTCTCGTCTGTCAGCCACCTGTTAAAGCACAGCAGCTTGGGCTGTGTGTAGTAGGAAAACGTTAACGTAGCAACTCCAGCCCCCTTCCTGCCTACATGAACCTTCTCCAGGTTTATTCGCATGGGCACTGACTTCCCTACAAAGTCAGATTTAGGGGCAGGTGAGCCAGGCGACCACCTAAACGTTTAGGCCAGCCGCCAGGGAAGGGACTAGTCATTTCAATCAAAACGAAAACGTTTCTACAGTATATGTTTGTTGCCAGTATCTGGCATGAATACATACAGATTCATAGAGCCAGCGTGCCTTTATCCTATGACAGGGCTACGTAATACATGCAGCAGGTTGTGCATCAAAGTCGTGAAAGGGGCTAGGGGTGCAATAAAAAAATAGGAGATTCAAGTGTTGAACAAATGGAGGAGGGGGGAGGGCGGGACGAAGGCGTTTCTCTTTGGGGCAGGCGGCAGCACACTTCAGCTATCCTACAGCAATGCATTATTGCTGTGTCTGTACTCTGTAGCACTTTTCCTTGCAGTGACGCATCATACATCTCCCCCCCCCCCCACACACACACGATTCCAAATTGGAATTTCCAATCCGGAATCAATGGAATTGTGCGTGATTTTGCGCAGGTGGCAAACCAAGCCTGACTGGGGCTGTCGGAGAGGGATAGGTGAAGCGACGAGCCGAGAGGTGGACTAGGTGCACTTCGGACGCCCAGCCAAGTTTTACTTCTCGGTAATGGAAACCGAAACTGACCTCCACTCTTTCCCTCTTAGCCGGGGCGGCGGCGGCGGTCACATGATGAGCCCCGTTATCTTGGCTAAAAGCCCCGGCGGCGAGACCCCAGCGCTCCAAGGACAGAGAGAGCCTAACCAGCAGCAACCATGCAGTCACTTCCCAGCCAGCTGCTCCGCCTCCTGCTCCGCACTCTGTACGCGTTCTGGAGCAGCCTGGCGCCCATCTGGCTCTGGCGAATGCCCGTGTGCCAGGGGAGGGTTGCCCAGGGCAGAGGGGTCGCTCCTCAGCAGGTGCCCGTCAGCGTCAACTACCATTTCACACGCCAGTGCAACTACAAGTGCGGTTTCTGCTTCCACACAGCCAAGACCTCCTTCGTGCTGCCCCTGGAGGAAGCCAAGAGGGGCCTCAGCTTGCTCAAGCAGGCGGGTGAGTGGCCCAAGGGGCTGAACTTTATTTCAGTTTAGTCTATTTAATCTGGCACTGGCAGCAATTCAACAGAAGAAGCTTTTTCCAGCTGAGAGGCACAGTGACGGCGTAAGCTTCACCGGTTATATGTGTGCCTGTCACACTGTTGTGAGGAAGGAGTCCTTCCAGTGAGAGGGCAAACCTTCCTCTACAGACATTCTTTCTACCCTCCCTCACCACCATCCCAAGGACTGGCTTGAGAATCATAATGCGGGGTGCGTGCTTGTGTGTCAAAGCCCCCCCCCCTTTAAAGCCACGCCACCACTTGGGTAAAAAGATATGTACCTTTTAGCATACTGAAAGTCCTAATTGATTGTGGTGATACTAGCTCTGATGGCTTTAGGAAGGGATCAGACCAATTCCGAGAGGGTCTGTCTGTCAAATGGCTGTTGCTCATGTTGGCTGTACAGTGTGAACCCTGTTTGCGTGTTCAGAAACAGGCTGCAACTGAATCCCAGTTCCTGGGTAACAACAGCAGCATGGGGGGGAGGGTTGCCTACAAGCCCCACTTGTGGACATCCTGGGGGTATCTGGTTGGCCACTGGTGGATACAGGATGCTGGATGGAGTAGCTGGTCGAGCCAACAGAGCCCCTGTTCTTATATCTTTTATGGGGCTAAGCTGGTATAGGGAGGAGTATGACAGCTTCTTAGTTTCACATAACTCTTCATTGAGCATCTTCATCTCTGAAACAAAAAACCTTACATGCTCCTGTGCCAATCTGTATAAGGTAAAGGTAAAGGTGACCCCTGACAATTAAGTCCAGTCGTGTCCGACTCTAGGGTGTGGTGCTCATCCCCATTTCAAAGCCGAAGAGCCAGCGTTGTCCGAAGACGCCTCCTTGGTCATGTGGCTGGCGTCACTCTCCTTGCCGCAGCGCGTAGCATGCGGCTGGAACACGGAGCGCTGTTTACCTTCCCGCAAGCGGTACCTATTTATCTACTCGCATTAACATGCTTTGGAACTGCTAGGTTGGCAGGAGCTGGCCAAGCAATGAGAGCTCACCCCATCGCGGATTCGAACTGCCGACCTTTCGATCAACAGCTCATGGTTCAGCCGTTTAACCCACTGCGCCGCCCGTTGGCCAATCTGTATGAGTGCAATTAAATCAACTTTTTAAAAAATTTCATTCATTCTTTTGATCCTTTGAGACCAACACATCTCAGCAGGACCTTAAGCCCCCCCCCCCCCCGCTGCCTTGTCTTCCTTTTCACAGAATCCAAAGCCTGGTTTGAAAAACTATGTGATTTAGGGGAAATAGGTTGATCTCATACAGAGAGTAGCGTATACTGTATATGTAAGAAAAAATGCAGACCATTAGGGGCATTGGGAGGGTTTTGGTCCCCCCCCCCCCCGCTGTGTGTTTATTAAAATACTTTTCACTCACTCTTTCTCCCTGCCACTTCCTAGGTATGGAGAAAATAAACTTTTCTGGAGGAGAGCCATTTCTGCATGAAAGGGGAGAATTTGTTGGGAAGCTGGTCCAGTTTTGCAAACAGGAGCTAAAACTGCCAAGTGTCAGTATTGTGAGCAATGGAAGCATGATTAAAGAAAGATGGTTCAAACGTTATGGTGAGTGAAAGAACAATTAGGTGCTTGATTTAAAACCTCATTAAATGTTACACTCTTTTAACTTTATTTTTTAAGCTGGAGGTAGGGTGGTGTCATTAAAATCGGGATGTAGGTACACATTTTTCTCTGAGGTTAAATTTCAAAATGTGTGTGTGTGTGTGTGTGTGTGTGTGTGTGTGTGTGTGTGTGTGTGTGTGTGTAGGTTTCAGACAAGGAAACTGTCCCCATTTGGGTGAATGAAGAAAATGGAATTCTCATTCCAAAGAGCAGATACAGTACTACACTCGGAATGAGACAGCAAAACTCAAAAATGAAGCAAGACTCATGAGCTGGTTCCCCAGGCATTTGAGCTGTGGAAGCCCGAGTATAGTAGAGATTAAGGAGCCAAGGATATTTTGATATCTATGAAGACTTCAACTCTCACAATAACTGAGCTGGTGAAAGAAGTAGTGTACAGAAAATGAGATAAACTTTCTTGTTTGTTTGGCCCATCTTTTGTTATTGAACATTTTGGAATTGCAATCCTATGCATGCTTGTAGATATTGTTCACTTGTTCTGGCCTCAAATTTCTTTTCTTTTCCCTCTTTTTCAGAGTTTTTTCTTTCCCTCTTTCTATTTTAAACATCTACTTGCTTTCCCTTTATTCATGTTCCCTCTTTCTTTTGACTTTGATAATCCCAAATATTCTCAGTTGGATAATTTAGTCTTTCCTGTTTCCACTTTTAAGGTTATTTTTATCTGTTTTGTATTCTTCTGCCTGCCTTATTTTTCTGCACACAAATATGATTATATTTCTCCACAGATGATATGTCTTCACTGGTTACCCTTTCTTTTCATATTCAGTTTCCAATTTTGCTTTTTATTATTATTAACAGTATTTATATATCGCTTTTCAACAAAAGTTCACAAAGCAGTTTACAGACAAAATCAAATGATTAAATGGCTCCCTGTCCCAAAAGGGCTCACAATCTTTTTACTTTCAAATATGGTATTTACCGGTACTTTCAAATATTTCTATTCTGTGCTTCTTTTATTCTCAGATTTCTGTATATTCTCCTTCTTGGGCTTTGTATTCTTGTATTCCCTTGTTTTTCATTATACCATGTATCTCTGCCTGTATTTCCCATGTTTATGCTTTTTTTCCTCTCTTATTGCTTCTTATAGAATTCTTTACTGCCTGATATTCATTCAGTTGATTCCTTCCCTCTCCTAATCCTTCCCCCTTTAATTGTCTTTGAGGTTCTTCTGCCTATTCATGTTTGTCCAAATCCTTCAATTTTAAAATTTCTTTACTCTTGTTTTTAATTTTATTTCGGACAAAAATAAAATTATTTATTTTATATATTTTTTCTTGTGTGTGTGTGTTTACAGCATGTCTTTGTTTTTATTTTTTCTTAAAGTTTGCATAGTTTTGTTCATATAGCAGCAGTCAGGCTGGCGTGTGTGTGTGTGTGTGTGTGTGTGTGTGTGTGTGTGTGTGTGTGTGTGTGTGTGTGTGGAATAATATGTTCAGTTTGAGTGGTGGCACAGTGGATTTATTTAGTATTGGCAGAAGACTGTTGTACATGTTTAGATGTTTTGTCATGGTTTTATTGATAAATTAAGAAACAGTTAATAAAAAAGGAATGATGGTAAAATAAGGGTGTAAAGTTAAGAGTTATTGTTCGCTGGTCGAGCTCACAATTAATAGGTTGTAAAAATGGGTCTCAACTCAGGGCTGGGCAGAACTAGAAGACGATGTTGTTGACCAGTAGTGAATATTGTTTTTCAGGGGAATACCTAGACATTCTTGCCATTTCTTGTGATAGCTTCAATGAGGAAGTCAATGTTCTAATCGGCCGTGGGCAAGGGAAGAAGAACCATGTTGAAAATCTCCAAAAACTGAGGAAGTGGTGCCAAGAATATGGCGTGGCTTTCAAAGTAAATTCTGTGATCAACACATTCAACATGGAAGAGGATATGAATGAGCAGATTAAAGCTCTAAATCCTGTCCGTTGGAAGGTAAGAAAAAGGTGTGTGTGTGTGTGTGTGTGTGTGTGTGTGTGTGTGTGTGTGTGTGTGTGTGTGTGTGTGTGTGTGTGTGTGTGTGTGTGTGTGTGTGTGTGTGTGTGTGTGTGTGTGTGTGTGTGTGTGTGTGTGTGTATATACAGAAGCTCCCCTACTTAAGATCAGGTCAGGTTCCAGGGACCTGTTTGTAAATTGTTTTGTTCTTACGTGTGAACATATTGCAAAATATTTTTAAAAAATTATTTACAATTCACCTGCAGCACAGTACTTTATGTTGTGCAGTCTTACTTTGAAAAGTGGGCTAACATGGTTTGCTAGGACTGGCTTGAAAAGGCTGGGAATGCCCACAGAGCTCCATGCTTACCATGTTGCCTGCAACCCCCTGCCCCCTGGCATACAGTATATAGTGGCCTGCCTGCCTGCCTGCCTGCCTGCCTCTCTATCTATCTCTCCGGTTTTACGCGAAACTGGAAGTCAGTTGCGATTGCGTTGGAGCGCTGCTCCGACGCTTGGGGAGGCCTGCGGAGGGGTCCGCAGGCTCCCCGCAACCCCCAAGGGACACCCACTGCCCACCAATGAAGGTAAAAACGGCGATCCCGGGCGCAGCGGTGGCGGCGGCGGCGTGATCCCAGGCGTGTCATCGCCACTCCTGGGAAGGCCCCACTGCTACTTAGAGCAGCGTAAGGCCTTCCCAGGAGTTAGGGAACCTCTGCTTTAATGGGTTATGATTGGATTCTGACAGCTGTAGGAAAACCCTGTGGGCACATTCTCTTATAGCTTTACAACATTGAGCCTCCAGTAAGTAGTAGGACGTGGTTACCCTTGATAGATTGTACAGTATTACTATGAAAAAGAGACTGTCAAGCTCCCTTGGTCATATTTTGTGTGCCATGGCAGTTGTGACTGACAAACATACTCTCTTAATCATATCCTATATGTCTCCTAGGTATTTCAGTGCCTGCTCATTGAAGGAGAAAATACAGGGGAAGATGCTCTGAGAGAAGCAGAAAGATTTGTTATCAGTGATGAAGATTTTGAACAATTCCTACATCGTCATAAAGATGTCTCCTGCTTAGTGCCTGAATCTAATCAAAAAGTAAAGTTATAATACCGATTATTCATACTTCTTGAAAACAGAACATGTCATTACAAATCTAAGGATCAGAATTCTTGTTCATCTGTTGCCTACTCTGAAAAGTTCTTGCTAACAGGGAAGTGCAAGTACTGGTACATACTGTACTGTAGTTCCTTGGTTTCCCTTTCTATAGGAAAGCGCAATCTAGTACATGAAGTATTGGTTAGAATTCTTGCAGTCTTGGCAATGTATTCTCCTAAGCAGATGGAGATGTTTGGACTTCGGTTCACCATAGGGCTGTGCAGCCTCCCGCTAAGGAATTTCACTTGTCTTCAAACTAGACATTACTGTAAATGCATTAATAATAATAATAATAATAATAATAATAATAATAATAATAATAATTCTATGCTGCTTTTCCACAAAATGTTCCCAAAGCACTTCACATAATTGAAGACTTTTCCTCTCAAATGCATTAGCCATCCTGCAATGTCATATTGGTCAGTCTCATTTGCAGTTTCTGGATGATATGCCATCAGCCCTTGCTGTGCTAGTCCTGCTTCCCCCTCCTACTTCCCTTCCTTCACTTTTTCTACAGCCCCTTGTTTCTAGGGGATTTATAGCCCAATCCTATCCTCTCCTCCTGCTGGCGCAGCCTTGCTGAAAAGGTGTACACTGTATCCAGCGGGGGAGGCAGATTAGGAGGCTTTGGAAAAGAAAGGGGATTTAAATCCCCTTACCCCTGTGTAAGCCTCCCAACCCACAATGGGTCTCCTTGAACGTGTGCCAGTGAAGTCGGAGGAGTGAAAAGGTGTGGGGAGGCTGCCGCCAGAGGGGATAGGATCCAGCATGCCCTATTGCCGCCAGATCCACCCCCTCCTGCATCCTCCCCACCTCCTTTCCTCCCCTCCCTGCCCAGTTTCGTCCCTCCCCACCCCTGAAATCACTCGGATGATTTCTGGATGGTTTTAGAAGTGGGTTTTCTCTGTGCCAGGTGCAAGGGAGTGTCAACGGGAAACAGGTATCTTGTTGTCTTGTGCTCCCTGAGGCACCTGGTGGGGCCCAGAGGCGTCGCTCCGGTAGGGGCGGGGCCGTAAGTATCGCTCCGTCTGCCTGCTGCTCCGTCTGCCTGCCTGCTCCGTCTGCCTGCTGCTGCCTGCTGCTTTCTCCGCACGGGATGGCTCCGACAGTGAGGGGGCGGGGCCGTCTCCTGCTCGCTCGGTAAAGGGTCTAGGACGGAGCGATACTTACGGCCCTGCCCCTACCGGAGCGACGCCTCTGGTGGGGCTACTGTGTGATACAGGAAGCTGGACTAGATGGGCTTTTGGCCTGATCCACCACAGCTCTTCTTATGTTCTTATGTTCTTATGAACCCCGTTCCTACCAGCCCTCCACCTGCTTCTTGCCTGTCTCAATGGTAGTAGGGCAGCAGGAAAAACAGAAAGAACAGCAGAGTCAGTAATATCAGGAGGATTCTCTCTCTCTCCTCTCTCCCCCCCCCATTGCTATGACACACTCCAGTGCATCATGAAAAAAACAGCAACAGCCAAGCAAGGACTAAAAGGATGCTTGCTTCCTTTCTCCCCCTTGATGCCTTAGGGATGCACAACCCTTAGGATTTGGAGCTTTCCTGAAGGCTATAGCTATATAAACTATTATCGATGATGATTAATACTGTAATAAGAAAATCAACAGTTGCTACTGTCCACCACTCTTTAAACGTGCAGATCATATGTTCTTTGATTCCTAATTATTATTTTTTCTATCTTAACAGATGAGAGATTCATACTTAATTCTGGATGAATATGTGAGTCTTTTAAATTATTAAAATAATTTATCACACAACCACACCTTGAAAATATTTCCCCATTTATGAAGGTGGGCCTTCATCACAATCTTTGCCCCAAGAATGTAACAGCGCTGCACATACTTGCTTGGAGGTAGTAAGCCCCACTGAATTCAGTGGAGTTTCCTTCTCATTAGATATTGTTAGGACTCGGGTGAAAGTCTCCCTAAATTTGGTTCAAGCCTCTCTAAGAGAAACAGAGGCAAAGTAAGACACAGCTAACCAGCTTACATCTCTCGACATGCAGACTAAAGAAAAAGAAAGGGAGTGGAAATTGCTGTGGAAATTTCACAGCTCATAGCTGTGCATGCTTTCCTGGGAGTAAGCTGGCTCTGACAGCTCATAGCTGTGAAAGGCAAGAGGTGCTCTGTTACTCCCAGCAGTTATTCAGTCCTTGGGGCATGGCCTGAGCCGGGTGCATGACACAGAGGCGTCACTACGGTGGGGGTGGTACCGTAAGTTGTGCTTCGTTCTAGTCCCATTTACAAGATGGCACGAGGTGGCCCCGCCCCCTCGCTGTCTGAGCCATTCCGTGCTGAGAAGGCAGTGGTCAGGGAGTCTCCTGCCCGCTGCCTTCTCCGCACGGAATGGCTCTGACGGCGAGGGGGCGGGGTCGCCTCGTGCCGACTTGTAAACGGGACTAGGATGGGGTGCAACTTACAGTACCGCCCCCACCGTAGCGACGCCTCTGGGACAACCCCCTGCTTGAAGCTGAACAGGTCTAGGGCTGGGATGGTTGCTGCTTGGGAACCCCTTGAGTTCCATGGGAGCATAAGGATGTGGCATAGCATTCCTGGCATATACAGTACTCTGGAACAGCCAAGATCTTCTTCTGTTTGGGGGGCAGATGACACCTGTACCTGAGGGGATGGGTGGAATCCCTGTCTTCAAATCATTTCCCTTGTCTGGTGGTCATGGTTTGTATCACCAGCATCCGTGGCTGAGTTTTGGTTCCTCGTCATAGAAATAGCCAAGTATATATGTTTACCCTGCCTAGAGACCTATAGTTCATAGGGGTTGACCCAAATGCATTTGAAAAGAGCTTTAGGCCATTTACAGTGCTATTATATGCATGTCTATTCAGAAGTAAGTCTCATTGTATTCCATGGGGCTTACTCCCAGGAAAGCATGCATAGGATTGCAGCCTTACACACACGCAAATGCGCACGTGCAAGTAAACAATTTTGGGTGTCCCCCCATGCTGTGATGTGACAGTATATGCTAATCACATGTGTTTTTCCCTTTAAATGATTGACCGCACAATCCTATGCATGTTTACTCAGAAGTAAGTCTCATGTTAAATTGTGTGAGACTTACTCCCAGGGAAGTGTACATAGATTTCAGCCCTGGTGTCAACCTATTGCCTTCAGTAACATAACTTGCATATATAGAATTTATTGGTTTGAAATTACATAGCCTGATCACTGGGTGTCCCACCAGCACTACCCTCTGTAGATTCTGCTGAAGGGGATATACTTTGGGGAGCCGCTGTATTCTTTCTTAATTTTCTTTCTCTGCATTTTCCAGATGTGTTTTCTGAACTGTGAAAATGGCCGGAAAGAGCCTTCCAGATCTATCCTGGATATAGGTGTAGAAGATGCTATACGATTTAGTGGATTTGATGAAAGGATGTTTTTCAAGCGAGGAGGAAAATACGTCTGGAGCAAAGCAGATATGGCACTTGAATGGTGACAAAGTATGCTGAAATCATGAACAGCATCAGCTTTATTCTACTCTTGAAAGAAAATTTTTGAAACATATTTTCCTGCATTGTAGCTACTTTGGGCAAATGAGCGAAAATGAGTGAACTCAGGAAGATAGTGGAGGACAGGAAGGCCTGGTGGGATGTGGTTCATGGGATCACGAAGAGTCGGACACGACTTAACAACAACAGCAGCTACTTTGGACATATGACAGTTTTCAAATGAGTATTGCTTATTGTCATGAAAATAGTTCCCACTTGTGGGCAAACATACACCAGCTAACTTTCTATAGAAGCTAACTTTCTGTTCTAACTTATATAGAATGGGTTTCAAGCAAAGCAACACTCACAAAGCCTAGAATGCACTGGCTTGAGAAAAAGGCCTCCACAAGGAACCAGAAACTGGACGCTGGAGGAGATGTGGGTTGCAGCACTGTCAAGTTACCCATGGCTAACTATTGCAGAGATTAACAGCTGGTACTTAATGCCAGTGAGGCTTAAATACATAGAGAAATAGAGAGGACAATTGCTGGCAAGGATGTGAAGTGCCTAGGTATTAATTTACATATGGGGGCAATGGTCAGCAATCCAAGATGTTTGGACAAATATTGCTAAGCACATGGTAGGTATAGTGGAACACCAAGTAGACATCATGAGGCCACTACTGAATTGTCAAGAGGAAAAATAGAGTCTTATCTTCAATGAGGATCTTAGAGCAATAAAGGTAATGAGACCTAAATATGCTATTGTCAAAAAAACTAGAACATTTCCAAAACAACATTTTAGAATGTACTTGTGAAAAAGCTTACAAAGCAAGTACCACCCACCCACCCACACACACACACACACACACACCAAAACTATTTTATGTACCTATGGTCTCCATTTATCCAATTTAATAAACCAGCAACAACAAAAGCAAAAAGCAGCCACTTAAGTAGTGTAGTGTAATGGATAATAGTCTGAACTACAAATCTGGAAGCCCCTGGATTGAATCTCACCTCTACCATGAACTTTCCAAGAAAGTAATTCTCATTCAGCTGCAGCTCCCTATCTGCAGTATGACCATAAGTATACAGACCCACTTGCACAATGTGCCTAGCCCTTTAAAGGAAGCTGTACGGTCAGCTGTACTGGTCAAGCTGACCGGTCAGCTGTATGGGCATACAGAGCCATTCAGCCAGACTGCTGCCATGTCCAGTTCCCATATCCTTTAAAGGACTAATCACATGCATCAGATAAAACTGCAGATTCTATTTTGTTTATTTCTTAGTTTTATAATTGTGTTGTTGCAATATTTTTCATTAATGCAAGCTGTCTTGAGCTGCCCATCAGGGCTGGAAAGGCAGGATATAAAAATGTTAAATAAACTGCTTACCTTTACATGCTAGTCCAGCGATTTTCAACCAGTGTACTGAGGCACATTGGTGTACAGTGGGAGTCTGGGAGAGGGTCATTTATTAGTAGGGCCATTGGGGGGATGTGAGCCCTCCACCAGCAGCATGGTGTGCCTTGTCAATTATCAAAAAACTGATGCTGTGCCTTGACAATTTTAGTGCCTCCTCAGTGTGCCCTGAGATGAAAAAGGTTGAAAATAATTGTGCTAGTCGTTTGTGTGGTGTTATATATTGGATTTGTATTTGATGTATATTTGATGTTTATTTTTTAAAATTTCCTTCCTGTAATATATAATGCAATATGAGTAACAATGAGAAAGGCTGCAAGCCAGGATGGTGTAGTGGTTTGGGAGTCAGACTTAGACCTGGAAGATCCAGGTTCAAATCCCCGCTCAGCCATGAAGCTTCCTGGGTGACCTTGGGCCAGTCACTATCTCTCAGCCCCACCTACCTTACAGGGTTGTTGTGAGGACAAAAGGAGGGGAGGAAATATGTACACCACTCTGAGCTCCTTGGAGGAAGGTCGGTATAAAAATGTGAAAAATAAATAAATAAAATACTATGGACATCTATGGACATATGCTTGAGAGTAAGGCTGCGGTCCTAGACATACTTACCTAGGACTAAATCCTATTGAATATAATGGAACTTACTTCTGAGTAAGTATGCATTTTGAGTAGTATGCATTGGCCACAAGTTTTTTGTGTTTTTTTTAAGAAAAAAATTGCAGTACAACTGAATGCTCTGACAGTTGGGGATCTCTGATCTTTTTTTAGGAGCTGGAGGGTTACATACTGTACTATTTTTTTTAAAAGAATAATGTATGTGTTGTGTTTATAAAGTAGAGAACCAAAGAAAAAATAAACATAAACAAGCTATTATTTCCTTGTTGCTCTTTCATAAACAAGACTTTGAAATTAGTAGTTTCAGAGTTCAGCATGTACATCCATGATCAAGACCTGCATGATATCATGGCTCTCTTTGGTACTTTCATAGATAAATGCATGTCTTTATAACAGTTTATGAGTTCTTCTACTAATGCTTGGGCTAGGGGTGGCCAACGTTTCAACATGAATGCTCCTGGCCCTTTAATAGTTGTATAGGTGAGGGCATTTCAGCAGGTGCAGCTGCTTTAGCAGCACCATCAGCACTTGCAGCTGCCAAGATTCTGTCTTCTACACAACTCTTAAGAACACAGAGGCCCTAATGGTGGAATGATGGCCACCCCTGTTCTAGTACAACCTGGGCAGTCCAATCCTCTGTAGGATATGGCGGCCGGCCTAAAGGGCCGGCTGCCGTATCCTATCTAGTTCCCGGGATGCCCCGAACAACTCGGGAGAAGGGGACGATCGTCCCCTTCCCCTGGTATAAGTGGTGGGAGGCCCAATGGGGGGGGTAAGGCTGGGCCAGGACTGGAGAGGGCTGGGGTTATGGTGGATCTCGCCGCCAATATCCCCGGCCTCTCCAGGCCCAGGGGTAGCCAATGGTCATATCCTACAGAGGATTGGGGTGCCCGGGTTGTACTAGACATTAGTTTCCCCCCCTTTAAAATATGTAAAATGCTGCTGTGTCGCGGTCCTTACTTGCCAGGTGTCGGCGATTGCACGGTTAGGCCTGCTCAGTATTGTGGGCAAATTCAACATATTCAAGATGAAATATTCCAAATAACAATAAAAAACCAGCAATGTTTAACTACAATATTTTCCTTTGATGACAATTTTAGTTTGTATTTTTAACAAAAGTATGGTAATATTTGGATGGAAAATTTTAAACTGGTTAAAAATGACCTTTTTCACATCTGTTAGATATAAATTTAGACAAAAGCCACAATGTCTATATAAAGAAATATTGTGTAACACTCAAAGTATGTGCAACTTCTCAAATTATAATTCTCTTAATCTTTATTTGTATTGCCTGACCCATAATCACATACAGCTCCAGTGGGACAAAAATGTGTCCAAAATTCTTCCACCCTTACACTTCCTTTATATAGGCTTTTGACATTAGTTCCCCCCCCCCTTTAAAATATGTAAAATGCCACAAAGCAATTAGAGGGCTCGATTCTAGAGTCATTTGGCAAAATCTGCCAATCTTCGGATGGAATGTTTCCTAATTAGAGCTTGTAGGCCCACACCCAAACCACATATCTTTTATTATGGATTGTTGCATGGCTTAAAACCTCAAGTGTACATACATGCTGGGAGAAGTTGGCCTTTCTGAGCGATAGCTAAGGATACTTGCTGTTGTAGGAGGCTGAGCTGGATGATTCATAATAAACTATATACTGTATCTTTCAGCTCTATAGTTCTGAGATAACATCCAGCTCCTAAATAGCAGCTTTTCTAACCTAACAAGCAAGGTTACTCAAATATTGCAAACTATTGCTGGCTGTTCATCCAGAAGAGCTGCTATTTAGGAGCTGAATGTTATCTCAGAACAGTAGAGCTGAAAGATACAGTACATAGTTTATTATGAAGCTTCCAGCTCAGCCTCCTACAACAGCAAGTATCCTTAGCTATCGTTCAGAATACTCCTTTCCACTTTCTATCCCAGATTGACAGCATTCGTACAGGCACACAAATAGGGTACCAGAAGCCAGCGACGCGTAGTCACTAGAGGCTGCAGAGGCAGAGCCTCACCTGTGCAAGCAGGCTGCGCACTAGAATGAAACATTGTCGCTTTAAATGACGGTGCAGCTTCTATCCCGTAAGGAAATGGAATGTTGCTGCAGGAGGCAGCGGCTCCTTTCCCGCTCAAAGTGCCACACTTGAAGTAATGGAACGTTGCTCCCTGAGGTAATAGCTCAGCGGCTCCCTGAGGTAATGGAACATTGCTGTGTGAGGCAGCAGCTCCTTTCCCACTCAAAGTGTGATGTGGGCTGGCTCACTGTCAGGGCTCACGCTTGCTGCTATTGGTTATAAGCAGCATTGCCAGGCAACAGGAGCTCAGAATGCTCGGCGCTGACTGCAGAGGTTGCTGTGAGGACGTTTCCTGGAGATGAGGGTAGAAGGGTAAAGTAAAATGTCTGGTGCCTGGGAAGTGGTTCCAGGAGAGCGTCAGGGTCTCAGCCTGGGTCCCCATGACCTGGGGGGAGCAGGGAACTGGTTTGAGTTGTGTACCTGGGAGGTAGTGGCATTGCTGGACTCAGGGTTTTTCTTGGCAGGGCCGGAGGGGAAGGAAGCACGTCGACTCTCCTGCGGCTATCACCATTCCATGTGCCTTTCGAGCCAAAAGCATGGTTTTGGGTAGGGTAGACCTGGACTCCAAAGGTTTTCCTGCCTGGGAGGTGCCTATTGGGGAAGGGTAGGTCAGGTTGGGAGTCCTGGTGGTCTAGCTGGTGAGTGCACCTGGGCTCTGGCCACCACTTCGGGGACCCGTGTGGATAGTCATAATCATCATAATCATGCTCTCCTTCCACATACTAGGGTTGCGGAATCAGAAGAAGCCAAACATTTGAAGGCCTGGTGGTCACAAGTCTTCATGTGAGGAGCCACAACACGGGTAGAGCACCTGCGGAACTGCTATGCATGCAATTCAATCTTTGGAAACACCAGGTAAGGCTGCATTGCTATCTCTGGGCACAACACTACACTGCACCTCTGAGCCTGCCTGCTGTGCCATAGGCTACCCAGGCAGGCAGGCCCTGTCTTGGTCCCACCCTGAGTGGGGAGGCTGATGCTATTCCTTCTTTTTCTTCTGATACAACCAGCCTGCCCATCGCCTTCTTCTTCGTGGGCTACAACCAGAGTGGATATGGGCCGTGGCAAGCATTATAAGTGACCTTAAGAACTTCTCCAGAGTGGACGTTCCCTACCTACTATCTAGCAAAACCACAGCCAAGGGAACGGGCTTGGCGGAATCAGCGGGGAAAGAAGACCCTGTTAAGCTTGATTCTAGTCCAGCACTGTGAAGAGACCTGAGAGGTGTAGAATAAGTGGGAAGCCCGCCCAGGCCGCCGTTGAAATATCACTACTCTTATCATTTTTTCACTTACCCGGTGAGGCGGGGGGGACCCCGAGGGGCTCTCGCTTCTGGCTCCAAGCGCCCGGCACAGGCTGGGCACAACCCGCTCTGGGGATAGTGTCAGTTGGGGAGTTTGACTGGGGCAGTACACCTGTCAAACCATAACGCAGGTGTCCTAATACGAGCTCAGGGAGGACAGAAACCTCCTGTGGAGCAGAAGGGCAAAAGCTCGCTTAATCTTGATTTTCAGTATGAATACAGACCGTGAAAGTGGGGCCTCACCATCGCTGGCGTTGCTAGAGGTGGGGCGGAATGGTAAGTCTTGCACAGTGGTAACCGCTCCGTTCCATGGTGGCCCCACCCACTCGCTGTCGGAACCAGTCTGAGTGGTGAAGGCAACTCACAGGGATTCTCCTGTGCATTGCCTTTGCTGCTCGACTGGTTCCGACAGCGAGTGGGCGGAGCCACCATGGAACGGTGCGGTTACCGCTGTGCAAGACTTACCGTTCCGCCCCACCTCTAGCAACGCCTGTGCTCATGATCCTTCTGACTTTTTGAGTTTTAAGCAGGAGGTGTCAGAAAAGTTACCACATGGATAACTGGCTTGTGGCGGCCAAGCGTTCATAGAGATGTCTCATTTTGATCCTTCAATGTCGGCTCTTCCTATCATTGTGAAGCAAAATTTTCCAAGCGTTGGATTGTTCACTCACTAATAGGGAATGTGAGCTGGGTTTAGAGGTTAGTTTTACCCTACTGATGATGTGTTGTTGCCATAGTAATCCTGCTCAGTATGAGAAGAACCACAGGTTCAGACATTTGGTGTATGTGCTTGGCTGAAGAGCCAATGGGCGAAGTTACCATCTGTGGGATTATGACTGAACGCCTCTGTCTGAATCCCCCCTAAGCATAATGATATCGCAGTGCTGTGGAGCCTCGAATAGCCGGGCCGGGAATGGGAGGACCCCCCCCTCCACCGGCCTGGAGAGCCATCTACCTCAGAAGTGGAGTGCGGCTGGAAGGGGGCCGCCTCTTGCACCGCACGTTTGTGGGGAACTTGGTGCTAAATCATTTGTAGGTGTCCTGATTCTGGGTCAGGGTTTCCTGCATAGCAGAGTAGCTCCCTCGCTGCGATCTATTGAAAGTCAGCCCTCCGACAGAAGCTTTTGTCTCCCTCCAAGCCTGGGCTACTGGACGGGCGAGTCTCCCAGTGCTGGGAGGCTTGTTGAGAGTCTGGCGGGCAGGTAGACCTGGCCTCTGGCCGGCGCTTTGGAGAGCCATGTATACATTTTAAAATCCCCCCCCCCGCACCGACTAAACACGTCATCATGGCGCTGTGCCTCACCGTCCCGTAACTTCATTGCACGTGGTGGTGGCTGCCAGCTGAAGAGCGTGAAAACACCCCCAAGGGTCACACTCCAACGCAGCAGCGTCGCGACGACGCGCGTCACCCCAGAGCGGGGGCGCGCGTCGCCCTTAAGGGGGAGGCTCCGCCCCCACGCGTGACGTCACGTGCAGGAGCAGAGAGCCCTCCCCGCTCCGTTTTCGGCTCATTTTGGAGCCAAACGGACACGGGAGGGCGGGCAGGCCCACCTTCACTTCAAAAATGTAAGTGGGGGGAATCGCGCGTCACCCCTGTACGCGCGACGCCCCCCGGCGGCCCGCCCCCCCCTGTCGACGCCAGTGCTCCAACACCTGGATGCTCATTCTACCGCTGCTGACTCTAGAAGAGAGAAGCCGATAAAAGTCGCAACTACCCACAGCGCGAGTCGAAGGCTCAGTCCATTGCAATTAGCACTGCCGGCCAGTAGGGGGCGCCCAGAGTGTGTGCCGTGCTCCGAATTTAGCGGTCGCTTCAAAGCAAAGCCGCTACGGCTGCAAAACCGCTGAAGCTTAATGGCGTCCTTGTGCTCAGATTAGCCATTTCTTTTCCCTCCTCCTTCCACCCCACCTTCTTCCTTCCTAAGGGGAGGGAAAGAAAAAAAAAAAAAGAAGACGACGCGAGAAAGCGCCCGGGCAGATTTCGACTTCGCTGAGAGCGAGGGTAGTAGGCGGTACGATGCGCCAAGCTCGGAGCCCCTGGAAAGGCTGCGCTGGAGACTAGGGAGAGAGAGCGAAGGCAGTGCGTGGTCCATGCTAGCGGCGGCGAGGAAGGCAGCGCGCAGGAGACGCCCGCTCGGCAGAGGCGACGACGACGAGAGTCGGTCCTCTTCCCAGCGCCATCGGCAGGAGGAGGGTAAGGTGTCGCCCGCGGGCTCTTTGTGTCTGCTTCAAGGCGGCAGCCTGCGGGGGCGAGGGGGTCGAATGCTACCACTAGGCCGCCCTAGTCGCTCGCTCGACAGCACGCGTGTGGCTTGTGCATATGCAAGATGCCTGGCGCTGTGTGCATGCGCGCACACGCCTGTCACAGGTACGCGCTCTCTGTGCGGCGTGTTTTTTTCCAAAGATTCGTAGCCTCTTCCTGCTTTTCCATCGCGGTGATGGATGCCCAGCAGCAGTGCGGGGCATAGAGAGCGAAACAGCACCGAGGATGCGAGGTCTTCCTCGGGTAGGGTTAGGCCACAGACTGACAGACACACGCTATTTGAGGTTATCATATGATGTGACTCTACGCGCAGGATGCCTCTGAGGTTGCTGGAGATTAAAATTATCGGAGGGGGGGCGCCGGGGGACGCTTGTGTAGGGTGCTGCTCGGAGCCGGCTTGGGAATGATAGACGTGGGCTCTGTTCTTCTGATTCCGTTCAGCGGGGCTACCAAGAAGGAGGCACGTTGCGTTACACGGTCCCGCGATGCTGTGGGATTGGAGGCAGCAGGCAAATTAGTGTGGGAAGTTTAATGAGATGGGTTCTTTTATTTCCAACGCACTATGGATCCTGGTGCTGGAAAACTGCAGTGGAAGAAGCGACTCCCAGGGAAACATTTATTGGTTGTGCTTTGTGCTTAATTCCCCAGGCTTTGAAGCCTCCCCTGATGGTTTCTGTATCCACACATAGAGCTTAAGCTGTTAAACCAATGAATGGGGGGTGTCTGTGTTCCATGAACCACACAATCTGTTCCAGTCACAGAGACAGATGTTTGGGAAAGTGTCCAGCTGCATATCAAGTTAGAATGAACATGTTACATGTGTGTATATGCATGAGCATGTCTACGCTCACACAGTTTCATATAACTTTGGGCTCCACTGCTTCAGTCCTTTGGCCAGCCACAGTCAGCATCTATCCTGGCTTTGCACCCCTTTTACTAAGTATCATAATTCCTGCTCAGTGATGACCCCACAGCCAAAGTAGGCAGGAGAATGGAGGTGGCTCTTGCAGTGCACAAAAAGGAGGATGCAGCTGGTGTCCTCCACAACCTGCATTCCTTTAATACCCAGACAGCCGTCTTGGCATCCCTCAGAGGCAGTGAGTGCAATCTCCTAGCTTAATCCATTTGGTTGTCAGATTTTCTGCAGGGAAAAAAAGGGCAAAACCTGACAGTCCTTGGCTGTACTTGAAGGTCTGTGGATTGTGGTGTTTTTTTTGGGGGGGAGGGGTTAGTAGAACAGAGGCCTTGGGAATTTAAGAAGCTTTCAGGGGATTTTGGTTGGGCTTGGGGGACCTAGGTTTTCATGAAGCTGGGGGATTCTTTGTTTTTCTTCACTGATGTATTGAAACGGATAATATTTTGTCACCCAAAAGGATCATGTTTGTAAGGCAATATTCTTTAACTTTCATCCTTTTTTTCCTGTGACCATATTCAGGTGAACAGTTTCCTCAAGATACATACTCAAGATCAGTTGTGCCTGCAGCTCTTTCATTGTATGCTCATGAGCGGTGGTGGGTCTAGGTTTGGTTCACACATGCAAACCAGGTGCTTTCTCCCTCTACCTCCCCCATATTGTTGTCTCTTATTACGGGATCACATGGAAAAATACCAGTCTGACGAATCAAAGTGTACACAGATCCCAATGATCACTCCAGCAAGAGAAAATTGCTGTTGTGAATGCTGAAATTATTGCAGCACGCCGACCCTGCGACGACTCCCTCGGCACTTCAAAGCCCCAGGTCCCAAAGCCAAGCAGCAGCAAGCCAAGCCATGAACGCTTCCCTTCCCCCTTCCCGGCTGGAGTTAATGCTCGGCCCCTGTGCTGATAAGAAGAAACCTGCTTGCCCCATCTGCCGTTTGGTGCACCTCCTCCTTGTTTTCGGCATTGGGCGCAGCACAGGCAGTCAAAGCTGCTTCACTCCAGCTCTCCCAGCTTTCCTGCGCCCCTCAGTGATCCCCGCGGTGGGCAGAGGGCAGATGGGGCAAGCAGCGCTGCTCTGTTCTTCACTCCAGCTCTCCCAGCTTTGCCTGCGTCCCCTCAGTGATCTGAAGATTAAGTACATCAGGTTTGGTGTTCATTCTCCTGCTTTAGGTCCCTCCACCTAGAGAGGAGGATAAAGGCTGCAATCCTATCCACACTTACCTAGGAGTAAGCACCATTAACTATAATGGTACTTCTGAGTAGACATGCATAGGATTGGGCTCTCAATCACTTTTATTTCTGAGTCTTTTGGGGGGGAAGGGAGGTATGTGGGAATTTTCACCCCAACACCCCACCTGTCACCAACACACTTAACTGGAGGTTATTTCAGGAGGAATTCCAGTTATCATTAAGATTCTTTTCATCTTCTCTGCCCAGTTAGGAGTTAATAGTGTGTGTGTGTGTGTGTGTGTGTGTGGGGGATCCTTGGCACAGCCCCTGCCAAGCCTCATCCCAAACGCATGCTTTTAAGCATGTTTTCATAAGAAATGCAAACAGAGCATTTCAGTGTCTGCCTCTGGTTGTTATGCTGTACACCAGGGTGAGTCAAAAAGAAGAGCCCTGCTGTATTGGGCCAAAAATCACCTCCTTCATCCCAATTATTGGGGTAATTGAGGTGGGGTAATATAATGGGAAGGCGTGGGCAACAGCCACAGGGGTCAAGGGAGTCATGGGCCAGAAAAGTTTGGGAACCACTGATGTATAGGATTGTGCTGTATGGCACTTCTGAGCAGGGCTGCTGTGTCTGACTTCACCATCTTGGTTTATATTTGGGGTATATTTGTTTAATGTCATGGGAATAAATAGCCCAAGCGACTTCAAACCTAGTTAGACCATTAGACTCGATTTTATTCTAGCAAACCTTCAGGTCTAATCATATGAGCCTCCATTACTGATCTTAGCCCCATGCATCTTTTAAAAATCCTTGTTCTTCTGCTGATTTCCTGTAATTCACTCTTTGTAGTCTAGGACGGCTGGATGGTCCCTCTGTTTCTTTCAGTTCAAAACAGTCTGTTTCATCCCTTACCTTTTCACTTATTGTCAAGGGAGTTTCTCTCTTAATTAATGAGAGCAAAGATAGAAGGAGCTACAAAAAGCTTACAGATGGTCGCTGCATTGCTTAAAATATTTACAGCACAGTGGAGTTAAACATTGTAAAAAAAACTCTGCACAAAGGTTTGCTTGTAGTCTGCTGTGTTAGAAGATGACCTATAACTTCTCTGAATAATGCTGGGATAGTTATACATTGTAGCAAAGGAGTTGAAACAGCTCTTTTTATAAAGAAAAATAATGAGAGTAAAAAAAAAAGATATCTTGGTTAGCTGACAGTTTGCCAACAGCTGACTGTTGAATGGGGTGATGTGTTAGGCATACTTGTATATTTGGACTTCCAAAAATGTTCCTCATCAAAGGCCTCTGAATAAAAGTCAGAGGATAAGAGGATGGATTCTCTGATGGATCAGTAACTGGTAAAAGAACAGGAAGTGGGTAATAGGAGTAAAATGGATGGTTCTTGCATTGGAAGTAAGTAAGAAGTGGGATGATCCCCCAAAGGTCTGTATTGGGACCACTGCTATATAATTTACTCATAAACGATCTGGAGTCTTGTTAGCAGTGACTTGGCTTCGCTGCCAAATTTGCAGCTGACACCATATTATTCAGGGTGGCGAAAACCCAAACAGACTGTGAAGAGGTCCAAGAGGATCCCTCCAAGCTGGGTGAACGGGCAACAAAATGGCTAATGAGATTCAGTAAAAGTAACTATAAAATGATGGACGGAGGAGGGGGAACTTCCGACTTCATTTATACACTGATGGGATCTGAACTGGCTGTGACTCTCCAAGAAAAAAAAATCTCAGGGTCAGAATAGATAGCTCAATGAAAATGTCAACTTGCTATGTAATGGCAGTGAAAATGGCAAACTTCATGCTATAGTTTAGTAGGAAACAGCCAGTATCCACATCTGTGGTGTGGCAGCATTTAGAATAGAGTGCACCGTTCTGATTGCACCGTCTCAAAAAGGTTACCTTATATAATAATGCTAGGATGGGTGAAAAGGGCCACCAGAGTGATCACAAGGTTGGAACACCCTCCCTTGTGGCTTTTTAGTTTAGAAAAAAGATGGATGGGAGGCAGGTAGCATGATAGAGGCAGCTAAGAAGCTGAATAATCTGGAGAGTGGACAGAGAGAAATTGTTCTCCTCCATTTTGGGGTCATATAATGAATGTGGTTATCAGTAGATTCCATACTCAGAAAAGAAACTAGTTTTTCACCCAGCACACAGTGAACGTAATGAGATTCGCAGCCACAAGATATTGTGATTGTCACTGGCTTAGGTGGCTTTAAAGCAGGATTAGACAAATTCCTGGAGGACAGGCCTATCAGCACTGATTATTCCTAATGACTAAATGGAACCTGTGTTCAGGGGCTGAATGCCAGATGTTGGAGGGCAACCAGCATGGGAGGTATGTTGGCTTCCTGCTCTGCTTCCAGATTTTCTAGAAGCATCTGGCAGAGCATTGTTCTAGAGAAACCTTTCATCTGCTCCAGCAAAACTCTTCTTACATACCCATGTCACACTGGCTGCGGGCAGTGCTGGAGGAAGATGCAAGGTTTGGCACTCCATTTTATAGACCTTGTAACTACAGAGCTGCTGACATGTGGCTCTCTGCACTCTTAAAAAGTGCCATGTGGTGACTTGCATAAGTCAATGTATATTTTGAGGATGCTTTGTTGCATATTTTTGTCTAGGCCTCCAAAAGTGGAGGTGTAAACAGATAATTATAGGTATGTGCATGCTCCTAAATAGTTTAGGAACATATTTTAGGAGACAACACAGTTGTCTTTCATGGGCTGATTCTCACAACTGCCCCCAGCACGGCAGCCATTGCTGGTGGTGACTTCCGGCTGCTGGTTTCACTGGTACAGGCTGAGAGTGTGTGTGCCAAACTCCCTGTACATTTCCTTCTTACACATGGCACTGAGGTGAGGTTTCTGGAAGGGAAAAAGTGGTTTTCGTTTAATTGAGTAGTCTTGCAGCTGATTATCCACTTGTCTCGGGTTATTTTATGAGCTAATTGGCACCCTGTTAGCTTTGTTCTGGTTGTTTGTGCTCTGGATTGATTGCTACATGCAAAGGCTAGCTTCTCCAACATAATTTGGCTAAATAAAAAGACGGACTTGTGCCTCTGAGTACGCCTGGGTTGCATTTGAAAAAGGCTGTGACACTAAGTCCCCAAGTTATGTCCCCAAGTTATGTACTGGTTCTCTTCTGGAGGTTTGTCTGGAAGTTGGAACATATGGAATTTGAAACGGCCAGCTCTTGCCAGCCCAGCACTATTGCGCTTGCTCAAAAGCACCACAACGGGTTGACTAGTCCTGCACAAAAGTACAAACGCAGCTATCCATAACTCAGATGTCTGTAACTTGGGGACCCAGTGTATATTGTACGAGTGGAAGAGACTTGTTTGACTTACAACTGGATATAGCTGATTTTTTTTTAATGTTTATAAAGGTTATGGTCTTGAAATGTCTTACTTATATATATATAATTTAAAAATTCCTGAAATAACTGGTTTGAAAATTGTACTCATTGACAGACTTTACAGTAAAATACCATTTCCAACTTTTTTTAGGCAAAGAAACCAAGGCCTCTTTTATCTATTTAGGTCTTTTCGTACAGTATGTCCTGGGCACCTTTACAACAATTGTAACCATAAATGGCTCAGTTGCTCCATCAAAAGCCACGCTGATGTCTCACTCAAAAATGGGCCATGTAATCATCCTTGTCCCCTCCAGTAGTATTTGAAAGAAGAAGAGAGGAAAAAACGTAGGCGCATATTTATGAGCTCCAGTAAATGACAACGGAACAGTGTCTCTTTTTGGAACTAGACTCTCAGGAAATAGAAGTTCCAGCCTGGCTGGATCTTTAAAGATTAAATTATGTTTGAAAACAGCCGCCAACTAGTGCAGATTTAGAATGCATACATGCAGTTTATGATACTTAAACACACACACACCACACAAATGAGCCTTTGCGTTTCCCCCCTTCTTTGGTTTCTAATCTAGGGAGTTTCATGGCCTTATCTAATATTAAGAGTGCTGGAGACCTCTGAACCCAAAGTGGTAAATTCTTATCTGAGGACTGGTTCACACATCACTTGATTACACTTGTGGAATGGTGTTGACAGCTAAATGTGTCAACGGATATTTTAGTGAACAGCAGTTCATTCACACATGAGAGCTATGACTTGATGTTGTAGTCAAGTGATGAACATAACATATATGAACCAGGCTTCTACATACATTATATCAACCAGATAGGTTCTAATCCAGCTAAATATCTCTTCTTCAACTTTTAGAAAGATCTTTCTGCCAGCCATCTTTGTCTAAAAACGTTCTCCAGAACTTTGCTTTTTAACATAGGTAGGCTTATCATATTTATCAAACAAACACATTTTTTTTTGTGGGTGCAAAGCACCCACTGGCCACCCAAAGGTCGGCTGAAATATTTATTTGTGGCCATTTTGCCGCTGCCGCCACTTGCCTGTCCCACCACCATTGCTGCCACCGCCATTGTCCTTGCCGCCGCCACATTGCCGCCATATTGCCGCTGCCTGGAGCCCTCCTGCCCCCTCCAGAGCCACCGCCGCTTTTAAAACTTACCTTTTTTCCAGCGCTGTCATCTTGGATCTTGCGAAATATCACAAGATCCAAGATGGAAGTGCCCAAATCTCGTGAGGGCATCTTGTATCTTGTGAGATACATACAAGATCCGAGATGGCACCGCCGGAAAAAAGGTAAGTTTTAAAAGCTGTGACGGTGGAGCCTGGGACTGACCGTGGAGTGGAACCAGGAGAGTTCCGGGTTTTCCAGGACAAATGGTAAACCTAAACATAGGGCACCCACCCAATCAGTTTTTTGTCAGGAAAAACTGTTTCTGAATTTGTAACTTGAGCTGAATGCTGTTCAAAAACCACACTGGGCAATAGGTGATGGCTCCTAACTAGAGAGTTGCTGGAGAAACTAGGTTACTTGTGTGATGTCCTGCAGGGGAGAACTGTGTGCTCCTGAAGCAGGGACAATGAGCACACTCTGGTAGATACATACAGGTTCTCTCTTTAAATGTGATATGCTAATACAGGAAGTACCGTAAATGATTTCACTTCTTCCAATTGTGCATAATGTTTAATAATTTCCAAAGTCTCTAAGAACATAAGAAGAGCCCTGCTGTATCAGGCCAAAGGCCCATCTAGTCCAGCTTCCTGTATCACACAGTGGCCCCACCAGATGCCTCAGGGAGCACAAGACAACAAGATACTTGTATCCTGTCGCCACTCCCTTGCACCTGGCACAAAGAAAACCTACTCCTACAACCAGGAGGTTGCTTATCCCCAACATGGCTTGTAAACTGTGCTGGATTTTTCCTCCATAAATCTGTCCAATCCCCTTTTAAAGGCATCCAGGCCAGGTGCCATCACCACCTCCTGTGGCAAGGAGTTCCACAAACCAACTACACGCTGGGTAAATAAATATTTTCTTTTGTCTGTTTTAAGCCTCCCTCCACTCAATTTGAGTGGATGTCCCCTAGTTCTAATGTTGTGTGAGAGGGAAAAGAACTTCTCTCTATCCACTCTCTCCATCCCATGCATAATTTTATACGTCTCAATCATGTCCTCTTTTACCTGGCAATGAAAGTGAACCTAGAAGGAAACTCTCTAGCATCTCCACATGGTGATCAGCCTAGTGGGAAGATGCATTGGCATGCAGATGTCCTGGTGCATGCTTTTCCTTCCTGTAAAGGCTCTCCCCGGCTTGAGGAGTGCAGCAGCCCAGGAGACAGAGTAGCCCCCATGCCTGGGGAACACTTTGTGGAAGGTAGAGTAGCTAGCTGGGAAAAGATGTACTACAAACAAGCGACAGCCAGTGACGTGAGTCTCGTCACTGTGGCTCAGGCTTAGGTGCCCAGAGACTCCTGCCTTTGATGTAGTACAAGAGGGGCTGGCAGCCTGGTGAAACTTCTATACATTGGATAGTAGGTGTGTTAGCTCTGGTAAGTCAAAGTTCAAGTCAAATGCACTGTAAGTCAAAGTTCACTTTACACTCTTTCCTTGATGCTGACAAAATAGAATTTCCTTCAAGCTGAGAATGATAATCTAATCAGGATGGTGCAAACAAATGCCCATCTTTTCCATTGATTCATTGCAGTGGGGGGGGGGATGCTCAAAGTGACAAGTTCATGAGTACAGAAGAAAGTATCATTTCAAAATAAATTCTTGAGAATGACTTCAGATGTTTGAAGATACTGGCCATCAGGATACAACAAAAGCACCCTATACTGTACTTCCTGTTTTTGCACTTACCCATAACATGCAACATGAAACTTTTGCGTCTTTCCCCATATTGATGTCCCTACAAGATGTCCCTTGGGGAGATGCCAAATTTCCATTTCAGGTATTCAGAGTGTGTGGGTGCAGAATCAGGGAGTTCTCCCCTCATCTTTGCATTGTCTGAAAGCAGTTTCAGTCATTTGTCTAGTCACAACCTGTTTGAACTCAGGATCTGCTTCTAATTATGTGTGCATCTGAGCTTAGTTGCCTTCTGTATGTCTTGTGACTAACCACATTTCTCCTCTTGCTTTTTCATTTTTAGGAACACACACACACACACACACACACACACACACACACACACACACACACACACACACACACAGATGACTGCAGGGAGTAGCTAACTTGTGGATCTAGTCTGCTTATATAATCTTGGTATGCTCTTGGTGCCATTCTGTGGAGCATTGTGGCCCTAATGCCATATTCTAGCATTGTTGTTGAACTAAGAGCACCATTGTTGCTGTCATCATTTTTTAAAAACTTCTTACATTTTACTTTTGGTGTTGCCAGCCATTTGTGACCCTGGATAACATCATTCCTTTGCTAAGTGCTAGATACGTATTCATTTTGCACACTGGGAGAATTTGAAAATAGTGGCATTTTTGCCGTGTGTAGTCCTATCCAGTAGTGCACTTCTTGTGGTTTTTATTATCATCGTGATGAGATGAACAGATGAATAGAATCCTTTTTTAATGGGTCTTGGAACATTTACTCCGGAAATGTCACTGCTAGATACTGGCTGCAACTTCCAGTGGACACAGACCAAAAATGTGTGTGTAGCAAACTCTTCAGCATGAAAGCATGCCAGACTGCTTTTATATTACACAGGGCTTTTTAAGGGATTAGGCTCTTAGGATTGCTTCAGCAAAATCCACAACTGAGCGCCGAGTGCTACCTTGCGCATACAAGCTGCTCTGTGGATCATGGTGATCAACCCTGGCTGCCGCTGTTAGACAATTTATAGTAGCTTTCAAAACGTACCTAGTAGCCTCCCAACCAGGCTTGACCTGAGATAAAATAGTACCAGGAGTGGTGCCAAAATCTGTCCCCACCTTTTTTTAAACTTTTTGAGCATGCATTAACACTCTCATGTCCAACCTGCTTGTTGCCTGCCCAGCTGCATCTTCAAAACAGGCTGGCAGTTCATACTGGAGCAGATGCTCCACCCAGCCTCTTTTGAAAAAGTGGCCAGGCAGGCAAAGAGGAGCTGAAAGCAGCACAGTCCCAGAGTGCCCTGCTCCCTTACCTCTGCTGCTCCCACCAGCTTCTTCAAAATAAGCTGGGCAGCATGTTCTGGGAGCAGAAGAGAAAATCCTCTTGTATTCCCAGCATACTTGCCCAGCCTCCATTTAAGAGGTGGACAAGCAAGGAGGCAGTGGCAGCAGAGCTATCCTGTTTCAGTCGTTCCCCTGGGTGAGCAAGTGAGAAGAGAATCGGAGCACAAGCTGAGGCAGCCGGGTGGGCAGTGGGTCTGGGGAGGTGGCAGGCAAGTGCACGTTGTGGGGCACCCCTGCCAGTTCACCACCCCCACAGGGGTGTATTAACCCATGGCCGGGCTATTATACAAAAGTATTCCAGATAAAAAAACCCAGCCTCACTTCAGGGTTGTACGCAGCCACTAGCCTGGTTGCCTGCAGCAAGTAAACATAATAATAATAATAAAAGTAATAATAATCAGTAAATGTCCTTTCACTGTATATTGTTACATTTTCTATTTGATAATACAGTAATTATTATGATGTATGGATAAAGTATAGTCAATTTTAAAAATTCATTTCACAATAAGCTCATACAAGAAACAACTTTCAATTAAACACTTTCCTTGTAATTTGGTCAACAAACTGATCAAGAACAGGACTGAAATCGATTTTCCAAATCACAGACGATTCCATGTGCAACATCGCTGACTGTGATCCATAACCAGGACATTCACAGGTGACGTGGGCCCCTGTCCCTGCGGGGCCCCTACGATCTTCAGCCTGGTCAGCCTTATAGCTAATAGACCCCTGCATCCCCACCAGCCCAGTGCTTGAAGCAGCAACTCCACCCAGCCTCATGGGTAGGCCAACACTGCTGCTCCAGGCCATGAGCATCCTAATTTCAAGAAAAGTAAACCCCCCCCCCCCATTTTTTACCAGGCTGCTAAAGCTGTTTCCTCCAGTGCAGGCAGCATCTTTCCCACTGGCCTTTCCCTCACCGGCAAGGCTGCCTTACAGTATCAACAAGATGCCAAGTCGGCCACTGCTGCTGGAAATGTGCATGGCAGGTTGGGTGGGGTGGAGGAAAGTGAGGAGGCCACGTCCAGTACATAGTTATCAGTAAATTAACCGTGAGATGATTTTACCAAAGCATTTTTACAAAGAGAATATTTCATTTGCACATGGTTGGGACCTCACACTTGGCATCATGAGGAGTCCCTCCTGAAAATTGGCCTGCCTTGCTGTGTAAATGCTGCTGGCTCTCTCACCACAAGGGACAAATATTAGTCAAATTAATGTGATGAAAAAATCACAGTGTGGTAAGTTTACTATGTAAACCAATATCAGTACCGGTAGTAACATCAGACCTTAAGCCAGGATGAGCAAGAGATGAAAAGCCCTTGATTCTGCCATGGGATTGGTAATTATCAGCTCATTCCAACCTCTAATTCTGCCCTTGAATATTTCAATAAATTAAAGGTCAGGATTATAGATGGGGCTGTTACCCCAGGACAAGAGCTCGTATAAACAGGGCTTTGCTGAGCCCAACTCATTTTTTCTGTTCTCCTGCCCTTCCCTGGAATTACTTTATACTTGGGAATGAAAACTGGCTTTAGTTTCACGTGTATCATTTAACACAGGAGTCTCTTTATCCCTTGCGTTCTTCCCCCCCTTTAGGTAGCCCTCCCACACCTCTTTCCCCTGCTGCATTATGGGAATGAGGCATGCTTGCTTGCTTGCTTGCTTGCTTGAGTCATTGGTTCTCTTTCCAAACTAACCATGCTACTTCACAAATGTCACCTTGACCTTCCTGCTTTCTGTTTATGGTAGACTTTTATAGATATAAAAAGCGATGAAACACATTTAAAAGGTATCATTATTGGCATAATAGTACCGGAGCTTACAGTCGGTTTCCTTTTCAGTAAGCACAATGGGGAGCAAGTTAAGTTTACGGTACTACCTCAGGAATGTGGGCTGCTTGTATCTTTGTTGACCTAGGGCACGCGTAAGCCCACGCAGAGGGTTCCACACAAGGCCTTGAGAAATCTTGTTAATGTTGCCTTCTGTATTGTAATTCTTCTTTTCCTGGTTTGACTGCTTCTCAATATTGACAGGTGCAAATATGTCCATAGAAGGTACTAGTCCACCGAAGAAAGTAATAGGTTGCAGATCCACACTTGCCTTAATTGTTTGTGGCATGTTATTGACTTGAAAAGGAAAAGAAAGGGAAACTCATTTTCTGTTTGCACAGGTTTACCTGCCTAGTGGAGATGTTTACTTGCTGCAGGCAACCAGGCTAGTGGCTGTGTACAACCCTGAAGTGAGGCTGGGTTTTTTATCTGGAATACTTTTGTATAATATCAATAAGGGGTTTCAAAACCTTGATACACTACTGTACAACTGTTGAGGATTTGTTTTCAGGAGGAGCAGAGTCTGGTGTGTTGGTGCCTCTTGGTACAGTATTTGTTGATGTTGTTACGATGATTCCTTCGTAGTCCCCTTGTGTTAAGTACCAAATGAAGGCCAAGTGAGAGGCAGTTTCTGATCCCAAGAGTTTACAGTCTAAAAACAGCCAGAGCAAGCTCAGGGCAGTGGTACAGAGAGGTGACGATTTGCTAGGATTAAGATCCCTGTTTTCTCACTTGGCATCCAGTCCAGTGGCCGCCTAACCATTCGATACAAATGCAAAGTGCCCAGTTTCTAGACTACTTCAAAATGTTATGCTTCAGTAGTTTATTGAATAAGTGAGTAGGAAGTACATTTCCCTTTCCAACCCCTAAAATAAACTGGGCGTGTGTGGCAAGCTTGGGTTCTCCATGATGCCTGCATATTGTTGCAGCTGCCGATTGAACCGTGGAGAGGGAATCTGGTGCTAGAGGCTTTGCTCACATGATCGGTACTTAACAGATCACTGTATTACGGAATCAGCAGGAATTTATTTTATTTTATTTTTGTCCTGCAGATCAGATTTGGCAGGACACTCTGCATTTTTTAATCTTGGGATATGATTTACTTGTTTGAATCATCAAACATTTCTTGCCAAGTTGACGTTGTCATTTCAGGGTGAAACTGCACGTCCTGTGGCTGTTTTCATCCTTCTTTCTTCAAGGCCCTCCTCTGCAAGGCCGGCCCAAGCGGGAAGGATTTGCATTGTATTGGGGAAGTGAGAGGAGGATGCTTAACCTTGCAACTCCTGCAACTTTTCCTCCAGCTGATTTTCTTTCAGCTCAGCTTTCTGGCCTCTGTTTCTATGGCAGATGCAGAACTGGAGGGAAAAGCAGTTGCTGGGGACTCTCTCTCTCTCTCTCTCTCTCTCTGTCTCTGTCTCTCTCTGTGTGTGTGTGTGTGTGTGTGTGTGTGTGTGTGTGTGTGTGTGTGTGTGTGTGTGTGTGTGTGAGAGAGAGAGAGAGAGAGAGAGAGAGAGAGAGAGAGAGAGAGAGAGAGAGAGAGAGAGAGAGAGAGTGTCAGCTAGGGAAAGAAAGTGCCAGTTGCACCCTTCCCCAACTTGCAGAAGAGAAGTAGCAGCACAACAAGGCTGTGGCAGAACAGTCCCCCCCCCCTAAGTATTTTCTATTTCTGGCTCTCTATTTATATTACTACATTTTTGTAGGTATTCTTACTCCTAGTAAGGATGGGATCCTATTAGGGCTTCCACATTTCGTTCTGTCAGGAGTCCTATGCCTTTAACTGTTGTGTGACAGGCTGAAATCCAACAGATAGAACTCCCCCACATGGAAATATAAATGGGGAGACGTTGCATGATGAATTTCTGGCTGTCATGCAGCAGTTGAAGGCATAAAAACCCTGCTAGGAAAGCAATTGACAACCATAGATATTACAAAAGAGCAAAGCTTTACTGTGTTCTTTTATAGACCCGATAGGTGGATAACTTTCAGAAGGGTAGCTGTGTTAGCCTGTGGTAGGCAATGTACAGAGGCTTGTACTTAAAGACTAACACATTTATTTCAGCATAAGCATTCATGGACTACAATCCATGGTGTGTTTAGTGTGGCAAAATATTTCAAGGGAATTCATGTACTTTAATGTCTTTAAGTTAAAATTAATTCAAGACAATTTACCAAAAAGAAATGTATTTGCTTTGGCTTGTGGCTAAATAATAAATTATTGCCTAACTGAAGAGTGCTAGAATTCTCGTAAATTGAAATGCTTTGGAAGATCCGTGCTGTTTGCCAACTTGGTGTAAATTTTTACCTTTGGAAAGAAAAGTTAAATATGGAAACGTTCCTTTGGCTCTGATGTGAATACAGTTTGGTAGGGTTGCCAGGTTCTTGGCCCAGAGATTTTTTCCTGACACTTTCTGGTTCTACTTGGGAGTAAGGCCCCCATTTCATTCAGTTGGACTCGCTTGTGAATAACTATCTCTAAGGGTTGGGCTGCAAATGCCTAGAGGCAGAGACGTAACCACGGTGGAGCGCGTGGTTCACTCGAACCAGGCGGGAGGGCGGGGGAAGTGCCGCCCTCCCTCCCTGGAGCCCGTTACGCTCCGAAATGAGCGGAAAACGGGTGGGGGGGCGCATCGACGTGACGCGATGCAGGCCCCGCCCCCACGCGCCAGGCGCCGGGAGGGCGCCTGGCATTTCTGCCTAGAGGAGTCGAAAGCTGCTGTGGCCCCTTTCCTTTCCCCAGGCCCATTTTTACCCTCCTCCCCTGCCTGCTGTGGGGTAAATCCAGAGTCCTGCTTGCTGCAGGAAGCAGGGAAGATCATGAAGAGAACTGGGGTGGGGAGAATGTCTGCAGCTGCTGTGGCTATCTTTCATTGCAGGCTTTTCAGTCTGGATTGCCAGCTTTTCAATGTGCAGATGTGATTTGCAGTACTGTAATTAGCAGGTCAGAATTTTGCTACATTACTTCCAATTTCTTCTGCAAGGGGAAGTCTTGCCTCACAAACCTGTTAGAATTTTTTGAAAAGGTCAACAGGCATGTGGATGCGAGCGAACCCGTGGATATTATATATCTGGATTTTCAGAAGGCGTTTGACACAGTCCCTCATGAAAGGCTCCTGAGAAAACTCCACAGTCAGGGAATAAGAGGGCAGGTCCTCTTGTGGATTAGGAACTGGTTGAAGACCAGGAAACAGCGAGTGGGAGTCAATGGGCAATTTTCACAATGGCGAGAGGTGAAAAGCGGTGTGCCCCAAGGATCGGTCTTGTGACCGGTGCTTTTCAACTTATTCATAAATGACCTGGAGTCGGGGATAGGCAGTGAGGTGGCCAAGTTTGCAGATGACACGAAACTTTTCCGGGTGGTGAAGACCAGCAGGGATTGTGAAGAGCTCCAGAAGGATCTCTCCAAACTGAGAGAATGGGCAGCAAAATGGCAGATGCGCTTCAATGTAAGTAAGTGCAAAGTGATGCACATTGGGGCAAGAAACCAACATTTCACATATACGCTAATGGGTTCTGAGTTGTCTGTGACGGATCAAGAGAGAGATCTTGGGGTGCTGGTGGACAGGTCGATGAAAGTGTCGACCCAGTGTGCGGCGGCTGTGAAGAAGGTCAATTCCATGCTCGGGATCATTAAAAAAGGGATTGAGAATAAAACGGCCAATATCATTCTGCCTTTGTACAAATCGATGGTAAGGCCACATCTGGAGTATTGTGTCCAGTTCTGGTCACCACACCTCAAAAGGATATAGTTGAATTGGAAAAGGTGCAGAAAAGAGCGACCAGAATGATTCGTGGGCTGGAGCACCTCCCTTATGAGGAAAGGCTACAGCGTCTGGGGCTTTTCAGCCTAGAAAAAAGGCGCCTGAGGGGGGACATGATTGAGACGTATAAAATTATGCATGGGATGGAGAGAGTGGATAGAGGGAAATTCTTCTCCCTCTCACACAACACCAGAACCAGGGGACATGCACTAAAATTGAGTGGAGGGAGAGTTAGAACAGACAAAAGAAAATATTTCTTTACCCAGCGTGTAATTCATCTGTGGAACTCCTTGCTACAGGAGGTGGTGATGGCACCTGGCCTAGATGGCTTTAAAAGGGGTTTGGACAGATTCATGGAGGAAAAGACCATCACGGGTTACAAGCCATAAGCAACCTCCTGGTTTTAGAAGTGGGTTTTCTCTGTGCCAGGTGCAAGGGAGTGTCAACGGGAAACAGGTTATCTTGTTGTCTTGTGTGCTCCCTGAGGCATCTGGTGGGGCCACTGTGTGATACAGGAAGCTGGACTAGATGGGCTTTTGGCCTGATCCAGCAGGGCTCTTCTTATGTTCTAATTTCTGTAGAATTAGATCTTACAACGTTTGAAAACAGGGCTGCAGAAGTTGTTTGAAAAGTTGGCAACATTAGACAAATGTTAGACAGGATCTCCAGGTGAGGATCTGACAACTGTTTAATTTGCTGTAATAAACCACAGGTGATTATTTGCAACCAGTTAATACAAATTGAGGCTGTTTCCTTATATATAGGTTTATAGTTCTAGTACTGCTCTTTGCTGGGCTCACCTCCTGGTATTGAGGAGCATGATGTAGAGAAGCCTGTAATGGTTTTTCCAGGGACCTGGAACTTGAATGAACCTTCCTTGAAATGCCCTGTTTTAAGTGCATCTGGCGTAGGTATTCAGTTTCTCCCCTTTTGTTAGTTCAGTTTGTTTGATTTATCTATTTTTAACTGCAGGTACTTGGCAGCACAAGCAACATTGTTTACCATTTTTGTTGGGTTTTTTCACACATTGCTAACTTCAATAGTGATTGTTTGTTCTCCTTAGTTTGTTTGTGTGTGTGTATATATATACCGTATTGTCCCGAGTATAAGACGCACCTGATTATAAGACGCACCCTTAAAATTTGGTGCTATTAAAAAAAATTAAATCACTGGCATTAAATTGCAACAGCCTGATTATAAGACGCAACCCTAGTTTAAAAACTTAAATTAGGAGAAAAAAGTGAGTCTTATACTCAGACCAATACGGTACACACACACACACACACACACACACACACACACACACACACACACACTTTGTCCTGCTAGAGTTGCCAACTTTTTTCTTGGCAGGGGCCCAGGTAGCTGCACAGCACCTAGCATTGTTTTAACAAGGGAAGCTTTTCCCATTAGTACTACTTCATGCCTAGAAAGGTTTCCCCTGCTAGATTTCTGCAAATCAAGCAGTTAAAAGGATTCGGAGCTCTGCCACAAAGAAAGTTGGAAGTTGCTACCCAGTCACTAGGGTGCACGCCGCCCTAAAGCGAGGGCGTGCGCACCACCCTAATGATCCCAAGTTCGCCACGCCGCCGGCCAGGGAGGATGTCGTCCGAGCCGGCAGCAGCGAGGCCAGGGGGTAAGGCTTCCGCCGTGGAAGTCTTACCCCTGGGCCCTGCTGCTTCCAGCTCCGAAGACATCCTCCCCGGCTGGCGGTCCGGGGCCTTCTGACAAGGCCCAGTGCAGCGACATGGTATTTATTAGGTTTTTTGCGCCTGCGCAGAACGTTTCTGAGGGCAAGGGCTGCCCTTTTGCCCTCAGAAACGTTCTGCACAGGCGCGAAAAACCTAATAAATACCGTGTTGCCGCATTGGGCCTCGTCAGAAGGCCGCGGACAGCCGCCCGGGGCGGACTCTCCCAGGTCTTCTCCCGGCCTCAGAGCCTCTGGAAGGGTGACGTGCAGTGCACATGCGCGGGTGCGCGCAGTGCACATGCGCGGGTGCGCGCAGCGCGCGTCACCCCACCGGCCGGCCGCCCCCCCGCCACGCTCCAGTGACGCACGTGCTACCCACAGACAATCTTCTCCTGCCCAAAGGAATGGCATAGATTGACTCCTGTGGTTACTACCTTTTTCTATCAGGGTTCCTATGCCTTTGAGAAGTACAGTGGGGCATCCGCGGATCCTCGCTATCTGTGGGGTGAGGTCCTGCGGATAGCAAGGGCCTACTGTACATGAAATGTGAGAACTCAACACACATGTAGCTTTTTTCAGCATAGAGATGCAGTGCTGGCCATGTTTCATTTGCTGAATTTGTGTCCATTGTGTTGCTGTACTTAATAAAGGCATAGCGACCTGCCAGGAAAAATAGTGACAATTGCATTCCCTGCTCTCTGAAGCCCCTCTTTTATTTTTCTTCATGCATCTCCCTTTTAAGAGGTGAAGGGAATGTGGGGAGAGGGTTATTCCTTTAGCCTGGCTTCTTTAAGCTCCATTACTGATTCTTCCCTGCTTTTTGTCTGCTATATTGGCGGGACTTGCAGCTGTATTTGTATGAGAGGTAAATCGTACCACATTTTCTCTACTAGCATTATTTAAAAAAAAAAACCATATCATTTTTTTAATTATTCCACATGAATTATATTTTCATCCTCACTTAGGGATGGACCTCATGTGTATGGGAGGGTAAGGTGGGGGGCACACACTAGCCCAGGACACCCTCCCCAAAACCCATCAGTAAGTAGGCTCTTTGCATTAATGACTTCCTATTTAACCTTAATCTTTTGTTTCCAGATGATGCTCTGCTTAATGATGCCCAGATTTTGCTGGGATGGGAAATGGAATCTTAACTGCAGTTCATGTTCAAGGCTTTACTTAAGATCAAGCTTTGACAAAATACCTCAAAGACTTGTGAATCAAAGAGCTTGAATGTTGTCTTTGCAGACCTGAATCAAAGAGCTTGGATGTCGTCTTTGCAGACTTTTCAACAAGCGCTAAATATTTTCACCAGCCATTTCACGTTTCAATTAAATCATCAGACAACTGCAGTTCACAGTTTTCAATAAAGCTTAACACTTCTGGCTTCTTTCTTTTGATCATGTATTACCTGTGGCTGTATTGTAGGCAAAGTATTCCTCCCCACCCCTCCCTGTTTTGCTTGTATCTTGTGTCTCCAACTACTAAGCGGTGGCTCTTTCAAGCAGTACTGCCCCCTTTCTCCATCTACTATGGTCATTTAAACTTGCTTCCATTCTCCAGGTGTTCATGCATCTCCTCTTATTACTGAGAGCTCTTCCAAAACTTTGGGATGCATGTGACCCTCTCGGGTACCACTTCTAGAACGTGTGTGATGGATTGCTCACCTCTCTATAAACTAACATATCAAGCAGTCTAATCAGATGGGAGACACAAAACTTTTATTGGTGCCAACTAAGAAGCTCAAATCAGTGGGTTAACTTTTCAGGTTCCCAGTACTCTTCAACAGGCTTAATGTTTAAAGAAGGGGGAAATGCTCAAATAGGCTATTGCTTACTTATGCCCTAAATAAGGACCAGACCAAACGTGCAGAAAGCCATGTGGCAATGAGCATTTTCTATAGAATAAGTGCACATGTGGATGTAAAACCCACATGGGTTTATTTGTTCATGAGCATTTTTTCATGGAATTAGGGCCCAATCCTATCCAATGCAGCCATGCCAACCGGAAAGCATCCCCAATATGCAGATTGAACATGCCCTGGGACTTGTTTTTCCCAAACAAGAACAAATGTTAGATAATTGGTACATGTGGAGTGTGTGGCTTTTGCTCCACTTGCCCATGTTCCCCATTGAAAAGTTCCCCCTCCTCACTCTTGTTGCAGTACCCAAAATGGAATGTGTTGCTGTAGGGAAGCAGAGGTGCACTTGCTGAGCCTTCATTGAGCACAAATGAATTATGTGCTGGTTGCACACACATTGACTAGGATGCCATGTTCTATTTTGCCCATTGTCTTGCCCATTGGCTCCCTTCCCTGGTTCCAACTAGGGGTAGGTCATCTAGGTGACCAGCAATCAATTGGCCTGCCTGCCAATCTGCTTATCGACTTTCCCTCCTGCTTCCCTGAGCAGGAAGTGACATATTTTTTGAAGGGGGTCTTCCTGGGGAGAAACCTGCTTCCTTGGTCAAAGACTATAACTTAGCAATGTGGGAAAAAAACACCTTCCCAATTAAAGTTGGACCGGCCAATCTCATAATAGGTCTGCGGCTGGCGCATGTGTTAAGACAGATCAACCAAACTAAAGCCAGGCCATACAGTAATAACACAGTAGCTCCCTCCCCCCCCCCCATATCTGCAAACTCTGTTTCCACTGTTTCAATTATCCGTGGTTCTCAAATCCCCCCCCACGCTCATGACTCACCTTCTTTGTTTGCAAACACTTTGCAAAAGGAAGCTTTTTGGAAAAGGAAGCAGACAGCAAGAACGCTAGACTTGTAGCTCCTATGATGGCGAACCATTTGGGCTTGGTGTGTCAACATTTTTGAAAATGCCTAACTTGACTCTGCTGGTGTGTCACCCCTTCCCCCTGAACTTTTATTGGTACTTTGACTATTGCTACTTTTATTAGTAATTTTGAATTGAACTGAACTGAAAACAACTATAGAACACATTGCATTTTATTTAATATCAATTAGTGACTTTTTTGTTGCTGAGTTTTACTAGATAATAATTTGAAAGAGGGCTCCCAAAATCCCTGCCCTAAATGTTCAAGACAAGCCTGTAAAACTTTTGCAAAAATGTAAGGTGTGTCAGGGCCCTGGGGGAAACACTGGTGTGTCACCCAAAATCACCTTGCGTGTCACCTGTGACATGCGTGTCATAGGTTCGCCATCACAGCCCTACAGGAACGCTAGAGGGGGAGGTGACAGTGAGAACGCTAACAGGAAGCTGACAGCAGAGGAAGCAGACAGACAGCGAGAGCGCTAGACTCTGCTTACTGTTAGTCTTGCTGTTGCTGTCACCTCCTCTAGTGACTACAAGTCTAGCATTCTTGCTGTCTGCTTCTTTTTCCAAAAAGCTTCCTTTTGCAAAGCATTTGCAAACAAATTGCTGTTCGCTTTGTTAGCATCACACTCAGGACTCATCTTGATTTGTTTTGAAGCAGTGCCACAGTAAGTATAGGGTTCATTACTATCTGCGGCTTCCAGTATCCGCGGTAGCAA
Organism: Plestiodon gilberti rubricaudatus; assembly: GCA_026170595.1. Taxonomy (NCBI): domain Eukaryota; kingdom Metazoa; phylum Chordata; class Lepidosauria; order Squamata; family Scincidae; genus Plestiodon; species Plestiodon gilberti. The sequence goes on from JANXHW010000001.1 coordinate 117,119,072, forward strand.
GAGGAATTTATCCCCCTCTGATACAGGGGGAATCCTGTAATTCACCACCCTTTGATGCATCTGTTACTAGGGTGAACTTGCCCATCTTAATAATTTGTTCAATGAGACATTTTCAGTTATTTTATTTATGTAAATATTGTGTAGCCTGGAGCCTCTCAGAGCATGGCTTTTTCTTCGACACGTTTTTATAAATGTAAAACACATTGCTTCACCGGTTCTTATAAAACTTTTTGAACCTCCTCTCCACAACCCAGGATTTGGAGTGTGACCACTTTCTCCTCAAAGAATCACCATAACCTCTGGCATGGACCTTAATATGAGTGTGTTGGGATTTTTCTTAGTCCAATTAATTAGTCCAATTAACAGCAAGCAAAAATCTGTGTGAAAGGAAGTTGAAGCAGCCATGCCTGAATCAGGAAATGTTCAGCCCTCAAAACTTTGAAAGTAACCACTGACACACACACATACACACACCCTCTTTTTGTGCATTTGTGGGTGTGCCTCAGTTCTCTGGATTTGGCAACTGGTGCTTTCCTCCTCCTTTTCCCTGTTGCTGGTTGCCTTCCTTTGTCCTTGTCCTTGCTTCTGCTTGCAGTTTATTAAAATCAGATCGTTGCCCTCTCTACAGACATGCACACAAGTCCTATTTGGGACTTCCACAATGCACCCTGCACAGTCTAATTCCAGCTAATCTATGCAGTGCCAAAGGTGGTGGTCTCTTCAAATTCAGAAGTATCTTGCTATTCAGGAAATCTGTGACAGCTCATCCAGCTCTTTCCCCACCAAAGCTACGAAAGCCGAGGCATGAAGAAGCGTAAGCCCACCAGCGCAAAGAACAATAATTCTGTAACACGTTGCAATCAGGGCTCTTTTAAATGTGGTCATGTATATGAAGTTCTTTATTGTAATATTGCACCAAATATCTAAAGTGGTTGCTGCTTTTTTCATAAGATAGGCAAATCCAGACAAAGGACAGATTGTTGTGCTGGAGCTTGCATTAGCTGTCTTGACAACAGTTGGCTTACACACAGTTTTCACTGTTCACCTTTTTATAAGTGTCTTATGCCAGGCAGAGAATACCTCAGACCATTGCTTTTGCTGCCTAGTTAGAAATACATTTGTTAGATTCCTTTTAAGGAACCGGTGACCTACAAATCACAAGATCTATCTGTTTAATTTATTTTTCCTACTGATAACGCAATTACTTTCTGTGCGCACTTTGCTAAACATTTGGTGGCAAATTAAGTGCAAAATTAGTGCAGTTTTGGAAAGATTTTTTGGCAGTTGGCTAAACAACTTGGGGTAAATTACTTTTTAAAGTGAATCATTTGATGGGTTTTTTTTATAACTGGGATTTTTCTCATGTAAAATATGCAACTTGATGTGCTTTGTCAGTTTAATATTTTAGTGTTGCATCAGAAATGTGTTCTCTGCTTTAAATACCACTAAAACAGCTGTTATCCAAATAAGGATTTAGTGAAGCAAAATGCCAAGTTTCCTTTAACGGCAGAGAGGGACCTCGATACATTTACCGTACAGGATGACTTTTTAAGCCAGGAAAATCTTCTCAAAAGTCGGGGGTCGTCTTATAGGGCGGGTGCTGCTCTCCCCCCCCCGTGCTAGTGTGGTGACAACAAGGCGACGAGCGCTTGACGGATCACAGGTGGGCTGGAAAAGGCGTGGCGGCGTGTGTTGGATCTCGCTGTGAAACAGGGACGCTTTTTGTGAGAAAATATGGTACATTCAGAGCGCGCTGCTGGTGTGTGCATGCGTGTGTGTGTGAGAGAGCGAGCCTCCGGTTCCTCCGCCTCCTCAGCTCGGCGCTGCTGCTGAACCCCGGCCCTTCTTTTTCTCAGTCACTGGCGTCGCTCAAGGTGGGGCGGAAAGCGAAGTTCTGCAGTTTTCCACCCCACCGTTACTCTCCTGCATGAGGCGCCCCGCCCCCTCGCCGTAGGACCCCGTCAGCGGAGAGAAAGCAATGTGCAGGAGAGTCCCTGCACGTTGTTTTCTCTCTGCTAACGGGCTCCTATAACGAGGGGGCGGGGCGCCTCGTGCAGGAGAGCAACGGTGGGGTGGAAAGCTGCAGAACTTAGCTTTCCGCCCCACCTCGAGCGACACCAGTGTTTCCTCTGCACAGTGCAGGCACTCCTCCTACTACTACCCCCTCCCCATTAGTTATTATGAGCAAAGCACCCACCAAGATACGGTCAAGATAGAATTTGGGATATACGGCGAGTATATCCCAAACTCTATATTTTAAATGGAAAAGTTGGGGGTCGTCTTATACGCCCAGTCGTCTTGTACGCCGGAAAATACAGGGTATATAATTTCACATACACCAAAAAAGATCCTAACAATGTTATTTTGTTAAGAATGTCCTTGTGAAAGGCTTATGGAGTAGGGCCCCAATCCGTCCTCTGAAATGGCACAGAACTGTCCAGAATATGGAAGTGATATTTTATTTGGCTATTCTGTATAGCCCCTGTATGTTTTGGTCTGCTAAGTGTTGGGGGGGGGGGAGATTGTATTCTCTAGGTCTGTCTTGACCCAACTCCTCCTAGGAGCAAGTTTGTTCCCTTTAAATAATTAGACTTAGTTACCCCACTCCAGGTACCAAATGGTCTTAAATTATTTAATTCAATTCCAATTGGGCGTCACCCCACTCCCTTTTAATACAATGTCTATCTGAAATTGTCTCCCTTAAATACCCGCTTCGACTGATAACACCTCTCTCTCCTCAAATAGTTAATGCTGTGTGCAAAAAAAGGAAACTAAACTCCGGACAAGCAGTTAACAAAATGTATTGCTTTACAGCAGGGGTGGGGAACATATTTGCGGTGGGGGGCCATTTCCCCATGGGAAAATTGGTTGCGGGCCGGCCGTCAGGCCGTCCGAAATTTTGGCCCCCCCACCGCAAATTTGACCCCCCCCCGCGAATTTACCATTCTAAACCACTCACTGCTCCCTCCCTCCCACTCTCCCTCCCACCCACCCATGGCCGCTTACCTAAGGCTCCGGGCGGCGGCGGCAGCTACCGCCGCCGCCATCTTCCCGCGTCAACTCCAGTTTAAATCTGCCTTTCTGCAGCTGCGCAGATCGTCGTTGAGGCCGAGAGGGCAATCTCTCGGCCTCAACGGCGATCTGCGCAGCTGCAGAAAGGCCACTTTGAGAAGGAGGAGGCGCCGAGGTGACGTGTCACCTCGGCGCCTCCTCCTTCTGAAAGCGGCCTTCCTGGACCTGCGGAGAGCGCCGCTCTGCGCAGGTCCAGAAAGTCCACTTTTAAAGGGACTAGGCACGCGGCGGCGACGGTGGAGCCTCTGGTCCCACGGGCCAGATCGGTCTGGTCCCGCAGGGGCTGGACCGGATCGGCCCGCGGGCCGGAGGTTCCCCACGCCTGCTTTACAGCAACCCTAACACCATAAATCTCCCTAATGCAGAAATCCTTCTGCAAAACAGTCCACACAACAGAAACAACAGTCTCCCTCCAAAAATCCCCCAAACCGATCTCTTCTGCTAGCGTCCTGCCAGCTGAGTTTTCTCCACGGCTGGTGATAGGATTCCTCCATTGCTTGTCTTGAGTCCAAGATCTTTCGGCGTTGCAAAGCTTCCTGTAGCAACCTGGTTGTAGCTCCAGCAGTCCTTTCTCCAGTCTAGTAGAGCATCTGGCCACATGTCCTGTAGAGGGTTAGGTCCTTCTGGCAAGCAGCGTTCCGTCGTCCCTCAGCGAGATGAGATGAAACTGTAGCGAGAGGGAGAGTCAAGTCCTCAGCAAACTAGAGTCCTGCTGCAATCTTGCTTCTTTTATACTCAAAGCCTTCATTAGTCCATTATGGATCACAGCTGAGGGGCTGCAATCACTCCAATCCAAAGTCCTAATTATTGGTAACACCTGTGGTGGCACACCCTGCGTGGGCAGTGCCTCCACCCACACAGTCCTGGGTGTTAACCCCTTGCTGCCCAGTCCTGTCAAAGTCCTGTCAAAAGTCCAAGTCTTCATCTGTTAACTCCTTGCTGCCCGGATCTATCAACAAGGGTTCACTGCTGATACCACACTCGGCTCCTGCCAGTCTTCTGGATCTTCTTCCACTACAGGGTCCTAGCAGATTTGTCTTAAACAGGCCTGCGACCTTTACTTGAACCCCAAACTAGTTTATGTGAATGTGTTAATCAAAATAATTAAAAGGCTCTTTCCCCATGTGCTGGACTCAAGTTGAGTTGAGATTAGCACATGGCGATAGAGCTATTGCACCTATTGCGATAGGTGATAGGGATTATCACCCTAACGATTTACTGTGCCATCACAAAATGGCTGAAAATAGGTTGGATGCTAGCAGGTGAAAAGGTTGAGGTAGGACCTAGGCATCTCTCAATTTGGTCACCTTACAGGTGCCAATGTATCTGATCCACTCTGCCATATTACTTGATCGTGTGTATTGACCTTAACTCTTTTTGCCTCCTGTCTTGTCGAAAACCTTGACCAGTGTTAAAAATTACAATACAGTTTCTTGCACTGGAGCTTGTGTTTCCCCTGCAACAGCCTCTCGCTGCACCTTGACACCACATGGCAAACCACTTTTAAAACTGGGGGAAGTTTCAAAAGCAGCTTATGATCTGGTGTGTAGAGGCCTACTGTGTTCTGTGTGGTTTTTTTTAAAAAGGAAAAGTCTTTACTGCATACTCTTAAAGCTGTTCCTTGGATTCTAGTTCTTTGTGTTCCTCTGTCTCTTTTCTAAAGGCTGATCTACACCGCACGTATCCCAGCATGTCCTGGGCGCATGCGGCGTGTGCGGAGCGGTGTGGCTTCCTTTTTAACTGATCGCCATGGAATGCGGGAGACCTGTGCTCTCCCGAGTTCCGTTGCGATCGGTCGTGGACCATGCTCACGTTTCGGAGAGGGCAGGACACGGAGCAAACTGTTGGACCAATGGAATGAAAGGGAGCTTTCAGCCAATCGGAGCGCACTTGTGTTTCAACCAGTCAGTGTTGAGCTTTATTATAAGGAGGAACAATCAGGAGGGACAAGCACGTTGAAGAAACTGGTGGAGCCCAGGGCAGCATTTCGGGGTGGGGCGTCCTGTCCCCTACGCTTGTGAGCCTCCAAACGCAACGCGAGTTGGTGTAGATCAGCCTTATATGTTCCAGGCTCCATACTGATGAGAGTTTGCATCCAGATACCTTTTTTTAAAAAAACTTGTTTTAGTTACAGCAGAGAAGGCTGAAACCGTTCCTCTTGACATGCGCAGGATCACCATAACAAACGTTTTGAAAGAATGGTTTTCTACTACAAGTACAAACATAACCTTGCCTACACAAGTCAAATGGTTTGTTTTGTTTTCTTCTGTCTCTAAAGGGAAGGAAGAGCTCTATCATAGGAATGCGGTGAGGGCTAGAGTACATTTTAATTGTGTTCTGTGGTCTGGAGTGAACAAATTTAGAACTGTCCGCAGCAGGTCTCCTGCTGATAAAAATGGGGGATTGTATGGGTGGTATCTGGACACTGCAGAGTAACTTCAGTTCCAGTTAGGCCGGGAAATGCGCAGTGAGGGCTTTTCAGAACTAATTTGTTTGGAGGCTTCACAGTCACATGCAGAAGAACCTGATCTTGACCTACGTCCCTAGGGATAAGTTCCATTGAAATTATGTGGACTTAATTTCAAGCCATGCATTGGGTTTGAGGGCCAGGCAAATAAAGGTGTTCCCCCCCCCCATTAACGACGGATCGCTTAATGACGATCTGCATATATGACCGAGGTTCCCAAACTGTAAACAAAGAATTAAAGCTACAGTACTGTATTTTAAATGCAAAAAAGAGGTCATCTTTAACTCTCTGTGTTTGTTTGTGTGTGTTTCTACCTCCATTGACAGGTAGAAATCTTGTTGTACTTTGTGTTACACTCATAATGTACACTGTGTTTGCCATTCATTCCTTATTACAACTCCACTGTGTTACATTGCATTACACTGTACAGTACTGTATTGGTTTTACACGTTATACCACAATCGGCCACTAGATGGTGATGAGGACTCGCTTAATGATGATTTCACTATGTGACAGGTTTTCCAGAACGTATTCCGTTGTTAAGTGGGGGACATCTGTACTACTAACTTGGAGCGTAGCTGCCCACAGTGTTGACAGCCTAGGCCTGAAAACCCCAAGCATTGCCAAATGCATTAAGAAGGAGCATAGATTACATTGCTGACCTATTTCCATTAGCTTTTTTCCTCTGTTCTTATTTATGTTCTTTTCCAGTTTGGAGGCTTTCTCAGACACTTTCAGAACACACAAGGGTTCTGAATAGGACAAGTTTATATTTGGAATAGGTCTCTGCCATTAAGAAGGCTTGCCAGTAGCTATGGTTTAATTACAGGCTTTATCACCTTACAGAAGTTTTAGTGGGCCACTGTACAACTCCTCCTTCAGGGCAGTTTTCCAAGTCTGCAGGGGGGTTAGCTGTTTCAGCAGTATTTGGTCACAATGAACTTAACTAGATTCAGAATCCCTTTCCTTTTATGCGATGGCCCATTAATACAGGACAGCCAGGTTTCCTGCAAACAAGAGATATTTGCTTTATTCTGGACATATGAAAGCCCTGACTCCTGTGTCAGTTGCCATGGGAGAAATTCCTTCTCCAATTCTGTCTCTTTCCTTCTTATCATTTTATTGGTTTGGACAATTTGTACATATCATGAACAAGCATTATCAAATCTTGGGTTTTAAGATTTTGTGTACAGAAAGAATTGGGAGGAAGTTGGGAGATTTTTTGATCAGCACAGACACCTGTATTTCCTCATAAATATAAACCTCTGCACTGTGTTTCTCTCTCTCTCTCTCTCTCTCTCTCTCTCTCTCTCTCTTTAGAAAGATCCAAAATGATCTTCTCTGTAGACATTGGAGGTAATGTGTGAAAGTGGGAGCAACTTAATAATTCAGATGCAATTTGTTGCTGGAAATGTTTGAAAACAGCCTGGGGATGCTAACTTAAGCATTCAGATGTAATTTAGGTTGTGCAGTTTAAAAAAAGCAACCCTGAGGTAGTGTCCCCTTGGAATCCAGGACCTATTTTTATATTTGAGATGGTAATTCAGGGCTAAAGGCTGCCCTTAAGGAAACAGTGGTCATTAAAGTAAATAGGAAACAGCAATAATGAAAGAGTGTGACCCAGAAAAAGATTCACTGTTGACACAGTGGAATTGCTTTAAATAGGTGTGTGTGTCCCAAGAGCTGATTTTCTTTTACCACATACTCAGCTGGGCTACCATGGATGGATTCATCTATGATCTTCCCAGAAGCTGAGTGGAGGGCAGGGCCTTGTGGCTTTTGGTCTGGTTTGATTTTGGACAGCATATGCAGAATTTTGAAAGATTCCTACCATCTGAAATATTCAACAAATACTCCATTGAAAATTATAGAATAGACTTTAAAAAACAAAAAAACCCGCAGGCTCCCAGTAATAACTTGATTTCCAGTAATGTCTTTATTTAAAGTGTTTTCTGTTTTTAAATTGAAATAATACCAACAGTTCTGTTTGTTGATCATATGCTGGGGAAAGACAAGTGTGTTAAGACTGCTCCAACAAGAACTTCTTTTGAGGGCAATTACAAGGAAAGGCCTGATTTACAAGTTACTTTTGTGGCATGGCAGCCCCTGAAAGTTGGGAGTGCTTGGAAAGCTGCATTTTTAACCACCACAGGAAAAAAATATTGTCAGAATGCCGGTGCTGTGAGAATACAGACTACTTCCTGAGGTAAATAATGAAAACAGGAGTGGGGGAGGGAAATCCTGGCTTTTACATGGATGAATTTGTCTTGGGTTTGTCCAAAGTCTAGCAAATGTGACTTCTGATAAAACTGCGGGGCAGAATTCTGAATTGTCAAATTTAGTGGATTTGCTCTAAATCCTATTTTGGTATATGGTGGCAGCGGCAGTACTTTGGAAGGGAAGTGTGCTTAAGAGCAGTTCTCTCTCTCTCTCTCTCTCTCTCTCTCTCTCTCTCTCTCTCTCTCTCTCTCTCTCTCTCTCTCTTGCACCTCTTGCTGGTCAGTTTCAGGGCCGCTTCACACAACCTTTTCTGCACCTGCATTTTTGAGTTTTTTTCAGACCAGGCTGACTTGTCGCTGCGCTGCCACACACCAAGATGGTCATGCAGATGTTCATGTCAGTCACAGACCTGGGCGGCCCATCCACGAGGCTAAGTGATGCAGATTGCATCAGCGGCGGGTTTGGGGAGGGTGGGAGAGGGCAGCAGATTCAGATGCGGAAGTGCGGGACTTCTGGTCTGATTTCCAGGGACCGCACAAACAAAGGTGCTCCTTCATGCTCCACACCAGAAGCATGTTGTTCGGGGCTTTCGTGTGTATGTAGAGGCAGCAGTGACGGACTTGGGGTGGCATCGAGCTGTGTTCCAGGTCACGTCGCCCCTGGATGCAGAAGTCAGCATTGATTAGCTTCTTCAGCATCGTCTTAATAACATCTTAGAGATATGCTTGTAGGACTGTGTATGTATTCATATCACCTGCTCCCTAGACAGGCAGAAGTCGACACAAACAGACGGGAACCCATAGTTGCCAAAAAGGTGTGTGGGCATGGGCCCCTCAGCTGAAAGATTTAAGTAAAGCGTTGGTTGTATGCTTTCACCCTGGCTATTGCTGGCATATTTTCAAAAGTATGAACTGAAGATAATAAATATTGTTTCTATTATTTTTTCCTCTTAGTTTTATTATTATTATTAACAGTATTTATATACCGCTTTTCAACAAAAAGTTCACAAAGCGGTTTACAGACAAAAATCAAATGATTAAATGGCTCCCTGTCCCAAAAGGGCTCACAATCTAAAAAAGATGCAGAAGAACACCAGCAAACAGCCACCAGAAAGAGACTGTGCTGGAGTGAAAGGGGGCAGTTACTCTCCCCCTGCTAAATATAAGAGGAGCACCCATTGAAAAAGTGCCTCTTGCCCAGTTAGCAGGAATTGCTGCTTGTTTAATCTTAATCACTTATAGTGAAACTGTTGCTGAATTTAAAGGGGGGGGGGAGATTCTAGGAGATATAACTTGGAAGATTTATTTTTATTTGGGATGTTTTTGCCAGGACTGAGAGGAAAAATTCAAATTCCTAGAATGTTTTGGCGTTGGGCCTTGCACAGAGCTGGAAAAAAAATATCTAAATTTGCAGTTGGCACCATTTTCACCAACTAAATACCGGAGCATTTTACTGTCTCTTGCATATCTCTTTACCAATCCTAACAGGGCAACCATAGAACGAGGGTTCTCCTTTCAGATACCATGCATGGATAGCAGCTTCAGCTCAAGTAGAGGCATGTTGGATGTCACATCAGGACACGGTTAGTAGAGGATTTTGTTTGAGGTTCTCTGGCCAAAACCACTTTGTTGCTTGGAATGTGCAGCTCTGAACCAGACAAGCAGTTGCTTTGTAGGCAGCACTAACTTGCTCAGGAAGTCTCTATGTTTGAGCCCTTCAAAGAGGCCTGAATATTATTAACATCGACATAGGTAGGCTAGCAAGCAAAGGTAAAACAACCTTCTCAGGCCCATAGCCTGAAAGGAAAATTCCTCCCAGAATAGCTTCTTGGCAGGACAACCTGTCCTCCTTCTCTGAGCATAGTCAGCACAATATGGCATGTGTTGCCTACTGCTTCGTGCAGCCACTCATAGATGTCTGTGGGCACAATCCACTGGATGCTGTCCTGCACAAACCTGGTTGAAATGGATGGGAACCAGGCAGGATTTCACCATGTGCACAATGGTGTGATTTCTGGCCCTTCTGGATAAAATACCTGACTGCTTTTTCACTGTGATATTTGCATAGCTTCTGTGCATGTACCTGTAGAAATTTTGTCAGTTCCTTGTGCGTTCTTGAGAAAAGAAATAGGTGCCAGGAATGCTCTTGTGCTTCTACTGCTGCTCAAGTTGCTGTTATCCAAAAGAAAGTTTGCAAAAGAAAAAAAGCTTCAGCAGCAACAAATGTTAGCTCTCCTCCTGAAGCAGATGTTAATCTTTTCAAAGGAAAATTAATAATTTTAAAATGACTTCAAGCTAGTCCTTGCTAGAGTACAAGGTGTACACCTTGTGTGTGTGTGGGGGGGGGGGGGTCGGTCCTTTGGGCACGTTTCTTGCCCTAGCTCTTCTGTTCTCTAGCAGCCTTTGGACATGTGAAAGGGAACCTTTGAATCCAACCCACAGTGCACAACATGCTTATGTACACCTGTTTATACCAAGGTACTTGCAATAGAAATTCCCCTTGGTGAATTGGGGCAAATGGGTGCAGTGAAGCTGAGCTGTTTATTTCAGAGAGCAGCATGGAAAATGCTGCAAGACATTTGGGAAAAGAACGTGGGAAATGTCGATGCTGGCACCTGATACATGCTCAATTTTTCATTTTTATTTGGATGTCTAACAAGACTGTAACTCATGTGCTCTGGGTATCTGCGTTTCTCTCTCCCTGGCTATCAGCTGACTGTTGGTGTCCAAGTAAAGCACAATTTGCATGTTAAGGTCAAGTGGCACTTTCTTTTCAGGACTGTGCAGCTGGATAGTTTGCTATTATGATATAAAGTTGTGGTGTAGAACTGCAGGATACGAATGCTTGGTAATGGTCTTATTTTACGTTATCCTTCTCATGGGATTCTTTGCACCGTTGTTCACATGCTGTCTTTTGAGTTTGCAAGACCAAATTTAAAAACAACAACTCACAAAGGAAAATTCTGCTCCTTTCTTTGCAGGAACGTCCCTAGGATCTTCACACAGGCTTTGCTGGGCATCTGTTCATGTTGTAAAATCCTTCAGCAAAGCTGACCTCACTTCTCATTTGATTGTACTTAGCTTCCAACAGGGTGTTTAATGTTGCCAGTATTTGGAGGAAATCTCTTGTTTCTGTGGCTGTTAGATTGCCGCCCAGAGCTGATGTCAAAAGTCTGTTACTGTGAATGTGCACATATGGTTCCTTTTTGCTGAGAGTTCATTATTTTAGATACTGCATTTGCAAACTCTTGGGTTTATTTATTTATTTTTTTACATTTTTATACCACCCTTCAAGGAGCTCAGAGTGGTGTACATGGTTCCTTCCCTCCTTTTGTCCTCACAACAACCCTGTGAGGTAGGGGAGGCTGAGAGATAGTGACTGGCCCAAGGTCACTCAGGAAGCTTCGTGACTGAGCGGGGATTTGAACCTGGATCTTCCAGGTCAAAGTCCAACTCCCGAACCACTACACCATCCTGGCTTTAATAGGGTGAGGTATGAGTTCAGGCCTGCTTTTATTTCAGTGCACCTTGATAAGTGATATCTGTGTCTTTCGGTTTGTATGTATCAAGGAAGGGCAGCACAAATCTACTGGTATCTGCTGCCCGAGCCCACCCACCCCAGTTTCACTGATGCTCCCTCAAATTCAACCCCACCCCTTATGCAGTAATGTCCGCTAACCATCAGATATGGGAGGAGGTCCATGGGGGTGACACCGTGAGTTACCGCACTGGGTGACACCAACTCTAATGATGTCACTACTCTATAGTCCTGCAACGTCTAACGGGAGTTTTTGTTATAGCTTTGTGAGCTCCTTTCCTGCTTTTGTACACCAGTTCACAACCCAGCACTCTGAAGCAGTGCATTGATGTGCCTTTGTCCCTCAACTCTAGCAAGTCCCGGGCATAACATGGGGAAGGAGATTGCTTTGTAACTTAGCTATGCTGTCATTATTTGGTGAAGCAATTTTAGTAGGCCCTGGGAAGGAGCCCAAACTAGATTTCTGAATCTGAATATTGCCCTTCTTTATATGCGTACCAAGCCACGGCACTCTGTTCCAAAGCTGTTGTTTCCGCTTCTGCTCTTTCTGTTTGTGACATGACAGCTGGGCCACTTGATCTCTCTGCTCAGGTGTGCTTGGAGTATACCTAAGACTTAAGGCTGATTCACACTACACTTTTCCAGGCACGGATGCCCCTGCCTCTGCCCCAGCGCGCAGAGCTGGCCGGAAGCCCTCCTACTGTCCCGCCTTCTTATGAAGGTGATTGGAGGTAATTCTGATTGGCATGCAGCCACTCTCCCCCCTCTCATCCGATTGGTAGGCTGCAGTAGCTCCGCAAACCCGCCCAGCTCCACAAAGCCGGCCCCCGGATGAGATGAGGGGAGGCCATTTTTCCAGCTTCTGCCTTGCGGAGCTTGCAGCTGCTCCGCAAGCTCCCAAAATGCTGTCAAAGAGCTCCGCGCTACGCTCCGGAGATCCGTAACGCACCTGGATTTGTGTAGTGTGAATCAGGCTTTATTCCCTTAGCTAGCATGGGGGGGGGGGGGAGAAGGGTAATGTTAGTTCACTGCAGCTTTTTTGAGGATCACGTCATATAATCCATGTATTTTAAAGGAAAAAGCAGTGTCTCTTGAATTTGTATCTGCTGTGGTGCATGCAGGGACGGCCCCACTGAATCCGCTGCCTGATGCCACCACTGCCCCCAGAAAAACCCAGAAAGAAAAAAAGCAGCCACTTACCCCACTCCTTTCCGCACGATCCTCTTCAAGAAACAGGAAGTGCGGGTCATGCTGGGAACTCCCAGAGTGCCCTGCACTTTCTGTTTTATTTAAAGGAACTGTGCAAGGAAGAAGCAAGGTGAGTGAAGTAGATCAGTGCTGCCTACGCAGGTTTTTTTGGTTGTGGGCAGCAGCAATCCCCTACCCACTCACCTTTTAAAAGGTCCCTTTAAGTTTAAATTGCATAAGGAAGGAGTGAGGTGAGTAGGTATGGAGGTGGATCAGTGTGACGCCATCTGTAGTGGGCTGGAGGGTGGTGAAGGGCACCTTGAGCCTGCCGTTGCCCTTGCCACCCACCATTCAACATGAGCTGCATTGTTCATGTCCTAGATTGGCCAGCCCTGAGTGCACATGCATTTTGTACCTGGGTGTTGGCACTTGACTACAAAACTTCACGTAAGAGGTCCCACCCCAGCTCTCTCTTATTATATTCTAGACCAGGGGTTCTCAAACTGTGCATTGTGACGCCTTGGGAAGTTGCAAGGCCACTCCCCAGAACATCATGAGGCACTCCCTGGTGGTGTCTCTTACCTGTTCTCCTGGGCACTGCCATCTTGGAACTCGCAAAATCTTGCATGATCCAGGATGGCGGCACCCAGGAGAACAGGAGATTTGGGCGCCATCATCTTGGATCTTGTGAGATTTCGTGAGATTCAATATGGCAGTGTCCGTCTGAGCCGGGAAGAAGAGGCTGCGGGGGAACCGTGAGCCAGGTAAGTAGATGGGAACCGTTGGTCTAGACAAGATCTGATTTAGCATAATGGCTAAGACGTGAACAACAAATCCTAGGACAAAGGAAAATCACTCCCAATCTGCCTCATCTACAATATGGGGATAAAAATACTTGCAATAGCACACATGGTTGTTATAAGGGTTACAAGGTAATTAATGTGAAGTGCTTTGAACACTCAGTGATATCTAAAGGCTGATCATGATTATAATTATCTACACAAACTCTCAAAGTGGCAGTTAATTCCTCAAAGGGTCTTCTGCCTTGGACAGTCTTCCCCCATCATGCTAAGAATAAACACCTTGGACTGGATTCACTTGTTGGGCTTGCACAGCTTCTAGCCAGACCAAGGGATGGGAGCAAATGGCAGTGCAGGCTTTAGCCTGATACAGAAATGAATGTCTGGAATTCCCCCTCTTAGTCTGCTTAGCTAGCTTGCATTGCTAAACTACTCTGGGAGTTTGCTTTTTTCTTCCTTTTAAGACTACTACAGAAATCAGTCCAATAGCTCAGAGGTTCAGTCAAGGCAACAGCCTCCATGGCCCAGTTGAGGCATGGTGTGGTTTGGTTTAATGTAAAATAAGCAGACCATAATGCTACTATTCCCAAATTATGAAATATGTTTCAGTAATTTTATTGGTATGTTAGTACGTAATATGGTTTTTCTTTTCTTATCCAAGCAACTTCCAGGAAAAAAAAATGTCCTGGTGAAAACATTTTGTCAAGAAATGGCCAACTGCGACACAAAACAACTTTTCCTCTGGAATGGTGCCTTGTGTGTTTCTGTTTTTCAGCAGTTGCCATTCTGTCAATGTAACATCTGAAACAGGTTCATCAGGCTTTATCAGTGGCTTCAATTTTGGGTGGGTTTGTATACATTGTGGATGATTATTTACCAAGTGAAACAGCTATCAGGAAGCTTGTTGGCTGTTATGTAGCTTTGCTTTGCTTTCACCTATTGTAAACCGTACCTCCTAATATTCTTTTATTGTTTCACTGAGATACTATTCCCGTTGCAAAGGAAATGCAAGCTTATGGACCAGTTTTATGCATGTTTACTCAGTATCAAGGAACATTTTGTTCAGAGGGACTTCCTTCCAGTTAAATGTGCATAAAATTGCAGCCTTAGTTTTCAAGCGTATAACCCTCTGCCGAGATGCATGTATGAAAATGCCGTTGACTTCTCTGGCACTGTGGGTATTTAATTAATTAATTTATATCCTGCCTTTCTCCCAACAGGGCAACCAAGGCAGCTTACAGAATTAAAACGTGTTAAAAATACAAAGTACAATAAAATAATTAAAACAAAGCAATTAAACAATTAAAAACAGACAAGCACCAGTGGGTCACCTAAGAAAGACTGCATTTGATTAAAAAAGCCAGCCCACCATGTCAGCAATCGAATGCCAACCTAAATAAAAACATCTTAAGGCCCTGCCAAAAGGTTTCTAAAGAGGGAGTCGTTCTTAATTCCAGGGGGAGGGAATTCCATAATTGGGATGCCACCACCAGGAAAGCCCTATTTCCTGCCGCCATCCCCCTCACGCTTATGGCATTTCCACTCACTCCTTGTGGTTCCTTAAGTACAGTATCATTGTCACTAGTACTGTAATGAGGATTTAGAAGTCAGCCCGGTTGGGTGGTCCTTCTGATAGGCATGCCTGGACCCTATCAGACCTGGCCAACCTTTGACTCTATCTGTCTAATAATATAATGCAGAAGTTCATTGTGCCCAGTGGCGTCACTAGACGCGCGTCACCCTGGTGCTTTTTGCCCTCAAAACGGGTCTGGGCATGCGCGAAAATCCGGGAAATACCCGGATTGACGCGCTGCCTGGGCCTTCGTTCACTGGTGGATACAGGATGCTGGATGGAGTAGCTGGTCGAGCCAACAGAGCCCCTGTTCTTATATCTTTTATGGGGCTAAGCTGGTATAGGGAGGAGTATGACAGCTTCTTAGTTTCACATAACTCTTCATTGAGCATCTTCATCTCTGAAACAAAAAACCTTACATGCTCCTGTGCCAATCTGTATAAGGTAAAGGTAAAGGTGACCCCTGACAATTAAGTCCAGTCGTGTCCGACTCTAAGGTGTGGTGCTCATCCCCATTTCAAAGCCGAAGAGCCAGCGTTGTCCGAAGACGCCTCCGTGGTCATGTAGCCGGCGTCACTCTCCTTGCCGCAGCACGTAGCATGCGGCTGGAACACGGAGCGCTGTTTACCTTCCCGCAAGCGGTACCTATTTATCTACTCGCATTAACATGCTTTGGAACTGCTAGGTTGGCAGGAGCTGGCCAAGCAACAAGAGCTCACCCCATCGCGGATTCGAACTGCCGACTTTTCGATCGACAGCTTATGGTTCAGCGGTTTAACCCGCTGCGCCACCTGCTGGCCTACAGTGTTTCCTACTCCCTGGTAAAAGTTTGAGAACTGTTGTCCTAGGTAATTACGGAAGGAATTAAGGTTTCTTTCTAATGCTAATTACCCCTGAACCCCCTTCTTCATCCCCCCCCCGTACTTCTTCACTCTTTTTTTTTGCAGGGTTCCATATCCACGTTTTGCTGAAGGTTTACAAGGGAGAAACAGCTTTCAAACTAACATTGCATTCAGCTGTATCATTGCATTTCATTTACCCCTCAGCTGCCTATCCAGGCCCTTTGTGATATTTGCATCTAGGCCAATGGCAGACAGACCATGATACCTCTGCTTTCAAAGCCCCACCATAACACTGGAGCAGATTAGCCAGTGGTATTAAGAGACGCAAAGCAGGTAGAGAAGTCAAAGTTGGAGAAAGATCCTACAAGACACAAGACGAGATCAGTTAACAAAGACAAGATCCATAAGATTTGTGTTGTTGTTCTGCAAGTACAGAATGTTATACAGATAGATTCTTAAATCAGATCAGCTAACTAACCTTGCAACTTCGCATCATGCTACTTGCTCTCCCTGATGCCTGGCCTTTTTAAGAAGCTTTCTCTTTTGATGGTTTTCTTGCTTCCTGTTGGCCACCCTTGTTTATAATAGAAGCATTGCCCCCCTTTTTTTTCCTGACAGAGACTCTGTGCCTTTAACAGTTGTGCACAGCCTAGATCTATAGTCCTTCTGAACAGGAAATAACACAACCCTGGATTTCAAAATATTAAGTGTTCTACTCCCACTTGGCTGCTGACAAGTTAACGGGCCTCTTTGTTCTCTGCTTCTCACCAACCAAGCGCATGGGTTTTTCTCACCAACAGATGACAGACTTCCTTTCTAAGGGCAGCTCATTGTGTTACATTTTGTACTTGGATTCATAAAGAGCAATGTAGAAAATGCATCCATTTCTTCCAAGTCGACGATTGTGAGGTGCACTGCACATGTGTGTAAATAGCCACTTTTACCTTGAAGATACACTGAACTGGGATGGGAGAAGGGTATAGGGTTTCATATTGGTTTGTGTTTTAGTGTCTGCACAGAGGAGGGGAAATAGATCAAACTAAAACCAAGATAATCATGAACACAAAGACCTACTCCCCCCCCCCCCCCGGCAATATCTCTCACACCCTTAGAACATCACACAGGGAAAATATTTTGTTTTGAGTACTCTCTGTATGATGACTTGTGACTTGGAACTACAATCTTGTTCAGTGACTTTTTCTTCATTTTTTCCTTGGAACAGAGTTCATGCTTGTGTATTTTCAAAATAAATGATCTTGAACACTCCTGAAAATAGGATTGTTTGATCTTTTTTTTTTTCTTCCCATCCAATTTTTGCCAGGTCTATGCCAGTTGTAAGTAGGAGCAACCTGCTTTGAGGTCGTGTGTGTGTGTGTGTGTGTGTGTGTGTGTGTGTGTGTGTGTGCGCGCGCGCGCCAAACTAGAAAAGCAGTTTTGTAACCCTAAAGGGCTTGTGTCTGCAGTCAGTAGTATTAGCAAAAGGCAAACTTTTGATCGAAGAGCTAACCTATGAATAAAAAAGAGGGAGAACCCATGAATCACCAGTCTGTTGCACAGAGGCAGTATGTGGCACTCTTGAAGAGGAGAAGTAAGGTTTGTGGGCCTGGCTATGTCATGGATTCAAGCACCATCTGGTGTCTATCTCCTGCATTGTACAGCTGTGTCTTCTCAGCTCAGTAGACCAGAAATTAAGGCTCAGAGAAGTTGCACTTTCCAGATGTACCATGCACCACCACAGAGGCATTATATAAAGATTTGGACTTGACTTCTTGTGCTTGTGCCCACAAGGTTAACCACTACTTTTCTTTGGCCAGTGCATGAGAGTTTGGGTGGGGGAGGAACATTCAGCCATCTGCTGTACAAGGTTCAGTCTAATCATACATTCTGCTATATTTAGACAATATAGTTTTGAAATAGGAACGTCAGTGTATAATGATGCAAGGATAGGACCTCAAATGCCATGATACCATTGATGAATATGCTTACCCAATGACTACAGTACATATACAGGGCCTCAGATGTGGCGCAGTGGATAAAAAAAAGTTTTCTCTCTCCTCCCCTGTGAGCATGGGAATGCAGTGTGCAAATTCCCTGTTGTACACATGGCACACTTGCCAATATGGAAAAAAATGGGGCACCCGTAGAAACTCTGCACAGCTTTAAATTGAGGCCAGAGGCTATTTCCATTAAAAAAGATGAATGAGGTTTCTACTAAAGCTTTTTTATTGATGCAGCTTTCCCCTCTTTCAGATAACTCTGAAATGACTACAGCAAGATACAGACCTACTTGGGACTTGGTGCTTGATCCTCTTGTGTCCTGTAAGCTCTGCCTTGGGGAATATCCAGTGGAGCAGATGACAACGATAGCACAATGCCAATGCATCTTCTGTACTCTGGTTAGTAGGCGTATCTCTTCTGCAACTCATTCTGTGATGACTATACCCTTAAATCCCATTGAAGTTGACAAGAGATGCACCTGTGGGACTGTGGTGTAGGTTAACATGATATTTTCTGTGCTCATAGTGAACATGTTTTGGACATGTAGCAGTCCTGGGAGTGCTATGGTGCTACTGTACCTCTCGTGTGTCTGTAATGTTCAACTCCAGTTATACCAATATGGATGGTTTGGATGATACGTTTATAGTTCATAGTGCCCCACGAATTTAAGATGTGCACACACATCCTGGTTGCTCCCCTTGCTTCCTCATTAATCCTAATCACGTAGTACGGGGAACTTGTTTGAAAACTGCTCCCCTACCTGCACTGTTATGCAGGAACAGGGCAGCTTGAATATGGTAGAATAAAATAGTGAAATGTGTTGGGTTTTAGAGATTGACTGTGGCATAGTGAAAGAGTGTTGAATAAAGAACTAACAGCCCAAACCTAATGACTTCTCCACTGCCACAACTAGTGTTCTGGCAGCATAGCATGCCTTACGGCAGTTGTAAAATCCACTCCAACAGTGCACGAATTTGCACACTACCGAAGTGCCGGCGGAGAGGCCACAGAGACCCACTGCATGCAGGAGGATGGTGAGGTGAGGGGGGGGCAGGGTGGGGGGAGGGCAGGAGGTATGTTGAGAGGCATGAAGGGTGGCACCCAGCGTGGGCAACTTGCTCCAGATGCTACCTCCTACCTTGCCTCCCGATATGCCCCCTTTCTGTCCTCGACTAGCTAAAGAGCTGGCGCAGGTCTGAGGAGACCCATTGGTGAGTGGGACGCTTACTGGGGAGGTAAGGTGAAAGATTTCCCCTTACCTCTCCCAGCCTTCCGATTCCCCCCCCCCCCCGGGCAGGATGCAGCACAAGTCTTTTTGGTGTGGTTGCATCTGTGGGGGGAGTGAAGGATAGGATTGAGCTGTAAGTTCCATTCCCTACTCAGCTGTGAGGTAAGTCACTAACTTTCAGCCTAAACTATGTCACAAAGTTGTTGAGAGGATAAAATGGAATAAATCCTATATGTATCGCCTTGAGTTCTTTAGGTGAAGTAAAGAAGAGATAAACATGTACAGTAATGTAATAATAATGTTACTGTGGCCCAA
Source organism: Plestiodon gilberti rubricaudatus (assembly GCA_026170595.1). NCBI lineage: Eukaryota > Metazoa > Chordata > Lepidosauria > Squamata > Scincidae > Plestiodon > Plestiodon gilberti. Next base: position 117,138,312 of record JANXHW010000001.1, read on the forward strand.
CATTCAGTGTTTAGGTGAGCAAGCACCTGGGGCTTATTTAGACACAGTCGTTACAATAAATGTCTTTTTGGGGTAGTGTTTATTAAATCACATAAGCTTTTTCATAAAAAGCACATCTGGCGGAAAGAGGGAAATGAAACAAACATGAGGCGTCTTTGTGCCAAATCAGCAACATTTCAAACAGAAAAACAAAAGAACAGTATCTGAACTGGTTGCATAGAACTTGACACCTCAGTTTCAGCATCTCATCTGGTAAAAAATCATACACGTATGAGTGCTACATGGGAGGGAAGTGTGTGGGAGTCAATAGCATTGTATCCCCAAAAAAATCCATGTTACATTTCCCATAGAATGTGCGTTATAGTCACAAATTGCTTATCATGTCTTTTATTTCCTAAACTAATCATTCAAAAAATAAAATAAAATTAATTTTGCAATGGAGACTAAAATTTAGCAGTATGTTTGGCATATTTTCTTCTGATGCATTGTTCTTGCTGTTCTGTAGAGAGAACAGATGTTGCCTTCTGGCTTTAAACAACTGTAGCGGTAATAAATCTGCTGATCAAATACAGCAAAGTTCTGCACAAACACATATAAAGCAATATGTAACATTGTTTTTGCAAAAGTAATATGTTCCATACAATGTGTGCTTACTACAGTATATGTGAGAAAGGTCCTATCACAAATCCCAAAAGCAGTCTCTAATTGGCCTTGCTCATCAGTACAAACTGAGAATAAAACGGCCAATATCATTCTGCCGTTGTACAAATCGATGGTAAGGCCACATCTGGAGTATTGCATCCAGTTCTGGTCACCGCACCTCAAAAAGGATATAGTTGAATTGGAAAAGAGTGACCAGAATGATTCGTGGGCTGGAGCACCTCCCTTATGAGGAAAGGCTACAGTGTTTGGGGCTTTTCAGTCTAGAAAAAAGGCACCTGAGGGGGGACATGATTGAGACGTATAAAATTATGCATTGGATGGAGAGAGTGAATAGAGGGAAATTCTTTTCCCTCTCGCACAACACCAGAACCAGGGGACATGCATTAAAATTGAGTGGAGGGAGAGTTAGAACAGACAAAAGAAAATATTTCTTTACCCAGCGTGTAATTCATCTGTGGAACTCCTTGCCACAGGATGTGGTGATGGCACCTGGCCTAGATGCCTTCAAAAGGGGTTTGGATAGATTCATGGAGGAAAAGACCATCACAGGTTACAAGCCATAAGCAACCTCCTGGCTTTAGAAGTAGGTTCTCTCTGTGCCAGGTGCAAGGGAGTGACAACGGGAAACAGGTTATCTTGTTGGCTGTGTGCTCCCTAAGGCATCTGGTGGGGCCACTGTGTGATACAGGAAGCTGGACTAGATGGGCCTTTGGCCTAATCCAGCAAGGCCCTTCTTATGTTCTTAAATTGCCAGTCTCCTGCTATCTGGTAGCAGATAGCAGTTATTTTCAGAAGAGCAGATGAGTGGTGAATTTCAGCTACAGCCTAGCTAGGGTTGGGCATCTGACCTGTCAAACATTGGTCAAATAATAGTCTAATATTTTTAAAGCCAAACTTTATTAGTACAACAACAAAAAAGATACTTTAATATCAACAGGTTTGATATTTATGCTAATTACAAAAACAAATAATATTGAGAGAGACCAGCTCCGATTAGTAAATACACTTGATTAATTAGCATACTTTTGAGTAAGAAATGTACACATCCCATACTGACCAAAACATCTGTAAATTAACAGTGCAATCCTATCCAACTTACACCACCGGTGTAATCAGCGGTGCAGTGAGAACAGGAGATCCCAGAACAGAAAGGGGATTTAAATCCCCTTCAGGGGGGATTTAAATCCCCCTCCCCTCCAAAGCCTCCCATTTTGCTCTCCCCCACTGGTTACATCGGTGGTGTAAGTTTGATAGGATGGCGCTCACTGTTCAAAGTTGAGAAGCATCTTTTTTTAACGGTACTAATAAATCCTAAAACCAGCATTTTCCCAGAATCTGTTCCAGTTTCTCAACTAGTAATCCCACCACTATTGATGGGATAAGAGTATTCCTAGAAACCATAGGATAATACTTTTTAACATGTTGTGTTTCCACTTTAAAGTTAACTTTGATAGAACAGACTTTAAGTCCTTGTGTACTGATACAAGTTTAGATTCAGCAGAGCACTAGTAGGAATGGAAGCCACTTCTGCAGGGATAGGGGAGAGCTCCGATTTCCAGCAGGGAATTGGCCAAGGGAGGCGTCAACGCGAACGTTCCTCCCGGCGGCCCTTGGCGTTCCAGCCGGAGGCAAGTCCCACTGCAAGAACCAGTGCTGCCCTAGTGACCCCCCGTTCCCCCCCTCAAGGCGGCGCGAAGGACCTCCCCCCTCCCCCGGCCACCCGGCTCCATACATCCACGCCGGTCGGCTGTCCGAAGCCTAATGACGAGGCCCAATGCGGCAATACATAATTTATAACGTTTTTCACGCATGCGCACAACGAGAAACATTCTGCGCATGTGCGAAAAACATTATAAATTATGTATCGCCGCATTGGGCCTTCATCAGAAGGCCCTGGAGCGTCGGCTGGGGAGGTCGTTCCAAGGCATTCTCCTGGCCTCGGAGCCTCCGGAGGGCGACGCGCGCAGCGGAGGTGACGCGCGTGGGTGCGCGTGTCACCCTCTGCGCGCGTCACCCTCCGGCGGTCCGCCCCCCCCGCCTCGCTCTAGCAACGCACTTGGCAAGAACGCAGGGGCAGCTGGCCGCAACGTGCTCGACACGTGGGATGCGCCCAGTGTGCTTCGGCCTTCATTGGTTCAGTGTAGCAAGAAGGAACTTGCTCTTCTGCCACGGTGTGTGTGTGTGTGTGTGTGTGTGTGTGTGTGTGTGTGTGTGTGTGTGTAGGGGAATCTTTAGAACAGGCAAACCACATCTCGGTGTGTCAAAATTGCAGCATGTTGTGGTTCTTTCTATCCCTCTGGGCTTTGGAGCACATGCAGAAGACTGAGGTGATGGGACGGTTTGGTGATGAGCAGTAATAGTGGCTGGCTACTGGCTAGATTTATTGGAAACCATTTAGTGTGAGTGAGTGTGTGAGTGAGTGATAGTTTCCTTTTGATATCAGGTAGCAAAGCTGAGAAAGACCTCTGACTAAGACTGGGGTGTGTGTGCGTACGTGTGTGTGTTCGTGCGTGCGTGCGTGCGCAACTATATGTCGTAGTAAACATTACTTGTCTAGATGGCTCAGTGGTCTGACTCAGTAAGAGCAAATTCCTGTGTTTTCTTCTTACTCTGATTCCCAGATACATACATACTTCCTTTCCCCTCTGCTTTTCAAGAACGGTTAAAGTTCTGTTCTTCTTTCCACTTAAAAAATTCTAAGTTAGGCAATTTGGGATGCTCGCATTTTCCTGCCCTATTAATGTTCTTGTGTAACTCCAACACACAAACAGCTCAAAGTGTTGCCCAATACAGCAGAATAGTTTATTTCCGTATGTTTTGTTTTATATAAAAGAAGCTGCCAAAGAGCAGGCGTTTCTGTTCTAGCCATGCTCACCCCAGCATGATATCTTTTGATATGTAGCTGCCACTGTGCTCTCTTAGCAGATTGCGAGGGCATCTGCTGTATATGTTGTTCGACTTGTTGGTAAACATATGCTTAATCCAGTGTCATTTTAAGGACATACTCCTTGTAGCCGCTTCTGAGGCCTTGTATATGTCACAGCAGTGATTAAAATTGCAGTAATATTTTTCAAGAAACTATTTGTCAGCCCAGTAGGATTAGCATGGTACTAAGTCTGCAGAAGCAGACCCATTTTTAAGCTTAACATTTCTCAGCTGTCAGGGTGGGGAGAGTGTGAGAAGCTTATCGTGCTGTTTCTTCTGGTGTGGAGAAAATACATTGGCCTAGCATTTTTGCCAGCTTTACTTGCCAAAAAAAGACATACAGTATTGGTGGGTTTGATGTTCATTTGAAATCTCATTTTTCCTTCATGTTTCATTCAGTAGTTCAGTAGCGTCACTGCAGGGGGGCGGAGCTCTAAGTTCCGCCGCGGTCCAACCCTCTGTTACACGGGTGCACGAAGCGGCCCCGCCCCCTCGCCGGCCTTTGGAACCATTCAAGTCGGTGAAAGCAACGCGCAGGGAGTCTCCTGTGCTTTGCTTTCACCGACTTGAATGGTTCCGAAGGCGAGGGGGCGGGGCTGCTTCGCACACCCGTGTAACGGAGGGTCGGACCGCAGCGGAACTTAGAGCTCCGCCCCCCTGCAGCAACGCTAGTGGCCCACAGCCTGCTTGGCATGGGCCGCCTTTGTGCCACAGGGCTCCCCCGCTAACCCGATGCTCCTCTTCCTCCCCAGGGGCAGGGAAGGAAGCGGCTCTTTCTCCATGTCACATCTCTAATGGTGGGTGTTCATTTCTCTCTTCCATGCTTAGAACTAAAGACTAAGCATGTCCACTCAGAAGTTAGTCCTGTGGAATACAGCAGGACTTACTCCCAGGCAAGTGTGCATAGGAGTGCAGCCTAGGCCTGGGAAGCCTCGGCCTGCAGTTGGTCAGTCTCCACAGCATTGCTATGTAGACCGTGTGGGGTTCATTCTTTCTCTCCTCTTCCATTCTTTGGGAAGGGGAAAGAAAGAGATTCTTTTCCCTTCATGCAGGTGGATGCTGTGGGACTGTTAGGGCTAACCTCGTTTTGTCCCCCTAGTCTAGACCAGTGGTTCCCAATGGTCAGGAGACCATGGTCCACTGCGGTGACATGCTGAGACACCCCGGATCACCCTGGCAACCCGGAAGTAGTTCGGCAGTGATGTGATGATGTCACACGTCATAGTGTCACTGCCGATTGCTGGGATTTCACAGCCAATCGGTCTGTTGGCGGGCAGGTTGGCCCTTCTCAACTCCACACTCCAGGCCTCGTTGGTGGGCCCACAGCGGTAACCAAAGACTTGGGCAGCACTTGTGTCACCCTCCCCCCCCCCCGAATGATCAGAGGCCTCGTGGACCACCTGGCAGGGTCCCACGGACTATAGGTTGGGAACCACTGCACTAGTCTCGCTTTCTAGTTTTTCTCTTTTTTTCTGTGCAAAGATAAATTGTGGCAAAGATAAATTATATGAAGTGTCTGTGATGCCTGTCCTCTTATAATGTGAACATTTAAGAGGAATGAAGTATCAAGTAATGATTTTCATTATGAGAACTTGGCGTTTTTAATAGAGATGTGTGGCTGTTGGCTCAAATGCAAAGGAGCAACCTTCTAATGGCAACAAATGTGCTTTACTGAGTATGCATGAATATTTAGTATCATATGTCACTGTACAAGCATGGCATAATTTGATTTTTTATGGGTAACGACAGCGCAATATTTTATGTTGTGTGAAATTATTTTCATCACTTCCTGCTGTGCAGTTTACTGGTGAACTAAAACTCCTTGTGATTGTGGGTATGATTGTTGGAAATATGATTGTAAGAACAGGTCCCATGGTCATCTGAAAGCAATGTATATGCACAGCATAGCAAGAAGATGTACTTTTTTTTTCTTAAGTTGTAAGGAAAGGAAAAGAAAATTCAGTCTATCTTTGGTAATATTTCTAATTGGTGTGGGAAGAAGCTTTTGATTTCAATCATATATAATTGCAAAATGCACTCAGCTCTGAAAAGGCTCTTTGAGGACTAAATGTTGTCATTAAAAATGTATGCTGTTTCACTTTAATTTACATTCGGTATTTGCAAATAGGGGGGGGTAATAAAAGCAAGCTGTACGTATCATATAGAGCTCTGCTATAGATGTTCATCATCCTACTTACTCAGACAAGTGCAACGCAGGTAGTGTGGGTGATGAGAATTAAGACCACATTTGCATGTTGTTTGTTTTTCAATAATTTCTTGTACAGATGGGGGCTATAACGTGCACACAGAACTCTCCTGCCCACATAGGCCTCTCAGTGTATTACACTGGAAAGGTCAGCCTGTTTACTCCAAGGGATGCACATACAGAGCGTACCCTTTGTGAAAGGGAGCAGGGAATCCTACTCACATAAGAGGAACACCATGTGTGCTCTTTAGACAGGACTATCACTTGGAACACCTGAGTACATCTGATGAAACCTACATAGGCCATGCAGTGCCACTCAGTCACATTCAGGGTGTCTGTGTGGGGTCTCTTTGGAGGTAGGAAACCTGCCTTTTCCAGGGACAATTTTAACCCTTCCTGAACTAAGATGTAGGAACATGCTGGGCACAGAGGTGTCGTCTGATATGGGGCGGTGGTGTGGTGGGCCCCAGGGCGTAGGGGCGGAGAGGCTCCGGGGGGGGCAGGAGCCTCCCCAAATTCCGTGTTTTTTTCATGTTTTTTTGTGTTTTTTTTCTTTTTTCGGCGATTTTTTGCCGATTTTAAGTAAAAAAAAGCAGGTATTTTTAAAAGTATGTATGATTTGCCGGCACTTAACTTGTATAGGACGTTCCCTCGACGATGTTCTTCCTGCTCCTGGGCGGAGCTCCTCTGTGCACCCAGCCACGGGACTCTGTACCGTTTGCGCATGCCCAGAACGTTCCTGGAGACGGTACAGAGTCCCGCGCCCGGGTGCATGGAGAAGCTGCGCACCCGGGAGCAGGAAGAACATCGTCGAGGGAACGTCCTATACAGGTTAAGTGCCGGCAAATCATACATACATTTTAAAATACCCGCTTTTTTTTTTACTTTAAATTGGCGAAAAAGAAAAAAAAAGAAAAAAGGCAATAAAACTGTCAAAAATAGGTTTCGGTTTTTGACAGCTTTATTGGGGGGCTTTGCGTGTTCCGCCCCAGATGTGGGGGTGCCTGTTGATATCACTGGCTGGGCATATGTGCTGTGAAATCCCGTGTTTCCCTGATCTTTCCTCCCAAAATTGGAATGTCCTTCCTGATTGGCTCACATTCCTGTCTGTTTTGTTCCACTTCTCTAACCAGGGAGTGCCACAATGCCACTCCAGCAAATGTAAAAACTTTCAGCACACAGGAAGCTATGGTAGTTCCCTTCCAGAAGCCTGAAAATCCACTCTGTGGGACTCTGAGAGGAGCACCCACTCGCTGAACAGCAAGTGAAAAGAGCTGGAGAGTCATTTGGGCAAGGTGTCATCACTAGGGAAAAGATGTGTCAGGTTTTGTGGTTTATTTTCTGTCTGTCTGGCAAAGTCCTCCCAGCTATAATTTTTGACTGACCCTTCCTCTCCTATTGTTGTTTAAACTTAAAATAAAACTGTTCTATTTTAACCCCTGGTCTGCCTGGTCCCTGGTTATGGGAAGGTTCAATGGATTGTCATGCCTCTTACTCTGCAGATGCTACAATGAGGGATTCTGATAAGAAGTGGGGTTCTGCCCAGATGGCCTCCATCTGTCTGGTCTCATAGCCTATGCTGGTAGCAGCAGGTACGCTCTGCCAAGGCTGCTCCCCCCATTCCGCTGCTTGTCCAACAAAGTGGGGGGCAGGAAAGAGGCGAGCGTACTAAATGCTAGGCGGAGCTTCCCTGGGTCAACCTACATTCTCTTGGGATTCCTCCCCTTGTTATGTGACATATGCCTTAAATGAATTATCCTAGTTTCTAGATCGGTAGTTACCAACCTGGGTTTTGTGACCTCCTAGGCCAACAGGAACCACCGTCTACCTCCTTAAGGGTCGTGGCGACCTGGCGGGAGGGCAGGCAGGTTCCTGGGTTCCCGTCGCTACCACCGCCAAAAGAAAAAAGGGGTTTTGAACTTACCCATCTGCAGCAGCGGCTGGGGATGTCGCAAATCCGGGGTTTTCACCGCAGCAGACGGGTGAGTTCAAGCCCCCCCTTTTTTTTCTTTCAGCAGCAGGAACCCGGAAGTGTCATCACCGGCATCCTGCCCTCCCGTTGGGTCACCACCACCCTTGCAAGCACTTACCGGTTCCCTTCTTTTCGAGTAAAGGTTGGGAACCGCTGTTCTAGATAATGTCCATAAAATCCAGAGAGTGAGTGATTTAACAGAAATCTGTCAAAAAACAATCGCAGTTGCTATTGAAATGCTACATTGAAACTTGTCGGTTATATTGTGTGGGTAAAGGAAGTCCTGTTATTCTCTTTTCTCTGAGTGAAGGGAGTTCTTTAGAAGCAGAATGACGAAAATAACTTGATTGGAATGTAAAGGCTCTTCTCCCTCCCACAAAAGTATACTGTGTATACATCAAGGTCAAACTAGATGGAACAAGACATGCAAATTGTATTTTTATGTTTTAATAAAAAACAGATTCCGAAATGGTTCAGAGGCAATTCTTTTTTGGGGGGGGATGGGGATGGGGGACCATCTCTGTTGGTAGGATCCACTGGCAAACTTCTGGTTCACACAGAATTTTTCTTCAAGCAAGAATAAGAATAGCATCAACTGGCCCAGCTTTTCCCATGTGAATCTATGGAAGTTGTGGCTTAAAAGGAGGGGGAAGGAAGGTGATGGGAGAAGGAAGAGACAGCAGGGAGAAGCTCTGATAGGAAGGCAGTGTGTGAGGTGAGGGAAGCTGGCCCTCAAGTCCCAGCAGACTCTGTCCTGATGAGATCTAGAATGATGCAAGGCCTATAAGAGATGCAGATATCTGCCTTAGACGTAGTGGTAAATTTGCAGGAACTTATCATGATGTCCTCATATCCACACCCCAATAAAAGCATTAAAAACACCTTTAAATTTCTTCATTGGACTTTTTTCTTCTCCTGCCACTTGTTTTTACTTTGAAACTTATTGTGCTTTATTTAACAATGTAGTTTATTTGAACCCAGACTCTTGGAATAGGTAGCAATAGTTTAGAACAAATACACAAAAAAAATGAAATGTGGAATAAAAGAACAAAAACAAAACCCAAATACATATAAAAGGTATATTGGAGGGTAATCCTATGCATGTTTCCCACTTGTGTCTCCTGGGTTCCCTCATCCACTGAAATGAACAAGCCCCCCTCCCGTCTGCAATCTTATCAATCCATCTGTACCTCTTTCCCTATTCATCTGTATCTGGAAGAAAGACAGTCAGGCGCTTATGTCCCTAGGCAAACTTTCCAGTTTTGCTTCCTGCTGAGCCTGACACTTCTTCTCAGCTCAGCTTCTTTGAAAATAGTTTCAAAGGCAGCACTTGAATACTCCTGCTGATGACCTTGCTTCGCCAGCCCTACTATAGGAGACATGTCAATGCTGATCCCCCCCCCCCCACACACACACACACACTGCATCCTTGCTAGGATGACTGCAGTTATCAGTCATTGGAACAGTAAAGAGTAGGGAACATGGAGAGAACTCAGCCTGGAAGGCATTATAAAAACAGAGAGAGAGAGAGAGAGAGAGAGAGAGAGAGAGAGAGAGAGAGAGAGGCTGCTGGTCCCAGCACTAAGTATATGCATATATGCAAAAATAAAAGAAATCATACGGTTCACCACATATTCATTCCTGTTAGGAGAAGTGAACCTGAGCAAAATACAGATTTCTATTTTTGAGTCTTTTCAGTTATTGTATAATCATCAGGATCCAACAGCCTTGAATTCTTGGTTAGAAGATACTGAATTGTTTATGGAAGAAAGCTGAATTGCAACAGCTTCTTAACTTGGGGGGGGGGCGGGGCGGGGGGGCTATCCACTGATGTGAGTAAAAGCCCCCTGCGTATTCCACTGGCATATGTCTTTTCGAAAATGGCTTTTAAGCTGTGTGCGCATTTATATTCTTATGTAAAGCACTGTGGGTGAAATATATGGTAAATAAAATGATAGTAAGAAAATGCTCCAATATTGTGTAACTGAAATTGAGCTTAATAGTTGGTAAGATCATGTTGTAAAGGACTATGGGAGTTTGCAGCAAAAATAAATAAAGGGGGGGGGGAGAGAGAGCGCGAGGTCCTATGAAATAAATAATTGCAGTGCTTTTTTCCCATTAACTGTTAACAGGCCCTCCAAACTATGCCTGTTATACAAAGGACTGCAGAAATATTCCATGGAGAGAAATAAACCAAAGAACTGCAGAAATATTCCAGCATGTCCAGGTTGCTCTACATGGGTCCCTTGAAAAACTGCCTTGCTGTGTCACACTGCTGTGCAAACCACTTCTGAAACTACAGGAGTTTCATAATCCCTTTGTGATATGGCATGTGGAATGTGCTGTTGAAGAAGAAAAAAGGCAATGCACTGGGTGAACTCAAGGTCTTGGTCTAGCCTAATATACCCCTTTTGATCTCAGGTGACCAATTTTTGTCCCCACCACTCTTCTATCTTAACATTCATGGTCCTTGTTTGAATGGCACTCTCAGGAACATACACACATGCAGTTGTGTCCTGTCCCCCTGCCTACCGTGTCCTTCCTGTACTTTTTCATTCACATTAAATAGTTTCCAGTGACGATGAGAATTCGCCCAATTCTGGTATTACTATCGATTTGCCTTCATACTAGAATTGGAAACCACGTCAAATGATGAGTTCCAGCACTGGTTTGGAGGCAAATGATGGCTGGCAGTAACCATTGTAACTCTGCCCCAGTGGTTGTAGCAATCTATGTTTACTATGAACCAGGAAGTGCAAAAAGGAATTGGTTTGTGTGGTGGTTACACAAGCCACCCACCTTCACATTCAAGATGGCCAAGCCATGGTTCAGTCATGACGTCTGAACCAAACCATGGTCAGTTGAGACATTGTTAGAACCAGCTGACAAGTGCTCTACTTTCAGTGTGTAAAGCTGGTGAATGTACTCATGCAAGATCACAGCGGCTTCTTCCATAAAAGACTTGAGGGAAAATGGGAAATGGCATTGCTCATGGGAATAGGTATCTAAAATTGTTTATGCTTATCAGATGACTCTTAACAGCACCTAAAGTGTTGGCGAATCGTATTGCATGTAATTTAGTCACAGAATAATATTTACAGCCCCTGTTTGGCTTTCTTACAGTGCCTGAAACAGTACGTGGAGCTTCTTATCCAGGAAGGTCTGGAAACGGCAATTAGCTGCCCTGATGCTGCCTGCCCAAAGCGAGGTCATCTGCAAGAAAATGAAGTATGTTTCCTAATACAAATTCTTCTTAGATAAAAGTCCCGCTCTGTTAACATGCTGCTGGGTTTTTGTGTTGTCTTATGCAACTGTTGCACCAAACCCATTGTCTTTCTCAAAAACACCTTTGGTTATGGCTGTCATTAATCTGCTTCTTGTCTGTCTCTTCCTTTACAACAGATCGAATGTATGGTTGCATCAGAAATCATGCAGAAGTATAAGAAGCTACAGTTTGAAAGAGGTATAGCATGCAGCAGCAGCCATTACTCCGAAACCGTGAGCTAGCAACAAACTGCATGATAATGTTATTATTTTGTTTTGAACTCCTCAGTTTTATTCCCATAGAGTATAGAATATATGTTTACTATTAGACATGCAGTTTGTGTGTGTGTGTGTGTGTGTGTGTGTGTGTGTGTGTGTGTGTGTGTGTGCACGCGCGTGCACGTGCTGAAGAGAGTTTTCTCCCTTGGGAGGGGGGTGGTTATGTTGTTGCATGCCTGTACAAAGGTTTGTTGCTGTAATGTTTTCAGAGGGGGTTGATTTATAAAAAAATTGCAGAATCCCATTATAGGTACAGAGAGAGGAAGGATATAGTTTCCTATTTCCCCCTGTCACCCTTTATGCTCTTGCAAACACAGACAACGTATCTAGCACAAAGTTGATTTTTTTTTCCCAACCAAATTACTATGCCTTAGTACACCAAGCTTTCTGTTGGATTTTAGCCATAACCTGTTTAGACAAAATCCTGAATAGCTATTCCAAAGTATAAACATTTGCATTAGCTTATTTCTAGGGATAGGTGTTAATGTGAATCAGAATGGTGTTTTATATCCAGGAATCTCTGAGGCAGGTAGATTTTCCACAAGCTCACAAAATGTGTGATTTATGGTCCCAATCCATTGAAAAAAAATGAATCATGATTAAAGTTTGAACCTTCAACATACTTACAAAGGAGTAGCCCCATTTAACATAGTAGAATTTGATTTCAAGTAAACATGCATAGTATTTCATTCCCCATCCCACTGGAAGCAATGAGTTAGTATCAAACAACTAACATTTTCTAACATTTGCAACTAACATTTTAATTTACTTAATTGTGATTAACTTTTTCTGGACTGGAACCTAATGTACAGTCGGCCCTCACTATCTGGAGGGATCCGATCCGTTCCGGACCTCCCCCCCCCCCCCCGGATAGCAAGGATCCGCTGATATCGGGATCAGCGATTAAAAAAAACTGTAAAAACAAAAAAGCCCCCCAATCCCCATTTCTACCTTTAAATAGCCAAACCGCTGCATTTTCAAGCTTCCACGGGACTTCTCTAAGCTTAACGACCTACTTCCGGATCGCACGAAGGCTATTCTCCCAGCCTTGCCCCAGGGTGCATTCTGGGACAAGACTGGGAGGAGGGAAGAGCCTTTGCACAACCCGGAAGTGGGTCGTTAAGCTTAAGGAAGCCCCGTGGAGGCTTGAAAACGCAGCAGTTTGGTCGTTTAAAGGTAGAAACGGGGATTGGGGGGCTTTTTTCTTTGTTTTTACAGAGTTTTGATCGCGAACCCTGCGGATCTGGGACCTGTAGTAAATCAAATCCGCGGATTCTGGATCCGCAAATAAAAAGGGTCTACTATATTGTGAATATTCAGGATATTTGTCTCATTTCCTATAGAAAACATTCATTAGCACAGAATGAGTAAAACTAGCAAATTAAAAATATGAAACTTGCAAAACCTAGAAGACTAATCTTTCAGATGTGAACTCTTAATCTAGGTTCTTGTGAGATAGGAACTACTACTTCTATCTCAAGCCACAGTAATGCTAAGAAATTTATTTGAATGTTCCAGTTCGTGTAATAAATGAGCTGCTTTGGTGTATGTGTACATTTTGACTTAAAATGGCTTTTGTCTACTGCTTTCTGTTTCATTATAAGGATTCTGAAGTGAGGCATGGCAGAAAAAAAAAACTGCTCCGCCGATCCCTCCCTCTTCTCTGGCCTGTTCCTCCGATTCCCCCCTCCTGGAGCGCCCCCATTCCACCACCACCCCGCCACCTGGTGGGGCCTTACCTGTCCGCCACAGTGCTGCTCTGTTCTGTGGTGCCAGCAGAGTGGCACAAGCCTCTCCGCCGGCACTGCTTATTCTCTGGGTGCCACAAACATGCCTTACACCCTAGAACAGCGGAGCAGTTGCTCCACCGGTATAATGTTAGACAAGATTGCTCCGTTAGTGTCAGAGTTGTCCCAGACTGACATTGCATCCACCGTAGAGTCCTTTGATGCTATGGAGGCACTGCTTTTCTGAAATAAGCCTGAAGTGGAATTAAAATGGCAGTTCCACCCAGTACTTTAATATGTCTAGATTGTCCCTTAGTGCCCTGCCTCATGACCACAGTCTTTCTATAATGTCAACTCACAAGTAAGTTCTATTCAGCAAAGGCCCTTTACAGTGTTAACTGAAAGTTACCTCTTTTGTAGGTTCAGCCTATTCATTTGCTTCCCTGATCAATTCAGCTGGGAGATTAGTGCTGAACTGCCCTTACCTCATCTGTTGTTGTTCCCTGCAAGGGGAGAGGATTATTACAAATTACTTATTCTCTCTCAAATTACTTATTACCATCTTCCCCCCCCCATTGTTACACAATACAGTCGGTCCTTTGTATCTGTGGGGTTTCAGCTCCTGAACCCCCAGCAGATACAAAAAAAGTGTTGAAAGAAATCGGCGGTGGGGGAAGGTGAGGTGGGGACCGGGCAGCATCACAGTACCTTAATTTAGCAGCGTGCCAACCTGCCGCCCGCTCCTGGACTCCTGTGCGGCTTCCAAGTACTTCAAACTTTACAGCAGTTTGGTAAAAAGAACTCGATTCACAGCAACTTCCGGTCGCAACATGAAACAAGAAGTTGCTGTGAATCGGGGGGGGGGGGACTCTTTACAGCAGTTTAAAGTACTTGGAAGTCCAGGAGCAGGCGGCAGGCTGATGCACTGCTAAAAAATTAAGGTACTGTGACGCCGCCCCCATTCAGCCCTGGGGTAGCCATCCGCGTTGAGACAAGTCTTTGGATGGCTATTCTACGGGAAAAAAAGCTAGACTTGTAGTGCTGTTTCACCTTAAGAAAGAAAAGTGGGGGTGGGAGGAAACGATATTTTAATATACACATCAATGAAAAACTGATCAAAAGGGGCAGTTCAGCACTAGTCCTCCAGCCACACTGAACAAGGAAACAGTAAAACTGATTGAAACATCAAAGAGGAAGCTTTTAAGTTAAAAACTTCCAGGGGGTAGTCATGTTAAGACTGTTGCAGCAAAAATGATGAAGAGTCTTCTGGTGCTTTAAAGACTTTTATTTTAGTATACGCTTTCATGAAGCCCACTTCCCCGTCTTGCAGGTGCCACAATACTCTCTGTTGTTTAGGAACAGTTCCACTTAGCAGCTTTAATATTCTGGACAAGCTAGTCCTACAATTATGCTTTAGTTTATAGCAAAAAGAAAAAAAAAAGCCATGAATTGGGTCTGAAGAAACACAGGAGAACAAAGAAAAGACTGGACTTTATTGATTGGACAAAACATGGTGTTTGAATTCCTGTGAAAAGTAAGTGAATAAAAATGGGAATTCCAGAGAATTCTGGCTAGTGTGGAATCAATGCCTGTCCAGTATCTCCGTGCTCATCGCACAGAGAGTTGCTTTGGATGAGATGTTATTGAACATGGAGGTTAAGAAGCAGAAGTCATCCATGTCTCTCCTGGTCCATGCATGTCTCCGAATTCCTGTGAAAAGTAAGTGAATAAAAATGGGAATTCCAGAGAATTCTGGCTAGTGTGGAATCAATGCCTGTCCAGTATCTCCGTGCTCATCGCACAGAGAGTTGCTTTGGATGAGATGTTATTGAACATGGAGGTTAAGAAGCAGAAGTCATCCATGTCTCTCCTGGTCCATGCATGTCTCCGAATTCCTGTGAAAAGTAAGTGAATAAAAATGGGAATTCCAGAGAATTCTGGCTAGTGTGGAATCAATGCCTGTCCAGTATCTCCGTGCTCATCGCACAGAGAGTTGCTTTGGATGAGATGTTATTGAACATGGAGGTTAAGCAGCAGAAGTCATCCATGTCTCTCCTGGTCCATGCATGTCTCCATATTATTCAAAGCAGAACTGGCCACATACACACAGAGAGGTGATGTACTTGCACTTGCTGCTCCCCAAACATTCCGTCATGTTCATAGTAACTCAGAATGTGGTCTTGGGTGTTACTAGGAATCGGGTGTTCCTACGTGTATACCATAATACATGATCCGTTCTGCATCTTCCCTTTGGTCATTGATCTGTTTTCCATACAGAAGTGCTTCTGGATCCCTGTCGAACCTGGTGCCCATCTTCATCCTGCCAAGCAGTTTGCCAACTTCAGGAATCGGGGCCCCAGAATCCCCAGCTGGTACAATGCAATGCTTGCGATATAGAATTCTGTTCCGCATGTAAATCCAACTGGCATCCAGGACAAGGTTGTCAAGAGAATATGCCAGTCAGCTTCCTTCCAGGAGAGACAAGGTACAGGACCATAAATTACCAAGTAATTATGATGTTAACATAATTCTTAACACATGAATAGCAGCTCCTTCACTCAGCACAAAAAAGACTGGTTTTTGTTGTCTATCATTGCCTCATGTGTCTCACTAATCAATTTTTTTTTAAATGCCTCATTGAAGATAAGTAGATAAAGTCAAAGCAATGCAGATAAATTGTCCTGAAACTAGGAATATGCTTGGATTTTTCCAAGACTATGAAACAAATCAGGTGTTTCCTTGTCAAGAGAACTTTTAGCATTTTGACTTGTTCCTGTGTTCCTTGGTAAGACTGTAAGTCCATGATCTCTTGAGAGGAATCCAGGCTGGCTTTGCCTTCATCAGTGCCATTCATTTCCAGTAAGGTCAACAATGGCTTACTGAACACAACGGTGGAGCACGTGCTCTGCCGCTCTAAACTTACACAGGATTGCGCTGACAGTGGTACAGAGAAGAGCCACATAGAATCAGCTCCCACATCACCAAAAAGAACACTGGAAGGAACCCATAACTATATGTACAGCTTAGCTGTTTACACTCCTGTATGGGAATGGTGACAGGTTTATTGCTAGCTGACCTGATCTTTCATTGTTTTATTTTTGGCTTTGTACCCGCTATTTAGGCTGAATAGCAAAGGTGAAGGACGGTATGCCTCAATGGGAAATGAAATGAAAACACATATTTGTACACACTTGAATTTATGACCAAGTCACAAAACCATAGAGAGCTAGACAGAGCTTCAGTTTGAAAGTGATGGTGTGAAATGCAAAGAAATGCAACTTTTTGTAAATCAGTATTTCTCTTATAATACAAAACTGTCCCCTCCAGTTCTGTTTTTAAAATGGAAGAAGATGATGCTCCAATCAAACGCTGCCCCAAATGCAAAGTTTATATTGAACGGGATGAAGGCTGTGCCCAGATGATGTGTAAAAACTGTAAACATGCCTTCTGCTGGTATTGTTTGGAATCACTTGATGTAAGTATATTTTACATAGTTAGATTTAAGACTGGGAGCCTATATAATTCAATGAAGTTGATCCCTTTCATGGGTGGTAAATGCCCTTGCTAATTAGATGGCACATCTCAATGTATGCTGATAGTATGCTGGACAATTGTCAAGATGACTGATCAAAAGTTAACAAGTGGAAGTCACCTGATTTCCTTGGCAAACGTAACAGTGCAATTAATGTGCACACACATTAATAGTTTGTTCTAGTACTGTTATAACTGTCTCAAGAGTAGCATTGTTGTAAACATTTACACTTACAGTTTATACATGACCCCTATTGCCAGAGAATTGACATACTAATCTATCGAAATCAAGTGTATGGAAGCGTTCTAAAAGACCACATCTATATGTGTTTAAAGTCCTGAGATAATCTCAGAATAGCTAGATACTTATTGTGTAGATTAAAAGATTATAACTGTTGGTATTACAAGCAGTTTCAACATAGCTAGTCTGTAATTTGCTAATTCCATTGAGGCAGAATACTTACCTTGGTTTTGCCCATATTTCTTTGTCCATGGGAAGATGAACTTTTATGTTGGAAAAAGCACCTGTGCAATGTAATGTATCGCCACATGGTTGTACAGCAAAACCTTGAATAGTGCAGGGGATACATTCTCTGAAAGTCAAGCACTGCATGAAACAGCAATATTGAAGACATACTGTAGTTGATCTACTAGACAGGAAACTGGTGCTGATTGGCCCAGAATGCACTGCTCCCCTTGGTTAGAATGCCTGTCAATCATATCAAAACAGAGTGCTGTAATAAATCAGTTCTAAAAGAAGCAGCATTTATTTATTTATGCGTTTATTTAAACTGTTTATGCCCCGCCTTTCTAAAAGCTCAAGGCGGAAGGGATGACTGTATATTCTGTTTTCAATGCATGTGTTGGGAAGCCAATGTCTGCATAGGCTTTCCAACATGTGTACCAAAATCAGCATATGTACTTCGATGTCCTTTTTTTTTCTTCTTCTTCAGTGTCCATTATTAATTTCAATGAGAGAGCTGTTGTGTAATATTGAACACATGATCTGTGACAGAGGAGAACAATTTTATGTCTCACAAACTTCAAATTGCAGCCATTAGTTGCAGCCTGTTCCTTTGTTGCTCAGGGTCCAACTTGGTGATATTGTGTTATTACAAAGTGGTGAAAGTCACATCTTATGTGGTTGTCATGATGACACTGTGAGATGGGGGTGGATCTTAGTGCAGCTACGCTGTGTGACCAGCAAAGGAAAATGCCACCCATTTATTTTGTGCAACTGTAGTCTGTGGTGGGACATACCGTACATACTGGGAATAAGCCCCATTGTACACAGAGAACTTGGCTTCTGAGATGACGACTAAGAATTGGGCTGCATGTGTCCCATAAATGACAAGTGTGCTTCTGTAATATTCTGATTGTTTGACAAGTTCACCATCACGAAGATTGTTTCCCTCACTTTATTAACATTTTATAGGATGACTTCCTCCTTATACATTATGACAAAGGACCTTGCCGAAACAAGCTAGGTCATTCCAGGGCATCGGTCATTTGGCACAGAACGCAGGTAAGTGCCAAGTTGCTTAGTGGTATTATTACGCCTTAATCCCACCCTTCCTGTCCTCCAGGGAGTCCACAGTGATGTACAAGATTCTCCTTCTCTTGCATTATTCACACAGCAGCCCTATGGTTAGGCTGAGAGAGGGTGACTGTCCCAAAGCCACCCAGCTTCATGGCTGAGTGGGGACACAAACCTGTTCTCTAGACTGTAACTCTTGAACTTGCAAGTTCAGTGGCTGCATCTGTGCTATCTTCCTTATTAGTCGCTTTGTGCAAAAGTACAGTGTATGAGGAATGGGCTACAGAAGTGGCACAAAGAAACAGGAAGCTAGAATAGAAGCCGGAATAAGAAAAAAAAATGATTTTAATTGCTGAGTTACTTATAAGAAGCAGTGATGAAAGCTGGTCTAGGGTGCGTGAATAATAGTTGGCTTCTATTTGAGGTTAATTGTAGATAGTGTACAATAACACATGGATTGAAGGGGTGTAGAAAAAAGGGATCACCTGACTTGCCGAGAGGTAAAAAGTGCTGAAAAATGAAAGTTTCAGTCATAGCTGTTGATTTTTGCTTGGCAGAAAACACACACAGTGGAAACAGGATATGCAGGTGTCTGTCCCCAAATCTGTCAGAACTTTGTTAAATTGAGGAATTGGCAGCATTTTGTTTCAACATCAGAAACACTAGGAAAAAATGAGGTTTCAAATAAATTGAGCTTTAATTACAATTTTTTAAAAAAAATTGTAGTGGAGGGCTTTGTCGCTAGAGCTGGAATTATGTCTCAGAAATGATGTGATAAAAGGTTGCAGAGAGAGAAGCAGCCATATTTTGCAAGTGTGCAGTAAAGCACAGACTAAACCCAATCAGAAATTCATCATTCCACAAACTGAAAAAGATTTAAGAAATTGTGGAATAATCTTTTTGATTTAGAATAAAGAAGTCCTAGTCTATTACATAATACAGTATTGTATACCATTGACTTCAAAATTAATGTTGTTCAACAGTGCCACCTGCTGATAAACATGTGATTTTTCAACCACATTGAAAAGAAAGATAATAACTGAAGCCCAAAAAGGGGGGGGGGGGGAATTGTCCCAGCTACAGAAATGTTCATGATGTAATTATGATGATAAAATAGCTAACATTAAGACCTACTTCTTGTTCTTTAAAATTTTTATTAGAACAGCTCTGGGCACATAACGCCAGAATCTAAGGACAGCATCTTAGCAACCTATCTCCATCTGCTGTGGTGTCCCCCTAGGCAAACTATTCTGTTACATCAGTGGAACTGGGAGAAGACAATAAATCATATTTTTCAGTACCTTCTGTCCACGTGCCTTATGGCAATTTCAGTAATTTGAAGGTTTTACTCCTCCATTAAACTAAATTCTCAAATTTAAAGACTCAAACCCCTGTCTTTCCTGAAGCTTTGCTCAAGTCCTTATCTCTTAAACTAACGGCGCAATCCTGTGTAATCCTTGCGCCGGGGCAGCATGTGCTGCCCCGGCACAGGGTGTCACAAAAGTGCCGTAAGGCACAAGCGACACCCAGAGAGCAAGCAGCGCCGCCGTCTCCTTGGCCTAGTGCTGGCCGGCGCAGTTAAGTCCTACGCCGGTTGGGATGGGGGGAGGTTGGACCAGCCATCCAGGGAGGGCAGTCATTGGCCATCCGGGGCGTGGAGGGGGCAGGGATACCGGGGGGGGGAGATCCCCGGTATCCAGGCCCCAGTTATCCAGGCCCCAGATACACCGGCCGTGTCGGCGTTACTGTGCGCGGGCTCTAGAGCTCGCGCACATGCGCGTAGGCTCATTGGGCCTACCGCCACTGACATTGGGGGACGGGGACGATTGTCCTCTTCTCCCGAGTTGTTCCTGGGCTGTCCCAGGGCAGCCCGAGAACTTGATAGGATACGGCGGCCGGCCCTTTAGGCCGGCCGCCGTATCCTACACAGGATTGGGCTGCCCGCCTAAGAACACATATAATTGTGTTTGTATCTCTTCTTGCGATTATCTTTGCCTCTGTCTCTCTTCCCTCCCTTTGTTGTCTCCACTCTGTTAAATGTAAGATTGTAAGTTCCTCAGGGCAGAACCTATCCTGCTCTGTAAACACCTGGCCATGCTGGACACAGGATGTTGGAGTAGAAGGTCCATTGATTTGAGTCACCAGGGCTTGACTTGTATATTTGTAATAAGTATATCTTTTTATTTGAAACAATAACATTAGTCTACAGTGAATGTAGTGATGTCAACAAGATTAAAACCCATTTCCTCCCAGCCCACAGGTGTACGCATTTAACTCCTGTTGCATATATACACCCTTGGATAAAAATGCCTTAATTAGAAAGAAACATCTATTGTAGAGCAAATAACTGGATCCTGTGAGTCTAAAAGGCATGTGTTATTAATATGAATCAGAATAGTGCTGTATTTCCTGGATTCTCTGAATGCGAGTTCTTGCAGTGATGCAGCAGGTCACAAGATCAGGCAGTAGAGCCCTAAAGCAACTCAAGGAAGACAATCCTTCCTGGTCTTAGAGCTGGACCAGCTGCAAGCATTGGTGCTGCTATGCCAGTACTTTTCCTACAAGATATCGGCATACTGCTACTTGGACAGGCTCCAAAGGGCTGTTGGAGGAGCCCCAGATTCCCTGCCGTGGTGAAATTAGGATTTATGACAGTAGGGACCATGTACTATTTTTCTATGGGGCAGGCGGCAGAATTCAGTTCCATGTGTCACTGTTCAACTATAGACTATGAGCTTGAACAGGATTCACAATCGCCTTACAGGACCTATGAAAATTTCTACAGTTCAACAACCTTTGAAAATAAGCATTAGGGTGGTGGTCTTGCACCCCGTACCAGCCCCAGGTTGCTGGGGCACTGGGACAAAACCCTGCACTGGATCCCATGTAGCTTAATCTGATGGCACATTGGGTGGTACCTTAGCCAGTGGTACTGAGGATTTAGGGTTCAGTCTCGCTCGGTGGGTCTCCTATGAGGACGGGCCCTCAGCCAGTGGTCCCCCACCCCCGGCCCACCTCCAACACCAGAGACGATCCCAGGGGGGGCCGCCGACACCACGCCCCCATGTGATCCGTCGGCGCGTGCCCAGCGTGATGATGCGCGCGCGCCCAGCACGGCTCGTCACACACACACACACACACACACACACACACTGCCGTTTTTCAGCCTATTTTGGAGCCGAAGCAGCTCCAGGGCGAACGTGGTGGAGGGAACGCGTCCTGGAGGTAAGCGCGTCCCTTCGCCGCCACGGCCGGTCCCCGCCCTGCGGCCCACCGCACCAACCCCTGCGACGCTTCTGTCCAACACCATCCCTGCTCCCACCTTCTGCTCTGCCTAGAAAGGGTGAAAGATGGGCAAAGGAGATATAGTAATCAAAATGCTTCACCATGTTCCCTGGCTAGTGCAACTCAGCAGGGCACTTGTGATTGTTGTGTGCCTTC
Organism: Plestiodon gilberti rubricaudatus; assembly: GCA_026170595.1. Taxonomy (NCBI): domain Eukaryota; kingdom Metazoa; phylum Chordata; class Lepidosauria; order Squamata; family Scincidae; genus Plestiodon; species Plestiodon gilberti. The sequence goes on from JANXHW010000001.1 coordinate 117,159,857, forward strand.
TCACGCTCCTGGTGAGAGAGGGAACACAACTGGTACTCTTGGAACACTACTTTGCCTGGTACTCCAGGAGCACTTTTTATCCAATCCAGTATCTAATTTTGAAGCTGAGGTCAGGGACCTAAGGGATTGATTGCAACAAAATTGCAGTTGTCTCATTTAAAAAATAAACCCCCACCCACCTCGACTCATCCTACTGATAGGTGGAAAAGCCAGCCCTATTCTATTTCCTGTGAGTATTGTTTTAAGAAAAGGCAACTCTGTGGCATTGAAAGTGTTTAAAATTGACATAGATCTAAGAACTCTCATCCAGGCCTCCTTAGCACAGAGTTTGAGATCACTGCTGACTTGCATCCTTTTCTATTGCATTGTATGTTTTTTTTTCCAGGTCGTGGGGATCTTTGCAGGATTTGGCCTATTATTGTTAGTGGCTTCTCCCTTTCTTTTACTTGCTACCCCGTTTGTTCTCTGCTGCAAGTGCAAGTGTAATAAAGGAGATGATGACCCTCTACCTACTTAAGACAGACGGAAGATAGGACTGGTTCATCGCAGTACATTTTCCTACCCATTTTTGCACTTATCATTGTTTTAGCCTTACTTGTCCCAATCCTGACTTAAAGCAAGACCTGAGTGCCATGATTCGAGAAACTACTATTTCTGCAGCGTCTTCCCACAAGTAAGGTTATGGAGAACAAGGCATCTGGTGTGCTTAGGGGCTGGTGGAAACCAAGCTGAACATCAGAAGTGTATGTGTAGATAGCACAAATCATTCCTTGTTCACCTGGAGGCTATGTTGGTAGATGTGGTTGGAACTGAGTAGTTGTCTCATCAAAAGAAAACTTTTAACGTATCTATTTACATCAAATGGAAGTGTCTTACTGCCAAACAAGTGTGTTTTAAGAATCACTTATTTTAAATCCATATTAATGTGACTTGAAATATCTGTTTATGAAAATTAGGTCTCTCTTAATAATTGACATTGGGAAACATATCTGAGTATTTCCTCTCCACGGCACATACAAAATGATCACGGCGATCTGGTTGGGTGCATCATGTAGAGGACATACTATGCCTTTGACTGTTCAAAGACAATTTCTGCCTACTAACATTTTGGAAAAATTTGCCAGGTATTTGTGTGGGTATTCTTTTTCTTTTTTTTAACAACCGAAACATTTTTTCAAAGTCCTGAGGTTGAAATATGACACAGACCTGCTACCTAATCAAAGCTCTTCTTTAAAATGTTGACGTTAATTACTCTTAGAACGTCTGTCTCTCTTTTAGCTATTTGCCACATAAATAGGGCTACCTCTAATCCAGGTATCTTTTTATTTACATATTGAGATAATTCTTTTGAAACCAAATGTGCAAGTAGATGTTCTGCTGAATATGATGGAGGTTCAAAGGCATAACACATCTGTCTTGACCGCAGGTGCTACTCTATGGAAACGAAGGGCACTTTCCTTTCCCTCATGGGCGCAGCTCTTTGCACAGGGAGAAACAGACAGTAGAGCCCTTTTCCTTCACCCTTCCTAGCTGGCTCTTGGTGTATACAATGGCCGCTACATGAAATGGGCAATCTCACATATGTTTATCCAGCTCCTTTGCCCATTACTTTTAACCTGTTTTAACCTGTCCTCCTTCCAAGGAGCTCAGGGTGGTTTACATGATTCTTCCTCCCTGCACTTTATCCTTACAACAATCCTATGAAGTTAAGTTGAGGGCAGATGATTGGCTCAAGTTCATCTTCATGGCTAAGTGGGGATTTGAATCTGGGTCTTTCTAGGTGTAGGCCAACGTTCTAACCACTACACTACACTGTCTCTCGTCTCTTGACAAGAACAACTTAGAGCCAGGGCCCTAGGTGGGAGGAGGAGGGATAGATGAGGGTATTGGAGGCGCAAGCAGGTCTTTTGTTTTGTTTAATGACTGACACCCACCAAAGACCAGCATCAAAGACTGGCTAGGGAAGAAGAAGAAGGTCTTCACTGAATATCCATCCCAGTACAACGAAGTCGGCTCATAAGGGGGAAAAGAAATAAATGTGTTTCTACAACTGTCAGCAAAAATATCCTATAATGTATGAAGATTTCTAAACTTGATAGAATTTTTTTGTTTTTTGCTTCAGCTAATAAAAACACCTGCAATGATAATATGTAAAGTCTTTCAGACGTAAAGAATATTTTAGTCAATTGTAAAAATAATTGTGCTGTATAAAACTGTGACAACAAAAGTTTTTTTTCTTCCTAAAGAAGTATCCCTTTTTCCATTTTGAATTTCTGTCTGTTATGTAATTTGAAGTGCTGCAGTACTCCAGAGTGTAGAATGTGGACAGCAATGTACTACTAATTTCTGATGCTATTGTTTGCAGTATCTTGGGGTAGACCTGTAAACAGCTATAAGAAAAAAAAGCATTAGACAAAGCTGTAGCATAAATCCCAAAGCCTGGGAAAAAATCTTAGGCATATGTGCAACTCCAGTCAAATCAGAGCTATTTTAAAGCATTAGTACCATGCAATTTGGATGGGGATCGTACATGCATCCAAGGCCACTGATTCTTGTCAAGGCCACTGATTCTTGTCAAGGCCACTGATTCTTGTCAACGTGTCAGAGATTTTGATCCATTGACTGCAGTCCATGTTACAGGAAGAAAATGAGCCTGCTTTGTTCATTTCTGGGATTCTGATTTTAGGCTAATACACCTAGTCAGTGGTTATTATATCATTTGTTTTGTAAATGCACCTTAGGCATCATGCTTACCCAACAAGTTGGTGGCCACAACAAAGGTCACATTGTATATCCACTCCTAGTTGATACAGATGGATGGGCTGCCTCATAGTCTGAGACGTCATCTGCTATGGTTCTGGCTGTTCTGTTACAGCCACAAGTACAGTGGAACCTTTTTTGCCTGCAGATCAGTGGATTTTACCCACCACGGATCCCAGATTCGCGAGGGTCCACTGTAAAATGCTAAAAAGGAAAAAGGCATTTTTTAACCTTTTAAATCCAAACCGCTCCATGTTCTTTCGTAATCGTGCTTCGGAAGCCTCTTCCGGGACGTGGGACTCCCCCCTGCCTTCTCCCAAGGTCGACCAGAATGCATTGCAATGCATTCTGAACTATTTTGGGAGAGGGAGGGTGAGTTGCGTGACCCGGAAGAGGCTTCCGGAGCATGATTACAGGCTGTTTAAGGAAGAACACGGAGTAGTTTGGATTTAAAAGGTAAAAAACCACAGGATTTTAACTTTTTTTTTCCACGTAGGGGGGTCTGAAATGGATCCCCACGGATAGTGAGGTCTGGCTGTATTTGCAAACTCACTTTGCCCAACTCTCTCTCTTTTTTTTTTAATGGAAGAACAGGGGAGTCAGCGAGCATCAGCCAAAAGTAGAGGGTCCTGCTAAAGAAGGTGCTTATTTGTGTTTCCTTCCCTGTGTCTTCATCAGTTTGCCCACTGTAATTTGTGTGTGCATAGAGCTTCCAGAAGTGTTCTATCAATCTGATAACAATGAATGTCTAAATTCATATCCCATATCCACAAATAGCATTACTGGAATACTTTTTAGCCACCCAGTTGTAGTCCTGTCTTTCAGAGCTGACTATCATACGTATCGCATCACATACCTCACATATTCTGATTGATACACTTGCAGCCCAATCCTATGCATGTCTATTCAGATGTAAGTCCCATTGTGTTCAAATGGGCTTACTCCCAGGAAGTGTGTATAGGTGCAGCCTTAGATTAGAAAAAAAAGTTCTTAATGCTGTACCACACTCTGAACTACGTTTAACATTCTGCATATCAGATATATTATATCAGATGTATTACTCTATATTTTTAGTTTGGGTTCTTGCCTTTTAATCAGTAAATAGCAATTTATGGGCAATTAAGTGATTTGTTATTTTTTCTGATGTGATCGTATTACCCTGAAATCAGTGGATAGCAAAATGAGAACTAATTGAAGCTTCAAATTTTACGTCTTTACACCAAGTATTAACTGTTTTTACTGCAATTCTCATTATTTTCCCGTGAAAACTCAATTTTTATTCCTGATGCCGCTTGTCTGGTGGTGGTTGTTGTTTTTTAATTTCTAACTGTTGCATACTTTAAGTACATTGCCTTAAATCCTCTTTTAATGGAGAGGATTACATTAATTAATGGAGGGTTACATTAATTTGTATACTCTATTAGACAAGACTGGAGTCGTCATATCTCAAGGCCAGGGAGAATTGTTTTTTTCCTCGGCTAACTCTGGACTCGGTTCTGCTCTCATTGAAATGAACAGCAAAAATGTTTGTTTCATTTAGTGCATGCCAAATTGAACCTTGATCAGGTTTGCATGGGCAAGTCATTGTGTTGGTGACTTAACTTGCTACCTGTAAATAAATTGTACTTTGCTGATGCATTCAGGCTCATTATTTCAAACTTTTCTGAGAAGCATTTAAAGTAATGTTTCATTTGCTTTTGACTTTCACCATACGAAGTTATTTTTCCAATCCCAGGTAACAATTTTTCTTGTAATGTTTTCTCATTGCTGATAAAGTGCATGTTAGACTGGAAAAATTTGGACAGCAATTATTTGGATCCATGAATGGCCTAGGATAGTTAGCACACATATCTTTTTAGTTTGAAGCAGAGCAACCGAAAAATCTAGTGTGTGAATGACACCCCTCCCATGCAAAAAGGAAATTACACATTTTTAAGGATTTGGTATTTTCAGGGATGTTTGTGAAATTCTCCCCATCTGAATTTCTCCTTGGATTTGGGGATCTGAACTACTGATCATTGTTTCTAGCGGCGCACCAAAGTGCTAGTGATTTGCTATCCTTCCATATTGTTGTTGATAGACTTTGCAGTGAATTGCACATGTGCAGCCAGCTATTGTCCTTGGCCTTTTCCTTTCTTCACTGGTTACTAATCTGCAGGAGTGCATGTGTGTGTGTCAATTCTTCTTTTTTAAGTGCAAGAAGCAGTGTGATCCATGTGCACACAGGAGCTCCTGCGCATTGGTAACTGTCAGAAGGGAAAGAGTAGCTGTGCGGTGAAAACTGCAGCAAATGGTGGATGCGCCCATTCCAAAGTTAATTTTAGAAATTCTCCAGGTGAAACAGGATAAAATGGTAGAGAAATGTGAGACAGAGCCCACTCATGGAACAGGGAACATCTGCAGCTTCCTAGTTATGATGCCTGTATCATAGCTCCTGGCCCTACAGAGTTGTCAGGCTCAACAGGAAGTTTCTCCATTATGTACCACACATAATATAAAAGCACAGTGCAGGGCAGCTTTATAAACAGGCTTCCCCTGGCAAGCCGACTAGAGAGGGACAGTAATGATGAGGATGGCATGAACAGTGTCAAGAAGGACCTGTGATGATCATGCCTACTTGCTCATGCTCTTTCATCAAGTAAAAGCCATTTGTGTTTAAAGCCCCATGGTAGCTCTTACTTTAGGTGTGTATCTTTCTTCACAGAGCCCCAGGAGCATTAGGTGCAGGTATGTGCTGTATAACTGAACCTCCCTTGCTCACCTTCCCATGGATGTATTTTTAGCCTGTATAGAGACGCATGGAGGAGTCCTGCATATGTATAAATGATGTATTTGCTAGTGTAAAAAGAAATGCTGTTTCTGTATTTGAAATGTAACTACATTTTGTGCCACTAACACTGTGATGTATAAAAGAGCTGTTGAATGCCTTTGAATGTTGTTTTGTACTTTGAAACCATATTGAAGAGTTTTATTTGTAATTTCAATAGATATTTTAAATGAACGTGTCTCCTATTTGGTTTCCTTCACCCCACCACCTCTTTCTCTTGATGTGTAAACTGGCCCATTGTGGACTGATGCAGCCTTCAGGGATGGAGAAGAAGGTGCCACAAAGTGATTTTTCAGGACTACACAATGAGGGTTCAGGGCAGATTCTCCTTCCCATTGCAAGACAAATACAGGTGAAAATTTGCTTCAAGCCACAAGAACTACTAGTTTACGTTCAGCTGGAGCTTTCTCTGTCAGATGCAATATTGGTCTACCCAGCTGGCTCCTAGCAGTGAGAGCACTAAGGACCGCCCCCCCCCCCGCACACCGCACCATGGAACTGAGCAATGAGGCCTCAAGACTGCAAAGACTCAAATGTCTCGGCCCTTCTCATTGCTATCTTCACAGCTCGATCCTGCCTAACATTGCATGCCGCAATGGCCCTATGATACAGCACCTGTTTAAGTGTCTGGGGAGCACCCGTGTCTTTGGCTTCTCTTCCCCGCAGTCGGAGAAGAGAAGCTGAAGATGTGGCCGCCGGCAGCCTGGGGCGCCTGCATCTTAGACCAGCGGAGCAAGTGCTCCGCTGACCTAGGGTGTCATAAACGTAAGTAAGCGACGCCAGTCTGGAGGCTGGCACTGTTTACTTTGCCACCTACCTGGACCCGTGCTGGCTGCCACAGGTGAGTGCTGCGCCAGTTGGTACAGAGGGTGGGCAGGGGCAGCAAGGGAGGGAGCCATTGGCTGGCCCAGGCTGGGAGGGGGCAGGAATATCTGCGCTGGGTTGCACTGATATCCTATGCCCCGTCACAGCCCCGTCATAAGCCTGCCGCTTATACCAGGGGAAGGGAATGAACGTCCCCTTCCCCCGAGGTGAGCACGTGCCAGTGCAAGCTGCAATGACCCTATGATGCAGCACCTGTTTAAGCGTACCCAGCTTCCTTGCCGCTTGAGGATGAGCAGCCACAAGGCAGGAGGTAGGGACTGGGGCGCCCATGTCTTTGGCTTCTCTTCCCCACAGTCGGAGCTGAAGATGTGGCTGCCGGCAGCCTGGGGTGCCTGTGTCTTCAGCTTTTTCCCAATCACGGCAGAGAAGCCGAAAACGGGGCTGCCCCAGTCCCTACCTCCTGCCTCGTGGCTGCTCCAAAGTGACGCAACTTCCAGGCCAAAGTGACGTCACTTCGGAATGTCACCAGGCTCCGGGTGTGTGACACCCATCCTTGCCACCTCAAGCGGCAAGGAAGCTGGGTACGCCACTGCTTGCACATCACCTGCATTGTTTCACCAAACTATGCCTTGTCAATGGTATCTTTTCGAACATGCCTTTCAGCCTGTGTTCTTGCTTGCTCTAATCAAAAAGATGTAGCTTAATCCTGAAAGAGGTGGGAGTCTCAGTCTAGAACAGGGGTTTAGTTTTGATGGCCTCCGAGACTGTCCAGCTTCATGACAGTGCTAACTTTTAATGAGTTCCAAACACTTGGCAGTGAAGAGGGGTTGACAGACCTTTCCTAATAACTATTACAGGGCAATCCTATGCATAGCTACTAGTAAGTCCCATGGGACTTACTCCCAGGTAAGTGTATGTAGGATTGCAGCCTCAATGTCCAATACAGTACATAGATAAAAGGATTGTAAAGCAGAAATAAAATAGGACTAGATGCAGAAGAGTAAAAAAAACATTCAGTTTTCAATTATGGCTAAATGAAGCATGCACAGGGTCAAGCTAGCTGAGTGAGGCAACTGCATGCATGCTCTTTTGGCATATATAGAATATAGTTGGGCTCTATTTCTTTGCCCAAAAGGAACATACAGGGGAAGAGGTAAACCCACCCCTGCCTTACCTTGCTGCATTCTGTGGCGCTCCAAACAATTTTCTCCTTGTCTCACTCACTTCTGGTACAGTGTTTGGTTGGAGAAGAACTTCTTCAAAGTCTCCCTCAGAATGTTGCTTTGAATAATTTCTGGGTGGTACAATAACAATTGTGATGTTGCTTCAAAAAGAGCCTGCAATTATACTGCAAGTGACCCTGCTGTTGAGGGGGAATGAGACAACAAGAACAGCTAGCTTCAAGATTTTCCAAGCCAAATCTGCCTCGTGTATATTTAATGCTCCAGTAAATGTCGGTTGTGCTTTAAAAATAATAATTCAAAAACTGAATGGCTATGAGCATAATTGAATGTTCCTTTATTCAATTTTGCCTGTATCTTTAAATCAAGTTAGGTTTTAAGTATCTCCTGTTTTCACTTATTTAGTTAAAAACCAGCAGGGTGCAGTCTTTGCACACAACATTTGAGGATGCTGAATGGCTTCCTTGTTCAAATACATAACAAGCGTTCCATATAAATACATTTCTTGCCCACTCGTAATGCTGGTGTATCTAATATAATGGTGATCATTTTGAGCATTATGTACTGAACATTATCAATTAGCACTATGTCCTTGATGGCAATCATGGAGATGGAAAAATATGTTTATGCCATCGCAACAGATACTTTTTGACTTGCCTGTTGTTGCTTGTTAGGATGCTCCTCTACTGCTCTGCTTTGATGAAAAAGACATCAATTCAAAACACAGGTGGGGGAGTGATGATGCTCAGAGGAAAGGCACAGAAGCACTTCCTACACTGAACCTTGTTCAAAGATGAAAGCTATTTGTTGAAACTGAATGAAGGGGTGGAATGATTCAAAATAGCTTCCATGTTTTCAACATTTCACCCAGGATTGTAAAAATGATATTCTGCAAAATGTAACATTTTCACAACCATCTTGGAAGAGTGAGATTTCAAACAACAAGCAAGCGCTGCAGAAACAAATCCAGAAAAGTTAATTTTGTTAAACCTTCTGATTAAAAAGAAGAAGAAAAGATGACCACAACACATGGTCAATCACAGATAACACACGGGCAGCGCAATTCTGTGTAAGGATCCAGCCGGCGGCCCAGGGCAATCTGCCATCTCTTGGCCTCTTAGCGGTGTTTTGCGCATGTACAGAACAGCCGGTTTGAGAAGGAGCCGTGCCGAGGTGAGCGCGGGGCAGCGGCCCAGAGACTGAAGGTAAGGAGAGCGATGGGGGTGGGCGCGTGCTGGGGGGCGCCCGTTTGCGGTGGAAGGGCGCACGGCCCGCGACACATTTTTCCCATGGGAAAATGGCCCTCCACCGCAAATAGGTTCCCCACCCTTGATCAAGAACATACATTATACAGTATAAACAAGCAGTGCTCCTATAGGACAGTTTTATTGCTTTGTTTAGAAATCTATCTGACATATCTCTGAAAGAAAGCTCTGCCATATAACAAAATCCTTACAACACCTTTAAAATTCTATATTGAATTTCTTGTTGGTACTAATGACCAATAGTTCTCTGTTGATATTTCTGACTACTACAGAATTCACTGCCAGCTGTTTCATCCTTGTTTGTGCATCATTAAAACTTAACTGATTCATTAGAATGCAATAAAAGCTTATATTCCATCTACAGTGACTTAATATCCAGAGCTACTATTTAATGGGGCTCTTCCAACGAATAATGTCCTCTCATCTACTGAGAACTGGACTTGATCTGAACCTGGTACTTCTGTGTTCTTGGCTCACCCCGTTTATTCATTTTTGAAGTCTCTTTCATTATTGAATCAATACATAATTAGCATATGACACAGAGACAGTTGATAAAAATGCATATTTTGCCAACCGCATAGGAGCACATTGGGTGATTCAATACAAAATGAACGGGAGACTATTCTTCCATTAAGTTCAATACATTAGTTGCATCAGATCTAATTACACAGAAAGATAGGAGTGGAGATCCATTTTAATACAAGAAAGGCATGCAGGTGAGTAAAACCTTTCCTCCGCCTACCATCTCTCTTCTCACAGCTGTCTGTCCAAACACTTTACTTCAAGCTGAGTCTGCTGAAATTTCCCTGCATGTGAGGAACCAGATCTCCCAAGACAATGCCAAGTACTGCTGAGAACATCAGCAGACCTGGTCAGCTAAGATTACTATAGAAGGAACAACAACATGCATTTACTTCTGAACATAAACCTTTGGCAATCCTCCCCAGTCCCCATAGCATATTATTCACTACCAGCATTTTTTGGGGGGGGGGGCTGGACATAGGGATTGGTGTAATGCTGTACTGTAACCACTTTGTCATGTTATCTTGCGCATAACAAACTTAAAAAAAAATATTGACAAGTCTTGATTATTGCTCAGTCACATAACTTCTATTGGTTAGGAGTGTCAACCACACAATAGCATTTCGGCCAAAAAGTCAGATCTGACCTTAATATTCCAAGTATCACTGCATGAATCTGCAGAACAGTTACCACCAGAAACACGACAAAGGTTTTATCCAGAATAACTTTGAACATGTTCACCACTTTAAAAAATAAGAAAAGAATAGATCAGAGGTTCTCAACCTGTGGTACGGGTACCCCTAGGGGTACGCGGACCTCTTGCTGGGGGTATGCCAAGCCCTGCCCCTTATCTGCCCCATCAGCAGCTAATTAAGTCTTAATTAACATGGATTTTAAATTTTAATTATTTTCGGAGCCCTTCTGTCTCTCTAATTTTGGGTTTGGGCTTATTTTTGTACTTAGAAAAATGTACTTTGGTGGGGTGGGGGAGGGAGGAGCTGATTTTGGGAAGTACGACTTGGAGAAAAAAGAGATCCTTGCATATCTCTCTCTCTCTCTCTCTCTCTCACTCTCTCACTCACACTCACACAGTTAAATAAGACATTTTTTCACATTTAAAATTGTTTTAGTACTTTTTAATGATTAATTACCTAATTAATTAATTGATTAATCTAATTAATTAGCAGTTAATTAGCAGGGGGTACTTCAGAAAATTGGACCGTGATAGGGGGTACCCAGGCCTCCAAAGGTTGAGAACCCCCGGAATAGATGAATGCTCTGGCATTGGAATTGCACCGCATAGTAGCTCTTGGCCCTTAAAGCATTATAAGAAGTTTATATTTATTCCTCTATTGAATTCACAGAATGGTGCAGGCAGGCATGCACCATTCTGTGAATTCAAGAGAGGAAGATTCTGGTATAGGGAGTTGTGTCATTGTTCACTGTTTGTATCGGAGGCAATATTGAAAAGGTGTTTGTGGCATTTGCACAGTTGCTTTACATGTGGCAAACGTAATGAATGGGGACACCCCCCCCCTTCCTGGGGGAAGAGTTGCATTTTCCCATATCCAGTGTCTGAAAGATTCACACACAACAAAAGCAGGACTTTGAGAGAAGGTATCAGAACTTTGAGTAACAAATAGGTAACCACTGGACATGCTGTTGTTGTTCAGTCGTTAAGTCGTGTCCGACCCTTCATGATCCCATGAACCATATCCCGCCAGGCCTTCCTGTCCTCCACTATCTTCCTGAGTTCGCTCATTTTCATGTTTAGTTGCATCGGTGATGCTGTCTAACCATCTCATCCTTTGCCTTCCCCTTCTCTTTTTGCCTTCAATCTTTCCCAGCATCAGAGTCTTCTCCAGAGAGTCCTCTCTTCGCATTAGGTGGCCAAAGTTTCAGCCTTAGTACCTTTCCTTCCAGGGAACAGTCAGGGTTGATTTCATTTAGGATTGACTGATTTGATCTCCTAGCAGTCCAGGGGACTCTCAGGAGTCTTCTCCAGCACCACAGTTCGAAAGCATCTATTCTTCGGCGCTCAGCCTTCCTTATGGTCCAACTCTCGCAACCATACATTGCTACTGGGAACACCATCGCCCTGACTATACGAACTTTTGTTGGCATGGTGATATCTCTGCTTTTTATTATGCTATCTAAATTTACCATAGCTTTCCTTCCAAGGATTAAGCGTCTTTTAATTTCATGACTGCTGTCTCCGTCTGCAGTGATCTTGGAACCCAAAAAAGTAAAATCTGTTACTGCTTCCATTTCTGCCCCTTCTATTTGCCAGGAATTGATGGGACCAGATGCCATGATCTTAGTTTTATTAATGTTGCGTTTCAAGCCAACTTTTGCACTCTCCTCTTTCACCCTCATCAAGAGGCTCTTTAGTTCTTCTTCACTTTCTGCCATTAGGGTGGTATCGTCTGCATATCTGAGGTTGTTGATATTTCTCCCGGCAATCTTGATTCCGGCTTGCGATTCATTCAGCCCTGCATTTCTCATAATGTACTCTGCATATAAGTTAAATAAGCAGGGTGACAATATACAGCCTTGCCGTACTCCCTTCCCAATTTTGAACCAATCGGTTGTTCCATGGCCGGTTCGAACTGTTGCTTCTTGACCCGTATACAGGTTCTAAAACGTGGTCATTGAGGAGAAAGGATTAGCCAAGAGACTTACAAGAACAAATACTATTTAAAATTTTCATGGCCAGCAACAATCTTGGAACAGCTTGAGTTACCTGGGTAAAAAGCCATGGCAGAAAAAGTTTTAAAAACTGTTCTTAAAAACTGCCTGTTCTTATCATTTTTAAAACTTTTTCTGCCATGGCTTTTTACCCAGGTAACTCAAGCTGTTCCAAGACTTACAAGAACATTGCTTAGCATGACCTTAATGTGTGTTAAATAACTGTCATTTGTACATTTATCTAGGAGTGCCAGAAACAAAAAAAGAAGTGGGGGAAAAAAAGAACATAAGGGACAGGAGAGACATACTAATTTAGCAGCACCCTCCATATTCTGATTCCCAGTGAAGGGCACACTGATTACCGTTGTCTGCCTGGTAACATTTCAAAAAGTGTTGTGACTGATGTTAAAATGGACATAAGGATTAACAGCACGATCCTATGCATGTCTACTTGGAAGTAAGTCCCATTGTGTTCCATGAGGCTTACTCCCAGGAAAGTGGATATAGGAGTGCAGCCTAATCGATACAGTGACGCAGGCATTCTTCCCTCTTCATGCCCACTTTTGATGAAATCGAGTAGGTCTTAGATGCTGCCACAAAGAAGTGCCAATACAATGGCAACAACTGACATTTGGATTCCCCCCCAGAGGAACTGCAATTGTACCAAGGGTTTTATACTGTTCAGGCCTGACTTGTTGGCACCTCCATGGATGCTGAAGTCCACTTGCTAGTGACTCAACGGCGTCATGCATTCACCCATATGTTCGCGTCTCACATACTTGAGTAATATGTATCTTTATAATCGCATACAGGCAGCCCAATCTTATATAATTACTGTTACCATGACAGAATCACTTCTCCCCGCAATTAAAACCATATCCGATGCCTCGACAAGTGGGCCAAGATTTCCATTCTGTGCCAGTGCAGCCCCCCCCCACCAACCCCCCTCCCCATTTACCTCTAAAAGGGAGCACCGGCTTGTCCATCCCAAGGGGCCTGTCCACTTGCTCTCTGCAAACAGCATCTGGAATACATATAGAGAACCTTAGCTAACAAGCTTTTGTTATTCTCCCTAAATGGAAAAGACGATATGGCTGCATGTGCTGTGCAAGCCAAGCAAGAGTTAGTCACAAACTGGGCCCAGAATCAAAATGACAAACATCATCGAAACAATATGTTTGGTTTAAAATTGGCAGGGAGTCGTAATTGAACATTTCTAGCATTGTGTGTGTCCTAACCATTAATTAAATCCAGTGGGCTCTACTCTTCTTTACCCTAATCCTCCCCAAAATAGAGAGAAGCATCTTTAATACTTTGGGCTGTACATTGTTCATAGGCATCAGGTATCCATTTGTTGCATTTCTCCCTCTGGGCTCAGAATTTACAGATGAAATCCAAATGTGCAAAGCGCACACATCTGAGGACCTTTGAAATCAATAACATTATCTATAAATATATCTTTGTATCTGTATAATGCTTCGTATCTGTGAGTTAAAGCCAGACTCCCATCCTAAGCACAAAGTAACAGTATAAAACGAAGTTGCATGTCTGGCCCTGGAATATTTAGTATGTGCTCCATCATCCTTTTGTTCCAATGGTTCTGACTGCTCTTTATTATCTGTAAAGCAATTAATCACTTTAAATGTAAAATAATGCGTTGTAAAGTGCTTGACAAAGACCTATCCAAGCTGGGTGAGGGGGTGACCAAATGGCAGATGTAGTTCCATGTCAATATATGTGTCACCCCGCTGCACGGGGGGAAGTGGAGTGGCCAACACAATCACCCCTGAACGCTGCATCAGGGCCGCATCAAGCCTCCTCAGCAGGCACAGAAGAGAGTGACCCACCCCGCAGCCACAGCGTGGTTGGAAGGTGCTGGAGGGAGACTCACCGAGTAGCCACTACTGACGGCGGCTCCTCGGCTTGGGGCAGCACTGCCTTTTATACATCAGATGACAGCTGGGCAAGTGCTCGCAGGATCGAGGCCCCGAGCAAAGTCTTGTGAGAGCAAGAGTTCCAAGGAGGCCCGCCCCCAGAAGAGGCGGGGCCACAAGCACCTCCTGGCAGGCTCATAAAAGGGCTGACAGCCGATGAAGGAGACCAGGAAAGCTCCTGCTGAGGGAAGGAGGCCTGACTAGCCTGGCTGGATCCTGACAGCTGGGAAGAAAGCCTTTCCAGGGAGAAGCCCTAGACCTCGGCCAGGAAGGGTCTTCCAAGGGTTCTGCCTCACCAGCCAAGGGGGATTCCCCCAAGGAACCCCAACCCCTCCCGGCTGGGTTGCCTTTGGGAGTGGGGAAAGGCCCAGGTGGGGCTATCCAGACCAACAACTCCCTGACCACAGGATCAGGCCAGCCCTCTGCATACCCTCTCTCCCGGGAGAGCTGCGCCTCCCAGTTTGGGAACCACTGGGCTAGACTATTAGAAGATCACCTATGCTTAACTGGATTACAAACAGAGAAGTGCTTCCAGGAAGAAAGAAGAGATCTGGAGGTGAGGATCCTTCTTTCCTGCCAGAGTTCCTTGGTTGAGGCAGTCCTGGCTCCCAAGCTTGACCAGACTGACCAAGTGGGGCATGTCCATGTGTCAAAACCAATTCATGTGTCTAAAAAGTGGGTATTGTTGGATGACAATGAGTGCTTGGATGGCCACATTTTCTAAAGCACAAGCCTGATAATAATTTTCTCTTGGATGTCTTTGTGTAAGAATTATCACCAGCACTTGTCTCTTCCTGAATATTTCCACAGATTGAACTGGTATTTTATTAGCATGCAGGGAGTGGATGATCAGGCTGTCAGCATTAACATGTTTTTGGCAAGCACTTTCTCTCCAAGGTATTTTTGGCTAAATCCACAGTTTATTCTTGTATTTCAGTTTCTGCTTTTGTCTGAAATGTAAACTGCTAAATCCACAAACTCTTCAAGAGAAAAGAGAGACCTGTGAGATCTTGGAAAAGCCATGGGGAACAGGATGTAAATAAAAGACAACTGTCTAATTTTTACATCAAAAAGAGTGCACAGAGGAAGAGAGACGAACCTTTCCCATCCTACCTCTGCCTTTCCCATCACTTCTGTACTTCTGTCCCCAGCCTGGCTCATTTCCAATGTCAGGAGGAACCAACAAAAGGTGGAGTCATGAAGTTGAAGAAAGAAGGAGCCAAGGAGAAAGCAGGGTTGGGGCCAGAATTGGGCCCAGCTGAACTGGTGCCTGAAGCAGTGCCCAGATTCTGCTACTCCCCCTTTCACCGTTTGTTTCAGTTTTCTGTACTGAGCATGTCAGCTCACATATGATAGGGGGGGGAATCGTCCTGGGAATGGAAGCAGAACCTCGTCCACTCCCAGGAGGATCCTCCCAACACAGCCTGGTTTGCAAAAGTGGTGGAGGAGGAGAGGAGGAGGAGGTGACAACAACACTTTCCACAAGATTCCTGACCTGAAAGCAGAGGCGTATCTTCGGTGGAGAATTGGAACACTTCGTCTGGGCGCCCGAAGTTGCCGCCCCCCCCCCCCCGCCGTTCTGGATAATTGTTATCTTCTTGGCTGTGTTTTTTTTTCTAAGTACCTTACTAAGAGGGGAATGGGCCTGGAGTTCCTCCATTTGAATATGTTATCTCTTATTATCAAACCTGGTGGTAGCGGTAGCCCAAGGACATAAAATTAGCATGACTGTAAGCCTATAGCCCAACCTGCTTAGGAAATGCAGCCGGGAAGGGTAATTAGCATGACTGTAAGCCTATAGCCTCGTTGTCCCTGCTTAGGAAATGCAACCGGGAAGGGTTGCTTCAAGCGTGAAGGAAGAACTAGTCTGTATTAAGCAACAGCAATAGCAATCCAGAAGCCAGGGGGCGCCCCTCCCCCCCGTGCTCCAGGGCGCCCCAGCGCATGTTACGCCTCTGCCTGAAAGGAAAGCAGTCAGGAACAGAATTACAGTGGCTGCTACCTCTACCTCCTCCAGCTTCACTGCTGCAATCTTCAGCAGCAGTGATCTTTTCTCGCTCAAACATAATTAAAAACATTGCTCGGGTTTTTGAGCCACAAACTCCTCTAAAAACAGAGGATTTGAGCTCAACATTTTGCTTTCAGCTGTGGAAAGCCTCTTCAGGGGTTGCAAGAAGTTTGCATCCTTGTAACCCCTGAAGAGGCTTTCCACAGCTGAAAGCAAAACGTTGGGATCAAATCCTACGTTGTATATGAGTTTGTGGCTCAAAACCTTGAGCAATGTTTTTAATTATGTTTTTGATTTGCCCAGCCATGATGGCCTTAGTGTGTTTTCTTGCTCACTCTACAAGGAGAGTGAGAGAGAAGAGATTGGGGCAGTGGCTGATTGGAGCAGCTGAGTGGGTAGCAAGCTAAGCGAGGTGGCTGAAGGGTAGTGGGAGGGGCAGGATGGTGTAGTGGTTTGGGAGTCGGACTTAGACCTGGAAGATCCAGGTTCAAATCCCCGCTCAGCCACGAAGCTTCCTGGGTGACCTTGGGCCAGTCACTATCTCTCAGCCCCACCTACCTCACAGGGTTGTTGTGAGGACAAAAAGGAGGGGAGGAAATATGTACACCACTCTGAGCTCCTTGGAGGAAGGGCGGTATAAAAATGTGAAAAATAGGCAGCGGGGGGGGGGGCTGGTGCTGTCACGAGTCTGATAATGCTTGGGAAATGGGAAAAATCTGGTCCTGGATGGGACCAATGATATAGGGGGTGGTGATATAGTGGTGCCCCCCAAATGGTGGGGTCACTGTACTGGTAAGGTGTCTGCCTGTGGAGAACTGGTGGGACGATTTGCCTGCAAAGAGAGTTCTGAGGAGACAAGTGTTAACTGACCCTCTAGCTAACCCTGTATTGAAGGTTATGAGGTTTTTAGTGCAAAGTGCTCCCTTTGTGTACAAAGTGCCTTTCCAACAGACTTCAATTCACCAAAGTCCTCCCCACATGCTCTACCCCTTCCCACCAACCCAATAGAAGCTTCTTCTGTGCCTAGGTGCATTGAACTGAAAGTTTAGTAGAATTTTTGGGGGGGCATTCTATGACATCCCAGCAAGCCAGCCAGTGACTGGGAGCTGGCATTCAGTTAAATAACTTGAAGCTAGAGCTTTGGCACCTGTAATTTCCAGGTTTCGTTGACACTGCAACAACTGGGGGGGGGGCGCTTCTAACTTGTAGACAACTAAAGTCTATAGTTAACTCAGATTTTTTTTTTACTTTTTGAAAAAAGTTCCCTTGATGTGTTTGGTATTTATAATCACTGCTAGTGACATATTTCACATATTTGAATATTCACATATTGGACATATTTGACATTCACATGAATTTGACATATTCACATATCTTTGTCTTTTGTAGAGGGAAGTTTTTTTTTTTAAACTCTCCCAACCTTTTAAACAATTCCTGCTGGTTTTACATATTTTATTTGTTACCGTTCTTATTGATAATATTGTGGATTGTTATTTGCTGACTTGGAATGTATTTAGAGTGGAACATAGATGGAAATACAAAATTAATAATCTTTGACACACATGCAACAGTTCTGAGTTGACAACTAGGGTATATATTCTATTGTTAGATCTCACAAGAAGGGAAGAACATGGGTGAAAAGTCTAACAAAGGTAAGATAACATACCTGTTTCAGTTGGGCTGCTAAGGTAAGCCAGGTGCACATTTTCCCCTTGTGATGCCATGTTGCCAATGTCAGGCTGATATACCAGATATGACACAAACAAACTCATTTGGACTGAAACGAGTGGAGATTTGTTACTCTTATGATCATGCTGAGAAATTCTAAGATCTGTCAGAAGACAGATCGTGCTGTCTTCTGAGATATCAGATGTAAGGATTTTTTTTTCCTATCATGGGAATGGAAACATCAGTATGTCAAACACAAGTAATTTTAGGGAAGGGATCAATCTTATTCTGTTTGTCTCCCCAGGAGACAGAGGGTATCCTCAAAAGCACACCATGCTATGATGCCTGGAGACGTTCTCAGCTGAGCACAAATAAGTGTTTCCCACATGAGTCAGGGACAAGATCAAAGTGAAGATGGCATCCATATGGGTTTCTTGGCAAGCCACCGTTTTCCAGGTGTGTGTTCTATTCTCTCTGGTTCCTTGGAGCTGCCTGTGAGCTAGATAATTATACAACAGAACAATGAACACTCTGGAGGACAAGTAGCCAGGGGCAACAATGCTTATGCAAATCTTACCCAATCTGATCTCGCTCACTGCTCCACTGGCTTTATGAACCAGCTGGACCTAAAGACTCCTCACAAAGGAATGAAAGAGGACCCTGCTAATTTAAATCTGAGGTTCCAAAAAGAGCGCATCAGCTGTGCTTTCATTTTCGCAGCATTCTTCTTGTTGCTGTCAGTAGCAAAATTAGCATCGAGGGGAAGTGGTAACAAAAGAAATTTCACACACCAAGAAATATACCCAGATAGTTTTTAATGCTGGTTATTATAGCATTTCTTTAAAACAAATTAAATCTTAGATGTTCAGATTATTTTTAACATTTTTGGCAAATGAAACCCTGTTCAAATAAAGTAGCTTGGAATATATAGTATTTTGAACAAATCTATATATTTGTAAACAAAGCACACACAGAAATGGAAAAACAGTGTATAACAAGATACTGAAAACTGGCTTAATAAGGTTGCATGGACCACACCTTTTCTGCTTAAACTGGTGCATTTAGATAAATACGTAGCTTCTGAGATCTAAGGTTCCAACTATAATGCTAATAGAAACAATACTTTAAATATTTATTCACTGGAGTATTATCTCACACAGAGCCCAATCATGTGGGCGCCTTCCACTGACAGAACTAGCGTTCCAGCAGTGGAAGGCCATTTTAGTTGGCGCTGCAAATACAGGGATGATGTGTGCAATGGGGTCGCCAGCATGAATGGCTGGCAACCATGCATGCATCACTGGAGCACTCAGCCACTGCTGGAGGAGGTACATTGGAAATAGGGGGTGGGCAGTGGGCAGTGAGTGGGAGTAATGGGGTGTTTTGGAAGAACTGGGGGGCATGTTGGGGAAGGGGTGGATCCGTCGGCATACACACACTAGATCCTATCCACCATTTTTCAGCCCACCCTAACCCCTGACTCTCCTTGGACTTACACCAGCTATATAGCTGGTATAGGTCTGATGAGACACATAGGCCATTAGGTGGTCTATGCAGAGGTAAGGGAAAAATCCCTCCTGTTAGTCAGCAGCAGGAGTATGTCATGGGTGGGGAGGAGGAGGGAGAGAGAGAGTGGATCCCAGCCATACCAGCGTGCACCAGTACCCTATCCCCTCTTTTCAAATGTGCTCTGCCCCTTTTCTCTCCTCAGACGTACACCAGCTATATAGACCCATAGGCCACCACGAGGCCTACTCAGAGGTAAGTAGATGAATTCCACCACGGTATTATTTATTTATTCCCTCCGCCATGGAATTATTATTTTTCTGGCGGCTGGCTGAAATGCCTCCTCCTCCTCTTCGTCCCAGCTGTGGCAGGCTGGGACTGAATACTGGTTTGCGCAGGTGCACACAACACCTGGGAGCTCTGATGATTCTGAAGAGCTCTCAGGTGTTGTGCGCCAGTGTGAGGCTTGCGCAGACACACAAGTCAGTATTCAGTCCCGGACAGCCGTGGACAGGATGAAGAGGTAGAGGACACAGTTGACAGGCCAGGACAGTTGCAGTTTCTGGGGTCGGCCAGGACTGTCCCGGCCAAACTGGGACATCTAGTAAGCCTAGTTATAAGTCATTTCGCTTAACGTTGCAGTTTCCAAGCAGTTTCCAAAAGAACCTATTGACAACTTTAAGTGAGGACTCACTGTACTTGTTTGAAGGTTTAACTTGTGAGCAAGTTTTTACTTCAAAGCACCTTGTTTCATTTTTACTCCATTTTTGCCCCTGCCATTTGCCCCAAATGGCAGGGGCACCCATTTTTACCTTGTTTCATGACTTACAGGAGTGTGTAGGCAACACAGACTGACACATCCACACACAACTATATGCACTTTTGGAAGGCTTAGCCTGACTGGCTGAAAAAGGCCAGAATTCCAGCTTTAGGGTTCTAATTTGCTGAGAGAACGCATCCCAACAGTCTAGATTCTGATGATGTAAACACGCTTCCACCCACACCCACACACTACTACTGTGGAATTTTAGTATAGTAAATATTGCAATTTATAGAGCTCTGCTATAAGCTGAAATAGGCTATCGTCTCAATGTGAATTCATGTTTATTCTTGCTCCCTGCCCACTTCCTCCTACATTCTTTCAGAACAATCCATATACAAGATGCATGTGACAGGCAGGTTTACAACAGAGGTAGCTCTCCATAAACATCACGCAGTATATTAAAGCCAACATTGTTGTGCCCTAAGGAACCATCGAGGGTCGCTTGCCCTTCTGCATCGCCTTATTTTTAAGCCTCAATGTGTGTGTTGATGTACAGGAAATCCAAGACTATGGACATCTGGCTTTCCTTCCCAGTTTCGCCACAAAGGTCCATTATGATCTTTGACAAGTACAGTCTATCCTTTTATATGTTTCATTTCCCCTAGAAGTTGAGGTGCCCTTTTTCAGGGATTTGTTTCAGTACAGACAATTGCACACAGTCCAGCAATTGCACATCTTTTTTTTATATATATATATTTAAAAAACCTGCCCTATAAAATGATAAGAACTGTGTTTGACAAAAAGCAAGCAGGTGTTTGTTCCCAATTAGAGGGAATTCTAATTGAAAATGTAACAATTGGAAATAACCAGTCTCATCAGCGGAGCAACACACAAGGCTAAGGGAAGAAGGTGATTCCTCCTACCCACCTTTCTCTTCCAATGCACTGCCCGATTGCCCATCGCCTAGCTCCCATCACCAAGGACCAGCCCACATGTGATGCAAAATTTGATCTGAGGTTTTCCCCTTCTATTTGTTAAATTAAATAGCATGTGAGCACAAACCTGGGTGGAACCGTGTCAGGGGAGTGGGGGTGTTGGAACTTTGCCCTGTCCTGCTTTTGACTCTGGTCAGTCCCCTCTAGTGTGCTATTTATAGGAGAAAACAATTCTATCCCATGAGTGGGCACATGATCGGAATCAGAGCTATGGCAGGGGCAAAGTTCTAAATGCCCCCTATCCCCGTGGAAGGTTCTCTCCATTTTACACACCCTGCACATGCACAGATACAAGGGGTGGGGGAACCTGGGTAAAATTATGTGTTCCTGGTCATGTTGAGTTCTGCCCTAAAGAACCCCCACAGATTAAACCTCAAATATATTCAGGCTGCATTTTAAATGTGTTTTGATTGAGCATTACTCTTTCCTGTGAGTGAGAAGGTGAGGCAAGGTGACAAGGAATTCCTGTAACTCTGAGTTGTACCAGATTCTTGCTATCCCTTTCTGCATCTTCAGCACACTCCTGCAAACAACCTCAATGGCATAGTTGCCAGCTTTTTTCTCTTGGCTTCTATTGGATTCTCACCCCGAGCAAATCCTCTCTCTTTCTGCCTCTTCCAGCATCTGACAGCCCATGCAGCCTTAGTTTTCCTCTCAGGTGAAAGCACAGGATCCTGTGGGAATCCTATACAAGGAGTGTCTTGGGCCATTAACATTTGTTAACCCTTCATTCTTCCAGGCAAGCTGGCTAAGCATGGCCTCAGGGCCTGGCTTTAGTGCCATGCTTTTTCATAACATCAAATTTAAATCACACAACATCATAGTAAAAAACAAAAGGGAAAAAAAACCTGCAATGAAAACCAATGAATAGCAAAAAGGTAAGTGATTCATTGCTTGTTCATTACCCTTGGCATTTTTTTTTTTTTGAATGAATGAATGAAATATAAACCAATGAGCTCACCGAGTTTTGTTTTTTTTCATTCATTTTGAAATGAATGCACACCCCTGCCAGAAAATAGGGACTGTCCTTTGCAAATAGAAACCTTTGGAATCTATGTTTCTGATTTGCCAGTTTCTAACAGTATTGGTACAAACATTATCATGAACTCTCTAGTCATCTTATCCACATCTTTGTTAGCAGGTGATGTTTGGCAAATAAACATTTAAAATTGAAATGAATCAAGATTTATGGCCAAGGAAGGAAACATAGCATTAATGTTGTTTCCAAAAGCAGAGGTGTGTTGTTTGGTTATCACATAAAACTAACTGTGAACGACATGTTATTCCTTCATTTTCTGCTGTGTCGGACTGCATTTTAATGCACTTACTTGTGCATTTAGCCCTACTGATTTCCGCATAAACCAGAAAGTTGTAGGATTACAGCCGAAATGTAATTATTGCATTTATAGCAGCAGGCTTGGCCTGGCTTCAGATTCCTGCATCAGGATCTATTTAGAGAGACACTGGCACCTTTGTGGAATTCTATTGCAGGAGTCAGCTGCAGCTCGTGGAATAATCATGGGTCTAGATCAGCAAATAGTTGAGAAGAGCTTTTGCAAACAGGTTGTGCAGAGGATATTAACAGGAGGAAAATAAAGTAGAAAATGATCTGGCATTATTATTCGCCTAACACCCACCCACCCCGTTTTGGGGAGATGCTTGTTGCCACTGAATAAACAGTATATTTAGGCCTATTATTTCCCTTCATTATTGTAGAGTTGCTCAATAAAACCAAATGTGTTATTTGTCCGGCAGAGTGACAGTGTATTTCCTTAATGACACAACATCATTGTGTGCCTTAGGAAACAGCTGCACAAGCCAGGAAAGTGATGACACATACTTGGAATTTTCTCCATCTCTCAACCATGTTTTTGATGACTATCCCATGAAATGAATAAAAGCTATCCGGTGTAAATGTTAGGCAGGTGCTGTCCAGCTGCACAACAACCACGGAAAGTGTTGTTCATGAGAACATTCTCTATCTTCTCTCCCTCCCTATCTACTCCAGTCATTCCTCCCCCCTCCCCCCTTCCTACCCAGGCATTTGTACCGATTGAAACATGTTTCTATACAAGTGTGATCTCTCTACTCTTTGGGCTCTAAGTAATTTATTTAATCAATACCTTTCTGTATGAAGAGCCTTTTCTCCTTCAACATCCTTGTTAGCAGTGCCTGATTTCTATTGGGATAGGTGATATGAAGGATAGTTGTGAGATTTCGAAAGCCTTTCTTTGTATGTTCATCAATTATAGCCACGTCAGGTTAGAGATTTATACAACTGAGTGGCAACAGCAGAGACCCTGTTTCAGCAATATAGTATCTATTTTCTCCTTTGAATGTAAGACGTTGAAGTGCTTTTTCAGGCATGTATTCAGGTAGAATGAGGGCTCAGTCCAGCCCAACTCAGCCCAACTCAGGCACAGTTGAGGCCCAATTGTGGCACAATTGGGGCCCAAAATAGGACCGAGTTAGGCTGCAACTGTGCCTGAGTTAGGCAGGAGGCAAGAGCAGTGGGCCAGGATCGCGGCAACACTTACCACAGAGGCAGGCAGGCACCTGTGGGGAGCTGTCAGTCTTGCGGAAGTGAAGAGCCCCTCCTGAGCTCGTCTGTGTGCACCTACCACAGCTGCTGCAGC
Organism: Plestiodon gilberti rubricaudatus; assembly: GCA_026170595.1. Lineage (NCBI taxonomy): Eukaryota > Metazoa > Chordata > Lepidosauria > Squamata > Scincidae > Plestiodon > Plestiodon gilberti. The sequence continues at coordinate 117,183,435 of JANXHW010000001.1, forward strand.
ATTCGCAGCAGATGGGCAGCCACAGGTGGGCCTGCAGGCACTGGGCGTGAGACAGTCAGCGGAAGGGCAGAGGTTGTGCCAGTGCCAGCTGCCCCAGGGCACCCTGGGCATTAGCCACCTGCCGCAGGGGGGAGTGCCACTGCCCTCCCTCCTGCAGAAGGCGATGCCACCCCCAAGCCATGTTGAGGCTGCACGTGGGAGTCATGGGGGGAGGGGGTGGGAACGTCACACACAAGGGGGGTCTCACAAAGTCTGGAACCGCCTCTGCCAGGACATGCCCATGCGCTGCCTGAAGCCCTGGGCCTCCAGGGCCGTGGCTATGCCCACAAAGAAGGCATCCCGGCATGCCTTCTGCTCCGTGCCCCGGCCAAGACTGAGATGCCTTGGGCTTGTCTGCTGCGAGTGTGAAGGGCTCACGCAGCTCATCACACCCCCAGATGGGGCAACGTCGGCGCCTCGCGGCAGGCGCTCCAGCAGGGTGGGGGATGCCAGCGTCCATCATCAGGGAGTGGGAGGGGAGGCAGGCACACAGACAGGGGGTGCTGGGGAGGGGCACGGGTGGGTCAGAAACAGACAGACAACAAGGCTGGTGGGAGAGGGATACAGGGAGAGGGTTCTGCAGAGACCAATAGGGACACAGGGGTCACTTCGCAGATGGAGGCAATGCAGGAACGGCCGCCTCTCATGCAGACGGACCGAGGGCGGAAACGGACGCCGTTGACGGGCGGAAACGGACGCCGTTGACGGGCGGAAACGGACGCCGTTGACGGGCGGACTGAGGGCGGAAACGGACGCCGTTGACGGGCGGAAATGGACGCCGTTGACGGGCGGACTGAGGGCGGAAATGGACGCCGTTGACGGACCGAGGGTGGGTGAGAGCCCCGGTTGCTGAAAGGGCTCTTCACGGACGTGGCGGATGTGCGCCATGTCGCCTGTCAGTGGTTGCCTGCCTGAGAGGCCCCCCAACTCCCCCCTCCCCTCTGAGCCCTGAGGGTCTGGCAGCCCCCCTGCTGTGTTCTCCCTGGGCTGGCTGTGGTAGGTCCTGGCTGGGATTCATGCAGGGCCTTGTGTGCTGGGCGCTGTCTCTGTGTGTGTGGGTCAGTGCTTGTGTAACATTGGGGTCATGTTGTTCAAGGGGCCTTTGCCCAAGGGGCATCTTTATTGTTCTGGAACATTGGCAGAGATGGCCAGGCGAGGCTGCCAGGGGTAGGCACAGCAGCCACTCAGAACGTAGCAGCAGCAGCAGCAGGCGTGCCCCATGGACCTGGAGATGCAGGCTCTTCCCCTGTGGAACCACAGCCTGCTCCATAGAAAGGGGAGGGACAGCAAGTAGGCAGCCAGGGAGGTGGAGCAGCAGCAGCAGCTGAGGAGGGTTGCAGGGCAGGCTCCCAGAGTACCATGGGGCAACCAGACTGCGGGCCCAGGGGTGCACCCCAGAAGGTAGGTGGTGGTGGATATTCCTGGGGAGACATAAATCACGGGGGTGTTCCATGGCAGCTGGTGTGTGGTAGCTATAGCCATTGAAGGAATGGCAGTGTGCCGGTTGCAAAGGCCTGCAGGGAGAGAAATCAAACACAGCTGAGTGGTGTGAGACACATAGCCTGGTCTGCGCTCCTTCCCTGGGTGTAAGGTGAGCATGATCCTGTAAGGGAAAGGGGTCAAAGAGAGAGACAACAACACAACTTGGGGGTCACAACCATGGCAATCCTAGCAATACTGACCTGTCAGTTGATCCTGTGGAGAAAAGAGGGGGGGGGGGAAACAGCTGGTGTCTACATATGGGTTACAGTTCCACACTCATGGCATTGTGTGCTCACATTAATACAGGCAGCTATGAGACAAGACATTGGTACAGAGGCATATCATGGCAGGCATTGCAGGCAGCTATGAGACAAGACATTGGTATAGAGGCATATCATGGCAGGCTATGCAGGCAGCTATGAGACAAGACATTGGTATAGAGGCATATCATGGCAGGCTATGCAGGCAGCTATGAGACAAGACATTGGTATAGAGGCATATCATGGCAGGCTATGCAGGCAGCTATGAGACAAGACATTGGTAAAGAGGCATATCATGGCAGGCTATGCAGGCAGCTATGAGACAAGACATTGGTAAAGAGGCATATCATGGCAGGCTATGCAGGCAGCTATGAGACAAGACATTGGTAAAGAGGCATATCATGGCAGGCTATGCAGGCAGCTATGAGACAAGACATTGGTAAAGAGGCATATCATGGCAGGCTATGCAGGCAGCTATGAGACAAGACATTGGTATAGAGGCATGTATCCTACCTATATTTCTCTATGCAAAGAGGCAGAAGTCAGACCACATGTCAGCACGAACCCTGCTCTTACCTGCACTTACCTGCTGGTGTTGTTGCCTGTGGGGGGGGAAGAGGGGCTGGGAGAAAGACATGGGTTAGCAAACACTTGCATGGAGACAGCTGCCCAGGCACAGCAGTAAACAGTTTGGCCACAGGCGGCACAGCCCTCTCTGCCCTAGAGGGGGGCAGAGAGGAGAGAGGAGAAGAGAAGAGAGAAGTGGGGTGTTAGAAAAGTTTTCAAAGTCCCACTTTGTGGCTGCTGGGGGACAGAACCCCACGCCACGTGCTCAGAGAGAGAGAGAGAGTGGAGGGCTGGGGCTGGGCTTTTGTGGGAAAGAGGCTGGGTGGGGCTGGGTGCTGATAGGGTAACTATTTGGTCCGGTTCCAGAGTTGGGCCACAACTGTTCCATCCTAACTCAGGCACAACTCGGGCCCAGGGTGTTAGTAGTTTTCAGGAGAGGGCTGGTGTGGGTAAGGTAAAATGGCTCCTATGGGTCTCCTCACATTTGGGTCCACCCTTTTTGTTGACCCAAATTTTGTGCCTGAGTTGGGCTCGAGGGGGCGTGTCAGGGGCTCTCCAGCGTCTGGAACCGGAACAAATTTGTAACCGCCCCCGTCACTCCCCCGACACGCCCCCAACACGCCCACTTTTAGGCCGCAATTGTGCCTGAATTGTGCAGTTGTGCCTGAATTGTGCCGGAACCCAATTCAGTCACAATTGCAGCACAAATTCAGCCTCTGCGGCACAATTCAGGCACAACTCAGGCCTAAAGCACTTAGGCTGCAATTGTGCCTGAATTGTGCCGCTGAGGCCTTGGGCTGGACTGGGCTGTGAATCAGTGATACCACTATTACTCCCAAGTAAGTGGGTACAGTATTGTAGTTTGGCAGCCCAGTCCTATAGGCGGGATGCAATGGCAGATCTTGTGATCTGTCACCGCATTCCCCAAGTTGCTGGTGCCCTGGAGAGCAAACACCTGGAGGTTGTGCAGGGGTGCCAGAGGACTCCAGATCATCTGCCACACTGTTACATTGGTAGGGGGAGGATCAGGGGCAGAAGGGGCCAGGAGGGGGAAGGCTGGGGGTGGTAGGGGGAGGATCTAGGCGGCAGCAGCAGTGGCCACCGAGATCCTATGCCCCCAGCCCTGACCCAACATGCCACGTTGGACCTACTGGATTTATGCCAGCAAAAGAGCTGGCATAGAAGCAATGAGGCCCATTGGGGACTAGGAAACAGCAGAGTAGTTAAGTAAAAAAATTATTTACCTCTCTGCTGCTGCCTGGTCCCCAGCCAGCCTGCGGGATTCAACAGAGGCTGCATTGGCGCTGCTGCATCATGCAGGCCAGCTGAGTATAAGATTGGGCCCTTCATTGTACGAAATGTATGCATTTTAACAGCAGCATTCCTGGAGGGGGTGCGGCACTGTAAGTGGTGCAAGGCGCTACACTGCACCTTGCAAACCGGTGTAATGTGACCCCTCCCACTCGACCCCAAAGCCATTCCAGCAGAAAAGGCAATGCGCTGCCTTCACCGCTGGAATGACTCTGCAGGCGAGTGGTATGGGTGCCGCACCCCCTCCAGGAATGCCACTGCATTTTAAAATGTTTTAAAAGTTGTTGTTATACATTGCTTTTTTTTTTTTACCTTCCCCACTTTAGCTTTGAAACACAATATAATTCATTAATTTTTTGAACAAATAATTATATAAGAAATTCTACAGTTGGATTCTCTTCTTTGGATTGAATCTGTACCATTGGCTTGGTATCCCTTCTTTGCCCAGTTTGCTGCTGCCTTTCTATTTACTTGCAAAAAAGGACAGGACACTAGAACTCCACTTCCATATCATAATTGGAAGTTCAAACATGACTGTTGAAACTAAAACAGAATTCAGGATGTGTGAACGTTTGGCTTCGAAGTTAAAAATGTGTTTCTGATTGATTGTAGTTTTGCTCCAGACACAGTGCTAGAGAGTATGTATCCCTTACGGTGGAGAGCATGAGAGAGTTGGAGGGGCATTTCCTCCTTTTAGGTCACTGGTGCTATCCTGAAAGTATACGGGAGAGCAGAAAGAGACCCTGAATACTTCCCATTCATTCAGCCCATCTGTGACCCGAATTGAACCTATATATCCAGATGTCAGAGGCTTCTGAATAAGTATATTGTACAAAGGTTTTTTTTTGCCCTTCCTCTTTCAAGGAATGCTTGCCCAGAATTGGTGTTCTGATACTGTGAGAGTAGCCTAATTAGAATGGAGATTCATCTTTCAAGCAATCCTGTCTATCTGATAATTCCAGGTCTCTATACCATTCACATGAAACCGAGAAATTACATTTTATTTGCTTCAAAATAGTTCTATTTTATGATCTTATTTCAAAACCACTTTTATGCCACTTATCCAGGTAGTTCAAAGCAGTTTACAACATAAAATACTAAAAAAGAATAATAAAATAATAGAAGACAATATTAATAACAGGAAATAAAACAACTACTGTATAATAACCAACGGTAAAGACCAGCCAAAAGCCTGATGGAAGATATAAGCTTTGTAATACAGTTGGACCTTTTTATCTGCTGGGGTTCTGTTCCTGGAATCACAGTGGATAAGAAAATCAGTGTTAAATGAAATCCGGGGGGGGGGGCCGGGAGCAGTGCCACATGACTTTCTTCCGGCATCTTTGCCACTTCCCTCCTCCGAGGTTTGTTTAAACTGACTGAAAAAATGAAAGCCACTACTGGAAGCAACCTGTAAATGGCGCCAGACTCCCGGCTGCATTTTTCAGCAGTTTGGACATGCTCTGGAGGGTGGAAGTGGCTGACAGGCCCCCAACAATGCTGAAAAAGAGGTAATGTAGTGCAGTTGGACTCCCTCTTCTACAGTTTTGCCATCTGTGTTGAGTCAAATCCATGGATAAAAAAGGTCCGACTGTACATCCTAACATTCAACAAAGAGGTAGCTTTTCTTCTAACCTCTTCAGGATGAGGGCTCTTTAATTCTGGATAAAGAGGCTGAAGCTCAAATATTTTGGCCTAATGCGAAGAGAGGACTCTCTGGAGAAGACTCTGATGCTGGGAAAGATTGAAGGCAAAAGGAGAAGGGGAAGGCCAAGGATGAGATGGTTAGACAGCATCACCGATGCAACGAACATGAAAATGAGCGAACTCAGGAAGATAGTGGAGGACAGGAAGGCCTGGCGGGATGTGGTTCATGGGATCACGAAGGGTCGGACACGACTTAACGACTGAACAACAACAAAGAGTTAAAACACCCAACTCCTAGTTGTTGTTGTTGTTGTCCTCTATCTTCATCCCTGTTAAATGGCTGGGATGGCCAACAAGATCTCTTGGTCAGACTTCTGGTGGTGAGTGGGCTCCTATGGGAAGAAACAGTCCCTAAGATATGAGGATGCCAGGCTATGGAATGTTTTGAAGGCTAAAACCAGCCCCTTTCCTTGGACCAATTGCCCATGGCATTTGTAACCCATGCAGCTGGTGCAAACAGGTTGAAGATGTGCATGTCTTATAGTTCCTGTTAGGAGTTGTGCAGAAATGATCTGCATGAGCTAATCTTCCAAGTGAACATTAAGGTCAACTCTGTAGAAAAAGGCTATTACAGTAAGTGCACCTGGTCACTACAGAAGAAAAGATACAGTAAGGTCAGGTACAATAAAGCAAATATAGTAAGGAAGCAACAGAGCCTCCTTTGAAACGTTGCTGGAAAAAGACACTCTTGGCAACAGTTCCAGCCTGCTTTTCTAGAAGCACTGTTGGGTCCAAGAGTACTCCCAGGTTCTTCACCTGGCCAGATAAAGTCAGAGACTCTGTCTACCACAGGCAAACATGATCCCATCTAAGCCATGATGATCCCCCACCAACAGCAACTCCACCTTGTCTGGATTCAGCTTCAGCCTATTCTCCCTCATCCACTTGATCACAACCTACAAAACATGGTTCAGGAGAGAAATAGATGCAAAATTTAAATGAGCAAAACCACTAGAGCTTTAGCCCCAAGATATCTGTCAGATTTTCAAGGTGATACAAAATAATAATGTGGTCAGTTCCACAAAATCATCCGGGAGATATTCCTTCTGTCTATCCCTAGATGCAGATTCTCTACCAGGACAACTAGTACAGCCTCTGTCCTATAATCAGGCTGGTACCAAAATGAAATGGATCAAGATAGTTCCAGTACTGATCTGGCACTAGCATTAACACATACACAACCAGAATTCAGAAAAAGGTTTGCAGTTCCACTCAAATACTGTTCTGGAAATGTTGGTTGTCATAACAATAACTACTGTGCTTTCAGTGAAGCTTCCTTATGTTCATCCCAGATGAGGAGGTGTTCAGGGCTATCATTCTTCTGTCAACAAGCATTAAATATTCTTGAGATATTTGCATTCTTTACCGCTCAATCCTACGTAGTCTTGCTCCAGGCCAGCAAGTGCAGTCCTGGCGCAGGGTGTCGTAAACGCGCCGTAAAGCACATTTCTGACACCTGGCGAGTAAGGACCGTTGGCGCAGCGGCTGGCGGCCCTTACATGGCGATTCCTCCAGCCCTGCGCTCACCGGAGTAGGTAAGCCCTACACCAGTTGGGGCAGGGGTGGGGGAGGGTGGACCGGGCGGGCATGGAGGGCATCCATTGGCCGCCTCCAGTCCTGGAGAGGGTGGGGATATCGGTGGCACGATCCACCATATCCCCAGCCCTCTCACAGCCTTGCCCGAGCGGTGCAAATGTACGCAAACTCTAGAGCTCGTGCACATTCGAGGAGGCCTCCCGTCGCTTACACGATCATCCCCATCTCCCGAGTTGTTCCTGGGTTGCCTCGGGGCAGCCCAGGAACTCGCTAGGACATGACAGCCGACCCTTTAGGCCAGCTGCCGTATCCTACACAGGATTGGGCTGTTAATCCCTTTAGTCCAAACTACCTTCATTTGTGCAAATTTTCTCCCTTTTGTTCCAAACCATTTTCTATAATCTCATCAGATCCTGTGAAAACACCTTCTGTGACAAAGCCAAATGCCCATTGGTTTAGAAGTTGCATGGTTTTCAGATTACCAATTCCATGATGCAGTGAAACATTACATATTGGATGGGGAATGATGACTGTTCATGATGTACTGTTCATGATGACTGTAAAAATCATTATGCTGGGCAACTGCCAGCAAAATGTACTTATGTGACAGCATCTGAGGCCTGAGGACACAGAGAAAGGACTCAGGAATGAATGATTGGAATGCACGTGAAACTTTGCTTCAATTGATTTGACCAGTGAATTTTCCATGGAAATCTATTGCTTAGGGCTGGGAAACCACAACTGTTGATGGAATTCCTCCCATGGGCTTTGTACATGACTATTCTGATATCTGCAGGTTATTATCATGCTGAGCTTTTTTGGAGTGGCTGCAGTTGTGTAGGAATGCATTTTTCCCCCCAGTTATCTACAGGAAGAAGATTACATTTAATTACTTGAAACCCCACGCCAATGTCATGTAAACTGAAAGCACCTGTTAGTTCAAATACAGTTACGAAGGCTTTCCTCGCTAAAATAATGCCATGGAAAAGCCATGGGCTGAGGTATACTCAAGGGAGGCAGATATCTGTTGAATGCAGCTTGCTTATCAGCATTTGAGCTGTCATTAAACTGACATTGTCTACAATAGCACATGAGCAAGAGAAAGAGATTTTTTTCTACACTAAAGAGCCATAAACTGAATTTATTGTGATCTCCAGTGTACATTACTTACATTTAAAAGTCTTATGTCTGCATAATTCATTACTTTCATCTCTCTCTCTCTCTCTCTCTCTCTCTCTCTCTCTCTCTCTCTCTCTCTCTCTCTCTCTCTCACACACACACACACACACACACACACACACACACACACACACACACACACACACAATGTGTTTTCAGCAGAACATGTGGGGGAAAGGGGAGGGGAACCAGAACTATATGATGGGCATGATAATTGAAACACTTAGATCTTATGAAAAACTGAAGTCTGCTTCACACATGGCCCCTGATTATATGTTTTACATATGGTGGGGCAGAGAAGGAAGGCCTTGGGCTCATGCACTCTCCTTCATTGTATACAGCACCTATATAGAGTGAATTGGAGTGTGTCTATGGGGCTAGGCCTCACGTGATCTGCCTGCCATTTTCTCCACATGTCTGCTTTTCCTCAGTCTCCAGGAGGGGTACTGCTGTGAGAGGAGTGAGACAGAAACTCAGCATGGACTTTTTCCATATCCCCCAGGAATTCTGATGTTTTGCTGAGCAGCTGATAAGCCATGCTGCAGTGGCTTCCATGCCATGAAGTAGAATGTGAAGGGATCCTTCAACTAAGCATGTCTGCAAGCAAGGCCATAGTTGCAACTCCTTTTCCTGACCAGGGGAACTTTATGCTGCTTTGTTTAAGACAGACCTGCACAATTTGTGACCCACAGCCCAATCTTATCCCCTGCCATATTATAGCATGCAGCCATCTATGCCATTGCCAACAGTGCGATACTGCAAGCTATGGCGTGGAGGCGATTGGAAAGTCTACAAGTCTACAAGAAGTAAATAACAGCCCAATCCTATCCAAAGCCCTGCGCTGAGATGCAGCGACACTGGGGCAGTCTCCGCTGTATCCAGTGTGGGATACAGTGTGGGATACAGCGGAGACTGCCCCAGTGTGGGACCGAAGGCTGCTGGAGACCTCCTCAAGGTAAGGAGACATTCATCCCCTTACCCTGTGTCGAGCCCCAGCAGCCTCTGGGGCTACTCGGATGTGCACCAGCTAACTGGCTGGTGTAAATCTGGGCAGCTCTGTGTCCAGTTTTCAAGTCCGGGAAGGGGGATAGGATTTGGCGGAGGCCTTTCCATTTTGTTTCTGCCCAAGTGCTGGTCACTAATGGTGACCTTCAGTCATAGTGAATAATAATAACAATAATGGAACAAAACACATCACATATATTATTTCAGTCATCTCATATGATTGCAAAGGCAAGTCCACAATTGTTTCTCAAACAGTTCAGTATTACGAGAACACAGTTCGAGCTGATTCTAGAGTTTTGCCAGTTATCCAGGTGGTTTCACTTAGTTTCCTGGCTTTCAGAAGTTGTTTGAACCACCCTATGAATCCCAAAACACTGTAAGGTCCACACAGCACTATTATTTGCCTTTTAGTAGCTAGTCAATGTGGTGACAGGAGGATATGATAAGAAACTAAAGGAAAAAGAGTGCATCAGTAATCTCACTGCTCCTAAATCAAATTGCAGCAGAGAGAAACTTCCCAAGCTGGGAATGGAGGATATGGGCTAGTTTTATGCAGAAACTATAACATCATAGAAGGGGTTTAGCTCGTTTAACTTCACAGACATTGATACAGGTAGACTTTGGTTCATGCTGAAGGTGTGATATCTTTATATATTGGACACAGTGGAACTTCTGAGTAACTGTGCATAAGACTGGGCTGTTCATTTGGAAAAGAGGTAACTTTAGAGGAGACATAAGCCATACAATTATGCATGGTATGGAAAAAGTGGATAGGGAGAAGTTTTTTATTCTCTCAGGGCTCTGACTAAGGGCCATCCGATAAAACTGAATGGCAAGACATTCAGGGCAGAAAAAAAGGACAGATCTTTTTCATGCACTGCATAGTTATTGTATGGAATTGGCCAAGTGGGCAACAGTGTCGCTAGATTTGATTGATCTTTGACTTGATCCAACAGAGCTTTTATGTTCTGAGGACAGCCAACCCATGATTTGCCATTACACATGTGAAATTCTCAGCAAATCACAAGGGGTTTACAAACACATCTTCCATTTATTCCCGGCATCTGGTTAGAAAGCCTGCCAACCTGGTGGCCATATTATGGTGGTTTGCCACTGCCAGCAATATTTATTTTATTAGCCAGATTTGTATCCTGCCTTTCTCCAAGGAACTCTGGAGCAAAATATGAGAGGCTACCCCCATTTATCTTCACAACAACCCTGGGAAGTAATCTAGATTCTAACAGTGCAAGCCTATAGCTACTCGGTAGCTACTCGGAAGTAAGTTCCATTGATTTCAATGGGACTTACTCCCAGGTAAGTTGGATAGAATTGCAGCCTAAGAGACAGTGACTCACACAACACCATGGGCAGCCAAATCCAACCCAATGCTTTTTCCGGCCTAAACAGCGCTATTCCGGCCTAAATCGCCCTAGGCCGAATTTAGGACGGAATAGCGCCGTTTAGGCCGAATTTACACCGAGTTTGTGACGGACGTAGGACAAGTTTAGGATGGATGGACCAAATGCGCCTCGCATGCGCACAACGGGCGCCATGAGATATTCCGTCCTAAGTTCGGCCTAAGAGTGGGCGTGTCGGGGGTGTAACGGGGGTGTTCCTGTTTTAGGTCCGTATCCAGACATTGGCGAGCTCCGACACGCCCCCTCGAACTCCAAAATGGACCTAAAATTTAGGTCGACCAAAAAGGTGGACCTAAATTTGAGGAGACCCATAGGCACCATTTTACCTTACCCACTCCAGCCCTCTCCTGAAAATTTCAAACACCCCACCTCCCGATTTGGGCCAGAGTTGGGCCGGAATAGCAGCAGCAATGTCTGGATACAGCTGAAGATAGGTACCCAATCAGCACCCAGCAACACCCAGCCTCTTTCCCACAAAAGCCCAGCCCCAGACCTCCATTCTCCCTCTCAGAGCACGTGGCGTGGGGCTCTGTCCCCCACAGCCACAAAGTGGGACTTTGGTGCAGGGGAGCTCTTGGCTCCAAAATTTCACAAACACCTCACTTCTCTCTTCTCTTCTCCTGTCTGCTTTCTGGACTTCTCCTCTCTGCTCCCCTCAAGGGCAGAGAGAGCTTCTCTGGCTGTGGCCACACTGTTAACAGCTGTGCCTGGGCAGCTGTCTCCATGCAAGCTCTTACTAACCATGTCTCTCTCCCAGCTTCTTCCCCCCCCCCACAGGCAACCACAACACCAGCAGGTAAGGCAGGGTCTGTGCTGAAATGTTATCTGATATCTGCCTGTTTGCCAATATATCTGACTTCTGCCTGTTAGCCAATGTGTTCCCTGATATCTGCCTGTTAGCAACTGTGTGATAGGATATCTGCCTGTTAGCAACTGCGTTATAGGATTTCTGCCTGTTAGCAACTGCGTTATAGGATTTCTGCCTGTAGCCACTATGTTCTCCGATATCTGCCTGTTTGCCATGGTAACAGAACCCTCCATGTTTGTGGAAATGTTACTTGCCTGTAGACAACAGCTGTCTCTCTCTCTCTCTCTCCCCCTTGCCCCCACAGGGTCTACTGACAGGTGAGTGTTTGTGTATTGCCATGCCATGTTCAATGCTCCACAGTTGTGTTGTGTTCTCTCTCTCTCTGACCTTTGTCCCTTACAGGATTATGCTCTCCTTATGTCCAGGTAAGCACCTCAAACCAGGCCATGAGTGTAACCCTTAGCAGCTGTGTTTTTTTCTCTCCCTGCAGGCTTTTGCCTGGCCACGGACACGCTAGTGTGATCTCAAAGGCTATTGCAACCAGACACCAAGCAGACTTTAAACTCCCCCTTGTTTTTTGTCTTCCCAGGAACATCCTCCGCCACCTACCTTACTGGGAGCACCCCAGGGACTGCAGGGAGAGAGCCCCATATTTGCCTGCCTCGATGCTGCCACATGCCAAGGAGCCAGCCCTGCAACGTTCCTCAGCAGCTGCTGCTGCTCCACTCCCTGGCTGTCATACGTGTTTCCCCTCCCCTTTTGTTCTGCAGGCTGCAGTTCCACAGGGGCAGAGCCCATGCCTCCAGGTCCCTGGGCTGCTGCTGCTGCTTTCAGATCGGCTGCTGGGCCTGTGACCACCCATGCCAGCCTTGCCTGGCCAACTTTGCTTTGGTTCCAGAACAATAAAGACGCCCCTCGGGCAGAGCCCCCTTGAAACACATGTGCCATACGTTACACAAGCATTGCCCCACGCACAGAGACAGCCCTCACCAGTCAAGCCCCTGCACGAATCCCATCCAGGGACTGCCAATACCTTCCCAGGGGGGAACGCAGCAGGAGGGCAGCTAGACCGCCAAGCCACAGAGGGGGGGGAGTCGGGGGGCGCCCCAGGTTGTCAAACACTGAAAGCCGCTATGGTGCCTGTAGTGGAACCGCTCGCAGCAGCCGGGGTTCACCCGCGCGCCATTCGAATGTCACCCGTCGCGCATGTGCCGTGGCAGCCACCATTAGGTTCCCCGTTCCGCCCATATGACACCCATGAGCAACCCACCATGGCATGGGGTTGGCAACACCTGCTGCAGGTGGGGGGCAGGGACTCTCCCCTCCAGCGGGTGGCTGAGGCACAGGGTGGCAGTTGGCACAGTCTTCGCGACCCTCTGGCGACTGTCCTGCGACTGTCCCGTGACGGGTGCGAACAGAGTGCCGGCGCCTGCACACAGGCCCCTAGCAACCGGGTTGCTACGGACGCGGGGCGGCTGCTGGCGCCTGTGCCCGGGCCCTTGCCGACCGGGCTGCCAAGGATGCTGCAGCAGCTGCAGTTGATCAGCACTGACAAGTGCGGGAAGGGTGTGGCATATGCGCGAGACGGACGCCGAGCCGCAGGAGCCTGCCTGCTTCGGAGGTAACTTTTGCCTTGATCCTGGGCTGGTGCTGGGCCACAGATATTCCGGACTACCTAACTCAGGAATAGCAGCGGCCTAACTATGGCCTAGCTTAGGCCGGAATAGCCAGAGAAATTGGGTTGGATTGAGCTGTCAGTGAGCTTCATGGCTGGTGGGTCTCACTGATCCAAGTGTAACTCTCTGGCCACTACAACATGCTAGGGAACATGCTTCCCTTATGCATTTCAAATTATCCTGTGACTGCAAGGATGAGCAGTCTGACAGATCCATCTCCTTCTGCTTTATAATTGCTTGTAGAATCACACATGAGAACCATGCAGAAGGAACTATTTTGACATACATACCGCTGGAGGTTATTACAGAGTACTAAAAAACATGATGGGGAAGACTCCAAGATCCTTTCAGGGATGCATAGTGTAATACGAAGCAGCTGTAAAATGGTGATAGCCCTGTATAGATGTCAAACATATCCTACAGTGATTCCTTGTATGGTTTCCAGTATGGTTGGGAGAGATCTGCTTTTATAAATGGGTTTTGAACATATCCAAACACATTTTTGTGGCAGCAAAACATGTTCACAAAGTGATCTGTAGTGCAAGTACGTTCCTGGCAAGAATAACTGATCTTATTCATAACTCCCCCCCCCCCAACCTGGTATTAAAGTTGATTCTAACATTTCTTTGAAATCAGAGGGGCAAAAAATAGATGAAGCACAATCATTTCAAGAATAAATTATTGAAATGGTCAGGCATGTAACCTACAAATCAATGTGAAATCCAGATCTCTGTCTCTAAAGACTTTCTCTGGACTTTATGGGAGTTATATGGCTATGCGCCACACAACCATAAATCCAAAGGGACAGTTTATACCTCCTGAATCTTGCACTTCGGTATGATGTGCATTCAGACATAATTCATTACCGCCATGATGGGTATTAGAGAGATTTACAGGATGCAATTTTGGTTGTCATGAGGTAATGGTAACCGTTGAAGAAACATCTATCCAGGTGGTTTTGATATATAAAATGTGCAGAGGTTCAACCATTCCTTGTACTGGAATTTGACAGGAAATAATCTAAAGCACAATCTACAACTGATACAGACATGTGAATTGCAATTAGTCATGGTTATGTTGCAATTTCGGTTTTGAAATGCTTTGTTCCTGTCCCCAGGTGTTTTCTAGCTTCTTGGGAAAGAAGCCGTATTCGCAAGGTAGCAATATGGGCAGCTTTTGTGCATTTGAAATATTCTTGAGGTTCACTTGTTCTGCCAGAATGGATATTTCAAAGAAAAGGCAACAACATTTGGTTTCTGTAGGATTAAAAGGATATTTCAAAATTATCTCTTTTGAAGTAAGAGTTCTGAAATGATAGTCATTAGGGCTTCTTTGTATCATTTTGCTGAAGAAATAGTGTCTTTCCTGGTAACAACGTTTTCTAAAAGTGGTGAGACTCTTGCTTAGGGTGTGGTACAGCTGTGCTAGGCTTACCAGATCTCCAACCAGGACAGAGTGCTAGACCTTTAGGAGAAGGAATGTAGGGCAGGTGTAGCTTGTAAACCTTAGAGCACAGTCCTAGGCATGTCTACTCAGAAGCAAGCCCCATTGAACACAATAGGGCTTGCTTCTGAGTAGACATGCCTAGGATTCTGCTCTAAGGATTGACAAGCTACACCTGCCCACATTCCTTCTCCTAAAGGTCTAGCACTCTGTCCCGGTTGGAGATCTGGTAAGCCTAAGCTGTGCCCCTCTCCACACGGCAAATAACCAAACGTGGTTGCAGGTTCTCAGTTATGGAAAGCAAGGTAGTTACCTGGTGAATTGTTTATTGCCTGGCTTTCTTGTAGGTCAATTTGAAAGACAGTTTGGGCCCAATCCTATCAGGCTGCTACGCTTTCAGAACTTGCGTACTGGTGGCATAGTAGACACAAGTCCACAAGTCGTAGACACAAGTCCATTGCAAAACCAAAACAAATCCAAATGGCAGGCACATGGCACCCACTGGGTAAAAACTAACATGGGAGGGTCATTCCATGTGAAATCAACCAATGAAAAATCCATTTTGGAACTTGATGTCATGGATTTTGTTCATTTTTGGTACATTTGTACCTTACCATGAGATGTTTAAAATTATTATTTTTTTCAGATTTTTTTGTCCACCCGTTTTTGAGATATTGAATTTTCAAAATTGCCTAAAAATGCCAAAATTCACTTGCCACCATACCTTCAAATGCCATTTACAAGAAAACTATGAAAGCTACAGACATGGGACAGGTGTCATTTTAAAGCTGATGAACAGGGCTTTCATTTGATGACACCTGACCAGGTATTTTTTTTCTGGTCTGTTAACAACCTACAGATTTGATGTCAGTATCAATAGTGCTGGACAAGGAAGGAACGAGGTAAGGACAGAGTTTATAGACACTTAGCAGATTGAGGAGTATAGGATGCAAGGGAAGAAAGTTAGCTCAAGATAATATTTGTTTTGTTGGGGAGGGAATTCTCTCCTAGGTAGACTGAAGGTACTATTAGAAGCGCATTTGATCTGCATTTTTAAATGTTTTTTAGGGATTCAGAAGGGCATGGGAGAAGAGAAGGAATGGAGTCATTAATATAAGAAAAGAGACTGTCTTTCAAAATGTTACAAGCTACCTTGAGCCAATACTGGGAATGTTGAAGTATAAGGAAAAAATCAATACAAGGAAAAAAATCAATCCAATTTAAGCCCGAAATTCTGCAGGACTAAAAGCCCAATCCTGTAACTATGCGCGACCGCATCCTGAGCCCATTTCGGGCTGCCCCGGTCTTGCTAGGCCGCACCTCGGGAGAAGTCTGGTGAAAATATGAACATTCGGACTTTTTCCTACTTAGCTTGTTTACTTATCTACTTATTTCGGTCAGAATTTTCTGCTGACCTGATGAACTGGAGCAAATCAACTTAATGCCTTTGAACAATTATGGGCCAGTTGGATGACACTATCTCGCAAACCAATTCCATGAAATAAGAGATGTGTGTGGTCAATGCCGTGCACATGCCCTCACCCCTCCTTTTACTTTCTGGAGAGGCTGGGGTCAATTTTCTTAATCATGTCTGGGGTGGTATATTCAAACCATCCCTCTACATGTAACCTCCCCCCTCTTTCCATAGTAGATTTGCCCCACATAAGTAAGGGAAATGGCCCCGGACTGTCCAGGACGTGACAGGAGAGGCTAAGCCATGCATGCAGCTGAGCTGAGTCTGAGCTGAGACCTCCCTTATTGTGAAGTGCTGGTTTGGGGCGTAAAGGATTGTCCAAACTGGCTATATAGCTCACATGGAGTCGATACCCTACCCACTCATTTTTATTCCCTTGCTCAGCTCAAATACTGTACTGTAGTTTTCCTCTTCCAGCCCTATCTAATCCATCCTGCTGTGCAGACCATTCATCCCAAAGGCCAAATATCAGAGGCAACCTAAGTCAAATTCTCTCTTCTTTCAGGCAGTCCCATTGCTTAGCCTGATCGTCACAAATAGTGTGTAAAAACAGATTTGTATGAGCATATAGCTTGGTATTGGGTGCAGATACAGCAGGCAAAGTTCTCCGCTTTCAGTTTTTCAAAGAAGCCTGCAGAGTTTCATTATCATTGCAGTGAATAGGGAGAGCCTTTGTGGGTAAGGAGCTGCACCCACAAAGGGTCTCTGAATGAGACAATTGTATCTAAGCCGGATCTTAAGACACTGCAACTGACAAACATCTTTGATAACATCAATGATACAATTGCGTGTGTTTGCCAGAAGATGGGGTTGCAGCACTTTAGTTACACATCTTCCCTTGGCATGTGTAACAAGCATGTTGGAGCCCACAGAGACAATCCACGCTGCTTGCTTGCCTTTTCTGCTCTGATGTTTTGGTATCTTTCTTTGAAGAATTTGTTTTAAAGAAGTCAAGCCAGCAAGTGCACAGCAGTGACACATTAGATAGTGGGTGAAGAAGCATAATTATACAACGGTAAATTCAGCTTGCATTCTGCAAGCGTCAGTTCATAGTCCTGGCTGCTATGGGAAATCTTTCAAGACTTGATGGATTCAAGTGCATGAAATGGGAGCAAAATTGATGTGTGGCTTTACTTGATCTTTGCTACCTTTTAATTTAAGATATCCAGGTCCTACATTTTGACTGATATAAAACTGTCCAGTTTTCAGAACTCCAAGCAATCCTTGGCGGCTTGCTCCGCTGAATCCTATCCCACTTCCTGGGCAGTGCCGTAGAAATGGCTTGGGCGGGGGGGGGGGGGGGAAGTGGGCCGCACACGTGCAGCACGCGGGGGGCAGCTTACATAAGGCTGTGGGTGGCAAAATGGTGGTGGCGGCGAAGGCAAATAAAGCGGCTATTGAGGCGGCGTCAGAACAGCTTGGAGGAGCCAGGAGAAGGCTTCTTCCGCCTCTGTGCTGTGGTGTGTTGTGGGCTCACCCTCCCTCCCAGCCCCCAAGGGACGTTAGACTCCGGCTGATGTCATTCGGGGGTGGGGCGAGTGATATCAGCTGTCATGTGGGGGCGCATTGCTACAACTCTGTTCCCGGGCCTGGCTGGCATTATATGGGCCTCCCGGATTTGCGCCAACCATTTTGCCAGGACACATCTGAGGAGACCCATTGGAGACCCATTGAGGAGACCCAAAGGGACAAATGTCCCTTTACCCAAGGAGGCCTCTGCCTGCACTGACGCTGGCCCAATCCTGGATAGGATCCGGTGCAGCATGTTTTTGCACGTCCGATCAAAAAAGGAATAGTCATGACTTTTGCAGCGAGTCCAACCTGCAATGTTCCAGGAGGCAAGTTCTAGCAATTTCCCTGAGCCTGGCTCAGGTTTATTATTGCACAGTCAGACTGGGCCCGTATTTCCTTGCTGTTGCATTGGGCTACAGTCACCAGTTATCACACATAATCCAGGGTCATCCGAAGGGACAATCACATTGGAATTCAGGATCCTTTTTTTAATGGTGGCAGTTGGTTCCAATGGGGGTTGTTTCCCCTCACAAAAAGGGAGGCCTACATGCTTTAGGGTCTCCATCGATGCATTATGGACATGGGGTCTAGAAGTGCCCTGCAGATCAATAGCAGTAGTTGACTGCTTATCTTTTAGGGAGTAAACTAGAGTTTCCAATCTCTTGATCATGATGTCTTGTTCATCAAGTGGCAAACATCCAAACGAGGACAAAAGTCTAGCATTCATTTCATCTTCTGTGAGGCCTGAATCAAGCTCAATCATATCCAGGTGTAAATTGGAGTTTGGTAAAACTGGCTTGTCCAAAGCAACAGGAAGTTTAGAAGTTTTTACTTTAGTCAATTCCATAGGCACAGGTAGATCTAATGGTGCAGTTTGGTCTAATATATTCCGCAAAGTTGCAGTTTTCCAAGGGATCTCAACTAAAGTCAGATCTGGTGTCCACACGTTGCACGTTGTGGTGGTCCTCCTAGACAGAATTGGGCTATTATTTATTCCTTATTATCTGTGGTAACCCACTATGAGGAACTATTCTGTCACACAATTGTATCAACAGTCCTACATTTTTCCTTTATTATTATTAACAATAATAATAATTAACAACAACAACAACAACAACAACAGTATTTATAAACCGCTTTTCAACAAAAAGTTCACAAAGCGGTTTACAGAACATAAGAAGAGCCCTGCTGGATCAGGCCAAAGGCCCATCTAGTCCAGCTTCCTGTATTATTTATTTATTTAAAGAATTTGTAGCCCGCCTTTCTCCCGAAGGCACTCAAGGCGGCTTACAACATATTAAAATACATAAACAACTTTAAAACAATTAAACACATTAAAATAATTAAAAACACTTGAGATTAAAAACAACCCCAATGGGTCACCAGCATTTACATATATAACCATTTGTTAAAAAGTCAGCCCACCGTGTCAGACATTAAAAGCAGTCCTGAATAAAAACGTCTTAAGGCCCCGCCGAAAAGCCTCTAAAGAGGGAGTCGTTCTTAGTTCCAAGGGGAGGGAATTCCACAATTGGGGCGCCACCGCCGAGAAGGCCCTACTCCGCGCCGCCATCCCCCTCACTTCCGCCAATGGCGGCACGGTCAACAGGGCCCCCCCTGATGACCTCAGAGTACGGGTCGGATTGTAGGGAAGGAGGCGGTCCCTCAAATACCCTGGACCCGAGCCGTTAAGGGCTTTAAAAGTCAAAACTAGCACTTTGAATTGTGCCCGGAAACGAACCGGTAGCCAGTGTAGCCGCCGAAGCAACGGTCCGACTGAGTCGAACCGACAAGCCCCGGCAACCACCCGGGCCGCCGCATTCTGCACTAGTTGCAGTTTCCGAACAGTCTTCAAAGGCAGCCCCACGTAGAGCGCATTACAGTAATCTAGTCTAGATGTCACTAGGGCATGGGTCACTGTGGCCAGGTCTGCACGATCCAAGTACGGTCGCAGCTGGCGCACCAGCCGAAGCTGGGCAAAAGCCCCCCTGGCCACAGCCGCTACCTGGGAATCCAGGAGCAGCTGCGCATCCAGGAGAACCCCCAAGCTGCGGACCTGCTCCTTCAGAGGGAGTACAACCCCATTCAGAGCAGGACGATGATCCAGTACCTGAGTCGTAGACTTCTGGACCAGAAGAACCTCTGTCTTATCAGGATTTAATTTCAGCTTGTTCGCCCCCATCCAGCTCCCAACTGCCTCCAGACAACGATTCAGGACATCGACAGCAGGACAGGACATCAGGACAGCAGCTCCACTGTGTATCACACAGTGGCCCCACCAGATGCCTCAGGGAGCACAAGACAACAAGATACTTGTATCCTGTCGCCACTCTCTTGCACCTGGCACAAAGAAAACCTACTCCTACAACCAGGAGGTTGCTTATCCCCAACATGGCTTGTAAACTGTGCTGGATTTTTCCTCCATAAATCTGTCCAATCCCCTTTTAAAGGCATCCAGGCCAGGTGCCATCACCACCTCCTGTGGCAAGGAGTTCCACAAACCAACTACACGCTGGGTAAAAAAAATAAGACAAAATCCAATGATTAAATGGCTCCCTGTCCCCAAAGGGCTCACAATCTTAAAAAAGATGCAGAATACCACCAGCAAAGAGCCACCAGAAAAGACACTATGCTGGGGTGAACGGGTGCAGTTACTCTCCCTCTGCTAAATATAAGAGGAGCACCAATTGAAAAAGTGCCTCTTGCCCAGTTAGCAGAGGGAGTTCTCTTTCCTTCTCTGGTCCTTCTCTGTTTGCATATTTTCTATTAGAATAAACAGGAACAGAATCTAGGTTGTTCTGGATACAACTCAATATTTCAATGAACCTGATCATTTACTTCCAGCAGCGGCAGAACATCGGTGGAACGCGTGGAGCAGGAGCTCCAGGCGCTCCGGCGGGAGGGCGCAATCGGAGGAAGTGACGAAGCGCTGGCATAGGTCTGAGGGGGGGCCTATATGGGGAGGTAAGAATTATTATTTTTTACTTACTGGTACCTCTCCTGGGTTGTCTGGTTGCCCGCCCCCAGCGTGCAGTGTGTGCTCCATCAGCAGCGCTGCATGGTCTAGGCTAGCAGGGAATAGGATTGGGCTGTTTGTTTGCAGATTTATATACCTGTCTTGCTATATATGAAGGCAGTCATTATTACCAATAGTTGCCTGCCTGTTTTTCAGAAACATAAAAACTACCTAGGTAGAAGGGGGCCTCTCATTTTCAGCACTTCAGTGTTTTTTGACACCTGGTTTAGCGACCTGAATCCTGACCATGAAGTCAGGTAGTCAGTCAGTCAGGGCTTATTTCCTGGTAAACGGGGAACAGAAACCTTTTTGGAAGGTACATCTTGACAAGTACACATGTGCTGCAATGGCACATCTGGGGGCCCAGAGCATTCCTGGGAGGGGAATTTCAGTAGGAAAATGGCACCAAATTAATGAGTTAAGCACCTTCTAGTTCCACACTGTCATGCCAATCTGGGTTGGACCCCTGTGCGGCTGCAGCTTGAAGGTTAAAAATCTCCCCAAACTAGACAATTATGTCTAGAACATTATGTCTTATTTTGTCCTGCTGCCAGTCAGAATAGACAGTAAGATCAAGACTTGGCTACAATATATACATAGTCATTTCACTCTTTTTTTCATGAAGAAAATAAATTCTTCTTCACCACCTTCCTCTGAAACTGCTAAAATGGTGACATTTTTATTTTCAAGCGCTTTCCTAGCTGCAAAACTTTTCACATGCCTCGAGGTGACAATGGCACCGTTGCATTGTGGGAGCTGCCTTTCTTAGCTGTCCCACTTTCTTTTGTTCTGATCTTACCCTCCCTCCTCAGCAGCCTGTTTGCTGATGGTGGTTGCTATTATTTTGTTTTTCAAATGAAGCCCGGGCAAATCTGCAAGCAAACACCCAAATATACTGATTATGTGGTAAAGATTTTTGCCTGCTGGTTGGAAGAACAGCGCCGAGGGGGAGGGAGACGGGAGAGCAAAAGGGTCAGGTAATGTAGTATGATGCCGCATAACCCTTTTTCATTAACCGCTGAAAACAACATCTGTTTCACCATAATGATGGGAAGGTTTCTCTTTATTAGATATCGGTTAGTTAATGATTCTAAAGTGATTTGCCTTACTAAGCAGGTGCTCCTGCATGGTGCAGAAAGGCATCCTCTGGAGCCAACAGCAAGACAATGCTTGGCAGAGAACATTGCAATAACTGTTTAAGAGCTGCTGTAGGCAAAGTTCCAAACTGGTCCAGCCCCAACATCTCCTGACTCTGAGGCTTACTCCATTCAGAACGTGGAAAGATCAAGACCAGGAGAGTTGACCCGGAGTGACCTCAGACGACTGACGTTTGGCACAACGGTGTGCCCCAACTAGAACCATCATATGAATCCTGAGTAGAAAATATATATTCTACTATATTTGTAGAAATATATATTTCTACTATATATATTGGCTACGTTCTTCCCAGACTTGAGGGCATCATGGTAGAGCTATGGTGACCCATGGATCTTTTTCCCCCCACCTCACTAAGGTCTCTGGACCAACAGATTTTGCAGGTTTTTGAAACATGTCCATAATGGATTGTTAACCTGTTGCAAACCACATTAAATAATCCATAGGAATATCCCCAAATCCTTTGAAATAAAGATTTGACTTACCACATGCTGTATTTGACATGAACAGATTTGTTTCCTTCAATTAATTTCTTAACACTTGGTAGAACGTATTGTGTAGCATGAATCTCAGCAGTGAGTGCCCCTTGCTTTGAGTGGGCATGCCATTTTAGATCTCCCAGATGCCCAGACCAGGCCTGGGCATCTGGGAGAAGTAAAATTGCACAGCTTCTGAAAGCATGGAGTTCCTGTTGCTACCATCCACAGCCCAGTAGGCTAGGACCCAATGAGGGGTGCCTTGCCATAATCATGGAGGTAGCCAAGGGGCCAACAAAGTCTGGACTCAGCATAGAGTAATGCTGGAATTTAGCTAACTGAGTTCAGGTCATTATTCTTTCAGTAAAAACTTCCAATCAGGTTGTTTAAACTTGAAAAATTGTTGTGCGGCTAGGGAACATGTGGCTTCATGGGTGTCACAAAGGCCAGCCAATCAGCACCTTCAGTTACTAATGGGAACAAGTGATTTCCCCAAATCTCAGTACAGTTGGACATTTTTATCCACGGTTTTTCCATCCACGGACTCAACACGGGTGGCAAAACTGGAAGAAGGAATCCGACTGCACCACATTACCTCTTTTTTTCAGCATTGTCGGGGACCTGCCAGCTGCTTCTCACCTCCTGTGCATGTCCAAACCTCTGAAAAAAGAAAAAAAACGCAACCAGGAATCTGTTGAGGGCTTGCCAGCCACCTCCTGGCGTGCTTAAATGGCAGAAAAAAGAAAAAATGCAACCAGGAGTCTCTGGCGCCATCTACAGGTTGCTTCTGGTAGCGGTTTTTATTTTTTTCAATTAGTTTAAACGAATTCAGGAGGAGGGAAGTGCTGAAGATGCTGGAAAAAAGGTAATGTGGCACCACTCCCTACCCTAGTTTTCATATAACACTGATGATTTTTTTTTTTATTCACTGTAGTTCCGGAAACAGAACCCCAGTGGATATAAAGGTCCAACTGTACTTAAGAGATAATTGTATGTTGGAACAGAACAGGCCTAGGGAACCTGTTCTGAGCTTCTTGGAAGCACGACAGGATAAAAATGTAATACATATATCATATTGATAGGCGTAGCAATTTCAGTTTTCTGAGTAGGCCTGTACTTCGCATTATCATGCAACAAAACATCGTCATTCTGTTATTTTTTAAAGGAGATGTGTTTTTGCTTCATGTTGTCTCCAGAATCCTTTTCCCCATCAAAGACCTGCTTTTGAAACTGAAGACTGATGGCAATTTGTGTGGGTACACAATTCTGCCTTCACTGCAAATAAGGACAGATCTTCCAAAATAGGAACAGTCCATAAAATTGAGACATTGGTGACAACACGACTGTTGAATTATCCAGGTTCACCAGAGGCTGTACCCAGTTTTCACAGGGTACGTTTTGAAAAGGCACCCCCTGTGGTAAAATTGCAAACAGACTAGGAAATGGTAGAAAATGTGTGCTTTTTAGGATTTTGCCGCTTGATTAAACCACATAGTGGTGCTTTTCTGCAAGTCTGCACTCTCAGAATAACCGAGGGGACCGTGCACCTTGTGATGCTTTTCTCTGTGTCAAATACGTATGGCAGGGGTGGCATCAGGTTTTGGCCAGTTCAGACATCAGTGTCGCCAACTCTGACTGATGGTATTCCTGGAGATGTTTTTCCCCCCAACATGACATACAGCCCAGTCTTATACTTGAGATATGCCAGCAGTATATATTTACATATGCTGGCACAATGACGGCCCTGCCGGTGCAGAAGTCCACCCACTGGTGGACACGCCGCGGACGTCGGTGCAACGTTGTGCCAACGTAACTTGGACACCAGTGCAACCCCAGTGGCAGAAAGGCCAAAATGGGGAGGAGATTAGAGCGCAATGTGAGAGGGATATGGGTGGGATGAAGAGGAATCATTATACACCATATCCTAATCTCCCTTCATAGGATGGACCTGCTTGAAATCTTGGAAAAATGTTGTGCCAACAACAGAGCTGGCATAGGAAGGAGTAAACCAACAGGAAACAATGGGGAAGGGGAAAACATCAAAACATCTCCCCTCCTGCCACCCTCCTGCCTGCCCACTTTCCTATGACAGCGCATAGGACACAGACTACATTTGGCAGCCAATCACAGCACACCAACCCCCCCCCCCGGATATAAACCTCCACCAGGGAGACCACAACTCAGATGATAAGATGCACAGTATGGGGGGCTATACCTCTCTGGCCTATCATCGTTCACACTTAGAGCACACTTAGGGGAACTTGGGTGATGGGAACTGTGGTGAAAGGGCACTTGGCGCACATAGGGAGCACTTTCCACAATCAACCTCTTGTCCTTCACAACATGTATGGCAAGGTAGTTTGTGAACTCTTGTCTTCTCAGAATTCCCATTGCAGGTATCTGCCCCAGGAGGATTCCACAGAAAGGCACCCAACTGGAACCTCTATCTCATTAGGGCAATGCACCCCACACAGGATAGCAAAGGAGGGGAGTGAATCCTGCAGCACATACTGATGCTGCATTTATGTCTCTATCCCACCCCCCACCCACCCCGGATAATGACCCTTCAGGACTGTAGGTGTGTCTGCTACCAACAGTGTTATCTAACCATCCCTTCCTTTTGCAACAGCTACAAGCAGGGAGTGTCTGTTCTCTCTTGGTGAATAGCACAGACTTCACCCATTGGTACTGCTGGCCAAACACTCACCTGCATCCCTTTTGTTTTTCAGGACTGCACTATTGCCACCTGGGGCAGAACAGTGGGCCTCTGCAGAGTTCCACTGCAGCTCCCCCAGAAGAGGGAAAGGTAATGTCCTGAGCTGCCATGATCTCACCCACCACAGGGCACCACGGTATGTATGCTCTGGTGGCACAACTCTCTCAAAAACACCAAGTCTGCCTCTCAAGTCAGAGAACTGGTGTGGCTAATGACACTGTCAAGTCCTTGTTAGTCTCTGTGTGTTTCTTGATCTCCACAGGTAGCTGTCCCACAGGCAAGGAGAGAATGCAGACCCCAAGGGAAGCCTGTATCCTGCATGTCTGCAGTGGTGTGACCCCAGTGGCTACTTGATGAAGTTGCTAACCTATTCCTTTCAGTCAGGCCCCTGTGGCTTTGCACACTCCATGACAGACAGTGAACCAACTGGTGCAGCCAGACTTCACTGGCACTTGTCATTTGGCTGTCTGTTGGATCACTTGCAATGGCACAGCAGCCAAGGGGCTGAACCCTGGCTGCTAGGATTCTTGGGAGTTCTCTGGTTCTGCCCCTTTGCTGCTCGTACCTCATAGCTCCTCGTGAGTGTGTGTGTGTGTGTGTGTGTGTGTGTGTGTGTGTGTGTGTGTGTGTGTGTGTGTGTGTGTGTTTGCTGCAGCATCCTTGTGTTATGTGTATGTTGTCCTTGGGGCATCTCCCCATGTTTGGTGGCAGTGCCTGTTGCTGTGTTGCTCGTTTCTAGGGTCTGGTGGTGGGGGCAGCATCACCCCAGTGGTAGCTGCTCATTCAGTCTGTACCTGCCTCTGCCCTGCTCAGTTCACCCCAGCAGTGCTTCTCTGGCCACTGGTATTGGGGCTGGGTGGATGCAGTCATTGGTTCCGTGGATGTTACTCTGATGTCAGGATGCCACTCTGTTGATGACCAGTAGATGACCAGGGGCATTACTGGAAGGACCTGTACCAGTGTAGCATCTCCTCGCCTCTAGTGTTTCTCTCCTCCCCTCATGCTGGATGGGCTTAGGATATTGCACCAGTGCTGCTGCAGCATCTGCATGGTGTCCGAATAGGATTGGGCCAATAGTATCATTAGATGAAGGAAGTCAAGGAGTCCAATGGCCAGCAGCATTACAGTTGATGCCTGGAGATTGATGCTGATTCCAGGACATTCTAGGTCAGTCCTGGAGGGCTGGCAACCCTATTGGACATTGGTCACAAACTCACACCTATCAGAGGGTCCACCCAACCAGGCTGAGCTCTTCAGTACTGGTGACACAGGTAGTGTTCAATGTGCCATGGGGGTATTATGGGGTGTCCGGTTGCCCCCAGAGATCCTAGTAACCAGAAGCTGGCATTGGGTGATGTCAATCAGCCCTGATTATCTTCGAGAGGAAGCCATAGAAATTAGAAATACCGGTAGTAGGGATGGTGGGAGGAGGGGAAGGAGGTCTTGCTGGTAGTCGACAAAGGCCAAGATCAGGAATGCTGTATAAAGACAGACCTGTGGGATCCCTGGGAGCCTCTTTCCCTGCATGTGTCAAAATGTCTAAGGCCAGCCCTGGGTCCTTTCGCCAACACCTAGTCCGCTCTAATGGCTCATGTCTCTCAACACCACGGAACTCAGCCATTCTCTCCTGCCAGCACTCAAGTGTGACTCATGGCCAGTCTTCAGGCAGGACATGGGAGGCTTTTTACCTTATACATTTAAAGGCCAGAAACTTATTATAGCCCAATAAAAAAGTCTAACAGCCCATTCCAACCCAACTCCTCTCCAAGTCAGGCATAAGTGTGGCCTAAGTGCAGCCTAAGTTAGGCAGAAGTTATGCCTGAGGTAGGTCAGAGTTATGCCTGAGTTAGGCAGGCTGCAGTTTCTGTGGCCCAGCACCACCCCAGGATCCAGGCAACACTTACCTCCCAGGCAGGCAGGCTCTTCTCCAGGCTCCGTGTCTGGCTCAGGCATGTGCAGGCCTCTTTCTGCATGTGTCAGCGTCCATCCATGGCAGCTGCCACAGGGTCTGTCGCAGCCCGGTCGCAAAGCGGCTGACCGCAGGCAGGGGGGTTGCGCCAGTCATGTGGTGGGCGCAGGGCAGGTGAGCGAGGTGCCTGAGCCAGCCGCCACAGGGCACCCTGTGCATCAGCCACCTGCTGCAGGGGAGAGTGGCCGTCCCCTCCCTCCTGCAGAAGGCGATGCCACCCCCAAGCCACGTTGAGGCTGCACTGGGGGGTGAGCGGGGGAGGGAAGGGAAGGCGAGGGGGGTGGGAACGTCACACACAAGGGGGGTCTCATGAGGACTGGAACTGCCTCTGACATGACTCGCCCGTGCGCTGCCTAAAGCCCTGGGCCTCTAAGGCCGGGGCAATGCCCACAAAGAAGGCATCCCGGCGTGCCTGCTGCTCTGTGCCCCGGCCAAGACCAAGAGATGCCTTGGGCTTGTCTGCTGCGAGCGTGAAGGGCTCACACAGCTCATCACACCCCCAGATGGGGCGACGACGGCGCCTCACGGCAGGCGCTCTAACAGGGTGGGGGGTGGCCAGCAGCCATCATCAGGGAGTGGGAGGAGAGGCAGACACACAGGCAGGCAGACAGGGGGTGCTGGGGAGGGGCATGGGTGGGTCAGAGACAGACAGACAGACAACAAGGCTGGTGGGAGACAGATTCCGAGAGAGGGGTCTGCAGAGACCGATAGGGACACAGGGGGCGCTCCGCAGATGAAGGTGATGCATAAACAGGCGCCTCTTATGCAGACAGACTTTGGGCGGAAGTGGCTGCATTACAGGCGGACCTTCGACGGAGGCGCCTGCATTACGGACGGACCTTCGACGGAGGCGCCTTCATTACGGGCGGACCTTCGACGGAGGTGCCTGCATTACGGGCAGACGCCCTGGCTGTCACTGTTTGCCTGTCTGAGAGGCCCCCCTGACTCCCCCCTCCCCTCTGTGCCATGGGGGTCCCGCAGCTCCCCTGCTGGGTTCTCCCAGGGAAGGCCGTGGCAGTCCCTGGATGGGACTCATGTAGGGGCTTCAGTGCTGGGGGCTGTCTGTGTGTGTGGGGGGCAATGCTTGTGTAAACACTGGGCACATATGTTTCACTGGGGCTCTGCCCGAGGGGCATCTTTATTGTTCTGGAACGTTAGCAGAGATGGCCAGGCAAGGCTGCCAGGGGTAGTCACAGCAGCCAATCAGAAAGCAGCAGCAGCACACCTGCCCCATGGACCTGGACATGCAGGCTCTTCCCCTGTGGAACCACAGCCTGCACGATGGAAAGGGGAGGGACAGCAAGTAGGCAGCCAGGGAGGTGGAGCAGCAGCAGCGCCGGCAGCTGAGGAGGGTTGCAGGGCTGGCTCCCTGACCTCTGGAAGCATCAAGGCAGACGACAGTAGGGCAACCAGACTGCAGGCCCAGGGGTGCTCCCAGGAAGGTAGGTGATAGTGGATGTTCCTGCGGAGACAAAAAACAAGGGAGTTACATGTCAGCTGGTATGTGGAAGCAGTCACCATTGACGACAAGCCAGTGTGACAAGCCAGTGTGTCGGTTGCAAAAGCCTGCAGGGAGAGAAATAAAACACAGCTGATAGGTGTGACACACATAGCATGGTCTGAGCTGCTTACCTGGGTGTAAGGAGAGCATGATCCTGTAAGGGAAAAGGGTCAAAGAGAGAGACAACAACACAACTTGGGGGTCACAACCATGGCAAACCTAGCAATACTGACCTGTCAGTAGACCCTGTGGAGAAAAGGGGGGGAACAGCTGGTGTCTACATAAGGCTAACAGTTCCACACTTGTGGCATTGTCTGCTCACATGACTACAGGCAGCAATCAGACACAACAGTGGTAAAGAGGCATATCATAGCAGGCTATGCAGGCAGCTATGAGACAACACATTGGTAGAGAGGCATGTCATGGCAGGCTATGCAGGCAGCTATGAGACAACATTGGTAGAGAGGCATGTCATGGCAGGCTATGCAGACAGCTATGAGACAACACATTGGTAAAGAGGCATGTATCCTTCCTATATTTCTAAATGCAAAGAGGCAGCAGTCAGACCACATGTCAGCACAAACCCTGCTCTTACCTGCTGGTGTTGTTGCCTGTGGGGGGGGGGGAAGAGGGGCTGGGAGAAAGACATGGGTTAGCAAACACTTGCATGGAGGCAGC
Organism: Plestiodon gilberti rubricaudatus; assembly: GCA_026170595.1. Taxonomy (NCBI): domain Eukaryota; kingdom Metazoa; phylum Chordata; class Lepidosauria; order Squamata; family Scincidae; genus Plestiodon; species Plestiodon gilberti. Next base: position 117,212,363 of record JANXHW010000001.1, read on the forward strand.
TGCCCAGGCACAGCTGTAAACAGGTTGGCCACAGCCAGAACAGCCCTCTCTGCCCTAGAGGGAGGCAGAGAGGAGAGGAGAAGAGAGAAGTGGGGTGTTTGTGAATTTTGCCCTCCACCGACAAAGTCCCACTTTGTGGCTGTGAGGGACAGAACCCCACGCCACATGCTCAGAGAGAGAGAGAGAGTGACTGGGGGCCTGGGGCTCGGCTTTTGTGGGAAAGAGGCTGGGTGGGGCTGGGTGCTGATAGGCTCCCTATCTTAGGCATAACTCTGTCGGTTTCCAGACCTAGCAGGCCCAACTCAGTCCTAACTCTGACCTAACTCAGGAGTAGGGTGTTAGAAATTTTCAGGAGAGGGCTGGCTTGGGTAAGGTAAAATGGCTCCTATGGGTCTCCTCGAATTTGGGTCCACCTTTTTGGTCGACCTAAATTTTGTGTCAGCATTTGTGTTGGAGGGGGCGTGTCTGTGCTTGCCAGGGTCTGGAATCCAACGTTAATTGGTTGCCGCCCCCGTTACACCCACGGTCCGCCCATGTTCCGCCCACTTTTAGGTCAACTTTAGGTCAACTTTAGGTCTGACTTGTGCTGCTTAGCCCTTGGGTTGGAATGGGCTGTTCTTAGTCCATTGGTCGTAACTTCGACCTAACTTTGACCTAACTTCGCCCTAAATGGTTGCATTCCAGACCTAACTTCGACCTAAACGACTTAGGCTGACTTTAGGTCTGACTTGGGCTGCTTAGCACTTGGGTTGGAATGGGCTGTAATATTACTAGGCAGGACTGGCCTGTCCATGAAGCCAACTGAGATGCTCTCTCTGAGGCTCTAGCACTAGGTGGTGCAGGGGGGCTTGCAGACTGCATTGGGTGACACCCTTGTGTGTGTGTGTGTGTGTGTGTGTGTGTGTGTGTGTGTGTGTGTGTGTGTGTGTGTGTGTGTGTGTGTGTGGAAAATTTGTATTTAGGAATAATACCACAAAGTTATATATCATTGGGAAGGTAATTAAATGCAGAATGTAATTAAACAAACTGTGTTGAATTATCTGTATTCTATCAAATGTTATGATTTGAGGGCTGCGTGAGCAGCCACAAAGCATAAACGCACCAAAAACGGCACATTTGAGGCAGGGCCTCCCACCTTCCCTGAGTCCTGGAAGGCTTCAATCGAAGCCTTCTGGGAGTGCAGGGGGCGGAGTGATGATGTGAAATGCATCATTCCCCTCCCCCCGACCCAGCTAGCAACTCAACTGTAACAATAGAACTTTCTGCGTTGTAAGAGAGAGATTTCGGTAACTGGATGCATTTTCCTCACTTTCATCAACAGCTTTGCCAAGTTAACAATATTGGCTCTCACTTGTTGGTCAGCTTTATTCTTTGTAAGAGGTGTTAGCTACCTTTCTGAAGTCTAAACAATAGTTCGAAAGGAATATTCATGCCTATTTGTTGAAAGTATGCCAGAGAGCTTTTTTCTCTGGCCTCTCTCTCCCCCCGCCCTTCTCTCTTTCTCTTCTCCCCGTCTGGTAGGTGGCTCATTACTTCATAAATCTGTGCCTGAACAGGAATTGAGGCTGGGGAGCAACTGTGCTGTTTCATGCATCACAAGCCAGTGTGTGTGGGAGACAGAAACAGCACCTCTTTGGACCAGCTGCTCCATCCATCTGCAGCTGGGTCTAGGTGCAGTGATCTACGGTCAAGATCTGTACTGGGAGTATTTTTATAGCAGTTTTATAGCAGCTGGTGTGAATGTCAATAGGCAAAAAAGGAAAAGAAAAAAGAATCAAATTCCAAGCCATCAGGAACCAGCTTAGAAGAAACAAACAAACAGGGGGGAAAAAAAGTATTGTTGGCATTTTTGGGACACTCTTTGAGAAATTTCACGTTGCGCTGCCAAAGCATGGCATGAAAATAAGGCTCAAAATGTATTTTGGGTACAAGTGGAGCTTGTAACACTTCTTGAAACGGGTGCTTGTTTTAAACTGCTTTACTGGAGAAAACCGTCTGTTGTGCTCTGCTTGGGAAAATATTGTAAAGGAATAAAATCAAATTCACAATGCAATGTATAATATATGGATATGAGAGCAATTGTAGCATTCCAATATATATGCCTGACAAGAAGTCAAGGCTTGGAAGTGGAGGCCATTATGATCTACATATTAGTGTCACATTAATTTCTACCTGGAAGTCCTTCTCTGCAATCTGTAAAGCAGCCCTTGGGCACCGAGTTGGCCATGTCCACCTACTTCTAAGGAGCACCCTGCTAAATCAGACCAAAGTTCCATCTAGTCTAGGATATTGCTTCCATGGTTGGCTAGCCAGGTGCCTTTGGATGCAGCACTTGGCATTCAAAGTTCTACTGCCTCTGGAGCTGGAGGTTCTACATAACTAGCAGATAATTGCCATTGATAGACTTATCCTCCTTGAATTGGTCTAACTTTTTTTAAAAAAACAATGAGTTAGGTGTCCTTTTGCATGCTACCTGAGCTGTTATGGGTGTCATTTTTCCCCATCAATGTTCCTGTGCAGTGCAGAGGTAACTTTTCAGTGGCCTTGTCACATGGGAAGGGATGTGGGTGATTCTCACAGATTCAGCAATCCTACTTCTGGTGGGTGCCAATTCTGTGGTAGGTCCTCATGCAAAAGCACTTATCTGTGTAACTCCTCTCTCTCTCTCTCTCTCTCTCTCTCTCTCTCTCTCTCTGTGTGTGTGTGTGTGTGTGTGTGTGTGTGTGTGTGTGTGTGTGTGTGTGTGAGAGAGAGAGAGAGAGAGAGTGAGAGAGAGAGAGAGAGAGAGAGAGAGAGAGAGAGTGAATTCTGTATTGTGGGACATCATATCTCGTTTTGTTAGTTCTTCTGAATCTAATGCCAATCTATTTCATTGGCATTGACTCTGACTCCCAATATCGAGCAAGATGAGAAATTCTGTCCAGCCTTTTCATTGTTTCAACCTATGCGGAAAGCAAGGAACCGCTGCTGATAATTTAATATCTACTGTATTTCTTCAATTCTAAGACGCATGTTTTTTCCCAATTAAGCATTTCAAAAAATGGGGTGCGTCTTAGAATCGAAGGTCTCCAAAAAGCACCCCAAAATGCTATCTTCTTACTTACTGGGGCTTGGGGGAGCTTCAGGGAGACCTGCTCGATCCTCTGCAGGCCTCCCCAATCTTCAGTTCAGCAAAAAAACGGTGATTTTCAGCCATTTCCGGTTTTTGCGAAAACCAGAAATGGCCAAAAATCGCTGTTTTTCGCCGAAGTGAAGATTAGGGAGGCCTGCAGAGGGTTACGCAGGCATCCCTGAAGCTCCCCCAAGCCCAGGTAATGAAGGAAATGGCACTTTTTGGCAGGGCCAGAAATGCTATGCAAAGGCAGTGCACTCAGTCATCCTCAGCTGCAGGAGACATGCTGGGGAGAGTTGGTACTGAGCGGGTAGATTCAATGAAGGGAGGTGAGTGTTACAATCGATGGATTTTTTTCCCCTGCTGGTGGTACTGAAAGTAAAGGTGCGCCTTAGAATCGATGGCGCCTTAGACTCGAAGAAATACGGTATTGTACTTCCTGTTATCTTCCACCCTTGGAATCTACTTGACTGCTGCAACACACAGTGCAGGCCCAAACTAGCACACACAGCATTGCCAAAGCTTTAAGGACATTATAATGCCTAGATTACAATAATGAAAAATAAGACGCTCCTTTTGAAACCTGATAAAACAGCCGTTTGGGGTTGTAAAGTATGACGTTATTTTGGTTTAATTTGACCTCTTAAAGCAGAGTCCTCACTCCAGTAAAGTCTGGTGCAGTGGTACCGGACTTCCTGTCCAAGGTTCTGTCCTTCCATAGTTGCAAAGCTGTCAATGCTGGCCTGTGAGCTGTCAATGCTATGAATGAATGCAGTACCTTGGATGGAAAGTGACCGCAGCGCTGTGCCAAATCCTTATGAGAAAGCGTTCTGGTGGCAGCTCTGCCAAGGCTTCAGAATGGTTGCTTTGGCCATTTAATGGACAAAGGCAAAGAAGGATATTGGTATTGGTTATAAGATGGAATGATGATCTGGATAAAGCAATACCTTCTTTTGCATTGCAATGCACGGTTCAGAACAGAAGAAACTCGAAAATGCTGCTACTGTACATTGTGTGGGAAAATGAGGTCTCTTTAGTGTTTCCCAGGCAGTGGTGACAGTCTGTCTTTCCCAAGCTTGGTGCAGAGGGTCAGTTTCAATCCTCTGAAGTGCCAAGAGCTCCATCTGCTCTTCCATCTGAAATGGGAATATTTTTGCTCTTTTTTGTTGTTGTTGTTTTTAATCTTGATTTGGTCTTTTGGTGTTTGTGACAGAGCACGTAGCCCAGATGCCAATAATGAGGAAAATGCATTAAGTGATAAAGGGGGTTGAGGGTGGATGGAGAAATGAAAATGAACGAGGTAGGGAAATGGTACATCGAGGACAAAAATGAATAAAATGGAGCTGATTGCAATATTCAAACCAGGTGTGGCTGTGAATGTCAAGAGCTATCTTGAGAGGCTCCAGCAGACAGATCCCATAATCCGCCACATCTGGGAAAGTGTTGGTCAAGACAGTCCTGAACATTGTGCCAAAAACACCTTCAAGATATTCCGTACAAGGATCCAGCTTGCCATATCCTACAGCTGCTGTCTATTAGGGTTGATCATATTTTATGTAGGCTAGCAGGTCTGAATTTTCTTACATGCTAGGTGGAGAGGCACATTTTTCAAGCTCACTGCTTTTGTATGTCTCTAACATGCAGCCCCTCTTTCCAAGCATTTTCATGAACTGTGAATTGCATCGCAGTATTTTATTTTTTGACAAGATTGAATAAATCCATCCTTTAGGTGGTGTAGGATCCTTTTAGTCTTCTAGAAGGAAGCTGCAGTTTTATTTATTGAACCTATGTTCTGATGAAATGTTTGTACTGGATGCTATTATTCAGAGTCTTTATAGTTCTGCATTATGGTTTTATTGTGAATGGCTGACTGCCTTGTGGCTTAGTTTAATTATTCATTATTTGTTGGATTGTTTTGTGGGGACTGTACTATTACTGTTTTTTTCTTCTTCAGATTTTGATATAAACTGCTTTCAGTGTATATGGAAAGGTGGTATATAAGCAGAATTGACATTGGGACTGTTTAGATGTTTAGATCTAGCCCATCACAAGATGTGGAGTGGGATTGCACACGTCTTGCTACTCCTTCTGCTGCAATCTCCCACTTTTGTGAATCGCATGGGGGTGCTTTTTTTGTCCAAATCAACTGCTCGCATGCAACCCATGTATTAGTTTAACTGGTTTATGGATCGTGGGTGAGCAGCCAGTTCAAAAGAACCAGCCTCCCATATGATTAGCAAAAGGGGGAAAGTCATCTGGAAAGCAGAGCGGGGTGCAAGTAATTCCACTCTGCATCACACGAAGAGGGATCAGATCTTCAAGTATCATCCAAACCAACCCATTAACATCTCGATGACTCTGCAAGCCTCTGCATCTCCATTCCAGGTGTGTTGGGAGGCTACAGCAGCTCAGTGATGAGAGAGAAGCACTCAATCCAGAGGCGTAGCTAGGGGAGGGCGGGGGGACCACTGCCCCGGGTGACAAGCGGGTGTGTGTGTGTCAAAGCCGCTGCATCGGTGGTAATTTGGCAGCAGCGGCGGCATGGCGGCGGCAAGGGATTTTGTGCTGCAAGCCTTTAGAGGGCTTTAGAGCATCCTTGTAGGTGGGTGGCGGTGAGAAAGGATGCCCCGCCCGCCCACCCCCAGGTACTGTTCTGCTTCGCAGTGATGTCACCGGGGCGGGCGGGGCGAGTGACATCACTTCCAGGAGTGACGTCATGGAAGGTTGTCATGGGGGGGTTGCGGCCCCCTTCCCTCAGGGCATAGCTATGCCATTGACTCAATCCTATCTCCCCCACCATTGGTGCTGATGCAGCCATGCTGACGAAGTGTGCATCCAATGGGGGGGGGGGTTTGATCAGAGTAAGTAAAAATATCTTACCTCTGTGAAGGTTTCCTGGTGGTCTATGGATCTCCTCAGATCCATGCCAGATTATCTATCTATCTATCTATCTATCTATCTATCTATCTATCTATCTATCTATCTATCTATCTATCTATCTATCTATCTATCTATCTATCTATCTATCTATCTATCTATGGGGTAATTATGAGCAGAGAAAGGGGAGTGGGGAAGGCCAAAATAGGATTTGGTGTGTACATTTGCTGCTGAGATCCTCCCCCCTCTGGCTCACTCCTTTTCCCTGATATCCCCCTCCCTGCCTCGGGACACCCCTAACCCCCTGTCTCCACCACCAACTTACCGGCACTTGTGGATCCTCCCAGAGCCACAGCCGTGTGCACTGTGCCTCTTGTCATTTGTGGCAGCGGCCTGGCAGCATGCGATAGTGGCCTGACTTTCACACCGCTGTCAAGTGACTTGCACTGCTGGAACACTAGTTCCAGTAGTGCAAGGCCACAATAGGATTGGGGACTCACTTTACTACTACTTAACTGTTATTTGTTTAAGAATTCTCTGTCATGGATTCATTGACTGAACTTTGGCTGGTTTCATCTTGCTGTTCGTCAGTGTTTCTCAACTGTAAAATGGGATCAATGTCTTCTGAATCATATAAATGTCATATAGTGCATGTGCATATTCAGTTTCTTTGACTGGTACCATCAACACTTCCAGTGTCCCTGTTTTCACTGATGATATATTGAAGGGTATATTGGTTATTTGGGATATATTGAATGGATTGCTTCTTCCTAAAGTTGATATTTAATTTAGAATGTAAACCTTTCATGTATGTACAGCATTTGCACAAACAGTAAATACTGATGACATAATTTTCATTAGCTTCTTTTCTATGTCTCCCCCTTCTCGAAAAGAGAAGTTAAAGCTGTCTTCTCTGTAAACTGTGATCTTTCAATAGATGTTCTATTTGTTGGCTAATGAACAGCTTTCCCCCGTATCAGCAGGTGTCGCTGCAGTGACAGAAAAGCCAACAGGTTATGTGGACTTGTTAAATGAAGAACTTTTGAAGAAGGGGGAGAAAAAGGAGAAAACAGACGAGAGCAACAGAATTTCTTATAAGACTCTTGAAGAGTTATGTTCAGTCTTCTAAGCATTATGACTCTCTCTCTCTCTCTCTCTCTCTCTCTCTCTCTCTCTCTCTCTCTCTCTCTCTCTCTCTCTCTCTCTCATAGGTAAAATGATGACAGTATTTTCTTGTATTTATCAGGCAACTGCCAGGCTAATAATATGTCAGCATTATTTTCCTAATTTCAATAGTGCCTGAGGACATTTTCATATTACTTATAGCCCAATCCTACCCCCCCCCCCCACACACACACACTGATGCTGCCACACCAAAACGGGGGCAGTTGCAGAGGTTACCTCTACGTAAGGGTAAGTCTCCACGGCATGGAGCGGTCTACTCGGACCTGTGCTAGCAAAGTCGCTGGCACAGGTCTACGTAGACCCGGGCTGCAGGATTGGGTCCAGGAAGGGGGTTTGAACTTGGTGGCCGCCACTGCTGCTAACCTTGCCCCCTTCCTGGAACCAATCATTCCCTGTAGCCACATCGTTGCCTCCTCATTCCTCACACCCTGTTCCACCCTCCTCCTGTCTCCCGCCCACATATCTCCCCCACTAATCGCTTTCTGATGTCAGCGCCCCTCACTCGCCCTTGACTGGCCATCCTCTCAGTAACTGTGTGCTTGCACAGTGCTGTTGGTAGCTCCACCCACTGGCTACACGTAAAGACAGGAAGCAGCCTTCACAATCGTCTCGTAGTGGCAGAAGGGGATCTTTTTCACTGTGGGGGTTATTTCTAAAAGATCAAGGGGGGCGGCGGTTGTTCTCCTGTAACAGCAGGAGTTGTAATGGCTAAAACCAATATCTGTCTGCTTCATACAGTAATCCTACAAGTGAATATAACTACTATTATTCACAGGGCCTCCCCATATGGCTGTGCAAGTTGTGCACTGCACAAGGGTACCACGCCTAAGAGGGTACTATTCTGACATCAGAATGGAGGGAAGGAGGAGGATGGTTGCGGAATGTCAATGCCAGTATTGAAGAAGGGGTGCCTTTTTCTACTGTGGACAAAGGCGCCATATGGGCTAGGAGGAGTCCTGACTACTCACATCCTGAACTCCAGTTTAGAACAGCCCCATATATGTGAGCCATTGTTGTTGGCAAGGCCTGCAAGAATGTCTTCAGAAGATCATCCAGAACCCACAGCTATTTTCAGAGAGGAAATTTCATACATACAAACCCAGCTGAGTTCTGAACATGTTGAAGCATGTGTTTCTGGACAAACTAAAATACTCTATTACTGATACACAACCTACAATACCTACCTGTTTGACAGCGCAATCCTGTCTGGAACAGGACTGGTGGAACTATTGCTCCGCCGGTGCTGGGTGTTGCAAACGTGCCGTAAGGCCCGTTTTTTTTTACATCTGGAGACAGAGGAGTAGCCAGACCATTTTTCAACCGTGGCCCAAACCCTTGACGCCCCCCCATAAAAATGCACGGCTGTAACCCTTGACGCCCCTCGCCGTTAGCCGTGACTCCCCATTACAGTGCATGGAAGAAACAGGCACTCTTTACATGCTCAGAGGCACCCTTTCTTATATGTATGTGTATATGTATATGTATATTCCCAAAACGAGCCCTAAAGTGGATTTTCCATGCTTTATGCTGAGCAGCAGCTAAGCCAGGAGTGCGCAGGGTGGGGTTGGGATGCTGCCCTCCCTCCATTGGCAGGCCTGGGTAGAGGGCACTGATGTCGTCTGTGTTAGTCCTATACATGGCAAGAGAAACATCAAAGCATGGGAGGGAAGCCCCAGTTGCACAAGAGAGAAAGAGAGGGAAAGCTAGCTCCTTTTGGTAGCATCTTTGCAGGATGAAAAACAGATTCTTATACTGCCTGCCAGTTTAGGGGGGGGGGGGTTGTCCCAGCAAATAGAGCGGGGAACTAACTTAGAGGTGGGTCAGAAAGGAAGGAGAGAAATCCTAATAATTAATCAACCAAACTAAACATAGAAATCAAAGACTGTAAGTAAAGCAGAACCTGCTCTGCACCATTTTCAATTGCAGTTCTTGCATTTGTCTTGTGTTTGCTTTATTAAAAACATTCAACAGAAAGAAAATACTTTATTTCCATTCTGCAATGTCTGAATGAAAATACCTTATCTGCAAACCTACAATGAGAGAGGTGGGTCAGAAAGGAAGGAGAGAAATCCTAATAATTAATCAACCAAACTAAACATAGAAATCAAAGACTGTAAGTAAAGCAGAACCTGCTCTGCACCATTTTCAATTGCAGTTCTTGCATTTGTCTTGTGTTTGCTTTATTAAAAACATTCAACAGAAAGAAAATACTTTATTTCCATTCTGCAATGTCTGAATGAAAATACCTTATCTGCAAACCTACAATGAGAGATGCTGTCTTGTCTCCAGGAGCTCCTGAGCTCAGCTTGAGTAGTTAGCTATCAATTGAGTTGTTAAAGAACAATTAACATAAGATAAGTGGGCTTCGCTGACACTGTGGTTAAAAACAAGACGTGGAAACAAACCTGAAGTGTTTTGAAATTAACTTTGAGTGACCCGATGTGAAGAGGCAGCTTTTCCAGATCTTTCTTTTTGCTCTCTCTCTCTCTTGCAAGCAAGAATATGTGTTCGTGCCTCACACTTAGAGAACCTCTTAAGGCTGATTCACACCAGCCCTTTCCGTGCGCGCGTTTTGGCTTCTTTTCGTGCGTTTTTCATGCTTGCGTCTGACGCAGCATGAGCTTACGACGCAGCCAGGAGAGATGGTTTCGGTTTATCTTTTTGCTGCGCTCGCGTTTAAGCTAGCGTTTATGCTCCCGGTGCTAGGCAGCTCACCAATCAGAGAAGCGCATTTCTCTTCACCAAATCACAGCTGCGCTTTCTTCAAGAAGGCGGGCAAACGTTCAGAGAACTGCTAGACGCACGTACAGACACTAGAGTATAGCAAACGTGCATGGAAGGGCTAGTGTGAATCAGCCTTTAGTGTATGCTTTGCCTCACTTATCTGTATTATAAGAGCCTCCAGCGACGACCTACTCCAGCGTGACCTGCTGCGACCCAGCGAGCTACGATCTCTCCAGGACAACCAGCGAACTCGTGTTCCTCAGCCTCGTTCCTCTTAAAGCGCCCAGAAAGCATTGCTGTACACTTTGCACAGACGCAGAATGTCTTTTCCCTTTAAGAGCCTTTGAGAGCCTCAGTTTGCCGCCGAAATTCGGCGGCAAACCGCAACGGTCCGGTTTTTTTTCCTTTTTTTTCGGCGGCAAGAAATTCAAATTCTACTCGTTGCTCAGCCTCCGCGCCCCCCGTCCAGCCTCCCGCCCCCCGCCCTGGGGCCCACCACCCCACCGCCACAGGCCAGACGACGCCTCTGTCTGGAGAGTAAGCGGCACCGACACCAAGGCTGGCACTGATTGCTCTCTGTAGGACTGAGGCCACCGCCAACGCACATGTGTAAGGACTGCGCCCGTCGGCATGGGGAGAGCAGAACGGGGTGAAACGGGAGGGGGGATTGGGTGGCTGGGCCCAGGAAGGGGGAGGGATCCTAGGCGGTGCGCTCTGTCGAATCCTATTTCCCTTCCCAGGTCTGGCTAGCATTATTTGGGCCTCCTGGATTTGTGCTGGCCATTTTACCTGTGCATATCTGAGGAGATTTAATGGGGCGACTGGACTGGGACATTACTCAGGATAAAGGGACGAACATCCCTTTACCATGAGGAGGCCTCCACCTGCGCTGGTCTGATCCTGGATAGGATTCGGTGCAGTGTGTTTTTGCATGCTGTGGTGGTCCTATATAGGATTGGGCTGCACGGTTCCTATTTCCTGTAGAACAGTGGTCGTCAACCTTTTTCATGCCACGACCCAAATAAATAAATAAATAAATAAATAAAGGGACTGGGGACTCATCATTGATCCTGTACCCCTCCCAGGACCCAATCCGCCTACCCTGCCCCTGTCGTCATCCCCATCACGGCATCAGCAGCTTCATCCTGCTGAGCTCGCCCAGCCCACACCATCAGTGGCAGGGTCATTTCAGAACAGGAGAGCCAAGTCCACCACCTCCTAGATTGGTAAAGGGAAATCTTCATAGACACCTTCCTCCTGCAAAATTTATTAGAACTTGGTTATATGTTATGTGGCACTCTATTCTAAAAACACAAGTTCCATTCAGATCAAACACAGATGATCCAAAGATTTGGGGAGTGGGGGCAATGGAGCCAATAATTTATTTCAACATCATAAGAACATAAGAACATAAGAAGAGCCCTGCTGGATCAGGCCAAAGGCCCATCTAGTCCAGCTTCCTGTATCACACAGTGGCCCCACCAGATGCCTCAGGGAGCACAAGACAACAAGATAACCTGTTTCCCGTTGTCACTCCCTTGCACCTGGCACAGAGAAAACCCACTCCTAAAACCAGGAGGTTGCTTATGGCTTGTAACCTGTGATGGTCTTTTCCTCCATGAACCTGTCCAAACCCCTTTTAAAGGCATCTGTTTATTATGGATAGCTTATTATACTGGGCAGATGCCCCACTCAAGGGTTACTTTTGCCTTCGTAATCACACAAACAGCCAACTTTCCCAATTCACCTTCATCAGAGGAAGCCAACTTCTTGAAATGGGATGCACTTGAGGGTGGGGACACCCTGCATTCATACTGAAGCTCCCATACCTGAAAACAAATCTCTGGGTCAGAAAAACTGTCTAGTCAGTCATTGCAAGACATGCCTTATCTTTTGCATGGAACTAAACAAGTTTGTACAAAAAATTCTGGCATAAAAGGAATGACCTGATTGCAACCCTTATGCAACCCTTTTCTGGATGTGTGCCATTTAGATCAAATAAGGAGCTGAAGAACTGAAGACATTTTCTGAGATTGTACCTGTAAATAATATTTATATAATAGTTATATATCTAAAAATGGTAAACGTATATTTTTTCTAATTTTTCCCTTTTTCCTAACTTTTTCTGTTTAACTTTTTCCATATCAGCTTTAAGTTAAAATAAAAAATAAAGAACAATATTTCCAACAAGAAATAAACTAAAGCTAGATATAACACCATTTTTAAAAAGGAGCTATTACTGAATTTTATCCAGAGAAGAATTCACTGTGCAATCCTGTGCATGTTGCAAGTACCACTGTCTTGAGTGGGGCTTACTCCCTAAAAAGGTAACAGTGCAATCCTATGCATGTTTACTCAGAAGTAAGTCCCATTGATTTACTCCCAAGTAAGTGTGTATACAATTGCATCCTAAGGTCCAAATCCTATCAAAATCCCCCTCCCCCACCGATGCACACAGGCCAAGGAGGTGTGCGCTCCATCTGGTGGTGGTGGGGCTATTATACCTTATACCAGGGTATACCAGTATACATTATACCAGGGTAAGGAGTCCCTTACCCTGGGGAAAGCTTTCCCAATCTCCTCAGTTCTGTGCCAGCTATTTTGCAGGCACAGAGCCGAGGAGAGGGAGAGAGAGGGAGAGGGAGAGGGAGAGGGAAGGAGGATGGGTTATGGCCAAATGTGAGTGCCTGCCCACTCCCTGCCCAGATCCCGCCTCGTTCCTTCCGCCCCCTCTCCCATTCCTCCTACAACCTGCCTCCACCACTGCCTTACCTAGTGCCAGCACAGTGTCTTTGCCACCAGTGAGCGCGCGGCCACCAGGGACTGTGCTGGTGGCCTTGTTGTGCTGACCAGTGGTGTCGGCGAGTGCGACAATGTTGTGTGATGTACACCAGGTCCAGGCACTTCTGCCTGGATTCTGTCGCTTCCAACTGTGGAACGCACATTTCACTGGTGGCATGTTTCGGATAGGATTGGGCTGTTAATATTTCCTTTCATCTGTGTACATGCTGTCTTTCTTATTCCTTTATTTAATCGTTCATTCAGTTTTTGTTGACTGATTCCAGGCTGCTATCCAGAGTATGTTCACTTAAACCAGTTTGGTACCAATGAAGTCAGTGGATCTACACACTTCAAACATGCATGTGGGATTCAGGGGCTTGAAATTTGCCTGGCCCCAGATTTAGGGCTTAATGTGATTGGCTGCTGATGGAGATGAAATGCTAGATGACCTTTGATCAGACCCACCAAGGCAATTCTTATGATCTTAATTTGAAGGTGCAAAAGGAAGGAGAAAAGAAACCCTGAACAAATCCATGGGTTCAAGAAATAACAAATGTATTAGATTCAAAAATCCAATGCATATGTCTTTCTTCTTCTTCAAGTCTCGTTGATCTAACTGATTCTAGTCATCAGTTGAATGATTAGCAATAGAGTGTAATTCAACATGAGCTATTTCCGTCCACGTATTGGACTTGTGTTAGATGATCACAAGCTAGGGTGATCTGTGTTGGAAAAAAACCCCAAGAATTCACCTTAATAAATTTGGCTTTGGCATGACATGGGCATGACACTGAAACCATCTGGCAAGGCGTTAACATGATTTAATTAACTACCCTTTGTCCTTTCACTGCAGTAGCACTCTGGGGTGCCTTCTTCGTAATAAGCACTCTCTCCTAAAATGTTAATAACTATCTGAATGGCATATTCATTAAGGAACCCTGAAAACTTTTTCGCTTACCAATGTAATTGTGCCCAAAGTCATCCATTAAAGCAAAGTTCAGAAGATGTAATGTGACTGTTCATGGCAGAGACTTGAGAGTGTGTAACCTTCGCACCCACAAACGAAAGCAAAGTCATTAGAAGACTTTATCTGACTTGCACAGGGAAATTGATGCACGGATTCTTGTGCAGTGGGCTATGCTGCACATGCAGGAGGGGGAGGGAGGACATGAAAAGGAACCATGATATTGTTAAAAACAATCAAACGTTTTCTTCGTGGCTTGTTACAATGTAAAGCGATCTCGGATATCCGGGTTTAAAAGCCATGTAAAAATGATAAAAACACATCAAAACAAGTCTAAAAATCAATGTTTAAAAATGTTTTAAGAGATTAAAAACAATCTTAAAAATAGTCTTTAAAAACAAGTCAAGTATTCATACAATCACTACGTTTCATCTGCAGTCTGCGGACACCTTTAGGTGAACAGCAAAACAGACTGCAAGGTGTTAACATAGAAAGCCAGATGAGTGCGTACATGATATTGTTCTTGCATCATTGTTTGGTCATCATGTAGTATCTCTCATCTTGCACTTCCTTTGAAATAGGCTGGCATTTATTTTCATCCTCTTGAAGTTTCTTCTCAGAACTTTCATTCTAGAACAGGGGTGGCCAACTTTTCAACATGAATGCTCCTGGCCCTTTAATGGTTGTATAGGTGAGGGCATTTCAGCAGGCGCAGCTGCTTTAGCAGCACCATCAGCACTTGCAGCTGTCAAGATCCTGTCTTCTACACAACTCTTAAGAACACAGAGGCCCTAATGGTAGAATGATGGCCACCCCTGTTCTAGAAGGACCAAGCTTGTAGTTATGCCTAAAATTAGTTTCTCTATTCCCTTCCTGCAGCCTTTCCCCTTGCACTTCATTACCGTTGGGATGCCCTTTGATCCGACATCCTACTATCAATTTGTGCTCCCTTTCCTTTGGCCTTGTTCCCTTTTCCTTTCCTTACCTTACCAGTGTACTGTGTCTTGCCTTACTTTAGACTGTAAGCCTGTGCACACAGCACCTGTTTTCTTTTTCATGTTCATCATCGCAACGTTAGGCACTTTATAAATACAGAAATACAAGTATTTCTGTTCAACTCTTCTGAATCAGGTTCATAACAGATTAGGAGCTTTTCATCTCTCACAAAAGACCCCCAAATGGAGTAGTATACCAATCTGCATGTTCTACTTTATGTTCTGTAGCGCAAGGAGTTCATCCTAAAGCACCAGAGAAATTCACACTTCCAGTTCTGAATGAGCTCTCATATAGAGCTTTCTCTCCAAGAAATGTTACTAATCTTATGACATTCTTTTCACTTCCCTTGATGTTCCTGCCAAGCATAGACATTCAAATTTGCTTTAGGCAATACTTAATGCAGTTCAGTTCCCTCCTTTTATGATACCTGTCACCAGAACATGACTGCATGATGACCTATGACGCAGTCATGTAGCAAGAGTGACAAAAACCAGTGCTTGCTTCCAGACATGGTGTTCCCCACCTTCCCAAAGCCTTCCAATCGAATATGGCCCATTCCCTTCTAGCATGTCTTAGGAGATTCTTAATGGCGCAAATCCGAAAGCACAAGTAGCTTCAGAACTCCTCTCTCTGGCCTAAATGCCTCCTGTGATTACATCTGGAATGTGCTGAGACAGCAATGGCTTGATATGCAATTGACCAGATCAACGGATTGAAAAATGGCAATTTGTGCACCCTTGGTCTTGATTTACAACACATGTAAGAACTGAGCTAGGGAGAATTCAAAGAACCGTCCATTGCTTTACCCAACTCCAGCTTCTCCTGCATCTTTAAGGTAAAGGTGACCCCTGACAATTAAGTCCAGTCGTTAGAGAAACAGGTAGTACGGGTAACGCAGCCATATCTATGTAAAAAACACAGCAATCCGACTGAGGTTTAAAAACAATGACTATTTTATCTGGGTTTAATGATGTATTCCCGGACAAACAGAAATTATTAAGAAACCACGGCTGGACAAGTGAGCCCAACGTTTCGTGTCCTAATCTGGACACATCTTCTGGGGCAATCCAAAAAGGAATGAAAGATGTTATAGTTCTCGGCGTCTTGCTTCGTTGTTTTGAACTTCAGAAGTTAGGGAAACATGCTGTCAGTTGAACGGAAACCATTCCGGAACTCCTCTGTCAATCAAAGAGATCGATCCTGCAAAAACTCCTGCAAGTGATAGCTTGCAATTTTGTCCTTTAGACCTGGGGCTATTGTTCACTTAGAGACCCGGTGTCTATCAGTCACATAGTATCAACTCGCATTTTCTGTTATTATATTATTGCGAGCCTGTCCCTTCATAGGATGTTTACGTATGACAGGGAGCCAAATGCGATTGGCAAGATTCAATTCTTGCTGCCTATTCATCAGTAAGTGAGGTGGTTTTTTGCTAATCTCAAGAGCTTCCAAGTTCTTCAAAATCATTCCCTTGTTTTCTGTTCTTATAGAGCAGGTTTCTTTGAACAGTATAGAGTGTCTTGTGGTAAGAACATGTTCAGCCACCGCAGATTGTTCTGGGTGTTCCAGTCTTACCGAACCTTCATGTTCTTTTAATCCAGTGCTGATGGACCTCTGAGTCAATCCAACCTCTGCGGTGGCTGAACATGTTCTTACCACAGGACACTCTATACTGTTCAAAGAAACCTGCTCTATAAGAACAGAAAACAAGGGAATGATTTTGAAGAACTTGGAAGCTCTTGAGATTAGCAAAAAAACACCTCACTTACTGATGAATAGGCAGCAAGAATTGAATCTTGCCAATCGCATTTGGCTCCCTGTCATACGTAAACATCCTATGAAGGGACAGGCTCGCAATAATATAATAACAGAAAATGCGAGTTGATACTATGTGACTGATAGACACCGGATCTCTAAGTGAACAATAGCCCCAGGTCTAAAGGACAAAATTGCAAGCTATCACTTGCAGGAGTTTTTGCAGGATCGATCTCTTTGATTGACAGAGGAGTTCCGGAATGGTTTCTGTTCAACTGACAGCATGTTTCCCTAACTTCTGAAGTTCAAAACAACGAAGCAAGACGCCGAGAACTATAACATCTTTCATTCCTTTTTGGATTGCCCCAGAAGATGTGTCCAGATTAGGACACGAAACGTTGGGCTCACTTGTCCAGCCGTGGTTTCTTAATAATTTCTGTTTGTCCGGGAATACATCATTAAACCCAGATAAAATAGTCATTGTTTTTAAACCTCAGTCGGATTGCTGTGTTTTTTACATAGATATGGCTGCGTTACCCGTACTACCTGTTTCTCTAACTATATCTGCTGGCCATGAAAGCTTTCGAATGAAAAAGTCCAGTCGTGTCCGACTCTAGGGTGTGGTGCTCATCCCCATTACTTAGGGAGGCCATAACTTCACATACGGTAACTTTGAGGCTGGAAAGGGGGCAGTATCAGCAGAAGCAGTGCTGCTGCTATCCTATCCGCCTTCTAGGCCTCAATCCCCCAACTCGGGTCACTCAGACTTGCAACAGCAAAGTAGCTGGCACTTTGAGTAGACCCAGTGGGGCAGTGCGGGCTTACCTAGGGGCAAGGGAACAAATGTTCCCTTACCTCGAGGAGGCCTTCATGACTTGAAACTCCCCCTCAGAAAGCAGCACACGCCCTGTTGGAGTGGCTGCATCAACACACAGGGAGTTAGGTAGGATTGGGCTGCCCATCATGTTTGAACATAGGAAGTTGCCTTATACCAAGACAAAGCCTTGGACCACCTTACGGGAAGCCCAATCCTGCCTAAGACGCGGTGGCTGGCCTAAAGGGCCAGATGCTACATCCTAGGCCCATTGCGGCTGCGCCGGCATGGCCTGGGCTTACCTCAGGGAAAGGGGACATTCGTTCCCTTCCACTGGTGTAAGTGGCGCAGGCCACAATGGGCCTCCTTGGATGGACGCCAGCTCTGGAGCTGGCATTCATCCGGGGAGGCTATGTAAGGCCGGCTCAGGTTGGGAAAGGGCTCAGGATATCGACGAAACTCAGTGCTGATATTCCCACCCCCTCCCAGCCCAGGTTGGCTCCCTCGCCACCCCTGCCCAACCTCCCCCTGAGCCGATCAGCGCGGGACTCACCGGTGCCGCTTACTTCTGAGGAGTTACGAACGTGCTTTCCGGCACATTTGCGACTCCTTAGGCTGGTGGAGCGCTCACTCCGCCAACCTATAGTTCGGCAGGATTGCGCCATTAGTATTATCTACGTATTATCTATGTACGCTGAGTGGAAGAGGCTCCCCAGGGATCCAAGCAGGGACTTTTCCCAGCCCTACTTGGAGATGCCAAGGATAGGAACTGGGACCTTCTACTGCAAAGCAGGTCCTCTGTTGCTGGGGAAGGAGCTGTCATAATATCACATACTATAGAGAACCTTATTGCAAAATCATACATATTTCATAATAATTACATGTATAATCTCAATCAAATGTTCAAGAAGAACCCAGAGAAACATTCCACACTCAATAGAGCAGTCCATTTTCTTTTAAGCTGTTTTCATTCCAGAATCTGAGTAATAATAAGCTAACAAGCACATCTGTTTCTGCTCAGACAGGTAGGCCACGGTATACTTATCTGCACATTCCATAGTTTGCAAAATCAGGTATGTTAATCAAACACTTAAATATTTTTACCTCATTAACCCTTTCTTAACATTTATTCCAACAAAAGCAACTGTTCTGAGTTGTGTGTTATGTGTTCTCTCATGGTTTTGTTCTCCCCTTGAAAGATTCCCAAAATGGGGGTGCTGTGTGTGTGTGTGTGTGTGTGTGTGTGTGTGTGTGTGTGTGTGTGTGTGTGTGTGTGCGTGTGTGTGTGTGTGTGTGTAGGTGATCTATTTCAAGAAAAGTGCTCTCCTGCATTTTTGGCTCAATGCTTAAGAACGCTGTATCGTTGCATAACAAATAATTTAGCAAGGGGCTGGGATTTCCGGGGAGTTTTGCGACATCAGGCTCAAGCTATTCTTACTACCCAGCTGGAACATCTCAGAGGGAAAATCACAGAAAATTGCCTGCAGTGCCACTGTTATGCCTAGATTGTCCCATAGTAACAATAGCCATAATAGCATTACCTGATCTTTCACCCACTGAGAATATTTCACTGGCAGACTCATTAGTTCCTATGGTAGAAAGCCCATTGTATTTGGCTCTTAAGGCAGGATGCTGATTAGAACAGGGAAAAGATGTTCTGATTCACTGGTTTTTTTCAAAGAGGCTGATCAGTTTCAAATGTCAACCCGCACAAGGGCTGCCTCTGAAAAAAGAAATATGGTGCACCACAGCCCACTGCAGCAATGGCGATGCTGATCATCATGTCTAGTACCAGGACTTGTGCCTAGGGGGCCAGTGGAACTGCTGCTGCCACCCAACACGATCGTCCTTATGCCATATCACAGCCTCTGGAGTGGGCACAGAAGAATGAAGAGGTGAGGGAAAAACTAGCCTTTGTACATGTGTGTGTGTGGGGAGGGAAGATGTTTGCATGCTGCAGTGATTAAGTTCATTGGCACTCATAAACCAGATTCACTTGCTAAAGCACAGCTCTGCCAAGCAGTTGTGAAAAAAGGATTGACTATAACCTACCCCCAGCTTGGGGAATAGTGATGTAGACTTGAGTCTATTGACTCATACTCGAGTCGGATTCAAGTTGTGTCGATGACTTGACTCGGCAATTGTAAAAGACTCGAAAGACTCGATTCAAGAATTGGAGCCCTTTACGACAAGTTTGAACTGAAACTACAGGATGTACTTTATGAATATTTTCAGACCTAGCAAAATATGCTCCCCACTTTTCAGTGGTTCTCTGAACCTCTTTGTGAAATGGTGCAAAACTGTTTGCGAGGGAGTAGATGGAAGGGAGGGGGAAGGGCCGGCCCAGCCATGAAGTGAACAACGTGGCTTGCATCAGCGGTGGATGGCAGGGGAAAAGGCAGACTCAGGGTGCTCCTCCTTCACTCCAAGGAAGACACGAGGAAAGGAGGTTAGGAAACAGCCACTTTCCTGGTTCCTTCCTTGTCACCCCTTTACATAAAACAGAAACTTCAGTGCATTCTAGGAGTTCCCAGCATGGAACACACTTCCTGTTTGTCTAATAACGCTGGAAGGAGCAAGGGACGTGACTATTTTTTTCACATGGAGGTGGGAGCAGATCCGGCATCTGCCCCTGGAGAAGAACAGTGCCTGCTGTGTACGTCAACGGGCTGGTGCTTCTTCCCCCCAATCCTATCACACTGGTGAAATAATCCAATTGTATCTATTTTCATTGGTGGCATTGTACCTATTTTCCAACAGGTACTGTAATGCAAATATCTGTAGTTATTAGCCACTGCCGTCTGCCATTGGTTGCCATATATTGTGCTTTTGTTGCTGGGGCTCAAGCTGTTGAGATGAGCATTGTGCCCAGCACAGTCAATTCATCTTGACTTAATTAAGACTCATCTTGAGAGTAAGCCACTCTCTGAGTTAAATGAAAAAATTCATTTTTAATTCTTATCGCATTTCAACCTCATTATAACTCGGGCAGGCTCAATAGGTTGTTGTTATCCTCATCATCATATACCACTTTCCAACAGAACTGTTTCCAAAGTGCTTTCCATTGCAAAAGAAAGGGAAAGGATGGTACCTTGTGCCCATGGGGCTCATCATCTAAGAAGAAACAGAAGGGAGACACCAGCATTGGGAGGGACACTATGCTGCTGGGATGAATAGGGACAGTTGCTCTCTCTCTCTCTCTCTCTCTCTCTCTCTCTCTCTCTCTCTCTCTCTCTCTCTCTCTCTCTCTCTCTCTCAGCTGAATATGAGAGACACCGCTTTAAAAGGTGCCTCTTTCTCCACTTAGCAGGGGTGACTAGGAGACCATGATTTCCCTAAGGCCTGGCAGCAGCACCCCTTGTGGCTAACCCGCGTTTTGAGCCTGTGTTTCCCACAGCCAAAGCCAGCATTCCATCCAGACACCCCACTGGTACTTTCTAGCTCTAGAGTCGGACCGCTCATAGTACGTCCCTTGTTCAAGCCTCGAGCGTGGTGCCAGAGGAGTACTATCAGTTCCAGAGCCTGACCCATTAAAATTCGTGGGGTGCAGCAAGCAAATGTTTGCAGGGACAAAGTTGTACTAGAGTCTGCTCTTGCCAGATTTGTGCTGTTGCCAAGGCTGAAATCACTGCTCACATGTGTTTTGAGTGTTCAAGGGCCCAGGGCATGACTGCATTCCGAGCAACTTGTGGAACACATTGCGCTGGTATCGGCATCTGGCGCCACTGCATTCTTTATAGGACACGGACCTCTGAGCATTCAAACTGCCTTAGGGGCAGCATGTGAAAACATTTGCTGTGGGGGCTGCCATGATGGGGAGTCGGATTGTAAGCCTCTTTGTTTTCCATGCAAAGTTCAGGGAGAGTTTTTTTCTAAAGCAGTTAATGCAGAACACTCTGAAGTTGTCTGTCTTGGGCAAAAAAAGACAACTACTGTCCAGAAGAGCAGGCATGACTTCAGTGCCGCTTGAGCAAATCTTTTGCAATGGAATGCTAATAGTTATTCAGGACAAGCAAAGCAACGACTAAATATTGCAGGATTTCGAGCCATAAAATGTGCATTTATTTTTAATGTTGGATGTGTCCCAGGAATTGGCGTTGCGTTGTCTAGCTGAGCATCAGGGTCATAGAACATTCTGATTAAAAGTCCAGTAACTCTTGTCCCAAAAACTGATTATATTATGATGATGAGTGCATTATTGTGAAGCCCTGACACTTGGCTTGAAAACAGTAATAAAACTACTAATGAATTCTGTGGAAGGAGGAATGAACTGCAGATATTTAGACATGGTTGTTAGCAAAATGGCCACATGAATGACAGGGGATGAAGGAAAGCACAAGGGTGAGGCACAGAGCTCTTCCAGATGCTTATTACAGGTCAGGGATAAACCTGTGAGCTGTGGGGTGTTGCATTATCTTGCACTCATCTCTCACCTGTGTCATCCATGCTGATGTAATCTGGGACACAATTTAGGCCCAGCATACTGTTAGGTTGCCATCAAGGTTGCAACTGAGGAACCTTGTGCTTCGGATGATGTGTGATTCAGATTAAATAAATCAGGTTTTATGAAGTGTTAAAACATCTACAACAAATTCTCTTAAACACACTGTGTGTGTGTGTGTGTGTGTGTGTGTGTGTGTGTGTGTGTGTGTGTGTGTGTGTGTGTGTGTGTGTGTGTGTGTGTGTGTGTGTGAAGCCTGTTGTGTCCTGGTATCAAGTGCGAGTCAATACACTCAAATCTACATCACTGGTTATCAGAGGGCGAGTTCACCAGTCTAAAAGGAGGGAAGGGAGGAAGAGTGACCTTTGGCTTAGCTGTATGTTTCCCTTGCATGAGAGGGGAAAAGAGCAGATAACATGGTTTTGTCTGCATAAAAGGAACAAAGATATGCCGCCCCTCTCCCTGGTTTTCTGCTTTCCTCCTTCTCCTCCTTAAGGAGGCTACAAAGATTTTGAAGCTCTGAAGTAGAAAACAGAGGAACAAAGTAGAAAACAGAAAGCCACTTCCACTTGGAGAGGAAGAGCAGTAGAGACATTATACTCTTCCCTTTTCAAGAAGGGTGTTTTCTGGCTTTAAGTAGGCTTACCAGATCGTCGACCGGGACGGAGCGATCTCCCCTTAAGGGGGCGGAGCATGGGGGGCCAGAACATGTCGCGTTCTGGCCCCCCGCGCTCCGCCCCCTTAAGGGGAGATCGCTCCGTCCTGGTCGACGATCTGGTAAGCCTAGCTTTAAGAAAGATCAGGAATTGTCCATGTTAGTTCAATTTCTGGAGAGGAATGATCTCATGGAAGCCCCCCCCCCCCCCCGCTGGATGGTTGAGGGGTGTTGGAAGCCATTTTGTAAAGAGATGCATTACAATTTCATTCCAAAGCTTTCATGGCCAGCTATCAATTGACAATGTTTAAGGAATACGGGAATTAAAGCCATGTAGTAAAAGAATCTTGAACTTTAATTGGAATAAAAATCACATTAAAATCCAAGGAACTGAGCCCAACGTTTCGTTCCAGCCCCGTGGAACCTCTTCATAGGAATCTCGAAAGATCATAGATGGTGCTGTCCTCAATTCATCATAGTAAATTTAAACCAAAAAACGCAGGGAAACCCCAGCGGTACAGAGCGGACAGAGCGGACAGGTACAGAAATGACAGGTCCGGAGCGAAGCGATAGCTGTCAGGCGAGCCATGCGGGCTCGTTTAGCACAGCTGGTGTTAATTGCTTCCTCTTCTTGTCTTCACTCTCCCTTTCTTTCCATGCTGGATAGTTCTGCTGTTACAGTGTCAGTGTCAGTTACAGTTCGTTCTACTGCTGCTGCAGTGTCAGTTGCAGTATCTCCACTGTCAGTCACCTCGGATTCCATTCCCCCTCCCAAGTCTGATTTCCCATGTAGGACAGGCAACCAAATCCGATTCGTGAATGTTAAATCTTGCTGACGATTCATCAGTGTTCCCATTCGTTTTTTACTTATTTCTAGAGCTTCCAGGTGGCGTAGTATTTTAAAATTGCTTTCCCTTTGCAGGCACACCGTTTTATCAAATTGGATCGTGTGCTTTTCTTTTAATGCATGTTCGGCATTGAAAATGCATGTAACTGACACTGACACTGTAACAGCAGAACTATCCAGCATGGAAAGAAAGGGAGAGTGAAGACAAGAAGAGGAAGCAATTGACACCAGCTGTGCTAAACGAGCCCGCATGGCTCGCCTGACAGCTATCGCTTCGCTCCGGACCTGTCATTTCTGTACCTGTCCGCTCTGTCCGCTCTGTACCGCTGGGGTTTCCCTGCGTTTTTTGGTTTAAATTTACTATGATGAATTGAGGACAGCACCATCTATGATCTTTCGAGATTCCTATGAAGAGGTTCCACGGGGCTGGAACGAAACGTTGGGCTCAGTTCCTTGGATTTTAATGTGATTTTTATTCCAATTAAAGTTCAAGATTCTTTTACTACATGGCTTTAATTCCCGTATTCCTTAAACATTGTCAATAGATGCATTACAACTTTGAAGTGATGTGGGTTTTTTTTTTAAACAATGAAGTTAAGGCCAGGATAATGGGAGCTCCTGCTGGTGCTGCTGCCTTAACCTTCACTAGCTTCAAATGCCTGGATTTGGAGGCAGGGGAAGAGGGGGTATTGGCATCTCAAATGATAGAGGTGAGCACAGGTCTGCTTACCTGCTTGAAGAAGGCTGCAAAAAGGCATGTGCTCACCCGGATCCTGCCTGTAAGCTTTCAAGCAGAGGCATTCACTTTTGTGAGTCCCCTTTCTCGAATGCTCACCACGTCTCTACTTTCAGCTTTATGCCATCTCCAGTCCTCTTTCCCACCGGGCCATAAGTCTTTCACCCATGGTTCCTTTAATCTGTTGTGCCAGGTCAACCCATTGCCAACTCTGTCTGTCTCCTTCAGGTATTTGACTCTTAGCCCTCTTCCCACTTAAGCTTTGCAACCGTTACTCAATATTGCTGATGCTTTTCCCTTGCTACTGTCAATATAGGTTGTGTTTCCATCCCTCGACTTCATGTAAACCCATCTTACTTCCTACTTAGCACCAGTGGCGTCCCTACAGTGGTGCGGGGTGCAGAATTCACCATGTGACACCTGGGGGGGGTGACACCACTAGTGGCCAAAATTGTGAAAACTTTGTCTTTATGACTAATACCATCATGTTATATATCATTTAATGCATACATTCATGCAGAATGCAATGAAACAGACAGTGGTGAATTATCTCTATTCTATCAAATGGTATGGCCACATAACTGGAAACAGAAAACACAACTGCCTTACGTAACAAAAAGTGGTATTCCTTTGCACCCATACACACTCTCTCTAAACACAATTCTAAACACTGAACTTTGGATTTTAATAGATTTCTATCTGCCTTGTTGAAACGTTTAAAAAAAGGAAAGACGCAAGTAAGATCGTATATTTGTTTTTATTCAAGTTTATTTTATTGTACATGGCTATGGCACCCGTAATACTTAGATCCTTGAAAACATTTTGAACTATCTATGGAACAAAATGACTTAATTGAATCAATGTTAAGGGCAAGTGTTTTGAAAGGGACAAGGGTGAATTCACTAGAGAGAGCTATGTTTTCTGTCTCAGTGGTTTGTTTCCTCTTGTAAATTACACAGGACAGTGATTTTTTTTTTCAGTGCCTTTCCCCTAAACCCCCACATTCAGTCGCCAGATTTCCACACTGTTTCATTTGATGATTTTGTGCTGGTTCTTCAAAAATAACCAGTGTGAAACCATAAGTTACTCTCTTTGGGATACAGATTCCACTGCAATACCTAAATCTACACCTTATTACTGCATAGGCTTTGAGGATTGTGCATCATTTGTGATCTGTGAATGACTCCATCAGGCCTCCCCGAAGCCCCCACAAGCCCCAGTAAGTTAAAAATATATTTCCCCTATTTTTAGCTCCATAAAACACATGCGTCCTATGGTCCACTGCATCTTATGGAGCGAAAAATACAGTATTAGAATAAATAAAGTTAATGGGGGTAACACCATGAGTTACTGGACCGGGTGACACCAACCCTAGTGACACCACTGACCAGGAATAATATGTAGAAATACATAGTCCTGCTTGATGGGCATCTATTGTAGAACCCAGCTCAGCCCAACCTTGTTTCTCCGTATTCACCTCTGGAATCCATCATGCGGGTGATGTGCTGAGCTCTCACATTGGGTGACACAAACCCTAATGACATCTTTGTTTAGGCTGCAAACATACATGCACAGTGCAATCCTACTAACTATCTGGAGGGTGGCCCACTTAAGCTTTGCAACCGTTTGCAACCGTATCCCCATTCCGGGCCGCTCTGGAGCGGCCTGGAGTTCTAACCAGGGAAAGGGGACATTCGTCCCCTTTCCCCCAGTATAAACCGGGGAAAGCCTGGTGGGCCTCCTCAGATTTCCACCAGCTATGGAAGTAGGAGGTAGGCCGTGTAATGGCTCCACTGGCCAGAATGGGGATGGGGATATGGCGGACGCCATCCCTGCCCCCTCCCGGGCCAGCATGGCCAATGGTCCCCCTCCTTCGCTGCCCAGACCGCCCATGCGGCCACAATGGATGCAGGGGATCCATTACCTTCCTCCAGCGGCGACATGGGTGATCCAGTGCCGGAGTAAGGGCTGCCAGCCTAGCGCCCACGGCCCTTACTCCCGAGTCATTGTGAGCGTACTTTATGGCACGTTTGCGATGGTTTCCAGCAGCGGAGCACTTGCTCCGCAGCCGGATAGTTCCGATGGATTGCGCTGTTAGGCTGTGCATATAATATTGTAATTTAAAGGTGTAGATTATGCAGGAGGCAGGACAATGATGCATGGGGTGGGGCGATATTGCATTGACCCACCCACTGCATGGGAGGAGGTCCATCATGGGGTCCATCACTGACCTCCCGCACTGGGTGGCGCAAACCCTAGGAACACCTCCACAACTGTTCTTCAATCTTGAATGCATAATTTCCTATTCCTAGGAAGTTTTTAATGGTTTTTTTTTTTTGCATCACTGGTTTTTAGAAGAACAGAATATTAGGTTTGGGAGTTGGTTGCTTTTGCTATAATGAGCATCCAGTGGGTATTGATTTGAATTCTTCTAAAGCAGTGCATTCTGAATCTGTCGTTTGCTCACAGAGTTCTGTCTGGCTTACAAAGATTTTTTTTGAAAAGTTTAGAAATGTAGAGAACATATATTGAAGATTTTGCACCATTACGAATAGGGAGCTAACTGGGGCTTAACCTCCGTTGCATGTGGGTCTCACTTTTGTGCTTGATGAAAAACACTGGCATATTTTGAGCTCATTGACCTGTTGTAAAAGGTTCATGTATCCTGTGGCTTTTAAATTACACATGTATCATCACGAACGTGCCTGAGCGGCCGCCAGTGGACCCAGATAAGGATACAGTGGGTGTGGGGGCAGTTTGGTGGGAGGGGGACGGGGGCCCATTGGTATAGCTGGCCCAGGAGGGGGTGGGGGATGGCCTTGGCTATATCCTGGTCCCCGCAGGGCGGCTGGGCCATTACACGGCCTCCCCCGACTTCTGCCAGCAATTATGCTGGTGGAAATCCGAGGAGGCTGGTCGGGCCTGCTGGCATTTACACCCGGGGAAGGGGACAAGTGTCCCCTTCCCGAGTAGACCTCCGGCCTGATGGCAGCCTGGCTGCTGGTGCACAGTATCTGGCAGTCGACCTGCTCCATCGGCCGGCTCCTTAGGCAGGATTGTGCTCATATTGTCTGTACTCTTCTTAGGGAAATTCTGCCCTGTTTTTGGTGCACGTCATATGGTCTTCTGGTGGTGATCATGGCAGGTTTTATTACATCACTGATTTTAATAGCCAGTGCTATCGTCACTGCTACCACAATAGTCCTGTGCACATTTGAGCTGATGATACACATGGTAACTACATTTAAATGTAATGGGGGGCAAATAACGCTTACATGGGTAAATGCTTTTCCCATGGCCCATGTCACAACTAAGTGAGTGTTCAGTGAATTTGCTAGATTGCTTGAGAGCAAAGAGGGAAAATGAAATGGATTTACAAGCAATGCAGAACAGCTGAGCACCTTTGCCTGAGATTCCCCCAGAGCTACTCTTTTGCAGATTACAATAAGGAAGAGATGTTCTCCGTAGAGTGTGAGGCATCAAGATCAAATGTGTTGGAACAGGCTGGTGATTTAGGCTTCAGAAAGTGAGCATTCTGAAGAAACTTTGAAATGTTTACAGAGTTACTAGCAGATATGACTATAGTGTGAGTTCTTCCAAAACCAGACTGGGTACACAACAGTCCATCATTGCCTTTTTAATGGTCCACCTAGAGTGTGTTGAAACAGACAGATTCATATAGACCCTGAATGATTTCACCCCAATGGTGAATAATCCTCCCTAAAGCTTTATTTATTTTGAAAATGTATTTATTTAGGATATTTATATGTTTTTCAACAATGAAAACTCACAAAGGAGTTTACATAGCAAAAGAATAAGAAGATGGTTTCCTGTCCCAAAGGTGATCAAAATCTAAAAACAGCCACAGGGGGAGATATTATGCTGGGAGGAATAGAGACAGTTGCTCTCCCCCTGCTAAATACAGCAGAAAATACTGTTTCTGGCCGCCACCCCTCACACCTCCTTGGGCGACGGCACGCGCAAAAGGGCCTTCTCTGATGATCTAAGGAGACGAGCCAATATAGAAGTAGGCGGTCTCTCAAATATCCTGGCCCCAATGGCCCAAAGATCATTCCTTTGTAAAATTGGATTGTCATATTGTGCATCATATTTAAAAAGATACCATTTTTGTTCTTTAGTTCAATAAAATCAAATACCACTTTTGGCCTTTTTAAAAATCACATTTTTTTTAAAAAAATACTAACAATGCCTGTTTTGTAGATTGGGACTTCTTCAGTATGGATCATGTCCTCTTTACACATTTGTGACAGGCTTCTGTGTGATCCAGCTCTCAAGCTGAGATTGATTTTTGCAGGTTCATTGTAGAACTGATAAAAGAGTTCTCTACTTGTACCCAGCTTGCAAATTCAAGGTGAAAAACAAAAAAAAAATTCTTGCCTGCTGCAATATCACTAATATTGATAATTATGGAATGTAATTAGCAAGCTCAGAAGCATGGACCAAAAATGAATGTTCTCTGGATGTAGAACTGCTGCACTGTCTCAGACAACTGTACTGAATTTACAACCCAATCCTATTCCCCCCCCCCGCTGATGCAACAACACCAAAATGGCTACCGCTGCATTCTGTGGAGGGGCAGTTGCGGAGGTCTCCTCTGGGTAAGTCTCTGCAGTGCAGAGGGGTCTACTCGGACATGCACTAGTGAATTCGCTGGCGCAGGTCCACATGGACCTTCACTGCAGGATTGGGTCTGGGAAGAGGGCTAGGATTCAGCAGCCACCGCTGCCACCAAACCCACCCCCTTACCGGACCCAATCTGCCCATTCTCTGCCCGTCGCCTCCCCATTCTGCCCTCCCCTGCCCTATTCCACCCTCCCCCATTCTGTCCCACTTCCCTCGCCAACGTACCTGCCTCGGCGTGTCCAAGGGGTTTGTTGGTGCGTATGGGAAGGCTTTGGCCTTCTTACCAGCGCTCCAGCAGAGTGTACCTCTGTGCGCTGTTGGGGTGTTTTTTACAACTGCCGTAAGGCAGTCAGCGCTGGTGGAACACTCATTCCATCAGCAGGGCAGGATTGGCCTGTTAGATGCAAATAGATACAAACAAATTGACACAATGATTAAGATTTGCCAAAGGGTATGGATAAGTTGGGTTGCCCAGAGGGGACCCCGTCTCCAAAATTTTGAAGGGGCACCTTCAGGTCTGTAAAATCTGCTGGGAAGACAGGATGGAGATGTACTGAATGGAGGCCCAACAAGCATACCTCAGCTTCCCTCCCCAACCCAAAACCGGAGGGCTTGGAAGGGGGGGGGGAATTCTCCAGATGCATCATGTAATACCACTGAAATATGAAGCTACCCTGTTCTCCTTGGAATGACATTCACTGGGCCAGGAAGTGCAGTGCCCTGAGAAGGGTAATCTGTTGCGCATGCCAGCACATGCACACCCAATATGCACATTATAGGTGCCCTGGATGGTTTTTCCCATACAAAAATAATATAAAATTGGTGCATGTGGAATGTGCTGTTTTCACAACAGTTTCTTTCCTCAGGTCAATCAGTCCCACAAGATGAACTTTAATTAATTTTGGGAAACCATTTTGCTTGGAATCAGAGAGGGAGCCCATTTTTGCAAAACGTGGTGTCCTCGGGGGGGGGGGGACGACGACACACACTCAGTTTCCTTAGTTGAAGAACAGAACTGCAGAATGAATTTGGGGGAAAAGCTCCCCTTTGAAAGTTGGGGTGGGGAATCACATTATATGCCCGAGCCAGGAAGTGTCCTGCCCTTAGATGAGCAAAGCTTGAGGTGGAAAGTCCTGCTCCTTTCAGTGCGCAAGTGCTCCTGGGATTTCTGCTGACACACAGGAAGTCTGCTGGAGGATGATTGGCAGCATGGGAGGAAGGACTGGAGTAGCTTGTGCCACGAAGAAAGCTCTGGATTGCACTGAACATGTGGTTGCAAATCCCACGTGAGTTGAGACTCGTGGATGTGATTCACGGATGCATTTTCCCATGGAACAGCTGCACGTTTGGAGCAGGTCTAAGGAAAGGAGGGTTTTCAGCTTCATTTCCTTGGGTGTAAGAGGACATAAAGGATGGCAAGCAGGAATGTACTTGACCAAACTTTCTCTCTTTGAACTAATCATTCATGAATCACTGAACACGCGGCTCACTCCTATCCTTCTCAAGCAGTAATTTTGCTCTCATTAGATCTCATTCGTTATTCATTCCTAATGAAGTGTTTGCTCAAACTGCAGTCCTCTTCGCCTCCGCCATAAGCACCAATTCTCAGTATGGCACTCTTGGGTTTTTATCTCTAAATGCACTGAACCTTATTACAAACCACACTGCTGTGATTTGTTTTGCATTATTTATTTACAAAAATCCTATCACCATTGTCCATTTTGTTAAATAGAGGGTGACACATTCAACAGCCATAAAAAAACAGCTTTCAATAAAGGAAGAAAAAGCAGCAGATTAGTTTGATAATTTATTTTCATGAGAACCAGATGGGAGCACTTTTAATCAGATTGATTTGACAGTTATGGCAAAGATGGAATAATACATAACCCCATAAATATCATGGCTTAATAATTTGACCAGACTGACGGCTACAGACTTAGCTAGATGCCGAAACAATTTCAGAAGAGGACTGTGATTTTGCACTGGAACTCCCCAGAAAGATGGGCCTCCAAACCCTTCCTGATTTACACCCTGAGATCCTTTGAGGAGCGACAGAGTTTGGGCCCAATCCTACCCAATTTCCAATTTCACTGATACAGCTATGGGGCATGCACTGCATTCTGTGTGTGTGTGGGGGGCAGTCATGGAGGCCTCCCCAAGGTAAGGGAACGTCTGTTCCCTTACCTCGGAGCTGCATTGCAGCTGCATTGGTGCTGGAAAGTTGGATAGGGTTGGACCCTAAGTTTGCTGTCAATGATTGTGTAGTATGCCCACCTAATAATTTGTCATCGCCTTACATTGTAATAAAAGGTTTCATGAACAGAGACAGACAATAATTAATTGGCCCAAAGTGTAAAGCCCTCCATAGTTTTCTCCTGTGGATCTTTCTGTCTTCCTGAAAGCTGCCATCACAATTTTTTTTTTGCAGCTCTCCAATTTTTTCCTGTTCGTTGTTTGTCATTTAAAGGACTTAATGGCTATTTGATATTATTCTGGGTTATTTCTAACCAGTTTCCTGATATCGTTCCAAAGACCTGGCTAGTGGTATTACACTGTGCTGGCCTGTTGTCAGTGCTACATTATAAGAACAGACCCAACTACCTATTGTGTTATCACTATTGTCAGCCAGTATGTATGGATTTTTTGCTATTACACCTTGCTTGCGTATCTGATGGAGGTGTCAGGCTCGCATAGAAAAATGCTGCAACTGATTCAAGCATATAATTTTGATGTGTAGCATTTGTATTGTACTTTCAAGCATTCAAAGCACTTCACATGTATTATCCTTACAATGACCCTGTATAAGGTGAGTATTATTATCCCGTATATTATCCCATGAGAGAAGGAGATAGAAAAAGCAATGACTGCCTAGTCTCCTGTTGAATCAGTCATCATGTGCATGTTCTTGGGTGATCTGGCAACCTTATATAGCCCAATCCTATCTCCTGCTGCCACTATAGCATGCAGCTGCGGGCTGCGGCAACGGAGCACGCACTGCATGCAGTGGAGGGGGGGCGATAAGAAGGCCAACCAAAGGTAAGTAAAAAACCTACCTCTGGGTAGGTCTTCTGCCAAAACAGCTGGCATATGTCACAGGAGAGGAAGGGGGTGGGGCAGGTTGAAAAATGGGGGATAGGTTCCACCATGTGCCTTTGCTGTCAAGATCTACCCCTCCAGACCGATCCCTGACCCCTGCCCTCCCCCTCCTTGAATGCCCCTCAAACACCCCTCCTGCCGCCAACTTACCGACACCGGTGCAGCCTCTGGGATCCACTGGCACCTGCATTGCACCTCTGGCCATTTTCACCAGTGGCCCAGAAGTGTGTGATGGTACCCTGATGTTTGTGCCTTGCACTGCAGGAGCGTTTGTTTCAGCAACACAAGACCCGGATAAGATTGGGCTGTTAAAGGACTGACTTTTTTCTGAGGCTTGCACTAGTGAAGTCAGTTCTTTATTGAACCAGTACTGGCTTTCTGGCAGTCTTCTTACCTTGGCATTTCTTGACAGACATCACAAGTGACATCATTTCTCCCTTGAAGCGTAGTATTATTTGAAATGGCAAGTTTCAGCTTGTTACTTACTTGTGAATAGGCACCAGAGGATAACATTTCAAAAAGCAGGGAAGAAAACACCTCCAAATAAGTACATCAGCCTGTGAATAGGACCCACCAGCCTGCCATCTGATTCTGTACCACATTCGTTCCTCATTGTGTTTCTCATTCCTCATTCTTTGCTGATCTCTTATGCCCTTGTTCTTTGTTGATGTCTCCATGTGTGTACCATGTTTCATCATTGATCTTGAACTGTTTGTGACTGTGTGCTGCTCTGAGAGCTTCTGCCACTAACAAGGACCAGAAATGAACAAGGAAATGAATATGTACTGCAAGTATGCAAAGAGCAGCAGAGGCAAAACGAAGAACAATGAGAGCCAATGCAGGACATGAGCAAACAATGCAGCAAGAAGTGCTCTCGTGCCAGGAAGTAATAGTTTGGGGATGTTCTTTCTTTCTCATACATACATATACATATACATATACACATACATATACACATACTCTTTCAGTGAACTAAGGAGGTTAAAACAATTTTGCCCCTTTTGAAAGATTAAAAAAAAAATGCAAAGCCAAAAACTACAGCTGGATAAATAAAAAACAGCCCAGGCAGATGGTATAATAACAAACTTCTGGCAGATCTTGTGGCAGACAATATTCTTGCATATTTTATTTCCCAGTACTGTATACCACTAGATCAGATCACACCAGTGAATGCTCATGTGGAAATAAAAACACAAAGGGTGATTGAATGCACTCTCTGTGTGTTCTCAGGGTATCGCAGTTCCAGAAACACTTGCACTAAACCGCAGGGTGTTTATTCACACACTATTTCATCACCTTTCATATTCTGCACTTTTTTCTAGAGGAATGGGTGAGCCAGGTGAGCTCTGCTATAATCTCCAGGAGATATTGGTTCAAGTTCATAGTAAGTGACCTGCTGGCAAATCACATCCACAGATGCTAGTCATATCACAGTCCTCTGAAGTTGGGCTCAGCCCTGAAGAGTGTGGCCTTCAGGCATCTATATTCAGCCCAGAGGCTTCCAATTGCTGATCCTATTCTATGTGCTATTGCTTAGTTTAAGAGCCATTTTACATATTATGCACTAAGAAATGTACACGACAGTGAACCTCACTATATGATGGCAATCCGTTCTGGAGACTGTGACACCATCATATTATGAAAATATTGTAATGTGAATCTAATTAAAATGCATTGTTTTTTGGTAATTCTTTCCAAGACCCCAACTTCTGCCACTATTTCCCTCTCTAAAAAGTGATTTAAAAGGTGCTGGCTGAAAAGCAACTTCAAAGACTTTGCCTTCCGTCTCCACTTCCCTCAAACACACAGAGCCACCACTACAGGCTGGTAGGAGCTGCATAAAGGGTCTCCATTTCCCTCCCCCTCAATCCTTCCCTCAACACACACACAGTCACTACGTTAAAAAGAGCTGAGAGCTCCTTCAAAGCCTTATCTTTGCATTTGCCTTTGAGCCCACTCCTTCCGTCAAACACACAAAGCCACAATGTTAAACACACTGCTCTTGGCTGAGATGCTACTAAATGCTTGCAGTCGCTGATTGCAGTCAGCTTGCAGTCTATCACCCACAGGGTTCTATTGGAGGCAATCATAAGTCCATCATAGTGAATAACCTATTGTATAGTAAGTCTTGTTTTGCCACAGAGATTGTAAAGTGATCTGATCGTATTGTGAGCCCATTGTAAAGTGGATACCTACTGTATAATAATAATAACAACAATAACAATAATAATAACCAGCATTTATATACTGCCTTTTCTTTGGTCATCGGATTTCTCCACAGGCAGGCTTTCTAAACCCCAAATGGTTTTTACAATACAATATGTTCCAATCTTTCATGGAACCCTTCATTCTAGATGGTTTCTTTCACAGTCAAGCTTCTCACTGGTGTCCGTCTCATCACGCTTCAGCTGACAGGCAACCTGGACTCCCACTCAAGGGCAGCTGCAGCTTCTCTCCCTCACAGAGACTCTGCAGCTTATCAGTGGCGTGCCGGCAGCTCTCCAACAGGCTGCCGTCCATATTCATGAGGTACATTGTCATGTTTTAAGTGGCTACATGCTCT
Organism: Plestiodon gilberti rubricaudatus; assembly: GCA_026170595.1. Classification (NCBI taxonomy): domain Eukaryota; kingdom Metazoa; phylum Chordata; class Lepidosauria; order Squamata; family Scincidae; genus Plestiodon; species Plestiodon gilberti. The sequence goes on from JANXHW010000001.1 coordinate 117,246,553, forward strand.
ACTTACTGCACAATCCTGTGTATCTTCTGCGCCTACGTGCTGCCCCGGCGCTGGGTGTCGTGAAAGTACCGTAATGCATTTGCAGGACACCCAGCGAGTAAGGGATGCCAGTGCTGCGGCCAGCGGCCCTTACCCGGTCGTTCCCCTGGAACTGCGCCCGTAGGAGCAGGTAAGGCCTACACTGGCCAGGGCAGGTGGAGGGGAGGGCGGACTGGGCGGACAGGGAGGGCGGCCATTGGCCGCCCCTGGGCCTGAAGAGGGCAGGGATATCAGTGGCAAGATCCACCATATCCCAAGCCCTCTCTAGGCCTGGTGTGGCCTTACCCGAGCGGTGCGAATGTGGGCCTCCCGTTGCTTACACTGGGGGAGGGGGACGATCGTCCCCTTCTCCCGAGTTGTTCCCGGGCTGCCTCGAGGCAGCCTGGGAACTCGATAGAATACGGCAGCCGTCCATTTAGGCCGGCCGCTGTATCCTACACAAGATTGGGCTTGCCCATCTTTTTTCCTTATTAAGCAATATAAGGGGAGGGGGCAGAAACAGGCAAAAGTTGGCAGACTGGAAAAAAGTTATAATGTTTGCAGTTTGTAACCGTCCTGAGATGGAATGCAGGAGGACCAAATGAGATTTACTTCTGCAATGTGCAGGACAGATCTCACTTGGCACTGAGGGCCACTGGAACAAAGAAACAAAAATGACTGTTTTCCCGCCACCCTTGTTAAATATATTTATAAAATCTAGAAGTTATTCTGCTCTGTCTTTAACATTCACTGCTAAATAATCACAGCCCCTGTTTCCAGGTCAGAGATGCAGCCGCCGGAATACCTTCCCCTTCCCAAATTCCTGCTGCTGGTGCATGCAAAAGATGGCACTGGCAAATCATCTCCTTTGTTCCATTAAGGCCACTGGCAGCATCATAATCCTGAAGATGGTTGGATTTGTGTGAAGTGTACACTGGGAACCCCAATGGGCTTGAAATGCTCCCCTGGGTACCACCCCTAATCTAGCTGCCCTAGAAACAACGGCAGCATTCTGACACTTGAAGTGATGTATTTTAAAAGTATAGAAGACGATTCCTGGTTTCTACTGAAGTGTGGCTGTCTGATCTGACTGGAGCGGTATAACTGAAGTGCACTCTAATATTACCTTCTCCTTAGCCACATCACAGGGATTTAGCAGTGTAAAAACTGCTTTTCTCAGAGGAAAGGTGCTAGATACGTGTAAAAGGTGTTTTCCTGCTGTTTGTTCATTATCTCAGTGAGTCACTTGTATAATATGGGTTGTGATGTACTTTTGTGCTTTTTTTAAAGTCCCAAGGCAATCCTTCCTATTGTAAGAAGCTGAGATGGGTTTGAGTGTCTCTGTGTGTGAGAGCATGCAAGTGATTGGTTCTTTGTTTATCTGGCTTGATACAATGCCGGTCTGTCTAATTACAACCATACAGTATATGCTATTACAGGTTGATTACCCCTTATCCAGACATCCGAAATCTAGACTATTCCAAAATCCAGACATTTTGGGCTATGATTAAAAAAAACACACTCTTTCCCACCACCTGGCTGTCATAGCGCAAGGCATGCTGGGGCACAACATTATTAAAAAATATTGTATAAAATTACCTTCAGGCTATGTGTATAAGGTGTATATGAGACATAAATGAATTTCGTGTTTAGACTTGGGTCCCATCCCCAAGAGATCTCATTATATTTATTCAAATATTCCAAAATCCAGACAAATCCAAAATCCAGACAACGTCCTGACCCAAGCAGTCCAGATAAGGGATACTCAACATGTATTAGATCAGGTTAATCCTTGGGTGACGCAGTGTCAATCTAGAATATATTTTGATAGCCTTTGGGTTTTTCCCCCCAGCCCTTTAATTCTTTATAACCAAGGGATTTTGTCATTTAATTACACCAGAACTGTGCGGGCCTCATAAAACCTATGCTTCAGGGTCAATCAACTTCCCAATACCAGTTCCAGTACTAGACAAACAAAGCAGAGGAGCTTCAAGCACCTGGGCTGACCACTGTTGGAAACAGGATGCTGCACTATTCTTGCATGAGTAAACTTACGAAGACCATCCCTTTCTGAATCCGCTGCCTACCTGCACCACGTTGCTACTTTTCCAGCAGGAGCAAACTGCATCCATTTGGCCTGCTGCATCTAAGATGACTTCATTCCAAAATACGGTCTCCTGTGTGATATGGACAACAGTTTGATGCCCTGCCTGCCCATCATTCCATGCAAGGCAAGTTTCTTTCTTTCTTCGTTTGCTTTCCTTGTTATAATCGATGTGCTGTTCTGGCAGATGTTTTATTGCCAGGATATTTTTCCCCTCCAAGTGAGCGCTACTAAGTGATACTAGGAAGCTTTGATGGCATCGTCCTGATTGAAGAGGAGCCTTCTGGCACATTGGAAAAAGACTTGTGATATGTATGCTGCTGAGTTATAATAGGGACACCACTGCTCAACCTCCTGTTTGGGCTGAGCTCCATTTCTCAGCTTCCCATATGGCTGGGAGAGCGACGCGTTTCATGGACCAATGCCTACCTTTGGAGAAAGAGAAGCCGTAAACTGAAGACCTCGCCACCCCCCCGCAGGAAAAGCCGCAGCCATTTGTCTTTCTTCACGAGAACTCAGACCCATTTATTTTCTTTTTTTCCCTCTCACCCATTGTCTTTGATTGTCTGTCCCTGGATGCCTTCTCACTCCAGGTGGTGTTTCCCTCGAAGCAGATAAGTTAAAATCTAAAGTACCAAAATGTGCGGCACCCTCATTCCCTGAAGTACTCGTCTGCCTAGTGTGCCAACATCTGTGTCACCTGCTGTGTCGTGAAATGGCTGGAGTGAAATGGTCCTGTTTTCTTCCGGATCGTATTGAACCGTTTCCTCACAAAGGGAATGGTTGTGCTCCAACCAAAGAGACAACAGGTTCCAATACTTGCTGAGCCAGAGGCATGCTTTATCGTGCGGCTTCATACAATGGTAACTCAAAGGTTTACAAAACCTGATATGCATGTTGAAATGCACACAAAGTGCAGATCCATACTAGGTTCAGGCTGGGGTTAACTGAGCTGATTACTTCATTCTTGAAGTGCACCGCTGATATGTATTTCATTTAGAACCGGACTTTTTCCATCTTAGAACTCAAGCTGGTATACATAGTAGGCAGCTTCTGAGCCAAGCCTACTTTCGGTTCCCTGGCAGTCTGCCTTCCAGCCAACGATCAGACCCAGATCTTCTCAGCTTCAGCAGCATTGTCTCATTGAGGGCCTTCAGCCTACATTTGATCTCAGGACTATGTGTGTAGTGTTAAAAGAATGGTGCACTCTTAATACCCTGATGACATGTAGTCCTGATTGTAGCATCTTGTAAGTATATCTGTCTCATTACGCTGATGGGCAGCCCGATCCTGCTTAAATATCCGGTGAGCAGCCCAGGCCACCCACCGGATCCTATCCTCGTTTCCTGGGGTCTCCTCGGGGGAAGGGGATGTCGGAGGAAGAGGCGGAAGTTGGAGGAGGCCGTGTAATGGCGGATCCAGACTGGGAAAGGGACGGGGATATGGCGCCCACAATCCCTGCCCCCTGGGCCAGCTCAGCCTCCCTCATTGCCCGGACCACCCCTGCCGGGGGATTACTTACCTTCTCCGGTGGCCGCTTGAGCGATCTGGCGGCGGGATGACGTAATCTAAAGTCATCGCAAACATGCTTTATTTATTTTATTTTATTTTATTTAAAGAATTTTTACCCTGCCTTTCTCCCAATAAGGGTAATCAAGGCGGTTTACAATTAAAACACGTTAAAATACATAATAAAATACAATACAATAAAAACAAGTATTTAAAACAATTAAAACAAACAAATCCAGTGGGGCACCTTATTGCATTTATTAAAAAAGCCAGCCCACCGTGTCAGCCATCGAACGTCAACCTGAATAAAAACGTCTTGAGGCCCCGCCGAAAGGTCTCTAAGGAGGGAGCTGTTCTTAATTTCAGGGGGAGGGAATTCCATAGTTGGGGCGCCACCGCCGAGAAGGCCTTATTCCTCGCTGCCGTCCCACTCACCTCCATCAATGGCGGCCTGGTGAACAGGGCCCCCCCCCATGACCTCAGAGTATGGGTCAGATTATAAGGAAAGAGGCAGTCCCTCAAATACCCTGGTCCCAAGGCGTAAAGGGCTTTAAAAGTCAAAACTAGCACTTTGAATTGTGCCCGGAAATGAACCAGCAGCCAGTGTAGCCGCTGAAGCAACGGCCCAACTGAGTCAAACCGACAAGCCCCGGCAAGTGATGGAGTGATACAGCATTCGCGGTTTCTAGGTGTTCTTATGTTTCCGAAGTTGCCGTATACATTGGGCCTTCTGTATCCGCGACTTCAGCATCCGCAGGATTGACTCAGATTTGTGGATGCTTCACAAATAAGGGGGCCAAAGTGCAAGGGCTTTAAAAAGAAAAAAAAATACATTGTGTTTTCCTTACCTTTTTGCTGCAAACCGCTTTGTTTCCTGGCTTGTCGAAGGTGAAAAGGCTGAACAATGAAAAAATGGGGGTGGGGTTTTGATGTAAGAGTATAAGAAAAATAGCTTACTCTGCAATCAGGCAGGATATAAGTAAATATAAGAATTAATTTTAGTATATATGTTAGTGGCTAATCCGGATCTTTTCTGTGAATCTGTATTTTCTAAAAACAGGGGGGGGGATAAAAACAAGGCATTGATCAACTAGCACAAGGAAAGAAGGGTGGGGTTGGCAAGTGGAAATAAAGTGAACCCCCTGATGTATCTTCTCTGCATACGTTGCCTACCCTGTTTACTCTCCCTGACCAGGATCTTGGTTCTGGCACCCACACGTGCAGCAGATCTGGGCAAACACAAAAAAGGGGTATAACCTGTGGACATTAACCAGGCTTCACCCTTGAGATTGGGTATGGGGTGGGGTGTGTGACCTGAGCTCCTGAATTGCCCATTCTTGGAAATAAAGTGGTCTCTGTGGTCCAATGAGCTGGCTCACAGCCAAGTTTACTTGTTCACAGGTCCAATGAGGAAGGAGAAGATGCTCAACAATAAACAACAGTGAGGTTAATAATGGCTACGGCATCTGGGTGATTCCGCAGCCTTTTCAAGATGTAGAATCCTCACAGAAGCCTCTGTGAGGCTCAAAAGGTCTAAACCAAATGAAAAGATGGGGGAAATCAGGGTTTTTCACCACAGCTCCCATCTGCATCTCCTTTTAAAAAAGACCTTTAGACCCGTTTATTACAGGGTTGTAACAGCTGTGAATAACGTTATGCAGTATGAGAAGCCACAACAAGCGCACTCTGATGTACAGTTCAATTATAAAGCTCAGATATTCAAGAATATTTTTTTTCAAACCTTGCAAAGCATCCTGAAGGAAACGTATCTACTGTATCTAATAAGGCTCTTCCTCTGCACTGTCATTACATTCTTTTTTTCCCCAAAAGCTTTTCCAATAAGAACACTCCAGATTATGCCCCCTTAGCTACCTCATCTGTTCAGTCAATAAGCAAAATTTTATTGCTTTTATGAATTAAAGCCACTTTACATCCAATCATTTTCCAAACATCTGTAGTTGAATCAGGCTAGGGAGCTTTTGAAAAATCAATCAGTGGAGAACAGCTTTCACTTCATGTGCTTTTTTTATTTCAATAAAGTATTTACACATGTTTGCTCCAACTGAAATGAGAAAAGAACCCACTCGCTTGGTATCACATGTGGCACTGATAGCTCTGAAACACCTCTTCCAGCTGGCAATAAAAGAATTAATCTGGGTGTTGCCTCTTGGAAAAAAAAAATAGCCACCACAATGCCATATGAATAAAATAAAAGTATTGTGATCTGTTCCTAGGACTGCAGTAAACACAAGAATAGCATAATTTTTATTGTGGTTGTATCACATTGGTACATATGATGAATGACATCCTGTGCATTATAAGCTTTTCATGTGGAGGAGGGGAGAACTGGGATTGTTCTGGCTGCCCCTGCTTCCAGCCTCCACGTGTTCAGCAGAAGACATGTGCATCGTCTTTGGCCACAGAGATTGGCTGTACAACTGATCAAGACTGCTAAGAAGGAGAGCACGGCCAAATGCCTTGTCCAGGGCCTCTGCACATATAGTTGTACATGGGTGGGCTCTATTCAGTCTTTTGCTTGAACACACAGAGGATGTTGTGTTCTGCAATGCTGTTCTCGCCTTTAATGTGTTCAGGGTATACTGTACGTGATTGTTGTGTGAACACAAGAAGAATCAACCAGATGCCCCTGACATTTCACACCCCAGTCTGCTGTTTGTAAAGGAGAGTTCATATTGGACATTCAGGACAAATGAAACACTGTAACCTCCGTCCTCAGCAGCTATCTCCGTTGGTCCCTGGAGCTGGTCATAAGTCTTCGCCCAGGGGTTACTCGCAGTCAACCTTTGCTTCTGCTGCTTCCGGTGCTAATTAGATCCTCAACGCTGCGCAACTGGTTTTCACGCGCTTTCACTTCTACAAAAGCAAGTCTGTTAAGCAACACAGTAACATCCTGACAGCTTGCTGTAACTCTTACCTGAGGAGGTCCACAGACGTGGACGAAACGTTGTAGCGTCTCTGTTTTTAATATTGCATGTGTTTAACTGTTTTTAATTGATGGTTTTAAACCGTTTTTACTGTTTTTTTTACTGCAGATGATGATGATGATGATGATGATTAACAGTATTTATATGCAGCTTTTCAGCAAAAAGTTCACAAAGCGGTTTACACACAAAATCAAATGATTAAATGTCTCCCTGTCCCCATAGGGCTCACAATCTAAAAAAGATGCAGAAGAACACCAGCAAACAGCCACCAGAAAATACACTGTGCTGGGGTGAAAGGGGGGCAGTTACTCTCCCCCTGCTAAATATAACTAAGAGGAACACCAATTGAAAAAGTGCCTCTTGCCCAGTTAGCAGGTTTTGAACCGCTTTTTACATGTGTTAACTTATATTAACATCTTTTTTATTATTATGATATAATATCTTATATTAACTCAGTGAACCTACGCATGGCTTTTAAACCTGTACATTTGGAAACTATGAAAAATTTTGTAATTGTTCAATTTAGAAATTGAAAAAAACAGTGAATAGTCAAGTTTTTATATACTAGTTAAATATGTATATAATTTTACATTTATGAGGGGGCCAATCCCGCCCCCTCATGGGCCCAATCCACCTTCTCCTGCCCCTGCGCCACGGGTATGGGGGACTATAGTAGTGCTACCTATGGGGGCACCCCAAGGGTAGCACTACAGCTGACACTGGGCTCACTTTACATACCAAGATGGGTGGGAAAAGGGACTAGTGGAATGCCACACTCTGGCAACCTTGGATTTTGGTATTGTGGGACCTAGAGGCCTGAATGCATTTCTCACTCTGGCTGTGTTTGCTTTCCTTTCAATATACCAGTCTTAGAAATACAGAACAGTACCTCTCCCCACACTGGGATGCCCCCTTCCCCAAAACAGTTTACCATTGAAGGTGGTTTGGCATACAGGGACACACCTGCACTACCCACTGCCTCCACAAGAGGGCAGGTTTGTGCCTTTTGAAGTTATCGCATTGTCTCATTTTCCATTCTAACCACGTATGCCACCACATACCCACCAGAACTGTGAACTTATGGAAGAGAGGGTGGAAGAGACTTCCTTTGGTAAGGAGTCACTTGGCCTGAGAAAGTAGTTTTGTTTTTACCTTTATGAATCTGTTCAGTTTGGTTGCATTGGATGACTACATGGTCTCTCCAGTTTGTCTTCCAAACAGAAAAGCATGAAGAGAAAATACCAAGTGTGACATCATTCACACTGAGCATCCCTTCTGTAGAACTGTAATACTTAGGGCACAAGCCTACGCTCTGCTCAGCGATCCAACTATGCTGGAGCCGGCAATGCTGGATCCTGAGCAGAGTCGGCAGGGTTGAAGGTCTCCTTGAGGTAAGGGAACTTTTATTCCTTTACCCTGGGTAAAGCCCCAGCCTCCCAAACAAGTCTTCTCGGATCTTTGCCTGTCATTTTGGCAGTGCAAATCAAAGAGGCCCGTGTCAGGAGAAATGGACCTGGGAGGGGGGTAGGATACGGCATATGCCACTGCTGTCAATCCCGCCCCCTCATGGGCCCAGTCCACACTCCCCTGCACCACACAGCCCAGCCACGGCTTACATGTGCCTCACACCATCTGGATCTGGCCCACAAGGGCTGGCGTAGGCCTCTGCACCAGCCTGAGGCCGGCACAACTGCCTTATACCAGCTTTTGCAACTGTCCTGGGTTGGCACAGTCATTCTATGCTGGCCTGGCGGCCTGATAGGATTGCGCTGTTAGTCTAATAATTTGTTAGCAAATCCGATGCAACTACTACTACTTTGCATGTATCTCGTTCTTTTTGAGTGTTCAGAATGCTTCACATCGATGTCCTCAGTTAAACTCATATCATACACATACATGACACTTCTACATTTTGGATGTTAACCAACCCCAGTTGAAAAAACGACACTCTGGAGACAAGTGCAAATGTTTTTCTGTCAATGGAAAATGAGGGAAGTGTTTTCTTCTTCATTAAAAATAATGAACAGCTCCATAAGACCAGTGGTTATTGAAAAAAATATTCACATATCACATATCATATTAATAATAGAATCTAACAATGTCATGCTTTCTCAATAAAAATGCAATTGGTAACAGATACAAATTGGAAAGCCTGAAAAGTATGACAACTGACAAATGACCTTGTTTATCCTAAAAACAATTAGAATTGTTTGTCACATTCCTTGGGCAGAGACCAGATCTGCTTTAGTGTTTCCAGCAAACCAATCGTATGGGGGGGGGGAGAGGACCCCGAAAAGACAGAGGCATGTCTTTCCTCATGCTCTCGCTCCTTCCTGTTTTGTTGTAGCAGTTACAATAATGTCAGCTGCATTTTGAAATGCCCAATTATCAGGCACAAGTCCCTTTTTACCTCTTGCATGAAAGCATACTCCCAGATGGTCCCCGCAATGACAGAATTTCTTACATTTGGAAGGAGGAACTAAAGGGACAACACTCTGTTTATTCAGATAATCAACTTCCCAGAAGTGACACACAAGGAGAAGGTGAGAGCTGCACCGTGTTCCATGGAATTCAATGCAAATGTATGCAAATTTCTTCATATTAGAATCATTGTTTAGTTGTCATCCTCACATGGGGCACATGAAAGCCATATGACCTGGTTTTGCACCTGCTGTTTAATTAAATTTACAAGGCAGACACACTCTCTACTCCTGGTGATATACAAATTCTTTTTTACTACCACTGCTTCTCATTTACAAGCTGGCTGACTGCTGTGTTTTCACCATCAATAGCTGCTCCACTGCTCTTTGTTAAAGTGAAGATTAAAAACTGAAAACTGACCACCATTTGGGCATAGGAAGTAAATGCTGCGAGAAAAGTGATTTCCCTCTTCACCTTTTTGGAAAAAGAAAAAGTAGGCAAGAGAGATACTAGAAAGGAAAGTCTTGACCTGATTAATTTATAACAACCCAGGTCTTTCCTCTATTAGGAAAGAAGTCTGAACACACATTTTTTATTACATTGACAATGGCTACAATGTTTTGCAAGACAGATCAGAATGAAGGAATCTACCAGAAATAGCAGGTAGACTCTCTCTTGTAGAGGATAATCAACCCACGTTTTGCATACAATGTACAGACAGGAGTATGGCACAGGGTTTCCATGCTTGTGGTTTGAGCTTGTGCATGAAATTGGGTGTATGAAGGGACACTATTCATATAGTGCTAACCAGATGAGCATCAGTGGTTCTTCTATAATCATTACCACCCCATGTAGATGGACAGGGATATAGCTGAAAGACCTGCAGCAGTGGTGCTGGTAGGATGGCAAGGAGAATTGACAAGCTGTGATGGGTACTTCAGAAATCCAGTCATCAATTGAGCTGACCACTGTGGTAGAATGTTTGGGGAGTTCTGGGGAACATATAATTGGCAGCCCATCCTATCCTTACAATATGCGGGTGAATCTTATGATTGAGCAGGTCGATATTGCACAAGCTGCTCCAGTGGTCTGTGGAGTGGCAGCTGGTAAGCCCTGTGCCACCAGCAGCGGGCCACAGGTCAGCTGACGACAGTGGAAGGTTGGCAATGGGGAGGATCGGGGCAGGAACTGGGCTGGGATGAGGTGGATCAGGGCAGGACAGGGGTGGATACTGGTGGCAGTGGTGTCTTCAAAATCTGGAGCCCTGTCCCAGGCTCGACATGCCCCTTTCAGCCTAACAAATTTATGCCAGCAAAACAGCTGGCATAGATCTGAGTAGGCCCATTGGGGACCAAGTAACATTTCTTTCCTTACCTCTCTCCGGTGACCTGCTCACCAGCCGGTCCACAGGAAGCTGCACCAGCATTTCTGCATCATGCAGGCTGACTGAGAATAGGATTGGGCTCCATGTTTCAGCACTGTTGAGAACCACCAGGGGATAAAGTCACAGGGGCTACATGAAATGTGTATTATGGTGCACAAAACACACTTTCCTCCTCCTCTTCATGACAGTCATAGAGACACATCCTTAAAAATGATTGCTCTCCTCTCCATTATTCCTCATAAAGTAGCAGCAATACTAGCTTTCAGACTTCCAGTCAGGCCAACCAGGCATACCTTTAACTTGTGCAAATGTTTTAGCATGAAGTTAACAAAAGTGAATCATGATTACCAGCAGAACCATGTTTTCAAGTCGTTATTAAAAAGGCACACAAAAGCATAATTTGTTGAAACACCCGTAGTATAATAAGATGTTGGCAATGTGCAATGTGGTTAAGGCTAGGCCTACCATATTTTCCCTAACCCCAACCGGTACAACCCCCCCCCCACAGTCAATGAATTAATTAAATAATTAAAAATTCGGAAAAAATAAATTTAATAAAAATAATTTTAAAACTAAAGGGGGGCGCAAAGTGGTTTCTATTGCTGTGCACAGCGAGCCCGAAAATTTTAATTATTTAATTAATTTTACAATTAAAAAAATTAAATAAATTAACTTACCCCATCAGTCGTGCTGGTCGCCCTCGCGCTGCTCCTCGTCCTCCTCGGCACCACAGGCAAGCAGGCTTTGCACGGAGCTGGAGGGAGACCAGGCTAGCCTGCAGCTGCCCGTGCTGCCCGAGCCTCCGGCAGGCTCGCGCAGCACGGGCAGCTGCAGGCTGTCGTTCGCCCGGTCTCCCACCGGCACCGCACGGAGCCGGTGGGAGACTGGGCAAACGACAGCCTGCAGCCAGCCCGGGGCTGCGCATGCCTCGCCAAGGCACGCACAGCCCCGGGCTGGCTCTTGCCGGCCTAGTACTCACCAGGCCGCCGCCGCCGCCTCCATGTTGAATGGAGGAACTTAGCTGGGCGCCGGCATCTTGTCTCGCGAAATCTCGCGAGATTCAAGATGTGGGAGCCCAAATCACGTGACGGCATCATGCCCTCACGAGATTTGGGCTCCCAAATCTTGGATCTCGCGAGATTTCGGAGATTCCAAGATGGCAGCGCCCAGGTAAGTTTCTCAATTTTTACATGGAGGTGGCAGCGGCGGGGCGAACTTACCATTCGCCCTGGAAAACCTTCCCGGGACATTCCCGGTAAATGGAGGCCATTTTCCGGGATGTCCCGGTTTTTCTGGGACGAATGGTAAGCCTAGTTAAGGCAGTACTATTTATTTGACCAAGCAGGTCATGCTGCATGTGAGTGGGGGCTGGGGAAGTGGGATATTGGCAGCAGGTACCCCAACCTACATGTGTTCATACATAGCCTTTTCTTCAGTGCTCATATGAACAGAGCTAGTGTTGCACTTGAGTCAGTGCAGTTATGTGTTAACTGGTCTCCTTTGTGTACTTTTTTTTGTGGGGGGGAGATGGGTCTCTCTGGCTCCTTGAAGAGTTGTTTTGCTGATTGCTTTGTTGTGTTATTGTTTTCCTCCATTTTGGGTATATTGCTCTATTATTTGTTTTAATCATTCTTCCTAGCTGCCTTGAATCCTTCTTGGAGAAGGGCAAGATTTATTACTACTACTACTACGTGCCACACAAGATGCAGTGCATCAATTAAATCTTTGCAGTATAAAGCTCCCACAGCAGAGCTTTGTGTATAAAGCTCCCATTGCAGTTTAATTATGTTGCCACAAAACCATATTCCAGTTTAAGTCATGTGAATCCTTACAACGACTTTAGCACGGTTCTTCATACTTCTAGGTGTTTTGGCAGATGATTTGCAGGACTGCGCCACTTTTCCTAAGACGTATCTCTAACTTCTTGGAAGAAGAGAAGGTACAGTACATGACTGTGGAAAAGGGAAACAAAAGGATTAATTTCATGGAATCGCCTAGAGGTGGCAGCACACGTTCACATAAAAATTAAGAAAATGAAGGAAAAGTTCAAACCAGTGCTGTTGTCAGTATTGGAGGACATTGTTTCTCTCTTTAAAACAAAACAAACAAACAAAAAAACCTGGATTGCAAGTGCTTTGTAAAGTAATAATAACTGAGATGAATTTGCTGACAAAATGGATAGCCCGTAGATTTGGTTCAATAACTTTTATGTTCATGTCAAGACTTGCTGAGCTGCAAGCTCACGTTGTGAGGCTGCCACTTGCACCACCAGCAAAGTCCTGTTTGCATGAGCCAAGATGTTGGGTTGCTACAACTGCCAACATTTTTTCAGGCAACTCCATTAAGTGAGGAAGGTAACCTTGCAAACAGTGATCACCAATAGTATTCTTACCTCTGCTCTTCTTGTTCAACAATAGAGGCAGTTTTCTACATGTAAACCCAAAATGCATGAGATGCTTATTCCTCAACAACCACTATGGAAGCAGCAAACACTGTTCAACTTCCTGGCGAGAAAACATTCTCCATTATTTTTGATGGCCACCCTGGAAGCTTGTGCTGATTCTCCTTTCAAAAATGTAAGTCCTTTTCAGACTACAAACTGGCAATAATGAACACATGTGTGTGTGTGTGTGTGTGTGTGTGTGTGTGTGTGTGTGTGTGTGTGTGTGTGTGTGTGTGTGTGAGAGAGAGAGAGAGAGAGAGAGAGAGAGGGGGGGGGGAGGACAACTCACTGGATTATGGTGGCAGGCAGGCTCTGTTTTATTATTATTATTATTATTAGTAGTAGTAGTAGCAGCAGCAGCAGCAGCAGCAGCAGCAGCAGCAGCAGCAGCAGTATTTATATACCGCTTTTCAACAGAAAGTTCACAAAGTGGTTTACAGACAAAATCAAAAGATTAAATGGCTCCCTGTCCCAAAAGGGCTCACAGTCTAACAAAGATTCAGAAGAACACCAGCAAACAGCCACCAGAAAAGACATTGTGCTGGGATGAACCTATTGAAAAGCGGTATATAAATACTGTTAATAATAATAATAATAATAATAATAATAATAATATGTATTTGTTCAAGGCCTGTATGTTCAAGTGCACAAGGACATAGTGAAATCCTTACAGACAGTAGGAGGATCTATTCAGACAACCAAACAAATGCACATAGGCCTGAACCTGCCCCCATGATTTTTATTTTTCCTGGTTTGTAAAACCCTTCAAGGGATGAGGGTGTGTGGCAACAATCCCCTTATTGCAAACACTGAAATATCATTATTTGTCTTCAGGAGAAAAAGTTTGCATCCAGATCCCCCAGAATACATATGTCTGCCACCCTCTTCTGCCCTCAGTTTCTTCAACAATGATTCCCATATTATTATTATTATATCGCTTTTCGACAAAAAGTTCTCAAAGCAGTTTACAGACAAAATCAAATGATTAAATGGCTCCCTGTCCCCAAAGGGCTCACAATCTAAAAAAAAAGATGCAGAAGAACACCAGCAACAGCCACCAGAAAAGACACTGTGCTGGGGTGAAAGGGGAGCAGTTACTCACCTCCTGCTAAATATAAGAGGAGCACCAGTTGAAAAAAGTGCCTCTTGCCCAGTTGGCAGGAAAACAAAAGGAGTAATTTCATGGAATCGCCTAGAGGTGGCAGCACACATATTTGCCTTATATTCCTTACCAACTGTTCACAGGGGCCAAATGAATTTCAGATGCGCAATGATTTGATCAAGGCTAAATCTTGGAGTTTAAATTGTAGAATACACTGTTTAAGAACAAGGTTGTTAAGAACTATAGTTGGAAGAACTATTGATCTGTTTGAATGAAGGGCTGGGTTGCCAGTTTGTTAAAACTTCCCTCTTTTTTCAGCTTTTTGCTTTTTCTCAGATGTGTGGATTGCAAAAAAAAACCCAACTCTGTTCATTTTTTAGCAGCTTCTAGGTTCCACCGTTCACTACTGGGCTCTGGCCCAGAACCAATACCTTCCCCCCCCCCCCAATTTTCCCATGTCACCATCACATCACCAGACTATAACACATCACTTGGACATTTCAGGTTTCTGGATGTATTTGGCCTGGCAACATTAGATTTCATACCCTCCAGTGTTTCATAGATGAAAAGATGGAAATGTTACCCACTGGTGTCACTACAGGGGGGGTGGAGCTGTAAGTTCTGCTGAAATTGGAGCCTCCCTTACACGGAGCAATGAAGCAGCCCCGCCCCCTCACCTTCGGAGCCTTTCAGGGAAACGAAAGCAACGCACAGGGAGTCTCCTGACGCCAGTGATGTTACCTACTTGCAAGTCCCTTCTTCCCACACTGAGGGATAACTACTCCAATTAAGAAAGCCTCGGAATAGTAGTGGTATAGGGGTGTTAGTTACCTCTGACAGCAAATTCTCAGAACCACCACCCCCATTACAGTTCTTTAATTTCTTGGGGGGGACACACAGTTAAATTGGTTCCTTCCAAACCAGCTTAAACTTGTAGTGTAGCTGAACCCGAAACCCAACGTTGTTTGTTATATCCCTTTTCTTCAAAAGGAACAATGTCTAGAAAGTGATCTTATACCTAGGCACTGGCCAATCCTTGCTGTTCTGGGTCAAAATTACCTCAGATGCCTTCAGGCCAGTGCTTTTCAATCAGTGATACGGGTACAAGTACCTTGTGCTTCTTCACAGAATGACAGGCAGTACACGGCAGGGATGTGGATCTGGGTCCAAGTCTTAAGCCAAGTCCCGAGTCTTTGATTGCAAGTTGTGAGTCCCTATCTATTTAATGGGAAAAACGGATTTAAACCTGAACAAAATTCGACTTGTCGTAAAAGGCTCCAAGTCTCGAGTCTTTTGAGTCTTTTACAATCGCCGAGTCAAGTCTGAGTCAAGTCATTGGAGCGACTTGAGTCCGACTCACGTCCGAGTCAATAGACTCAAGTCCACATCACTGGTACACAGCACTCTCCACCTGGTCCAAACCTGCTAGAGGAGGAGATGGCTGAGTCCAGGTGTGGCTGAACAGTGTCCTGGGCCTTCAGTCTCCTGGGCCTGGGCCACTTGGTAACTGCTACTGTGCACTGGAATAGATGGCTTGCCTGACAGTTGTCCCTGCAGTGAAGGAGAAACTGCCTGGCAAGCCATCTATTCCAGAGCACAGTAGCAGTTACCAAGCGGTCCTTACAAAACAAAACAAAAGGTTGAAAAGCCCTACCTCAGACCATTGTCAGGGCCCTTCAACTAGGGCAGTGGTGGCCAACCTTTCAACATGAATGCTGCTGGCCCTTTAAATGGTTGTCTAGGTGATGAGGGCCTTTCAGCAGGTGCAGCTGCTTTAGCAGCACCATCAGCACTTGCAGATGCCAAGATTCCGTCTTATATACAACTCTTAAGAACTCCTAATGGTGGACGTTTGGCCACCCCTGAACTAGGGGGTGGCTGTTGCAAGCACGATACAGTTATTTAGATTTCTTTTCCACTCAATCCCAGAAGCTTACAACAGATTACGATATACATGTAAGTAATTGTATCTCCCAACAACCCGTGAGTCATGTTTGGCTTAGAGAAATGAACCTACCCAAGGCCAACCTGTGATTCATGGCTGAACAGGGATTAGGTTAGCCAATTGGCCATGTTTGGGTCTGGCACAAACAGTTTTTTGCTAGTTGCCAGAATTTCTGTTAGGAAATTCAGAATCTGAACGTGAGAGAGGCAGGGTTTTTCCTAATGTTGGTGCCCATATTAACACCTCCAACACACATGCTGACTGAGGCATTTCTGTTGCATGGGTGGGGATTGGTTCTCCCCCATTCTTAGGTTCTTGTGTATGACCAATTTTTCATACGTGCCACAAGCCAATGGCCTTTATAAGTAGGGCGCCAAAGTGGGTAGTGCCCATTCAAGCACATAGGCCAGGGTGTGTACTCATTATTAAGGCTGAAGCAACCAGTCATGATCATCCAAGTGTCTATGTGACTGGAACCCAGAGGCGTCACTCGGGTTTGCGTCACCCGGTGCGAGAGCTCATCATGTCACCCTGGTGGTGTCATTAGGGTTGGTGTCACCTGGTGCGGTAACTCATGGTGTCACCCCCATTAACTTTATTTATTTTAATATAGAACAGTACAGGTCACCCAACAAATCAGCAACCAGCAAAAAAATCAGCGGCCAACTTGATGACACTCACACAAGTTCTAATATTAGCTCTGATACATGGAGAGAGCTGACTCATACTAAGACCTTATTGGATCCATGCTGTGTCATAATAACACCTCATTGGTGCTCAGAACAATCAGTCTCATTGGTCATTTTTGAGTTAAGGAAATCCACGTTTCGTTACATAAGGCAGTTGTGTTTTCTTTTTCCGGTTATTTGGCCATAACATTTGAGAGAATACAGATAATTCAACATGGTTTGTTTAATTAAATTCGCATGTGTGAAC